>CM060882.1:98277699-100677699 GCA_030762935.1 Hymenopus coronatus | reverse complement strand
GTACCCGCTGAAGCAACAGCAGACTGGAGTCTGCCGCCATGCCCCAGATCTCGCAGGCTTAGATTAACAAGGGAGCCCTCAAAAGACGCAACTTAAGGAGAAATTGCATCGCGGATTTCAGCATCGGGTACAGGAAGGCCGCAGCCCCATTGCCCGACACCTCAGTTCGCTGATGTGCTCCCCAAAAGTGACGCACTTGTCAAGCTTCACCCCCAAGCAGGTGATGTTGTTTGTCCATTCAATCCTTCTTCTGAGGTATGTGAATGAATGGTAATAGAGAGAAGCGTTCGGTTATATATAGCCGGAAGCAATCCACCCCCGCGTCTTCTATTGGTCAACTGTTGGCCAATTCTTGTGGCAAGGGCTCTTGCCACCTGGGTTTTGGTTTAGTTCTGTCTAGCAATGACATCCACGCTTTATGTATGCGGGCAACTTCCTCTTTTCTGCTGAAATTGTTTTTATGCTTGTAAATTTCAATTGCCTCGCGAGACAACACTGCGTGATAATACACTGTGCTGGCTAGCATTTTAGTCTCTTCGAACTTAACGTCATGGCCCATTAGCAACGCTTGCTCCTCTACTGCTGATTTGCCTGTATGCCCAAGACAACACTTGCTTTTGTGTTCTTTTATACGAGTTCTTATACTGCGCTTAGCAGTGCCAGCACATACTTGGCCACAGCTGCACGCTATACGGTATATTGAAAGCAGGTCCTGTCTGTTCTTTGCCGATCTTAGTTGTCCGATAGGCGAAACGTCAGAGACGATCGCATTGACTCGACCACGACCTACAAGCCCGGATTCTACTTTCTATTGGATTATATGTGTGTGTTTTCTTTTTACTTTCTCTGCACATACTAGTACATAGTGTATAGAGAAAGTAGTGCATTCCACCCAAAAATTCGATACCGAGATTTCACGGGAAATACACGTTTTAGAGTCCCTTGCATCCAAAGAAAGCGTTTTTAGAAAATAATCTCTGTGGCTATGAACACGATAACTCAAAAACGAAAAGTCTTTAAAATACCAAACTTAGTATTTAGATTTAGTATGTTCCAGGAATGCGACACGATGCTTTTAAAAAAAGCCACCCATCCCAAACTACCCTTTACATGTAAACAAATTTGAACATTTTGATTTCTCAAAAATGACTAACGATTTTGATTAAAATACCATATATTAAAGACTTTTATATGGCAAATAAAATGTTTATTTGGAATTTTCTAGAAATAGTCTCTATAGAGCTCTTTATTCTGAATTAATTTTTCATACCTATTAAACCGTAAGACATAGATAGAAGCTTACTATACAAAAAATATAGATCTGTTAAAACACACAATTTATGTCATAAGCGTTTGTTTTTTTCGTGGAGTTGACCATTTTTGAGCTATTGCTTGTAGTTTGTTTCAAATTTAAAATACTTAACTTTTCTCACACGAACATTTGTAAACTTCTGACCATGCATGGAAATGGATTTCTGTAAAAGATCTTTTAAAGTTTTGAGTATCATTTTAGCCTTGTATATTCCCTTATTTATCTTCTAATTGCAAAGAACCAAGTAATAAGACCATTTCTGCAATGTTTATCTCGATTATCAAAGTAGATAGAGGAATAATCTATTTAATAATAATCTGTTACAGCGATGTAGAGAAAGCCACATTAGTTTTTTTGGAATATGGGGTAGCGTTGAGGATTAGTAATATACAATAACTGCATTGGAATAAAAGAGAATAGCCAATTGTATAAACGTTGTATAAAGGCAAATTCAAGCACATCGTACTTTTTCGTTCGTTCTTTCTCATTTCTTAACCCTCTTCGTTCGTTCCGGTTAAGCGAGACTTTAGCGTACAAGCGAGGTCTACCTGTAGCTGCAGGCCACCAGTTGAATAACTCTACACAGGGATTAGGAGTATGAGTACACAGATTTTGCGTGCTGGGAGATCCAAATATGACGAATAATAAAGTCCTATAACAACTCATCTATCTTTAACGATAACAGAGATAATTCTACATTATTGAAGCCATTATCTGCACAGCCTGACAACATAGTGGGCTTTAGGAGCCGAATATTTTGTTTTGATTTGCGGCTAGGCGAATGTTTTGGCTTGTGCTTGGAATTCGGTTCGCCACGTGCCTGAGTGTTTATCATCAGCTACTGCCACTTAGGGTGGTTTCCTTTCGAGCTATCCGATCATATTCACGAAGCCTCCGCATAAGATTTAGTCTGATGATGATCAAATGTGAATTCAGGTGGACTATTTAAATCAAAGCTACAGATTTGCTAAACAGAAAACTTAATAATGATCAATAATTGAAACATCGACAATATGATATGTTCATTTTATAGTAGATGCTCAAAATATTATTAGAATCTAAGCAGACATCACATATTCTTAGCCAATTTTTCCCTTCTCTCGTTAGAGCTTCTACGTGTTGCCTAATCTCTAGGGCTGCTTCAAACATACGTGTTTGAACATAATCAGTGCTAGCAACTTGTTAAGGTACACTTACTCTTAAAATGTCTCCAGAAATAATGATCTAAAGTATTAACTTTGCCATAAGCAAGACGTATATCTAGAGCTTTTGATTGGCCAAGACTGCCATAATCCGCATTTAATGCATCTGGATGACTGACAGAGCAGCTGTTGTACAAGGTGTCGAGGCACAACATTACGGTCAACATTACTAACAGTATGATTACGTCTTTATTGCATTTGACAAGCTGGAATTCAATTGGATAGGTAGAGTCAGACAGAAACATTCAATGCCATAGGCGGGATTTGAATTTTTCAATCTGACTCTACCTGTCTAACTCCTGTCCTACATACAGCTTGAGTTAAGAAAAAACCAAAAAAACAATCCAATAGAATTCAGTTGTTTAGTATAATTTTGTTGCTAATCGATTCTTTTTGATAAGTGCTAAAAACACGAATAACTCATCTTTTGTAGCTCTACCTCACTTTTCTAATTGCAGAAGTATACGATAAAGGAGTGGAGACATATTTGCAAGAGTACATTTAACCAATTTTATTTCTTATATATGCAACCATGCACTATAAAGGAAAATATTACTGGACTTCTTTCAGTTTATCGTCAGGAAGTTGCCGCTGAAGTCTGCGCATTGATACCCCTTGTATAATAATCCTTTGCTATTCAATTTTACTCTTGAGAACTAAACTGAGCTTTTCATAGGTTTCTTTTTTGCCACCGAAGTGAGCGAAGTGAAGTGAAGTAGTGAGCGAGCCGACCTTTTATCCGGAAGCCTCGGGTTTGATTTCTGGTTGAGGTGGAAAATTTTCTCTAATTTATTCTCTAGCTGTCCATAGAATCTAAATGTAAGATTGTAGGAGGGAAAGTGCGTGTGAGAAACCTGTAGTAAGCTACTTAAAGCTCCAAACGTAAAAAAAAAGAAACTATTTTAATTATATTATCTTTACTTACCCTATTCTATTATTTAATATATACAACGTTAATAATTACCGTGGCCAAGTGTTTAGATCACTCGAGTTATACTAGGCGAACCGCTTGGGTTTTAATCTCAAGCGACAGCATGTGGGATTTTGGGGTGGACAAAGCGGCGCATTGGCGGGTTTTCTCCGGGTTCTCCGGTTTCCCCCCCCACCCATCACATTCCACCGGTACTCCATCTTTATCCCATGTATCACAACAGTCGTTGCTTGCAGTGTCAATAGTAGTAGTAAAAGCGGGTGTTAAACACTATCAAAGAAGAAAGTTAAAAATCACGGTATATCCAACTCTTTTTGCAAGAATTGCTCTTGCAGGACCTGCAGTAGGCATAACTATTTGTGCAAATCCGACTATAAAAGCAAATAGAAAGTACATATTAAAAGTGAGCAATGTTTTAGTCTAAAAACCCTGTATATGATCACAGCGCTTAAAGGGGATTATAGAAATGAACATCCTCCCAACAAAAAGCTCTCTGATATTGGAGATGTGCGAGAGTCAGCTGATAAGTTCCGGGCCTCGCATAGATATGGCGGCACTAGACCAGATTAACATAGTTTGAGATAGCAGAGGCTATAAACATATCAAAAGTACGTGAAGGTAATATTTTAAGTAATGTTTTGGCATTTCACAAGATTGTGCAAGATGGGTGCCGCATTTGTTGACAGCTGATCAAAAGTTGCAAAGAAAAACTGTTTCTGTTAAGATCGTGGAGCTCTATCGTAAAATTCCCAGTGCATTTTTGTGACGGCTTATTAATGGATGAAACTTGGATACATTACTACACTCCAGAAAGTAAATCACAGTCAAAACAGAGGATTACGCCAGATGAACCAACTCCAACTAAGACAGTCAATTTTGTCAGCTAACAAGGTTATGGCAAGTGTTTTCTGGGATGCACAGGGAATTATTTTTATTGATTACTTGGAAAAGGGTAAAAATATCGCTGGTGACTACTACGACATCTTACTGTAGCGTTTGAGTGATGCGCTGAAAAGAAAAAGACCTCATTTGACATAAAAAAAAATCTTGTTTCATCACGGCAGTGCTTCGGACAATCGTTCCGTCATTGCAATGGGAAAAATGTGCGAATTAAAGTTCGACTTGATAGAACATCCACCCTATTCGCCAGATCTAGCACCTAGTGACAGTCACCTGTTTCCAAACCTCAAAAAATGTCTTGCAGGACGAAGATTTCACAGCAACGAGGAGTCATTGATGGTAAACAGCTATTTTGAGGGCCTTGATAAATCGTACCACAGATTAATTAAATTGGAACACCAATATGCCTTTCTGGAGATTATTTTGAGAAATAAAACAAAAATAACATTTTAAATGCTGTTTTCATTGAGAGGCCTGGGACTTATCAGCCGACCCTAGTATTAAAATGTTCCGGTTCATCCACTTTTCTTGATTTTATTCTGGTCATCTCCAATCTACGACAGGTGATGAATTTTAAAGCTCGGTTGTAAAATGAGAAAGCCATTTCTGGTAACATGCTGGGGAACTATGTACTGCAGCGTGGGTAACCACTTTGTAAATGAACTAGCCCTGTGGCATTTCATATTTGCATTATTAATGAAAGAGATGGAGGGAGAAACCGCAATCAAGGCAATCCGTTTGCAATTAAGAAAACTGAATGAACGGCCAACCGCTGCATAGCAATGGGTCTTTAGCAGACCCTCCCCACCTAATTGTTTTACTCCATCTCTACTTCAGGCATTTTATACACAATAAAAGGGTTACGAGTGTTTTCTTTGTTGCGGGTGACATTCTAAATTAGGTCTAAACATTTATAAATTACTCTAAACAGGATTATTGGTTCTTATTTATTCTCTAAAGAGTAATCTAATAAAGCTATAATATTTATAATTTATTTAAAGGGTACACAGTATTTGGAGAAGGTACTCTATTTCACCAAAAATTCTATAACGAGATTTCACGGGAAATACATATTTGGAGGACCTCAGAATTCAGGAAAAACGTTTCTAGTTTCTCTATACGTACTATGTACATAATGTATAGAGAAAGTATTGTGTTCCGCTCAAAATTGGATACCAATATTTCACCGGAAATACATGTTTTGAGACACCCTAAATAAAAAAAAAAAGATTTTATAAAGAAAGTAAGTCTGTGTTTAGGTGTGTGTGTGTTTGTGTGTGTGAATGACTGGACAGCATAACTCAAAAAACAAAGAGACCGTTTAATACCATACCTGGTATTTAAATTAGGTATTTTCCAAGTATGGGACACCAAGATTTCAATAAAAATTCCTCCTTCCCTAAGTACTCTTTAGATAGAAAAAAAATGTATTGGATTATAATACAGATAAAAATATCTTGAAGTTTCGGAATAACCTCTGAAGACTACTCACCATTTAGGTCTTATACATTTTTTAGTGAATTATACCATTTTCGAGATATTTCTTGTTATTTGTTTCAGTTTTAAAATATTTAAACTTTTCTCATACGAGAATTTGTCTACTCCTGGTGATACAAAGATACGAATTTCAATCACATAGCAACCAACTTTTCAAATATTTGACAATGGCTTTACCCTAGTGCATTCCCGTATATTCCTTCTACTTACAAGGAAGCAAGTAATAAGAAGAATAAGCTTTTTAACGCTAATTTGTTTCAGCGATGTAGATAAAGTCATGCGAGTGGAACACATCGGATTTTTATTTTCTCTACACGAATTATACACATATTGAAAATATATTGTAATACACCCAAAATTTGGTACAGAGATTTCACCGGAAATACATGTTTTGGGGACTTACTAAAACGAAATAGAAATAAAAGCATTTTTAGAAAAATATCCGTGCGTTTGTGTTTGTGGGCAGCATAGCTCAAAAACGAGTTCGTTAAATACCAAACTGATGTTTAAGTTCAGTATCATTCAGGGATCCGACGCTAAGATTTTGAAGAAAATTACTCCACCCTAACTACCCTTTACATGAAAAATATAAAAAAAAATTGATTTTCTCAAAAATGCTTCTAACGACTTTAAAATCTCTTCTATTTTAGATTTTTTAATTTTGTTTAATGTCCGTTTTTATTACACATGGCACCGCAGACGATGACACTGATACATGGAATGAAGAATGCGATGGCGGGGGAAACCGGAGAACCCTTAGAAAACACAACCCTGCGCCGCTTTGTCCATCACAAATCCCACATGCGATAGCTTGGGATTGCAACCATCCTCATAGGTGAGAGGCAAGTAGTCTAAACACTCGGTCACGGTGCAGCCTTATATTTTAGATATTTACATGACAAATAAAATGTATATCTTAATTTGCTGGGAATAGTCTCTGAGGACCTCCTTATTCTGATCAAATTTTCTGAATTGTCCTTAGCTGGTAAACCATAAGAGATAGACAAAACTTACTACACAAATATGTAGAACTGTTTAAAACGCACAATTTACGTCATATTTTTTTCGTGGAGTAGACCGTTTTCGAGATATTCTTTGTTAATGGTTTCAGTTTGGAAATAATTAAACGTTTCTCATACGGGAACTTGTCAACAACTGGCCAAGCAAAGAAATGGATTTAATTACCATAGCAACTATATTTTAAAACATTTGAATGTCGTTTAGCCTCGAGTATTCCTTTATTTCCCTTCTACATATAAGAAATTAAGTAATAAGACCGTTTCTACTAATGCTTATCTCGATTAGCATAAAGTACATAGAAGAATAAGCTTATTAACATAATTTTTTACAGAGATGTAGAGAAAGTTATGAGAATGAACACATCAGATTTTGTTTTGGATTGAGGGTTCCCAAAACATATATTTCCGGTGAAATAGCGGTATCGAATTTTGGGTGAAATACGATACCTTCTCTACCGACTTTATACATTGTACATACGGGCTAGAGCAAGTAAAATTGATGTTTTCGCATGCCCTTTGTTAATATTTTGTAATAAATTGTTCTTAAAGTTTAATTGGAGCAGGGGGATACACTAGGCTTAAGCTATAGTTAAATTTTTTAGGAATGGATTGCTATGTATTTATTTGAAATTCCATTTTGTTTGCATTTTAAGTATCTCAAAAGAAGCAAAGGAATAATGGCTTAGAATTTGGAAAAACATACGTACTGGAATATTGTTGCGTGTGTCATTGGTGAGAGTTTAACTTACCTATATTGTTTTAGTAATATTTTATTAATTAAGAATTAATCTTTATTAATTGGGATTTGATTCTTATATATTCTTGGAAAAATAAGTTGTTATAAGCTGATTAAGTAGCAGTATGAAAGTGACTAGTCTCTTCCGATGGTACTCTTAGTGGAATTTTTAATGCCACTAACGTCCGTTGGTCTACGTGCACATTCGCACTTTGACGTCACACAGGATATTCTAGAACATTTAAGCATTTGGTGCTGATTGGCTAAGAATACCCACTATCAGGGTGCTGGTACTACATATTAGGAGAACGGCCACCATGTTGGAATGGCCTTCCGGGATGCCGCTAAATCTATTTAAGGGACTGTAGACGCGACCACGTCGCTCCGGGCTCAACCGCTCAACCACATGTTTCTTAAGGTAAGGCTTTAAGTTGTAACTCCCGCAATCAGAGTATATTGCAACCCACACCTTTGTAAACCAAACACCACCCTCAAATAGTTATCCCCCACGTCGCAGAACCTTGTTCGCGAGACATATGGTGGAGGCGCCGTGTCTCGCTGTAATAGTTGTATTTTAATGCGAAGTATGGTTCGATCTCGTACCTCTACATATTATTTTCTCTCAAGAGAACTATGGTGGACACGCCTTTTATTAGAAAATAAATATTTCTGAAAAATGTTCTATATGGTAATTTGGTGTGGGGAATTTCGTAAATATTTTCGTGTCGCGTCCTTGGAGGAAGCTAAACATTTAAGGGCTTTTCGATTTATAGTTATTCTGTTCACAGATATACGCACATGAGCGGACCATTTTCTACAAAACATCTTACTACTTTCTCTACACGTACTATGTACATAGTGTATAGAGAAGGTATTGTATTGCACCCAAAAATTCGATAGTGAGATTTTACCGGAAATAAATGTTTTGGATCCCCCTGAAACCAAAAAAAAAAAAAAAATTTGGAAAAAGGTCCGTGTGTGCAAGTGTGTGTGTCTGTGGACAGCATAGCTCAAAAACGAAAAGACCGTTAAATACCAAACTTGGTATTTAAGTT
The DNA here is from genome assembly GCA_030762935.1 of Hymenopus coronatus. NCBI lineage: Eukaryota > Metazoa > Arthropoda > Insecta > Mantodea > Hymenopodidae > Hymenopus > Hymenopus coronatus. The sequence continues at coordinate 100,669,047 of CM060882.1, read as the reverse complement.
TGGTACCTTCTAAGGATGCGACACAAAGATTTTCAAGAAGAACTCCCCATCTCCAACTGCTCTTTACATAGACATTTTATTTCGAAAATTTTGATTTTCACAAAAATGGCACTAACGATTTTGATTAAAATGTCGTATATTAAAGATATTTACCTGATAAATAACAAGTATATTGGAACTTTCTGGGAATAGCCTCTGAAGACTACTTTATTCTGGATGAATTTTGCATTACTGCTAAACCGTAAGAAGTGGACAAAAACCTACCACACAAAAAATGTAGAGCACATTAAAACGCAATATTTATGTTATATACATTTTTTTCGAGGAGTTGATCGTTTTTGAGATATCCCTTGTTTTTGGTTTAAGCTTTGAAACATTTGTACTTCTCTCATACAGGAATTTGTCAACTCGTGTCCATACAAACAAAGGAACTTCAGTCCATTAGCAATCGGCTTTTGACTTCACTTTTACCTATGATACTCCCATATTTCGCTTCTACTTACAAGGAAGTAAGTAATAAGTCTATTTCTGCTAAATTTTTCTCGATTAACATGAAGTCAATAGAAGAATAAACTTATTAACAATAATTTGTTACACAGAAGTAGAGAAAGTCATGTGAATGGAACACATCAGATTTTTTTTTTCATTTATTCAGGGGTCTCAATGCATGTGTCCGGTGGTCCCGACATCAAATTGTTGGTTGGAATACAATAATTTCTCCTCTTACTAGACGTAGCAGAAAAAGTAAAAACTGTTGATGTTATACATTCATATATCTTCTCTACGCATTCTGCAGGAAGCTTTTATTATTAAAGTGCATTATTCTATCTGCTTTGTCAATCTAGATAAAAATGTTTTACAATTTCATTACGGGCTCATCGGAAACAAAGGAATACAGTAGGGTTAAGCACCAGTGAACACTCTTTCTGAGCTGTTCGTTAATTAATGCCTTTGACATTCCACTCTCTTGACTTCATCAGGAGAAAAAATGCGAATGACGACTTCACATTTTTCAAGATTATAGGTATTGTAAAATTTACATCAACAAGAAGAACTATCTTACAAATGGTTAACTCCACAAAAAATGTATTTGATGTAAATTGTGTGCCTCTACGAGATGTAATTTTTGTATAGTAAGACATTTGCTGTGTGTGCGCAATTTAAAGCTATGCAAAGTTCATCCAACAGATTTAAGAGGACTAAGAGCTGTATATTTTTATCTCGAAAATGTTTTAAATATGTCTTATTTTCAATGAATGTCATTACAGCCGTTTTTGAAAAATAAATAAAATTTGTTTTAAATTCTTCATATAAAGGTACTTGGATGTTTGTTTTGAAAAATTTCTTTGAAGAATAAATATGTTATTTATCCACATACACACACGCAGGTCATTTTTCTAAATTCAGGGAAAATAAATTTCAATATGGAACTTTTAGGTAGAGCGCAGTACCTTCTCTAACGACTATGTACGTGATAAAGTAAAATGTATTGCTTAAAGCAACTTTCCAGTCCTGGTAAAAAGTTGTCATTATTTGATGTTTTTTGGTACTATCTTTTATACTCCGTATTACCAATTTTGATCCTAGGTATATTACAAATTCATGGGGAGACCCACTCTTTGTCTCCCTCCTCGAACCCTTTGTGTGCTGGAAACAGTTCTGCAGGAATAATTTCGTACTAGCGGGCAGGAACCGGAGTTCAGAATATTAACGGCCAAATCAAGGGGTCATTACATTCCCATGCATGTAAATCTGTGTAAATCCATATCATGATTTAGCATCCACAATTACCGCCAGCAAGCACTGTACATTTTGCTGTTTGTTCTCCATGATTGCTTCGATAGTCATTTCTAGTACTATTTGCATATAATTGAAGTGGGTTAACGATAGCCGATGGTGACTGCTCGCAAACAGCGGTAGTTGTACTGTGGGGCACTCTTAGATGAGGATATGTATGGCTCTTTACTTTCTCTACACCTATGTACATAATGTACAGAGAAGGTATTACGTTGCACCCAAAAATTCGATATCGATATCTCAATGGAAATATATGCTTTGAGACCCCCTATATCCAAAATGAAAACATTTTAGAAAAAGGTTCGTGTGCGTCGGTTAAATAGCAAACTTGGTATTAAAGTTTAGCGTTAAGAATATCCCCTCACCCCCAAATACTCTTTACATGGTATCTTTTTCAAAACTGTTTATTTTCTCGAAAATGACTTTAACGATTTTGATTAACTTACCTTATGCTTAAGATATTTTTATGTCAAATGAAATGTATATCTTGAATTTACTGGGGATAGCCTATGAAGACCTGTTTATTCTGGATGACTTGTATAACTGGAAAACCATAAGACATAGACTAAATATTATTACACAATTTATGTCATATACAATTCTTTTTTATAGAGTTAACCGTTTTGGAGATATTCTGGATTATTGGTTTTAATTTTAGGCCACTTAAACTTTTCTTAAACGGTAAGAGTCTTTCTTCTCGTTTCTCGATTGTTAGAACACTGTCGCTTTAGCCTGTGCATTTTTTTATCTCTCTTCTACTTACAAGAAGCTAGTAATAAGCCTAATTCTGCTAATGTTTATCTCGATTAGCATGAAGGAGATAGAAACATAAGCTGTAATAATTTATTACGAAATGTAGAGAAAGTCATATGACTTGAGGTAATTTGTTTTCAGATAATTAGAGTTTTACATTATTATTTCACCAGTTTTAACTCCCCCAGTCATATTGGCGCGCTTAAGATGATTTTCCTCAGACGCCAAATAGAAATAACTCACTTATAGATTGCCGAGATTTTTTTTTTTTTTTACTGCAGTTTAGCGGATTTAACCCCTGGTGATCTCGCTTTCTCATTTGGGGTTTTTGGTTTCCCCATGCATCTTAGGCTTATTCACCATTATTCCCTTTCATCCCATTTTTACTTTCTCTATTTCGTACATAGTACTAACCTTTGTCACCAAAATTTCACTAAAACACACGTTTTAGGATCCTGGTACCCCCCTTCCCCCAAACAAACACATTTTTAGAAAAAGGTCCGTGGTCTGAAAACTCTAAATATATCTAAGAAGCGAAGATAAGTTAGCTTGGTTTTTAAGTTTAGCATCCTTCAAGGTTGCGAAACGAAGATTTTCACTACCCTTTACATGGAAAACTTTTCGAAAATTTTAATTTTCTCGGAAATAGCTCTTAACGATTTTCATTAGAATACCGTATGATAAATATAATTACATGACAAATAAAATGCACATCTTGAAGTTTCTCTTCATTCTACATGACTTTTACATAACTGTTAAACCGTAAGCGATATACAAGAAGTTACTACACAAAAATTGTGATCTCGTTAAACACAGAATTCTTCACATAATTCCTTTAAGAGTTATAAATGTCCTAGATATTTCATATTATTGGTTCCAATTTTAAAATACTTATAATTTTCACAAACAGAAAGCTGTCTTCTGTTTATCATCTGTTTTACTCTTGGCCATTGCAAATATAATGGGATTTCAAAGTCAATCGCATAGTAACCAGCTTTCAAAAGATTTGACCATCAGTAGTGTATTCCCTTAGTTCTCTTTTATTTATAAAGAACGAAGTAATGAAATCATTTATGCTAATCTTGATTAGTATGGAATAGATAGAGGGATAATAATGTTTTGTAGGAACAGTTTGTTTGCAGAACAGGTAGAAAATGTCATGTGAGTGGTACACATTAGACACTATCATTTTTCAGATGTGATTCTATCGTAGGATCCTGGAATGTGGCAACGATGGAAGATGGCGTATCCTGGACCGCGATGAACTTTTCGCCACTGAGTAGAGACTTCCTCGCAATTCTGCAGCCTGTGGTCTCTTGCGATTCCCTCACTATATCCCCTCTTCTTGAGGGGTTTGCGCACAATAGATCTAGACAGGTTGCATTGTGTTGTCTTCATTTTTACCTTTTATAGTTCCGGATGGTCAGTCTCCTTCGCATACTCTGTGAAACATTTAGTTTGGTGCTTGATGTTAAACTTACTAATCTTATTTTATAATTATAAATTTTGCTCACCTTAAAAACTTCAATTGTATATGATAGCCTATGAAAAAAAATCCATTTCATTCACATGGCTTTCTCTACATCTCTGTTGAAAATTATTGTTAAAAAGCTGATTATTCTATTTCATGCTAATCGAGATAAAATTAACATGAATGGTCTTATTACTTCGTTCCTTGTAAATAGAAGGAAAATATGGAACGACCATAGGCTAAAACAATAATAAAATATTTTAAAAGCTAGTTGCTATGTGATTGAAATTCGTTTGTTTATATAGCTAGATTGACAAATTCACGTATAAGAAAAGTATAAGTGATTTAAATCTGAAACCAATAACAAAGAATAACTCAAAAAAGGCCAGCTCTACAAAAAGAAAGTGTGTTTTAATGAGAACTACATATTTTGAGCAGTAAGTTTTTGCCTATATTTTACGATTTACCAGTTATGCAAAATTCAGGCAGAATAAAGAGGTCTTCAGAAGATATTCGCAGAAAATTAGAGTGTACATTTTATTTGCAGGATATTTTATTCAAAATTGTTAGAGTTACTTTTAAAAACATCAACATTTTGAAAATGTTTCCACATAAAGGGTATTTGGGGTTTGGGAATTTTCTTTAAAATCTTCGTGTCGCATATTTTGGAGATGCTAAAATTAAATACAACATTTGGTTTTTAAAGAATTTTTCGTTTTTGAACAATACTGTCCATAGATACACACCGAACTTATTCTAATTTTTTGGGAATTCAGAGGTCTCAAAACGTATATATCCGATGAATCTCGCTATCGTATATTTGGGTGCAATACAATACCTTCTCTATACGCTATATACATGGTACGAGTAGAGAAGACAAAAATATAAGCTTAAACGAATTAATTAGAATTTATCTCGAAAAGGTAATTTATATGAAATGTTAAAGTAATCGTAGATATATTGCTTAATCAATTAATTTGTTATTCCTGAAAGAGAAAGATTACTACAGATATCAATGAAAAACTATTGCCCTAGCAATAATGTTGAGCTTCATTAGGAGAGAATTTTCAAAGTTCTACATTTTATCTGAAATTTTACTTTAAATGCTGCACTGCTCTTAAATATAAGTGCCAACTTTATTTAATTTAGAAAAATGCTTCAATAACTATAAATTATTTTATAAGTGTTGTTGCGTAAATGTTTCGCTTAATCAAATATCCCATGCGTCTCATGATTTGAGAAAATTCGTTGCCCGACTTTTTGCAATTGGTGCTTAGTATTAGAAACACAAGATATTTTACTGAAATATATTTTAAATAAATACGAAGTGTAAAATTTTTATAAATTTATAAAAATGTATAACTTAAGTTAACATTTTTTAGAGAAAAATAGTTTTAAAATGTATTAGTATTTGCATTATTTTGTGCTATAGAATGTTACGGTGGATACTTCTGCATACCTTAGGTAGTTCTCCTGGAATTTAAACAAACGCTAAGACGCGTGTAAGAGTTTGATAGTGTGGAAATGTAGTTTCGAGGAAAACTCTATTCTATAAAATAGTATGCTACGAAACAGATGCATTGTAGAATTTTTGCATGACCGTAGATCACAAAAACGAGGAGGAAAATGTAAATGTTGACATGGGTGCCCAAAGGCTTTAACGACTATTTACTACCAGAAAAATTAATTGTGGACCACATTTCACTCCCAGTCCCTGTGGAATAATAGCCATAGCAACTCGAGCGGTAGAGCACCGGCACTGAGTGTCCCGGCTGTTACATGAATGTTTTCGAGTCTTACTCAGACAGCTTTACAATATCGCAATATCCATCACACTTTGGAACGCAAGTGGAGTATTTTTTTAACCTGTAAAATAAATATTGAGTAATTCATATTCTCTTGGGTTCATTTAGGCATGGGACAGCTGAAGAGTTTGAAAACTCCCCCTTACAGGGTCTATGGGGGACACCGGACAGCTAAAGAGTTTGAAAACTCCCCCTTACAAGGACTATGGGGGACACCGGACAGCTAAAGAATTTGAAAACTCCCCCTTACAAGGACTATGGGGGACACCGGACAGCTAAAGAGTTTGAAAACTCCCTTTTACAAGGACTGTGGGGGACACCGGACAGCTAAAGAGTTTGAAAACTCCCCCTTACAGGGACTATGGGGGACACCGGACAGCTAAAGAGTTTGAAAACTCCCCCTTACAGGGACTATGGGGGACACCGGACAGCTAAAGAGTTTGAAAACTCCCCCTTACAAGGACTGTGGGGGACACCGGACAGCTAAAGAGTTTGAAAACTCCCCCTTACAGGGACTGTGGGGGACACCGGACAGCTAAAGAGTTTGAAAACTCCCCCTTACAGGGACTGTGGGGGACACCGAACAGCTAAAGAGTTTGAAAACTCCCCCTTACAGGGACTGTGGGGGACGCCGGACAGCTAAAGAGTTTGAAAACTCCCACTTACATGGACTATGGGGGACATCGGACAGCTAAAGAGTTTGAAAACTCCCCCTTACAAGGACTATGGGGGACATCGGACAGCTGAAGAGTTTGAAAACTCCCCCTTACAGGGTCTATGGGGGACACCGGACAGCTAAAAAGTTTGAAAACTCCCCCTTACAGGGACTATGGGGGACACAGGACAGCTAAAGAGTTTGAAAACTCCCCCCTAGAAGGACTATGGGGGACACCGGACAGCTAAAGAGTTTGAAAACTCCCACCTACAAGGACTATGGGGAACACCGGACAGCTAAAGAGTTTGAAAACTCCCACCTACAAGGACTATGGGGACACCGGACAGCTGAAGAGTTTGAAAACTCCCACTTACAAGAACTATGGAGGAAACCGGACAGCTGAAGAGTTTGAAAACTCCCACTTACAAGGGCTATGGAGGAAACCGGACAGCTGAAGAGTTTGAAAACTCCCACTTACAAGGACTATGGGGGACACCGGACAGCTGAAGGGTTTGAAAACTCTCACTTATATGGACTATGGAGGACATCTGGCAGCTGAAGAGTTTGAAAACTCCCACTTACAAGGACTATGGGGGACACCGGACAGCTGAAGAGTTTGAAAACTGCCCCTTACATGGACTATGGAGGACATCCGGCAGCTGAAGTGTTTGAAAACTCACACTCACAAGGACTATGGGGGACATCCGGCTGCTGAAGAGTTTGAAAACTCTCACTTACATGGACTATGGAGGACACCGGACAGCTGAAGGGTTTGAAAATTCCCACTTACAAGGACTATGGAGGACATCCGGCAGCTGAAGTGTTTCAAAAACTCCCACTTACAAGAACTATGGAGGACATCCGGCAGCTGAACAGTTTGAAAACTCTCACAAGGAAAATGGAGGTCACCGGGCAGCTGAAGAGTTTGAAAACTCCCACTTACAAGGACTATGGAGGAAACCGGACAGCTGAAGAGTTTGAAAACTCCCACTTACAAGGGCAATGGAGGAAACCGGACAGCTGAAGAGTTTGAAAACTCCCACTTACAAGGACTATGGGGGACACCGGACAGCTGAAGGGTTTGAAAACTCCCACTTACATGGACTATGGAGGACATCCGGCAGCTGAAGAGTTTGAAAACTCCCACTTACAAGGGCTATGGGGGACACCGGACAGCTGAAGAGTTTGAAAACTGCCCCTTACATGGACTATGGAGGACATCCGGCAGCCGAAGTGTTTGAAAACTCACACTCACAAGGACTATGGGGGACATCCGGCTGCTGAAGAGTTTGAAAACTCTCACTTACATGGACTATGGAGGACACCGGACAGCTGAAGGGTTTGAAAATTCCCACTTACAAGGACTATGGAGGACATCCGGCAGCTGAAGTGTTTCAAAAACTCCCACTTACAAGAACTATGGAGGACATCCGGCAGCTGAACAGTTTGAAAACTCTCACAAGGAAAATGGAGGTCACCGGACAGCTGAAGAGTTTGAAAACTCCCACTTACAAGGACTATGGGGGACACCGGACAGCTGAAAAGTTTGAAAACTCCCCCTTACAGGGACTATGGAGGACATCGGCAGCTGAAGTGTTTGAAAACTCCCCCTTACAAGGACTATGGGGGACACCGGACAGCTGAAGAGTTTGAAATCTCCCACTTACAAGGACTATGGAGGACATCGCATAGCTGAGGAGTTTGAAATCTCCCACTTACAAGGACTATGGAGGACATCGGACAGCTGAAAAGTTAGAAAACTCCCACTTACAAGGACTATGGAGGACATCGGACAGCTGAAGTGTTTGAAAACTCCCACTTACAAGGACTATAGAGGACATCCGGCAGCTGAAGTGTTTGAAAACTCCCACTTACCAGGACTATGGGGGACACCGGTCAGCTGAAGAGTTTGAAAACTCCCACTTACAAGGACTATGGGGGACACCGGGCAGCTGAAAAGTTTGAAAACTCCCACTTACATGGAATATGGGGGACACCGGGCAGCTGAAGAGTTTGAAAACTCCCACTTACAAGGACTATGGGGGACACCGGGCAGCTGAAGAGTTTGAAAACTCCCACTTACAAGAACTATGGAGGAAACCGGACAGCTGAAGAGTTTGAAAACTCCCACTTACAAGGGCTATGGAGGAAACCGGACAGCTGAAGAGTTTGAAAACTCCCACTTACAAGGACTATGGGGGACACCGGACAGCTGAAGGGTTTGAAAACTCTCACTTATATGGACTATGGAGGACATCTGGCAGCTGAAGAGTTTGAAAACTCCCACTTACAAGGACTATGGGGGACACCGGACAGCTGAAGAGTTTGAAAACTGCCCCTTACATGGACTATGGAGGACATCCGGCAGCTGAAGTGTTTGAAAACTCACACTCACAAGGACTATGGGGGACATCCGGCTGCTGAAGAGTTTGAAAACTCTCACTTACATGGACTATGGAGGACACCGGACAGCTGAAGGGTTTGAAAATTCCCACTTACAAGGACTATGGAGGACATCCGGCAGCTGAAGTGTTTCAAAAACTCCCACTTACAAGAACTATGGAGGACATCCGGCAGCTGAACAGTTTGAAAACTCTCACAAGGAAAATGGAGGTCACCGGGCAGCTGAAGAGTTTGAAAACTCCCACTTACAAGGACTATGGAGGAAACCGGACAGCTGAAGAGTTTGAAAACTCCCACTTACAAGGGCAATGGAGGAAACCGGACAGCTGAAGAGTTTGAAAACTCCCACTTACAAGGACTATGGGGGACACCGGACAGCTGAAGGGTTTGAAAACTCCCACTTACATGGACTATGGAGGACATCCGGCAGCTGAAGAGTTTGAAAACTCCCACTTACAAGGGCTATGGGGGACACCGGACAGCTGAAGAGTTTGAAAACTGCCCCTTACATGGACTATGGAGGACATCCGGCAGCCGAAGTGTTTGAAAACTCACACTCACAAGGACTATGGGGGACATCCGGCTGCTGAAGAGTTTGAAAACTCTCACTTACATGGACTATGGAGGACACCGGACAGCTGAAGGGTTTGAAAATTCCCACTTACAAGGACTATGGAGGACATCCGGCAGCTGAAGTGTTTCAAAAACTCCCACTTACAAGAACTATGGAGGACATCCGGCAGCTGAACAGTTTGAAAACTCTCACAAGGAAAATGGAGGTCACCGGACAGCTGAAGAGTTTGAAAACTCCCACTTACAAGGACTATGGGGGACACCGGACAGCTGAAAAGTTTGAAAACTCCCCCTTACAGGGACTATGGAGGACATCGGCAGCTGAAGTGTTTGAAAACTCCCCCTTACAAGGACTATGGGGGACACCGGACAGCTGAAGAGTTTGAAATCTCCCACTTACAAGGACTATGGAGGACATCGCATAGCTGAGGAGTTTGAAATCTCCCACTTACAAGGACTATGGAGGACATCGGACAGCTGAAAAGTTAGAAAACTCCCACTTACAAGGACTATGGAGGACATCGGACAGCTGAAGTGTTTGAAAACTCCCACTTACAAGGACTATAGAGGACATCCGGCAGCTGAAGTGTTTGAAAACTCCCACTTACCAGGACTATGGGGGACACCGGTCAGCTGAAGAGTTTGAAAACTCCCACTTACAAGGACTATGGGGGACACCGGGCAGCTGAAAAGTTTGAAAACTCCCACTTACATGGAATATGGGGGACACCGGGCAGCTGAAGAGTTTGAAAACTCCCACTTACAAGGACTATGGGGGACACCGGGCAGCTGAAGAGTTTGAAAACTCCCACTTACAAGGACTATGGGGGACACCGGACAGCTGAAGAGTTTGAAAACTCCCACTTACAAGGACTAATGGGGACACCGGGCAGCTGATGAGTTTGAAAGCTCCCACTTACAAGGACTACGGGGGACACCGGACTGCTGTAGGTTTTGAAAACTCCCACTTACAAGGACTATGGAGGTAACCGGACAGCTGAGGGTTTTTCAAATTCTCACCTCGAAGGTCTATGGAGGATAATTAGTTGACGTCTGGGAAAGGATTTTGTGTCAGGTGGTAGCAGAAACTAACCTACACCCATGAATAACTTCACCTTTCGGACATTTATTGCCATTAAATCTTTACGTTAAGGTACATGTCGAATAGTATAGCCAGCATTAGAATAATCATGAAACTATCATGTCCGAGTAAGCTTAGTCCAATTGGCTGTAGAGGGCTTTGAGTGTCCAGGATTATCGACGTCTACTCCTGTAATTCGAGATCAACTTTAACACACATCACATATCGCACGTGCTAAAAGGACATATTAAGTTACCGGATAGCGACACTTGAATAAAGTATACCGAACTATTTGAAAATTGAAACTATTAATCAAGAACATCTCGAAATTGATTGTCATAAAAACACTTAAATGGTGCTTTGTACTTTCTCTAGCATGTATGAACAGTGTACATAGCAGGTAGAGAAGATATTGTATTCTACCCAAATGTTCAATGCCGAATTCACATGTTTTGATATCCTCTGAATGCAAAAGAAAAAACAATTTACAGAAATGACCTTGTGTCAGTCTTTGGGCAGCATAGCTCAAACTTAATACTTAAAGTTCAGAACCTTCTAATGATACTACTGAATATATTAAAGAAAATCTTTTCGCCCCCAACTTCACTAACACGGAACATGTTAATTTTCACACAGTGGCTCTAACTATTTTGATTTTAATATCATAGTTTTAAGATATTTTTATGAAAAACTATATGTAGATATATCATCACTTTATTGGGTATAGTCTATGAACATCTGTACATTCAGTATGACTGTTGTATAATTGTTAAACCGTAAGAGATAGGTAATAACTTATCAAACCCAAAATATAGACCTCGTTAAAACACACAATTTATATAATAGATAAATTTTTTTTTGTAAATTTAACCATTTCCGAGATATTACATACTATTGGATTCAATTTTTAGCTGCTTAAACTTTTCTCAAACTGGAAGGCATCTCCCTCTCATATGTTATAACTCCTGAAAAGTAAAGAGAACGGAATTTCAATTGTTTCACATAACAACTGGATTTTAAAGGATTTGATTATCGCTTTAGCCCAGTACATTCTCTTATTTTCCTTCTGTTTACAAGGAAGCAGTAATAAGACCATTTATGCTAATTTTTATCTGGTTAGTATAATGCAGATAAAAGAATAATCTTCTATAAGAAAAATTTGTTTGTGGAACAGCTAGAGAAAGTCATATGAATAAAACACATAGAGATTTTTACTTTTACTTATTATGTGAAACTTACTTCGCTTTATATCCAAACCTGTTGATTTTTCTTAATTTAGTAATTTCTTAAAATTGTAGCATTATTTTGATAAATTAATAATGAATTTCTTTTATGTATTTTTGAGAGGCAGTATGCAAGGCTTTTAGACAAATTAGTAACATATTGTAATGTCTGGACCTTTTGGAGTAAGGAATAGTTTTGGAAAACAATTTGCGAGAAAATAAGGTTCAAAGTTGAGCCTGGTTATTAATAAAGTAGAGACCTTCCATTTATAGCTTCGGTATTGGTAGTTAAAGTTGTGTTACCAGCTCGTGAACCGAGAAAGGAATGCGTACACAACACACGCATGAGTGCAGATAAGGTGACACACCCGGATAGAAACGGTGTTGAAGAATAACATGCAGCCTACATTAATAGATTAGTGGCCCTGGCAATTCTGTGTCCAATTCTGAACACGCTGTTTCATTTTCTGAAGAAGAAGAAGAAGATTAGTTTGTGTGTGTGTGTCTGTTGGCGGCGTAGCTGATTAAATACCAAACTTGGTATTTAAGCCCAAAATCTTCCAAGGATGCTCCACAAAGATTTTCAACAATATCCCACCACCCCCATTACCCTGTACATGCGGCATTTTTTCGAAAATTTTGATTTTTATTAAAATACCATATGTTTAAGATATTTTCCGGCAAACGTAGTGTATGTATTAAATTTTCTGTGAATAACCTCTAAACACCTCTTTCTTCATTCTGGATGACTTTTGTAAGTAAGAAAAATACAGAAACTCACTAAACAAAACATGTAGATTTCATTAAAGCACGCACTTTATGACATAGACATTTTTAAAATAAATATAAAAGCGTATTATTCTTCGTCTAACGTAGTCATTGATTTGCGCAACAGTATATTCAGGTCTAGTCTTTTTCTAAAAGTGCTCAATACACTATTTTCTCCTCTTGACCGCAGCACTTTGTTCTACTTACCAATACTCTGCCGTCAACACGAAAACATCAGTACAATATGCAGCTGGCTGTGAGCTTGTGGCATTATATATAAATACTGTTTATTCAGAGCTTCTTCATCACATTTATCTATAAAGGCCCTTCTAAATGCAGTACCGTACATTTCTTAACTTCAGACATGGTGAAAAGAATAGAAAATCTTCTTACAGCACTACTTCTGCACCTTATTATGCTAAGTAGGCTGCCTATACTGCTATACTGCATAGCAGCTAACCGGGTAACCAGATATCGCTTTCCCCTCTCCCCAAACCTCATCCTGACGGGCTAACGAGCCCAGAACAGTGCGCCAAATGGGGAAAAAGCTATATGTTTCCTTAAATTTTAGAATTCATGTTATTTTATTGTGAAAAAATATAATTTTTTAAATGTCTCACAATTTTTGTACAACTTTCAGATATGCATCACCTTAAGGCAAATTTACATGCCGACATGTTTTGCAAGCAAGTTTCACAACTGTCTGTTGTTTTAGTCCACATGTGCGAAAATTACTGGGATATCAGCTAGTTTCTGCTAGTTCCAAATTTAGTGGAAATAAACTTGACTATAACTTGACTTTTAGATTACATTGTTTATGTTTTCAAAATGAACTGGGGAAGTGAAGAAATAATTAATACCCAATGTAAAAATGCTTTTCAGGCTTTACTGATTGAACTTTGAAAATAAAGACAAAAGTCCTACTGCACTGAGTTAATTTTAAAAGAATAATGTGGATTAAGTGACAGTAGAAGTCACTTAAAACGTGAATTCATTCCATTAGAACTACCAGCAAAAATAATAACTCTTGGATTCTCTACAATAATTTCCTTAAAGAATGTTGCAGAACACTCAAAGAAGGCTTAATCTAAATCCACGATCATATGCATACTAGTTTATTTCATCTTTTTTTTTTCTTTTTTTTTTTCATTTTTGATGTCACTTGTAACTTCTCTGCTTTACCTGTTACAGTATATTGACTGCCAGTTTTTCCAAAATATGTTAAAAATTATAAACTAAATTATACATAATTGCCACTATGTTTAAAATCTGATGTGTTCAATTCACATGAGTTTCTCTACATCTCTACAATAAATTGTTTTAAAGGTTTATTTTTCTATTTCCTTAATGCTAATCGAGAAAACCTTAGCAGAAATGTCTTACTACTTGCTTCCTTGTAAGTAGAAGAGAAATAAGGAAATACCATAGGCTAAATCGATAGTAAAATATTTTATAAGATGGTTGCTATGTAATTGAAGTAAGGACAGGAGTGGACAAATTCCCGTATGAAAAATATAAGTATTTTAAACCTGAAAGGTAACAAGGAATATCTCAAAAACGGACAACTCCACGAAAAAAATGTATATAACATGACGTGTGTGTTTAAACGAGATCTACATTTTTATGTAGTAAGTTATTGTCTATCACTTACGGTTTACTAGTTTAGCAAAATTCATCCGGATTGAACAGGTCTTTAGAGGCTATTCCCAGGTAATTCAACATATACATTTTATTCGTCGTGTAAATATCCTTGATATACGGTAGTTTAATCAAAGTCGTTGGAGCCATTTTTATGAAAACCAACATTTTCGAAAATGTTTCCATGTAAAGCGTAGTTTGGGGAGGGGGTTGGAGTTTCAATTTTTTAGATATTCTTTGTTATTGATTGCAGTTTTAAAATGCTTGAACTTTTCACATACGGGAATTTGCCAACTCCTGGCAATGCAAAGAAGCGGATTCATCCACATGGCAACCATCTTTTAGAAAGTTTGACTATCGTTTTAGTTTAGTGTCTCCCAGTATTTCCCTTCTACTTATAAGAGGGCATTTCTGCTAATGTTGATCTCGATTACCATGAAGTTTGTTACAGATATGTAGAGAAGTCCTCTGAATGGAACACATTAGATTTTTACTTTCTCTACACGTACTATATACTTAGTTTATAGAGAAGGTATTGTAACGCACCCAAAAATTCGATACCGAGATTTCACCGGAAACACATGTTTTTGGTCCCCCTGAATCCAAAACAAACATTTTGGAAAAAGGTCCGTGTGTTTGTCTGTGGACAGCATAGCTCAAAACCGAAATGACCGTTAAATACCAAGCTTGGATTTTAAGTTTATATCTTCCAAGGATGCGACACGAAGCTTTTCAAGAAAATCCCCCCCCCCCATCCCCAACTATCCTTTACATGGAACTTTTTTTGAAAATGTTGATTTTCTCAAAAGGGGCTCTAACGATTTTGATTAAAATCTCTTATATTTATATTTACATGCCAAATAAAATGCATATTTTGAATTTTCTGGGAGTAGACTCTAAACATCTCTTTATTCTGGATGATATTTATTGAATTTTGATTAACTGGTAAACCGTAAGAGATGGACAAAAACTTACAACACAAAAATTGTAGACCTGGATAAAACATACAATTAATGTCATATAATGTTATGTTATTGGTTTCATTCAGCCTTGAAAAACTTATACTTTTCTTACATAGGAACTTCAGTCACTTAGCTACCGGGTTTTGACTATCGCTTTAACCTATGGTTATTTCGCTTCTACTTACAAAGAAGCAAGTAATAAGATATTTCTGCTAATTTTTCTCAATTAGCATGAAGTAAATGTAAACATAAGCTTTTTAACAATAATTTGACGTAGAAATATAGAGAAAGTCATCGGAATGGAACAAATCAGATTTTTTTATGAAAGGAATGGCTGAGTCGATTTCGGGTGACAGAACTCCGTATCGAATTTTTGGGTAGAATTTGATGCTTTCTTCATTTACTAAATGTAATAACAGAGAAAGTGGTAAATTGACTATGGCACATATACGTAGATACTGGCAAACTGAGTGCTGTTAGTACAAGGTATTAGGAATTAGAGGGCCAAATGAGAGCCCCAAGTTAATAGGAAGCCCTTTCTAAAGGCAATGAAAAGGTTTTTGTGACGAAGCGAGCGATTGTTCGGAGCCCAGTACGCATGTCCAGCGATGGGCGGTGACTGAGTGAGTGCATGTCTCTTTTAATAAGGATCGGACAATGGACCGTGAGACACAATGGCTCGTCTTTCCGTTCTTTGTACACACGAGCTTTCAACCTGGAAGCACAAATTACAAGTCAGCCAGAAATCCAAATGATGCCCGACGTGAATGGTTTACTCTCTTCGGAAAGATTAGATCTCCAAATCGAAATGTGTGGCTTAGCTGTCGGTATCTCTCCGAGCCAGCTGCTTTGTTCTGCTGATGAAAATGTTTGGGTTACACCGATTAGTTTAATCAGGTTCATTGATTGCCTTCTCTTCACAGGTGAAATCAAAACCACCTAAGCGCGAGTGTAGAAAGCAGATAATTTCCATTAGTATATTAGTAAACGTTCTTCCAGGTTTTTTTACCAAATTAGTGCCTCCATTTCTCTTATATGCATGCCAACATGGCTTAATCGTGTCTTGATAATCCTCCAGAACTCAAAGCAATAGCAGTAGGTGCTGAGAATTGGACATACCAAACTGACACATTCGTATCAGCTAAACAAAAGCCCTTCATCAGTATATGAAGCATATAACACAATATTAACAGAAGCCCACTTCATGCCTATATGCCCAAAATTTGATAATCAACGCAGTCAGTTTGGTATACCTAAAAATATTGCTGCAAACTCAACAATGCTTGTCTCATTTATAAAACAATCAGTTACCTCAAAGAAATAAATGTATATAATCTCATAACGTATTCGAAAACTAGTAATTGTAAATCATAAAGGTTATTACTGTAATGTTGTAAATCATCTAAGGTCGTAATAAAACCTTGAGAGGTGAAAACGACCAAAAATAAAGCTTAAAAAGAACAGAATGTGGTGCAGAAATTGTGCTCCATTCTCTCTCACTCTCTCTCTCTTTCTCTACCTTTTCTGTAACAAACTATTCTTACAAAAGCTTATTCTCCTACATCGGTCATGCTAACTTAAATAAGTCGCCCTCCGTGGTGTAATGTTTACCATGCTGACTTCATATACCCAAGGTCGCGGGTTCAAACCAGGCGGAGGACGATGGATTTTTTCGGGTGTAAAAATCTTTGGCATGGCTTCCTTCGGAAGGGAAGTAAATCCGTTGGTCCCGTGTCGAGGATTTACGGCACTTAAGAGAACCTCAAGCCTGATAGAGAGGCCTCTGAGCAAAACTTAATAGGTCTTTCACGCCCAATTTAGAATGGGACGCTGAGAACCAGAGTAATTAAAGAGCGTCCATAAATAACACACTTATTTAACTTATATAAACATTCATGGAAGTGGTTTTATGGCTTAGTTCCTGTAGGTAGAATGGAAATATATTAGACCAAACTAATAGTCAAATATTTTAAAAGCTTGCTGATACATTGAAATTTCGTTCTTTTTCATGAACCGGATGAAAAAAGTAACTAACACTTCCCATTTGAAACAATTCAGAAATATTAGGAAGCTTAAAGCATTACAAGCAATATCTCGGAAATGGTTCATCCCACAAGAAAAGTATGTGACAAATTATTTTTGTTCAGTAAGTAAAGGAGCATTTTAAAAATAGCTGTAATTGATTTAAATTCTAGGATTTTATGAATTTAAGGTTGTAGCTAAATATAACATTTGATTTGAATTAAAAATTAATGAATTATCACCCTTTTTCTAAAACTTCAAAATTAAATTTAAAAGTGTAATATATAAATTAAATTTTTTTTTAAAAAACAAGTATTAAATTTTGACAACTATAACTTACGTTTACAAGTTGCACAAAAGTCCATCAAAATGATGAATATTCTCTGAAAATCCAATATACATTTCATTTGCAATGAAAATATCTTTAGTATACCTATGGAGTTTTAATCAAAATCGTTAGAGCCAATTTTGAGAGTATCGAAAATTCCAAAAAATGGTCCATGTAATTAGTATTTTGGAGTGATGTGTTTTCTTTTAAAATCTTATCATATTCTTGGAGGATTCTAGCCTTAGATGCCAAATTTGGTACTTGACCGTCTTTTCATTTTGATTCACAGACTCATTTGCGGACGCTCTTCTAAAAATATACCTATATTCTTTTTGATTTAGGCACCTTCAGAACATGTGAAATTTCGGTATTAGATTTTTGAAATTGTGTCAGTTCAAATGAATACCTCTAATCTTCTAAAAACTTATATATTTTTTCAAATATTACTACCGAGTGGGGAGGCTCAGGCAATATAACGTCTACGGATCGCATTTTGGAGGTCCTGAGCCGATCGATGAGCGTAGGTAAATACCAAATTGGATTTAGTACCACCAAAGTACCACCTTAGTCAAACAAGTTACGCAATAGTAAAAATGAAAATATACGATAATAGCATTACGTTGCCAACTAACCAGAGATAATTTAACGAATACACTAAGCGACACCCTAATGCCATCTGTCCGGCTCGTGTAGAAGCAGAGATGCAGTTTACTGGTAGTAAGGTCTTGTATCAAGTATTGAAGCAACCATCTGCCATCAAGTAAAGGATAGATACAGTTGCCTAGCTTCAAGACCATGGACAGATACGTGACGAACAGGCTAGTATGTAAAAGGTTGGGACCTCGAAGGCTTATCTATCCACCGCACACATTCATTTTATATCAGATCATAAAATAAAGAGAAAAAGGTCTTACAGTTCTGTCTTGTTTTTCACTTTTACTTTCTCTAGCACGTATGTACAATGAAATTACATAGTACATAAAGAAGGTATTGTATTCCACCCAAAAATTAGACACCAAGATTTGATCGGAAACACTGGTTTTGAGCCCCCCACCCTGAATAAAAATAATTAGAAACTTTTCGGGTGTGTCTATGTATTTGTGTGTGTTTGGTTATTTGTGGACAGCAAATCTCAAAAACGAAGCCCGTTAAATACCAAAATTGGTATTTACGTTCAGTATCTTCCAGTAATGGACACGAAGATTTTCAAGAAAATCCTCCCACCCTAATTAGTCTTTACATGTTTCAAAAATGTTAATTTTCTCAAAAATGGCTCTAACGATTTTGATTAAAATGCGATATGTTTAAAATATTTTCGTGTTAAACGTGACTCTTAAATTTTCTGGAAAAAGTCTCTGAATGCCTCTTCATGCTCGTTAACCGCAAGAGATAAACAAACACTTGTACACAAAATACGTAGATCTCATTAAAACACACACTTTTTGTCATATACAGTTTTTATAGAATTAGCCGTTTCCGAGATATTACTTGTTATGTGTTTCAATTTTAAACTACTTAAACTTTTTCTTAATCGGAAAGTCAACTTTCGTTTCATCTCTTTTGTTTTCCTCCCGGTCAAATACAAAAGAGAATCGAATATCAATTGTTTCATGCTTTTTAAAGGATATGACTATGACTTTAGCCTAGTGTATTCTGTTATTGTCATTCTATTTTATCTAGACTAACACAATGTAGATAAAAGAATAATCTTTTGCAAGTAAAGTTTTGTCTGCGGAACACATAGAGAAAATCATGTGAATGGAACACATCAGATTTTTCCACCTAAAGTTTAATAGGGCGTATCAGACCGTTAATGAACTTTGTGAAATTATGCTCAAATGAGATAGGAATTTATGGAGCTTAAAATTACTCGGCATTGGCATTTTAGGATAAGGAAACCCCGAAAGAAACCTTTGGTAATTCATTCTAACTAAGCTTCGAACTCAGGAATCCTTCAAGATGAGGCAGACAGGCAACCACCAAACTAGAGCTTGGCCGTCTATATCTTACTAATTGAGATACACGTTCATCCTACATTCTCTTGCAGGTGTAAGAAGAAACTAGTAAGCTAAAACAGTGATAATAAGCTTTGGTAATTCACCCTAACTAAGCTTTGAACTCAGGGCTTCCTTAAGATGACACAGACAGGCTAGCAGCAAACCATAAGCTAAGGCGAGATCCAGATTATTACAAAGCGGATCAATGTGTAACGTTTTAATGCTTGCAAGACCAAATATTTCTACACATCTCAAATGCAAAATCGTTATACATTTGTTATTTCGAAGTCAAAGAGCACAAAATGTTAATACATAACGTAGCGAACAGCTCTTGAAAGATGTGATTTTAGCTTTAGTCAAGTGTACTACCTATATATGTACAGGCTTAGTATATAAAATAGAGAAAGTAAAAATTATTTCTGAAAATGTCATATATACTTGAAGTAGTAGAAATATGCTTTTATAAAAATAGTCTTTAGATAGAGAAAGTC
Source organism: Hymenopus coronatus (assembly GCA_030762935.1). NCBI lineage: Eukaryota > Metazoa > Arthropoda > Insecta > Mantodea > Hymenopodidae > Hymenopus > Hymenopus coronatus. Next base: position 100,649,080 of record CM060882.1, on the reverse strand, counting down.
ATGAATGCAACACATTATTTTTAAAAAGGAAACTTCCTGTTAGTGTACTTATAAATAAAAACAATACAAGAGTGTTTTCTCTCAAGAGTTGTATTTTATGTGGGACATAAGTATTTTTTTTATTGTTCCTTTATATAGCCCCCCCCCTTTAACATCTAAGGTCATATCGGAGGCTTTGCATATGAAGTAAGTCGTTTCCTTTACGTTTGCTTTAAAACATTTTATCTTCCTTAAACACTCACACACATTCACTCTCACATACTTCCAGACTCTGTGGGGGATAAGGAATAATTCTGGCTGAAGAAAAAATTCCCCGCCTTAGCCGGGAATCGAACCCCGGACCTCCAGGTAAAACGTCAGCTCGCTGACCAGCACATAAGTATTCATATAGTAATGATAAACGAACAAATGGCTATCTGATAACTACGAGGGCCATACAGAAATAACCAACGATTTGCATAACTATATAATAATGTAAAATATCAACATAAAACTTAATTTACAAATTTATTGTACCTTACTCTATTTCTTAATGTAATCGCCAAAGTTATCAAGGTATTTATTCTCATGTGCTACTAGTTTTACAATGCAGATGTTATACTCTTCCACCGCTAAAGATCTGAACCAAGATGTCACCGCTACTTTGAGGTCTTCAGCGGCTACGAAACCTTTTCCACTCCAAAAGTCATGTACGATGTCCAAACTCTTTTAAACTCTTTTATCAATATTTTCTTTCAACTCCTCCATAACAACTAATGAACTTCCACTCTGGTCGTGGTCGTGCACACTGAATCTTCCTTGATTACTCGTAAATTATACGCCATTCCTTCACTGAAGAATAGTTCATTGCTTTATTACCATACACTTACGTTAGTCGCCTACAAAAATCGATTGACCGAACAAGTTCTGCATTCAAAAAACCGAATAAGTTCTTTGTCGGTAGAAAAGTATAACATCGGTATCGAAAAAGTGGTACCAGTTGACAATACAATTTTTACAGATGTGGCAATAACTTGAGAAATAGATTAAGACACTATAACTTTGGAGGTAAAGTTTTGTGTTGATATCTTTTGTTATTATTTAGTTATGCCAAATTGTTCGTTACTTTCTGGATTGCTCTAGCATAACTGCAGTTCTCTTTGTTAGTCGTGGAGTTATTGATGAAAATAAAAATCTGATGTATTCCATTCACATGATTTTCTCTACATCTCTGTAACAAATTATTGTTAAAAAGCTTATGCTTCTATTTACTTCATGCTAATCGGGAAAAATAGCAGAAATAGCCTTAGTACTTCATTCCTTGTAAGTAGAAGCGAAATAAGAGAGTACCTTAGGTTAAAATGATAATCAAAAGCTGGTTGCTATGTGACTGAAATTCCTTTGTTTGTATGGAAAGGAGTTGACAAATTCCTGTATGAAAAAATTATAAGTTTTTCAAAGCTGAAACCAAAAACAAGGAATATCTAAAAAAGATCAACTCCAAAAAAATGTATATAACATAAATCTAGTGTTTTTGTGTGGTAAGTTTTTGTCCATCGCTTACGATTTAGCGGTTATGCAAATTTCCGTAAAATTCATCCTGAATAATGTGGTCTTTAGAGGCTATTCCCAGAAAGTTCAAAATATACATTTTATTTGTCAGATAAATATCTTTAATATACGATATTTTAATCAAAATCGTTAGAGCCTGTTTTGAGAAAATCAACATTTTCGAAAAGGTCCATGTAAAGGGTAGTTTGCGGTGGAGGGATTTTTCTCAAAATCTTCGTGTCGCATCCCTGGAAGATACTAAACTTAAATACCATGTTTGGTATTTTACTGACTTTTCCTTTTTGAGTTATCGTGTTCACAGTCACACGGACACACACACACACATGGACCTTTTTCTGATTTTGTTTTACTTTCTCTATACGTACTATGTACATAGTGTATAGAGAAGATTTTGTATTGCATCCAAAAATCGATACCGAGATTTTACTGGAAATATAGTTTTGAGATCCCCTTAATCCGAAAATAGCATTTTTAGAAACATTTCCGTGTGTGTGTGTGTGTCTGTCTGTCTGTGCATGTGTGTGTCTGTGGGCAGCATAGCCCAAAAATGAAAAGACCGTTAAAAACCAAACTTGGTATTTAAGTTTGCTATCTTCCATGGATGCGATACGAAGATATTCAAGAAAATCCCCCCACCCCAAATTAAACTTTACACGGAAAAAAATTTCGAAAATTTTGATTTTCTTAAAAATGACTGACGATTTCGATTAAAATTCGTATATTTAAGATATTTACTTGACAATAAAATGTATATTTGAATTTTCTGGGAATAGCCCCTGAAGACTTCTTTATTCTGTATGAATTTTACGGATTTTTGGATAACTGCTAAACCGTAAGAGATGGGCAAAAGCTTACCAAACAGAAAATGTAGAGCACGTTAAAACACACAATTTATGTTATATACATTTTTTTTGTGAAGTTGACCGTTTTTAAGATATTCCTTGTTTTTAGTTTCAGCTTTGAAAAACGTATACTTTTCTCATACAGGAAGTTGTCAACTCCTGTCCATACAAACAAAGGAACTTCAGTCACATAGCAACCAGCTTTTGATTATCATTTTAACCTATGGTACTTCCTTACTTCGCTTCTACTTACACGGAAGCATGTAATAAGACTATTTCTGCTAATGTTTTCTCAATTAACATGAAGTAAATAGAAGCCTAAGCTTTTTAACAATACCTTTTTGCAGAGATATAGAGAAAGTCATGTGAATGGAACACATCATATATTTCCGGTGAAATCTAGGTACAGAATATTTGGGTGGAGTGCAATAGCTTCTCTATATATTATGTGCACAGTACGTATAGAGAAAGTAAAAACGAGTCGCAAAGGAAAATAAACATTCTTTGACCTAAGAGAGGTCATTGTCTCATTACATCAACAGATTCCGATAGCTCGCAGCATAGTAAGAAGTCGTTCGATAGTGCAGACATGCGAAGACATGTCATTAAATATTTTAAACACACTCATATTCTAATAGATGAAGGGAGAGAGGGCTCTATACAGAATATCAATTCTGGGGGGGAAAAAAAAACAGGTGTTGGAAAAAGTAACTCACATGGTGCTTCTTCTGAAATTGTTGCATAATCGAATCATGTAACGTCCTTGACAATAAGAAAAACTTAATCAATCGTATTGAACTCCATTTCAGGCTACCAGAAAGAATTCATATATCAGCGGGATAAATAAAAGATCAAGTTCTTGTTTACCAAGGAACTTGTACGTTTTACTTTTTGTTTCATATTAGGGCGACATGAAAGAATTTAGAATGCCACGTTTCTACAAACACATGTTTATTTATATCTAAGCCTCTAATGTTTTTCGCGTTGATTGCCGTGTAGTTTGTTCGATGTACAACGTACATAGTGGATAGAGAAGGTATTTTATTTATTGCACACAAACATTCTATATCGCGATTTTACTGAAATACATGTTTTGAGACCCCCTGAATCCAAAAAAATACTTAATTGTAGTATCTTTCAAGGATGCAACGCGAAGAATATCCCACCACCCCAACTGCTCTTTTTCATGGAGCATTTTTCGAAAATCTTGTTTCTCTCAAAAGATAGCTTTAACGATTTTTATTAAAATGTCATGTGTTGAATATATTTTAATACAAACGAAATGTAAATCTTTTAGAAGAATATCCTCTAAAGATCTCTTTATTCTGAATGACTTTGTTTACGTTTGTATATTTGTTAAACCGTAAGAAATAGACAAAAACTTACTACGCAAAAAATGTATATCTTGTCACAGTTTATGTAAGTTGGTTTTTTTGTTTACTTGTTTTTTTTTGTAGGGTTAACCGTTTGCGACATGTTCCGAGTTAATGGTTTTCGTTTTTGCTAGTTAACTTTCCTCAAATGGGAAGGCATGTTTCTTATCCTCTCTCTTTTGTTTACTCCTAGCAAGCAAGGAGAACCGAACTTAATTGTTTCACAAAGCAATTAAAAGCTTTGACTATCGATTTAGTCTAGCATATTCCATGATTTCCCTCCCTCTTACAAAGACCTAAGTAATAAGACCAATTCTTGATTAGCATGACGTAAATAATGATAATATTTTATAAGAAAAGCTTGTTTATGGAACAGCTAGAGAAGGATATGCGAATGGAATACATCAGAATTTTAAAATACGTGACGAACTTAATACTTTCTTTGATTTTAAAATGAATAAATACAATAGATCTGCTATCTCTTGTTTCTAAACTTTAAGACACATTAAACAATACCTGATATATAAATAAAGTAATATACTACTCTAGCCCTATAATGCTAGCACTCATTTTTACTTCCTCTACACGTATTATGTACATAGTGTATAGAGAGGGTATTGCACTCCACTCAAAAATTCGATACCAAGATTTCACCGGAAATATATGTTTTAGAGTCTCCTTTATCCAAAAAAATGCACTTTCAGAAAAAGGTCCGTGTGTCAGTGTGTCCGTGTATCTGTGAACACGATAACTCAAAAACAAAAGGCGGTAAAATACCAAACTTGGAATTTAAGTTTAGTATCTTCCAGGGATGCCACACGAAGATTTTGAGAAAATTCCCCCACCCCAAACTACCCTTTACATGGAATTTTGTTCGCAAATTTTTATTTTTTTTGAAAATGGCTCTAACGATTTTGATTAAAACATATCGTATACTAAAGATATTTACCTGGCAAATAAAATGTATATCTTAAATTTTCTGGGAATAGCATCTGAAGGCTATTGTGAATGAATTTTACGAATTTGTGCATAACTGCTAAACCGTAAGAGTTGGACAATAACTTAACACACAAAAAGTATAGAGCACTTTAAAATACACACTTTATATTATATACATTTTTTCGTGGAGTTTATCATTTTGAAATATTCCTTATTTTTGGTTTCATCTTTAAAAACTTGCGCCTTTCTCATACAGGAATTTGTCAACTTCTGTTCATACAAACAAAGGAACTTCAGTAACATTACAACCAACTTTTAACTATCACTTTAACCTGTAGTACTCCCTCATTTCGCTTCTACTTACAAGGAAGCAAGTAATAAGACCATTTCTGCTAATTTTTTCTTGATTGGTATGAAGTAAATAGAAGTATAAACCTTTTAACAATAATTTGTTGCAGAGATGTAGAGAAAGTGTGTGAATGGATCATATCAGATTTTTGGCTGTTGATGTCCCTCAGAGTATCGTATTATTTACCAAACAGGATATACCGAGCAGAAGGGAAATCATTATATTCATTTAAACCAGTGATAGATCTGGGTATTTGGAACACATTTTGCAACTTACGTTTTTGTTTCTGACCATTTCATACGGTACCCTGCAGGTTATGTAGGTGTCACTTGCACTAGATCAGTATATGAGCAAATACACCTCACTGATGCTAACATAGCAGTATAGGCCAATCAGAAACCCTGTTGAATTCGTTATCTCCAAAACATTACACCCCCCTGCGTCGTGTTTGCAAGTGACCGACGTGTTTATATCCAAAAGCCGGTTGAAAAACCTCACCAACTTCAACGCAACTTGTCGAGTTACTTCACGTCTGAAACGGCTGCTTCGAATATTCCTTTAATTCTTTTAAGTTATTAATTATTTTGAAACCCTGTGTGATGTCTCTTAATTCCTACCGAAACTAATGTCAGAAATACGTTACTCTGCGCATCTTACAAGTAACAGCATCTTCCCAAACTCTTGTGGAATTACTCATCCCACTTGGAACAAAAAAAGCATTCATTTTTTTGGAATCGGCTTATCAAAGAACAAAATGCCATTAGACCTTTTTGTTTGTAATGCTTCTATGAAGCACATATTAAAAGGAATTTAATAAGTTCCCTACCAGCCGGCTCTAATTTGGAACAAATACATTGCAATTCTTTCTGCCACTCGTCCTGAAATTGTTTTTTCTAGTTCAAAACCACACCTGCTACAGAATGAGATATAATCGAAGCACAAGTGGAGACGGTTGGAGAGAGAAGGAATGAGTGGAGGCATGAGGCAAGCGCGCCTTTCAGTGTAGTGGCAAGACCGCTCGCCTCTCACCTAGACGGCCCGGGTTCGATCCCAAGCGGCCGCATGTGAGATTTGTGGTGGACAAAGAGTGCTAGGGCGGGTTTTCTCCGGGTTTTCCGGTTTCCCCCGTCATCGTATTCGACCGGTGCTCCATCTTCAGTCATGTATCATCAGTGTCACCGCCTTCGGTGCTATAAATAGTTAAAGCGGGCGTTAAGCACTACCAAAAAAGTGTAGTGGCGCTATGAGGACGTTTTTGCTATGCCTGCTTTTGGGGGTGTTGGTGCATATGTACGAAAGCTTATTTAAGTCATTAGCCTGTTTTGGCGAACATCATTAAAAATTTTTTTCTGTATGGGTCTGCATATCAGACTTCCTTACTACTACCAGTTTCTATTTCCCCTCAAATAAACTATATCTTTAACGCAGTTTCTTCTTCCATGGCATCTTAGATGCAGAACAATGTCTCTCAGAAACTTTTCATGAGAGTTATATGGTGAATTTGTAAGAGCTATAAATGCACTATACCACAATAAGAATTTAAATGAATTAGGGAGTTTTATACAGCATGAAATAAAAGTTAATTATCTAACATTTAATAGTTCTTATTTTACTGTATAACGGTCTCTACATCTATAAGTTCAGTGGTTATAATAAAGGTATAATAAACACAGCGCTATAGTATTGCAATAACTTTATTTTAAAACAAAAAAGTGCAACTTTAGGGATATTAGAAGTGCATATAACTAAATAAAATACAAACACAAGTTTTACTATCGCAATAACATTAGCGATTATACTAAAACTACAAAAATGACGAACCTCTGATATTGTACTACCTTCAACAATTTTACTGAAAGTATAAAAATGTCATTGGTCTGGTATGTCATAACTGAAGCTGAACGTCAGTGCCTCGAGACCCCATACAGATAAAATAATGAAACAATTTATTCGTGAAAGTCCTTCAACTACTGAAGTTAATCATCAATGAAACGGCACACAAACAATTTTTATTAAAAGGGGAATTATAATTAAGTTATTTCAGGTTCTACTCTTTATAAAGCAAAATATGTCATTAAGATTAGTTTTTTAAAGGATTAAGAATAATAAAAATACAGGGTTTTTGTGCATGGTGAACACTGCTATGACGTCCATCCCCACAGTTCAGCTGTACGGCAATGGGATGGTACTCATCAGACGTACAGACATTTATCATTCGCTTTGAAGAGAGTACAGAGGTGCAAGTGGAACTGTCATGTGAGAAATTAACACACACATTCAAGAGGCACTATTTATTATTTGAGCCTAATAATAAAAACAGTAATTTGTCATCGAAAATTGCTTTATTGTTTTCCTATCTTTTGTTGTTGTTATTGTTGATAGTTTAATGTCCGTTAACCTGTTGGGTCATATCGGACAAGGAATGAATTTGGTGAAAGGATGCTCAGATGATCTCACGGTTCAATGAGCTTGAAGTTGCTCAATATTCGTCTTCTCAGAATAAGGGAAAAACCCAGGTAACTCACCCTAAGCAAGATTTGAAATCGCGAGCTGTTGAATGTGAGGCAGACTCCACACTACCCAGGTGCGGTCTTGAAATATTCTCTTTTAAGATCAATATGTATTCGAACCTTTTCCATGAGACATCTCCAAAACATGGTTTTAAACGCCCAACGGCTTCTTCAGGCGACGAAAATGTCCAAGTATTTTATTCTTGATGTTCGAGAATAAAAAGAAATCATTGGATGCCAATGCAGGACTGTACGGCAGATGGGTCATCAACTGGATTTTTTGAGCGTTCAAATGTTGCGTTGTTCTACGAGACAGTGCTCGCATCCTGTTGTCAAGAAAGATCAGGTGAAACTTTGTTTTTTTCTTATTTCTCCGAAAGCTTCCGGAAAACAAATGTTTATTTACTATTCCGAATTTACAAATTTACGTTCCTCTAAAGGCATTGATGCCATATGACCAGTTTTTCTGAGGAAAAAAAACAACAAAAAAGAGGCGAAGTGCTTCGAATGCGAACAGCTTTTGTTGAGTTTGGTTCATCTTAAAACACCTATATAGTCGACTGCTGTTTGCGTTTCAACTCATATGCATAGATCCATGATTCCTCACTTATTACAACCTTATGTACGTCAGTTGAAACCTCACCATTGTATTTCTTGAGAATTTGTGTGCACCAATCGACAGGGCAACCTTTTGAGATCGTTGTGGCATCTAAAAGAGCAAGATTTTTTCACGGCTGAATGATAATGCACTATTTGATATGTGCTGGTGGAGCTAATACCTAGGGCTATCTCTATCTCACAGTATATTGCACTATCAGTTTTTGCACAGCATCAGTGTTTTCTGGCACAGCTTAATTTGGACGACCTTCACAAATTTCGACAGTGAACGAACGGTGGCCACGATTCAACTCATACCAGACTTTCACAGCGGAAAAGGATGGAGGTTCATCTCTAAATGTAGCAGTAAGTTGATCAATGCATTCTTATCTTAATAGTCCACGTCGAAAATCATAATAAATCATCGCACAAACATTTGCACGAGTTAATTCCATCTTTTCGCTGAGATACAGTATTAAAGTCGCTGTAAACATGAGAAACAACTCTCCATTGACAAAATATCTGAAGTAGTTTAAGGTCAAAAATGTCAAACTGTCCAGGGAAGAACCAGATAACATATACAGCAATCAGTATTGCCAAGACTCAAAATACAAAAAGTGGCCCTCGTACGCACGCACACCACACACTCACAAGTTGGTTGAACATATGGACGAGGTTTTACGTGAAAATGTCACTATAATTTCAGTAAGAATGTTTTTCAACATATGTTAAATACATTTCAAAGACCGAAAACGATTTCCATCCACAATTATTACATTTATGAGCAGCTTATAAACGTATAAAAATGTTTGGCAAAAATGTATTGAATATACTAAGGAAACATAAAAAGTTGGATCAAAAAGGAACTACATATCGTTTATATTCTATTAATATATTCATAAATGTTTGACATTAGCATTAGGGTACTAAAATTATATTGAAACAAATACTATCACTAAAATCAGATAACAACATTGTCCTTCATCACAGTGTACGTAAATAGAGCGGATAAGTGATTACATCCCGTCTGTCCATACTAAAGTGCTGACATACACAGTGCAAGGCAATGAAGTTCAGGATATGTAATAACCAGAGCTCGGTCCGGGGTCACGAAGTTGCCGGACTGAGGTTCGGTGCACACAAGAATATATTATGACGTGATGGAGCAGGCGTGGTCTCCATACCCTGTTTCGAAACATGTTGCCTCATCTTGTCTGCTAGTAGATAGTGAACACTGAAAGAGAACGAAGATTGAAACATGTCAAAAATACGAAAGGGTAGGTGTTCGAAACTGAAAAAAACTTGTGGATGATTGAAACATATTTTGAGTGACAGGAGGAGAGTTTTTTCTTTCGATACTAAAAATGTATCTTGTAATTCACTACAATATGAATTCTTCAATCTCATTTCAAAACTCTGAACGTTAGTATTCTGAATTTTTGTTTGAAGCTTATACTTTTATTTTTAAAAGTAATTTGTGTTTTTAATTCAAAATCTTCTCGGGCTTCTAGCCAGGTAAAAACTTGATTTGACACCAACGTTTCGAAGAAGTGCATCTTGCTCGTCTTCAGGGTGAACTGATGGATTGAGATGGCGGAGACTGGTATTTATAAGAGCTGCAATGAAGCTAACGTCTGATTGGTTCGCGTGATATTATGGCTTTTTTTTAAAGGGCGGCCCCACACCCACCGCCCCCGGTGACGATCATCCTCGAAGGCTACATCGTCTCATGCACAAGCAGTTAGTATACAAAGACATGCAAGGGCTGGGAATGGTGCTGTTAGTCTATGGCGCTACAAACATACATGTGAGTCATGTTTCGCTAATGCACCCTGGTAAGTAAACGGTATCATGCAGTGCTGGTATGCGAGCATACGAGCGGGTGAAGGGTGAAACAGGCCAGGGCAACAAACATGACAGAAGCCCTGAGTGCTGCCGTGGGAAGTAGGAGGGGCCTCTAGGGGTCTTAGTGTATGGGAATATATTATGTGGTTGCCTGTGGTTCTGGAGGAAGGATAATGAGGGTTTGGATGAGGTAGATTAAGCCTGGTGTGGCCAGGGTCTGGTGGTTATTAGAAAGTCTACGTTTAATTTAAGTTAGTGAATCTATATCTACAATGCTAGAGACAACCTTGAACGTGTGCATTGAGTTGTATAATCAGTGGTGGGTTCCAATCGTGTCCAGGTGCAAGCCGTCTCGAAGGTAGTTGGGGCCCTCCTTCCCCCGGGTTCACTGAGAGGGTATCCATGGTTCTTATCCGGGGTCGAGCAGGGTTATCGTAAGGAATCCAGCCTGAGTGTCCAAGTTCGTGTACCGAGTACAATGGCGCAGGTCAGTGTATGGTCACAGTTTGGGGGGGCCCTCACCCCCCCGGGCCTCCCTGTCAGATCAGGGACTTTGGAGGGCTGGCTGTGAAAAGAGAGATATAGTGGTGATTATTTGAGTGTTTAAGGAGTTGTGGAAAAGGAACAGCGAAGGAGAGGTCAGTGTAGGAGTGGGCTGAGACGGTGGTTGCTGTGTCAGTCTGGGACCAAGAAGTCCAGGTAGTCTTGGATGTCTTCGGGTGTGATTGTTTCAGAAAGGTTCCAATCGAATAGGGAGAGTGGGCGTTTGTGCTTGTTTGTGGTGGTGTCGTATCTGCCAAGATCGGCGATAAGGGTGTTGTGGCTTTTTGTGGCACGGGCGTACATATCGTGGGTAAGCATCTTTATGAATTGTTCTATGGTGTGCACTTTGAGTTCCGCGTGAAGTGTACTCGCCGGTGTCATAGCTGGTACTTTTGTGATATTTTTTTTTTTTTTTTTTTTTTTTATTATTTTTTTTAAAACAGTAACGGAGTCTGATCAGGACTCCGGTACTGTATCCCTATTTACATTTACCCCCGTAGGTTTTACTGATTACTGGTTTACTGGTTTTACTGTTTCTTTTACAAACATATACACATTGCACAAACATATAACATCCATGCCCAAGGCGGGACTCGAACCCACGATCCCCTGCCCACGAAGCACCAAAGCGAGACGCTTTAGCGAGCGTGGCCATGGGGACCGGCTTGATAAGGCGCAGGACTTTGTTTTGGAACTGCTGGAGTTTTTTGATGTGGCTGGGGGCTGCGTAGCCCCAGGCTGGTGAAGCGTAAGTGAGAATAGGTCGAAGGAGTGTTTTGTAGAGGGTTAAGCCTGAACGAAGTTTGAGCGTGTTGTTGAGATGGATTAGACGGTAAATGTTTGCTAGTTGGGCATTTGCTTTCTATCGGGCGCACTGGATGTGTTTATTCCAGGTGAGACTTTGGTCTACTACTATGCCTAGGTAGGTCACTGTTGATTTCCAAGTGATGAGATTACCAAATAGTTGGAGAGGTTGTAGTGTGCGTGCGTATCTCCTGTGGTTGACCCGTTTTGAGAAAAATATGGCTTCACATTTGGCTGTGTTCACTTTAATGCGCCACTTGGTGAGCCAGTCCTCTAGGGACGTTAATGCAACCTGAAGTCGGTTAGTCAGGAGTCGTGGGGATCCAGACTGCGTCATGATAGTCGTGTCGTCGGCGTAGATGAAGTAGTCTGCAGAGGGGGATTTTGGTATGTCGATGTACAAGGTAAAAAGTTGAGGACCCAGTATGCTGCCTTGCGGGACGCTCGCTCGGATTACTTTTCGGGAGGACAGTGTTTCATTAACTTTGGACTGGAACGTCCAGTCGGCTAGGTAGCTTGCTACAATTCTGATAATGGAGTCCGGGATGTTGTAGTCGTGGAGTTTCCTCAGGAGTCCCGGGTGCCATACGCGATCAAAGGCGCGCTCTATGTCCAGGAGGACTGCTGCCGTCGACTTATTGTTGTTGAAGCCATGAGTAATGTGCTCAGTGGTGCGGACCAGTTGTAGTGTGGTGGAGTGTTGTGCTCTGAAACCGAACTGCTCCGGAATCAGGATGTTGTGTTTGTGAATGAAGGAGTTTAAGCGTTTGAGGACAATTTTTTCCAGAAGTTTGCTGAGTGTGTATAATAGAATAATGGGGCGGTAGTTGTTAGGGTTTGTCTGGTCTTTATTTTTCTTGGGGAAGTGAAGGACCAGGGCATTTTTTCAGCATGTAGGGTAGTTGCCCTGATCCAGGATGGCGTTGAAGAGTGAGGTCAGCGTGGTAAGGGCTTTATGGGGTAGCTGCTTGAGGGCGCGATTTGGAATGAGATCGGGTCCAAGGGCTTTTCTGTTTGGCAGGTGTTTAATGAGTCATTTCATTTCGGAATTGCAAGTGCGGCGCATTTTCACGTTTTTGGGGTGAGTGCCTCTTGCAACTGATCGGCAAGAGCCTCAGCCTTTTCCGTATCTGTTGCGGCTATGTAGCCATTGTAATGTAGAGGTGGGATTTGAGTTCTGGATTTGGTTAATTTCTTGGCAATTCGCCAGAGAGAGTCGTGCTCTGGGTTTAGGTCTTTCAGAACATTGTTTCATTGCTCCGTTTTTACGTCGGCAATGCGTCGGCGCAGCTCAGAGTTTAGGAGCTGTAGGCGGGCGAACTCTGCGGGGTGCCGGGTACGCTGCCAACGCTTGCGAGCTCTGTTGCGCTCAATCTCAACCGATTTGATGTCCGGAGGGAGAGGACAGTGAGCTGCATTATGTGTTTGTGTCGGCGTGGATACCGTGATGGCAAAGCCAATAGTGTTTTGTAGGATTGCTGCAGCCATGTCAATATCATGTGTGGTGACGTTAATGCCGGGTGAGGATTGTTCGTGTCTATAGACTTGGGTTCCCGCTTGGTTAGAATTTCTGCAGTTCCAGTTGGTGTGCTTGGCATTCAGGTCACCGGCAATTAGAACTGAAGTGTGGAGATTTAATATGGTGTCCAAGTCGATTGTTTCGATATCTGGGGGTGGATTATAAGCTGCTACAAGCAGAATTCTCCGGTTGTCCAATTGTGCGTAAACCCCGGATGCTTCCAATCGGGCTTGCGCTGGTATATGTGCTTGATTGTGGAGAATGCTATGTTCTATAAGTACCGGGGTACCCCCGCCCCGTCAATCTCGGTCTGCGCGATAGGCTTGATAGCCCGGGACAGTGAAGCGATCCCGGGAGGAGAGATATGTTTCGGTAATGAGAGCTACATTTATTTGGTGAGTGAGGAGAAAGTCGGAGAGTTCATGTTTGCGGCGTCTCGGCCCACAGGTATTCCATGTTATGACTCTAGTGGATTCAGACTCCATAGAAATGGATGGTAGGGTTTAGGAACAGGGTGAGGAAGTCGTAATACTGCTGAAGAACCTCATTGGGATTAATGAGGAGGAGGGTGAGGAGGTTGAGTGCCTGATCCCTGGCGGTGTTCCAGGACATCCTGGTATGCTCCGTTCCGGGGCGGAACCTGGTGTTGAGCATCGCAGCGTGGTGGTGGTGGTGGTGGTGGTGGTCGAGGACGGGGCATCTCTGTTGGAGGCTGCCATGGTGAAGGCATCTGCTCCCTCGGAACTGGTGGCTGGGGAATTGATGGTCGGGGTGCTGGAGTTCTCGTTGGCGGCTGCTGGGTAGGTTGAGGCTGGGTATGAGGTTCTTGGTGAGGGGGAGGAGGCCTGGTCCTGGGATCCGCCTGTTGGTTATGATGGCGGTGCTGCTGGCCCTGGGATGTGGCCCGTAGCCTATCGGCGAAGGCCAGACAGGCCGGACAGCCCCTGTAGCGAGCCCTGTGTCCCCTGCCGTTACATAAGGCACAGCGCCTCATGTCCGGAGGTGTCCGGCAAGTGGTCGATTCGTGGTGAGCGGCGCACTTGGAGCAGGTTAGCGTTGGCACCCTACAGTGGCTGGCGTGATGCCCTAGCAGCTGGCACTTCCTGCATTGCAGTGGGATAGGTGGCCGGTAATAGTCTTCCACTTGTACCCTGAAATGCAGAACAGTTTTCAGGTGAGTAAGGCACCGTTGGTAGTCGTCCTCGGTGAGGAGCTCTGCAAGGTATATAGGGAGGGGAGTGCGGTTTCTGTCGAATCGTCTTAGTTGTGTCACACGGCCGACAGAGAAGCCGGATGATAATAGCTCCTCCTTGACTTCTTTGTCTGCACCGTCTAAAGGGAGCCGCTTTATCGCTACCCTGTAGGTCCTCTCCTTTGCGGGAGTTGTGACGTGAAACTCGATTCTATGTTCCCGGAGGAACAGCACCAGGTTTTTGTAGTCTGCCGCGTTACGCATTCGCATGGCAAAGTCGTCAATGATGTGGAAGGGGAGACGGAGTTTGGCTAGTGGTTCGGAGGTGGATTGGAAGTGGTGGTCTGTGTCGTCGTCCTTGGAAGGAGTGAGGGAGGGAGAGGGGTTGGGGTGATATTGGGAGAGGAGGGATTTATGTGAGAGATCAAGGAAGTGGTTGAGGAGTTGGATGGTGGGGGTGGTGCGGTTGGGTGGGGAGCAGGGGTTTGGGAGATGGAAAGAGGGAGCAGGGGTGCTAGAGAGCGAGGTGAGGGTAAGTTGGGAGTGGAGTTGAGGTTGTGGGTGGAAGAGGAAAGAGAAGGGGGGAGAGCAGGTGCTGGGTTACTGCAGGATGTAGGGGTGGGTGAAGCAGGGACAGGTGCAAGTGGGATGGGTGAGTGGCTGCTGGAGGTGGGTGGAAAGAGGGTGCGAAAAGGCCGGATGGGTGTGGAGCAGGAGGGAGGTGAGGGTGGGTGGGGAAGGAAGCAAAGGTGGTTGGAGGTTTGCCGCGGAAGCGGGGATCAGTTGGTCTCGAGGATCTTGAGGGAGTGGATTGTAGGGATCTGGAGTTGGTGGTGGGTCTAGGTGTCCTGGAAGGGGTGGAAGGAGAAGTGGTGGCTGATCTAGAGGGACATATGGGTCTGGTGATGCTCGAGGGGGTGTGGGGGGAGAGGAAGGAGAGTTGGAGAGAACAGGCTAGGGGTCCGGGGAGGTGACGGAGGTGGGTGAAAGGTGGATGGGTGCATAGGGGCAAAGGAGTCAGATAATTATCCTTTCTGCATTTATTGGGGCAATCAAATTTCCATCCGGAAAATTCTATCAGGGGATCAGGTGGAGGGGGGTTTATGGAGGAGGAGGGAGAGGAGGGTTTGTGAGGTGAGCAAAAGGATTCGGAAGAAGAGAGGGTGGCAGGGGGAGTGGAAGAGTTAGAGGGAAGAAGGGAGAGGTCGATTGGGTCATCGGGAGATCGGCCTCGGCCAAGAGGTCCCGGGCAACAATGCCACCCGCGGTCATCAGGCTGGTCGGTGAGTGGGTTACCACTCGACCGAACTTCGTCATAAGTTCGGATGAGTGGGGGGATGGCTAAAATGGAGAGTAAGGTGCTAATTGAGAACTTTATTGCTGGTTTGGCTGTGAGAGGGTCCCTAACAAGGGGGTAGAAGCTTAAATATTAATAGAGGAGAGGAAAGAGAAGAAGACAGAAGAGAGAGAAAAAGAGCGGCTAGTAGGCGCACAAAGGCACGAGTGGCAGAGGACCGAACCCCAGAAAGGGGCGGCTTGGAGCCAGTTAGAAACTGTTGGCTATGGTCGTGCCACTCTACCCGTTTAGACCGTTGGTGCTAGTAGTCTAGCGCTGGCCGTTAGAGCAGCCGTTTGAGCCTTCGGGCTGGGGCTGAGTTGCCGGCAAGGGCTGGCAAAGCATCCGGCGGTTGATGATCTGGCGGCCGATCACGGAAGCTGTGGGGTGTGCGGTGCTTCCTTCACGTTTTAGATGAAGTTTTGAGGTAGCTGGCTGCTGGTTAGCTGACTGCCGTGGCTCCCAACTGACGGCTCTTCTCGCTTTTTTTTTTACCGTGGAGGGGAAAATGCATTACGCATTCAACCCCCAGCCGAAGTGCAATGGCTGGGAGGATATGTGGGACTCTCCGCTTCCTCATGCGGCACACCCACTAAAAAAACCCTCCACGTTATAACAGTAGTTTGTTGAGAATCTCGTGGCTTTGCGCGGTCCCGCTAATGCACCCGCGTTAGTAGACGAAAGATAGGAGGCTGCCGCACGTTGTGGCTGCTGCGGCGTTAGAGGCTTGCAATTCCTGCAGCTTCTGTGTGAGGAGGCTGCATGTCTCTTCCAGGGCAGCTAGTTGAGCGCCGAACGACTTCTCGCGTCGCTGCGTCTGTTGAGAGTGCACGTGGTGAGGCCTCGGTGGTTGATGTCTGCGGTGGGTTCTCGTTTTTTTTTTTTTTTTTTTTACCGTGGAGGGGAAAAATGCGTTCCTGCTTTCGACCCCAAGCCTTAGTGCAATGGCTTGGGGGATATGTGGAGCTCCCCGCAGAGTGCGGTATATCAACTAAAAACCCCTCCACGTGTTAATCGTTATATAGAGTACTTTCGTGCAAACATGCATTAGTCGGGTCCCGCATAGCACCCCGGTTAGTAAGTGAGAGCTACTTAGCTGGCACGCATTGCATGCGAGCGCGTTAATGCTACTTACTGGGATTGTCCATGAAACCTGAACAATACCAGTGGATAATAATGGGTTACTTTATAAGTGTTTTATTCGTTAATAATTATGTTCTACTTCTGCAGAGTGTGCCTGCTTGTCATATTAGGTAAAATGTTATTCGACATGCACTAAATTTAGTCTTATAGTATATGTTTAGAATTTTCTCGCTTTTTTTTCGAGTGGAGGAAAAATCTACCTTATAGACTACCCGGGCACGTCCGGAGTGACGGGATCTGCCACGTGGCCCTACCGACTAAAAAACCTCCACCGGTGCTGCAGTGGATGGGGAGAAGGATTTCTGCGGTACCGCTGTTGCACCCGCGTAGTACTGGTGGTAATAACTGACCCGCTGTGTGGCCGCCAGAGGAGATATTGGGTGCCGGCAGGCAGGCCCGGCCTGCCCTCTGGCGAATTTCAGGAGATTATGAAGGAGAATTTAGGGGTAGGTTATTTGGACGAGTGGGAGGGAAATCGTGCTACCTAGAGTCTGCTAGGTCTTTGTGGGTGCTGCTACGCTAGCGCTGCGTCTCTGAAACAAACTAACTTATTGTTATTGTCTGTCCTAAAACTACAATCGCTTATTTTTATGAGGTAATAGTTGAGGTCTGCCATTGGCTCCCTCTGTGAGTATATACTATGTATAGAGTTATATTACGCTTAGCTTTTGTGTGGGTTCCGCCTATGTAGGCTTCATCTTTGTGATATTTATATAAGTGTTATTATCTATTTTACGAGTAATACTATTACATATACTGTTACATATATACATGAGTTATTATGTTCAACCTAAGACTTCGTTAAAGTGTGTTAGAAAGTATATATGATATTATCCGTCTTAGGTGTACGTCATTTTAAAACCCCTAGGCATAGTCCATTTTCTGAGCGTTGTATAGAGTGCGCACGTGGCTGGCTGCCTGCCTATCATATTGCAGGTGCGGACCCGTGCCACTCGCGGGGGGGGCCCTCTTCCCCCGGGACCGCCTCGACTTAGAGGGCTGCTGAAAAAGAAGATTAGTAATGAGTGTGCATGTGTGTGTGTGTGTTTGTTGTGAGTGAGAGGCAGGAACTGGAAGGATTGTCGCAGTCACTGCCCTACGCTGTACCAGATCTAGATTTTATACCCTAATCAGGGTGTCCAAGTATTCTTGTATGTTGATTTCAGGCTCTCCTATTCTGATGGTTCTGTCAAAGAGTTCCAGTGGGCGGGGGTGCTTATCGTGATCGGTGACGTAATTTCCTAGATTTTGAATGAGCTCGTTGTGGTTATTGTTTTGCGTTTATAAAGGTTGAATGCCAAGTGTTTTATGTAGGTCTCGATGGAGCAGATTTTGAGCTCCTCATGCAGAGCCCACGTTGGTGCTACTGCTGGTAGTTTAGCTATAATGCGCAGTATACGGTTTTGCATTGTTTGTAGCCGTTTGATGTGTGTTTTGGCCGCATATCCCCATACGGGTGCGGCGTATGTTAATATTGGGCGAATCAAGGTTTTATATAGTGTTAGCCCCATGCTAAGTTTGAGGCTGCTATTCAAATTTATTATCGGATAAAGTTTGTTAAGTTGACCGTTAGCTCTAGCTCGTACCATGTTTATGTGTTGTTTCCACGTGAGGCATTCTGGTATTTAAGATGACTGAGACATGGGCACGGACTTCGTAGGAAACTATCTATAGCATTTTTTTTATTAGTGGTGTGGGAAAAGGCTACTGACGCCCTAACCCCAGGCAAGCCTGGGAGTGTGAGACTCCCCGCCCTGGACTCGAACCAGGGTGGCACTACCCACGAAAAACCCCCACCGGAAGTAGGAGGCCCCTGCCTCGCTTGTGCAGTACCGCATTAAGCACCTGCGCATTTGTTGTGATGAATGGATGCTGCGTGCCAGTGGCAGTAACAGCGAGTGAAAGACTGAGGTGCCATACGGCTAATATTTTGTGCTTGAGCATGCATCTGCTAGAAAATAAGCCTTGGAAGACTGCAGGTAGAGGATTAGGTATTAAGGCTCTTTAACATTGGTGTCCATGCTGAACTTAATTGTGGGCCAGAATCGCAATTTAGATAATGTCTTCGAAACGTTGGTGTCAAACCAAGTTTTTACCTGGCTAGAAGCCCAAGAAGGTTTTGAATTAATACGTCGCCAGGAAAGCTTCAGTTCTTATTTTAATAGGTGTTTTATTTACTGATCTTATTACAAAATAATTGGTTTATTGTGTTACTTTATGAAATAGAACGATGCATATATCAATACATATAATGAACTACTTTTGAAACAGCTACTTCAATGCGATAGCCGGGATTTGAACCATGGATCTCCCGGTCTGTAGCCGGTTGCTTTACCACTGAGCTATCATGGCAATATTAAATTCTTCATGACTCGCATGTTCCCTTTAAACCACAAGATGATCTCAAATTATTTTGAGATGCCATACCTCAACGTGTGTATGTTTACGCTACAAACCGTCACAGTACCCTATTTTTATACTACTGACTGCTCTGTGTTTGTAACTATGTGCGCTTTGAAACCCAGAACCGAGCTCTAGTAATAGCCTCATGTATTGTACCTACTCTATGTGTGTTTATTGTTATGTGAGCTTCAAATATGGACACCTGTCATTTAATATCGCATTACTATGTATGAAATTTAGTACAATAAAGTAAAATTTACTCTTTTATCAACCTTTTGAATCATCCTGTATATCTTACTAAAGCCTACCGTAAATAAATAACTAAATAAATGATAAATACAGCATTGTGTTTAGCACTACTCTATGCTACAGAACTCGCTTAAAATCATTTCAATCAGCAGCTACTGCTATTTACTTTTGTATGAAGCGAGATAATTAATTAAATAATGAACGTATTCATGTCACCAGGGACTTATTTCACGTTCTGAGTGTACACACAAACCTCAGTATTTCATGCTCTGTATTATTACACAATAAATAGGATGCCTCTATGCGGGTTAGCGAATAAAATGTAAAACAATACATTACCTTTTGTGGTTGCCTTTGAAGGGACGGAAAACATTCACCTGCACACAGCAGTATGGTTTTGTGCTTGTACATAACAGCTGTGGAGCGAAATTTACATGCAGTATTGATTCAAAAATTAATTGATGCATTCAAAAAGTAGGCACAGCTCTCAAATGCTCAACATTTCACATCCTTTGTAGCAATAATTGGATTTCATAAATAGCCACTTAAACCAAAATACATAAAAGAACAATAATGTAAATCGTATAGTAATTAATCAGAACGACTTTCTGTAAACACAACCGAATACCACACAATGAGAATTCAGTTTATATTGTTTAGTGGTGATGTTAGTGACAGAACAAAGCAGTCAACTACTAAACTATAATTGGTGGTAAAGCTTCGAGGTTGTCGCCACGCAATCGTCGTTATTTTCGCTTTTTAAATAAATAAAAGACTTTTAACAATTATAAGCTATTCTGGTAAAGTTTGTAATTGAGGCAAACTATGGCTGAAGTTACAAACGAATATAACGTTCATATAGCTTATACTTGAACCAGTCCGAGATATTTTATCGCAGCTTCGAAACTCTAAGTATAGATAAGTAGTCAGACTAAAAAATGCAATGCCATAGCCGAGATTCGAATCACGAATTTTCCAGTCTCTAGCCGGTTGCTCTACCACTGAGCTACGTGCCGGCATAGCATTGACTAACTCACATGTATCGCGGTAGTATAGTAACCGTCTAGAGACCGGGAGATCCGTGGTTCAAATCCCAGCTATGACATTGAATTTTTCAGTTCTGTGAGAAAACAATTAAAATTATCTCGTAGGAATGTTTATATTGGACATCAAATATTACACCATTTTGAAACTTGGAGGCGCACGAAGCATTTTTGTAGGATGCTTCATATATTCATACCTCAGAGGCTGTTCCAAAAAGCACTCATTGAAACATATGGATTCCTCTTTGTTGGTTATCAGCAAATCTGTCTTAGCCTTCATGTAAAGCGGCAGTTTTACCTTCAGCAACTCCGGAGAAGCAGACGAAGAAAATAAGGAGCATCAATATGCGACGAGTAATAGTGTAAACAAACGGTGCGTATTTATAAATAGCGGAAGACGTAGATTCATTAATACTGTGATCCGAAATTGACTCAAAAGACTAGTTATGAGTCGGACAGTTTTGAGGTTGTTGAATGCGAAACATACCTGTTTTATCCTAATCAGAGTATCCTGTACTTATTGACCTAATAAGGTTCCAATTACCCTAATATTAAACACTCAACATGTTTCAATATTGTTTAAATTATTTTGTTTTTTTCGCACAAGCCGTGTGTAGGACAGGAGTCAGACTGAAACATTCAATGCCATAGTTGGGATTTGAACCACGGATCTCATGGTGTCTAGCCGGTTGCTCTGCCACTATGACAACATGCCTGCATAGCATTGAATTTCCCAGTAGTAGAGCAACCGGCTAGAAACCGGAAGATCCGCGGTTGAAATCCCGGCTATGCCATTGAATTTTTCAGTTTAGCTCTACCTATCCAACTCAATATCTCTCTGTAAGCAACAAGAATTGCTAAGTGTATAAATATTTCATTTATTGCCATGTAGTAAAATAAACTTCTTCTCTTACTGCAAAAGGATTTATTTTTGTTAATTCTATCTAAAATCATTTGATAGCATTCTTGTATCTGTCGTCCTTATCGCTTCCTTGTCTCCATCCTCAAGATCGAGTGAAATTTCCTCTAAAGGATAATATTAGCGGCGTGTATATCCCAGCTTATTTTCCCAGCAATTTCCTTCCATTCATTCCCTGTTATGATGAACTATATTGAAAGAATAAGCCAATAACGAAAGGCACAGTAAGAAAAGCGTGGTTTCCTAAGACAGTGCTACATAACTGCTAGTAGCGTGTCGGTATTTTTACCAAAATTCTGCGAAAGCTCGCGATTAGGAACTTCTCGTGCTACTTGTAACTTCTGAAAGCGTTGACTAGACACCGGCTGTATTCCTAGATAACTGTCTAATCTATGTTAATCATGAACATTTTGTTGATATACTTCTATTGACATTTAAAACTACATTTATTTTCGCATCATATAAGTTCTGAGCATTAGTGTCGACATCTCGTTTCAATGTATTTAGGAACATCCTGTATAATATAACTATATTATGGAATACACTAGTGGAAAAGAATTGTTAGTAATTGAGCGAATATGTAACTTGATAAATACTCAGTGGACACTAAAATTACATTATTAAATACCCAAAATAGCTTCCATTAACATCTAAACTTCCATGAGATAAATTCACTTAGTGTCTTAATATCAGTCATTAATACATTTTAGGCAAATGAGGTTTATTAAAAATTGTTTTGTTTATACAGGGAACTGCAATTATAACTTTTTCTTTTGTATTCAAAGAGTATCTCTGCTCATTCACCAAACCCTTTTTAAAAAACATGTTCTTCCAGCTTTTTAACATTAATACATATAAACATTTCCATTAATGATTGTGTTGCATATTTAATTGTAAATAATACAAGGAGTAAGCCAATACAGCCAAATCTTTTAAGAGCAGGACACTATGTATTGAAATATGTTTCTATGGCCAAGCAAACAAAACAGGTAAAGATATTCCATTTGTTGAAGGTATACGATTTAAAAAATCTGATGTGTTTCATTCACATGACTTTCTCTGCATCTTGTAACAAATTACTGTTAAAGAGCTTATTTTTTTACTTCATGCTAATCGAGATATACATCAGCAGGGATGGTCTTATTCCATTCTTTTTTTAATTAAAAGATAAATAAGAGAGTAAACTAGGCTATAGTGATAGTCATATCTTTTAAAAGCTGGTTGCCATACGGTTAAAATCCGTTCTTTGCATTCCCAGGAGTTGCCGTATTCCCGAACGTGAAAAGTTTAAGCATTTTAAAGCTAAAACAAATAAAGATAAATCTCTAAAGAATATCAACTCCACGATAAAAACCGTGTATGACATAAATGTTGTTTTAACGAGATCTACATTTCATGTTTAGTACGTTTTTGTCTATTTCTTATGGTTTACCAGTTACGCAAATTTCACCAAATTTAATCCAGAAAGAAAAGACTATTCCCAGAAAGTTCAAAATAAACATTTTATTTGCCATATAAATATCTTTGATATGCTCTATTTTAGTTAATTCGTTTGAGTAATTTTTGAGAATATCAAAATTTTCAAATTTTTTGGGTATGGGGAATTTTGCTCAAATTCTTCGTGTCGCATCCTTGGTAGATTCCAAATTCAAATACCAAGTTTTCGTTTTTGAGTTATTGTGTTCACATTCACACGAACACACACATGGAGCTTTTTACATGATTTTATCTAAATGTCTGTGTTAAATTGTTGTTAAAAAGTTTATTCTTCTATCTACTCCATGCAAATCCAGATAATCATTAGTAGAAATACCTTATTTTAAGTAGATGGGAAATAAAGGATACACTAGGCTAAAATAATAGCCAAATCTTTTAAAAGCTAGTTGCCATGTGGATGAAATCCATTTCTTTGCATTGCCAGGAGCTGCACATTCCTGTATTACTATATTAAAGATATTTACCTGACAAACAAAATGTATATCTTGGATTCTCTGGGAATATCCTCTTTGTTTTGGATGAATTTTACACATTTTGCATATATGGGAAACAGTAAGAGATGCACAAAAACTTACTAGAAAAGGTAAAGCTCGTTAAAAGACACAATTCATGTTATGTGCACTTTTTCCTGGAGTTGATCGTTTTTGAGATAATCTTTGTTATTGGTTTCAGCTTTAAAATACTTACACTGTTCTCATACGGGATTTTGTCAACTCCTGTCTATACAAACAAAGGAACTCCAATCACATAGCATCCAGCTTTTGACTATCACTTCAGGCTATGATCAAACTTATTTCCATTCTACTAACATGGAAGCAAGTAATAAGACCATTTCTGCCAAAAACTTCTAAATTAGCAAGAAATAAATAGAAGAATAAGCTTTTTAACAATAATTTGCTGCAGAGATGTAGAGAAAGCCATATGAATGGAACACATCAGATGCTTACTTTCTCTACACGCACTATGTATATAGTGTATAGAGAAGGTATGGCAATGCACCCAAAAATTCGATACCGAGATTTCACCAAAAATTCATGTTTTAGGTCCCCTGAATCAAAAAAAATAATTTTTTTCGGAAAAAGATCCGTGTGTGTGCATGCGTGTGTGTGTCTTGTGTGTGAGTCTTGTTTGTGTGTGTCTTGACATAGCTCAAAAACCTAAAGTCCGTTAAGTACCAAACTTGGTATTTAAGTTCATTATCTTCCAAGGATGCGACACGAAGGTTTTTAAGAAAATCCCCCACCCCCAACTACACTTTACATGGAAACATTTTCGAAAATTTTGATATTCTCAAAATGGCTCTAACGTTTTTAATTAAAATATGTATAATACAGATATTTACATGGCAAATAAAATGTATATCTTGAATTTTCTGAGAATAGCCTCCGAAGATTACTTTATTCTGGATGAGTTTTACGGAACTTTGTATAACTGGCAAACCGTGATAAATAGACAAAAACTTACTTAACAGGAAATGTAAAGCTCCTTAAAACACACAATTTATGTTATATACATTTTTTTCGTGGAGTAGATCGTTTTTTTAGATATTTCTAGTTATTAGTTTCAGCTTTAAAAAAAAACTTATACTATTCCCATACGGAAATTTGTCAACTCCTGTCCATAGAAACAAAGCAGCTTCAGTCACAGAACAACCAGCATTTGACCAATACTTCAGTCTATGCCATTCCCTTATTTCCCTTCCCATGGAAGCAAGTAATAAGACTATTTCTGCTAATTTTTTTTCGATTAGCATAAAGTAATAAGAAGCATAAGCTTTTTAACAATAATTGTTGCAGATAAGAAGAGAAAGTCATGTGAATGGAACACATTGGTTTTTTTCCCTGTATTTCACCATTTTCGAAATATTCTTTGTTATTGATTGCAGTTTTAATATACTTTCTTACCATGCAAAGAAACGCATTCTAATCACTTAGCAACAACTTTTAAAAATTTGACTGTCGCTTTAGCGTAATGTAGTCCCTTATTTTCGTTCTACTTCAAGGAAGTAAGTAATAAGACTATTTATACCAATGTTTAACCCGACAGATTGAAGTATGCAGAATAATCAGATTTTATGGTGTTTTTCCTTTACCCTTATGACAATTGTTGGCTAACTATGAATCCTGGGTCTTGAATTACTTATGATATTGTAAATTGGACTTTTTTTCGTCTCAAAATAATTGGAGATCACCTTGTGGTTTACCGGGAAACATTGAGTCAGTTGAGAAGTTTAGTGCTGTAACGCCATGGTAGCTCAGTGGTAGAGCAACCGACTAGAGACCGGGAGATCCGTGATTCAAATCCCGGCTGTGGCATTGCATTTTTCAGTCTGACTCAACCTATCCAATGTCTAAGAATGTTTTTTAATACTTTTAAAAAAAAAGCACTTTAAGTTTGCTCAGGAGAATGAAGCTAAATAAAATAAATTATAAATAGGTATTCATGTCCTATGGTTATTCTTAAAACCATGTTTAGTGTTCAGACAGACTGATAACCAACTGCATTCTGTGAAACCTCTTGAATATAGGAAAATGAAATTAATATTTTTCAAATAGAATCTCTGAGCAGCTATCCAACTAAAATTGACCAAGTTGTAATAGATACTGAAAAGTCACATTACATATAGCAGCTGTAGGAAAATATAAGTATGGGTGGCTCAGTTAAATTGGCGCTGGGCTTTTGATCCCAAGATCACGATTTCAAAACCGGTCCAGACATTTGGTTTTTAAGTGTGCTTAAAAGCGACCGCCACATGTCAGTACATTTAATGACATGTTAAAAAACGCCTGCGGGATGAAATTCCAGTATAGTGACAGTATTGCTAACATATCTACATAGCTATAAAGAATACGATACTATCTCAAAATCTTGGGGATTAATTCAGGAATATTATGTACTTGTTATGCTAATTAGGGGCCTATTTTGAGGACTAAGATCACATTCGTCACGTGAACCCTTCGATAATGACTCCAGAGTAAAACAAGTATATGAGGGGTGTGTTGAGGTTAAAATAACAAAGGTCAAATGAATCAAATTTGACCTAACTTCGATTTTTAAAAGTATTTTAAAACATTAGTTTTCTTAACAATACTTCTAATATAATTTCACACTGCATAGATTTCATTTTTTTTTCTTATTTTCTATATTATTGAAGCACAAGCTATAAATTAACTTACAGCACAAAAAATTAAATATACTATTTTTTATTATTTTTGCCAATTTTCACCTTAAAATGTACAGATACATATTTTTGGCATTTCTGAAGAATCCTCTGAAATATTTATTTCGCCTTGTTAATAGAAATATGTGTTTAACGTGTGAACCCTATATAGTTGAAGACATATAAGGATGCTGCTGATATTAGTTTTGTAAAGAAGCAGAACTAGTTGAAATACTGTCAATAGATATATGATTCTCTTCCAGGAAAATATTCCTAACCTAAATTGAGTCTCAATATGATTGTTTGGTAATTATATGACTAGCTATTCATATTTATAATGAAGTGTTCAGACCGATAACTTAGAATTATTAGATTGTTTTCTCTTTAAAAAAACATACTGTACTGGAGCATTAAAATGTCAACAGATATAAAAGTTAATTATAAGTTAAAATAAGGGGTTATAATTAATTGAAGGTAATTTTATTAACTGTATCTTGTATAGCAGAGTATATTAAAATAAATTATAAATTTTGTTTATCTTGAATTTAAAAGATTTAATTTAGTATTTTAGTTATTGTTTCTTAAATATTAATAATGCTTTATTGAGTTTAATTCCTACTTTATTTTTAAGTTTTGGTTGAGGATATCAGACAGGCTGGTATCTATTTATTATTTTATACTTTATTTGCTTCTTTACCATTGTTATTATGTATTATATATAATAATTTAAATTATTTAGTTTTTTCGTTATTATATATAAATGCTTTTATAAATTTGTATTTATATATTAGAATATTTTTGGCTTTTTTGGTTAAAATACCTATATATTTGGTACATTTATGATTACCTAAGGCTCATGTTGAATCTCCAGTCTAATACACATTTAATTTATTTGAATAAGTTTTAATTATGCATTAATTTATTTATATTGCCTAATTTACTGCTAAAATAAGTATCACTCAAAATAGATACAATTTTAACTGATACGATACCAAAATAAAAACTGGCGTGACCTGTTGCTCCGTTCATGTAGTCCTGTGTTAACAGAGTTGCTAATCTGCGCATGAATGTTTACAATATTTAACACGAATTCGAGAAATACCTAATATGCTAAACATGAACCGGTTTATTGCTCATGCATGAGTTTAAAAATAAATACATAAATATCCCGTTATGTGCATATATGTGATAAGCATATGTTTATTTTGGTGTTAGTCTCGTGAAATGTAAGCAGTGACAATAATAGAACCCTAAATTACTTTGCAGAATTTTTCTCAACTTTATTTATTTAAGGACTGTTACAGTCAAAATTTAAACAACTATCCTTTAAAAAGTTATTAATACACATATGAGTTTAACTAGAGACCTATGGTCCATTGGAAAAGCTGAAATGATCCCCAGATGTGAAAGGTCGTGCATTATGGCACTACATTATATAAATGCACATGATAAAAGAGGCTGTTGCACCTTGAGTACGCGCCGTAAGAGCAGTAAGTTTCTTACGACTCACAGGCGTCTGCCTGCAGTATACAAGAGCTCAGCATTGAGGGCCAACTATTGAAACATTTGAAACAGTTTTTGTATCAAAGGGAGGACTTCCGACCAGTAATGTGTTGGCTATCACGCTCCCACTCTGGCCGGGTTTTGAGGTTCGTGGTTGAGTACGCGTGTGTTCTTTGACTCAGCTGAGTCGAGATTGAACAACTTGGGTTAATATAGTGATCCACTTGGTTTTATTGGATTAACTTTGAGAGACGCTCTTGGTCGAATCGATCATGTGGCAGCAGCGGACTGGCCCACCATTTCCATCCTAGATATCTAATGCTATTGCTGTGACATTAGATATTTTTTATGCTTATCTTTCTCACATAATGTTTTCGAAATTATGCCCCTTCAAGTATATCCAGCTTGTAAAGTTTTGAGCTCCCGACAGATTTCTGAATTCGAAATACCCAAAACTATTTTGTAATATAAGGGTATCGAGATTTTTTGGAAAATGGTTTTATCTCTAAGTCTTGTCCTCAGATGATACAGGGATTTGGATATGGAGGACAAGTAGCTCACTCATTTACTCCCTCATAAATAATGTAATTTGTTACATTTACATTGCTTTTTCTAACTATTCTGTAACAAACTATTCTTACAAAATGTACTATTTTATTTACTTCACGCTAATCAAGATATGCTAATCGATATAAACGTTAGCAGAAATTGTATTATTATTTGCTTTCTTGTAAGTAGAAGGGAAATAACAGAGTACATTAGGCTAAAGGGATAGTCAAATCTTTGAAAAGCTGGTTTCTATGTGATTGAAACTCATTTTTTTTTGCACTGTTAGAGGTTGACAAATTCCCGTATAAATTAATATTTTTAAAACTGAAACCAATAACAGAAAATATTTTGGAAATGGTGAACTTTACGAAAAAAAAAAAATGAATGACATAAATTGAGCTTTAAGATCATCTACATTTGTATCTAGTAAGTGTTTTTCTATCTCTTATGGTTCACCAGGTATGCAACATCTACAAACAATCACCAAGAATAAAAGGATCTTAAGAGGCTATTCCCCGAAAATTCAAGATATACATTTTATTTGTCATTTAAATATCTTAAATATAAGATATTAATAAAAATCGTTAGAAACATTTTTGAGAGAATCATAATTTAACGGACTTCTCGTTTTTGAGATACCTGTAGCGCACACACATACACACACACACATTTTTCTAAAAATGCTTTTTTTACTTTCTCTACACGTACTGTGTACACGGTGTATACAGAAGATATTGCATTGCTCCGAAAAATTCCATATCGAGATATCACCGAAAATACATGTTTTGGGACCCCATGGATGCAAAAAAGGAGTTTTAGAAAACGGTCCTTGGTTTTAGTTATTTTATGTCTGTGGACAGCATAGCTCAAAAACAAAAAGGCCCTTAAAGTTACTTTATATTTAAGTTCAGTATCTCCCAAGGAAGCGAAAATCCCCCCCCTCAGCTACCCTTTATATGGGAAAAATTTCTAAGATTATGACTCTCTCAAAAATGGCTATAATAATGTTGATTAAAATCTCTTATATTTAAGATATTTACATGCCAAATAAAACGTATAACTTAAATTTTCTGGAAATAGCCTCTAAATACCTCTTTATTCTGGATGAATGTTTCAGAGTTTTGCTTAACTAATACATTGTAAGAGATAAACAAAAACTTACTCATAAAAATAGAGAGCTCCTTAAAACACACAATTTATGTCATATACATGGTTTTCCTGGAGTGTACCGTTTTAGAGATAAACCTTGATATTGATTTCAGTTTTAAAATCCTTAAATTTTTCTCATTCAGTAGCTGCTGAGCTCTTGGATACTCAAAGAAACGAATTTCAATTCCATAGCACCCATATTTTAAAACATGTGAGTACGAAGTAGACTAGTGTATTCCCTTATTTCCCTTCGGCTTGCAAGGAACTAAGTAATAAGTCAGTTTCTGCTAGTGTTTATGTCGACTAGCATGAAGTTGATAGAAAATAAGTTATTAACAATAATTTGTTACACAGCTGTAAAGAAAGTCGTGTGAATGAAACACATCAGATTTTTCTGCTGATACCACACTTCATTATCATCTTTGCATCATACGCTTGAATTCTGATGTACCTAACTCGTGTAAATTTTTACTTTCTCTATACGAACTATGCACATAGTGTATAGAGAAGGTATTGCACTCCATCCAAAAATTCGATACCGATATTTCACCGGAAATATATGTTTTAGGGTCCCCTGTATCCAAAAAAAGCATTTTCAGAAGAAAGGTCTGTGTGTCCAGTGTCTGTGAACACGATAACTCAAAAACGAAAAGTCGGTAAAATACCAAACTAGGTATTTAAGTTTAGTATCCTCCAGGGATGCGACATAAAGATTTCGAGAAAAATCCCCCACCCCAAACTACCCTTTATATGGAACTTTTTTCGAAAATTTTGATTTTCTCAAAAAGACTAACGATTTTGATTAAAATATCATATATGAAAGATATTTACCTGACAAATAAAATGTATATCCTGAATTTTCTGGGAATAGCCTCTGAAGACCTCTTTAGTCTGGATGAATTTTACGGAATTTTGCATAACGGCTAAACCGTTAGAGGTGGACAGAAACTTACCACACAAAAAATGTAGAGCACATGAAAACACACAATTTACATATGTTATATACATTTGTTTCTTGGAGTTGATAGTTTTTTTGTTTTTTTTTAATATTCCTTGTCTTTTGGTTTCAGCTTTATTAAAACTTTACTTTTCTCACACAGGAATTTGTCAACTCCTGTCCATAAAAACCAAGGAACTTCAGTCACATGGCAACCAGCGTTTGACTATCACTTTAACCTATAGTACTCCCTTATTTCGTTTCTACCTACTAGAAAGCAATTTAAGACTATTCCTGCTAATTTTTTTTCTGGAAGCATAAGCTTTTTAACAATTATTTGTTGCAGAGATGTAGAGAAAGTCATGTGAATGGAACACATCAGATTTTTATAACAGCACTATCTATTGTTTGGTGAACTCCGATACATGCATTATCAGGGCATAATAGCAGACCAAAATTATAATACACATCGTGTATGTAAATGCCAGTCAAAATAGCGAAGTCTTGTAACATAATCAGCATCCGTCAATCTTCACGCTGCTGCTACCTTACATGGCCTTAATTGTAGTTTCCGAACTGATATATATATGAATTCGGAACTCAAACGTCGATTTGAAGTATTATTCGAGAAAGCAGTTTTCTTGACCTCTTTTCACTATTTGGGTCACAACTTTTTGTCAAACTCAGACTGCCTGCGAGTCTGCGAGTCTGTCTGTGGACAGCATAGCTCAAAAAACGAAAATACGTTATGTGCCAATATTGGTATTTTTGTCTAGTATTTTCCAAGGGAGACCCGCCCGAACTAAGCTTTACATGGAAAATGGCTAACGATTTTATTTAAAATACCATGCATTAAAGATATTTACATGACAAATAAAATGTGCAGTTTAATTCTCTGGGAATAGCGTCTGAATACTTCTTCATCTTGGGTGACTTTGACTAACTGATAAACCGAAAGATAAAAATACTTATTAGACAAAAAATCTGATGTGTTCACTTTCTCTACATCTCTGTAACAAATTATTGTTAAAAGCTTATTCTTCTATGTACTTCATGATAATCGAGTTAAAATTAGCAGAAATTGTCCTTTTTACTTGGTTCCTTATAAATAGAAAAGAACAATGTAATGTATTATATTCTATTCATAATTTTCTCTAGCAGTTCGGTAAACAGACCGTTTATTCAAAAAAACTAATATTTTCTTCAGATCATGCTGTTCAAGATAAACATAAGTAGAATTTTATTAGTCTTCCTTGTAAGTAGAAGAGAAATAAGGGAATGCACAGACTGAAGAGAAGTCCAGTCCTTTAAAAAGCCGGTCGTTATGTGAAAAATCTGATGTGTTCTATTCACATAACTTTCTCTACATCTCTGCAACAAATTACACTATTTACTTCATATAATCGAGAAAAAATTAACAGAAATATCCTTATTACTTGCTTCCTTGTAAGTAGAAGCGAAATAAGGGGCTACTATGGTTAAAAGCTGGCTGTTATGTGAAGTTCCTTTGTTTATATGGATAGTTCACAAAGTCCTGTATGAGAAAAGTATAAGTTTTTTACAGCTGAAACCAAAAACAAGGAATATCTCAAAAACAATATCCTCCACGAAAAAAAAATATATAACATAAATTTTGTGTTTTAAAATGTTCTACATTTGTTG
The DNA here is from genome assembly GCA_030762935.1 of Hymenopus coronatus. Taxonomy (NCBI): domain Eukaryota; kingdom Metazoa; phylum Arthropoda; class Insecta; order Mantodea; family Hymenopodidae; genus Hymenopus; species Hymenopus coronatus. The sequence goes on along the minus strand of CM060882.1, from coordinate 100,617,466 downwards.
TGTGGCAAGTTTTTGTCCATCTCTTACGGCTTAGCAGTTATGCAAAATTCCGTAAAATTGACCCAGAACAAAGTAGTCTTCAGAGGCTATTCCCAGAAAATTAAAAATATACATTTTATTTGTCAGGTAAATATATTTAATATACGATATTTTATTAAAAATCGTTAAGGCCATTTTCTAGAAAACAAAAATTTTCTAAAAAAAGTTCTATGTAAGGTGTAGTTTGGTGTGGAGGGTATTTTTCTCAAAGTCTTCGTGTCTCATCCCTGGAAGTTACTAAACTTAAATACCAAGTTTGGCACTTTACCGACTTTTCGTTTTATGTTATCGTGTTCACAGACACATGGACACACTGACACAGGGACACACGGACACACACAACAACACACACACATGGAGATTTTTCTGCAAATACTTTTTTTTGGATACAGGGGACCCTAAAACGTATATTTCCGGTGAAATCTCGGTATCGAATTTTTTTCTCTATACACTATGTACATAGTTCGTATAGAGAAAGTAAAAACCAATTGAAATTTCATTCATTTTGCTTGCCAGGAGTAAACAAAAGAGAAACGAGAAGAAATATGTCTTCCCATTGACAAAGTTTAAATACCTTAAAATTGAAACCAATAATGCGGAATATCTCGCAAACGGTTAACTCCTAATGTGTGGGGGATTTTCTTGAGCATCTTTGTCTCGCATCCATGGGAGATACTGTACTCAAATATCAAATTTGGTATTTAAATTTTTCGTTTTTGAGCTACGCTGCCCATAGACACACACAAACACTCAGACACTCACACGGATATATTTCAAAAATGTTTTTTTTTTTCTTTTTTGATTCAGGGGAGTCAAAAATCTGTATTTCCGGTGAAATCTCGGTATAGAATTTTGGGTGCAGTACAATATCTTCTCTATACACTATATACATTGTACGTGTAGACAAAGTCAAAATGTATATGGCAGGTATTGTGTGTTTTAATGAGATCTGCATTTTTTGTGTAGTAAATTTTTGTCTATGTCTTACGTCTACCAGTTATACAAAAATCATTCAGAATGAAGAGGCCTTCAGATGCTATTCCCAGAAAATTTAAGATATACATTTTGTTTGTCATAAAACTATCTTAATCATAAGGTATTTTGGTCAAAATTGTTAGAGCCGTTTCTGAGAAAAATGTTCCATTTAAAGGGTAATGGCAGGTGAGGGAATTTTCTGGGAAATCTGCCTGTCGCATATTTGGAAATTACTCAACTTAAATGCCATGTTTGGTGTGTTTCACACACTTCCATTTTTAAACTATGGTACCCACAGACACATTAAACGCGAAACTTGATATATAACTTCAGTCCTCCAAGGATGCCATACGAAGATTTTCAAGAAAATCCATCCACCCCAAATTTACCCTTTACATGAAATAAATTTCGAAAATGTTGATATTCTCAATAATTACTTTAACCATTTTACTTAGAATCTCATATATTTAAGATATTTGCGTGACAAATAAAATGTACCTATGTCTTCAATTTTCTGGGAATAGTCTCTGAGACTTCTTTATGGATAATTTTTTTCTGAATTTTGCGTAGCTGTAAACCGTAAGAAGTAGACAAAAATTTACTACACCAAAATGTAGATCTACTTAAAATACAAAATTTATATCATGTACATTTTTTTCTCGTGGAAATGACCGTTCTTTGATATTGGTTTCAGTTTTAAAATACTTCAAAGGTTTCTCATATGGGAACTTGTTACACCTTGTCACGCACCTTCAATACAATAGCAACTATACCTTAAAATATGTATCTATCGGTTTAGCCAAGTGTATTCCCTTATTTACTTTCTATTTATAAGGAATTAAGTAATAAGAACCATTTCTGCTAATGTTTATCTCGATTAGCATGAAGCAGATAGAAGAATGTGATGATTGTCTGCCACCTCAGTGAGTGTCATATTACACATTCTATGCACAATGAACATACAAGTTTATTCTCCATTCTATAAGTTGAATATATGCTTATGCCTAAGTACTTGCTAAAATTGCATGTATTTCACTGATATAAACGACTGATTGATATGTTTATGGTTAGTTCAATGATAAGGGGTGTGAAGAAAAGATTATACATTATTTTAAAATAAACATAGTTATTATGTGTCTCCAGTAAACTTATATCATTCAATAATGAAAAAATTATGTTCTGTGTTAACGAGAAGGTTGAAATTATACTGGAGATGATTACAAAGTTTTGATGAGTGTAATTTTCATTAATAAATAAACGCTTATTTGAAATTAGTTCGTTTGAGCATGACAGTTAAATTAAATGTATCACAACTACGGAATGTGTGCTTATTTAATTGTTAAAATAAATAATTCTGTTATTAACTTGATTGAGTTTACAATTTTGATTTAAAAAATTTTTTATTTTTGTTTATTTTACTGAAGCCTATCTGTGATCCTAAATGAGAACTTTCTACAAAATTAATTTAGCTTTTACATCTCGAAAAATATGACCATAAAAATGTATATAGCCATCAGCAGACCAATTCATGATCTATGGAAGCCATTCTTTTTTATTTTATTTTATTTATTTATTTTTTGGTGCTCCTACCCAACCAATTATTTCACATGATTCAACGCACAAAAATGCATTATAGTAAACAAGGAGCTACACGTACAGTAAAATTTATATGAGCCATAATATATTCCTCGTCCAATGTGTAAATACAAACAAAATATTGAAGCACCATTCCCATGAAGTGTATGTAAAAGTCAAGCTGAATACCATGTTACTTTATAGAGAAAATGACAAAGATGATAGAATTTTCGTTCTTGATATAACGTGAAACATTTTTACATCTGTAATTTAATTATTTTTAATTATTTTTCTTGATTAGAAGTATACATATTGCATATAATGGCAAAAGTTCTATGTGATATTTTGTGTATTGTGTTTGTGTGCTGTTAAACTTCTGTTTTTTTTTTTTTTTTGTGAAAATTAAGTTTTTAATAAAAAAAATTACCAATTAAGTGCCTTTCATTCTAGAATTTTTGTAATGTTAACGCTTATTCATCATATTTTGTGGATAATGTGAAGTAATCCTCAAATAAAATATAATAAAAACTCAGAAAATATCTAACATTAGGGTACTAAAAACATTATTTAATTGGAAAAAATATAGCACTATGAAAAGCTCCTTAATAAAAACAGAATGTACAGTCGAAGAAAGTGTCATGTTGATTCCGCGAAGTGATAGGTCCAGAAAATTGGTAAAATTAACATTGGCAAGATAGGCCTTTTAATCTTTTCTAACAGTTTCTTGGTGTCAAATTTATGTACATATTTCCACAATTAATTGTTAATTATTTAAAATCCAATATCAATTATAGATCAAAACACTGAATTAAAATTTAGAGTGTTGAAAGAGCATATTTATCGTTAAATGCGTTTAAAACGTAATGAACCTGAAGATTCCAAGTAGCTGCATTGGAACATGGTAGCTTGTTGAATATAAAAGTAGACAAACAGTTCCCAGCTTTTATAATGCGATAACTTGATCTTAATATGTCTTGTAAATGTCCACTTTTATTACATATAAATTAAATTAATTTAACTATTTGCAGAGATATCGCTTCAAATATGAATTTTTAATACATTTCTATTATTTTATGTGGACATAGTAATTCCTATAATGTTCTCTACAGGAACATTCACCTCGTTTATTTTAAGTTAGGCACAAAACTGGCCATTTAAGCCCTTTTAAAGCTTCTTTACAATTATATTACAAAATATTAAAAAAGGTGTTAGAGAAAAGAGGTTTTGTTGCCATACACCATACATGCACAAAGATAGCTTTTGCGACGTCAAGAGCTCGTTTCTGTCACTCCAATCAAGTGGAGAAATTGGATGAATTACATATACTGTCATATATACCTACGTTGCTGGGCAGCACAGTGCTGTTATTAAACAAACATAAACAGAATGTTAGTCTCGAAACGCGGTAAGTCATTTTCATAAAAGTTTAAGAAGCTCCACGCGAATGGAATTACTAGCTCTACAAGCTTGTACGAACATAAAAAGTTGAAAGAAAGAGGTTGGTAGTTATTTAAAGTCATTGCCTGAGGTCTTATTTTGAGGATTTAATTGAAATGTTTGGCTCCAAATACATTTGCTAGCAAAGCTTCTCTAAAATGAATTATATTAAGAGCCACGATGGGTGACGATCATTTGGTTCATATATTAAGGGCCTGTTTATCCTTAGTAGCAGATAATAGAGTATATGTATCAAGAAAATAAAACTAAAATAAATACAGCACTAGCTGTAGGCGAGGGAGGTCTTATGTTTAGATACACTGCATTTCGTCGCATAGCTGCATATTGCAATGTTTCACACGGAATGGTGTAAGTTATGTGCCTTCTCCTCTGCCCCTTTAATTTGGACACGCCTGCCATACATTGTGATGTTTGCCACAGGTCAGCTGGACAGCAATGAGACCAACCGTGTTTAACTCGTTAGTAAAACCAAATTTGTTAGAACACCTATCATTTTCCTGACGAATAAACTCGTAATTTAACTGTGAATATGTAATGTAATATCTACATCAATGAAATGATAAAAATGGAAGACACTAACACATTATTGAATATATGCAATAAATATATTAAAACAATACTCTATGCGGCTGTTAAGTTATTTTATCAAACATAATTCAATTGTACAAATTGTGCAAAAACATAATTTAGAAATATCTACAATAAAGACAAAGTTCATGTCATTCCGAGGAAAGGAAAATACCACTGTGTCAAGAAAGTTCCGGGAATTGGCTAATAAAACACAAAAAAAAAAAAAAAGGAATTATTCATTCAATTTTATTTTATCGCCTTCAAAGTAAGCCCCTTCTGAAATTATACATTTATGCCAACGAATAATCCAATCATCAAAAAATTTTTTGTAGGCACTTTTAGGAATCGATGTCAATTGTTGCCGCGAATTTTCCTTCATGTCTTCTATCGGCTGAAAATGGGTGCCCCGAAGTGGTAACTTGAGTTTTGAAAAGAGAAAGAAATCAACAGGGGTCAGATCAGGTGAATACGGTGGTTGTTCAATGAAATTTGTTGAGTTTTTGGCCAGAAATTCGTTCACAATAATAGCCTTGTCAGATGGTGCGTTGTCATGGTGCAGAATCCATGAGCTGTCGTTCCACAATTCTGGCCTTTTTCGCCGTATTTGTTCTCTCAAACGCCACATAATGCTCAGATAATAGTCCTTTATTTACCATCTGACCTTCTGGCAAGAACTCTGAATGCAACGCGTGTCATGCCCAAACAATCGTTTAAAATGGCACGAATCGATTCGTGAGACAGAAGGCTCAGCGGCAATCTCTGTCAGACCTAAATGACGATTTTCAGACACCATTTTCTTCACTGTAGCGATGTTCAGTTCAGTTGATACCGTTCATGGCCGACCAGAGCGAGGCAAATCTTCCACCACATCTCAACCTCTTTTGAATGCACTGTAAGCCCTCTATAACATTTTCTGCGATTCGACACACGAAATACTATTTGCAATGCAAAACTTGAGACAGATTCTTTGTTCAGTATTTGTATCCATCGTAAAATCGCAAATCTCCTTTGAGATGAGCTAACAAAATGGCGTACTGTAAACAAACTAGATGACAGATGACGATCAAACTCCGCGTCGGTATAGAGGAACGTTGTATCAACTTAGCGACAACAATAATTTTGAACCCCCTTTTAAACAGGATTTTTAAATGATCAATTCCCGGTACTTTCTTGACAGAATGTATTAGATAAAAAAATAATAGTAGGAAATAATATACTGAAACAAGTGAAACATTTCAATTACCTAGATTGCGATATTTCCTTTGACTACGATCATATTGGAAATAAACTAGCAACATTCCAAAGCACCTGCGGAGCAATAAAAATAACCAATATAGAGACTTTATCGAAATTCTATAAAAGAATAGCTGTCGCCTGCTTATTATATGTCTAGAAGTCTGGGTATCAACGAAATATAAGATGAGTAAAATGATGGCAGCAGAGATGAAATTTCTGCTCACAATAAAAGGCTGTAAACGGGAAGACAAAATAAGAAACACACAAATCAGACACGAATTTGGAATATTCTGCGTGGAAGATACAATTGAAGTATAGACATAACGGGATAAAATACTTAAACAGAATGAGACCAGAAAGACTCCCAAAAAATTCTAAAATACCATCTGAAAGAAAGACGTGATGTGGGGAGCCCTAGAAAAAGATGGGTGGAGGTCGGACTAGTCAAATGATCTAATCCATGGAGAAAGAAGAAGGAGTAAGAATTGAGACTCCTAAACACGATTAAATCCCAAGAATTGTGGCTTTACAAACCTTCGAATGAAAAACAAACATCCAATTGGCCATCTTCCAGAGAAGCGCCGAGAAACAGAATTATTAGAGGAATGTTGGTCATTTATAAAAAGCAGCATTATAGAGGTTGTATTTCGTTGAGCTCGGTTATGTGAGATATGATGAGATTCCAGCCCAGAAAACAAGAAAGAACAAATATAACGTGTTTCAATTATAACTCTTGATAGCGAATTTTCACCAAGGAAAGAGGAGAAACACTTCAGTTTGCATATTGCATATATAGGAATACCAAAACGGGTTTTACCAGAAGTACCCAAAGTAATTGTAACATAGATTTCGTAAGCATGAACGCTTATCCAAATAGGCTCCATCATAAAAGTTAATAGTTCTAGAATGAGTGACTGTTGACAAATACAGAGAAGTGGGAATGAACTGTCAGATTTGGTGGCAAAGTCGGCTCTCTCGAAGCTCAGTGTAACAATAACTTGAGCACCAGCTGGACATTTTAGAGTAGTAGTGCCGACAGAGGTGTACGCTGGTACGCTGAGAGGAAGAAGCATAGCCGACGGAACAAGGAAGTTAAAGACCTATTATCTGTCCATCCTTACTTCTTCACCGGCGATGTAAACAAATCAGGATGTTCAAAATCTTCTCGGGCTTCTAGCCAGGTAAAAACTTGGCTTGACACCAACGTTTCGAAGAAGTGCATCTTCCTCGTCTTCAGGGTGAACTGATGGTTTGAGCTTGCGGAGACTGGTATTTATAAGAGCTGGGATGAAGCTAATATCTGATTGGTTCGCGTGATATTATGGCCTGGTATTTGATGCGAGTCATTTGCTGCAGTTGCAATCGAACTGTCTGAATCATCCCATAAATTAATAATTAGTGGGCCAACGACAATGTCCACCATTCCCTCCAAATCTCGCTTTGTTTGTTCTTCCCAACAATGAGTGACATACATTCGCTGCACTTTCGCTGTCACTTGTAAAGCTGCTGGCACAAGATGTCGCAAATTTAAGCATTTTGCACACTTTATGCTGCTTTCGGAAACACCATAAATTCCATAGTTAAGCCAAGAATATCGTTTAATAAAAACCTAAGGTATTTTTCACAACCCTTATTATATATACACTAGGAATAATTATTTCCTTGCTTATGTGTCACTACATTGGTATTACATGTTTCCACTATTACTTGTTGATTAGAAACAACCGTTAGAAACGAACTGCATAATGGATACGCATTGTTACGTAATGAAATAATGATTAAACAATAAGTAAATTCTGATCCTTAATCATTCATACTATATTATTTAGACAACATTGCATAGTGTAATGTAATATTTCTGTGCTCACTCGGCAATTTAAGAGGAACTATTTTGTGATGCTGAAAAGCAGTAAAACGTTCAGTAACCATTACAACCTCGGGCTTTTGTTTACATTAGCGGTGAAGTAAAGCTGGACAGAGAATACTTAGAAACTGCAACTTCTTCATGAATATCTCGTCGTGAGGAGGTTTTTTTTTTTTTTTTTTTTGGCTCGATTGCGCATTGGCCATTGTTTTTTTACTGTAGGCATTTGTTTAAGAAGGAACCTCCACCTATCCGTCAGCTCTGTGGCGAAGCGCATTTGTCCGTCATGTCTTGGCAGTGTGTGCCCGTCTAGCCACTCTGCAACTGTCGGCCAGGCTGTCGGAGGTCTGACTGATCATGCCGGATCGGTGGATAAGGTTTTTAAATTGTTATCTAAAACGACATTTGCCTTAAGAGTTTAGTTTTATTTTGATTTTATAGTTTTGACGGCAGACAATGGAGAGAAATGTAATGCTTATATCTTTTTTATCACCTGTTTTAATTACATTTACATCCCTTGCCCTCCTTTATTCGGTATGGTTTCCTCGATTCATCTGTGACTTTCGCCGTTGATTGTTTTTATTTACACAGGTTTTATCTGTAATTTAGCTACTTTTTACTCTCCAAGTTATTTTAACCCCTTTATTGCCAATCACGATCTAATCGTGATCTGATCATTTTGCGAGATTTGCCAAAAATGATCTAACCATGATGCCATATTGGTATGTTTTAGATCTTTCCAGAGGAAAAGTCTGTGTATTTTGTACGTCTTAGCCATAGAGAAAGATGCATTGGGGTGTTTTAGGGCTCATCTTTTCACCCAGAAGTACTATATTAACTCCAAATTTAATCTCTAGCCAATATTTATTTTTGTTGGTTGAAAAAATGACGTTGTCTGGCAAAAAGTTACGAACCGAGGAGGAAATAAGAGCAGCAGTTCTCGCGATGTATAAGAAGAAAGCGACTGATTTTGAATTTTCAGACCTTGATGAAAGCGTTTCTGATATTGACTTAAGAGAGGACGATATATACTCTAGCTTCAACGGTGAAAATGTATCTGATAACAACGGTCTCCGTACGCATGCCAATAATCGGTGTACTTATCAAAATGGATTTACGGAGGTGTAACCAGACGACGCACGCAATGTGAATCAACCACCAGCAACCGAACAACAGAAGTGCTAAGTTGTACAGTAATCTACGTTATATCTGTATCCTATTTCTTTCCTGCCATTCTAATTACTAGTGGTATTGTACTTATATGTGTGTTTGCTTTTGATGATTTTTTTTCAGCCTTCAGGTTAACTGAATTATTATTTTTTTGTGTGTTTCAAAGAATAAAACACCAGATTGCTGTTTTGGTAAACAAATGTCTATACTATAATTTCAATAGTCTAAACTGACGGCATAGTAATGTTTGGTATGCCTAATTATTGATATTTTGGACATTTTTTATTTTATTTTAAAAATTTCTTTTGTTTTTAATTTTTTAAAAACATCGAAAAGGCTTCTCATCCAAATAATGTATATTATACAGCAGACAAAAAAGTTTACTAAACATGAAAAAAAGATCAGCTCTCTATGTCATTTGGTATTCATTTTATTTCTAATAATTTAAAACCCTGCATTCTCCTGTAAAATTGCTTGACCCTTTTCAGACAGCATTTTGTTATTCATGCTGGCATTAAAAGGTTAATAATGTTTTCTTAGTATTATTATTTCTGATTCTTTTCGGGATTTTCTAAATTTATTTTAAAGGTATTTTTATATTAGTTTTAGCCGAGATTTTATTTCCTTAGGGCGCTTATGGCTTTTTTTTTATATTTTTTATTTTTTTAATACAGTAGCGGAGTCTGATCGGGACTCCGGCACTGTATACTTTACTTTTATTTTTACCTTGTTTTGCTGTATTATTACTGGATTGCTGTTTTCTTACTTTTACAACACACACATATACACAAACATATAACACCCATGCCTAAGGCGGGACTCGAACCCACGATCCCCAGCGCTACGAAGCACCAAAGCGAGACGCCTTGGCGAGTGGCCTTGGTAGTTGAGAGCCCTTAAACATCAATCATCATCACACACAGAAGTTTAAAGGAATGTTTGTGTGTACCTTATTTTTGAAGCTCTTGAGTCTCCGAATTACTCCTCTCTGGGCCAGATATTTATTTCACACCCCATAAAGATTCAGATAAAGGCTTTTAGAAAGGTTCGCAGCATTTGGTTAGGAGAGTTATTGATTCCACAAGTGACAAATGCATGCCTGTATGCGGTACAATGAACAGGCAAACTGCCAAGCACACGTGAGGTGATGGTCGTATGTCTACCTCCACTTGATTCCACGACCATCTGCTGCTTGCACTTGCACTCCTAAAATACAAGTACCGTAGAATATTTCTTTCTCTTTACGACATGTTGTTTTAGCTAAGCATACAGAAAACTGTAGAAACACAGTTTCATATCTGTGCCAAATTGTCAGTTTATACCGAAAAATAATTTTGAGAGTTTATCAAGCTGTTTTGCGCTATTTTGTTTCAACATTAGCAAAATCGACCATATTAGATTTAATATCATGGTATCTCCTGTTGAAAATACCAGATAATCACGTAAAACTATGCACTGTTCCAAAAAATCGTATGTATTCCACCTACTGACTTTCTGTACCTTGTCTGTAACAGAATATTCTTACAAAATCTTGTACTTGTATCTACATCACTCTATTGGAAACAACATTAGCAGAAGTGATACTATTACATGCTTCCATTAAGTAGAAGGTAAACTAGGCTAAAGCGATTGTCTACTCTTTTAAAAGCGGGTTGCTATGTGATTGAAATACATTTCTTTTCGTGATCAGGAGTAAACCACAAAAGCATAATATACAAATTCCCGTTTGAGAAAGGCCTCAAGTCTGATAAAAGATGTATCTGGGTAAAATTAAGCGGTAAAATTAAGCGCCCAGTATAGAATGGGACGCTGAGAACCACAGTAGTTAAAAGAGCATTCATAAATAAAACTTCATTTCTTTCGTTTGAGAAATAGTTCAAATATTTTAAAATTGAAATCAATAGCAGAGAATATTTTGGAAACTGTTCACTCTGCAAAGATTAAATGACATAAATTGTATATTTTAACGAGATCTACATTTTTGTACAATAGCTTTTTGTATTATTAGAGTTTATCAATTATGCAAAAAGTAGTCATAATAAGAGAAGTTCCAGAATCCAAAAATATACATTTTGTCAAGAAAATATCTTAACCTATGGTGTTGTACTCAAACCTGGTAGAGCTATTTTTGAGAACATCAACGTTTTCGAAAAATGTTCCATGTAAAGCTGGTTTAGAGGAAAAGTATTCGGTTGAAAATATTCATGTTGCACTTAATAAATAATGAATGCTGAACTGAAATATCAAGTTTGGTATTTAATCGATTTATGTTTTTGAGTCATTCTGTTCACAAACACCTGCCTATCCACATCTACACACCCACACACACAAACACACACGCACAGACACACACCGATCCTTTTATAATTTTTCTTTTGTTTTATCAGTTGGTTTCAAAATATATATTTCCGATGAAATCTCGATATCAAATGTTTAATTGGAATACAAATCTTCCCTACATTTATACGTAGTGCAGAAAGGCTTTTTTCAATTAACAATATAAATTTTCAAAGAAAAAATTAAATTGAGTATTACATTTGGTATTGTTAAAAACCCCAAATAAAAGTACTATCCAAATAACTCTCCCTAACTGAATCTCAAACACGAGATTTCTTGAATGTGAGGCAGATTTACTATCCTCACTCCACAGAGAAGAGAAAAATAAGAGTGTAAATTGTTTACTTATTTATAGAAGCTGTACCTCCAAACAAACAAGAAAAAAAAAGTAAAAATCAGATTAGATCAAAATTGTCCCCACCTTGAGGTTAACAGTATTGTTTTTATGAAGAAAAACATGTTATTCACATGTTACATAGAATAAACAAGCTTTAATTGTAGAATGACATTAAATTCCAGCAGAGTTCTTACTTTCGTCGAAAATAATACGGTGCTATTGGTAAAACTTATTTCGAAAAATATTCTTAAAGTTGTACATTTTTACTACACAATCCAACTGTAATTTTGGTTTACCTTTATCCAAATTTTAATCTATTTTCAAATGTGAATATGTCTCCATTAAACATTAAATTATATACTTAACTTCTTAGAATTAATATCTTATCAATTGTATATACATTAATATTAGAAATTAATATTTTATTTATTTAAGGTATAATAAGTATACGGGGAAATAGACAAAGGGTCTTAGCAATAATCGAAATTCAGCTTCATTTTGATTCTAATTGTAGGAAGATAACTTTCTTCAAAGTCTTTATGTTTACAATATCAACGTGTGTAGCACGAACAAATAGGACTATGAGACAAGATTGCATTCTTACCGTTTCTATCAATTAATATGTACACACATAGTAGGTAAGGAAGGAATTTTATTTCACCAAAATGTTCAATACTAAGATTTAACAGAAAATACATGTATTTGAAGCATCCTAAATATAAAAGGAGTGTTATTTGTATAAAGACCCGTGTAAGTGTATTCTGACTCTGTATGTATGTGTGTGTGTTTGGACAGCAAAAATGAAAAATCCGTTGAATACCAAACTTATTTAATATTTTTCAAGGATGCGATATTAAATTTCAGGAAACTACCCCACCACAAACTACAGTTTACATGCACATTTTTCGAAATGTTCGATGTCCTCAAAGATGTTTCTAACAATTTTTATTAAAATACCACATAGTAAGGATGTTTAAATGATAAACGTATTTCATGAATTTCTTGGGAATATCTTCTGACATGCTGTTCATTCTGAATTTCTTTCCCATAACTCGTAAACCATAAGAGATGGACAAAAGCTTACTATACAAAAAAAATGTAGATCTTGATAAAACACACCGTGTATTTCATATACTTTATTTGTAGGCTTAAGCATTTTCGAAACATTTCTGGTTATTGGTTTGAAAATTTGCAGTATTGAAGATCTTTCACAAATGGGAAGTCGGTATTTACTTTTTTTCAATTCTGGTCATGCAAAGAGAAGATATTTCAATTGCATCACAAAGCCACCACTGTCAAAACGATCTGGCTATCGCTTCAGCCTATTGTGGTTCTTTATTTCACACCTACTTAGAAGGAACTAAATAATAAGACCATTTCTGATGATTAGATAGAAGAATTAACATTTGTAAGATTCATTTGTTGCAGACCATGTAGAGCAAGTCATTAGAATGTGGCACATCGGATTATTTAGTTCATTCTGCGTATGGCAAAGTTTCCATGACCAAAAAAAAAAAAAAAAAAAAAAAAAAAATGGAATTTTAACGAATTATATATTTTTCGTACTTTGGCTTAGTTTTAAATTACAGAATGTTTTCCTCATCAAGTATTTTGTATTGCAAAAGCAGACATTTGGATTATTGGATTAATTGTTTTTTCACACAAGCCGTGTGTAGGACAGGAGTTGGATAGGTAGAGTCAGACTGAAAAATTCAATGCCATAGCCGGGATTTGAACCACGGATCTCCCGATCTCTAGACGGTTGCTCTGCCACTGAGCTACCATGGCATAGCATTGAATTCTTCAACTCACTCGCATGTTTCCAAGGTGCTCTCAAATTATTTTGAGATGACAACCCCATTGGCAGAGCAGCCGGCTAGAGATCAGGAGTTTAAATCCCGGCTATGGTATTGAATTTTTCACTCTGGATCTACCTATCCAATATGGATCATTGTTCAGTGCACCCAGACAAATAACATTGTTTAAATAATCAGGTATTCTATCGTTACAGTGTTCAGTGGTCACATATAGATAATAAAGAAGTGTCTTAGTATAAAGTCGTACCCACCAAACATTTACTTTCTTATACAATCTGATGTGTTCCATTCATATTGCTTTCTCTATCTATTCTGAAAACAAGCTATTCTAACTAAAGATTATCCTTTTATCAGCATCATGCTAATCAACGTAAGCATTATTTAATTCCCTACAAGTATAAGGCAAATTAGAGAATATACTAGAGACTAAAGAGACGGTGAAACATTTTAAGCTGTGCTATGCGATTGTCATTGAAGTTATGTATTCTTTTCATGTCCAAAGGTAAAAAAAAAAAAAAGAAAAAAATCAAACGGATAGGGCTTCCGTTTGTGAAAAAAATTGTATTTTAAAGCTAGGCCAATAAAGGAATCTCTCTTAAATGGTTAGCCTACAAAAAATGTACAGGCTATAAAGCCTGTGTTTTAACGATATCTATCTAGAGGTTTTAGTGTTAAGTTTTTGTATATCTTTTATGCTTTACCAGTCATGCAAAAGTCATTCATATTGAGAACTTCATGGGCTATTCCCAAGCTATTTTTTATGTAACTATCTTTAATATCGACATTTCAATCAAAATCGTTAGTGCCATTTTTAGAAAATCATATTTCGAAAATTATTCCATATAAAGGTGAGTTAGGCTTTGAGGATTTTCCTAAAACTTGTTGTGTCGATCCTTGGAAGATACTAAACTTAAATATCAAGTGACTTTTCGTTTTTGAGTTATGCTGTCCGCAAACACATACACACACTTTTATATAAAAATGCTTTGTTTTATTCCATCCTTTTCAAAAAATGAATTTTCAGTGAAATTTGTTCCTTTGAATGGAATTTTTGGGTGAAATGCAAAACTTTTTCCTCCGTGGTCTAAGGTAACCTGCTATCCTCTGGTTTCCAAGCCCGCGGGTTCTATCCGGCGGAGAGCGATGGGTTTTCTTGAACATAAAAATCCATCTTATGTCTTCCTTTGGAGGGGAGGTAAATATTGGTCCCGTGCCATAGATTTACGGCACGTAAAAGTACCTAGGCGTATAAAGAGACCTCTGAGTAAAATCAGACTGTCTTCACTCGGTAAGAACCGCAGCTATTAGGGAGCGTCCACAAATTAAACTCAATTTAATTTAATTTTAACCACTATGCACATTGTGCCTACATGCTAGAGAAAGTAAATATGTAGATTGTTTTAAACGTAAAATAACACATTTTTATTGGATCACGGTTTGTGTAATATAGATGGAGCTTATGCAAACACAATGGCAAGATTGTTTTTAAAGGGACAAGTTAGTCTAAACATACGGAAATTACATCTTAAGTAAGTTGAATTACCACTACTCTTAAAGTATTCAATTGTTTTTCCAGAAATTTGTGTGAATTATTCTATAAATCATGAAAATTATTTCAAGTGCTTGAATTAATATCTTAAGTGGTTGAGTCTATAAAAAGCATTTCATTCAGCAGAAAAGTTATAAAACATAGTCTTAAACATGTGAATTCATGTACCTTTTTCTCTGATACTACTTACAATTCATAATCACACTTTTCCATGCTTGTTTTTAGTTTAATCACTTATCTTGTGAGCCTCAATTATTTAGCTATGATACAATTTCAATATAAACTAAAAAAGAAACATAATTGCAAATTGAAAAAGTAAAAATGTGGAAAATTTCAATTTTGCTGCTTTCTTAATATGATCAACGCGTACTCTAACATCACGACTGTAGTTCAGAAAGTTCAACTATGTGTTGTATATATGTGCTGACAATTTCAGCTTTCCAGCTCTCATACTTTCTGAGAAACAGATACACAAATATCCAAAAATGCCTTTTTGAGAAAAACTGAATTTAAAGATACAAATGTTCTAAAAAGGGTCATTGCATGACAGCTTTAAAGAAATGCAGACTAGCATTTAAATTATATTTAAATTCATTAAAATATTCTTAACCCCCCAAGCATATATTTTTACTTTATCTGCACGTACTATGTACATAGTGTATTGAGAAGGTATTGTAATGCACCCAAAAATTCGATACTGAGATTTCACCAGAAATAGATGTTTTGGGACCCCCTGAATCCAAAAAAAGCATTTCTGGAAATAGGTCTCTGCGTGTGTGTGTGTATGTGTGTGTAAGAACAGCATAGCTCAAAAACGAAAAGAACGTTAAATACCAAACTTAGTATTTAAGTTTGGTATCTTGCAAGGATGCGACACGAAGATTTTCAAGAGAATCCCCACAACCACCATTTACTTGGACTTTTTTTTTTAAAACTTTGATTTTCTTAAAAATGACTCTAACAATTTTGATTAAAATATCATATATTAAAGATGTTTACCTCACAAATAATATGTATATTTTGAATTTTCTGGGAATAGCTTCTGAAAACTACTTTATTCGGGATGAATTTTACAGAAATTTGCATAGCTGCTAAACTGTAAGAGATAGTCAAAAACTTACCACTCAAAAAATGTAGAACACACATTTATGTTATATAATTGTTACTTTCTCTATACGTGCTATGTACATAGTGTATAGAGAAAGTATTGTAATGCACTCAAAAATTCGATACACAGATTTCATTGGAAATATATGTTTTGTGATCTCCTGAATCCAAAAAAATCATTTTTAGAAAAATGTCCAAGTGTGTGAATGTGTGTATGTCTGTGTGTGTGTGTGTGTGTGTGTGTGTGTGTGTGTCTGTGGGCAGCATAGCTCAAAAACGAAAAGTCTGTTAAAAACCAAACTTGGTGTTTAGGTTATGTATCTTCCAAGGATGCAACACGAAGATTTTCAAGAAAATACCCCACCCTTTACATGAACTTTTTTCAAAAATTTTGGTTTTCTAAATATAGCTAACGATTTTGATTAAAATATCGTATATTAAAGATATCTACCTGTCAAATAAAATGTATATTTTGAATTTTCTGGGAATGGCCTTGAAGACTACTTTATTCTGGATGAATTTTGCATAACTATTAAACCATAAGAGATGGACAAAAACTTAACACACAAAAAATGTAGAGCAGGTTAAAACACACAATTCATGTTATTACCTTTTTTTCGCCGAGTTTATTGTTTTTGAGATATTCCTTGTGTTGGTTTCAGCTTTGAAAAACTTATACTTTTCTCACACAGGAATTTGCCAACTCGTATCCATTCAAACAAACGAACTTCAGTCACATAGCCACCAGCTTTTGGCTTTCACTGTAACCTATGGTACTCCCTTGTTTCGCTTCTACTTACAATAAAGCAAGAAATAAGACTATTTCTGCTAATTTTTCTCGATTAGCATGAAATAAATAAAAGAATAAGCTTATTAACAATAATTTGTTACAGAGACATAGAGAAAGCCATGTGAATGGAACACATCAGAGTTTTTTCGTGGAGTTGATCGTTTTTGAGATATTACTTGTTTTTGGCTTCAGCTTTAAAAAACTTATAATTTTCTCATACCGGAATTTGTCAACTCCTGTCTAAACAAACAAAGGTACTTCAGCCACATAGCAACTAGCTTGTGACTGCCACTTTAACTTGTGGTGCTCTCTTATTTCGCTTCTTCTTACAAGGAAGGAAGTAATAATACTATTTCTGCTATTTTTTTCTCGACTAGCATTAAGTAAATAGAAGCATTAGCTTTTTAAGAATAATTTGTTGCAGAGATATAGAGAAAGTCAAGTGAATGGAACACTTCAGATTTTTTGAAACTAGAAATGATAGGGATTTTATTAGTGTCTAAAACAAAAAATGTTATTTTTTACCATTTCTGAATACCTTGTCTCCTCAAACAAATCTTGAGAAACATTTATTGAATGTGTATTAATATTTCTCTCCCTCTCTCTCTCTCTCTCTCTCTCTCTCTATATATATATATATATATATATATATATATATATATATATATATTAGTATTTCATTTATACGATATTAATATGTAAGCACCGTTAAATATTTGATAAATTTTGTATGATCTATGATCTACAGACGCAATATTGAACTTAATCGAAAACCCATGTAATCTGGTTTGTATTGTTTTTGCCTATCCTAAGTATTCCCTAGCTATCTGTGTTGGAGAGTAATGGCGTAGGTCTGTTTCGGTTAAGTGACTTCTGTAGCGAAGTATCACCTGACGAAGACAAATTGTGAATGTGTGGGTAACCATGCCATGACAGATGTTTCATGTGGTTTGCCGCAACCCTGTGGCTGCTTTGCGTACACATGATGGTTATCAGATCAATGTGGATCTAGCACGTCCCCGCAGAGGGTTACCACTACACACAAAGAGATGCATGGGTGTGTTGTGTACGGCTTCATCTGTTGCCTCAGTTTTAACTATGTTTATATATGCTTATGAGACCTCTCTTGCCGTAGGAAATTTTACTTCTCCACGTAAATTACCGGCTGTCGGCCTCCGTGGTGTAGTGGTTACCATGATAGCCTGTAAAACCCATGATTGAAGGTTCAAGCTCGGCGGACACAGAAATCCTTAGCATGGCTTCCTTCGGTTGTGAAGTAAAGCCGGGGTCCTGTAATGTTTATTTGCGCTTAAAAGAATCCCACACCTTGAAAGAAGATGGTTCCTGGGCAACATTCCGCCATTTCGCGTCCGCAAGTCGTCACTTCCTTCTACAGTGCCATCTGTGTGCGTGATGCCAGATTGAAGATTCTAGTTCAGTTTTAGACTAAGGCTCTTTCCTCAGCCTATCCTATTGGTTACGGAGACAATATGGCTGCGCCATAGGTGAACGACAGGTTCCGAGATTTTGTAGAGGTGCTAGGCTTAGCCTTTCTCTATTTATGCTCCTAAAGGCTTTTCTTACAAAAGCTTAATTTTCTTTCTTATTCTTGCTTATCATCAGCGGAAAACATCAGCAAAAATTCCTTTATTACGGTATTATTTCCCTGTAGAAGAGTAATAAATAAATACAATAAGCTAAAGCAAGAATTAACATTTTTGATACCCGTTCGCTCTGAGAGGTGTTGAAAGTCTGTTCTCTATCTTTGGCCAGGTTGAAAAATAGGAGCAAAGTTTTCCAATTTCAAAAAGAAGTATGGGTTAGAAAATTGAAAGCTATAACGAGCAACAACGGGTTAATACCAAAACAAAAATGTATTTCATATACATTATGTGCTTGACAAGATCTACATTTCGTATAAAAGCTTTAGTCTTATCTCTTACGGTTTATCAGCTGTGCAAAAGTTATTGAGAACGAAGAGATCTTAAAAGAGGACATTCGCAGGAAGTTCAAAATATATATTTAGTTTTTCCTGTAAATATCTTTAATATACGGTATTCTAAAATCTTTGGTGCCATTTTTGAAAAAAATAAAAAATATTCCTAACTTTTTCCGTGTAGGAATTTCTTTATAATCTTCTTGTCGTATTTTTTGATGATGCTCAACTTAAATGATAAGTTTGGTTTTTAAACAACTTTTCAATTTAACACACACACACACACACACACACACACACACACACACACACGGCAATGGTATTTTGTTCATGGAACTCTAAAACGTGCATTTTTCGCTAATGAATTTTTGAGTCAAATGTAAAACCTATGTGCTATGTTCGAAGTAGATAAAGTAAAATGCATTTTGAAAAACAATGTGTTTGCGTCTGAAATTAGCATAAATCTAAATTAAATTATTAGATAAATATCAAATTTTGATTTTAAATTCAGTTTTTTCCAAGGATGTTGCAAGATGATTATCATCATCCTTAAATTTTGCGAATAGCATGTGAAATCCACTTCATTTGAAAGGAATTTTGTATATTCTTGTATAAACGTTAAGCGATAGACCAAACATACTACACAAAAACTGATAATCCCGTTAAAACACACAATTTATTTCAAAAACCTCTTCTGTTCTATAAACCATTTACGAGACACCCTTCGTTGATGGCTCCAATTCTCAATTGTTGGTCAGTTTTTTAAATTCTCTTCATGTTCAGTTGTTTCTCTTGACTGCATTCAAACCGCATTAAACTTTAAGGCAAGGATATAGCGCCCAGTTCTTAAACCTTTTACTATTAATCTTCCCTTTGTATTTATAATGTTCTGCAAAGCTTATGTTGAAGTGAATTAGGTAGAAATATAATTTTTCGCAAGAATAGTTCGAGTATATACTAATAAGTGGAGCCCGGATGTTAGGCAAAACGCCTTTTTTAACCGGAGAGTTTATATAAAGACCTAATAGATATAAACGCGATTCCTCACATTTGGGGACGGTAGGCACAACTTTTAATTTGCCTTTTTTGTCTATTTTTGCTTCCGTTGCCTGTTTTAAAGTGCACCTCCTTTTTATCCTCTTTATCTCGTTATAGTATATTTTATTTAGTTTTAATACATTTAAAAAGCTCACACACAGACATTTCTTGGGAATCGCATTCTCCAGCAATACATATATTTCCAAGAAGTGTTTCTAACAGACTACTTCGGAGTTTATCAGCGAAAGAAAGTATTACGTGGAGGGTGTAGAAAGGAATGCATGTTTTCAAGTGTCTTTTGTAAAATTTGTATTATTCGCCTCCCTCGACCAATAGTCAATTCATCCCTTTTCAAGCCAGGTAGCTCGGCAAAGTTACCTTTTTCTCCAGATCCCGATATTGCTTACTTCGAACTCTCTAATCTCTTCTCACACCCCTCTTTTTGAGACAATACTTTCCTAATGTAGAAATTAGTCGTGTAGTCATATTACTCGGTTTTCCCGATCTCCAAAAGAAGGTAGATGCACTCAGGCCTCAACAAGTAGAATCTGTTACTTTGAGACTAAACATCAATTAAACAACTCAATCTGCAGTTGTGATTATTGCAATATTTACCATACCGAAATTGAGTGCATGGTTATGTCTGCGAATTCGGTTCAGATACGCTATCTACCGATGGTACTATTCTAATGTGCAAAGTTTGTGAAAAAACAACTAACCATGAGAAAATGTATTTTATACTTTTAACATTTTGCAACAGCGAATCATAAAACTGAAATTACTAAAGGTCTGTTTAACATCAACAGCGATTGCAACAGCTAGTAAACACACTCAGTTTTCTGCAAGGCTTTTTCCAGCATGAGGAACCTTCTCTCTGGCAGGCGGCTGAGATGTGAGTTGACAATTTAAAAAAGCATCTTGATGTGGCGTGTAACCAAGAAAAATGAGTACATATGAGATAGTTTATTAGGTATTTGTCTATTTTTGTCTGTTTCCGTGATTAATAAATGCCTATATTTACCATTTTAATGCCTATATGCATGCCTATTTTAACCGATATAAATGCCTAAAACAGCCAGGCTCTACTAATAAGTAATAGAGGACATTAGTTTTTACATATGAATCTCATTAAAAGGCTCATGGCAATAACTAGGAGAATAATGTTCCTATTTTGAATCATTTCAAAATAAAAATCTGAGGATTTTCACAATATCCTCAATATTGTAATAATGCTGTCCGAAATGTGATCACTTTCATGTTCGCTCTGGTATGCGCAGTGAAGCTGGAACGTGAAATATCTCAGTTCAATAATAAACAAGGCGCATCGCAATGGGATCCTTCGGAACGCTAGACATCACGATTCTTCTCATATTCGAGATTTTCTCTAAGCTTCGATTCGACAACCTTTGGCAAGTTCCAGAAAATTTATGACATCATTTTCTCGCTATAAAAAGAGGAAGAATTACAGTGAGTTGATATTGTGATTTGTGCTGAGTGTGAGTGACTAGGGTATTATCGTACAGTGGTGAGAGAACCTTGGTGGCGTGTAGCCGTAAACTTTCTTCGCGTCGAGTGAACTATTTGCAGCTAAGAACAAAAGTGTATATTTGTAAACAATATTTGAGCCGATAAAGACATTTGTTACAATGTGTTTCCTAAAACTGATATATCTAGTACTCATCTGTTGGTACAGTTGCAAGGTATTCAAGGAGAACCGGTCCACTGCACCAGAGTCTTGACAGCGGAAATAAGCATTTGCGCAGTGTGCAGAAGGATTTGGAATGCAACGAACTGAGTAAGGTTTACAATTTACTTTGCTACTTGTTAGTAATGAAGTGAATATGAAGTTTATATGTTACAAGCATGAGACCTTGATTACCAATTGTGAAAACTGCATGTACATCAATAGTACTTTCCATTTCCGAAACAGTGGTCAGGCCTATCATTATATATCGAGACTACACCCGAGCTGCCGCAAAGAATATAAAGCAGTTAATATCAAATAGTGGAAATGAACATTTAAGATTGATAGGGAAAACTAGTAGCCATGTGCAACATTTTCGATGAAAGTTTGTGCGTTCAATACGATTTCTCGGTGCATCGAATATGATCAAAGTTAAAAGAGGTAGTTGATCATGGTCAACTTTGACCGCGACTGCTGGACTGGTCAATTCAGTTGATTGTGGTAAGTTGCCAAAATGGTTGCCGGTTTTGGAATTTTTTGAAGAGTATGGGGACAGACATGTGAAAAACAGTTCTGGGTACCAAAGGAATACAGTGTTGTGGCTATTAAATGACATGACTTGAGAGGTTAGAGTTTACTACGAACTGCATTCACCGAGAAAAGTTTTGACTCGGATTTTATATGCTACAAAATCTTTTAATTTTCCTAGTTTGGTATTTGCAGCATCCAACGAATAACGGAGTAACATATTATCAGTCATATGTCAAATATAATGCTTGTTTTTATCACCGGTTTGCATGGTTTTCGTTGAAGCGAGGGTTAAGATTTGTGATGGACAGATTTCATTAACGCGATAAAGTTTCGGACATCATGAGAATTTTACATTTAATTATTATTTCCTTAGTATTTACTAAAACGCCAGACATTTTTAAAAAATTTTTGAATGCGTTTCTTGTTAGTTTTAACGTCGTTTAACCTGATAGGTCATGTGGGTGAACCCCGGGGACCATATAGCTTAAAGATATCGGACATTCATCTTATGGATAAGAGAATGCTCCGAAAAAAAATAGAAAATTGTTCCGGCCAACTGGCGTTAATCGAGATTCAAACTTGGAACCTCTCTATATGAGGCATAGACCTTAACCTTACACCACGCAGTTAGGCTCAAGAGAATTGAAAGTACAGTAAAAAGCTCAAATAAATATTACGTATCTTAACGTAGAATGCAAACCATATTATTATTGCTATTATTATTATTATTATTATTATTATTACTAAAACTCATCATATAGCAAATTCTGCTGCATTATGTAAATTATAAAAGTAATTTAACTTTCAAATGAATTGTATTTTATTTCTCAAACATTTGCAAATAACTCGCTTATTATTTATTGGAACCTGTCTAGTTTAATGGTTAAATATATCTATGCTTCCTGCTAGTCGTTTAAATAATATGAACCAATTCTTGTACTTTCTATTTTATTGCAATATCTTGAGACAGATAATTCCAATAGAAGTCTCTGCCTCATCTGGAAAAAAAAAAAACAAAAAAAAAAAAACATTACAGACCTGTTCTTATGTCTTCTAGTTTCCTTTACGGCCAAATGAATATCTAATCTAATCAAAACTAAACGAAACGATATAGACAAGGAGGTTTTAATGTATTGTAATATATTTTACTATAGAGTTGGGTGCTTTCCTTTGAGTAATTCTTGCAGAATCATGAACAAAAGCACAAGGTCACCTGTTGGCGGTTAGTTGAACGAGAGTTGATAATGATTTACCGCAACTACATTTATTTAATCCGCTCAAAGTTTTATGACATTTCAATGTTTCTTGATCATCAAGGATTTGATCAAGAATGGTGTACATGGGCATAGAAGTGGTAGACTAAGAAATAAGGATGCAAAGAATCAATGTGAAATAATGAATATTAACGAATTTGTGAAAAGAAAAAAAAAAAAAAAAAAAAAAAGGGAATGGAATGGAATAAACATATTTCAAGAATAAAATAACAATAACCGGTAAAAGTAGCGAGGGAAATCACTAGGAAGAAGAAAAATTGCAAGGCCACAGTAAAGATGCACAGATGATCTGCAGTCGATATCTAATGATTCTCCGAGTTAAAGCGTGAAGAAAAACAACAATAACCCATATAAAAGCCAAAGAAAAAGAAAACAAGAAAATGAAATGTCACAACATGGTTTTATATATTTATGTGCTCAAGAAAATATATGGGTGGATCTATTTTATGTAGAGAAAGAGATTTATGATAAAAGTTTATAGTTCGCTCATTTCCTCTCGATCGTTGCGGTAGTATAATTTTCTGTGCCATTAATTTAAAGGTAATCAAAATGAATTTTTTTCTTTTTTTCATCCTAAGCCCTCGTGAAGCAACCAAGGTTTTCTTCACTGAAAACTAAAGTAATTAGTCTAAAAGGGCTACATGTAATACTGAGATGAGTCACTGAAAAGGCTGAAGACTTGATATAGGCATCGGCCGTTACAGGATTAAGTTTGCAGTTTTATAAATCTAAATAAACTAGTGCTCATAATTGTTAACTTGACAGAAACTAATCTTAAAATCTAGCTATTTCACACCTACTTTGCTAAAATTCTCAGCCCTTGCAAAGCGGCGGTTTGGATTACCGATTTAGGAAAGAAGTTTTGCCAGAAAGTTCTGAATCTACTTCCTCTCTGAGGGTAGTAGATTATGTCCCTTTAAACAAAATCGTATTAGTTTTTAACATTAATAAATAATATACATTATCTTTAAATAACATTATTGATGTGAGAAATCCGTCATTTTAAATGCCCTAGTGGCCATTTTAAGAACAGCCTGTATCTCTCTATATATCATTGCTTCTGTTTTAGTGTAATTTCAAATTTTAAATCCACCGCTTGTTCTCATTTGACCATCATCGTGTCTATTTCAAGTTGACAATGCATAATATGCAGTTATAGCTAAAAAGTGAGCATACAGGCACGCCATAACACCGAATGTTTAATATGGGCTCTCGCCATTCAAACTCACAGGCGGGCATTGCTCCGTTTCACAATAACAAATGTTTTGTGACAATGCACTTGAACTCTAACCAAATTACTTAAGATTTTCTTCCACTGCATATATAACTAGCAATTAGTTAAAACATTCCACTAGATTTGCAATTGTATTAAAAATTGCTACTGCTTTCTGAGAATAAATAAGCATAAAGGTTGCTATATAATATTAGAATAGCAATCTTTCTGTGAGACATTTCGGGCACCACAATTATGACCAGAATATATTTTGTTTCTGAAATTTTACAAACAAGTGACTCAATAGATAAACAAAACTTACTAAGAGTAGTAATTGCCCATAATAATGGTATTTTTTGTAAAATATAATAACTTTACACCTTACAATTATTTTTCTAATCATTCTGTTGACAGTAATTTCAAAAGTAAGTTTGATTACATGGGGTAAAATACTGAACACTAAGGCGTTAGGAGAAATACATATGGCGCGATATACATAACAATGCATTTCAATGCTCTTAAAATTAAAGATGATATTTGCTAAGACATGTAATTTTATTGGTGTGCTGTTGTCTGGTAACAATTTTGATATTGTATGCATATTAAAGAGAGGGGAGTTAGTAATTTATCCATTAGTGTTCCATAGACTTTCTTGTGTCACTATTGCACACGGGAACATGGTGGTGATGATTGCAGAAAAAGGCTGTAACGCAGGGAAAATGTGCATTTGAAACGAAATGCTTTTAGCTTAAGTGTGAAGTATTTAGGGGGCTGTGGTGGGAGCACACCACGTGCTGGACGTTCTGAAGAGGGGAGGTCTCCCCTTGTTAAAACTAGGTAGGGGAGGAACTAGGAAAAATAAAGGGAAGCTTTTGTTTTTTTGTCTGGTGTAAGCTATCAAACACTATTGTGATCCGAGCTTGTGTACTTGTTAACGCAATTAGATCCTTATGGATTTCAAAACGAGGGCTACGGAGGATCGTTTCATACACTTAAGGGAGTGGTTTGACAAAGCACGAAGTACAGAGAAAATATGACACATGGTTGGTTCACGTGTAACCATATCTTTAAAATACACAAACTTTGTTAATAATTATTTTATATGTTCCATTCACACGACTTTCTCCACCTGTTTTGTGAACACACTACTCTTACAAAAGATTATGCTTTTATCTATACCATGCTAATGGAGACGAATATCCTTATTGCTTCTTTATCAGTAAGCAAGAGGGAAATATGTTAAAGCGATACTCGAATCTTATAAAAGACGGTCGCTTTCTGAACAATTTAAGTTCGGTTCCTTTTGCTTGACCAGAATTAGAACAAAAGAGATAGGAAACGATTGTGAAATTACAGTTTGAGAAAAGTTTACGTATTTTAAAGTTGAAACCAATAATAATGACTATTTCAAAAATGGTTAATGGCATTGTACTTTTTTAGCGAGATCTACATTTTTTGTAAGTTTTGTGTAGTAAGGCTTTGTCTACATTGTAACATTTACCAGGTATCTAAAGTTATCTAGAATGAAGAGGCCTTTAGAGGTTATTCAAAGAAGGTTCAAGATATGCTTTTCGTTTGTGTGTAGAAATATCTTAAATCTCTATAGACATTTTCGAGAATATGAAACTTTTCAAAAAATCTTGCATATAAAGGATAGTTTGGGGTGGGGGATTTTCTTAAAATCTTCGTGAGTCATCTTTGGAAAGCGTTGAACGTAAATATCAATTTTGATATTTAATCGACTTTCGTTTTTGAATTCTGCTGTTCACAGTCACAAACACACACATGGATGTTCTTCTGAAAATGCTTTTCTGGATTTAGGGAACCTCATATTCAGGTGAAATTCTGTTAAAGCATTTTTCGGTGAAATACATACCTTCTGTACCCAATCTGTAAATGAAGAGAAAGTACATGTGAGCTTCTGATAACATAAAACTAGGAGATTAGATCTGATGAGTATTTCTTTCTGTGTGTATATACACACACACACACACACAAAGAAATCTCAAATGTTGATATAATTTTACTTCCTGTTTGTATTATCATGAACACTTTCGCGAATGTAATAATACCATTCTCCATTATTCTTCCCCTTTCGCTGCTTTATTGTCTCTCTGTGCTTATGAACAATGTATTTTAATATTTTATCTTGTGTTTTTCTGTCCCAAATGTACTATTATCATAACCGAACCAGGTAGCTAAGACGTTTCGCCTGGGACTGGCATTTGGGAGGTCGGGGATCGGTTCCTCGCGGCCTCTCTGACCCATGGGTTTTTCGGGGCTTTTCCTGGCTCACCATGCGAATGCTGGAGAACATTCATTTCCCCGTACTTCCTGACCCTTCATTTTTCATCTTCATTTCATCCCAACCGGTCTCTTTCACAGTTGTGTCTTCGAGGACTGCGGCATAGGCGCTATTTCGTGGAAGTGATTGCGCTCTGGAAAAACAGCTCTTGGCGGCGGGATGGCGTTAGTGGTTGTCTGCGGACTCAGGTGGTTCATTTGAACCTAATTGGCGGGCTACGGGTGCTCCCCAAGTTGAGATATGAACTGTTAGGGACCCCACAAAGACGTCCTTCTCTCCTTCAGGATATCGGCCGCCTTCTGAGATTACACTCATCTGATCCTTCCTCCAGGGTCTGATGTACAATAAGCCCACGGCTGCTGTGTGGAATAGCCCTCCGTAAAACACTATACGCACACACACACAGATACACACGAAATCCACCATACATTTTAGTGAATTTGTTTGTAGCTAGATTGTTTTTTTTCCGAATATTCAAGTACTTTTTGTTTTTGTATTTAATCACTTTTAAGTCTACATTTAAATATGTCTATAATCTTTCCTTGCTTTAGTTTAGCGTACAAATTTTGCACTATACAAGGGCTCCATCCAACCAAGGGTTTAACTATTTCCTCCTTATTTTTCACCAAAGGACCTTACTTAAGATATTCAAGTTTCGATTGCAATTTTCCCATTTACTCATCTGAAACACTAAGCATGGGAAGTAGGACATTCAATGTCGGAACTTCAGTGAAAAAATTTTGATGTATTCCATTCACATGATAATCTCTACATCTCTGCAACAAATTATTGTTAAAAAGCTTATGCTTATATTTACTTCATGCTAATTGTAAAAACAATTACCTAATAGAATGTCTTATTACTTGCTTCCTTGTAAGTAGAACCGAAATAAGGGAGTAGCATAGGCTAAAGTGATAGTCAAAAGCTGGTTGCTATATGACTGAAGTTCCTTTGTTTGCATGGGCAGCAGTTGACAAATTCCTGTATGAGAAAATATAAGTTTTTTAAAGCTGAAACCAATAACAAGGAATATATAAAAAACTATTAACTCTACGAAAAAAATGTATATAATATCAATTGTGCATTTTATCGTGCTCTACATTTTCTGTGTGGGAAATTTTTGTCCATCTCTTACGGTTTAGCAGTAATGCAAAATTCCGTAAAATTGATCCAGAATAAAGGAGTCTTCAGAGGCTATTCCCAGAAAATTCAAGATGTACATTTTGTCAAGTAAATATCTTTAATATACGACATTTTAAGTAAAATCGTTAGCCATTTTTGAGAAAATCAAAGCTTTCGAAAAAAGTTCCATGTAAAGGGTAGTTTGGGGTGGGAGGAGCTTTCTCAAATTCTTCGTATCACATCCCTGGAAGATACTAAACTTAAATATCAGCTTTGTATTTTACCGACTTTTCGTTTTTGAGCTATCGTCTTTAAAGACACACACACACACACACGGAACCTTTTTCTTCTGAAAATGCTTTTGTTGGATACAGGGAGCCCTAAAACATATATTCCGGTGAAATCACGGTATCGAATTATTGGGTGAAATGCAATACCTTCTCTATATACTATGTTCATAGTACGTATAGAGAAAGTAAAAAATGTAGTTAAGCTAAAATAAGGAGGAAAATGAATGAAATAATTTATAACATTGGTACGTGGAGGATTAATTAATAAAAAAAAATATATATATATATATATATATATATATATATATATATTTACATGACAAATGTAAAAAAAAAAAATAAATCGGATTGTTGGCCTTACATTACATAATTATGATGGTCATGTAAAGATGGAATCACACAGCGACACTGTCTTTAAAAATCTGACTATCGCTATACCTACTCTATTCTACAACGAAATGTGTTGTTGTGAATACAGGTTTATGAAAACTAACAAAAGCATAAGTTGTACAAATAAGTTTGTAGACAAGTGAGCAGAAAAAGACATGTGAATACAACACATCAGATTTTTAAAGGCAGCGCTGTTGTCTTACAGCAGAATGTAAATACTTCGGTACGGCATTCAGGATGAAGAACAAAAGCTTCTTTTATTGTTTTTTTTTCTCGTGTTTTGTGGCGTTGTTAAGCGCTTCGCAGCCATACGTAGCCGAGAAAAGGTAAGGTGTGTTGGACCATTAAACTCACTTTCCTAATGACCTTTTTCATCCCCGTATGTGCGCGCGCGCGCTTGCATTTGTCTGGCCCTCATGCGCTCGTTATTTTCAGTTACGAAACACTGGACTCGCTCGCTCATTTGTACCAGCACGTCTACCAGACGTTCATTATTCCGTCTTTCTCTACCACACTTCCTTCTACGCTTACAAAACGTTTTTAGCTTGTATTAAAGTGATGTGATGGTATTATTCTAAGGGATGTAATGTCTATATCTCAAGTTTTCCGCCGCGTCAGAAATTGTTACAAAATGTTTTACACCTCAAGCTTTTATTCCGCCAGGTTTAGAGCATGTATCTCAAGGCATATACATAAATGTTGTATGCATTGAATATGTCATTAGAACATTTTATTTTATTTCTAAATAGAACTGTCGTTCTATTTTTGTTGTGTTTTGAATAGTATTATTTGAATGTTCATCCTATTTCTACCATCCGTATAGTTAAACTGCATATGCGCGATGTTTTAATGGCTTGTGTCTGGCTTTAGAATTTTCCATAATTTTATCACCGGACTTCTGTTTAGTAACAGACAAAATAATTAATAAAATTCTAACATCGTTTTATACCTATTATCACTAAATATCAATTCGTTAAGATATGAAATATTCATTCACGTAAGCTCTGTATAGGCTAAACTTTTACTGGAACAATAAGAATGAAAAGCGAGTGGCATAGCATGATTCTTTGGTTGTTTATCTCTACCCAACTGAGCTACCGTGTCAACGTGCCACAAGACATTAAATTCTCCAACTGAATTGTAAGAGTAGTTTGTACAAGAGTGCGTGAAAAAAGCCATGTGAATGCAATACATTAGAAATGTTTTCTCATATCTTGATTACTTTTCTTTCTCTTTTAATTAGAAATTATAATTCTCAGGGTTATGCCAAGCATTTAAATATTTCAGTTGTTTGCTTATAAATTATACTTGCTGCTGAGGATTCATTCTAAGGAAGCAAAGAATAAAATGTTTTAGTTAATTAATGGATTAAGTATTTATTGGATTATTTTGACGTTGAGTGTGCAAGGCAAGCACCTAGATCTGCAGTATTTTCCAAATGCAAAAAGCAAAGACATTATGTTACTCAGCTATTTCATTATAATATTATTATAAAGGATAGGTGACTTTATAATCTAGATGATTTGTAGATGCTAATGTATGATATATTATTTCTAACACAGATGGTTACATTGATATTTTTGATACTGGAACAAACAATCAGCTTGATCTACCAATATTAGAAAATGCGTTGATAACTTCTTTCAATTGCTGTTGTGTTGTCGGATGTGTCAGGAAAACTCGTTCTTAAAGGTAACCCCAGAACCAAAAATTGGAGTGAGATCTGAAAATGTCTACTGATGCCACAATGGCTACAGAACTGAGTAATTAATTTGTTTTGCACGTGTTTAGATACGAGGGGCACTATTTTTATTTTGAGCCTAATAATAAAATAAAATAAAGAAGAATAAAAGAATAATAATAATAATAATAATAATAGTAATAATAAAGACTAATTTATAATTTAAAATTGCTTTATTGTTTCGCGAAATATTATCCCTTATGATCAATACACATTTGCATGTTTCGAACCATTTGTCATACCGATTTTTTCCCTAATTGTTTGAGACAGCTCCAAAATGAACGTATCAACGGCAATTCTGAAATCGTTGTCCACACATTTTATTCTTGATGTTCGGAAACAAAATTAAGTCAATGGGTTCCGAATCAGGAGTACGGCTGATGAGTCATTAATTTGCTTTTTTTTTTAGTACTCAAATACTCGGTTGTTAATCGAGATATGTGAGCGCTCGCATTGACTTGATGAAGAACGATCCAACGGCAGTTGTTTCAAATGGTTTCGAGTGCGAACAACTTTTGTCGCATTTGATTATCTTGAAAACCCCATGCTGTCGACTGCTTTTATGTTCCGGCCAATATGCATAGATCCATGATTCGTTACAAGTTGCAATCTTATATACGTCTTTTCCAGACCTACCATTGTATTTCTGGAGCATTTTTGTACACCAATCGATACGAGCATCCTTTTGAGATTGTGTAAAATTATGTGGTATCTAATGAAAGCAAACCTTTTTCACGGCTAAATAATCATGCAATATCTTACATATACTGATGAAACTAATGCTTAAGGTTGTTTTCATTTTACAGTATGTGCCATGATGATCAGTTTTTGAACAGTATCAATGTTTTCTGAACACAACCCCTGAGTTTGGACGACCCTCACAAATTTCGTAAATAAGTGAACGACGCCCACGATTAAACTCATTATACCAGCATTTCACATTGGTAAAGGATGGAGCTTTATCGGCAAATGTAGTAGTAAGTTGGTCAATACACGCTTGTCTTGATAATCCTCGTCGAAAATCATAATAAATCATTGCAAGAACTTTCTCAGGATTTAATTCCATCGTTTCGCTGAGACACAATTTTAAAGTCCCCTATACAGCAAAACTAACGCTCTGTTCACAAAGTATCTCAATGAAGCTAAGGTCAACATTTTCAAACTTTCCGGCAGAAATACCAGATGGCACCTGCAGCAGTATGTGCAATGTTGCCAAGGCTCAAAATATAAATTGTAGTCCTTGTAAAAGGCCGATTCAATAATTAACTGGAAAATTTGTTTACAAAATACTAAATTACAACAAAGCATGCTTTGGTGTTGTCCTAGAGCTATTATCAGAAGGTTTGGCACCCCTGTCTCACAAATGGCATGCTGGTATCAATGAAAATGGATGTTGGCACTCTTATACGTTTGTACCGGCGTGCAGCAGCGGGATGTTATATTGCTATTAGCTGAAGTGTTGAAACCAATCGAAATTCACGTCGGATGGCAGTGCAAATATGATGAAACTTGTTTGAGTGGGCAGATAAGTTCAAACAGGTGTACCAAATGTTGAAGATTCGCCCCGCTAAGGGGCGGAAAACAACATTGCGAGAGATGAGGAGTTGCCCGTTATTGTTGGATCAGCCCACGTTCATGACTTGTCAAGAAAGTGTATGCGAGGTGGGTTCCAAAACATTTCACATTGGAAAAGAAAGAAAGACGCATGGATAAGAGCAGGGAGTTTTTGCAACAGCGTGAGGCTGAACAGAGGCATTTCTTCACTGCATTATAATGGTAGATAAAAGTTGGGTGCATTTTTACAAACCTAAACAAAAGCGGATTTCACTGGAATGGTGACATTCTTCATCTCCAAAACCAAAGAAGGTGTGAACTGAAAGAAGTAAGAGCGACGGCAGAGAATAACTGGTTACAAAATGAAATGTAATGGGCGTGTTAATTATGGACGCTCTTTAATTGCTATGGTTCTCAGCGTCCCATTCTATACTGGGCGTGAAATATGGTCTCAGAGGCCTCTCTGTGAGGCTTGAGGTTCCTTTACGTGCCGTAAATCTACGACACGGGAGCCACGGCTTTACTTCCCTTCCGAAGAAAGCCATGCTAAGGATTTTTACCCCTAGGATGTTTCTCACAGATTTTCACCCTTCCTTCTCTCATTTCAACTTTTCCTTCTCCTCAACTTTCAGATGTGGTTGCCGATGATACTGTAGCCTCCGGGCAGAATGCGTGAACTCAATAAAAGATTCTTCATCCATTGCTTGGAGCCATAAGAGACCCTTCATCGCCCTCTCTCTATTCTGTGGTTTCTCGCCAGTGGCAGGAGCATTGAAACTAGAATTGTTTGGGACTTCCGCGTGGCTCTGTCATTGGTTTCTGCGATTCCTACGTGGCGACCTGTGTCGTCCTCTCTTTCTCATTCCAACCGGGTTGGGGCTATTACCCCCGAAAAAATCCATCGTCCTCCGCTGGGTTTGAACCCGCGGCCTTGGGTATATGAAGTTAGCATGGTAACCATTACCCCACGGAGGGCGACTAACTGGTTACGCACACGCCATCAAGATTTCTTTTCAAGTGCAATTGAGAAGCTTATCCACTCTGGCATAAGTGTATAGAGCTGGGAAAGACGGGAATTACGTTGAAAAATAGTAAGTGTTGCATTCCATTCTCATAATAAATGCAAGATCTTGTAAAAAACACAGTGACATCATTGATTACTTTTGGCCTTCCAAATTTCTTATCAGCAACAGAGCTAGTGTCCTTAAACTTACTTATTAAATCCCCATAATTACGCTTGGCGCTTGGCCGGCTCTTAAATCGTTAAGAGCTCTAAATTTTCTCAGACCTTGAGAAAAACACTCCCTTCTTCATAATAGCATTGAATCACTGCTGTATTTTGTGGTTTAGTGTTACACATGATATATAACTATATGTACATATAGCAGTATGACTGAAATCACTAAAGTTTTATTTAAAAAAAAAATGTGCCCATTGTAACGCTGAACTAAAAAAGCAAAACAAAACCTAACACCATTGGCTGACCAACATGCGATTGATTTTGTGTTTGTTCTATCTCAAATATTAATATTTATAGCGGTTTAAAGTGTGGAGTGGATTTTGAAAAACCCTACGTGAAGTCATTTTTCCTTTCTTTTTTACTTTCTCTACACGTGCCATGTGCATAGTGTATACAGAAGGTACTGCACTGCACCCACAAATTTGATACCGGAAATATATGTTTTGAGACCTCTGAATCAAAAAAGGCATTTTTAGAAGAATGTCTGTAAGTGTGTCTGTCTATGTGTGTTTGTCTGTGGGCAGCATAAACCAAAAAGAAAAGTCCGTTAAATACCAAACTTCGTATTTAAGTTCAGTATCTTCCAAGGATGCGACACGAAGATTTTCAAGAAAATCTCTCCACCCTAACTACCCTTTACACGGAAAAATTTACGAACGTTTTGATTTACTCAAAAATGACGTAATGCTTTGGATTAAAATATTATATATTAAATATATTTACATGATAAATAAAATGTATATCTTGAATTTTCTGGGAATAGTCTCTGAAAATATCTTTATTCTGGATGAACTTTGCGGAATTTTGCATAACTGGTAAACCGTAAGAGATAGACGAAAACTTACCTACCTAATCGGAAATATAGAGCTTTTTAAAACGCACAATTTATTTTATATAACTTTTTCGTGGAGTTGATAGTTTTTGTGATATTCCTTGTTATTGTTTCAGCTTTAAAATAGTTACTTTTTTCATACAAACATTTTTTAACTCCAGGCCATTCAAATAAAGGAACTTCAATCACATAGCAATTTTTAGAACATTTGACTATCGCTTTAGCCTACGGTACTGCCTTATTTCCCTCGTAAGTATTCAGGAGCAAGTAAAAATACCATTTCTGCTATTTTTTCTCGAATAGCATGAAATAAATAGAAGAGAAAGCCTTTTTAATAACAATTTGTTGCTGAGATATAGAAAAAGTCATGTGAACGGATCACAAAAATTTTTTTCTTTCTCCTGATCATCCAAAGAGAACCAAATTTTAAAATCCGTTACATAGAGACCCATCTTAAAATGCTTTATCATACTATACTAAGCGCATTGTACTTTAAAGAAAATATGCCATACAGTCATTTCTACAAATGTTAAATTTGGATTAACATGAGGTAGACAGAATATTAAATGTATTGTGTTGTGTATAGCTGCTGCAGTTCTCAGCGCTCCATTCTATATTGGGCGTGAAAGACCGCTTAATTTTGCTCAGAGGTCTCTTTATCAGACTTAAGGATATTTTTACTTGTCGTAAACCTACGACACGGGATCAACGATTTTACTTCCCTTCTGAAGGAAGCCATGCTAAGGATGTTTACACCCAAAACAAAAATCCATCGCCCTCCACTGGATTTGATTTCGCGATCTTGGAACCAGAGGCTACGCAGTATTTTACTCCAAGAAGGATGGTGACTAGGTAGATAGAAGGTTTTCATTTGTAAGAATGGGAAAGTCACCTCGGAGATTTTGACTTCTGAAAAGCGGACGGTGTTATTACTGATCGATCTCAAAAGGTACATTTGCGTGGTCTTGGTATAGAAATACGTATGTTAAACACGAGTATAATCGATACAAACGCATTGGATAAATGCTGTTGGTGTGCAGTTGGGTACTGAGCAACTTGAATATTCTGAATTTCAGATAACAATGTTCATATTGTCGTTTACATTGTACTTAACGGATTTCTACACCAATATCCACAAATAAGCTTAATGGTTGGTACGTAAGCTAATTCAATAGATTATGTTATGCCTGTGTTTATTATCCCATTCCTTATTACCCACTTTCCATAAGGCTCGCCAATATGTATAATTACCGCTATGGGCAGCTAAAATTGGTGATACCTCCTGACCTTTCCGCCGTAATTCATTTTATTTCAATGTCGGTAACGCACTCTATGACCCTACCTTATACATTACTTGCACTTGTTTCTGTACATAAACTGGGACATTGGAAGTAAAATTTCAATTTTTTTAATTTCTATATAATTTTACAGACATTTTTACTATGATTGCGCTATTATTTATACCAAATTTAATTCAAAAATGTTTAAATACTTTGCAAAATACAAACAATTTCATTGCTTTTGTTATGTAAACACGATGCACGGTCAAAATGTCCCACTGCCTCAAAATTCTAGAAAAGTGATTGACATTTTCTGATTTGTAGATTTGAACCACATACAACAACTTCAAAGCAGGATATTTGAATAACTTTGATTAGTGAATTAAGATAACCTTTTTTTTTAAAAACAAAATAAAGGTTTAGAAGTTGTAATCTCTAAAATGTGTAATTTTTTCATACAAACATATTTTTTTGAAATATTACCATTGGTGTTAGCATATTTTGTCTTTGTAATATTAAAATAAATACTTTTGCATATTCTTGGAAATTTTAGTTGCACTTAAACAGAAACTGAAATACATAGAATATTTTGAGGATATAAAGATGTAGTTTTGAGAAAAATGTGTTTATTGAAATGGTGTGCTAGGAAAGAGGTGTATTGTACATCTTTAAATGACTGTAGCCGAAAGCAAGGGCAGTTAAATGTTGATTTTCTATAGATATTCAAGCTTCCAACAACTATCAGTAATAAAACAATATCGAATTTTTTAGCGATTGTAGTCAAAAGTTTTATTCCAGTGACTCTTAATGTGATTAAAATTGAGGGAAGAAATTAATACCTACAGTACACCAAATAAATGTATTAGTTAAGAGTTCTGAATGTAAACAATTATGTTCCCGATGAAGAGGCTCATCAAAACGTGCCCAGACAAGAAACAAAATATACCTGTAGTTGCACGCTTGAACTGCATCATAGGAAATAACCAACGACCTTGCAAATCAATCACAAGGTCTTCAACCAAAAAATCATCAGACTCAACGTAGTAATAGAAGCACAAGGAAATGTCAAAAAAAAAATTATGCACTATTTCCCCCATAAATAATATAAACTGTATTTCAAATAAATAAAGAAAAAATCCGAAGTGTTCCACTCACATGATTTTAACTACATCTTTGTAACAAAATGTTACTAAGAAGCTTATTCTTCTATCTACTTCATAACCGAGACAAACATTAGCAGAAATGGTCTTGTTGCTTGTTTTCTTGTAAGTGGAAAGAAATAAGGGAGTACACTAGGCAAAAGCGATACTCAAATCTTTTAAAAGGTAGTTGTCTGTGATTGAAATCAGAAGTTGATACATTTCCGTTAGAGAAAATTTAAACATATTTTAAAATTGAAACCAATAATAAGGTGTATCTCGGAGATAGTCAACTAGACGAAAAAATGTATATGACATAAATTGTGTGTTTTAACGATATCTTCCTTTTTCGTATAACAAGCTCTTATCTATCTCTTTTGGTTTACAAGTTGTGCAAAATTTAGCGAAATTCATCCACAGGCTATTCTCAGAATGTAAATATCTTTAACATACTGGCATTTTAATCTAAATCGTTAGAGCAATTTTTAAGAAATTCAAAATTTTCTAAACTTTTTCCATGTAAAGAGTATTTTGTGGTGGGGAAATTTCCTCAAAATCTTCGTGTCGCATTCTTGGAAGATACTAAACTTAAATACCAATTTTTGTATTTCAATGACTTCGTTTTTGAGTTATCGTGTTCACAGACCACACACAGATACATTAACGTGTTTCTATTTTTTTTTTTTTTTTGTGGATACAGGGAACCCTAAGAACTTTTAGTTGTAGTGCAATGTCTTCTCTACGTACTTAATGTGTGGAAAATGTAAAAAAGATGCCATCTTCTAAAACATCTTGAGTAGGACCCCAAAGTCCCAATATCCATCCATCCATCCTAACTGTAAAATCTGAGTTCATTTCAATGCAGCGCTAAGGTTTCTTATAGTCTGTGGGCTAGTACTGGATACAGTGTTATTTAACAATGGTTCATTTCTGGTTTTTGTAAGTCTAACCAGTATAGAAGGGAAAAACTGAAACAAATGGCTCAAAGTGAGCTCGGATCTGAAATGTTAAGCCTCTTTCTGTTACAGCTACACCTGGACGCATAAGCTTTTAATTTGATTTGTGTAGCAGCTTCCCCTTCATGGGGTTACTAATGGTGAGCTGCTGCGGATTATGATGGCGTAATGGAAATGGGAGGGAATGATGATAATGATGTGGCTGTAAAACAGCAAGAAAGCTCGCAAGCTCTCTGCAAAGAGGGTTTGGATGAGGGAGCGTTGTGGTGAGCAAAAGCTGGGAAAAGCCGATTCTGGGTGAAATAAATAAGGAATGTGGATGAATCGATTCAGCTAATACTTGCGTTGAGGAAGATCTTGGAGCCAGCAGCTGTATGAATTCTGTGCGCATTAATATGAGTTGTGTATTCACACATTAAACCTAACCAGGTGACTCAGGATGTCCCTATTCGATTCCTGATGACCATGCACTCTGCCTTGTATTTTTCATGGTTTTCCCAAACTACCAAAGCCAATGCTAGGATGTTTCTCACAGATTTTCACCCTTCCTTCTCTCATTTCATCTTCTCCTTCTCTTCAACTTTCAGGTCTGGTTGTGGATGATATCTTAGCCTCCGGGCAAATGCGTGGACTCAGTAAAAGATTCTTCATCCTTTGCTTGGAGCCATAAGATACCCTTCATCGCCCTCTCTCTATTCTGTGGTTTCTTGCCAGTGTTTGGGACTTCCGCGCGTCTTTGTCATTGGCTTCTGCGATTCCTTCATGGCAACCTGTGTCGTCCCCTTCTCCTGATTCCAACCGGGTTGGGGATATTTAGGACATTCCAGACAATTATATGAATGATTTTACATCGTTTAAGGGCGGAACTGATGTACTGCAAATCTCAATGAAAGCACGGGAAATGTTGATAAGCGCCGCCACTGTTAGGAAGCATAATTCTTGAAAACGCATGGTTAAAAATTGCAAAGATATGAACTCACAGTTCACTAATGGTAGTCATATTTAATGATATACATATTATATAAATAATGAAACGTCTGTGTAGTGATAAAGCACTTCTATTTTAAAAACTGAACTGCAGCCCAAATACAAACAAATTGAGGAAATTGAAGTTATGTGGTCTGCACCAGACTCAAGATCATTTTCTGAGGGTTTAGGATGATGACCCGAAGGTCAGATAAGGCCGCACTATGAACGAGTGGTTAGAACACTTGTCACTTAACCCAGGCGGATGGGATTCGATCCCAGGCGACTGCACCCGGAAATTGCGGTGGACAAAGCGGCGCAGGAGCAGCCTTTTCCGGGTTCTTCTTATCCCCGTCCATCACGTTCCACTGGTGCTCCATC
The DNA here is from genome assembly GCA_030762935.1 of Hymenopus coronatus. Lineage (NCBI taxonomy): Eukaryota > Metazoa > Arthropoda > Insecta > Mantodea > Hymenopodidae > Hymenopus > Hymenopus coronatus. The sequence continues at coordinate 100,578,770 of CM060882.1, read as the reverse complement.
TTCATTCTATCAACAGTGTCATTGCCTGCGGTAACGCAGGTGTTTGACACTATCGAAAAACTAAGATTGGTCGATGGCGGAATTATGAAAGAGACCATAAACCAACTTGGGAGTTCAAACAATTGATCAAACCGCGGTAATGTTGCTATTTTCCTTCCGCAAGATGATGTTGAAATGGCACACCCATTCCAAGCTGCTAACGGATCAGGGACAGGTGATCTACCACAGTACTAGCTGGCATTATTATTGGATGCATGAATTTAAACGTGGTCATAGGACCGCTAGAGATGCTACACGTTTCGTACATCTAATTGTGGTTTGTTCGGAAGAAATACTGAGTAAAATTCATGGGCTCGTTATAAAATACCGTCAATACAGATTGTTCAGAGAGTATGCATTCGATATGAACTGGGGCAATATACGCACGTGAAACAGCTAGAGAGCGATGGCTGCCGCATGTGATGACTCCAGATCAAAAGCGCTCAAGAAAGGACATTTCAATATTACGTATGGAAAACCTTAAGCATAGTTCCAAGCAGTTATGGAGTTGCTTTGTCACTTTGCCCCGAAACTGACGGCTATGATACTTTTGTACACTCAAGTATTCTAATGATTGATTATTTGGAGACAGATAAAACATTGTGTGGCTGCAATTATACAACTTTTTGGACCGTCTGCTTAGTGAGCTGAAGCTGAAACGGCCAAGATCAGCGTGCAAAAGGTGTTCCTTAATTAGAATAATAATGCTGCACATGTATCGGGCATTGTAGTGACAAACGTGCACGAGATGGGTTCCGAATTAGTTCATCCTCCATACTTCGGAGATTTTACTTTGAACTAAATATATAAGACATAAAGGAATTATAAATATTATATATAATACATATATTAACAATGCAATAAACTAAAAGAATTAAAATAGTCATTTCCATGAGTACAAATTGTTGGCACTTAAATAGCTGCAAAAGACAAAAACAAATATTGTTATATACAATTCTCTATTTATCATAACTATATAATAATATAAAATAATAAATAAAAACAAAACAACAAATTCTATTCTTATAGAGTTATTAATAAAATGTTTACGTTTAGAAGAAAATACTCATAAACCACAAAAAATATAAAATACAATATCATTAACATTAAATGTTTTAACTTCTCTGCAAGTAATATGTACATAGTGTATAGAGAAAGTATTGCACTCCACCCAAAAATTTGGTATCGGATTTCACCGCATATACATGTTTTGGATCCCCCTGAATCCAAAAAAATATTTTTAGAAAAATGTCCGTGTGTGTGCATGTGTGTGTCTGTGGACAGCATAGCTCAAAAGCGAAAAAACGGTTCAGTTTTAAACTTGGTACTTAAGTTTGGTATCTTCCAAGCATACTACCCCAACTACCCTTTACATGTAACTTTTTTCCGAGAATTTTTATTTTCTCAAAAGCAGCTGTAACGATTTTGATTAAAATATCGTATATTAAAGATGTTTATTTGGCAAATAAAATGTATATCTTGAATTTTCTGGGAATAGCCTGAAGACTACTTTATTCTCAATGAATTTTACGGAATTATGCATAACTGCTTAACCGCAAGAGGTGGACAAAAACTACCACACAAAAATGTAGAGCAAGTTAAAGCACACAATATATGTTATATATACTTTTTGTGCACTTGATCGTTTCTGAGATATTCATTGTTTTTGGTTTCAGTTTTGTAAAACTTATACTTTTCTCATACAGGAATTTGTCAACTCCTGCCCATACAAAGAAAGGAACTTCAGTCACATAGCAACCAGTTTTTGTCCATCACTTTAACCTATGGTACTCCCTTATTCCGCTCCTTCTTACAACAACGTAAGTAATAAGACTATTTCTGCTAATTTTTTCTCGATCATTGTGAAGTAAATAGAAACACAAGTTTTTTTAAAAATAATTTGTTCCAGAGATGTAGAGAAATTCATATGAATGGAACACAATAGATTTTTTTTATTTTAAAAGCTTAAAGTTTGTCTGTCGTAGGAAAAACAATTTCATCAAACGAGATATTATTTCTCTGTAAATTATTACTAAGCCGTATTAGGTGGAATTATTTCATCTATGATAGTAAAATAAGTATGACGTCCTTCATTCTCATTACTATCTCTACCCATTCTTCAACAAAATATTCTTTTATACCTTGCAAGTTCAACAGAGTAAGAGAATACACATGGTTTAAGCATGGTCGTTATGTGATGACTAGGAGATTCCGTTCCCTTTTTTTGATCATGAACAAAAAACATGACTAATTTCCCATTTGAGGAATACATATATGTTTTAAAATTGTAGCAAATGAGAAGGAATATCTCGGAAATGATTAACTTCACAAAAACGTGTTTTACGATTTACTAGTTATACAAAAGTTAAATTGTGCTTGTAGTTTTGAGTGTAACAACTAATAATTTAAAAATTACATTGACAAATTTTATTTAAATATTTAATATTTTGAGGGTGTAGATCTTAACATTTTATTTGGGTACCTTTGTATATAAGGATGTATGCACTGTGTAGTGCATAGGTTGTAAAAGCCAAATGATATAATGTTTTATGTTCCATGTTCAAGGCCTGCTTGGCCACTACAGAACACAATCTAATCTAATCATTCACAGTGATGAGGGCTTCAGAGGCTGTTCCCAGAAACTTAAAGGTATACATATTTTTTGTCACGAAAATACTTTCATTTTATGACACTTTAACCAGAATCGTTAAAGCCATTTTTAATAAAATTAAATATTCGAACATTTTTTTCACATAAAGGATGCTTTGGAGTGTGGGAATGTTCTTGAAAATCTTCGTGTCGTGAAGTTTTATATTTAAACGACTTCCTAATAGTATTATTAAGAGATAACCAGCACTTATATTAGTGGCTAAAGTATCAAGTTCTATTAATACTTTTACTTGTTTAAAATTAAATAAGAACCAGATTTATTGTAATAATTTTAGTTTTTGAGTTTATACGGTCAGAGATTCTTAGATACATGGAAAGCACGCACTAACCTTTTTCAATTTTTTTTTATTCAAGCGTCGCAATACGTGTATTTCCAGTGAAATATTGCCACTGATATTTTTTAGTGGATAATATTTCCCCTAATTACTTTACGTACCACAGAGACTGAAAACAGAATTACGCTGGTCCAAGTATATCGAGCTCAAAGCAGATTATGTTAAGAAATAAATGTTTGGGTTTATAAAGATGTTTCATGTGTTCCATTCACATGACTTTCCTTAATTTTTCGGCAAACTATTCTTACAAAGGATTCTTTCATCTATATCATGCTAATCGAGATACGCATTAGCAAAACTTCCCATATTATTTACTTCCTTCTAAGCAAAAGAGACATAAGGGGATTCGCTACACAAAAGCGATATCCAAATCTTTCCAAAGCTGAAAAAAAAATCCTCCTACCTTTATAGAACATGTTTAAGAATTTTTGTTTTTCTCAAAAATTCAACTAAAGATTTTGATTAAATCTGTACGTTTAAGCTATTTTAATTAAAATCGTACATGAGGACCTTTTTCTTAACTTCCGATAGGCTATAAATAAAAGATAAGTTCATAGAAAACACCTATTTTATTACTAAAAGTTTTGTACACTTATTGTTACTTTATAATAATTCACCGAAAAGATTGAGACATTTATCGTACCTTGTACAAGCTTTGCAATACCCGCTTCAAAAAATCTTGCCTCCAATGATTTCAAATGAGCATTGACGTCGTTTTGAAGATCTTACTTTACGACGTTTGTGGATAGCCAAAATAAAGAGGAATGCTGACTTCAGGAATTGTGTTGATCCATGACACACTGCTGGCACAACCCATCGGCTCCTTGAACAATTTCAATGGGATATTTTCGATCATCCACTGTACAGTCCTGACCTGTAACCCAGCGACTTTCACCTTATCCCTGAACTGAAAACGTGGCTAGAAGGGCAGTACTTTCAAACACTTTTGTAGCTTAACGTTCTTCTAACCTGATTGGCCATAACGGATGATGGATGAATGGAATTGATGAAATTGTGCTTAAACGTTCTTGGGGGGCCATGGAGCTTGAAGTTACTCGACATTCGTCTTCTCAGGATAACGGAAAACCCCCAAAAAATTCTTATCCTGGTAACTCACTCTAAGCGAGATTCAAACTCGCGACCTTTTGAACGTGAGGTATACACGCTACCACCACACTACCCAGGCGAGCCTGATATTCTTCTGTCACCCTTAAAAGTATTGCAGGTAGAATATTCTGAATAATATGGGTCATCCTTTGTTTTAACTCATCTAAAGTGAGAGCTTTGTCTGAAAACGCTTCTTTTTTACTCACACTCGTAAAAAATCAAGGAGTGTGACGTCTGGTAACCGTGGAGACCCTCATGAGGTTCACCTCGCCCAGTCCATTACACGCCGAATATCTCATTTACTTTCTGGCGAACAGACAGATCATAATGTACAGTGGCCTCATCTTTTTGAAACCACATTCTTAAGATGATTCAGTGCATAACATCCAGGAACTCCTGTGGATTAGTCAGCAATTCCTCACATGTATACTGGTTTACATTTCCTTCAAAGAAATGCGGTTACAACATATCACTAATTATTCCACATCACACCATACCTTTTGGAGCACCAGGGTTATTTGATTCTCGAATCCATTTTAGGTTTGCTTTGAACCAATACCGTGAATTTTGTGTATGACTGTACTAATCCATAAACAACAGGCATTCGTCACTGAATAGGATATACTGAAGGAAGAATCGATCATCACGCAAACCTTGCGTGATCCAGTTGCAATATGTTTGCCTCTTGAATGAATTCTCTTTGTGCGTTGTGTGTAATTTTATAGGCAGTTCTGCGTACAGATTCTCTACCAATGTCACCTTCTCAAGCCACATAGCGCACTGATCTTTTAGAGCTGGTTTCAGCTTCACAATCGCATTTATTGAATTCTGTTTGTTGATGGCAGGCCTTGAACGGCCACTTCGTTTCTTGGCGAGTACACTGAAAGTTTTCATGAATTTATGCAATAATTTGTCAGTGTTCTGGTAGAATGATTTTGGGATGTCTGGATGACGATGATGAAACTCACCTGCAGCTTCTCTTACTATTCTATGGTTGTCCGCATAGAGAATTATTAGCTCCATTCGCTGTTCAGGTCTCACATTATCCTTCTTCACGTCGAACAGTAGATCTGAGTAGCTCAGTTGGTTAGGCGCTGGCCCTCTGAACCCAAGGTCCGGGATCAAACCCAAACTAGATCATGGTTTTTAAGTGTGCTTAAAAGCCCCTAGTCAGTATATTTACTAGCATGTAAATGATCTCCTGCGGGACGAAATTCCGCACACTGATGGCGCTGACATAACCCTGGGAATGGCAGCGCCGTTAAAAAATCAACCTTTTTTTTTTCTATTGGAGACACTGTGGTTTTTATTCATGCCCAACTCAATAATTTACAACAAGCTAAACAAAACACAAAAAGTAATTGTTGTATATTGTTCGTTACCATGGCCTACTCCATACAGCTATCCATACAGCTCGAAAAGTTTCAAATTGGTTTTCAGAGGTGCAGGATATCAGAGTGGCAGACTGGTCTCCCTATTCATCAGATTGCCTCAAATGAAATATTTTTCTATTCCAATAAAATGTTATTAACCATAATTTCTTTTCCAATTATCCTTACAAGAATTTATTATATCAATATAAATTACTCCATAAATTTATACGAAAATTTAGGAACCCTACTGAGGCAAATAGAGAGCTGCTCTCCAATTTACCTGTGGATGGGGGAAGGCGAAAAGATGGCTTCTGGGCACAAATTCAAGAAGCCTGGGATCTTTTCCATACCACTGTAGGCATTTAATTTTGTTTATGCCCCAAAGCTTGAGAGCAGTTATACAGGCTGAGGTTTCATACACCCGATATTATGTTTACATTTAGTGTTTTAGTTAGAGAAAGTAATTTTTATGCACATGTTTATTTATTTAATAGGAGTGTTAGCAGAGTTATGTTTTTGTGTCCATAGATAGGCCCATAACTTCAAATGCCAAAGTTATATTAATGCATCATTACGTTCTACATATCCAATGCAATCATATCCATTCACAAACATAAAATATATATATAACAAGCAGGGCGAGATTTGAACCCAGGAGATTTTGAGTGGAAGCAAGTCCTCTCGGTCACTGTAACATCGTTTTGTGATCTGTTTTCAGTACCAATAAGTTAAAGACATTGCGCATGCTTTCCGTGTATTGGGATACGAAGATACATGAAGCTCTTCGATCGACACATGGAATATGGGGATGACTCATTTTTTTTTTGTCCACGGCTGTACATCATTTCTCTTTGTATTCTTGTACATTCGCTTTTAGTTTCTGCAGCTTTCCTATTATATTCTTGATTTTAACTGTGTTTAAACTATAATTCTTGCTTTTGTTTTACAAGAGATTTTATAAAACCATTTATAAAGCCAGTTCTTCTTAGTTCTTCTTGGTTCTTTGTGGTTTCCTCTGTTTAGTATAAAATGGTGAAGCTCGTTTGTAAAAGCAGAAGCTGTCAATGTTCGACAATGTTCTCATTGCGACGATCCACCACTGCTGAGACGAACTGGTTACTACATTCGCTTTGAGGTCGATGATGAGGTAGAGTGAAAAGTGTATTTGAAGCGACGTCAGAGGTGCCGTGTGTTTACACAGGACTGCTAAGTCTGCGGTTCTATCCCTTTATTGTTGAGTTGCCTCCAGCCGTTCCGCAATTCCAAACCACGACCGTAGCTAATCTTCCAATGGATACAGAAGTGCTTGCGAGGCTTCACATCAGTGGAGCCCTCAGGGTCTGCCCACACACACTACACTACATTTCTTCTTCTGTTTCTCTCGTATTTGGTACCTCCAATACAAAACCCTGTGTTAATTTGAAGAAACCGCTACAAAAGGCACAAGTCACTATCTCAGTGGTCTTCAAGCAACACAACAAAAGCTATATGTGTAAACATAACCTATTAATTTTTACTTTCTCTTCACGTACTATGTACTAAGTATATAGAGCAAGTATTGTATTTCACCCAAAAAGTCGATACCGAGATTGTACCGGAAATATATGCTTTGAGGTCCCATTAGTACATAAGATAAGGAAAAAAAGCATTTTTAGAAAAAGGTCCTGTGTGTGTCTGTGGACAACATAGCTGAAAAACTAAGCTATTAAAGTTAGTATTTAACCCTTTTAGCGTCAATCACGATCTAATCGTGTTGCTATTTTCATACGTTTCAACTCTTTCCAGGGGGACACTCTGTGTACTTTCTACGTCATAGCCATAGAGAAAGGTTTTCCGGAGCATTTCAAGACCTTTATCTTTGCAGCTCCAAATTTAATTTCTATAGCCGGTGTTTATTTATGTTGGTTGAAACATGGCGTCGTGTTGCCAAAGTTTAGGATCCTATGAGGCAATAAGAGCTACAGTTCCCGATATATTAGAAGAAAGCAACTGCTCTTGAATTTTCACACCTTGATGAAAGCGTTTCTGATATTGATATAAGAGAGGAAGATATATACTCCACTTCGGCGATGATTATGCGTCACAACGGTCCTCGTATGCATTCAAATAATCGGTGCACTTATCAAAAGTAACACGTTCTAAATTGTAGAGTAATCTACGTTACATTTTGTAACCTATTGTTTTATGCCATTTTTTTAATAGTGGTATCAAACTTGTGTGTGTGTGTGTGTGTGTACGTGTGTGTGTTTGGTGATTTTCTTTTCTTTTTCTGTTTTCAGACTTCAGGTTATACTGCTCCAAAACAGGATTCTGTTTAGTAAACAAATACCCGTATTTTCATTTATTTAGTCCGAGATTTCTATGTAGTAAGGTTTTCATACCTAATCATTATTTTCGAATTTTTAGTTTTATTTTCAAATTATTCATTTGTTTTTGTTTTTATAAAAAGATTGAAGATATTTATAATCCAAATAATGCATATTAAACAGTTGGCAAAAAGGTTTCTAAAAACTAAAAAAGACTCACCTTTCTATGTCATATGGTACTCATTTTATTACTAACAACTTAAAACTCTGCATTCTTCTCTAAAATTGCTTAGCACTTTTTAGACAGCATTTTGCTTTTCAAACTGACATTAAAAGGGTTAATTTTGGTATATTCTAAGGATGCGATACGAATATTTTCAAGGAAATCTCCCCAACCCAAACTAGCCTTCAGATGGAACATTTTATGAACATTCTGTTTTTGAAGATATTTCATTCTGGATGGATTTTGGTGAATTTGCATAACTGGTAAACCATAAGAGATATGGTTCAATATGAATGGAAAACATTAGATTTCTTTATGTATTTTTTTTCTTTTAGCTTTTTGAGGAGGGATACTCTTTTGTTCATGGAGTAAACAATTTGTTTTAAAAACGGAAAGGTATCTATAAATAAGAAGATTTTTGTATTTAGAAGGCTTCACATTTCAAAAAGTGATTTACGGAATTCGCCGTGGAGGTAAGGACTTCAACACAAATTGTATTGCGAAATAAACATCGCGACTATTAATATTGTAATAAATATTGCGATTTGTATTCTTTAATCAAGGGAAATACAATGCCAGATAGATATAATATTCACGGAAAAATAAATATTTCAGAAATATTTTCCGAGAATATTTAAAAAAAAAAAATCTGATGTGTTCCATTCACATGACTTTATTTACATATCTGTAACATATTATTGCTAAAAAGCTTATTCTTCTATTTCATGCTAATCGCGATAGCTCTTCCCTATAAGTAGGAGGGAAATAAGCAAATACATAAGGCTAAACCGATAGACAAATGTTTTAAACTGTCGCTGCTATGGGATTAAAGTCCGTTTCTTTGCGTGGCCAGTTGATAAGTTCCCGTATGAGAAAACCAATATCAAGGAATATCTCGTAAACGGTCAACTCTACGAAAAAAATGTATATTTGTGTGTTTATCGAGGTTTACGTCCCTTGTGTAATACTCTTTTGTCAAGATCTGAGTGCATTTCCCCTTTGTTTTTTGTTTTTTTCTAACCACGTTATGGATGAAGTCAGATTTGAAAATGTACTACTAACGCATACTGCACTTTTCAAAATTAGAATAAACAAGCAAATTCTGTAACACATTTCTTATGAAAAATACAATGTGCTTATTTTACTACATCAAAATATTAATTTAAAAGCAACATTACATGTCTATTATGTCACATAATAATGAAGGAATTACAAGATTACTTTGATTGCAATGTTGAAAATGTTTATTCTTAAAGAGAAAGAGAAAATAATGCAACAAACAATTAGGCCAACCTAAACAATAACCCTTAGACAATAATATGTCGAAAATTGTAAATAAACAAAAATCTGATGTGTTCCATACACATGACTTTCTCTACATCTCTGCATCAGATTATTTTTAAAAGCTTATGTAAAAAGCTTATGACTGTATTTACTTCATGCTAATCGAGAAAAACGTATTAATTAGTCCTTGTAAGTAGAAGGGAATTAAGGGATACCATAGTCTAAAGTGATAGTCCAAACCTGGTTGCTATGTGATTTAAGTTCCTTTGTTTGTATGGACAAAAGTTGACAATTTCCTGTTGAGAAAACTCGAAGTATTTTAAAGCTTAAAACAATAACAAGGAATATCTAAAAAACGATCAAGTCCACGAAAAAATGTATGTAACATAAACTATGTGTTTTAACGAGCTCTATTAAGTAATATTTTGTGTATTTCTTACGTTTTACCAGTTATGCATAATTCCATAAAATTCATCCAAAATAAAGATGTCTTCAGAAGCTATTCCCATAAAATTCAAGATATATGCCTAATTGATAAATTAAATATCTTTAATATACGATATTTTAATCAAAGTCGTTAGAGCCATTTTTGAAAAATTTATCATTTTCGAACATTTTTCCATGCAAAAGGTAGTTGGGGGCGGGAGAATTTTCTTCAAAATTTTCGGTCACACCCTTGGATAATACTGATCTTAAATCCAAGTTTGGTATCTAATGAACGTTTCGTTTTTTGAGATATGCTGTGCACAGACACCCCCCCTACACACACATAGATATGTTTCTAAAAATGCATTTTTTTATTTAGGGTGGTCTATTTCCGGTGAAATCCCCTTTTAGAATTTTTGTTTGCAATACAATGCTTTCTCTATACACTGTGTACATAGTAGGTGTAGAGAAAGTGAAAATCAATATAGTATTGAACACCACTTTTCATTCATCTTGAGGAGAAAGGAATTTATAGCACATTTGGCACTCAGTTATGTCTTAGAAATATATTTCATCAACGCCCGAGCACTATTTATGACCGCAGAGTAAGGGGATTCTGTAAAGATTGAGGAGGAAGAGGACATAGCAACGTTTCACAAATAAAACATCAGAAATATTTTATTAATTTCCCCAAACTGAAGAAGTAAGCCTGCTGCCATATTTTCATTTATGCTGCTCTTTCTTTGATCCCTGTTGTTCCCTACGGCAGCCTGGAAAGTTGCATTCCAATTCGCCCACTCAACTAAGCCTTTCCTCTTCCAGTCGCTCGCTGACGTGTCCAGCTTGGGGAATTTCCTCTTCTCGCGTAGACAACTGCTACAAGAAACTTGAGTCGGAAACAGCAGAACGGAACTGTCTCAAATCATGTTCAGCGACCATATTCCGGTTACACCCGAGCGATATCTTCTCGAGCTTGCTTATGCAGATGTCAACATGCGTCCCTAAGGGACTTCCGCACATTTCTTTAACCTGAGAATATTTCTTCCTGTCTCTTTCCAACCAACCAAATACCAGTCGCCTAAGGCGGGGTAAGAAAACAACCGGCATCCACCGCAATATTTGTTCAGCTAAGGCTTCTTCCAATTAATCCATAAGAACTAATAATTATATCTTGTCATCAAAACATTTAAAAGTCTTTAGTTTTCGTTACTTATGAAAATGCTATTCATCTACTAATATATTTTTGTGATATGCATTGCTAGCCTTCCTTACAGTTTATTCGCGAGGAGCGGAGAAAACTTCATTTGGAGTAATAACACATCCAGTTTTAAAATGTAAGCAGAAAAAACTCACTCATTATACAATTAAACTTGTAACGTCTCCGTTACACGATGGAAACTACATCACTCATTGCTTCATCATTACTGCGCTTCAAGCGCCTGTGTCACCCTACTTGAGGGCTAGCCAGCGGATCCAGACTTCTATTTGCATGCCTGGACACGTCACTGGAGGGGGGAGGATCTTGGCTAGCGCCTCTGCCACGAGCGACCATTAGTTGGGATCTTACCTCTCATCCGGGTTGTCTTAGACAGCACCAGGAGGGCGCAATTTCTTCGAGGTCACTTGCGCCGTGCTAGATAATAGTGGAGCGAGCTTTTGGTTTGTTTAAATTTAATATACTTAATCTTGTAATAGTTTGACTTTAACCTGGCAAAATTTATTTATTTTCTCGCTCCCATATTCTGATAAATTTTTCTGAGTGGTCTGAAGTGGTCTTATAACTCTTTTTTATTGATGGTGAGCACGAGTCTTTTGTTAATATATTTGTGAGTTGTCTATCAATGGTGCACATTGTTAAATAAATTGGTGAAGTTGCGTTGAATTATTTTAATTTGAAGGTAAACCTTAACCTTGCTTTTACTTGTGCATAGATTCCGGACTTGGGTTTTCTCCTAACTAGTTAACTAGGAAAAATATTCTATTTTCTTTAAGGTTAATTTGTTCATCTTGTTTTAAAATTGAGTAAATTGAACTTAATAATATCTACGGAGTAAACTGAAGTCATTTTAGATACAAAAGAATGAATATAGGAATGATGAGAATAATGCTTCAACCACCGTTTCATATTATGGATACGATATGATAATTTTACTGAACCTATTTTACTATACTCCACTCGTAGTTTATTCATAATATGGTAGATTCAGTAGTACTCAATGAAATTAACATTATTGAACATCAAGTGTGAAAGCAACCAAAGCTCTCCTATACGTTGCAGATTTCCCAATGTATCCGTGACCTTAATAGAAAATGTAGCATTTCGACAATAAGATACGATCCCATACGGAGGATAAATATGAGGGTGGGTATAAACAATGTATCTGGGCTAAGTGAGGACCAAATTTTTGAAAGGAACTCTGGGAGGGGTACGACCAACTCTGGAATATTTGAGGAAATTGGGGCGCATAGTGAAACAATAGACTGCAAAACCAAAAAAATTAAATATTGGATGAGAATCGTTCACAGAGGCAGTCTGCTACCTGAACAGTTGAGAATAGAAGGTGATTCTACGTGGGCATCAAAATTGAATAAAGGCTTGGAAACCCTTGGGATGTGATACCTTTGGATGGCGAGGCAGGCAAACAGGCAGAATATTTGGAAAACAATTTAACAACTGCCTCTGTGATATTGACAGACAGCAAATAATTGCACAATGCACGGAGAAGGTTTTATTGGAAGTACAGCTTGGTCTAAAATCGGAGTAAGACATCAAAACAATAAACAAACACATTAGTGAGAATATCGCGAGGATTAGACGAGGAGCAAGACGAATGAAAAAATTACTGACCAGAATGGTATGAGAATCTGCCTCATTTGCGAGGAGGCAAGATGTAGGCGTACGGAGGAATTGAGGAAAAAGTATTTACTGCGATTCATTACCATCGCAAATGTAGAGTTAGAAACATGTTGGACGCTACTGGCAGGCACACAAGATGCAGACTTGGTAAATTTCTACTTATGGCGAGACAGCTGAGATCTGAGAAGGCTGATAATAGGGAAGAGCAGGAGTGATAAGAAGAGTTAAACAAAAGTGATTATAATGTTTTACGTACCCATATTTTACCTAAGTCATTCTTTTGTTGTGGTGTTAGTGATATGTGTATATTTTTCTCTTAACTGTATTTTTCTACTATATTAGGGTACATTAATTCATCTGAATACAGCTTATTGTATGTTGTATATTTTAAGTTGCTGAATATTTTTGTCTGTTTATTTTCGTGTTTACCTTTTTAATTTATACTTCCTCTACACTTACTACGTACATAGTGTATGGAGAAGGTATTGTTTAATACCTAAAAATTCGATACGAAATTTCACCGGAAATACATGTTTTGAGTCTCCCTCAAAAAGGTCCATGTGCGTACGTGCGTGTTTTTGGATAGCATAGCTCAGAAACGAAAAGACCTTTAATACCAAACTTGGTATTTAACTTTGGTATCTTCCAAGGACGCGACACGAAGATTTTCAGGAAAAGAAAGGCCTCCCACATCCGACTACCCTTTACATGGAAACATTTTCGAATATTTTGATTTTCTAAATGATTGCTCTATTGATTTTGATTAAAATCTCTAAATTTAAGATACTTACATAACAAATAAAATGTATATCTTTAATTTTCTGGGAATATCTTTGAAGACATGTTTACTCTGGATGAATTTACGGATTTAAACCTTAAGAGATAGACAGAAACTTTCTTAACAACATTTTAGAACTCGTTTAAACACACAATTTATGTTATATACATTTTATCGTGAGGTTGACCGTTTTTGAAATATTCATTGTTATTTGTTTCAGTTTTAAAATACTTATACTTTTCTCATACGGGAATTAGTCAACTCCTGTCCATATAATCACTTAGCTACCAGCTTTTAAAGGCTGTTACTGTCGGTTTAGCCTATGGTAGTCCCCTATTTTCCTTCTACTTACAAGGAAGCAATTAATAAGGCAATTTCTGTTATTTTTTCTCGATTAGCATTAAGTAAATAGAAGAATAATCATTTTAACAATTATTTATTGTAGAGATGTGGAGAAAGTCATGGTGTACGGAACACATCAGACTTTTTTGTTTTTAATATTGTTTACTATTTTGTATATTGCAAAAGCACGTCTGTGGATCCGTGCGATTGATGAAAATAAATGTATGATACTGTTATTTCAATAAATACATTTATTCATTCCTTATTGAACATACCATACTTTGCAATATGCTTTACAGGTCTATAAATTGAGTGAATATAGGGTAACGTTTGAGAAATTGTAAGTTAACAGTGTTGCGGGGATCAATGACGTCAGAAAACAGTTGCAGGGTCAATACACTCACTGTCCGCTCACAGCAATCCGTGAACCGACTTTACGAAACTTGGCTACTCTTTTTGACTTTGTTTTCTTTCCAATTGTGTGCCAAATTCAGGTAAGATATTTTGCCGAAAGCCTAGAAAATTGGGCATTCACATATGCAGTCATCTCTACAAGAATTTGGATCGTAGATCCTATCTATTGAAGGTGATATACAGCGTGAGGGTGTGCAGAAATGAGTTTTTCTCAGTATAAACGCTGCCTAACAAAATGTCGAGGGCCTTTACTCCCGAATCTCTCGAAATGTGTATTGTTGTCCTATTGTTGTCCATTCCATTAAATGTGTAATAATGAACTAGACTAAAGTAATACATAAATAGTGTAGGGGTAGCGTGCCTGCCTTACACTCAGGAGATCGCGAATTCGAATCTCGTTTAGAGTCAGTAAGGATTTTTTCTGGGTTATCCCTTACTCTGAGAAGATAAATGCCGAGTAACTTTAAGCTCCAAGAATCCCGAAATAATTTAATTTTAATTTCACTGATTTCATTCATCGTCCGATATGACTAACCACATTAAAGAACGTTAAACTACAATACAAAAAAAAAAAAAAAAAAAAAAAAAGCAATATATTTTAACTTCTATACATCAAACGATAAGATTGGATACAAATATTAAAAACGCTTTTGCATTAATATATATGGTGTTGTGCTGCCTAATACTATCTGTTATATGAATTATAAATAAATATATGAATAGCATTTCCATGTTTGTCTGTAAATATTTACTAACATATAATTCGATGTGAAACATTTCATTCGGCATGTACTAGACCCGCCTTTATTTCTTTTCACTGCACTAAAAGCGAGCACGTTCGTAGACCTTTGGCTGTAGTATTACTAATGAATTAGTACTTTTAATAAATATGATGTGTTACACTCACATGACTTTCTCTACCTGATCTACCAACAAACTTCTTACAAAAGATTATTCTTCTTTTTACACCATGCTAATCGAGATAAAAATCAGTAGAATGTTCTTATTACTTAGTTCCTTATAAGTACAAGGGAACTAAGAGAATACATTAGGCTAAATAGATAGTCAAATGTTTTAAAAGCTATCGCTATGCGATTGTTATTGAAAATCGCTTTTTTGCTTGGCCAGGAATAGAACAAAAGAAAAATATAAGTACTTTACAGTTGAAACCAACTACGGGGAATATTTAGGAAGCGGTTACCTCTACAACAAAAACGTAAAGGACATAAAATGTATGTTTGACGAGATATACGTTTTTTTGTGCAGTATTTGTTTATCTCTTACGGTTTAGCAGTTAAACAAACTTCAGCAAAACTCATCCGGAATAAAGAGGTCTTCAGAAGCTATTCCCAGAAAATTCGAGATATACATTTTATTTCGGATGTAAACATGTTTAATATACGTATTTAATCAAAATCGTTAGAGCCATTTTTGAGAAAATCAAAATTTTCAAAGAATTTTCTTTGTGAAGAGTAATTTATGGAGAGAGTATTTTCTTAAAAGTCGTCATGATGCATCCTTGGAAGATAACAAACCTAAATACCAAGTTTGGCATTTAACGGTCTTTTCGTTTTTGAGCTTGGCTTTCCACAGAAAAACACACACACACACACACACACACACACACACACACACACACACAAACTCACACACATACCACACATACGAACCGTCCCCCCCAAAAAAAAATCGAACTCAGGACATCCCGAAACATATATATCCGGTGAAATCTCGACATCGAATTTTTGGATGGAATACAAAGTGGATCTCTATCCACTATGTACATTGTATATGCGGGCTAGAAAGGTAAAATAATGAGATCCAACCATTCAGATTAAAGGTTTAATTACTCATAAACGTCGCCTAGAAGTAGTCTTTGTGCATGTGTGATGAATTTTAATTGTATGCTGAAATTTAATTAAAACCGATTATAGACAGATTCATTAATGGGTTAGTTTGGATATGAAATTACAAGAGCGTTCTGCTGCGTCAGATAAGCAAGTGAACTATAGTCTAGCTATAGAGAAAATGATGCAAACTGCAACCATTATTATATCGATAATGTTGTTATATAATCTCTAACAAGGGTGTGTATTTTACTATTAGAACCGGCTGCAAGAATCGTGTTAGGAGGCCGCGCCGAAGCCGTGTGGTTAGCCTACTTGCCCCTCTTCTAACCGCCTGGGTTCGATTCCAAACGACAGCATGTGAGATTAGTGGTGGACAAAGCGGTGTAGGGGCGGTGTTCCTCCCGGGTCTCCGGTTGCCCTCGCCATCGCATTTCACCGGAGCTCCGTCTTTATTCCATGTATTATCAGTGTCATCGCCTGCGGTGCCACAAGTAATAAAAGCGAGCGTTAAACACTATCCAAAAAAACCGTGATAGTATGTAAATATAAGAACATTACCAATATAACTATAAAACTGCCCAATATTTGGCATAACTATGTGGATATTGGTCGTCTCTTTAGCGCGGTAGTAGCGCAGCTGCTTACCAAGCGGGTGACCTGGGTTTGATCCCCAGTACCGGTGTGGGGATTTTTCCTCCGCTGGGAGACCTGGCCCGGGGTGCACTCAGCCTCTTAAGGTCCCTGGGGGGCCAATTGAGGAGCTACTTGATGGAGAAGTACCGGATCCAGGTCATGAGGTCCGCATTAACCGGCCGGGGGAGCCCGAGGCGCTGACCACGTCTCACTCTCCAATACTGCACCCCATCCATGACGTCTGTAGTGGACCGAGATGGGGACGCTGCGACCGGGCGGTAGGTCAAACTTACCCGTGAGCTGTCGTGCCATGGAGTTATTATGAGAATATTACTAAGTATTTAGGATATGTAAGTTGCCATTCAAGTGTCCTCTGAAGTGAAGAGCCGTTTGTTGATTGATCGGGTAAACAACACGAATTGATTGGAGGATTAAATACCATATCGACATGTTGTCACAGTAGATATGGTAGTTACATGGAGAGCGAGAGAACCGAGTTGAAATCCTGGCTGTAGTATTGCACTTTTCATGTGGCTCTAACAGTAAAATTGCAACCATTATGGGCCTGATGTGTCTATTCGACCTCACTGAGGAGTGAAGTACCAAAACATGTCTGGTAGTGCTGGGCTTAACGCTACTGTATCTAACGTTTTCATATGGAGCTCGAAAATAGCTCCCGTTTGTTATGGCTGCTGTTCATTGTTATTTATGGCAAAAACCAAGCGGATTAGGTGTTTAGCCTGTGTTGGTCGCGGGTTGGATCCCCTGACCAGCCTTCCTGGTCGATGGGTTTTTTGGTGGATTTCCCCACGTCGCCAAGCGAATGCTGTAAAGGCTTCTTCCATCCCCCGAATTTCCTATCCCTCCACGACCTTTCCGTTGTTATTTTCTACATCTTTCATCCCGTTGGTCTCTTTCAGGTTTGGAAGTGTCAGCGATGATGCTCGGTGCGGTGTGATAGGGAAAAAGACAGTCTCTAGATCTCATTAATACACAACATTTATGTCATATATTTTTTTTTTTCGTGGAATTTACCGTTTTCGAGATATTGTATGTTGTTGGTTTTAAGTTTTAAAATACTTAAAATGCTCTTAGGGAAGTTGTGAACTCCTGGTCAGGAACGAAACGGATTTCAATACCAAAGCAACCATATTATAAAACATTTCTCTGTCAGTTTAACCTAGTGTATTCACTTATTTTTCTTCTACTTATAAGCAAGTAAGTAATAAGACCGTTTCTGATATATTTATCTCGCTTAGCATGAAGCAGATAGAAGAATACGCTTAACAATAATTTGTTACAGAGATGTGGAACACATAAGATTTTTACTTTCTCTAGCCCCGTATGTACAATATACATAGTGTATAGATAAGGTATTAATATTCCACCGAAAAACCCGATGTCAAGATTTCACAGGAAATATGTTTTAGGGTTCCCTGAGTCCGGAAAAAGCATTTTAGAAAAAAGATTCGCGCGTGTGTGTGTCTGTGGACAGCATAACTTAGAAACGAAAAGACCGTTAAATACCAAACTTGGTATTTACATTTAGTATCTTCCAAAGATGCGACACATATATTTTAAAGAACCCCTCCCCCACCACTAACTAAATTTTACGCGGAAAATTTTCGAAAATTTTGATTTTCTCTAAAATGACTAACGATTTTGATTAAAATAGCATATATTAAAGACATTTAGATCCCAAATAAAAAGTATATTTTATATTTTCTGGGAAAAGCCTCTGAAGGTTTCTTTATTCTGGATGAATTTTACCAGTTTTTGCTCACTGCTAAATTGTAAGAGATAGACAAAACCTTACTGCACCAGAAATCTCGTCAAAATACACAATTATATCCGTTACATGTAGCAGACATAAGCTTTACCACTTGGGGACTTGCACAAACTGCTGCTAATACGCTAAAACTACAATGTGCAGAAATACTTAAAAATTTACGGTATAACCATATGAAAAATTCAGAATTGAAGCTAATCTAATCCATGAACGAATGTCCTGTATTATTTTTAAAAGCTGACAAGGGCAATCAAATAGTAATTTTAAATAAAGAAGATTATAATTCTAGAGTTCTGCAGTTACTAAAAAAAAGATGACTATATGTGTACTTTAATAAATAAAGATCCACTAAATACATGTGTAAAACTTGTTAATCATGCAATAACAAACTAACTCAGGTTAAAAAGTTGTTAAAAATCAGTAATGCTATACTACCAAGGATTTACTGCCTGCCAAAAACACACAAAAAGAAGGCAGCACGAGGCCTATAATTAATAATATAGGTTCTACCAGTTATAATCTTTCCAAATGGTTAACACAAAAGTTTGCTTCACTTAAAAAGTATGCATCTTTGAATGTTAAAAACTCTATACAGTTGATTAACAAAATCAAACAACTTACAATGATAAAAGACATACTTGTTTCCTTCGATGTTACTTCTTTATTTACTAATGTACCACTTGAGAAATTACCTGATTTAATAAAAGAATGGATAACTTCCAATGCAGTTGATGATACCAACATAAGAACTTGTTACACTTACAGATTGCTGTATTAATCAATCATTTTTTACCTTTGACAATACATTTTATAAACAGGCAAAAGGACTAGCCATGCGAAATCCACTTTCACCTTTATTAGCAGATTTATATATGAGTTTTCTTGAAACAAAGCTCACTAAAAAATATCCTGAAATATTCAAAGTTTGGTATAGATATGTGGATAATATGTTTGCTAATCTTCCTAACCAAGCCATAAATAATTCATTGGACATATTAAATGCTCAGGATGAAAGTAATAAATTTACTATGGAAATTGAAAATAATTGTATGCTCCCTTTCTTGGATATCAAATTTTTTTAGAAAGAACAATGTGTTACAGTTTGGTATTTATAGAAAACCAACTCAAGTGTATAATTATATAAAAATATTAAATGCAGTCCTAAAAGCCATCAACATGTTCTCTTTTTCAAAGTTTAATATATAGGCTAATTAATGTACCTTTAACAAGGAAGAATACAAAAAAGAATTTAATTATATTACCAATGTTGCGCAAAATAATGGATTTTATAGGCAATTGATTTATAATATTTTGAATAAACAAGAAAAACAAAACAAGAGGAAAGAAGTTAGCTTATTAAAACCAATAAAAGACGATTTGAAGTATAAAATATTTAATTATCATCCAAAATTGTTTCCAGAATTCAAAAAAAAAAAAAAAAAAGGATAAATATAATATAACACTTGCTCCTTGCAGCAGATTTAATTTGAAGAAGATGTTAAATAAACCACTTGATAAAACAGTGAATAAGTGAAATAAATCTGGTATCTATCAAATAAACTGCAATGATTGTGAAAAGTTTACATTGGCAGAACAAAGACAAGCTTAAAAGTTCGTCTTAATGAACATCAAAGAAATATCAAATTAAAACAGTTGGATAAATCAGCAGTAGTCAATCATTTCAGGAATACCAGTCACAAAATGGGGCAGGAAATCAAATAATTGAAAGCCGTTAATACTCCTTCAGGGTTGGATATTTGGGAAAAATCTTCATTCGTAGTAATAGCAGTAATGTGGTTAACTTCGAAATACCACCAGCAGCTGTCATTTCAAAATTTGTACAAACAATTGAAAGTCAAGCTAAAGACTCAAAACCAGCAAGCAGTTCCGAGATGTCCCACCAGAGGTCATCAAGGACTCGAAAGAAGAAGGCAGATGTTAATGATGTCCAGCTTCTACCACCCGAGGCCATTACTATGGGTCAGACGCCTATATTATTGTCGTTGCTGCCCAACTTCCACGTGGACACGCCTTCCAGTTCGAGATGCCGAAGAGGAAGCAACAACGCAGACCAGCAGCTCCTATAGCAGCCACCGCTTCTCCGGCAACCGCCGGTAGGAAGCGCTCACAGGCATCTCCGCCACCTGCCGTTACGCCGGCAGTGAGCTCTGCACCTTTGCCGCGCTCACCATCACCACTGCCGCCGACCGCCGCCGCTGCTTCACCGGCAGCCAACACTACATTGCCGGCACCGCTGAGCTCCACGCCGCCGCCGCCCCGGTACAGTGCCGTGGTTAGGGGGGTCCCTCGGGACCTCTCCACCCGGCACCTCCTCGCCGCTGCACAATCTAGATGGCCTTCATGTTCGAGGGCCACTAGATTTATCTGTGACCGGGGCCCGACACCACTAGTTAGGGTGGAGCTACAGGACCGATCAGACCTGGAGGCTGCCTTGGCGTCAGGGTTGCCCTTATTAGGGCGACTTCTGCACGCTGAGGCAAGCAGACAGGAAAGTCACCGGCTCTGCCGTCGCTGCTGTGCCTACGGGCACAGCCAAGAAAACTGCTCTTCGCCGCCGAAGTGCCATTACTGTGGTACCAACGCATTCACTTCGGAGTGCACTGGGCACGAACTCCGCCGCCGTCGCCGGTTCTGTGCCACCTGTGGTGGTACGGGACATTTCACCCAGCAAGCCCAGTGGAGGTCCTGATTCTTACGGCTAAGCTGACGGCCTTGAAGGACAGGCTTCAGGAACAGGAAAGACTACTTCACACACAGAACTTCACCAAGCAATAGCAACAGCAGTCACCGATATCCGACTCACCTTCAGGGAGGAGGTGAGAGCTCTACTGGAGAAGTCGGCACCTCAAACTTCCAAGTTCAACATCCAAAGTAGACGCCAAGGGCTTAGGCTCGAAAACGTCCCAGGATACAACGACTGGCTCAACAGAGTCAACCAGCACTAACTCCATCCTTCACCTAGAATTCCTTCATTCCTCTCCCCGAATACTCCGCGGTGGCAGTCTGGGCCTCGGTCAAGTCTGTCTCCCGGTCCTCATTTCACCCCTCTGACTGCACCCTGCAGTCAGTTACATTATCGCCTTGAATCCGCGGGTGCAATAATGCGGTACCGCCTCTCCTTTCTTCCTTCTAATACCGGTGTAGGGGTTTTTTAGTCGGTATGCCCACATGGGAGACCCCGACACTCCGGGCTTGCCCGGGTTAGTCCATAAGGTTGATTTTTCCCTCCACTTGAAAATTATATAAAAAAAAAAAAAAAAAAAAAAAAAAAAACACAACAACTTCCTCAGATGTCTGCTAACCTGCAAGAGGATGGCAACGAAGGTTGTTGAAATGCGTCCAGTGAAACTCCATCTACACCATGTCCAAGTGGAGCACATTTTGGAAATAGATGTCTAGATTGGAACAAAATGATAGCTTCACTGTATGCAATGGTTTTTTAATATTATACAAATATGCCTTACAATTTTGTTGTGGAGGTAACTATTTCCACGTATTCCTTGTTAATGCTTTCAGTTGTAAAGCACTTATATTATTCTCAGACAAAAAGTTTCCGTTTTTCTTTTGTTTTACTCCTGGCCAAGCAAAGAAGTAATTTGCAATGACAATCGCATAACAGCGGCTTTTAGAGCAATTGACTTTCGGTTTAGTCTAGATGATTCCCTTAATTCCCTCCTACTTATAAGGAACTGAGTAATAAGAGCATTCTGCTAATGCTTATCTCAATTAGCATTGTGAAATAAGAGTAATCTTATGTCAGAAGTTTGTAGAACAGCTAGAGAAAGTCATGTGAGTGTAACACAAGATTTTTTTGTTGATTTTACTTTCTATACGCATACTATGTACATAGTGTATAGAGAAGGTATTTTAATGCACCCAACAATTCGATATCGAGATTTCACCGGAAATACATGTTTTTAGTCCCCGTGAATCCAAAGAAAAAAGCATTTTTAAAAAAATGCCCGTGTGTGTGTCTGTGTGTCTCTCTGTCTGTGTGAGTGTCTGTGGACAGCATAGCTCAAAAACGAAAAGACCGTTAAAAACCAAACTTGGTATTTAGGTTTGGTATCTTCCAAGGATGCGACGCGAACATTTTCAAGAAAACTCCCCACCCCCAACTATCCTTTACAGGGAAATTTTTTCGAAAATCTATTTTCCCAAAAACGGCTGTAACGATTTCGATTAAAATAAAGTCTATTCAAGATACTTACTTGACAAATAAAACGTATATCTTGAGTTTTATAGGAATATCCTTTGAAGACTAATCTGGATGAACTTTACGGAATTTTGCATAAGAGCTAAACCGTAAGAGATGGTCAAAAACTTACCACACAAAAAATTGAGAGCACTTTAAAGCACACAAATTGTGTTATATATATTTTTTGTGGAGTTGATCGTTTCTGAGATATTTCTTGTGTTTGGTTTCAACTTTAAAAAACTTATACTTTTTTCATACAGGAATTTGTCAACTCCTGTCCATAGAAACAAAGGAACTTATGCTACTTCCTTGTTTCCCTTCTAATTTCATGGAAGCAAGTAATAAGACCATTTCTGCTATTTTTTTCTGAATTAGCATGAAGTAAGCTTTTTAACATAATTTGTTGCAGAGATGTAGAGAAAGTCATGTGAATGGAACACATCAGATTGTTTTTGTTCAATTCCTAGAATCTTGGATACACCTGCATAATGAAAATATCCACTCCCTAGAGACCGATACCGTCTCTTCCGTTCGGGGAAGCACCAGCTGTAATGGACACCGGATCGTTTTCAGTTGAACGGTTACGCTAGTTGACACACAAAGGATTTTCAGAAGTACATTATTTACAGCAAATTAAGCAAGTGCAACCTGAGCGTCAATGAAGCGTGGTGGAGCATTGCAGGTGAGTCCTGAGCCTCCCAGCACGTAATTAATTTGCCTGAGTTTGTTTCTCAGATCATTGCTCCACTGTTAATTACATTAGGGTCTGCTTGTGCGCAAGGCAAATGAATACAACAAATTCTTTACGAGCGGGAGTACGCCAAGGTGTTACATCATTAATCAAACTAATGGCTCAACTTTTATGGACTGCCAGTTAGATTAATGTGGGGCCTTCACTTTTACGGCTTCATTTGTTTTTGTTTCGTGCTGCTGGTTCTTGTATGGAGAAGAGAAAGGGTTCTCACAAGCTTTATGATCAACATTTGTTAATTTTATAATTAGTTTTACCTCCACCATATACCTGTGGTCGGTAAATCATCAAAACATATTAGCAGAAATTGCGTCCATGATTATACTACTTAAAGTGCATGCAAACACACGGTATTCCGTTTTGAAAGGAATGAGTCAACAAACATACATGCTCAGAAAACCTGTGTTAATACCATTTAGTGTTCTCCATCACGGTTTACACCAGCTCACTTGAGTTTGTGACCTAGCAAATATCATTGTTCCATGCATACAATAAAAATCCCATGCTCATGTCGCTCAAATCTTCTTCATGCAAGGTCGCCAACTCGCTTGATTTTGTGTTGTCGCAAACAGCATTGCTCCATGCATACAATAAAAATGTCATGCTAATGTCGTTCAGATTTCTCCATTCACAGTTCAGACCAGGCGTCACCAACCCGCTTGATTTTATAGCGTAGCAAATAGCACTTCTCCATGCATACCATAGGTACACAGTGGCTGCTGGGGTTGTCTCTTTTCCTGTATAAAGTATCGTATGTCAGTTTATAATGTCGGGAACAGAAAGAAACGCAAGCCAAAATCTCTTTTGTTTATGCCTACGTAAGAGAAATCATTCTTATTTATAGAAAAGTGGTGGAATAAGTGTTTAGTTTTCGGCAAAGTTCTGAACTCGGAAAATTGCGCCATTTCGCAACCATGCAAGTGAGTGCCACAGTTACTAAGGATAAAAACAATTCTTTGGAATAGTGTTCGAATCTTAATTACTACCGAAATGTCTGTTCATACCCATTGCTATAAATGTGAATTCTTACTTTCCTTACATGGGATATTGGTAGAGGGTATTGCACACCACCCAAAATTCATTTCACTGGAAATATATGTTTTAGGATCCCCTGTATAAAACGCGTATTTTAAGACAAAATATGTGTGTATGTGTAAGTGTCTGTGGAAACGATTACTCAAAAACAAAAGTCGGTTACCAAACTTGGTATTTAAATTTAATAACTTCCAAGGCTAAGACTATATTTACTTGGAAACATTTTGAAAAAGTTTGATTTTCTTAAAACTGGCTCTTTACATATTGATTAAAGCACCGTGCATTAAAGATATTTAAATGATAATTAAAATCTATATCTTCAACTGGTTGATATGATATTGGTTCCTTTGTTTGGGTGGACAGGAGTTGACAAATTCCTGCATGAGAAAAGTAAAGCTGAAACAAATAACAACGAATATTTAAAAAAAACCTGCCAACCATACAAAAACGTATACGGCAAAGATGTTTGTGTTTTTAAAAAACCTGCATTTTTGGTTTAATAAGTTTTTACCTATCTCTTAGGTTTACCAGTTATGCATAATTTTGCAAGATTCCGCCAGAACTTTTTTGAATTTTGCATAACTAGTAAACCATAAGAGATAGACAAAAGAAATAGACATACTATACAAGAATGCTGATCTCCTCAAAACACACATTTTATGTAATTTATAGTTTTTTCGTGAAGCTGGCCGTTTTCGAGATGTTCTTTGTTACTTGTTTCAGTTTTAGTAAACTAAAAACTTTTCTTATAGGGAACTTATCAACTCATGGCCATAACATCCCCAACTACCTTTATGTGGAAATATTTCCTATTTTTTTTTTTCAAAAATGGCTTTGATTAAAGTCTGTTGTGCTTAAGATATTTTCTTGGCAAATAAAATGTATATCTTGAATTTTCTGGGAATATCCTCTGAAGATCTGTTTATCCTTGTTGAATTTTTCTCAATTTTGCATAGCTGGTAAACTGTAAGACCGTAAGAGATCGACAAAAACTTACTACAAAAATGTAGTTCTTCTTAAAGCACACAATTTAAGTCACATACATTGTTTTCGTGGAGTTGTCTGTTTTAGAGATATTTCTTGTTATTGTCGCAGCTATTGATATTACTCTCCACCATACCTATTAATTTGTAACTCGCTTTCACTATTCACTTTCCATTGGAGCCGTATTTGTACACTGATATCCAGTTTTAAAATACATAAACTTTTCTCATACGGGAGCTAGTTAACTCCTGGCCACACAAAGAATCCCATTACACCTATATTTTGAAACATTTGACGATTTAGCCTAGTGTGTTCTCTTATTTCCGTTCTACTTAAAGTAGTTTAGTAATAAGGCTGTTTCTTCTAATTTATCTCGATTAACATAAAATAAATAGAAGAATAAGCTTAATAACAATAATTTGTTACAGCGATATAGAAAAAGTGTGAAGTGAATGGAACCCATCAGATGTTCTTTTCCTGCAAATATATTTAGTATTTAGTATTTTAATAAAAATAGTTTGAGCAAATTCTCAGAAAATTAAACATATCAAAAGTAATGCTATTGAATGTGTAGTTGGTTTGAGATAGTTTTTTTTTTATTTTTAATGTAACTGCCATAGTTTTGGAAGATAATAGAACTTCAATATTCAATTTGATATTTATCCGATTTTTCGTTTTTTGGCTTGATTTTTACTATATATCAAAACAGTAACGCAGATACTAAAGCCGGCCGGATCAGCTTTCAATCTCCTCGTTTTTCGCTGCCGCTAAGTGCCGCTCTCGTAGCTAGTAGATATAGCGGAACGCGTAGCTAGCAGGAGAGAGCTTGACCAATGAGCGTACGAGAGACTCGATTACTCGCAAGACTCATAAGTCTCGTTTACAGCAAGAATGCGGTGTAATACGCGGAAACTCGCATAATTAGTCATGCAAGTTATATCATTTCATCTGTCTAAATTATTTAAGATTTAAATAGCCTATCAGGATAAGGATGACATTTAAATAATCCAGACTAGGGAAAGTGTTAAAAACGAAATGTGGTATCACAGAATCTGCATATATGTGTATGTGGTCTCCATTTTTATTACAAATAAGTGCGTAAATATGTTGTTACTCCTAAGAGGTTTAAGTTGTAAATAGTAATTCTGTTTTTGGTTGCAATCTGAATATGTTTATACATAGAAACATAAAGTATAGGTATGTTATTAACGCTTAATATCGCTGATTCAAACCGTTTACTGTGAACACGTGCTGTTAACGATGAGTCACCTTGTTATTACCAGGGCCCAAATTTTTAGTTTTTTTATAAAGGCAGTTTTAGCCTCTTATTATCTTTTTTTAGCCTCTTTATCTTTTAACAATGTTCCTAACTTTTTATTAGGCTTTTAATGAATGTTCCTACATATTGAAGAAGTTGACGACAAACGCCTTTTATAACACAATACAGATTAAAAAAATTGAAAACTATTTTACTTCACGAAAATGTGTTATTAATATGCGGTGTAATTTAAGGTAATATATTACACAATATACGCCTCCTAGAACATTTTGATTTAAAAAAGCAGCATATATTTTTTTAATATACTGCACTCACGTAAAATAAACTTCATTTTTGTGTACACAACCAGCCATATTCCAAATTATGTGGTGCTTTTTTAATATATTCCTGTAGGCAGAAAAACATGTTTCAACATCGAAAGATATCATTTGCGTATATTTCACACACGCAATTTCTATGCCAAG
Organism: Hymenopus coronatus; assembly: GCA_030762935.1. Lineage (NCBI taxonomy): Eukaryota > Metazoa > Arthropoda > Insecta > Mantodea > Hymenopodidae > Hymenopus > Hymenopus coronatus. Next base: position 100,551,612 of record CM060882.1, on the reverse strand, counting down.
ATAAAAATCGTGATAAATTCTTTACTAGTCTGAGCCCAAATGTACACTCAAAACCAAACCAAACGAATTGTTCAACAAAAATTGTGATTCAATTCAATTGAAGAAAAAATTGATACGTTTTGTACTGAGGTTACAATAAATAAATAAATAAAAGTTAAAAAAAATAACATAAGTTTAGAGAATTTTAGGTCTTAGTATCCCCATTACCTTTTTTATTTATTTTTTTTAGATTGAATAGCATTCACTGATTAGCACCCAAACGGATTGAAACATAGAAATACTTTGAAACTTTCTAAACTACCTATAAGGTAAAAAATAGTTTAAAACATAAAAATCCGGACCCTAGTTTTTACGTGACCAGTTTATACTACGGATCATACGCCAACCTGCTTTGCCTGTAGCTACAAGAATGCTGGAGTCGCCTCGCTCGTGAGCATCAGTTCTCGATTCACGAGATTCTTGTTGCCACATTCTCGAGAAGTGGTGTGGTCTACAAGTAACGAGCTAGAGTGACATGGATTATGGCCGCCTCTAACAGACACCTACACATTAACCTTTTTCTAAAAATGCTTTTATTGAGTGCCCTCAAAACATTAATTTCCATGAAATCTCGATAGCAAATGTTTAGGTGTTAACTATAGCTAAGTATTGGGGAAATAAAACACAGCTATATAATAACAACAAAGTGCTAAGTACGTTGTTCCAGACAGGGCCAGATGGTTAAGATTGTTTCGTCTTTAACTGGCATTCCTGATTTCGATCCTCGGCAGTTGTCTTCTCTAGCCATTTGGGATTTTCCGTGGCTTCCTTGAGCCACCAACGTTAAAGCTGGGGTGTTTTTCAGCTACCACGGTTCTTCTTTCTTCCTTCTTTCATTTTATAGCCTCCTCTTCATCTTTGGTTACTGATGGTAAGGTAGGCTGCGGACAGATGGTGTGGATATGTGACGGCAATAGAGGCTTCCTTAACAGCCGCGCTTGGAACTTCAAGGTCACTTTGTCGCGCGCTCTCTCTCTCTCTCTCTCTCTCTCTCTCTCTCGATACTGTGGCTTCTCGCCAGTGTTTTGGACTTATGAGGGACTTCTGCGCGTCTCTGTCATTGGTCTCTACGTTTCCAGGTACCGGCCTTTGTGGTCCCTTTCGCCTGATTCCTTCTACCCGTGGCATTAGCTAGAATAGGTTATTGAGGACCACAGTGAGTAAGGTGTGCCCCTTCGTCCCTTGCTTTCGTTCCTATAAATAAGGTTTCAAAAATATCCACAAAGTAATTTCTCAAACATTAGAAATAAAGTTGGAAAGAGTTAATGTAAATAAAGGCAGATAATGAAATACTCATAGAAAGTAAAAGAACCCCAAAAGTATAAAATAAAATATTGGGTTCTCTAATGAATGTTGGAGGAAGAATACTTGAGATAAGAAAGCGAGAAAATGAAAATAACAAACGGAAATACTTTTTTACTTTTCTAGTGGTTGAAATTGAAGAGGGGAAGAAGCCTGCATTCCAAATTACAAAGATGAGTAGAAGCTCGGACAGAAGCAGGAATACAAAATATTAAATTGTTTTAAATCCACTCGTCTGAAGGAGGAATTGAAATTTTAACAAAGGGACAGGTTTGAAGCGGAAGGGGCGGAACATTGTTGTAATCAAGAATAAGAATTGCGAAATAATTAGCCTATAGGTATACCCTATAATTAGACTGTTTCGTAGCAATTACGAATATTTTTTGCATTGGAATTTTTGTCGTGTAAGAAAAATATCGTAACGGAGACAAGCAATAGTTTCAAACACTACCCTACACTATACTTAAGCGAAAACCAAATAGGTATAAATATACAAAAAGAAGATTTTTCTGCTTTTAAAATAATTAATTGGTTCAATTGATTTAGTTTTCAATTTACTATTATGATATTATTTAAGATGGCTATTTACAATAATAGTCAATTACACAAAATTATTCCTTAATATTGACTTTCTTTTGTCCTCCATATATTTGTTTTCAAACGAACCGCTATGAAATATTTTCACACAATCCCTGTGTATGACAGGAGCTGGATAGGTAGAGCCAAAATGACAAATTCAGTGCCATAGCCGGGATTTGACCTACGGATCTCCCGGTGAAAAAAAAATTGAATTAACGTTAAATCATCTAATATGAAGTCTATGATTTAAAGTATTTACAACATTTAAATTTGCCATTGGGGTATGTCTTCTCAAAATAATTTGAGATCTTTTTGTGAATCAATTGGGGAATTTAATGCCATGGCAGCTCAGTAGCTACAGCAACCAGCTAGAGACCAGTGATACGTGGTTTAAATCCCGGTTATGACATTGAATTTTTCAGTCTGATTTAGTTATTCAACCCCCTTTGAGTTATGATAATTATAACAATTGATTCAAATACAACTAAATCATAGTGCTTGCTTAAACCAGCGTACGAGTTGTATAGCTGTTGAGTGACAGCTTGCCTTACCAAAATGTGCAGTGACAATGGATAAATTCAGTGGAAAATGTTTTAATTAATAATGCATTAAAGGAATTAAGTACACATGCCCGAAACACATAAAATGCGTAAAAATCTCGAAAATATACTTTGGATTGGCTAGTTAAACTTAATAAAGTTATTTATTGGATAATAGCCCACGAATTTAGAAGGAGTGCATATATATCCTGTAACTATAACATATGCTTGCTATTCGTTAATATTTAGCGGTCTTGAAAGAAAAGGACAAGCTTCGAAATAATGCCCTTATATAAATCTAAAACCCGCCTGCAATTAGCTTCCCCAACTATAGCTCCTATGACTTTGTTGCAAACTTTTAAACACTGCATATTAGCATCTGAGACACACTCTTGATTTCTTCGACTGCTCAATCCCAATTTATTAGTTTTAGAAATGGTTTGTGTACTTTGACTAGACAGAATTGAGCCTTGAGCATAACATAGTACCTGCTTACCAAATCTCCAGATGTTAATTATCTTCACTAACCTAAGTCTGCCTAATGGCTTCGGAACGGTTGTCTCTACAAACGACTTCTTACATAGCAACAGATTTTAGATTTGCCTTGAGCTTAATGGAGTTCCTGATTACCAAATTCCTAGTTATTTATTACCTTCACTACCCTAGCGTTTTGTCCAATTGCTTCACCAACGGCTTTTACCAATGGCTTCTTACATAGCAACACATTTAGCCTGTGCATTTTTAAATTACTGGTTGATTATAATGTATAAATTTATATATCACATTTATTTCTAGCTTTCACAGTTACCTCTATTTAAAATAATTATTAACTATTACAACCATAATTTCTGCATCACATCAGAGTAAATCCACGACACACTTAAACATTGTTTTTATCAGCGTAACATTTACTTCAATTGTCATCAATAGATTCTGAGAAAATGGATCAGTTTATTCACGGAATGACATCATGTCATTCACGGAAAAATGCTGTTCAAAAAACTAATGACCTCGCATATATTTGCCAAAAAAGGAGACACAAGACTTGATCACAACAGAAGTGAGCGGTTGCCTTCTGGTCCTGTTCTTTGCACCATATTGCTCCAGCCACACTCATTGTCCATCTTGCAGCCATCTCTTCTACATGGCCTTTATCAATACCATCCATCCCAGCAAGACGGACTCCTCCTACAGGAGCAGACCGTGACTACGTTTTAGCAACCTTTCCTGAGTCATCCTTGCACATGTTCCTACCATTTTGGTTTTTAACGTATCAATAACAGGTTCTTCCATTTCCATTCTTATATACTCATTCCTTCGCCATCAATACTCTTCTGAATTTATCAGTCACAACTTCACCACCATATGTTAAGATATTTTCAACTACTGTTTTATAACATGATTTAGTTTTCGTAGTCGAATCTTTGTTCCACAGGAAGCCACTTAGGAATTTGATTTTTTTTTTTCTTGTATAGTGAATTCTATTGCGCATGTCGTTTTCGCCTGTGCAGACATCAATTATAGATACAAGGTATTTAAACTATTCTACGCGCTCAATTGTGTTGGTATTTATTAAAAATCTTCCCTCTCATTTCCAACTATAATACATTCAGTCTTATCAAAATTAATATTCAATTAATCCTCCTCAAATGGATAAAGAACTTTACGGTTCATAGATTCTCTCTGTTTTGTCCTATTATGACCTGATCATCAGCAAAGAATAAACTATGAATATTTTTCTGTCCTTATCTCTATTTCCATAAACATACAATTCTTTGCCACAGCAATAGCCTTCTCATATCGTCCACCAGATTGAGGTTGGAATAACAAGCGAGATAAGAACGTGCATATGGGCGATCGCGACCGAATGAATAAATTGCTTCCTGAATTTGAATGTAGCTCACCTCGTAGCTGCAGCTGATTCATTAAGCGCTGTTCCATTAGCCGATGCTATTTCCTCTGGTTCAATCGCCACGTTATTTCCGGACGCCGGTAACAATGTCCAGATTAAAATCACCTCACCTCAGAGCTGCGCTCTACCTTCCAAACAGCAACACAATAACTGGTCGTGTTAATATGCAACAATAGGATCATTATCCACACGTAATAGCTGCCTTGGCCTGATTGACTGCTTCTAGAGGATACATTTTGGTCAATGTGGTCCAGCTAGATTATGATGACTTTAATAATCCACAGACGTATTACTTATTTTCCTTTCATATCTGAAAAGCTTGGGCTCAAGAATCACGTTACGAAGAAGTTTGTTTTCAAGTTTTCTGATCTAAATGTATCTAAATTTAATTTAACAAACTCGTAGGTAATTTCTGTTATTCTATCTCTCTATATTTTAAAGTACACCCCTCTATGATACTTAAACTTGATGTATTCGTTTAAATACATAGGATTTGATTATTTATTTTCTTTTATTTATTTATTTATTTATTTTTGCCATGTTGTTTGGTAATTTAGGGTCATTAAAATTGAATGGATGAAGAAAAGGTTAGTTAGTTCTAGATTAAAACATAATTATTTTTATAATGTCATAAGTTTTATACCTTTTTGAATTATTTTCCTATTAGTCCGGTTGTACATATTTAGAATTCGACTTTATGTAATTATTTGAATATTGAATGTTTCCAAAGGAAGAAGTCCAGCTTTGCAAGATCTGGTTCACCAGTCTAGAGTACCTCTGTATCATCCATTGTTCCGGGACATTTCCCATGTTTCTAACAGACAGGGAAACGAAGACCCATTACGGTGAAGATAAAGTAATTTTATTGAACACTATAAATGTACCTATTAATTCACTTAACTTTTTTATATCTTTCTGTTGAAGCATAATTTTCCTGTCAGACTTTCTTGCATAGCTCAACGGTGTCATTTCATATAGTCGTCACGAAATACATCATATAATTAAGGATTCATACATGTACTTTGCATATAATGCATTACTGCTACTAAACCCCTTTTCTATTCTCTCAATCTACTACGTGCATTACAAACGTTGTATACATATATTCAAAGTTAAATAATTATTTCAATAACAGATTAAGTTATATATTATAATATAACATCTTTGAATAAATTATAAAGATGGTTACAATGAAACAATACCATTTAATTAAATAACATTTAGATGTTTTGTTTGAGGCGGTGGTAGTTAATTGGATTTAGAAAATCTTTTCCTAATTGGTTATTCTATTTTATTGTGTTAATCCCATAGATAATGGGTGATTTAAACATGAATTAGAATAGGCTAATTGCTCTTTCGTCTCTTAATAATTAAAAGCCTTTTTTAAAACTCTAAATTCAATTACAATTATGATATTTGTTCTTGTTTTGGATTGTTCATCAAATTGCATCTTGAAATTCTGAGTACTAATAGTTATAATCTTCAAGAATTAGGAGGTATTTTAGTCCATTTTAAGCTAGAAGTATTGTTAAACACACCAATGTTTTGAAATATTTTTAAAAACAAAATTTGGGCACATTTTATTGTTTTGGGATGGTAGGCCTTTGTCTGTTTTACTTACCACACGCTTCACATGCCAATTACACACACCCATCACATACCGATCCGACACATCCCTCACAGGCAAAATAGAATTCAACTCATCTAGATATTCCTGCCTTCCTTCACTCAAAAGAATATTTATTATGCTACTTTTGCTTAATCAAACTATTACGGCTCTTCTATTGAAAAAAGCTTCTTGGTTCATGTCAAAACATTTTGGCCAGCCTTGTCTATCACAAACATTTCTCATCCACGAAGTTCCTACACTGAATTTATTTTAGTGAAAGAAAAGTAATGCAGAAATCAAATACAACTTAAACATATTTTGTTCTGTATTTGGTACTAATTAATTACCAGGATAATGTTCAAAGTACTGGGGTTTTCTTCTTTTGTTGCTACTTCCAACGGTCACACAGAAGTAAAAATGTTTCCTGATCGATGCTACTATACCTTCATTTGGAACCGGATTTAAGATATTCCCAATTTGGCAATTATTATACTCCCAATTCATCAATCAATACGTCTTCTTGAGTATTATTGCATAAAACCATTATAATCGATGATAACAGAACATTATTGCAAAATGTTACTTAAAATAAGTGCATTACTTTTAACTAAATTGAAATAATATGAGAAACAAGGATGTGAGTGTTCCTAGACACAGAAGGTGTGTATTTCTCTGGAGAAGCAATTAGCGATTCAAATGGTAGGTTTATGTCTCGTAGTAAATACGTATTGTAGCTGTGGAGAAGGCACACTAAATACCTTTTCCGCATCAAATAAGGATATTTGGTTTATACTTAGCAACATTCATTCTTAGGCGCAACATCCCTACTCGCCGTATTCGCTTACCCGAAGTGCAGGAGTGTAAAATTTAGAATGCCTTAGGTTAGGAATAAGCATACGTAGATATCTTAGGCTATGAATAAGTATACGTGGATGTTTTAGGTTAGGAGGAATAAGTATACGTGAATATCTTAGGTTAGGAATAAGTATACGTGGATGTTTTAGATAAGGAATAAGTATACGTAGATATCTTAGGCTAGGAATAAGTATATGTGGATGTTTTAGGTTAAAAAAAAGTATACGTAGATATCTTAGGTTAGGAATAAATATACGTGGATGTTTTAGGTTAGGAATTAGTATACGTAGATATCTTAGGTTAGGAATAAGTATACGTGGATGTTTTAGGTTAGGAATAAGTATACGTGGATGTTTTAGGTTAGGAATAAGTATACGTGGATGTTTTAGGTTAGGAATAAGTATACGTGGATGTTTTAGGTTAGGAATAAGTATACTAGACATCTTAGGTTAGGAATAAGTATACGTAGATATCTTAGGTTAGGAATAAGTATACGTAGATATCTTAGGTGTTAGGAATAAGTATACGTAGATATCTTAGGTTAGGAATACGTATACGTGGATGTTTTAGGTTAGGAATAAGTATACGTAGATACCTTAGGTTAGGAATAAGTATGCGTAAATGTTTTAGATTAGGAATAAGTATACGTAATTATCTTATGTTAGGAATAAGTATACGTATATGTCTTAGATTATGAATAAGTATACTAGATGTAAAGCACATGTTTATACGTGACCATAACCACTTAATAGTCTTGAAACGAAGAGAATAATGTATGTAAAATGTCTGGTGTATTTGTATTCTGACATAGGCCTTCAGATGTCGGGACTGGGAACATGAATTTGATTTTATTTACTTACTTTTAGTATCATGATCATTTCATTCTGCTTTTACTATTCGCTTAAAGAGTCAGAAGTGGAAGAAGATGGCCACTATCTCCAGCAAATTATCAATCGAGCTTGGGGTTGTCTCAAGAAGCGCAAATATTGCATGCAGTTAGGTTACAGATGAATCGCAAACTTCCCACAAGTTCTGCGACTGAAACCGATATTTTTTCTGCCTTTTTCGGATTAGACAACTTGCCTGTCCCAAATTGACAGCAAAGTCCTCCGTGTTGTCTTCAGTTGTGGCATCTTGACACTATATACGCACGATTTGAGTGGATTGTGGGGCGCCATTTGCTACTGTTCAATGATTGTAAATTGCCTAGGACTAACCCATGTTGTACACGTGAGAAGTACATGATTTTAAAGTAATAATATTTTCATTGTCCTTTTACGTTTTTTATTTGCTAAGCCCAGCAAAACGTTAATCTAAGCCACGCCATTACCTGCTCTTAGAATTTTCCAAATACAGAATTAATTACTTTCATATAATTAATACCGTTTACTGTTTGATACAAGACACTGCTGGACTATCTTGATTGCCGAATATGAACACTGAGCGACCAATTAGATTAAGTGAAAGACGCGGGCTAAGTAAGTTTCGACTGCTGAGTCAATGTTAACTGAATCCTGAAGGAACGAAATGCGTCGACGTATGGCGTTTCATTTTCTTTAGGCTTCGCCTGTAGTTATTATTTCTGAATTGATCTAATATCATCTGAAACGGCATAAATCCCACAAATAAGGCATCTACTGGTTTTTAGAACCCTTAATTTGGATTTCGCTAATAGCTGACCCCGGCCTAAGCCACCATGTCTACCAAAAAACTTTAATCTTTCCCTCTTCATCATTAGTTGGATTCTTATACCAAATTTTACAGGAGGTTTTAAATAATAATTATTATATAAATGTTTAAAATTTTGCAATCATATAGTGTAATATTAACATTGCATATTGTTTCTTTTTCTGATTATTGGCTTATTACTCGGCGCTGCTGTTTCTTATAAATTCATTTTATGTATATTTTCTACGTGAATATTAATTATAAGTGGTATTTACCTTTAAGTTTATTTAATCAAGGTCGTCGTCAATAGCAACGAGAAAGGTTGCCATGGTTAAGAAGAAATCTTAACGATCTATTCACACAGTTAAACACGGACCAGATTTGTGTGCATTTTAATACATACTGGCCATATTTATCATCGCTTTCAACAAATGATAACACACTCATGTTAGCAATAAAGTAGATTTTGCCAGAACCAAATATAATACCATAATTTCATGGCAATGAACAGATTGTTACCAACGCAAGCTCAAAATGCAATATACTTGCTTCATATTACGAACGCATATTTACTCCTAATAAAAGTACTAATGAGCAGACCACAAATGAAATTAAAAAACGAGCTTTATTATCAAGTCAACAAACCAAGCGTTCCTCTCCTTCTGTGCAGAAATTTATCTCGCTTATTAAACAGGTACCTAATAAAAGCCACCATGCATGACCTGATTCCAAACATTGTACCCAAGAACTAAGAAAGCTCTTGCATACATAACATCAAACTTCAACGCTTCTCAGAGATTTGGCTGTTTTCCACAAACATGGAAACTCGCTCACGTTATTGTTTTTCATTAAAATAAACATCCATACTTCTGCCATCTAGCTATCGACCGATCAGCTTATTATCGGCATTATTATTTTTTTAAAAAAATGTATTGATAAACGTCTTTTCGTACTTCGTATTTCATAGACACATTATTCCAGTTTATCAATTTGGTGACTATGGATAACCGCAATACAGCAACTGTATTTTTGGAGATTGCTCAAGCTTTTGATAAAGTTTGGCATGAAGAGCTGTTACTTAAATTATACAAAATTGGATTACCGGTCTACCTTATCCATGTTATCAAGAGTTTCTAACGGAACAACTGTTCGTGGTTCACATCTATTGATTCATATCAACACTCAGGGCAATTACTACTGGAGTACCTGAAGGATCAATACTAGCACCCATATTATTATATTCACGTATGATATACCTCATGTGCAGCATAGTTGTACGGTAATGTACGCAGATGATACTGTTCTAATTCTAATCTCAGTATAGCAATCAGCTCTCTTCAGATCTCTCTTTCTCTCTCCTCTCTCTCGTTGACAGAATGGCTTTCAACCCGGCGCATTTCACTGAATATTCGCAAGACTAAAGCAAACATGTTTTCTTTAAGACCCTTTAATACTGTTTCTTATAAATGAACAATTATCATGGCTATCCTCACTCTCACATTCCTGGCGTATTACTAGACATCAGATTAACATGGATCACGCATGTAGAGCGCATCGCAGCTCTGCTACATCTAGAAGTTCAAGGTTATATCCTCTGATAAGTAGACGTCCAGAATTGTGCTTGATTACTCAATTCTTTTGTAAAAATCTCTGGTTTGACCTTCTCCCTATCTGGTTCAGTTAGTAAAACACATATTCATAAACTTCAGATTATTCGAAATAAGCTTCTTTGAGTTGCAAGTTATTCTCCTTGGTTTATTAGAAACATTAAACTGCATCAAGAGTTTGGCAACCTGCCCATCAAACCATACGTCAGATCTCTCTCAAAAGTCTTCTATTCTAAATTACCTAACGTTTCAAGAACTCTGGTGCACAAATTGGGGGAAAGAAACCATCAACTACCAAGGCTAAATTACTAAAAGACTAAAATTATCTCAGGGCCTCTTATTATATCGGACAACGAAATTGAAGAATAAGAGTGATCCCAATTTGTAATAATTATGTCCTTTTATTCTTTTAATATTGTTAATAATTAATAATCTTATTCGAGCTTCACATTCCAACTCCTAATTTACAAACTTATTAATATTATTTTAATTTTGAATTTACATAAAATTTGTGTTCTTAACCATGCTATAAACTTCACCGTAGTCTTTGATAATTTATTTTAACCTCTATACTTTTCAGATAGTATGCATATGTTTATAGTGTCATATTACTCAGTTTAATGTTATTTATTTGCTATTTTCTGTTAACTTGTATAAATGGTCTAAATGGTTTGTATACATTTCAGCTGGGCGGTCAAAATAAGCAATTAAAAAAAGATTCATTTATGCTGCGAATATATTTATGATTAGTTTCCGATCTCTTCATTTCTTATGAATCCACTTTTATGAAATCTTGGTTCTTCTTAGAGGTTCCATTTTATATTTGATTTGTTTCTTGACTGTGATTTGCCGGCTCGTAATCACCGTACTGTGTAAGCAGCTTGCTGTTAATCATATGTAATAGTTTTACTTGTATATAGGCTTCTTTTCTCAGTTCCACTGACATTGTTACACGTGTTCGAGATTTTAGCACGTGAAGAGCAGTGGTACTACCTCAAAACCTTGCAATGCGATACGGGTGTAATGGACACGTGCTAGAAAGATAGTTAATTCTGGAAATTTCTGTCCACATCATCGGCAGCCACAAAAAGAGGGCTGCAAGCGAGACAGTCAGTTTCCGATTGGAGTTCACAGCGTGCAGCAGTTGTTTGAGGGACAGCGGTATATTGTCTATACGTTGAAGCTGCGAGAGAAAGTGTGCTGCAGAATTTTTGTAAAAACATCTATGACTGTAACAGTTTTTACAGTATCAAACAGACTTTTTTTTTGTAATATTCTGCTCACAATTCTATACTGAGTAATAATATTCGTCTTCTATTTCTTCTTTTTCTGTATTCTTTTCAAAGTTCAATATTTTATAGCGCGAATAAGTTGGAATCTCAACAGTTTTGCAAGCATCTTTTTGTCCCATATCATGCGCTTAATTCGCAACGTAGATACGAACGTTTACTAGTGTTAGTGACAAATTTGTTGTTGTTTTCGTATTTATGGTTGGTTCAAGAAGCGAAATCTTTAGGTGTTTGCTCTCTCTTGTAATACAAATATATTATGGACCCCTATATTCTCTTTAATTTTTTTCCTTCGACATCATTTTTAGTGCTTATGCATATTTTGTGTACCGAAACAAAATGAATTGTAGCTAAAGTAATTGGTAATTTTTCACTGTCAAATGCTAGTCACGTACCACTTGCCTTGAAATCCATCGTCGTGTCACTGTCTAGTTCACGAAGGGCGCATTTCCCTGCTAGGAAAATTAAAATTTCATCCGTTATGTTTCTAGACAGAACGACAGTGGCGTCACCTGGAACATATCGAGTCCCTCATTTGTCATGCGGGAGTGAGCGTGCCAGGCCTTCTGGTATTTGCCTGCTCCCCTCCTAACTTTTCACTGGTGGCGCTGCTATCGACTGCCTCGTTCTCTTTCCCTCTGTCATCCTGCGGTAAAAACCAACGCAAATGAAATTAACCAATTTATTCGAGTCGAAAATACAGAGCTGGGAAGAACTGGTGGCTCCCCTAATTCGAGTCAACACCTACACAAAAGTGCGTGCTGGGAATTATTGTGGGAATGCCAAGCTTTTCACATCTTTTCTCGTTAAATGAGGTTAAAATGGCACGTGCATTTGAGCATTTCAACATGGCTGACCTCAGACTCCAGTTAGGAGATGATGTGTTTTTACAAATTGTGACCCAGTCATTTACAAACCCTGGCATTTATAAATTGAAAATAAATGTCAGTGTTTAAAGGTACATTTTAAATTTCCATCCACTGCGGATTAACATTTGAGATGCTGATGTACTCCACTGATTCTAAAATTTCTAAAACCTGATGAAAAGATGTAGTACACATATAGGTATCTGTGTATGCTAGCTAAAGCGGTAGGAGCATCAGTATCGAAAGCCGATGATCCATGTTTCGAATCTCTTTTACTAAAATTTAAACAGCGCCTGAAAAAATAATCATTACATTATATTTTCATATATTAAAATAATAATTGAATTTATATTTAAATAAAACACTTCATCTGGTGATCTACTGAATTTCAAGTTTAATTCAACTTTCTAATAGTACACATAATTAATAACTATGAATTGAATTGTGTTTTTATTTCCTACAAACCATATAGTCTTGGACTGCCCCCCCGAACTTGGGGCCCAGCTCTGCACGTTTTACAAACAATTACAAATTTTGCAGAATTTTGCGTGCCTTCCTTCCCTTTGTGTTGGATATTTCATTGTAAACGTTCCTTTCTTCCCTTTCTGCTTCTCCTCTTTTTTTCTGACCCGTGTTCTAAGCCAATGTTACTCCTGATTTCTATTCTAGCCTTACGTGCAACTTTCTTTGACTTTCCTATTCCCCTTTAGCAGTTTTCTCTTATTCTTACCCTTTCTTCACATTATTCACGCTGCATTTGCACTTGATAGCTTTTTTCCCCACGCCTCTTTCTCTTGTAACATCCATTTTTGCTTCGATTTCTAATTTCCCTATTGTTCACTTTACTCCCTATGTTGCTGAAATACGCTTTTATCAGGATTTTATTCAACATTCATTTAACCTCTCTTTCACTTTTTCTGTTCTTAATCACTAATCATTTTGCATTTGTCTTTTCCCCCTTTACACAGATTATCCTCACTGCAGTTGGCTACCCTGTTTTCCTTCTGTGTGTACCTCTCCACCTCTTTCTTTGCCTACGAATTAACAGTGTATTTTAATCGTTATTTAAGAAATATTGATCCATTTTTTTGCGAATATATAATCTAATTTTAATAACCAAAGAATTAATTATGCAGCAAATGAAAAAGGAGAAATAACGATTCACTCTTCTATGAAAATATTTTAAAATATTTGAGTTCACTTTGCTAACAGTTCTGGAATAAATATATCAATATATAAAAGGAAAATAAAAGCTTAATAGTCAAGCACAAAAGACTGTCTAACAGTTCGTATTATAAGCAAATTAGTAAATAAGAGTTTTGGAAAATAAGTCAAATTTTAGCTTTTTTGATAAGCACCGCCGTATCTCCTGTCTTCAAGATGGAATCCATATTGGGTCAAATTATCTAGACAAGATTTCTCTTCAGAATTTTTCCTTATAATTAGCATACTGATGTGGCTCTATCACTTGCTTTAATATTGCTTTAGGACCTCTAGATAGTTGGCGCTTTCACTTCGTATTTTTATTCATCTTCTAATGTGATCATATATACACAATTCTGCTCTTCCAGCTACCTATTATTTTTCTATTACCTGGACTGAAACATATAGTATTATTGCTTATTTTTTATTTACGAACTTGTTTCATTCCTTAAGACCTCATCTCTTTTGGTAAGGTACCTCAAAAATAACTTATTAGGGAAGCTAATCCAACAAAAGAGTAAATTCGCACTTTTTCTACCCTCTTCTGTCAAATGTAATGTTGATTTTTATCTGTCAATTTTACTTAGATAGAAACAATAACTTTTGAATTGCGTGATTGTAAAACCTGAGCTTCTGGCAAATATTAGTTAGATATTTAAATTTAATTTACCACATTCAGAAACCAAAATGATGTAAAGCGCATGATTACGTTCATAACATAATATAAAATATCCGTTTCTGTGATATTTTCAGTACAATCTGCGTAAAGGTTGTTGACAGCAGAATTGTGTTTGTGTTCAGAAAATAATATAATGTTATTAGCATTTCATTCAATTGATTTAGTTAGTGTTTAGGGGTTTTTAACATTATGTAGTTTTTAAGGCTTATACATTCCCTCTATTTTTTTTTTTTTTTTATATTTTTATAAAACTACAGCCCTGGAGGCTTGTCAGGACTTCGGCGCTGTATTCCTTTTTACCTCTTTTTTCTAGTTTCTAAATGTCCTTAGTTGACCTATTCGTTTTTCCTTTTTACATATACATACACATACACATTTACAAACACAGAAACACCTATGCCCAAGGCGGGACTCGAACCCACGATCCCGTGCGCCGCGAAGTACCAAAGCGAGACACTTTAGCGAGCGCGGCTACGGGGACCGGCAGATCTATTGAATACATTGTGAATAATTTGACTGAGTTTGTCACAAATATCCTATATTGACGTTTCCTTAAAATTGCAACAAATTTATCTCATATTTAAGACATTTTCGTTGCTAAACTGTTATTAAGATTTAAAATAGTAATTGTGTTAATTTTGTGCAAAATGGGTATGCTACTATTGACATAATTTATCCCACAACGGAAAATAAAACCAAATTATTATTATTATTAGTAGTAGTAGTAGTAGTAGTAGTAGTAGTAGTAGTAGTAGTAGTATCATTATTATCATTATTACGAGGTACGTCCAGAAAGTAAGTTCCGTTTGGTGATAAAATTAAATTGTGTACAGATACAGAATAATTATTTATTGCACAAAATTCTACATCTCTTAAACTACTTTTCCACATAACTGCCGAAATTTTACAGGCATTTGTCATAGCGTGACACAAGTTTTTGTACACCTTCTTCATAGAAGTTTGCCGCCTCTGACTTCAAAAAGTTGGAAACACTTTCTTTCAGCTCTTCGTCATTGTTGAAGTGTTGACCGCCTAGGAAAGACTTGAGATGTAAGAACAGATGAAAGCACTAATTGCGGTTTTCTTGGATCTTGTCATCAATCGCGTGAACCAGGTCTTTTGTAACCAAAGATAGACGCCCACTTCGTTCTTCATCGTGCACTTCACTACGTCCTTCATTGAACTGTCGGACCCATCTTCTCACCATTGAATCACTCATCGCATTTTGTCTGTAAACTTCGCAAATTTGCCAATAATTTCAATTTGTTTCACTTTCCTAGCATTCAGAAAACGAATCACAGATCTGATTTCACAAGCGGCGGGATTTTCAATCAACACCGACATTGTAAACAAGCACAACAAAGCGTATGTGGCGTATCTCAAAATGACGCACGTTTTTTCTCCTTGAACAGAGCGTCTACCGAGCATGTGCGGAACTGCGGAGATAAATTGAAACGGAACTTACTTTCTGGACGCACCTATTATTATTATTGTCGTTATTCTATGTTGCCAGAGTAAATATTCTATAATCATTTAAGTTATATTCTGCTTAATTAAATCGCCAAAATCCATTGCTGCACCCCAAGCTTTAATTTCAGATCCTTTGGAATACACCCTTTCTACCGATACTCAGTTTGGTATCAGTGCATAGCATTAAAACTCTGATGCTCTACAGTCACTCTAGCCATGTTGTAGCAAACTGTTCTTACAAAAGCTTATCCTTCTATTATACAAAGAGGTTACTGCCCTTTGCGTCTATGTGGCCCCATTTGTATGTGACCTTACGAAGCCATGGTTGGTTTCTTTATGCCACTGCGCAGGGATGTGCCACTACTGCTAACACAGATATGGAGGGAATATATAGGAAATGCCCTATCCTTATGCATTGTGATTGGTGAAGCACGTTTTGTCAAGCACTTTTGATTCTACACTTCTGAGATGAGTACGGCTTTTAAGGGTTAAATGTACACTCAAAAATAAGATTTTGTGGTGTTAAATGTCAATTATGTAGTCAATTTTGACTGTAGGTTCTAAATGAATATAATTGTGAATTCGCGTGTGGTATTGTAATTTCTTGAATAGTTGAAGCAAAAACAAGCAAAGGGAAAGGCGTTTCGATTCATAGGTTAGGGTAGTTATCGATTTTGTAGTGTTATATGTTCAATTAAGCAGTAAATTTAGAGTATAATTATGAGTTCATGTTAGGTGGTTGGCTGTAGTTTCTCGAATAGCAGAAGCATAAATAAGGAATGTGTTTTAATATATAGGTTAGCATATTATCTAAATGATTTTTCGACGTTATACTTAGTTAAATATTTCAATACACACGTTAGTACACTTATTTAAGTGATTTATTTAATTAAATATGCTATACATTATCAACGGAGCGTTTATGTATTGTTTGTTATATTTTAGATTTCCAACTCGGAAAATAAATGGCGTGTTATTTATGGACGCTCTTTAACTGCTGTGATTCTTCAGCGTCCCATTCTATACTGGGCGTGAAAGATCGCTTAATTTTGCTCAGAGGCCTCTCTATCAGGCTTGAGGTTCTTTTACGTGCCGTAAATCTTCAACACGGGACCAACGGCTTTAGTACCCTTCCGAAGTAAGCCGTGCTAAAGATTTTTACACCCGAAAAAATCCATCGTCCTCCGCCAGGTTTGAACCCGCAACTTTGGGTATATGAAGTTAGCATGGTAACCATTACACCACGGAGGGCGACTTCCAACTCGGAAAGACCGCTGAGAAGCAGCCAAAATTGACAACCTACTCCGGTATATAAGCAACCTCTTGCTAATTCGCCCATAATTAGTATCAAATTGTGTGTCATAATATCAGAACCGTGTTCCTCGGACTGGGAATGCAACACGTGCAAGCTACAGTGAAAGTCATTATAATCCTTGCGATAATCTCTGATTCTTGTCACCCTTTTTGTGTGCACTTATAAGTTAGTGTAGTGGAATTAATGGCTTTAGGCATGAAAGACAAACAATAAGGTTTGGTCAATATGTGATATTTTGCCTTCCTTCAGTTTTAGACCAACAAATTAGAACAAACTTAAGTTATGACCTTGCCGCGCTGTTTACTGCAATATACACCAATTTATCAATAACTTCTGACAGGCCGAAAAATGTGATTGTATTAAATATTTCTTCAACAAGATATCTTCTATTGTCCTTTATTTTTGCTTCAAAACATGGGGAAAACAATTAATTTGACAGATGTTGCGGATGGTGTATATGGTACTGTTTAGAACCGCAAGAGGCGGCTGTCACAAAACTTGTTTCAGGAAAAAACGCTAGGCATTTCCACCCTGTGACTACTAAATAGTTAACACCAGTATCTACAACAAATTTTACATGGCGTAGAAACGAAATATATGTTTTCGCGCTTTATCGTATTGGCTAAAAGTGAGAGAGATAATGTGAGTGCATGTAGTTTCACACAGACCTCTTATCATGATTGGTACCCATAACTTATTAGCTTGTGCCACAAAAATGATGCAAAATCCGCCGGATTTTCTTTAGCACTGAGCGTATTTCATGCTAATCAAGATAAACGTTAACAGAAAAGGTTTTATTACGATATTATATCTTGTACAATGGGGAATTGGGAAATACAGTAAGTTAAAGTAACAGTTAAATCTTTTAAAGTTATAATCTGGTCTTTTTGTTTGAGCAAGGCAAAAAAAAAAAAAAAAAATGTACAACTCTTCCCATTTAAGTTGGAAAATAAAACCCAAACAAATAAAAAAAGGAATATGTCAGAAATAGTTAATTTCACAGAATGTTTCATCTTAAATGAATTGTATGTTTTAACGAGATATATATTTTTGTAGAGTAGTTTTGTCTACCTCTTACAATTACACAGTTATACAAAGTTATTCATAATTGAAGAGAGCTTCAGAGGCTGTTCCCAGAGTATGCAAAATATACATTCAAGTTGTTTGCCATGTAAATAAGCTTAAATGCCATTTTGGTAATATTGATAGTTTTGAAAAACTATTTCATGTAGGTAAATGATATAACGGATTTTTCTGAAAATCTTTATGTCGCATTCTTGAAAGATACTGAACTTAAGTATCAAGTTTGGTACTTCATCAATTTTCCTTTGAGCTATGTGATTCACATATACGCAGACACACACACACATACGCGGATTTTTTATAAGATTCCTTTCTTTGGATGCAGAGGTCCTCTAAAATGCATTTCCGGTGAACTCTCGTTATTGAAATTTGGTTGGAATGCAGCTTTCTATAACTACTGTGTCAATATTTCTTTTGAGACATGACGTTTGCTGTCACTCATTAAATTATGTTTATGTTTGTAACCGTAGTTTTAAGACAAATAGCTATTGTAAATGTAGCAGTTACATCACTGATATATACATTTTAATTGAGTGTGTTACTTTAAGTTACATTTTGTTTGCCAGTATTAGTAACTTTTCTTGCGCTTTGGTCCAGCGAGCTAGAGCGTAAAGCTCTAGTTCTGCCGTGTGGGTTTAAGTCCCAGTGCCCACTCGGCATTGTGAGAAAAGTGTGGAGCTGCAATAGACAGCATTCCCGGCTGAGGGATGCATTGTGCTGGCCAAACAATTCTGTATTGGTTGGATGGTAGGCCACGTTGGGAACTCCAGGGCTAAGGATTCTGTTGGCTTGGAAATATCACAATTTTTTACAATACTACTGATTAAAAAGTTAGGTAATGAATTACGAAATAATAGCAAATCTGGTTCATTTTACAGAAATTTATTCAAACAAGCAATTTCAAATTATGAACGTTATCCCAGAAATATACCTCATTTCAAAGGTTTGAAAATAGAAATATAATCAACTCACCTCCAAGACAATTGTTTTTCAATGAAGTTCGAGGAAAGCATTAGAATTTGCCTATTACTTGTTTAGGAGCTGTAAATTAATTTTATGCGTGAAATATAAAAATATAGCTTGAAGAGATTATGCCAAACTGCAGGCTGTAATTGTGCAAGTTTTCTGGCTTTAAATTTACTTTTGTTCTGTATCTGTACCATTGGGTTCGTTGGGGATTTCAATGCACGGTGGAAATGGTTAAACTGCTTCTTTTGTAGCTCTGCTTATTGTTATTCGTAATAGAATTTACGGTTTGAATCCAGCGAAGAAAATTGTTTTTAGAAAATAAACCAAATGTTTCACTATAACAGCAAGGTATGGCTGTAATACATATCCATTGTAAATCTTGACCTACTTGGGTGTTAACATTTTTGGTGACAAGCAGAATTCTTAAGTGATATATTGCGCCAATATATGGTCTTTGTGCTTTACGATTATGATTGCTATTAATCAATATCTGGCCTAGAGCATGAAAATATAGGTAGAATTTTTTAATGGAGTACACTCGATGTGTAACATTTATCACAGCTGTTTCTAAATTGGAAAGCCTACTTCTAATAATTTTCTCTTTTTATAGAGCGTAACTCTAAACAAATGAAGCTATTGTTGGAAACACTGTAACTTCAAAAGTGCGGATTGACTTGAAACCATCCAGTAGCGTTTAAAAGATTACATGTAAAGTGAACTAGTGATACGCCAGAGACAAGGGGCAGCATCGGTACACTCACTGTACGCTCACGAAGGCGACGCAGCCTTGCTACTTCTCCTGTTTTATTTTCAACTGTGTGCTAAACTACATTTTTGTGAAAGTATCGAAGGTACGAGATTCTCAAATGCAGTCATTTGTAGAATAGTAGGGGTCTTGCTCTCATTTACTAATTGGGATATGGAGAGAAGTTTTTCTCAAAAGAAACACTATTTAACAAAAATCGCAGGAATATCGCCTGGAAAGCTCTTAAAATGTATATTGATGTTCATTCCATTAAATGCTAATAAAATGAAATAGACCAAAGTAGTAAAACAGATTTTCTTCTATGTCTATAGTCCTCAGGTAGTTTGTACAAAACTATTGTTAACAGACATGTGCATTAGTCATACTGATGCATAGTGCTACAACTTATATAGATTTTTACTTACTCAGTTTTACAGGCTCTTCACTTTACAGCAGTTGGACCTTTATTCCTGTTTTTCAGAGATTCCTGTCATCCCATTGTACCATGTTCTTCTGGCTCTTAACCCACCCTCGTTTCCTCTGCCTTACGCTACCCAATTTAATACTCGTTTGGGCCACCGCTCCTCCGATATCCGTTGTACCTATACAAACCCACCCATGTCAGTGTAGAGCCCTTTCTGAATTTCTATCGATAGCAGATTCCTGTGCATCATTTTCTTGTCTAATGTAAGTACCTCTAACATGTTACAGACTGGATATTCTCATGCTTCTTCGGAGTCTATTTATTTCTGTCATCAAAACTGTTTGCTGCGTCCTTAGGTTTAATGTCCAGCTTTCGAACCCATACACAAGTTCACTAATTACTGCTTGTAAAATGTGTCGCTTATGCTTTTGGTCAAAATCGTATTCCACTATTCAGGGATCTAATCACCTGTCTTGTACAATTTACAGATAAATAACATAGCTTTTACCAGATGTATCTGTTGTAGAACCAAGCTATTAAAATTCCTCAACACATTTAATTACCACTCTATTTATTTATATATCTTCTTCCAATTGACATATACTCTTTCTTTTATTTTTAATCTGCCAACGTCAAATACATCTAACAATTTCTTATTCATATATTCTCTATCAACTTTATTTTGTCCTATTACAACCTAATGATTAGCAAATAATAAGTTATGCAATATACCACAATAGATGCCGATTCCAATTCCCTGAATGACTTAATTCTACTTTGTGAATATATCTTCTAAAATATCTTATGTTGATGTCATCCCACATCTTTGTCTTAGTCCTTTTGTTGGATTATAAGTAAGCATATAAACAGCATTTCCATGTTTCTGTGAAAATATCACTATAATAGAAAACCAACCAAACCATTTCTTCTGCAAAGGCTGCGCTGTTCTTTTGTATTTTTTTTTTTTTGTCTTCTCTGTTCAAAAACCGATTCATAGAATACGGCTACGTGCGTCTGTGGGCAAATGTTTATTGAATTTCAGTCGTACGTAACTCAAATGCGCTGTCTACCGTATATCAAGCTTTTATACTCCTGTTTTACATTATTGTACAGTTATATATATATATATATATATATATATATATATATATATATATATATATATCTGTGTGTGTGTATGTGTGTGTGTGTGTGTGTGTGTGTGGGGGGCTAGCCAGCCTGGCTTCGCCAAATCTTCCGTATACAGTACAACCACGTAATGAAATAAAATTACAATTAAATAATGTGACAATACTTTATTCTAATGCCTTGTACGAGTAATGTACAATATTTTTCGGTTTTACTTCCGGAGAGAAACGAATAGCACAATTGGTTTGCCGACTCTCGAGCACGCAACGTACAACTTCCCGTGCGAAAAACACGACATTTCAAGGTTTATTCCACTCTTCTAACGATTGACTTTGAGATTTGTTGCCATTGCGAATGCAAGGCAAAATTGAATACGCCGAATTTCAAAAGGAATGTCGGTTGGCACTAGTGATATTCTTGGAATAAGCACATCCTCGAATTTGAACTTTGCTATAGTAATAATAGTAGCAGAAATCAACATTTTCATAGTTTTTTTTTTTAACAGCCAATATTGTTCCATTTTAACATTTTGACTAATTCAGACTGCGTAGCATAATTATCACCAAATCAAGCTTAAGCTGTAAATTGTGTGGTGGTAATCCTGGCAAATCCAATGAATTTAGGAGTTCAGTTGGAATATTTGACGACTTCATTTGGATCAGTAATGGAATCAACTGATTTAAAAGATCACATTTGTTCATCAATTTTACTCTGAATTTTTATGTTCAAATCATCTACATTCTTATTAGTTGCTGTTAAAATGGCGCGTTCGCTCAACCAAGCACGGTTGAAGTGAAGTGGCAACAATTTGGTGAAACGAAATGAAGCCAAGAATTGTCAACAGGAATTGTCAACAGGAATATTCCCATTACCAATGTCTAAAAATGCCTTTGCATCTGAAAAACTCAATGAAGCTCAATAATCTGCGTAATGTAGCATATATAGTTGGAATTTCGAAAAAGAGGAAGTCAGCGCACCTACAAGGTAGTGTGGAGGGGATGACAAATGCAGCTAGCAGCGTGGGTAAGCAAGGATGCTTTTGGCATAATAACAGCAATTACAGCGCTTCCATAGTGAAGTAGATAATGAATTACATTAAGGGGGAAGCCACAAAGTAACATTCCTGCTTCTGCCGAATCTCTTGTTTTCCTTTACTCCTACTGTTTTCCGCCTCTTTCTTTATTTTCTTCTATGTCGAAACAGTTATTTTTAAGGTTAACAATGGAATTAATAAAGAGGAAGTAGATCTGGTTGGGTAATTGGTAAGTTTTTATTTGATGATAGCTTTGTGTCTCCATTTAACCCAAAATATTACTTGTCAAATTAATTAAGAACACGGTAATTGCAGTGTGATCGTGACAGGAGTATCTTCATGTTCTGTTGATATCACCTTTAGCTAGCTCATGTACCACATAACCTCAATTAGTATTGAATACATAAGAAAATAGAGCAGTAATACGGCCATCTAATGTCAAATAAATAAGTACGTACTCTAGGTGTTCATCGCCTTTGCTTCTTTATTTTAAACGATAGGAGTAAGGAAAGGACAGTTAGTACATAAAAATATATATGAATTTCACTATTGCATTGCTTCATTGTCTCGATAAACTGCTGCGTTACATTAAAATTGAATGGGAGGGAAAATATGGCACTACTACTGCCATTTAGCAATAAATAACCGTGGTGCCATGCCATCTGGCGGCTATTAAGCGATTGCGTTCCCTTGGGACTATATGCTTATTCATATTATGAGACTTTAAAAACTTGCCCTATGATTTTTAAAAATGCTCTTTTACACAAACTTTGTGGTGACAACGAACATAACAAAAAAGAGTTGTTCAACTTGGTGCTGCCGTTCGGAAGTGATGTGCGTACATACATTTCGGCGATTCATTCACACACACACACAAACACACACACACAAACACACACACACACAAGGTGACCTATGACCATCCGTAAACAGGACACCTCTTTGTAAAAATAAAAAGTCTTACTTTCTGAGAAAAAGCTAAAACTACGATACATTTACGCTGGTTAAATTGCATTTTACGAACATAAAACGTTTTTTCAAATCTTTCTTAGGGGGCATTGAAAAATAAATATGTTTTGCAATTTTAAGTGCAACTTGAATCTACACAATTCACAATTTTACTACTATTATAAGCTTTTGAATTTGTATTTGTTGAATCTACATCATTAGCCACGAGATTGCATAACCTGACAATACCGTAAGATCGAAAGAAACGCACTTCAGCTGTCTTATCGCGCTTATTCTGATTTATCAGAGACAAATTGACTCACATGAATAATACTGAGCTATTCTGAAATACTATTTATGGTAAAAGACACCGGAATTCGGCCGCTCCGGCAAGAACATTATAGAAAATTTGTTTTAGTCTGACAAAGAGTTCTAGATACAGGAAGCGTATCTTCTCATGTTTAAGGAGTTGCTCAAAACATTGCACAATATTGCACAAGAAGAAGAAACTCTTCACTTGATGAAAATTAATTCTGGAAGCAGCAATCGTGGTATAGCTCAAGCTATCGGCATATCTCGTTAAGACTGTTTGAGAACACTAAAAGAAGAATTGCTTCACCCTTACCGTGTTCACCGCGTCCAGTATTTCTCTGAAGTAGATTATGCGCCAAAGTATTTTTTAAATAGTTTCTTCAACATGAGGAATTTCCCCTTAAACATTCTTGCAATGGATGAAGCCACATTTACCAGAAATGGGATAACTAATTGCCATAATGCACATACTTGGGCTTACGAACAATCCACAAGGCAGATTCCAGACACAGATCTTCTGTAAATTTGGCTGCAGGAATCATACGAAACATGTTAATGCATTCCTCCTGGGGGTTTGAAATGAACCATCCATCTCTTGTTTTCCTTCGAAAAATGCTGGATCACTCGGAATAGACCAATAAAGTAGTCTGTAAGATCGCCAGATCTATATTCAATCGATTTCCTTCTTTGGGGTGATAAGAAAAGGACATTACAAAAGTGCTTGACGAGGAAACGTTGCAACAAAGAATACTTTGTGCAGCAAAATCAACACGGACATACTTCGTAGGGTGTAGCAGATTTGAAGAAAACGTTGTACAGTATGCGTGTCGGCGAGAGTTGCACAATTTATCTGAACATTAAAAGGAAGTTTTCACTCTTCACTCTTGTCTTTTTTAACCTCGAAATTAAATTTCTCAAGTTTCAATTTACATTTACATACAAGTGTTTCTATTAGCAATTTGCGTTTTGTTGTAAATGTTTCATCAGTTCCATATTCCGTATGTATTTACGTTACGTTACATCATATATAATTTTCTGTTTTTTCTGTTTTTTTATTTGTTCATTGCCATAACAGCAGAAGATGAAGAATTATAAGTTAACCTGTTAAATTTGCTGTGTTGTAATTTTATGCAAAATAAAATAGTAATTATCTCAAAAACGGAAATCTCCGTTGAAAAGCATCTATTACCTAAGGGACTATAATCGCCAAAAAATAAAATTTGATTTTTTATAGCAAATAGCTGTCAGCACCTTTAGGTTTATAGAGCAACTCAATATTTAGCTGTCGCCTGCTTGCTTCGGGTACTATAACTTTTTATTGATTGTTTATTTGAATGCTAAGCACATACAAGTTGGGATTGACCTTAACCGTAGTTATTTTTTGTGGTTTAATAAATCAAATCTTTGTGAAATGTATGAAAAATTAATCAAATTTGTTAAAAAGATAATGGAAATATTCTATTTTATAAATAACTTAATTATAATTCCCCTATTAATAAAATTGCATAACTATTTCACCATACAAAGTTTTATAATACTAGATAGCTATGCTTTGTCAACCAAAAATCTGATCTAGGTCTCATTTTTCAATTGACCGTTTCCATTTCCTCTTTACTTTCCACAAAAGTCTTTATAATTAATGTATCTGTTTCTGATCTTCAAAATTAGTTCTAAGTACAATTTATATGCTCCACAATAACCATTTTTTATTTATTATACTTTCTCTCCAATTCTTTGTGGTCTTATATTGAAGTATAACCTATTTTTATCTTTCTTATCCCCGCAGTTCAGGGATAAGCTCCACTTTCATTTCCCTTAGTTTCCAAACACCTAATCTAAACCAAAATAATGCTTCTCGTTCATGTTTTTTACAAATTAAAAGTCACTCCTCTTTTTCTGGGTTATGTTTTAGTTCCTTGTAAACAGACAGTGAGCTATTCTCCCAGACCTCAGCAAATAAGATCTGCCTCTCTATATCTTCCATTCTGAACTCATTTCCCTCCAAAAAGCTCTTCAAAAGTATCGTATTTTGATCTAAATATCTCCTAACCCATTTTAATTACGTGTTCCCTGATCCTGTCCTATCTTTTAGATATAGTACCCAAATTTTCTTTTTGATATATCGGGCATATTTTCACTAATTTTGTACAAGATAACTCTTTGGTTTGAAATAAATATTTCAGATTAATGTGAATACCCAAAATTATTTTACAGAAACTTCTTAACATGAAATCCATAACACACCAACCCTTATCTGTTCCCTAAATTTCCCTTCCTAGCTCCATCGAGATTCAGACACGACAGAATAAAGGCTTAAAACCATTTAATACTCATTACTGGTATCATATATAAACATTTTTTAATTTTGTCATGACCATTCTCCCCTTCACCATTGCATTTCTTTTCTGTTTCTCCAGACCTCCAATACTATTCAGCTTAATATTAAGATATGAGAACTCGTAAATAATTTGAATTTCCAAAATACAATTATTTCAATATCGTACAACACACTGTTTCCTAGGAGCTACTTCATAAAACAGTTGCTCTCAAAACTACATCTTCAAACGTTCAAAATGTTCCAGACCTCTCAGTTTTTGTTTAAATGCAATTAACATTTTTAAGAGTGTGAAGAAGTATCTATTGTAATATTAAAAGGACAGAATTATTATAACAACAATAATGTATTTAAACAATATTTTTATGAAAGATTTAGTGTCAAATTTCTAATTTTTAAAAACGTTAAATAATTCGCTAAGTGAAATAATAATATTAATTATATTATTAATTATTAAAATATCTTCGCTTTAAGTTTTTTAGCTGTTTTTTTTTTCAAATGTTGAGGTGCGTGGAACAAATTGATTAAGAAGTATATTTATATAATAACATTTATTAAATAATTTATATCTTGAAAAGTAATTAACAAATTTTAATAAAATTTGGCGTTCGAAATAAAATAACAGCAATGCAATCATATTAAATGTTTCTGAAATTTCTATACAGAAATATAAAAAACTAAAATTTCACTGCCAATGCCTCTTAAAGAAAATCATTTGAAACAACTGTTCTTTCGTGGTTTAAAAGGACATTAGGTCATCTATCACCCTATGTAGTAGCTGATTTTGGACAAATATGACAGACAGACGAACGGACGGACGATGGATGGATGGTTGGCTGGATGGGTGGGTGATCATCCCAGATTCTATGGCATTGTCAAAATCCAAATAAATGTTGTTACATTTGAGTTTAAATGTATACGGAATTATTAAGAAGAAATGTTTTCTGATAAACACCAAGGGGCAGTATCTGCACAAGAGAAACACGGTTGCAAAAATTATGATGATAATAATAATATAAATAATAAAGATAACAATGATATATAGTTATTTAATTTGTATTCCCTTGTGTTCAGAGTAAAAGTGGCTTATTCCAAGTTAAATGTTTCTCTTTATCCCTCTTGTTTTGATAAATTTGCTTGAACACTATTTTTTAATTTACTGAATATTTACGGCAGCTATAACTTGCTCAAATTAGGCTACAGTCAAGGTAATATGAGAAGATAGTTAAGCATGCATGAGCAGCGCGCTCATATCCATACTGCTGTTGACATTATCATCTTTATTATCATTATCAACAGGGAACTTAAAACGGACATGAAATTTCAGTAGGTACATTATGCACGATATTTTGGGTGCGGGCAAAACTGTTCGCAAAAAATTATAGAATAGATAGACAATACAAAAACAAGCATTTTGAGGATAAAACAAGGTATCGCAATAACGTTTTTATTACATACGTCGAATTTAAAACAGTCAAGATAAGAGTATTCGATTATGAAATGTATTTGTGAAGCGTCAGATGTAAAAAAAAAAAAAATAAATAAATAAAAAAAAATTAAATCTTCTGTTCCGCAAACAAACTTTTCTTACAAAAGATTATTTTTTTATCTCATCATACTAATCGAGATAAACATTAGCAGATATTGTCTTATTATTTAGTTCCTTATAAATAGGAGGGAAATAATGGAATGGACTAGTCTAAAGCCAAATATTTTAAAGGCTGTTTGCCATGGGACTAAAATTCGGTTATCTTTGTATTTCCAGGAGAAAAACAAAAGAAACAGGAGTGAAACATCTCCCTTTGAGAAAGGTTTAATTATTTTAAAACTGAAATATCAGGGAATATCTCGGAAATGTTTAACTCCACAAAAAACGTATATTGCATAAATTACGTTTTTAATGAGAGCTACACTTTTTGTATCGTATGTTTTGTTGTGCGCCTCAAAGAGTTTACCAGCAACAGTCATCCAGACAGAAGAAGTCTTAAAAGGCTTTTCCAAGAAAACTAAATATATGCATTTCACTTATCATGTAAATATCTTTACTATATATGTAGTACTTTAATTAATCTTTAGAGCTATTAATGAGAAACTTTTTTCGAAAATTGTTCCATGTAAAGAGTAGTTTCGGCTTGGGACTCTTTTGATAATCTTCGTTTCGCATTCTTGGAAGATGCTGTACTTAAATATAAACTTTGGTATGTAACCAACTGTTCATTTTATATTTAACGTGTTCACACACAGACATACAGGGATTTTTCTCTAAAATACTCCAAAACGTTAATTTCCAGTGAGATCTTAGTGTTCAACTTTTAGGTAGGATCCAATACTTTCTCTTCTTGTGTACTATGTACGAAGTAGAGAAAATAAAATACTCTTGTACATTGCCCGTCATGGTCAATAGGTGCGTCTGAAGCTTGAGGCTGCATTTGTGTTATGAAAGCTCCTAAATCCAGTATCTTATAAACCTACCTCCCACACATGTATCCTTCTTCGCTCCTTTTCCATTCGCTTCACCTAATTGCCTAATGTGCCTTTGAATGATGATATGGTCTATGCAATGCAAGCTCAGGCAATAAACGTGACAAATACTCTGTCATTATCAGAGCACCTTTCATCTAGACCGCCCGGGTTTGATTCCAAGCGACAGCATGTGACATTTATGGTGGACAACGTCAAATTGTCTACGATTTGTTTAAACAAGACAAGCAACAAATTAATTATTACATAAAGGTATGCATAAAAACAAAAATCAAACTAACGATTACATAATAGGGGATATAACACTAATCGATTTATTTTTTGGGTTTTAATATCGCAGGGCGCGCTTTCTCTGGGTTCTCAGATTTCCCCCGCCCTCACATTCCCCGGTACTTCATTCCATGTATTATCGCAGTGTCATCACCTGCAGTAAATGCGGGCGTTAAACACTACCAAAAATATGTCCACATGCTTAATGTATTTTTAATTTTCTAGCTCGTTACAATTTGTAGCAATATGCATTTTAATACTTTTAGATTTGAAGTACCTGCTTCTGTTATTTCAATAATATTTCAGTTTGAAAACCTTCTCTCCAGTTCATATAGGGTAAAATATAAAATGTTGCAGATGATATAGCGTTGTAAACGCTATATCATGATGCCATGTTTAATATATACGTCTTCAAGTAAACTGGGGTTTTCTCATGGTTGGTTTTCATTTTCTGCTTTACTTAGATTTTTAATGAACAAAAACTCTTAATGTGTTTGGAATGAGGGATTCTGCGGCTCGCATTGTAACTAAGATCGTTGTCCAAAACGCTAAGATTTGTCATTTAAGTCCTAAAAGTCCTAGCTCTGGTTTTCATAGCTGCACCTGCAGATACTTTCCTGAGAGTTAAGTTAAAAATGTAGGGTCCTCCCACCTTATGTGATAAGTTGAGAAATTTAATGTCACCCTTGCATGTTGCCACGGTAGCTCAGTGGTAGAGAGACCGGGAGATTCGTAGTTCAAGTCCTGGCTATAGTATGAAATTCTTCAGTCTGATCCTATCAAAGTTTTTTCCCGACTATTTTCTAATGCTATTATCATGAAAATATTTCACGTTTCTCTAGGTGACTATCATTCCGTAATTCATTCCGTATCATTCGGTGATTGTTACGAATTGAGTCACACGATCGACTCCCTGCCCTTTACTTGCCCGACTAAGGGGTGCCTGAGGGAATAATATGGATTGCTTTGAAACTTCATTCTACGTAACCATACATCATTATCTGGTTAGGATTCTATTATTCAGGATTTAACGGGAAAATATTGAAAACAAAAACATTATTACGCTTTATTTAAATTTTATTTTATGAACAAATACACAATTCAAACCAACGCATTTGCACTTTCGTTATTTAAACTACAAAATCACTCTCATTGATGTTACCAAGGGAAGAAATTAAAATGAATCTGTCTTGAAGAACCTTCAAATCGGGAATTAATCTGTGTCACGGTCTCTTTGACAGTAAAGTTCGTCTTTTACGAAGATGATTTAGAAATCGCCGATGAGCAGTCCCTCGCAGCGTAGGCAGATTCCCGAGTTGCGGCGTAAAATAAATGCATATCTTGCTAATTCAGTATATAAAAACCATTCATTGTACACAGGAAAGTTTGCGATGGAATTGGTCCCTCGTTCTTTCACTGTGAGTAGCATGAATGCAGGTTGGCGGTGTGCGAGTTGTACTAAATAGAAGAGCTAGACGATGAATGTGAACACGAGAGAGACAAACACAGAGCCGTTCAAAACACATAATAGCCTGAAATTTAAAGACCGCCCCGTGATTGAGTGGCTACACCACTCGCCTCTCAGTAAGGCGGTCTGGGTTCGATTCCAAGCGACCGTATGTGGAATTTGTGGCTGACAAAACGACTCATGGGCGGGTTTATACCGGTTCTCCGGTTTTACCCGTCATCGCATTCCACCAGTGCTCCATCTTCGTTCCATGTATCATCAGCGTCATCGTATGCCATATGTAGTAAAATCGGGCGTGACATTATATATATATATAATAA
The DNA here is from genome assembly GCA_030762935.1 of Hymenopus coronatus. Taxonomy (NCBI): domain Eukaryota; kingdom Metazoa; phylum Arthropoda; class Insecta; order Mantodea; family Hymenopodidae; genus Hymenopus; species Hymenopus coronatus. The sequence continues at coordinate 100,521,164 of CM060882.1, read as the reverse complement.
AACAAATCTGACGTGTTATTCTCTAATAACTTTTTCTAGCTGCTCTACAAACAAATTTCTTTCAAAAGATTACTCTTCTTTCTACACCCTGCTAATCGAGATAAACATTAACAGAATGTTATTATCACTTAATTATGCTTAATTCCTAAAGAACTGCGCTATGTTAAAGTGATAGTCAAATTTAAAAACTGTCGTTATGCGATTGTCATTGCAAATCGCTTCTTTGCTTGGCCAAGAGTAGAACAAAAGAAATACGGACACTTCATATGCAAGAAAAGTAAAAGTATTTTACAATTGAAATCAAAAACAACCAATATATCAGAAACGGTTACCTCCACAATAAAAACGTAAAGGACATAAATTGTGTGTTTTGACGACATATACATTTTTTGTACAGTAAGTTTTTTTTTCTATCTCTTACGGCTTAGAAGTTACGCAACATTCGGCAAAATTCATCCAGAATAAACAGGTCTTTAGAGGCTTTTCCCAGAAAATACAGTTATACATTTTATTTAAATAGCTTTAATATACGGTATTTTAATGAAAATCGTTAGAGCCATTTTTAATAAAATCAACATTTTCGAAAATTGTTGCATGTAAAGCGTAGTTTGTGATGGGGGACGGAATTTTCTTTAAAATCTTCGTGTCTTATCCTTGAAAGATACCAAACCTAAATACCAAACTTGGTATTTAACGCTCTTTTCGTTTTTGAGCTATGCTGTCCACATACAGACGCACAGACATAGAGGGGGCAGACATACACGAACCTTTTTCTAAAAATGATTTCGGACTCAAGGGACCCAAAAACATATATTTCCACTGAAATCTCGACATCGAATTTATAGGTGGAATACAATACCTTCTCTCCACTATGTACACTGTATATACGGGCTAGAAAGTAAAAAAAAGCTTGAAACTTGTGCATTATTTATGACAATGCTATTAGTAAGCAGATAAAATGAGATTCACTATGTGTTAAAGGTATTGTTCACTTCTAAATATCAAATTACTTGCAGTTATTCACCTTCACTCTGTATATTTGTTTACCTCTAATTGAAGATCCAGGTTGACCAGATCTTAATAAAAAGCCAAAAGAAATATTTACCTGGTTTGTTTATCTCATCATTTGAATTTAAAATATTGTTTGAGTGTTCTTTTGGACTTTATTTCCCAATTATTGGAGTTATTTCACTGTAGGCTATTCTGAATGAGCGAATGCTAATTGAGAGCAAGATTGAACACACAACACCTTCATTAATCTACACTGACGTGAAGGTAACATCTAGGAAAATTATCAATTAGAAAATTATCTGCTGTAAATTTTCAGTGCAGCCCCTATTTGACCTATTCCTCCATGGGAATGCTAATCACATAACTAAAAGTAACTCCATGACACGACAGTCAATAAGGGACCTTGGCCACCTGCATCCCTCATCTCGGCCCGAAGGCGTCATGAATGGGGTGCAGTGCTGGAGGGTGAATCGTGATCCGCCTCGAGTCCCTCCCAGCTGGTTGATGTGGTCTTCTCGATCTGGAGCAGCTACTTCTCAATTAATACCTCCTGAATTGGCCCCTCAGTGACCTCACGAGGCTGAGTGCACCCCAGGTCTTCCAGCATGAACCGGGAATCGAACCCAGGTCTCCCACTTGACAAGCAGCCTCGCTACCAAATATGAAATAAATAGCACGTTATCGTAGTGTTAGAGCTTTTAATAGAACTATTAGTCGCCTCGACCTTAATGCTAAGCAGTTTATAAAGTATGCTAAAACATATTCTAAGAATCCTCAATGCAATGTAGTATCTTTCTGTAACAGAATTACCGGAAAGGTAATCTAGCCCATTAAGAAAGATATAAAGGGTTGAACCGAGATGTTATAACTAGCACTCCATTTATAGCGGTCCAGTGGCTCGCGGGAAAATTAATGGTACAAGGGCTCTAAACTGGAAATGGGTAAATAAACGACCAATGTTGCGAGCGCAGCCTACACAGAGGTTTTATTCTCCGGTACCAAACATTATGAACACCTTTAATGATAGTCATAAACAGACATCTGAAGTACACATGGCACCATTTCAGTACTACTCCAGATTATTGTTGGATTTTAGACCACTGTTAATGTAGCAATAAATGGGACAATGACAAATTCTGCTAAAATGGGAAAGCTGAAGACTGATAGCGCAGGTGGTCTTGGAAACCTGAAACCGAGTTTCGGCTGAAGTGCCTACGTAATTTCTCAAAATGTACTGTAAACCTTGTTTCACATGAACCATTCTGAGCTCGGTTCCAATATGTTTTCAAACTTTGAAATTAAAGTGTGTATTTATATACAAAATAATATGTACAAAGAAGTCTAAATTAAAATACAAAGAAAGAGAGACAGTTGAAATTCTACGAGATAATACCAATATTTTCATAGAATATGAGTTATGGACAAAACGTATGTGCTATATTGTTATAGCTTTTCTGCTAAATTCTTCAAAATATTCCCAAAAGGCTTTATTCCTCTTATCAACTTCATTTCATCCTTATAAATATTTATTAAATGCGTCCCTGCAGATACAAAAGATTAAGGCCTAAATTGCATATTTTAATTAGATCTGCATTTCTTTGTGGTAAGCACTTGTCTGTTAAAATAAATAAACGAATAGATAGGTAAATGAATACATAAAAAATACAGCCCTTTGACTGTCGTTTTAGTTTAATGATTCCTTGGCACAGCTCACTAAGAGCCTTGGCCTACCGCTCGGCCGCTGCGTCCCCCATCTCGGTCCATTACAGACGTCATGGATGGGGTGCAATATTGGGGGGGGGGTGAGAAGTGATCAGCACTTCGATCCCCCCCGGCCAGTTAATGCGGTCTTCACGACCTGGAGCCGCTACTTCTTCATCAAGTAGCTCCTCAACTGCCCCCCCCCCCCAGGGACCTCACTAGGCTGAACACCCCGGTCCAGGTCTGCCAGCGGGGGAAACATCCTCACGCCGGTACTGGGAATCAACCCCAGGTCTCCCGCTTGGCAAGCAGCAACGCTACCACCGCGCTAAGGAAACGCCCTTTAGCTTAATATATTGCCATATTTCCATTGAATTTACAAGGGAATATGTACAAAACTTGATTGCTGGCAGTGCTTATGTATAAAGTACATAGAACAATAAACTTGTGCAAGAATAGATTTTCTGCAGGATATTTATAGAGAAAAACATGTAAACGTAATACTTTAGATTTTGTTGTAAAGCTTCCTTAAGCTGTTACGAAACCTTGTTCTTATTTTTCTGTCCATTTTATAAGCTGGAAAAATGTCATTACTACACATTTCTTTATATGCCCAATGATGATGTAGTAAATCAAATCGATAGTCAGATGTTTAAAAGCACATCTTAGAATTCCAATTCTTTACTTGGCGACATACGAAAGAAGTGAATAGTGACATAACTTTAAAAATCTGCCATGTTACAATCACATGACTTTCTCTACATCTCTGTGACAAATTAGTGTTAAAAAGCTTATTCTTCTATATATTTCATGATAAATTAGCAGAAATTGTGTTAATTACTTAAAAGCCGGTTGTCAATTCTACGGAAAAAAACGTATATGACATAAAATCAGTGTTTTAACGTGATCTACAATTGATGTGCAGTAAGCTTTTGCCTATCTATTACGGTTTACCAGTTAGGCAAAATTAAGGAAGAACCATACAGAATAAAGAGGTCTTTACTGGCTATTCCAATAAAATTCAAGATATACATTTCATTTGTCATATAAATATCTTTCATATACTGTATTGTAATCAAAATCGTTTGAGCCATTTTTAAGAAAGTCAAAGCTTTCGAAACTTTTCCATGTAAAAGGTAGTCTGGGGTGGGGGAATTTTTCTCAAAATCTTCGTGTCGCATCCCCGGCAGATCGTAATCTTTCGTTTTTGAGTTATCATGTTCACAGACACACGGACACACACGCACACATGGACCTTTTTCTGAAAATGCTTTTTTTTTTTGATACAGGGGACCCTAAAACAAATATTTCTGTTGAAATCTCCGTATCGAATTTTTGGGTGGAGTGCAATACCTTCTCTATACACTATGTACATAGTACGTGTAGAGAAAGCAAAAATAACAATATCTTAAAACATTGAAACGAATAATAACGAATATCTTAGAAATGTCTGATACTGCAGAAAGGTACGAGTAAATTAAGTGCTTTAAAGATATATATTTAACCTGGTTGGTCATATCGGACGATAAAGATATATTTGTGAGGTTCATTTTACCTTTTCTTATGGGCTACACCTCTTTCTCTTCTTCTGTGTACCCTCCTGGTATGGAATACTTATTACAACCAGTGCCTGGTGACAGATGCCTGTTGGGGAGCACACGGATGGGGTGATCAGGAATATAAGCAACAAAGAAGATGATATGAAATGACGGTGAAATGGATGAACGGTGTTTATGGTGTAGGTGGTGGAATGTTTGCCAGGGGAAATCAGAAAATCCAGAGTAAACCCGCCCAAATGCCTTTGTCCATCATCCCACATGTTCCTGGTCTGGAACCCTGGCCGCCTTGGTGAGAATCGAAGATCTAATTCTCGGCCTTGCACCTTATACAAGAGTATAAATTTCTTCCGAATGAATATCATTTCACAGGCTTCTAGCTGATAATTCAAGATGTGAATTTCACATTTGTCATTTAGATATTTTAAATTTTAGGATATTTTAATCAAAATTGTTGTAATCATTTTAGAAAAGCAAACATACAGAGGAGTATATAAAAATTGAAGAATTAATGCTATAGTTTTCAAATTGACCAAAGTGTATACATTGTCATTTTGATTGTTCTAGACCCTCCTTATATGGAATATGCTCTCCTCAATTCTGTTTAGATTTTCTCCCTTAAAGGTGATGCATCTATGAAAGTTGGAAAATCTACATTATGTAAGATATATTTTTCAAAATTATACCAGTTACTGCTCACAGTAACACTGACAAATGTAACATGTATCGAAAGTATAGTTTGCATGATGATTTAAATAATTTTCATCGTCTAAATTCATTGTTCTAGTAAAAATGAGCCATGCGGATGGATGCATGTTTAAAACTATTCACATAAAAATTCAGGTATAACTGTAAATGAGTTTAGAAGCAGATATGTAATATTATAGTTTCTCCATCAACCCTAATAATTGTAAAACTTATTACTTTTCAAGCTTTCCAAAACTCTTGAATTTTCGAATTTTATTAATTCTCAACATTGGGGCAGTATTTTGTAAAACTATGTTATCATTTTCTTTAGTGTGATTTTGACTGACATTATAAATATTTTGAAACACATTAGTGAAGAATAACATATGTGTAGCATTTTGTGTGTGGAAAAGTATTGCAAAAATGTTTGCGAGAAAATGTGGTTCAAATTTTGAATGTATATTAATAAGCATACGGCTGCACATTTAAATCTTCAGTTAATTGTTAATAACATGTGCGCCAAGTGGGAAAACAATATATTTGTTTCTTAAAGTTTGAAATTCATGTTTTTTGTTTCATAATAAAATGGTATTGATCCTCAACTTTAACAAAATATTGTTTTTTCCCATTTAGTTAACTTTTACTACCAATTAACTGAAGCTATAAATGGATAAGCGAATGCGTATTAACAGACACTTCCAACTTTAAACCTTATTTTCACGCAAACTTTTTTCTAACATCTTTCTATACTGAAAATGATGCACACCATGCAATTTTGCACTAATTTGTTTCAAAAACTTTATATTGCCTCTCATTAGCATAGTTAAGAAAATTGCGATATTAATTTCTCGAAATAATGTTCTAACTTTGACAAACTAATTATTATATTTGTAAAACTGAAACTTTGGGAGAGAAGAAAAAATATTAATTTTACTACACTAATTAGGGCTAATGTTAAAAATATAATATGACTGATCTATTTGTAAACTTGTTTACTGTAAAACTGGACTTTTAAAAAGTCATGAAACAGATAATTTGTATTAGAAAAATTAAATTAGTAAAAAGGCATTATTTAAATATCCACACAAGTTAGAATTTAATACATGGCAAAATATTACCATTTTGTACATAAACTCAGAAATCTTGAATACTGCTGATCACATTAATGCATATCTATGTTGGATTAATACCGGTTCTTGCAAAACTGACTGACGTATTCCTAACTCTATATATAATAGTTTATACAAGGGCCGGCGTAGAAAAATTAATATCAGCTTTGATGTTCTTCCGTTATCGGACCGGTCCTCATTAAGGACATTCCTCAGATATTTCATTTGAAAATTCGGCAGGTGCTCTGGAAATACCATATACTCCAATTAAGTATCAAAAGTTTCTCACTTCGAAGCTAAATTTGCTTCCAGAATAATGAAACAAATGAGTCGAGTACTACACCGTTTAGCTGTCATAACTTAAAATAATGTGGTTATTGAATTCTCTTGTCCAAATTGTTGGTACTGCCGCATTGTTTCGCGAGATTTATCAAGATAACGGAATGTGATGAACTCGACAAACCGATAATATTTATCGATCTACCTTGTCCTCAATTCTCTATCGGAGGTTTATAGTTTGTGGAGGTTGGAAAAAAAAGTAAGCAACATTTTCGAGGCGATAGTATGCCTCATGCAATGGAAAATACGGCGGTAATATATTATAGAGGGTGGCTACCGGGTTCGTATCCCGCGTGCAGGTTTTGGATATTTAGGAATGATGTGAAGATGTGGGTGTCCTAGCTCAGGATTTTGTTGCCATGGAATCTTTCTGAGGTGTGGCAAGGCACAGGTGATTTTATTCGAGTTCCAGATTATTATTGAACTCATTTGTTGATCTTGTTCGGCCTTTTCTGTTGTCGAACACATACGAATTCCTTATAAATTTTTCCCTTTTCAACTACGCTTTACACAATAGCGTCTATCATTTCTTATTTCTTTTGACCGTCTGCTGGTGCATCACAAAAACACCGTTTCTATCGTGTACGTTCAGTTTTATCGCAGACTCGGCTATCACGTCTTACCTCTGTGCATCTTCCAGGTCTTGTGAAGTTGACCGTATAAAATAAACACTATTTCCGTCACAGCCTTATGTAGCCCATACCGCTCCACAGCGGACTCAGCTATCACGTCTTATCTCTGCGCGTCTTCCAGGTCTTGTGAAGTTGACCGTATAAAATAAACACTATTTCCGTCACAGCCATATGTAGCCCATACCGCTCCACAGCGGACTCAGCTATCACGTCTTATCTCTGCGGGTCTTCCAGGGCTTGTGAAGTTGACCGTATAAAATAAACACTATTTTCGTCACAGCCATATGTAGCCCGTACCGCTCCACAGCGGGCTCAGAGATCACGTCTTATCTCTGCGCATCTTCCAGGGCTTGTGAAGTTGGCCGTATAAAATAAACACTATTTCCGTCACAGCCATATGTAGCTCCACCGCGGACTCAGCTATCACATCTTACCTCCGCAAATGTCCCATGCCTAGTGCAAAAGTGTCGGTTGACCAACAACGGAATGTTTCTCTTCCTTTCTATGTCCACCCTCGGGCAGGGGACCTTACCCCTTCAATTCAATGTCCTTCCCTTAACGGTACTCTACCTGGGTCGCTTGTCAGCTCGTGACAACTGTTTGTGCTTGTCTTCTTAGACGTGTTTTACAATATTTCTTACCTAGCCATTTTCAATGTACATTTGTCCCCTCTTAGTATAATTTATATTATATTGGCTATAATTTATATCTCTCTTTTAGACAGCTTTTAACCCCGTGACACGACATGTACTGTCTCAAAACTCAGAGCTATTATGTCACAAGCAGAGACAGAAAATATGTGTAGTGCGACAGTGAGTGGTATTAGTTCGAAATTCTAATAAACAGTAAAGAATATGCTAATTATGGACAGTTTCCCGTATATTTAAATTACCAAAGATTATTACCCGAAAGGAAGTTAGTAGATCTGTATTTTCATTTGGTGCTATACATCAATCCTACCTATAGGTAAAAGTGAAAAAATATATGGGAGTTGCTCATTATAATTCTATCAAGAAAATAATATGGTTCCTAACACTCTCTCCGTTCTTTTTCCTTCTAAACAGCACTTAAAAACATTGCTTTATACCTAGTTTACAGTGTAAATATTGTATTCCACGATACAATTCCGTAAATAAAAGTATTGGAATACCTTAAACAAAAAGCTACAAAAAGTGTGTAAGTTAGAAACACAACAGCATTAGTTAAATAGGTACTAATCTTCATATTTAATTCCCGCATTCTTTACAACACGAGTATTTATAATGAAATTCTCTCACCCAACCTACCCTTATAATGAAAAATCTTCATCTTTTTGCTTAATAATTAATATAAAAATAACGTTGATTAAAAGATAATGTGCTCACGATATTTGCATTTATAAATTATATCGAATTACGTAAAGATACTCCGTGAACTTTGGTTAAATTGTAGGACACTATAATATAAATTGGAAACTACGAGAGAGACTTATTAAAACATTTTTATTTTAAAATATGAATAAAAAAAAAAAAAAAAAGATCAAAGTAAAAGCTGTTCCTATCTGTGTCTGAATGTGAGTGTGTGTCTGTGAATATTCTAACTCAGAAACATTATTTGAGGATGCATACAATACTTAATATTTCTTTTTAGCATCTTTTAAAAATGCGACACGTAGATTTCCAAGAAAATCCTCCACCCTAGCTAACCTTTATATGGAATTTTTTTTCTCGAAATGTTTGATGTTCTAAAAATCTGATGTGTTCCATTCACATGACTTACTCTACATCTCTGCAACAACTTAACACGCTATGCTTCTTTTTACTTCGTGCTAATGGAGAAAAACTAGCAGAAATAGTTTATTACTTCCTTCCGTGTAAGTATAAGCGAAATAAGGGAGTACCATAGGGTAGTCAAAAGCTGGTTACTATGTGACTGAAGCTTTTTGTATGCACAGGAGATGACAAATTCTTGCATGAGAAAAGTAAACTTCTTTTAAAGCTGAAACCAAAAACAAGGAATAACTCAAAACCGATCAACTCCAGAAAAAAGTTAATATGACATAAATTGTTGGTTTATTGTGATGTACTTGTTTTGTGTAGTAAGGTTTTGTCTGTCTCTTATGGTTTACCATGTATACAAAATTCAATAAAAATGATCCAGTATAAAGAGGTCTTTAGAGGCTATTCCCAGAAAATTCAAGATATACATTTTATTTGGCGTGTAAATATCTTCAATAGAAAATATTTTAATCAAAATCCTTACAGCCATTTTTGAGAAAATGAAAATTTTCTAAATTTTGTCCACGTAAAGGTTAATTTGGGGTGGGGGATTTTCTTGAAAATCTTTGTGTTGCATCCTTGGAAGATAACACACTTGAACACAAAGTTTGGTATTTAACGGTCTTTTCATTTTTGAGTTATACTCTTCAAAGGCACACGAACACGGACTTTTTTCTGAAATTGTTTATTTTTTTGGATTCAGGGGTCCCAAAATATGTATTTCCGATGAAATCTCGGTATAGAATTTTTGGTGTAATACAATACCTTCTCTTTACACCACATACGTAGTACATGTGTAGAGAAAGTAAAAAGTACGTAACGGACACGTGGCTGTTCTTTAATCTATCTGCAATGTATGTTCTCTGCTACAAGAAGAAGTTCTCCCAGATGTGTGAAATTGGCACCGTATTCCTTCACCCCCAGCACGTTTCCGACATAATAGAGTCGCTCAAATTCCCTCAGTTCCCAAAGCGAATATGAGGTGTCCGTTTTCACAATCTGAAGAATCGTCAAAGACAACACTCGCTGGGGATCTATATGCCCAAACGAAAACTTTCATAGTCCCTATGTGTGGTTTCAGAAAAGACAGAATCTTACGCAAAACCATCGTTTTCAGGTATTTTGACAAAAAACTAGTTTTTTGCTAACATTTATTTTGAATTTAATAGCTCATTCTAAACTTCTTTTCTTTTTTTTAAGTTTTTATCCTGGTTAGTCATATTGGACTATGAGTGAAATTGGTGAAATGATGCTCAAATCATCTCGGGGTTCATGGAGCTTAAAGTTAATCGACATTCGTTCTTTCAGGATAAGGGAAAACCACGAAAAAAGCCTTATCCGGGTAAACTCACCCTGAGCGAGATTTGAACTCAAAACGACCGCATGTGAGATTTATGGTGGAATAAAACGGCGCAGGGGGAGGGGTTTCCCGGGTTCTCCGCCATCCACCAGGTGCTCCGTCTTCATTCCATGTATCATCAGTGTCATCGGATGCGATGCCATAGTAGTAAAAGCAGGCATAGAACTCTACCTAAAAAAAACTCAAGACATGTTGCATGTGAGTCACGTTACACCCACACTACCCAGACTGGCTTAAATTGTTTTTGTGCAATTATGTCAATAGAACTCAATTTTGTAAGTTCTTCGGTTTGTGCTTTAGAGCTTAAATGGATTATAGTCTAAGGGAAGAAAAACGAGATTTTCACAATGATGTGAATTCATAATGTTCTAAAATGCGATTGTTCCAATTACATTACTTCCTAGACCAGTTATATACAATGTGCATGTAGCTAGGGATAATCTTGTATTCCACCCAAAAATTCAATGTTGAGATTGTGCCGGAAATACATGTTTTGAGACCCTCTGAATCCCAAAAGGCACTTTTATAAAAAGCTCTGTGTGTGTAAGTATGCGTACGCTAACGCGTGTGTGTATATATGTATGTCTGTCTGTCTTGCTATGTATGTATGTGTGTGTCTGTGTCTGTCTGTCTGTCTGTCTGTATGTGTACAATATAACTCAAAAGCGAAAAATCGTAAATACCAGCTTGGTATTTGAGTGTTGTACCTTCCAAATAGATTTTCAGGCAAATTCCTCCACCAATGTCGTTCGCATGGAACATGTTTGCCTCCTCAATAAAGACTACAGCAATTTTGACTAAAATACCATATATTTAATATGTTTTCATGGTAAACGAAATGTATGTCTTGAACTTTCTTGGGGTAGCCTCTGAAGACCTCTTCATTTTGGATGAGTTTGTATAACCGGTAAACCGTAAAAGTTGGAAAACACACAATTTATGTCATTTACAGTTTTTTGTGACATATTCATTGTTAATAGTTTCAATTTTAAACCACTTAAAACTTTACTCAAACTGGAAGTCACACTCGTTAGTCTGTATTTTGTTTTACTTCTGAGTATACAAAGGGAACCGAATTTCAATTGTATGGCATAGCAACCTGCTTTTAGAATAGTTAACCATTGGTTCAGTCTAGTGCATTCCTTAATTTCCTTTCTACTTAAAAAGAAGCAAGAAAAAGATCGTTTCTAGCATTTATATCGATTAGCATGAAGTAGATAAATTATAAGATTTTGTAAGAATAATGTATTTACAGAACAGGAAGAGAGAGTCAAGTGCATAAAATACATCTGATTGTCTTCATTAAATTTGATCTCAACTGCATAATGGTAAATGAAGCATATTTCACTAAACATTCTATTCTGAAATTTTAACACAAAAACATATCTCGATTTAATGAATAAATATAAGATATGTTTTTATAAGAAAGTCTACTGCTATTTGCATTTGTGTGGGTAGAATAATTCGATAACCAACCGTTTGCCAGGTTCCAAGATTTTCTTTCACCATTATGGATTTATATATCTTGTGAGTAAACGTATCGTTTACCTATATAAAACTAACTACGAGTAAATTTTGTACATTATTTAATTATATGCCGGAATAGAAATTCGTTTCGTAGTCGGCTTACCCTCCCCCTATTTTTTTAAGACTGACACCCCCTAGGACTGTAGTGTACCCAAAAATTCGATGCCGAGATTTCAACGGAAATACATATTATGGGCCCCCCTGAATAAAAAAAACATTTCTGGAAAAGGTCCATGTGTATGTGGGTGTATGTGTGTGTCTGTGGACAGCATAGCTCAAAAGTGAAAATACCTTTAAATACCAAACTTGGTATTTAAGTTTGGTATCTCTCAAGGGTGCGACACGAAGCTTTTCAAGAAAATCCTCCCATCCCCAACTATCCTTTACATGAAACTATTTTTAAAAATTTTGATTTACTGAAAAGTGGCTCTAACGATTTTGATTAAAATACGTATATTAAAAATATTTACCTTACAAATAAAATGCATATCTTGAATTTTCTGGGAATAGCCTATTCAAGATGATTTTATTGAATTTGAACATAACGATAAAAGAAGTTGATTGTTTTCTAAATATTCCTTGTTTTTGGTTTCTGCTTTAATAAACTTATACTTTTCTCAGACAGAAGTTTGTAAACTCCTGTCCATGTATAAAGAAACTTCAGTCACATAGCACTCAGCTTTTGACTATCACTTTAACACAAGTTAATTCTACTTACAATGAAGCAAGTAATAAGAGTATTTCCAATACTTTTTCTCGATTGGCATGAAATAAATGGAAGCATACGCTTTTTAACAATAATTTGTTGCAGAGATGTAGAAAAAGTCATGTGAATGGAACACATCAGATTTTGCTTATTTAACAGGGCAGAGAATAGAGCTCACGCGAAGGCAAAGAAAGAAGAAAACTGCAAACTTAAAAATTTCACAGGGAAATTAAACAACAATCTGATGGTCCCATTCACACAACTTTTTCTACAAACTTTTGTTAACATTCTTTAACAATACAGTATAATTGCAATAAACATTAAAATAAATGGTTGTATTAGTCCCTTGTAAGTATCAGACTTTTGAAAAAACCGGTTGCTGTGTTAAACAATTGAAAATTTGGTTCGCTTTGCACAGCAGAAAATAAAACAAAAGAGAGTGAAACAAACGATGTCCTCCAGTTTGAGAAAAATATAAATAGCTTAAGATTGATACCAACATCAGGAATAATTCAGAAACGGTTACCTCTACAAAAAATGTGATGTGTTCCAATCACACAACTTTCTCTGTTCCAAATACAAACCTTTCTTACAAAAGATTATTCTTTTATCTAATCATGCTAATCGAGATAAACAATAGCAGAATTGTTCTTATCACTTCCTACATTGTAAGTAGAAAGCAAAACGGAGAATACATTATGCTAAAGCGATATTCAAAGCTTTTAAAACCTTGTAGCTACGAAAAACAATAGAGGTTCGGTTCCCTTTGCATGTTATTTTTTTCGAAAATCTTCATGTCGCATTCTTGGAAAAGACTAAACTTAAACATCAAATTGGGTTCTTAACGGTATTTTCGTTCTTGAGCTATGCTATCCACACACACACACACACACACACACACACACACGCACACGCGCGCGCGCGTCTGGCCGGAACTTTTCCTAAAAACGAGTTTTTGGATTCAGTGAACCTCAAAACATACATTTCCGGTGAAATTTCGGCATTGAATTCTTGGGCGTAATACAATAGCTTCTCTACCAGCTATGTGATAATACATACGTGTAGAGAAAGTCAAAGGAATAATACAGAGCAGTGTATGGTACCAGCTTAAGGAAGCTAAATTGTCCTTTCTCTCTCTCTCTATTTTTCATTTTTGTCGCCCTCCTTATTGCCTTCACTCCCTAGCTATCCCCCCACACTTTGGCGTTTATCTTCACCTTTCTTCCCCTGTCCATTTTTCCTATTTCTCCCGCATTTTTCTCCTCCTTTTCTCACTTGCCCTACCCTCTCACTTTCCTTCTTTCTGTACCACAGACCTGTTCTGTGTAATGAGAACTAGTTATAAAAGCACCTTTAGGGAATTTTGGGGCTGTTCATTGAAGGAGCATAATATTTCGTTTGTCAACTGTCTCTTTTATTTATCTGTTATTTCGTTGAAATAAGTGTGAATGCTTTGGTGTAGCTCATTTTTAAAGAAGAAATCTAATGTGGTACACTCACATGACTTTCTCTATCTTACAAAAGATTATTCTTCTTTCTACACCATGCTAATCAGGATAAACATTAGCAGAATTTTTCTTATTACTTAAGTTCCTTATAAGTAGATGGGAACTAAAGGAATGCGCTATGCTAAAGTAATAGTAATTTTTTTTTAAAAGTTGTCGTTATGCGATTGTCTGAGAAAAGAATAAGTACTTAATTGAAATCAATAACAAGGAATATCTCGAAAATTTTAAACTCCACGAAAAAAATGTGTATGACATAAATTTTTGTGTAGTATAAGTTTTGTCTATCTCTAGGATTTACTAGTTAGGCAAAACTGAGCAAAATTCATCCAGAATAAACAGGTCTTCAGAAGCTGTTCCCAAGAAATTCAAGATATACAATTTATTAGTTTTATAAATAGATTTAATTTTTGGCATTTTACTCATAATCGTTAGAGCCATTTTCCAGAAAAACAAAAATTTTAAAACTTTTTCAATATAAAGAGAAGTTTAGGATAGGGGGACTTTCTTGAAAATCTTCGTGTCATATCCTTGAAAGACACCAAACTAAATACCATGTTTGGTATTTAACGTCTTATAGTTGTTTGAGCTATACTGTTCACACAAACGCACACATATACACACACGCACACGCACATAGGCCGCGCCGTGACCGAGCTGTTAGATCACTCGCATCTCATCTAGGCGGCCCGGGTTTGATCTTCAAACGACCGCATGTGGGACAAAGCAGTGCAGGTGCGGGTTTTCCCCTGCTAACACATTCCACCGGTGCTCCATCTTCATTCCATGTATCATCAGTGTCATGCCTGCGGTGCCGTAGTAGTAAAAGCGGGCGTTAAACACTATCCAAAAAGAAGATACATGCAGACACACACAAACGGACCTCTTTCTAAAAATAATATCAGGAGACATAAAAACAAACGCACTGTATATCTTGAGATTTCTAGAAATATCTTTTGAAGAGCTCTTCATTATGGATGATGGTTGTACAACCGGTAAACTGTAACAGATAGATAAAAACTTAATAGATAAAAACAAAGATCTTGTTAAAACAACTTTAAATACTTTGATTTCACAAAGGGGAAGTTATCTTTTGTTTTATATCTCTCTTGTTTCACTCTTGGCCTTCGAAAGAGAACCAAGTTTCATTGACAAACGCATAGCGACAGCTTTTAAAATATTTTTACTGTTGCTTCAGCCTAGTGTATTCTCTTATTTCTCTTCTACTAATAAGAAAAGAAGTAATAAAGATCATCTCTGGTAATATATATCTCACTTAGCATTATGTAGATAAAAGAATAGCCGTTTTTAAGTTTGGTTTGTTTGCAGAACAGATATATTGTTGTGAATGGACATATTACTTTTTTTTTACTATCTCTAGCTATATGCACAACGTCGTATTGCTACAGAAAATCAGATGGTAGATTTAACCGGAAATATATATTTTGAGGTCCCCTGAAATAAAAAAGTGTTAGTGTGTGTGTCTGTGAACAACATAACTGGAAAACGAAAAGTGCATTAAATACCAGACTTGGCTTTCAAGTTGAGTATCTCCCAATATGCGAGATGGAGATTTTCAAGAATATAACCGCACCCTGAAGTACTCTTTACATTGAAAAATGTTCGAACCTTTTTAATTTTTCAAAAATGTGTTAAACAATTTTGATTATAATACCGTATATTACACATATTGATGTAACAAAATGCGTATCCTGATAATAGTCACTGAAGACCTCTTCATTCTGAATGGGTTTTGTGTAAGTTTTGTATCACTGGTGAATCATAAGGAATAAACAAAAACCTACTACACCGAAATCGTAGATCCCTTTTGACTCCAAACAAGCAAAGAGATTTGATAGTCGCTTTAGCGCAGGCCGTTCCGTTATGGAGTAACCACCTAGGCCTTTCACCTAGGCGGTGCGGGTCCAATGCCAATTGACCGCATGCGGGATTTGTGTTGGTGGGGTTTCCCCCGCCATTGCTGTTAGGTGCGCCATCTTCATTTCACATATCATCAGTGGCATTGCCTGCCATGCTATCTGTAATAAAACAGGGCGTTAAATGCTATAAAAATTGCTTTAGCCCAATGCATTCTCTTATTTCCCTTGCACTTACAAAAAAGCAAGTAAAAATCCCACTTCTGCTAATATTTATGTCGGTTAGCGTGATGTAAATAGAAGAATATTATTTTGTAAAAAAAGTTTGTTTGTGGAACAGTTAGAGAAAGTCATGTGAATGGAACACATCAAATTTACTTTGATTAACCAGCTAAAATGCTAAAACAGGTCATTTATTATAAGAATGTCGCAGAATATAACAAGTAAATATATTGAAATGGGTTATATAACACCATAACATAATATATAGTGTGAAATTTTTCTTAATATGTTTTAAAATATTTATGGTAAATATTAGAAAAAAAGCAATACCAATGAGTTAATAATCGCATCTAGAGTTAAAACGATAACCAGTAATTAATTCAAAAGTTGTTAGACAACCTTTCCCAGTATCAATCCCTTTTTAATATATATTTTGACGACCAACAGTAGAAGGAATAATTTGGGGACAAGTATAGTAAAGACTGTGGTTTTTACAGATAACCAAATAGCAAGAACTGAAGTTGAGCTTCAAACCCCATATGAATATCAAAATACATATAATATGGAATTTTCGATTCAGAAAACATAAGAATTTAAAGATACTCATTCAATCCGTTTCAAAACAATTATTTAAAACAAAACCATACAACTAGTAACAACAATACATTTCCTAAACCCGCCTCGGTAGTGTAGGGGTAGTGCGTCAGCCTCGATTTTCGCTTCAGATGTGTTATCCGGATGTGTTTTTTTTTTTCGTGGTTTTTTTCTTATCTTGTGAAGACGAATGTCGAGTAACTTGCAATGAAAGAATCCTCATGTGCTTAAATTTTAAATAGTGTCATTTAGAAGTAATTAAAGTTGAATATTATTGGAAGTTTAAGTACCCTACATAAGTCAGAAAAATTATTATATAAATGATTGTTACGTATTTCGCTTATGCATGGAAAATGTTTTAATCGGAATGTTTACTTCTTCATGTAATCCTCATAAAGCAGGAACAATCGTGGCAAAATTTAGGTTAAATGAAAAACTGTCTGAAGGAGAGTTATTTTCGCATGAAAAACCGCCCATAAGGAAATTGTAAATTGTAGTCAAAATAATTGAATGTATACATTTGTAAGTGAACTGGTATTCATACCCCAAAAGGATCCATTAGATCAGACAAACGAAATCAGCTTTCATTGTATAAGAGTTTAAATTTTGTTTTCTGTCATAGTAACACAACAAGTTATTCATATTTATTGATCTTACAAAAAAGCCGCTAAACGGAAGGTAGCGTTGTATAGCGTGATTTAAAACCGACGCTACGTTCATTTGCGTCGCAAAAAGGTAATTTTATAACAAGAGTTGTATACAATTAATATGTGTACATTGTAATTCTACAACATATGTAATGATCTTCGCGTAAGTAATGGAGGAAGTGTAAAATTCAACGAAAATAAACCTTGCTTTAAACTGTGTTAAAGCCATTTTGCGTTCGCATCAAACTGATACGAAATACATTATATTTGAAAAGAAATCTTACCTTGTAAGTTCAGTAGATTGGCTATCCCTTCACTCCACGAACTTTTGAGAAAGCTCTTGCGGTACAAATAAAACAAATAAAATTAATGATCTTCATACAGCTAGCCGAGGCATTACCACAACGTAACCAACTGTAAAATCTGCTGAAATAAACTTATTGTTGAAGCAGATGGAGCGAATCAACTTTACCGCCAATGACAGGTGAGCCAACAGCGGAAATAACTTACTAGTCATACCAACCGCTGCAAACTTTAAGCTCTATGGATTCTGAGATCGTTCGAGCACCATTTTAGCAATTTAATTCATCGTCTGATATGACTAACAAGTGAAAGGACATTAAGATATAAATAAATAACTAAATCACTGGATGTGAAATAACATACGGGTGTGAAATAAACATTAACAAAAAGCTAACAAGTTTAGTTACATAAAGAAACAATAAACAGGATTTTGAAAAATAAATCTAGCAAAAGACTCAATGATAAGGCTGAATAAAACAATACACATTACCAATTTGGATTATTGATTAGAAACATGAACAAAAACTGTACAAAAACTAGATTAAAGATAGACAAAAATAAGTTCCTCAGACCTAAGGAAGATACACAGAATTGTATGAAAAACACAATAAAATGAGAATCAAATATAAAATAATATAAAATTAATTAAAAATGATGACAGAAATCAAAATATCTTAATTACTTTCAATTACAGATTCCAAAGATATAGAAACCAACGACGACCCCCAAAAAAGATGGACTCAATAAGATTTTGGACCCGGAGAACAGCAGACTGAAAACGTCCAACCTGAGAAACAGAAAAAGAAGTAGAAGAAGATATGTTAACCTCTTCCTCTGTCTCGAAAACACATGTTCAGGGATTTCAAAACGAGAATTTCCAGTGAACTTTCAGTTCGAGGTTTTGTTTGAGCTGTACCTAATATTTCTCTGCCTCCAGAGGTGAGCTGTAGAGAACGACAAAAGAAATGCAAAGAATGCTGTGGAAGTAGATTAAAGGGTACGTCGTGTGTTTTGCAAAGTTTGGGACTGAGAGGCTGGAAGTTTCTGGCATGTAAACACATAGGAAAGATAAGAGCCGTTGAACACGGTGAAATGCAAATCTTAGCAGCTCTATCAAACCATAATGGATTCGCTCTAACAGCCCCTTCCTCTTTCCCGAGAAGAAAGTTATAAAAATGCAAGAACGCTGATTCTGTCCCAAACTTGAGATGTTTCCTCTGTAATCAAGAGTAGTGGAGCAATTTTGACAGTACCACCCCCTCCCCTCACGTCGAAGTTATTTGAACCTCTCTTGATTAACGAGTGCATCACCCTCATCTCCTTGTATTCAGCCCATCCTTAATTCCACAGTCTTGTCTCCTCGGCTAAAAGTAAAGACTCCAAGATTCAATTAAAAGGTTAAATTACCGGCTTAAAATGATGAAAAAGGGTAAAGAATAGAAGAGCTTTTCAGCTAAAATGAAATAAAATGGAGAGTAAAGAAACAAAGACGGCAAAGTTTCTGAAACTTTGCCTGGCGAAAATAACAAAAAAAAAAAAAAAAAAAAAACTATAATTTCTACGTGGACGATTTTTATCTTTTTTGCGGTTCTAGCAGTTTCTTCCGCCTTTGTTATTATTTACATATCTTTCAACATGAGGGATAGAAGAATTTGTTTCAAACTCATATAAATACATTAAAAGTTTTCCGTATTTTGTGCAGCAAATGCTGTTCATGCTTTACAAACTCCGAACAAATTTTTGTTTCCTCTCTTTTCTAAAGAGGCGGGGTTAAAAGCGGACAGAATCTCAGCTAGTAAGTTCAAATAATTCAATTCTGCTTATAATTTGACATAGGTTTCATTCAACGTTACTTGCTATGTAGTAATTATGCACTTGAACTTTGACTTCGTGGAGATCTGACAGCTCATTTAGAAATGCACTGGGACTACTCCCTACAGCTGTGATCGCTGATCGTATGTGTACGACTTACTTTGTAAGATACAGCTAATTGTTGGAACCCATTGTTACTCTGCGATAGCGGACAGTGCAGCGGAAAATTCTTTTTGCATCGCGGCTATGATTGTCACACTTATGCGAAAGAACACCTGTTCCTCAGAAGGTGTGCATTGTTAAGCCTGAGTGAGTTTGTGATTGCTGCGGTGGTTTTGCACTTGCGAGTGTTTCTAGAAATTTCCAGTGATTTAACCAACAAGTATAAAAAAGGCAAAGGTTCAGTTCTTTGGTGCTTCCGTCGAATCTTCCCTTAGGGCAGTAACTTGTTGGTTGTGGCTTTTCATCGTTTCACCGAGTTCTTCCACTATTTCCCATTGTTACACCAGTGTAACAAAAGCTCTCTTTTTCACCAACAACTCTTTTATTATTTTCACAAACTGATTATAATCGGAATCTGTTCACAAATCAGTCTGTTTTAACAATTCTGACATATAGTTTATTTTCTGTGTTCGCGGCAGCGACTACATGCTACGATTTTCCCGTCGAAACCCACTCAGCTCTTGCACGCGATACATACCCAGTGAAGTGAACTTCGGTGGGGCTTCGTTGCTCTTTTTATATCTGTTGATCACGTCCCTGGAAACTTCTAGAAACACTCCCATGTACAAAACAATCGCCGCTCACTCAAACGCACTCAGGCTTAACAATGTGCAGTTTTGGCGTCAAAGAACCTTCTGACAGAACACGTGTCCATTCGCACACGTAAAATTCTTTCTGTAATTAAAATTTCCAATAATACACTCGTAGATCTACTAGCACCGTTTAATATTTCATCATGATGAAACTTTGGCTCTCTTTTAGGATTATGTTTATGATTCAAATCATAACATGCCTATTTTAGAAAAAGTGTAACAATCACAGCTGTGATGTTAAAGGAGCTTGCCGCGCCACAGGTGTCCGCTAACGCAGTGTAACAATGGGTGCCAACAATCAGATATAACTTACGGAGCAAGCTGACCTACATGTTCGGCAATTGCAGACGCAGGGTATAGTGACAGTAATATAGA
This sequence comes from Hymenopus coronatus, assembly GCA_030762935.1. Taxonomy (NCBI): domain Eukaryota; kingdom Metazoa; phylum Arthropoda; class Insecta; order Mantodea; family Hymenopodidae; genus Hymenopus; species Hymenopus coronatus. The sequence goes on along the minus strand of CM060882.1, from coordinate 100,500,629 downwards.
GGAAGGCTCGATGATCACTGAAAGTCCTATAAGTTAATTTAAATTGAAGTCTCTTTTGAGCCTAGGTCGTTTTTCTGATCAACCATCGTATCTATGGAAATATAGAGTCAGACTGAAAAATAGAATGCCTAGCCGAGATTTGAACCACGTATTACATATATTGGTGGCTGCTTTCTGTTTTTGCCGGCGTTTCGCGCAACTTATGTTGAGCTTCTTCTGTGGGCAATGCCGATTGCTCATGCTGTGTGGCCGGCTTTATAGGCGAGTTACGACCGTCTTCTGCTTTTTTATTGGTTTGTAGTTGCCAATCGTGGTTGGCTCTGAGGTTGGTGTTACTTGTATTTCCACCAATCCCGGGCAGCTCTGTAATGAGGGTCTTGAAAATGACATTCAGTGGTTTACCACAGTCTCGATGTGCTTCTTTTTTTGAAGAACTATAATGATTCTGTTGTAAAATCGAGCACGGAAAACTAGGACTTTGACAACATCAAAATCAAAATCAACATGGCCATGTTTTTATTACGTGTTCCACATAAGCTGGGCGAAACGTCGGCAAAACCATGAGCTACAAGACAACACGGCCAACAGCGAAAGCAGCCATCAATATATTAGACAACGTCCGTGGAAGCATGAGTTTACATCGCGCATTTCATATTTTGACCAACTGTTATGCCAATCAGTGCTCATTAACTGTTTTACACGCAAGCGGTGCATAGGACAAGAGTTCGAAAGGTAGAGTCAGATTATGAAGCTCAGGCGTCGTATTGCCCCTCGAGTGTTGATAGCTGGTGAGACGTATAATGGCCCAGGGCGTCTTGACGTTCTAGAAGTTCTTGGGTTCTGCGATCTCAGGGCAGAATCTTGTCGTCTGTTGCTGCGGCTAGATGAAGTTGAATTAGGAAACGAGTTGAGAAGTGTGTTGGAAGAAGTGGATAGGGCTTTCTAGGTGTCGACGTCCATCAGTAATGAAAAAAACAGCTGGTAGTTTCTTAAGGACACATATGCCTGAAAGATACACATACATGTTAACACTTTGCTGCTGTTCGTTTTTTAGTTTCTCTACATAGTACATGGTACGTAGGTTGAGAAGTTCTAGCACTTCACCCAAAATACATGTTTTAGGGTCCCATGTATACAAAAAGGCATTTTTAGAAAAATATACGTGTGTGTGTGCTTCTGTGAACACGAAAACCCAAAAACGAAAAGTCGCTAAATATCAATCGTAGTGTCTAAGTTAAATAACCTCCAAAGATGCGACACAAAGATTTTGAAGAAAATCTCCCACTCCAAACAACACTTAATATAGAAAAAAAAAATTGATTTCCCCAAAAATGGCTACAACATTTTAATTAAAATACCGTATATTAAATTTACATGAAAATGTACATCCTGAATTTTCTAGGAACAGCCCCTGACGACCTCTATTTATTATTTATAAATTTTGCATAATTACTAAACCGTAATATACAGACAAAAATGTAGTATACAAAAATGTATATCTCGTTAAAACACATAATTTATGCCACATGCATTTTTCCTTGGAATTAACCATGTTTGATATATTTATTGTTATTGGTTTTAGTTTTAAAATACTAACTCTTCAATTTGGCAACTTTTGGTCATGCAAAGAAACTGATTTTATTCACATGCCAACCAGCTATTAAGATTTTACTATCGTTTTAGCATGGAGAAGTGCTTATTCCGTTCTACTTACAAGGAAGCAAATACTAAGACTATTTCTGTTAATCAATCAGCATGAAGTAGATAGAAGAATAAGTCTTTTTAACAGTCATTTGTTACAGAAATGTAGAGAAAGTCATGTGAGTGTAACACATATATTTTTTTTAAAATATGCGCCGTGTTCCTGTAACTCACCAAATTTAATACTTGGCCATTCACATTGATTTCCGTTCGTTGCTGTCTTGGTAACCATAAATACGAGAGTCATCCAGAAGGGGACAGACGATTTGGCATAACTAAGAAATAACGAAAGTTATCAACAAAAGTCTTTATTTACTCAACTCTGTTATTTTATATACACTTGCTATGTACATGTAATGCACACAAGAACTCGATACCGAGATTTCACCGGAAATGTATATTTTGGGCCTCCGTGAATCCAAAAAAAGCATTTTTGGAAAGAAGTCCGTGTGTGTGCCCGTGAGTATTTGCGCGTGAGTATCTTTGTGTGTGTGTGTGTGTGTGTGTTCGGATTGCATAGCTCAAAAACGGAAGGTCTTCTAAATACCAAAGTTGGTATTTAGGTTCAGTATCTTCTAAGGTTCTGACACGAAGATTTTTAAGAAAATCCTCCTACCCCAACTACCCTTTACGTGGAAAAATTTACGAAAATTTTTATTTTCTCAGAAATGGCCTTAGCGATTTTGATTACAATATGATATATTAAATATATTTACATGACACATAAAATGTATATGTTGAATTTTCTGGGAATAATCGCTGAAGACATCTTTAATCTGGTTGAATTTTGAGGAATTTTGCAATCCTGGTAAATCGTAAGAGATAGACAAAAATTTATTACAAAAAATGTATAGCGCATTAAAAAAATACACTTTTTGTTATGTTTTTGGAGAGTTGACCGTTTTTGAGATATTTCTTGTAATTAATTTCAGTTATAAAATACTTTTCTCATACGGGAACTTATCAACACCATTGGCCACGCAAAGAATCGCATTTCTATACCACAGCAACCACATTTTAAAGCATTTGACAATCGGTTTAGCCTAATGTATCCGCTTATTTCTCTTCCACGAATAAGGAACTAAGTTATGTTTATCTCGATTAGCATGAAGTAGATAGAAGAATAAGCTTATTAATAGTAATGTGTTACAGAGATGTAGAGAAAGTCATGTGAATGGAGCGCATAAAGTTTTTTTTAACGCAATCGCATTGCTATCAACGTATATATTGTCACGTGGTACCAGTTGTATTCTTTCATGACTAAAGATCTGAGCAAAGATGTCAAAGCTACTTTGAGGTCTTCATGACTGGGAAATCCTTTCCATCCAAAAAGTCATATACAGTGTCCAAAGTGAAACACCGGTTGTTCTAAAATTCTTTTGTCAGTTCTTTATGCTTTCGACTCCTCCATAAGGATTGATAAACATCCACTCTAGTCTTTTTCATACACACGGGTTCATCCTTGATAAGTCGTAAATAATGTGGCATTTCCTTACAGAAGGCTCATTACAATTGCTTCTTTGCCTATAAAATTCGATTGACATTCAAAAGTAACATTTGTGTATTAAAAAAACCAATTTTTTGGCGGTAGAATGTATAACATTGACCGGTACAATAAATACCTTGATAGCAATGACGGTTACGTTGAAAAATAGAGTAAGGTACTCTAATTTTGTAAATAAAGTTTTGTGTTGTTAACTTTCATTTTTGTCTGGTTATGCCAAATCGTCTGCCACTTTCTGGATGGCTCTCGTACTTATCTCGCGTATTCGGAACCATCTCGACACTGATAAATTACGTTCACACCCATTCACATCAACAAAAAACCTATTGCGTATTGTCTCCTAGGAGCATTCTTGGGCGATGGATCAAATTAACAGATAAGTAAAAGCGTCCCTTTAGGGTCAGCATGTTTATGACCCACGCTATTTTTGCGACCGGTAGAGTCATAGCTTTTTATGCCATTGGCGTACTTTTTAGCGGAATTCCTGTCATCTTCCTCCAATGGGTTCTACTTTAGCATGATGCCACTGTTGGTTTCCTGTCGGGGGGGGGGGATCTAGTGCGTCACTGATGCCAGCATCCTTTTACTCGGATACAGCATGTGGAAAGTTAATTCGAAACAGTGTTTTTGTGAAACAGACACAGTCTGAGGGCTATTTATTCAAAATTCGTATAAATTAATATACTTTGTACACTCCTTTAAGCACTACACAATGATATAATCGCCCGCTTGGGTAGTGTGGTTGTAGCGCGACTGCCTCGCATTCAACAGCTCGTGAGTTCGAATCTCGCTTAGGGTGAGTTACCCGGGTAAGGTTTTTTTTCGGGGTTTTCCCTTATCCTGATAAGACGAATGTCGAGTAACTTTAAGCTCCATGGACCCCGAAGTCATTGAGTATCATTTCACCAATTTCATCCATCGTCCGATATGACCAACTAGGTTAAAGGACGTTAAGATATGTGTGTGTGTGTGTGTGTGTGTGTGTGTGTGTGTGTGTAATTTAGATTATTCGAAAACTGTCAATTTTTGTCAACATTCACATTAATTATTCTGAAAATAATAACATTGATCTCCTCCTTTTTAGGTAGAGAGTAAAGTAAAATCTGGAGACGTAAAGTAATGTGACTACGACTTGCTGGCCCGTAATCGCCGCACATGAGTTAACGATTTGCACAGTAAATCTCATAAGCCTGCTGTTCCACGCGCTTGGTTGGCTTTGTTTAAGTTGCAGAAAGGAAGAGTTGAAAACCGGGCGAGTCAGTTTCGACTGAGAATGTCATAGCGTGAAGCAGTTGCATCTACAAGAATTAAGAAATTAGTGACTAGAAAAGCTTATATTGAAAATTTGTTTTGAAAGCATAGGGATAAAAAGTTTATTTGTAACAGATTTGAATAATAAAAATCAGTTTGATTACAGTAATTGCTACATTGTCAAGTCGCTATTGGACGTATGACATATCAAATTATCTTGATATCTCCTAGCGGTTTACTGAAAAAATGCCAGGCACTTGCAGAAATGTAATGTGTCGGCACGTTGCCGTGGTATCTAGCTCAGTTGGTAAGAACAACCGGACAGAAACCGAGAGATCCCTTTTTCGAATCCCAGCTATGGTGTTGAATTTTTCAGATCTTCTCTACCTTACTAACTATTGTCCTACGCACAGCGTGTGGATAACCATCTATCTTATTCTTGAGGGACTTTTAGAAAATAAAATAGCATAAGAGCCTCTCCAATAGAACAAACAAAGTGCTTCTACTGTCTATGTTGTAACGTAGCGTATAGATAAAAATAAACATAAATTCCAACAATTTGCGGAACCATGCATATACCATTTAAAATAAACCGGTGTACGGCAACACTCAGATACGCAGACCGCTCACATACTCATGGCGATTACATGAGCATAGTCTCAAAATACCTTTTTATTTTTTCCAAGTCCCTAATCATATAATATATTATTATTGCTCTACCAGTATTTCCTAGAAGTGTCATGAGAAGGTGACCTGCAATTATGTTAGCGGCTAACCGAATTGCTAATATACCAGGTCGGATAATATTTCTAAATGTTTCAATACATACTATAAAAGGTATTAAAGCGCCACACAACTGGTTTTACTGCTTTAGAGCAAATGAAACTTAAACAAAGTTGTCTGTGTTAACCCTTTGCCGAGATGGAGGAATTATATAAAGGATATTGGATATAAATACTAGTTTTTATTTATGTACATTCTCGGGAAGATTGATATTAGTTTTTTAATCAAGGAGCCGTAAAACATGTATTTTCGGTAAAGGGTACACAAAGAACACCTCGCGTACTGTGATATCCACAGATATACAGGGTTACTACAAAAGAAATAGACAACTTCAACTGCCTGTAGAACAAAAACTATTAGAGATAGCAACCTAATTATTTTGGAGGTATGTTGAGAAACTCTCAAAGTGTCGTTTGTTACTATTGGTAACGCTGTAGTGTTTTGTTTGTTGTTGCAGAAGCTGAAATGGCGTAAAATCCTATAGAAAAGGCATATTGCGTGTTGGAATTTGCTAGAACGCAATCAGCAACTGTTGTCCAACGACATTTTAGAACACGTTATCACAAAAATGAAATGATGCGCTCACAAAAACCAGCATCGTCTTCATCATGTCGCAACATTTCGATGCAAAAGTCACGCCGTATGACCTTATCTTCTTCACTCAGAAACTGCAACATCTGTAATGCATCATGTGCAGTCGCTTCCGCAAGATTTTCCATACAGTTTGCTGTGGAATTTGTAATTGCATGCTTACCCTAGATGTCGATTTCTGTGGGCTTCTTATGTAGGCAGAACGAACACGTTCAACGTTTTCTTCCGAAACTCTTGGTCTTCCCGAGCTCTTCCCTTTGCACAAACATCCCGTTCTCTCGAATTTTCTATACCAGTCGTAGATTGACTGTCTAGTCGGTGGCGTTTTGTGGTAACGTGTTCTAAAATGTCGTTGTACAAAAGTTGCTGATTGCGTTCTAGCAAATTCCAACACGCAATATGCCTTTTCCACAGGATTTTACGCCATTTCAGCTTCTGCAACAACAAACAAAACACTACAGCGTTACCAATAGTAACAAACAAAACTTTGAAAGTTTCTCAACATACCTCCAAAATAATTAGGTTGCTATCTCTAATAGTTTTTGTTTTACAGGCAGTTGAAGTTGTCTATTTCTTTTGTAGTAACCCTGTATTATGGCTAACATGTCTGGGAGGAAAGGTTGAAATAAAGAAACCATAGGAGGCTACAGTCTGAAGCCCTAATATTTCCAGGTCTTATGACCCATGTTCATAGCTGGAGCTGCTAAAAAGAACATCGACCTGGCAGGCCTCTATTTTTACTTTCTCTATACGCACTATGTACTTTGTACATAGGGATAGAGAAGGTATTGTATTCCACTAACAAATTCGATACCGAGATTTCACCAGAAATACATGTTTTGGGTCCCCCTAAATACAAATAAAAATATTTTTAGGAAAAGGTTCCTGTGTGTGTGCGCGTGTGTGTGTGTCTATGGACAGCACAGATCAAGCGTAAAGACCGTTAAATACCAAACTTGGTATTTAACATTGGTACCATCCAAGGATGCGACACGAAGATTTGCAAGAAAATCCCCCCCACCCCCAACTACCCTTTACATGGAACTTTTTTCGAACAAGTTTACTTTCTGAAAAATGGCTCTAACGATTTTGATTAAAATAGATAGATACTTTATTTCACTGTTTAGGGCGTGGCCCGGTGGCAGCGCTGTCAATGTAATAATACAATGAATTAAATAAACAATAATGTGAATAATACACTGTTAAAATGCCAATGACATCATAGTATACTAATACATATATAATTGTAACAACAGTAATAATAACGCAATATTTTTATTTACTATTCTGACTATAAATCACTCTTCTTTAGTCTCTTTTTAAAACTATTTACACTTTGAGGCAAAGTCTCCAGTAAATCTGCAGGTATTTTGTTCCATTCGTTTAATGTTCTATTTGTGAAGGAAAATTTACCTATGTCTGTTTTCTGTTCCCTATTTCTTATTTTTTCCGAGTGATCATTCCTCCCACAGTATAATGGCTTTAATAATCGTTTGCATATGTCTTTCCATGCAGGTTCCCCCTTATAGGCTCTAAAAATTGCACATAGCCTTGCTGGTCTCCTACGTTTTTCTAGTGTTTCCCAGGAAGTAGCAGTGCTGGTATGATTTTCGAATCGTTTGCTTCTGTCTACAAATTTAGCTGCTCTTTTTTGAACTCTCTCTAGTGCCAGTTTTTGCCCCACCCGATACGGATCCCAGCATGCAGCACTATATTCTATAATTTGTCGAACTAAAGAAGTGTATGCCAAATTTCGCGACTTTCCATTGCTGCGTTTTAAAATCATTACGAGATGCAACGCTTTCCACGCCTTCCCAGTGATCGAGTTTACATATTCCCCCCACTCCAAGCTTTGATTTAGTATTACCCCTAAATATCTGGTGCTATTTACTCTCAGTATTTTCTTATTGTCTAATTTATATATTACGTTTTCTACTATTCTTGCCCTTGAAAATATAATTGTTTTACATTTAAACATATAGCACCCATGCCCAAGGCGGGACTCGAACCCACGATCCCCAGCGCTACGAAGCACCAAAGCGGGACGCCTTGGCGAGCGCGGCCATCGTATATTAAAGATGTTTACCTGACAAATAATATGTATATCTTGAATTTTCTGGGAATAGCCTCTGAAGACTCCTTTATTCTAGATGCATTTTGCGGAATTTTGCATCACTGCTAAACCGTAAGAGATAGACAAAAACTTAGCACACAAACAATGTAAATTACATTAAAACACACAATAGATGTGTATATTTTTTTCGTGGAGTTGATCGTTTCATGAGATATTCCTTGTTATTTGTTTCAGCTTTGAAAATCTTATACTTTTCTCATACAGGAATTTGTCAACTCCTGTTCATACAAACAAAGGAACTTCAGTCACATAGCAATCAGCTTTTGACTATCACTTTAATCTATGGTACTCCCTTATTTCGCTTCCACTTAAAAGGAAGCAAGTAATAAGACTATTTCTTCTAATCTTTTCTCGATTAGCATGAAGTAAATAGAAGAATAAGCAATAATTTGTTACAGAGGTATAGAGACAGTCATGTGAATGGGACACATCAGATTTTTCTTATAAAGTCTATTTAAGAGCATACTATTGTAGACAGGGAATATTCGTTTCATTGAGCATATATCTGCCTGTATGTCATACCTAGGTACACTATGAATGTGCCTAGCAACTCCGGTGAATCAAAGAAGAGCCATGAGTGAATGTGGTCAGGCGACTGAGATCCAACCTCCCTGGCTTGTTGTATTTTACATAACATCTCAATAGAACAATTTTAGCTGTAACACAAACATGCCCTGTAAACTGTAGGAACAGTAAAATAAATTAATGAGTGTTGATTCTTGCTTTCCCTCTCAGTTTGTTATTATTACCACTTTGGGCAATTTCTTCAAACAGAAGGAACAAAAGTTTTCAGAAGTTAAATATATTTAAAGAATGCACAAAGATAAAAAGCCAGTATATCTTAACAAGCATGAAGTTTTCACGACTCGTGACCTTTTGCTGAAATTAATTTTTCACCCTCGACCTACCTCGGTATTACTAATTTCACGAGAAGGAAAAGCAGCAAAAGAAAATGTGTCCGCCGCCCGTGTAAAGAGGAAATATTAAAACAGATAAATAAGGAGTGGGTGGACCTGTGCCGGAAAACAAAGACGCAACAGCATAGCAAATGCGCCCTAATAAGAAACTTTCTGCAACCCAACGTAACGCCCGTACATGCAACCATTGTCTTGTTTCTTTCTAATTGAAGACCGGCTACTATATTTTCCCGAGTTAAGCCTGGACTCCGTCCGTTGTAAGCATGTTAACGTTGAACTCTTAACAGATAATGTGTTTATGCGGTTGCAGGAAAGCAAATCAAAATTGAATGGCGATTAAGTTGGCTTTAATTATTGTTAGTTGATTGGAGTGATTGCTTGATTGCCAGTGAAGAGGTTTTGGGGATCAACATGCTCCAAAATTAAGCTGTGTATGCACAAACTTTTGCTAAGGCATGTATGTGGAATGTTTGTTGCAGAATCTTCCTCAAAAGGCTGTTTGAAAACGACACCTAACGAAAATATTAGTCGATTAGCTTACACTTTGACTTGTGCGAAACTTGATGTCGCATCTTTCAAACTCTTCTATTTAAAGTTTTATGTGTGTTTAAAAATCGCACACAATTGGGATTAGGCAGCGAAGGAACAACGGTTGTCATACGCCACGTAAACAACCTCAGAACGTGTTATACGAAACATATAACAAAACCCACATGCTACGTTTTCCATTACTAAGGTGACTTGTGCCGCGCCGGTGTGTCTATCAAGCCACCCTCCACGCGACTGGGATCTTCGCTACCAACCGGCATCTCTCTTGGAGTGGTGATTTTATAGCAGCTTTTCTATGTTACGAATTTAGAGCTGAACATTATATTCATGTATCACGTACGGTGTGACCAACAAGGTCCACATCTTCTTTGGTGTTGTTTTGAAACACTCTGTATATGTATAAATATTGCTATTACAATACAAATATGTAGAGTTGGAGGTGAATTAGTTCAAATATGTATATCAGCGTTTAAGAACGAAGTGATTGCAGCTTTTTTCGCTATTTTTAAAGCTATATTCATGAGGACAATTTCACGATGTTTTTATTCCTTATATCATCGGCGATTTTTTACGTATCATTTCACATAATTAACCCACCTCTGCCCTTTGTCCTGCTCGACTATAGGTGGTGTGGTGTGAGAGACGAATATCGATCGTTCTGAAACTCCAATCTACGTAAACATACGTTTTTGTATTCATAAAACGTTACATAATAAATATTTACAATGTACTCAGGGTCTAGTTTAAAAACATTGAACGCAATGACTCATTATACCTACCTTATTTAAAATTAATTTTATTGAGCATACCTATACATAATTGAAACAAATATGTAAGCATTTGCACTTACGTTCTTTAAAATACAAGATCACCCTCATTGTTCTTACAAAGGTGGAGTATTTAAATTAAACCTCAGCAATAAAAAGAGCTTCAAGTCGGGACTTAAAGGTAAATTGTGGCTTTCATTCTTTGATATACTGCAGTTAACGTTCGTCTTTTGGGAAAATGACGATTTAGAAGTCTCTTTTGACACAGTCCCTGGCAGCTCTGGTAGATTCCCCAGTTGTGACGTAAATTAAATGAATATCTGCTTATTCAGCATTAGTAAAGGAAAGTTTGCAACTGATTCGTCCCTCGCCACCTCTCTGTGAGTCACGTAAATGCAGGGTCGGCAGTGTATCTACGACATGAACTAAACACAGAGGCTGACCGTTCCGAGACGTATATAACACAAGAGAGACATAACGCAGGGTCGCATACTAGACCTTGAAATTTGTGTTTCATTTATGATAATGCTATTAAAAGAAGGGCAAATTGAGATTTATGTGTTATTCGTATTGTTCATTAAATATGCTTTTGTACAATCTACTAAGTAGAGAAAGTAAAATGTCACCGTAGTGTGGAAGCTTGTTGTCACACTTTAGGAATTAGACATTTGGTTTGGGTTCAATACTTAAAGTGAAAGTAAAGTATATAGTGATTGGCCACTGATTTTTAATGCTTATGTAGATCCAGTAGAACAATGGATGTATTCTGTGTTCGTCAGATACAGAGTCCAGTTGTTCAGAAAGCCCCACGAGAGACACGTTGTTACAGTTGACTTAAAAATGTGATACCCGAAATTTTAGCTTAAATTTGAGTCTAAATTCGTAAAGTTTTGAACAGCGTATATAGTGTGGTGTGAAAATCACATCTTACATATAGTTTCAGCTAGGCCATTAGATCTTTGTTTGAAATTTAGGCATTGTGAATTCAATTTAAAGACAACTTATTTGTTTTTTCTATCAATATTCCTTTACTGATTACTCCCTGCTAAGATATACTTGCTCCAATAACTTTTAATTAGCTAGTCGGAACCAAATACATCAATAATAGAAAATATATCGCGAAGCAATGTCGCACACAGCTTTACGTGATGCGGAAATTGTCAAATGTAACGGGGGTTCCGGGTTCGAATCGCGTGGGCAGGTTTAGCATATTTATGGAATGCTGTGGAGATGTGGGTACGCGCTCAGATGTGTTGGCATGGCATTTTTCTTAGGGATGGTAAGACCTAAGTGGTTTCTTTTGTGTTCAGGATTGTTATTGAACTCGTTTAATCATTTTCTACGACATTTTCTGCCGTCGAACACGCATATATTCGTACAAAGTTTCCCCTTTTTAGATATGCTTTACGCTATCGCAATTATCATTCCTTATTACTTTTGACTGTCTTCTGGTGTTTTGAATAAACACGGTTTCTATCACAGCCATATGTAGCCCATTCGTTTCCACCGCGGATTCAAATATCACGTTTTAATCCAACGAGTCTGCCATAGCAAGAGTTGACGTATTCTAGTGTATTAAATAAACACTATTTCTATCACGGCCATTCGTTTCCACCGCGGATTCAAATATCACTTAATAATCCAACGAGTGATGTTGACCGTATTCTAGTGTATTAAATAAACACTGTTTCTATGAGGGCCTTATATAGCCCGTTTGTTTCCCACCGTTGACTCAAATATCACGTCTTAATCCAACGAGTCTTCCATAGCATGTGAAGTTAACCGTGTTCTGGTGCATTAAATAAACACTATTTATATGAGGGCCTTATATAGCCCGTTTGTTTCCCACCGTTGACTCAAATATCACGTCTTAATCCAACGAGTTTTCCATAGCATGTGAAGTTAACCGTGTTCTGGTGCATTAAATAAACACTGTATCTATGAGGGCCTTATATAGCCCGTTTGTTTCCCACCGTTGACTCAAATATCACGTCTTAATCCAACGAGTCTTCCATAGCATATGAAGTTAACCGTGTTCTGGTGCATTAAATAAACACTGTTTATATGAGGGCCTTATATAGCCCGTTTGTTTCCCACCGTTGACTCAAATATCACGTCTTAATCCAACGAGTCTTCCATAGCATGTGTAGTTAACCGTGTTCTGGTGCATTAAATAAACACTGTTTCTAAGAGGGCCTTATATAGCCCGTTTGTTTCCCACCGTTGACTCAAATATCACGTCTTAATCCAACGAGTTTTCCATAGCATGTGAAGTTAACCGTGTTCTGGTGCATTAAATAAACACTGTTTCTAAGAGGGCCTTATATAGCCCGTTTGTTTCCCACCGTTGACTCAAATATCACGTCTTAATCCAACGAGTCTTCCATAGCATGTGAAGTTAACCGTGTTCTGGTGCATTAAATAAACACTGTTTCTATGAGGGCCTTATATAGCCCGTTTGTTTCCCACCGTGGACTCAAATATCACGTCTTAATCCAACGAGTCTTCCATAGCATGTGAATTTAACCGTGTTCTGGTGCATTAAATAAACACTGTTTCTATGAGAGCCTTATATAGCCCGTTTGTTTCCCACCGCGGATTCAAATATCACGTCTTAATCCAACGAGTCTTCCATAGCATGTGAAGTTAACCGTGTTCTGGTGCATTAAATAAACACTGTTTCTATGAGGGCCTTATATAGCCCGTTTGTTTCTCACCGTGGACTCAAATATCACGTCTTAATCCAACGAGTCTTCCATAGCATGTGAATTTAACCGTGTTCTGGTGCATTAAATAAACACTGTTTCTATGAGGGCCTTATATAGCCCGTTTGTTTCTCACCGTGGACTCAAATATCACGTCTTAACCCAACGAATCTTTCACAGCAAGTGAATTCGCGTTACTGGACCAACAAGACAACCGTTTCTATTTGCTTTGTTATGTCCAAACTTTGGCAGTGGAACTTTCAACCTCTTCGGTTCATTGTCCTGCCCTTAAAGGTATTCTTTTCCTGGGTCGTTTGCCTGCTCCTGGTAAACTCCGTTTGTGCGCTTTTAGACGTGTTTTACAACATTTACGTTTTAGAGACCTTTAATCCCGTGGCACAGGTATTGTCTCAGTGATTATTAGAAATGTGTTTTGATAGTTTAGAATTTCGCTCCTTTCTAGTTTCAAATGCGTGTACTCACAAATGCAACAATTAGCATCAACCAAACGAAACCTTTTGCCTAGGAAATGTTGCCAACTTCAGAGCAATGATTCTCTCATTTTTAAAGACTCGTCGAAATCCCAACACCAGACAGAGGACTGACAAAAGGAAAGAGGCAGTGAGACATAAATGCCTGTATCTTGGTAATCTTCATATCCGCGACTTAGCGCCTCGTGCGAGTAATCTACCTTTTTCCGAACAAACCCTCTCTCAGTAATCTTGAAACATGAAGATGGGGTGGAATTAAAATGCTGCCTTATCTGTGAAAGGGGATGCGGCTGTAACTTGAGCAGAGAGGGGTAACGACACTGGGCATAATTTTTTCCGCATTTCACAACAGTTCTTGATTACAGGGGAAGAACGGCGAGGGAGAATTCGGTGCATGTATAATACGGAAGAACCATCGCAAATTTAATTAGTGTTAGAAGAGGTTCTAGTTTCTAAAGTGAGGGAGGAGGCAAATGACGGAATTGTACGTACATTAGAAGAGAAGGGAGAAAGGGAGGCATCTCGCTAATGCTTCCTTATGTTCTCTGATAGCAGTTGACAGAGTTGAAAAGGTATCACAAATGGAGGTTGACGTATGTTCCCTTGCTTTAATACTGACTTCCTCAGCGATAGTACAAATGTATCTGCGAAGATACAGGATATTATTTCCTAAACGTTCATTAATGATATCATCCTGTAGAATGGCTGTATTTCTGGATCAGTGCTGAAGCGTATTTTGCCCTTTAATTTGCGCGTTTTGGCGCCAAAAACTGATCTATAGCTCACACTTACAGTTTATGGTGATACCCATACTAAATTTAAATTCACAGATTATTATTTTATCTACGACTGGTTAATTGTGATTTATGATACCAAAAACTTGGTTTTCTTGTCATGTTTAAATGATCATATAATATGCTTCTTGCTTTTCATAACTTTTATTGTTAGTAAGATCATAATCAAATGTATGTATTTTATACCTCTGCTAGTGCGTTTTACCCGGTGGCAGAATTAAATAAATATATGTACAAACATTATTACAAAGCATAATGTAATGAATAAAGATCAGAGGTTTGTGCGGTTTTTTGTCAGGTTGCGTATACGTAGACGTTATACAGCTGTATGCCCAGCGTCTATGTTGACTTCAGACGTAAACAAACCACATGAAGCATACAACTTGTAAAGGAGAAATGCAACTCTCCGTTATGATCTAGCTCTAACACATGACTGTAAGAAGCAAATGATTAGCGTGTGCGTTCTCAGTTGCATTTTTTTAGGAGCACTGTCCTAAGTGGTTTTTTCTACTTATCTACTTGTACTAGCTGACAAATCTACGTGTTGTTCAAATCTGGACATCTATTGCCGACACGTGCTCCACTTGGACATGTTGTAGATGATGTTATACGTCTGCTAACCCGCAAAAGAGGATGACAAAGAAGTAGAGCACGTGTTGGCAATAGATGTCCAGATTTGAACAAGATGATAGCGTCACTGTATGTAATGGCTTTTTAAAATTTTTAAATAATTACGTATATTTCGTGTCTTTAGTAATGACCATTAAATACGTATATAAACAAAACCCCAACTTCGACTTGGATTATATTAAGTTAAAACAATTAATAATAACTATATGAATCAAAACATATTATTACAGCTGCCAATTTATGAATTTGTACAGATAGGTATAAAATTTCATTACTGACATAGTGACACCTGTAAAGACTTAATTATTTTACTATTTTCATTCATTAACAATCTAATCAGTATCCCCAAAAAGTTATTATATATCATTAGTATTAACAATATATAATCACAAACATCACATAAGTATAATTTTCAATATATTATATAACATTTGAATTGATATTTTTTCCAAATATCTCCAAGGACATAAATGCCTTCATTGCATTCTTTAATGGTTCTATTAATAAAAGAGAAGTTTTCTATGTTGGTTCTGTACCCTCTACTCTTAGTTTAGAACAAGTAATCGTATCGTACCTAATATGTTGGCTGGTCTAATCTATCAGTAAGATCTACTCGTGCATTTAAACCAGCATAAACTTTAATGCATAACCTCTGTTTATGTACTTATGATATGGATATCTATGTATGTTTAAAACCAGTTGAAAACTGGTTATTATTAATTATATCTTCATGTTGATATAGTGGAAAACGTAATTACGGATATTTATTATTACCTGAAATTAAATGATAACCACCCTAAAAATTAATGTTTTAGTCTCAGTAATAACAATTAATTGTTGCAGCATACCGTATTATATATGTTTTAAACTATGAAAATAATATACTTTTGTCAAAAAAAGGCTGGAATTTCAACAAAATATTCAAATTCTTGTTTAGTGGCATAACAATGGTAGTTCTTATAGGGGTATTGCATAATCTCTGACTAAAAACGCGCCGAGGTTTAGAACACATTAAGCTTAAGGCGAAATTCTGTGAAAATTGGTCCAAAATTCCTAAATTAGTTTTATGCCTTAAATGTAATATAGACCTAATACGCCAAAAATATCAGGTTTTCTTTGTTCTAGCGCCACCACAAAAGCATCACGTGACGATTAAATTAAGCTGCAACGCCAAATTGTGTACACCATGTCATGACAAATTTAATAAAACTTGCGGTTCAAATTTGGCGCAATTTAGAGGTAAAGAGAAGTTTGTTCTTCTGTGTTGGCTAACAATTGATTGTAAAATTATGATATGTGGCGCATTTTGTTCCAATACCTGTCAACAATATTAATTTTGATAATTTTTGTTTAACTCTGTGTTCTCAGTTGCCACTTTTCTACATTTTCTTAACTCCAAAATGTTGCACACGATGCAATTTTCTATCAATCTATATGAAATTTTAAACACAATTGTAATAGTAATTGCAAAATAAATTAATGCTTAAATATGCTACAGTTTTGTTATTTCAACTGAAAAAGTGCAACGTTTAAGACTTATTTAAAAAATAGGAAAATAGCAACTCTTAAAAATCTTTAGTTTTGTCCTTCATTAATAAGGAGAAGAAGAAAGTTCACATCAGTACAAACCATTATTAGATTAAATTGAGTGCAAACATTTATTTCACGTCCATTATTTTTACTTCTTCTATCACGTATGAATAATGTTCACAGGCAGAGAAGATATCGCTATCTACCCAAAAATTCGATACCAAGATTTCACCGAAAATACACGTTTTAGAGCCCTCTGAATTAAAAAAAAGAATAATTTGTAGAAAAAGTCTGAGAGAGAGAGAGAGAGAGTGTGTGTGTGTGTGTGTGTGTGTGTGTGTGTGTGTCAGTGTCCGCGGGCAGCATAACTCTAAAACGAAAAGTTTGTTAAATACCAAACTTGTTAAGTTCGGTACCTTCCAAGGATGCGACATGAAGATTTTCAGGAAATTACCATGGCCCCAGCTATCCTTTATATGAAACATTTTTTCAAAAAAAATTATTTTCTCAACAATGGCGCTAAAGATTTTGATTAAAATGTCACATATTTAGACATATTCTCATTACAAACGAAACGTATATATGATTTTCTGGAATAGGCTCTAAAAATGTCTTCATTCTGGATGACTTTTGTATGACCGGCAAACCATAAGAGATATACAAAATCATACTGCATAAAAATGTAGATCTTATTAAAATACACAGTTTATGTCACATACAGTATTTTTTTATTTTTTAACTATTTTCCAGATATTCCGTATTATTGGTTTCAATTTCAAGCTACATTCAAAAACGTTTCTGGTTTGTTTACTCCTAGCAATCAAAGAGATAGGATTTTAGTTGTTTCACATAGGAGTGGCTTTTAAAGGACATGACTGTCGCTTTAGCCTGTGCATTTTCTTATTTCCCTTCTACTTACAAGGAAGTAAATGATAAGATTAATTCTGTTTATGTTTATCTTGATTAGCATGATATAGATAAAATATTAATATTTTGATAAAAATATTTGTTTGCAGAAGAGCTAGAAAAAGTAATGTTAATGGAACACATTAGATTATTCTATATTCCTTTTCATCACCATCTTTCATATATTTCTTGTTCACTTCCATGTCATTGGGCTGAGGTCAAATTTTGGATATGCTGTGATTCAAAACTTGCTTGCTCCTGGACACGCTACTGGCACAGGCATTGGTTTGTTAGTGCTTACAAAGAGAATATAATCCGTAGAACAACAATCAAAATATGACTTCTAATGGACACAGAAAAACATCTGATATGTTCAATTCAAATGACCTGCTCTACATCGGTGTAACAAATTATTGTTAAGAAGCATATTCTTCTGTATACTTTATGATAATACAGATAAACATTAGCAGAAATTGTCTTTTGCTTGCTTCCTTGTATGTAGAAGGAAAATAAGCGAATACACTAGATTAAAACGACAGTAAAATCTTTGAAAATATGATTGCCGTATAGTTGAAATATTTCTATGCAGGGCCAAGAGCTCACAACTATCCGTGTTATAAAAGTTTAAGCATTTTAAATATGAAATAAACAATAAGGAATATCTCAGAAATGGTGAATTCCACGAAAAAAAGTTTATGATATAAATTGCGTATTTTAACATTATCTACGTTGTTTGTGTAATAAGCTTTTGTCTAACTTTTACGGCTTACCAGTTACACAAAATTCAGCAAAATTCATTTAGAATGAAGTAGTTTTCAGATGCTATTCCCAGAAAATTCAAGATATTCATTTTATTTGTCGTATAAATATATTATATGGCATTTTAATCAAAATCGTAGGAGAATTTTTGAGAAACTCAAAATTTTAGAAATTGTTTCCATGTAAAGGGTAGCCTGGGAAGGGGGATTCTACTCAATCTTCGTGTCTCATCCCTGGAAGATCCTAAACTTAAATACCAGGTTTGTTATCATGTTCACAGACACATGGACACAAGGACACACAAAAAAACGTTTTTCCAAAAATGCTCTTTTGTATACAGGGGGCCCTAAAACATGCATTTCCGGTGAAATCTCGATATAAAATTTTTGGGTGGAATACAATACCTTCTCTATATACTATGTACGTAGTACGTGTAGAGAAAGCAATAAAATGCTGAAAAGACTCAAATAAGATCTGACATGTGAAATACCATTATACACTCGTAATTTGTACTTAACTGTTTTCGAAACTTTAATAAATTGTACTCGACTATTATAGTAATGTTGATAATCATGCAGCATTGAAATATTTGTTACTGAAGTGTAAATTTAGCGTATTTCTTTCTGTTTGTAACAGGCAAGTTTGGTTAAAAAGAATACTTTTGCACTTCAGTGTTTTTTATACTTTCTTTATCTCCGTATGTACAATGTACAAAGGGATAGAGACGGTATTGTATTCCAAAAATTCGATACCCAGATTTCACCGCAAAGAAGCATTTTAGGAAAAGGTCCGTGTGTGTCTGTGGACCGCATAGTACAAAATCGAAAAGACCGCTAAACACCAGATTTGGTATTTAACTTTGGTATCTTCCAAAGATGTCACAGGAAGATTTCCAAGAAAATACCACCATCCTCAAGTACCCTTTACAGGGAACGTTTTTCGAAAATTGTGATTTTCTCAAAAATATTATAATTACAGATATTTGCCTTACAAATAAAATGTATATTTTGAATTTTCTGGGAATAGCCTCTGAAGAGTACTTTAGCCTGGATGCAGTTTACAGAATTTTGCATAAACTCTAAACCGTAAGAGACAGACAAAAACTTACCACAAAAAATGTAGATTACATTAAAACACACAATTTATGTTAGTATATATTTTTCATAGAGTTAATCGTTATTGAGATATTCCTTATTATTGGTTTCAGCTTTGAAAAACTTATACTTTTCTCATACAGGAATTTATCAACTCCCGTTCATACAAACGAAGGATCTTCAGTTACATAGTAACCAGCTTTTGATTATCGGTTTAACATATGGTGCTCCGGTATTTTGCTTCTACTTACAAAGAAGCAAGTAATAAGATTATTTCTGCTAATTTTTTCTCGATTAGTATGAAGTAAATAGAAGAATAAGGTTATTAATAATAATTTGTTACAGATTTATAGAGAAAGTCATGTGAATGGAACACATAAGATTTTTTTTCCGTAGTTTAACGTCCTTTAAGGTGATAGGTCCTTGTCCACGAAATCTATGAAACAATGCTCAAAGGATGCCAGATTTCCTGGAGTTTAAGAGTGACATGACATTCGTCCTCTCAGAGTAATGGAAAGTTACGGAAAAAATCTTATTTGATAACTCACCTTAAACGAAATTTGAATCTCAGAACGCTACCCCAACACTACAGAGGTGGGCTGTAATCCTGTATGCGCAGTAAGATTTTCTATTCTGACATATAATGGAAGCGCATCTTTATGAGAGCCAATAAGGAAGTTTTGTAGGAATAGCGTAGCGTTTGATAGGTTTTAACTAAGTCATCTGCTGCATTACCAATTTCAACCTGTACCTCATCATTCACTGATTTTAATCCTCTGAAGTGAGGTGCATGAGTTGATAACGTGTACCCTTAACATCCTCAGAACTTTGGTGACTGATGAAAGTATTTTCTGCCCAAAATTCAAACTTTTAAGAACAAATGAAAACATTGGTCCCATTAACTTACATTACTACGCTAACTTGACCATTACCACATTCTACCATTACATCAACCACCGCTATTAACACTTCCACTACCACTCTACCATCACTATTGCAATCACCACTTTTAATACTACCATTACCTTCACCAACATGGCCGCGCCGTGGTCGAGTGGTCAGACCAAACACGCCTGTCACCCAGACGACCCAGCAAACGCATGTGAGATTTGTAGTGGACATAGCGGCGCAGGGGCGGGTTTTCTCCGGATTCTCAGGTTTCCCCCGCCATCACATTCCACTGGGGCTCCGTCTTCATGTATCATCAGTGTCATCGCCTGCGGTGCCACCACCACTACAACTTGAACACCGTAACAACTACATCACTACACCACCATTACTACTATCACCTCTACAACAACCACACTTTACCTACCCTAAGTACTACGGGCCACGAATGTTTTAAAGCATATCGTTTTTACTTTCTCTTCAGTGTGCATGGTACATATGTAGAGAAGGTATTCAACTCCACACAAAACTTCAATACAGAGATTTCACCGTAAATACACCCTTTGGAAAAATTTCCAAAATTTTGATTTTCTCAAAAGAGGTTATACCGATTTTAATTAAAATGGTGTGTATTAAACATATGTGCATGAAAAATAAAATGTACACATACCTTGAATCTTCGACAACAGCCAGTGAAGAAAAATTTATTCTGGATGAATTTTGAATAAACAATTTTGATTAAAGTACCTTGTGTTTGAGATATCTACATGTCAAATAAAATTTATGTAGATTATTTTGATACAGCTGATCAATGTTCTTTATTGCCTAACACACCCCTCACAAACCGATCCATAGCCTTAAAAGTTTCTGCCAAGTCTTAAAACTTTAAAAAATAAATAGTTCTGAAAGGGTTTTATATAACTTGTAATCTAAAAGAGACAGCCAAAATTACTATAAAAATACTGGTGTGTTTCATTCATATGACTCTCTACAAACTACTGTTCCAAAACATTATTCCACTATCACATCTTGGAAATTGAGATAAACATTAGAAGAAATACTTGTTTTAGTTTATTCTAAGTAAAAGTGAGGTTAGCTGATACACCAGGTTAAGGTGATAGTTAAACATTTTAAAAAGTCAATCGCTGCATGAAACAATTTAAATTTGGTTCATTTTGCTCGGCTAGTAGAAAACAAAAGATGATCTCGCGTGTAAAAAAGGTTTAAGTAGCCTAAAATTTAAACCAATAGGAACGAATATCTCTAAAACAGTTAACACTAAAAGAAATGTATGTAGTATAAATTGTATGTTTTAATGAGATCTACAGTTTATGTAGGAAGTTTTTGTCTATCTCTTACTCTAATCCAACATTTACTCACACACGTCTTTAGAGGCTATTACCAGAAAATGCAATATATGTAAGGTGTTATAAACAACATTGGTAGAGCAATTTTTGAGAGAAAAAATGTAGTTTTGAGGGGGATTACACGTTTTGTCCTTTTTGAATTACCCAGACCACACATACGGACCTTTATCTAAAAATGCTTTTCATGGATTCAGGGGAACTCAAAACACATTTACGGTGAAGTTTCGCTATCAAAATTTTAGTTGGGGCACAATACCTTCTTATGCACTATGTAATATCACGTGTAAAGAATGTAAATATTGAATGCTTTACACTTATATAGATTTAATTACTTAATATAAGTACATATTCTTTATTATAGGTTTAAATTGCAAAATACTTTGTTTAGTCGCTGTTAAGGGTTGATTGATATTCTTTTCTCGTGACCTTTCAAAGTGAATGGAACTAAGTAAGTTGCTTTTAAAAGATTTGGCTATCGCTTAAACCTAGTCTCTGCCAACAACGAAAACGACATGTGTAATAATAATAATAATAATAATAATAGTAATAACAATAATATAATGCCTATTTCTTATAAACTACAATAGTTCGTATTGCCCGGGTACTGTGCACTAACGATACTAAGTCGCCTTTATGGTGCTGTCTCTAAAGTTAGACATATCGTTAGTTATGCGGGTAAAAACCCGAATTTAATATCATACCGGTATTAGGTCAAATTGGGTCAATGGTTAGAGAAACCGTACGGACAGCGGGAGAATCGTGTTCAAATCCCGGGTATAGCATTTAATTTTTAACTGGTTCTAGCAATACACATGCTTTGTTTAAAAGTAAAATAATAATTTTATTTTATTTTTTAATGATAATATCACCAATAGTAGGTTGCCAAGCTGTCTCGTATTTGACTTGTCCATATATATCTCTTTGTGCGGAAAAACAGTTGCAGAACTCGACGGCTGTTTCAAGTATAAACCCGCCAGTGGAGAGTGACATTTGCTTTACTCGTCTCGATCTCATTGGTGACTGTGAGCCTGCAACTCTTTTAACAGCATGTCTTTTTTCTTTCTTTCTTTCTTTTTGGTAGTGTTTAACGTCCGCTTTTACTACTAGTAGCACCGCGTTGGAATGAAGATGGAGCACCGGTGGAATGCGATGGCGGGGGAACCCGGAGATATCCCGCCCCTGCGCCACTTTGTCCACCAATAATCATGCACTCGCTTGGGATCAAACCCAGGCCGTCTAGATGAGGGACGAGTGGTCTAACCACTTGACCACTGCGCTACCCAAAGCACATGTCTACTTGTCTGCACACGTCAAATACGGAGCAGACGGGCCACGTGGTTTAATAATTAAAACCTGTTCCATTCACATGGCTTTCTCTACATCTCTGCAACAAAGTATTAGGAAAAAGCTTATTCTTTCATTTCTTTTATGATAATCGAGAAAAAATAGCATGGTCTTTTTACTTGCTTCCTTGTAATTGGAAGGGAAATAAGGAATACAAAAGCCTAAAGTGATTGCCAAATCTTTTAAAAGCTAGTTGCTATGTGATCGAAGTGTCTTTGTTTGTATGGCCAGGAGTTGACGGAGTCCCGCATGAGAAAAGTATGACTAATTTTAAAGCTGAAACCATTAACAAGGAATACCTTAAAAACAGTCAACTCCACGAAAAAAAATTGTTTATAACATAAAATGTGTGTTTTAACGAGCTCTATAATCTCTTACGGTTTACCAGTTATGCAAAATTCCGCAAAACTCGTCCAGAATAAAGATGTCTTCAGAAATTATTCCCAGAAAACTTAAGATATATATTTTGCTTGTCATGTCAATATCTTTAATATACAATATCTTAACAACATTTTTAGAGCCATTTTTGAGAAATTCAAAATTTTCGAAAATCTTCATGTCGCATCCTTGGAAGATTTTGATTTGAATGCCAAGTTCGGTATTTAACCGACTTGTTGTTTTTAAGTTATACTATACACGTGCATACACACTTACAGGTTTCTAAAAACAACCAGAAATTTTATTTTTAGATTCAGGGAGTGCCAAAACATATATTTTCGGTGAAATATTGGTATCTAATTTTGAATGGAATACAAAACTTTCTTTATCTACCATTTACATTGCTAGGTATATACATGCTAGAGAAAGTAAAAATTAACAAGTAGTTGGTATAAATTATGTTACCATTACTTGAATATTAACTATTAAAGTATTTTATTTTAAAAGAGTATAAATCCGAATCAGTTGAAAAATGCAATGTCATGCCGGCCTGAATATTGTAATACAAGTCCTATATATTTATTGGAAACTTTTTACAGTAAGTCCCCTTGGTTTTCGCTGTCTTCATGATCATTCTGAAACTTTCCTTTCCCTCTGTAAGATAGGCATGTAGAATTACTTTTCTCCATTCAATTTTATATTTAGTAAGCTCGGAGAGTTTCTGAGTACTTTTAGCTTCAATTTTCTGTCGGCTGACATCACTTAGAATGTTTAAGAAGTACTGCCCCAGACGTGGACTACTAGCGTAAGGAATAATGAATGCAAACAGGGCGGGGCTAAGTGCATATCTTGGAATACTTCAGAAGGGAGCTTCAGATGAAAAGAAGATAGGGATTCTCCCTCGCTCTGCTATTGGGGAGTAAGACTCTAAGTAGTAGAGGAAATGAAGAATAACAGGAAGAAGGAGAAGTTAGCGTTATGCATTTAAAAACACTGTATTTACATTTATTTAAATATAAGCTACGTCACTTGTTTCGATTTAGCAAAAAAATGAGCGGCGGTGAAGAGCCAAAACACCCTAATTATTACACTTACCGAGTGAGGTAAAACGCGCGACTCTTATTCTGGACTCTTTATTTTTTCAGGGGTTTCCCCTCCATATCCTTTCATTAAGCTTTTCAATTGTCTTCTCTCAGTATTACTCTCCCTACAATAGACTAGGCAAAGTGTTGTCTTTCACCCCATAAATTCATATCTGTGTGTAGCAGTGAATAGCATAGTTCAAAAACTTAAAAGTCCGTTTAATACAAAATATGGTATTTAAGTTCAACGTCCTTCAAGGATGCCATATACAAATTTTCCTGAAAATGTCCCCATTCTATTATACTTCTACATGTAACATTTTTATAATTCTTGGTTTTCACAAAAATGGTTCTAATGATTTATTAAAATACCAATTTTTAAGATATACTTATGACAAATAAAATTTATATCTTGAAGTTTGTGGGAACAGTGTAGCATACCAAATATGTCAAATTAATTAATTAATTTATTTATTTATGTTTACAGTTAACCATTTGCGAGATATTTGTTTCTATTGTTTAAAATATGATGCATGTGTGAAATTCTCAGAATTTATACAGTTATTGTATAGTACAATAATAGTGCTATTTTTGTTGTGTTGCAAAATGCTAAATTATATGGTTATTAAAACAATACTATGTTATTCTCTAAATACATTGCTCTAATAAAAAGGAGCCACGTGTTAAATGTTTAAAAATATTCACATTAAAATACAGGCAGCAAATGGGTCTACAAATAAATTTGTTATATAATATTTGTTATAATACCCCAAATTACCACTTTTCGTGCTCCTCAAAACGCTTGATTTTTCAAAATGAGATAATTTATTTCTAAAAATTAATTACCTTTTCCATGCTTTTCAGAGGCAGTATATACCTTTTTACAGAAATTAGTGAGAAATTGCAACTTGTGGAATATTGTAATTATGGAAAAGTATTGGAAAATGTTTCCAAGATTATAAGGTTAAAACTTGCAACAACCTAATAATAAGCACACGCAAACCCATCTGTAGCTACAGCCAATTGGTAGTTAAAGTACAAGTGAGAAAAATACTATCCTTTAATAAAGTTTAGAATTCATATCACTTTGTACTGAAAAAAAATGTTCTTTTAATGTTTCACAATTTTTGGTCAAAATTCACAAATCCATTACTTTAATATTTCTCTTACTTTCCCAAATGGGAAGTTGTTGTTGGCTTTTTTAATATTAATACAAGGAAAACATCATTTCTTTGTCATCACATAGTGATCCATGCTTTATTCCCTTTACTTAGAAAAATCCTAAGTAATAAAAATATTTCTGTTAATGTTTTTCTTGATTAGAATGAAAATATAGATACAAAAATAATCTTTCTAATGAATAGTTTGTTTGCTAAACAGGTAGAGAAAGTTAATGAACACATCCGTTTATATATCTTAAGATGCTCTGAAATTATCTTCTTTAAGATTTTGAAGCCAAAGTACCACATATTGTTTTTCTGCTAAGGCTTGAAGCAAACCGAAGAAATAAAATGGTACAGAATTTAATGATGGACGCGCGAAACAACATTAAAAACCAATTTATACAAACTGCTGTTCAAAATGCGAAATTAATTAGCCTGAAAAGTAAAGCCTTTGCACGCTAAGTATGCATTATTTATAGAGGTTGATGCTCGCTGACCTACAAACACTGAAAAATTGGCGTTCATTAATTTCTCATTAAACACTATCGAATGACACTTATCAAAAGTGAGGAGAGTTTGGATACCATGCTTTTGTGCACCGCAATTATAATTTCAATAGCTATTAATAATTGTATTGCAGGGAACATTGAAAAGCAAATTGTTCTCTAATTAATACAGAGAATGTTTTTCACATTTAATTTTGAGATGAACAAAAGAGTGTTCCAAAGCTTGTAATCGTCTGTCAGGAGATGCTGTTGTTGTTTAGTGTAAAACAGATTATCAGATAAATATTCAATACAAACAGCTCTCCATAATTTCCGGCTACCACATTGGAGAGAGCATGTCAAACAATTTAAAACAAAGTCAGGTGTGCTACCTTCACACGACTTTCTGATATTTTGGAACAAACTATTCTTATAAAAGGTTATTCTTCTATTTAATGCTAATTTTGCTGAACATTACCAGATATAGTTTTATTATATTATCCATGTAGCTACAACAAATAAAAGAATACAGTAGGTTAAAAGAGTAGTAAAATTTTTAAGAGCTGATCCTAATGTGATGGATTTGAAGTTTCATTTTCCTTCATTCACCAGAATGTATGAAATAAATAATAAAAAAGCAAAAAAGCAAACAAACCAAAATAATAGCGGCTTCCAATTTCAGAAAATTATAAGTGTTGGAAAATTTCAACTTATAACAAGGAATATCTTGGAAATAGTTAACTCCGCAAAAATTATGTATTTGACAAATTTTGTAGTTTAACAAGATCCACATTTTTTGCAGTAATTCTGTGTCTCTGTATCTAAAAAATTATCATTTATGCAAAAATCATTTAGAATTAAGAGGAACATCAGATATTTATTCCAGAAAATTCAAGATATGCATTTCATTTTTGTTGAAGATTTTTTAAGCATACTGCATTGCAGTCAACATGTTTCAGCCATTTTTTAGAAAATAAATGTTTTCAATAAAATGTTTCATGTAAAGGGTAGCTTAGGATGGTTTTCTTAAAAAAAGAAAATGACGTTTTCAATGTCTCTACTTAGTACATGGTACATACATGAAAAACTTTCTGTAATATTGATTTTCTCAAAAATGTTTCTGCTGTTAAAAATATCTACATGGCAAATAAAATATATGTCGAATTTTCCAGGAATGTCAACTAAAGTCCTCCTAATTCTGAATAGCTTTCGTATAACTGGGAAACCGTGAGATGTAGACAAAACCTTACTACACTAAAAGTATAAATCTCTTCAAAATACACCATTTACATTAAATGCATTTTTGATGTGGAGATAAATTTTCCTAGATATTGATTGCTATAATTTAAATTTTCCAATGCTTCTAGTTTTCTCCAATGGGAAGTCGTGAGTCAAGCAAAGAGAAAGGATTTTGAATACCATCAAATAAAGACCGGCTTTTAAAAGAAATGACTTTATACTTATTCCTCTTGTATTAGGAAATAATATAACAAAACCTTTTCTGCAAAATTTTATCTGATAAGCATAAAGAAGAGAAAAAAAACTTTGTAAAAGTAGTTTGCTAATCATAGGTACAGCAAGATATGCAAATGCAGCATTAAGAGTCCTTAAACATGTATGTATTTCTGGGTAACCTCTGTATCAACTTTTTGAGTGAAATTATTATTATTATTATTATTATTATTATCTAATTACTGTAAATAAGGTGAACACTCTATGAAAGTATCAGGTAAGATCATAAATGAGGATGATTACTAAAATTTTATTATATTATTAGATTGAACCAGTTCAGTATTACAATCTGTAGAGGTGATGGCGAGGTAGAGCAATTGAACCACAAAAAGTGCAATAGCTATATATTTTATTACTTTCTCTACACATAGTATGTACATAGTGTATAGAGAAGGCATTATATTGAACCCAAAAATTCTACATCGATATTGCACCGGAAATACATGTTTTGGGAGCCCTGAAAAGAAAAAAAACATTTTTAGATAGATGTCCGTATGTGTGTGTCTGTCAGTGTATGTCTGGGCAACATAGCTCTAAAACGAAGAGTCCGTTAACATTATTCACAACACAAATAAAATTTATATCTTGAACTTCCTGGGATTAGCCTGAAGGTATCTTTATTCTGGATGAATTTTACGGGATTTTGCATTTCTGATAAACCGTAAGAAATATACAAAAACTTACATAACAACAAATATACAGATCTTTAAAACACAATTTATGTTATATATATTTTTTCGTAGAGTTGACCATTTTCGAGATATTCTATGGTATAGGTTTCAGTTTGAAAATGCTTAAAAATTTCTCATATTTGAACTTTTCAACTCCTTGCCTCAAATGTTTGATGCTACGAGTACTATTTCTTGGATTTTCTAAGAATGTCCTAATATAAAGGATCTTCGGTATATATCCGGACACTCAGACAGTGTAGTATTATTAGTTATGATCTTTAAACTTAAAGAATTTGTCGGTATTATAGTCGATTTAGAGGAATCTGTTATGTAATCGATAATCTACATTAAACTTTTACAATAAAATAATAGGGTTACTAATCCTAGTTTATATCTTTAATTTCATAACAATCATACTAAACAACCAGGCAAAGAAACAGATTTTTCCCATAGCAACAACATTTTAAAAAAAATAATTGTCGGCTTAGCTTAGTGTATACCCTTATTTCCCTTCTGTTTACAAGAAACTAAACAATAAGACCGTTTCTGCTAATGTTTATCTCGATTAGCATGAAGTAGACAGAAAAATTAGGTTTTTACCAATAACTTCTTATAGAGATATAGAGAAAGTTGTGTGAATGGAATTTGATTTTCTTTTGGAAAATTATATTTTAAAGTAAGGTGCTGTTAGCTGCTGAGTGATATATATATATATATATATATATTTTTTTTTTTTTTTTTTTTTTTTGCGGATGGCCAGTTTCTCAAACCTCACAGTAGTATCAAATACTAATTCACATTGTTGCTGGGTTGAATAGCTATCATGTTAATCCTCTGGTGCTGCGTTGGTCGCTAAACGGTGCATTTCTTCATAAACCTGGTATTAGCTAGATTCAAATTCTTCCACGATGATTGAGCGAGTTTTATAGTTGCGGAAATGTGAGAATGAGGATATCAGAATCCCATGATGCGCAGAAGTGTTTCACACTCTCTCTCGTTGCCATTTTGGGATCTGCCCGGCAGAGATCTACTGCCAAAACGTATATATATAAACTTAACTGTTTTGGTCAGAACAAATTAGCATTCTCATCATCTACTTTTTGAAGGTTTGGCTAACATCTCTTTTCCTATCGAGTTGTATAGAGAAACTGTCTTTGGTATTCTATTGTAATTCATGTCATTAGATGCTCTGTCCATTTCCTTCTGTTTCTAATAATATACATATAAATCTTCTCTGATATTTGGTCTTGTGCATCCTTTATCATTTCGGAGAAATAGCATTTCCGCTGCTTGCACTTTACTCGTATCTGTTGATTTGACTATCCAGTTTTCGCTTGCAATATAATAGTGAGGGAAGGACATTAAAACATAGAGTTTAATGTCTTTGCTTGTCTTCTGCCCTAAGTATTTTTGATTTGTTCTACAAGATAGGCTAAATGTCAAGCACCATAGGAATTTAAAGTGTTTTCCATTTGATCAGGTAAACGATGTTGACGACTGAAGAACGTGTCGAAATTATTCTCATTTATGGAAGATAAGGGTGTTCACAAAGAAATATTGCAGGTGAATTTAATCAAAGGCACCCTGAACGAGAGTTTGTTGCGCACAGCACAGTTGGGAGACTGCATTATAAATTAAGGAGTACTGAAAGTGTGAAAGATGCACCCCAATCTGGGCGCCCACATACTTAAGAAACAGAAGAAATGGTTTTGACGAAAGTAGCAGTAGGTCCACGAAATCAACTCGCCCAACAATTATGGAACTGAGGTTCCTCGCACAACAATCTGGCGTATCTTGAAAAAGGCACAAATTTCACCCGTACAAGCTGCAATTGCTACACCTTATGACAGTAGATAATCTGGATCGTCGTATGGAGACGTGTGATTGGTTTCGACGCAAAATGGAAGATAATTATGTTGTTATCAATAGTTATGTTTTCAGATGAAGGAAAGTTTTATGAAAAATGGCGAAGTTAACAGACAAAATTTAGTTACTGGTCTGACGTTATCCATATTGGTTTACTAATACCAAAGAACAAGAAACTTCTCGTTTGGTGTGGTTTGTGGTTTGTCATTGAACCCTACTTTTTTGTCACAAATGTCAACAGTGAAACTTGCCTGACAATGTTGGGGGATGCAGTATTGCCCAATTTGGATGTCATTGGTTCCTGTCCTGAGCGGTTCATGCAATATAGTGCGCACCACACTATGCCATTCAAGTAAGGACATGGTTGGAAGAAAACATCCCGCAGTGGATTGGTCATAGAGCACGAGTGGAGTGGGCTGCTCAATCCTCTTGATTTAAATCCAATGGATTTTGCGTTATAGGGGTACCTGAAGGCCAAAATGTAGGAGATGGTCAGGGATGAAAACCATTAATTAATTGTACCAGAGTGCTGTGCAGTCGTGCTAAATTTGGAACATGGACGACCGTTTGCAGACGTGTATTGATTTGAAGGGCTCTCATATTGAACACATAATATAATCCCTATGGTGTGGCACTTTTGGCCCAGCCTGTACATATGGAATTTTATTATTTTGTTTTCTATATATTTATTTTATTGATAGGTATGTCACATTGAAACTTATTTTAATTTATTTTACTTTCTATAACAATTTTAGATCTACTTCAATGTATGCAAATACGCCAGCATAATCATTTATGAAATGTTTTAATAGAAATTATAGAAGTTAGATGGTTTACTTAGAGTAGAATTTTCCAATAAGAATTAGCACTCAAATTTACTTCTTTTTTTTTTTTTTCATTTCTTCGTACAGCGTCAAATAGGGAATACATGAGAAATATGGATACAGGAAAGGCATTTACAATTTATAGGAATAGTTTTTAAACTTCTAAATTCAATTAGAGGATATATATATTTTATAAATTGTAGTTCTCTTTATGGAAATGTCTTAGGAATAGTTTTTAATAAACTAATACAGCATTAGGGGTAACACAGTAATTTTTATGGAAAATAAGTATTACTGATAAGCTTAGCTCTTATGTTTGAAGAATGGAGAGTAAAATCAGTGGTAAAACAACATGTATCAACAACAAATGCTTATTGTATAAACGTTAAAGCCGTTAAAAAATTAGTTTCCTCTCTCTTTTAAGGTTCAATATCAGTATTCATCTCAACGTTGGGAATTTTGAAGCTAGATTATTCAACTCTTCCAATATTCCAAATGCTTGTGGTAAGTAAAATCACATTATTATTATTATTATTATTATTATTATTATTATTATTATTATTATTATTATTATTATTATTATTATTATTATTATTATTATTATTATTATTATTATTATTATTATTATTACTGTCGTTGTTATCATTATTATTTTATTACTTTTTGTTTTATTATTATTATTATTTTATTATTATTTTATTGCTTGTTATTTTTATTATTATTATTATTATTTTAATTACCATTATTATCGTCGTTATTATTATCATTATTATTACTATAATTATTATTGCTATCAGTACTATTACCATTATTATCATTATTATTGTCATTAATATCCTTATTATGATTATAGTCATTATTATTAATATTACTACTATTTATCAAAATCTTCTTCATGTATTAGGTAATTTCAAGACCTATCTTTCTGTGTTCAGCTTCATCTTCAGCTTGGGCGTCCAACACCTCTTCTACCTTATGGTTTACGCTTTTTAATAATCAATGGCATAAAACTATTGGATATCAGTGATATTGACGTTATGAATGTTCAGATTTTTCATATGTCAAATTTGAATCCTATATAATTCCACAAAATAAACTGGGGCTTTATAATATTCGATTACTTTTATTATCCATTTTAATTAGATACTTTTCCCAATGATCTTGGACTGTTCAATTTTCGTAATTACTTTATATGTGTAATTACATAAAGTACTACATAATTAAATATTGCTTTATATATGTAATATATAAATGTCTTCAATTCGAAAGAGATCTCTTCTGGTACAACTTTTTACCCTTCTCGAAATCTCATTTCTGCGCCTTATAATTTAGTTTTATCAAGCTTATTCGTTATAGAAGACTCACAGCCATACTTCAATATTTGCACAGCCATTGTTTCATAAAGTTTAATTTTTTAATATTTTATTTAATTTTGTAATGATCTTGTTATTGTGCTATATTTTTTATGAAAGTTATTGATTTTATTTTCTGTGTATTTATAATTATTGTTATTATTATTATTATTATTATTATTATTTATTTACATCTTTGTCCTCGCCATGGTCAAGTGTTTAGACTACTCGTCTCTCACCAAGGCGACCAGGTTTCGATCTTTGATAACTGCATGTGGGATTTTAGATGGACCGTGTTTACTGCGGATTCTCCGGTCCCCCCCAACGCATTCCAACGGTGCCCCATCTTCATTCCAAGCATCATCAATGTCATCGTCTGCGGTGCCTACGTAAGGAAAGCGGGCGTTAAACAGTATACAAAACATCTCCATTGGTCATCCTACCGATGTTTATCGTTGAGATTTTAAGAACCAGAATCTGACATACAACATATCAACATTACATATTATGCTATGTTGATAGTTGTATATATAATATATTCTGGGTTATGTGCTACATTTGTTTTGCTTTATGGCACCCACATTTTGGTCCTGTAGTTGTGCTGATAATCATATTTTTAAAAGTCCATACCAACGAAATTAATTTTTGGGGGGTGAATTAATTATTGAATCACCGCTAATAGAAGACACATTCACACCTGATTCGGGCTTAATGAAAAACTTTTTTCTTTAATAACATACTTCTTAATTGCCAGCCAGAAATGGAATCCAGGAACACAGGTGTTCTACCGACTGAGCTACAGGGTCTGTTAAATTTCATTAATATGTATTGTAACCTCATTCCCTGAAAACTACTGGAAAAGGTATTCATCTGGGCGCGTAGAAAGTAAATTTCACTATAATCTACAAAACTATACCCTTTATTTACTGACTGCAAGAGAGAATCGATATTCAATTAAGACACTAAGGCTTCTTAAAACTGCCAAACGAGATATCTGTAGTTACGATTTTCGAAACGTGACCTTTGTGGGATAATTTGTAGTGGCACATAAGATCACTGTTAACTGTCTTTTCTGCCAGAAAGTGGAGCTCAGACAAAAGGTCCTCCAGTAAATGGAGAACATAGGCCCTAGAGTGCACGCTGTGCTTCCAAAGTACCCTCTGAGGGATGAATAATAAGGGCGACCGATGGTGTTCGCTAGCAAAAACGGGGTCCAAATTATTCCAACATGTCATCAAATGCCCACAAAATCTGCCTCAATAGACCAGACATTCGCCATGTGAAACAATTTAAACTCTGTTCACTTTACTTGCCAGGAGTAAACAGAAAAGAGATGAAAAAAAGGTATCTCTCGTTTGAGAACAGTCAAAATATCTCGGAATTGGTTGCCTCTACAAAAACAAATGTATGTGACGTAATTGTACATTTGAGATCTACATTTTTTATGTATATTGACTATTTTTTACGGTTTACCTGTTACACAAATGTTATACAAAAATCATCCACACTGAAGACTCCTTCAGAGACTATTTCAGAAAATTCAAGATATACATTTCGTTTGTGATGAAAATATCTTCAACAACAGTAGAACCATTTTTGAGAAAATCAAAATTTTCGAAAAATGTTCCATGTAGGTTGAGATTTTCTTGAAAAACTTCGTGTCGCATTCTTGGAAGTTTGACATTTAACTGACGTTTCGTTTTTGAGCTATGCTAACCCCCCCCCCCCCACATAAGACAGTAAGACAGACACACGAACATATCATTAAAAATACTTTTTTTTTTGGAATCATGTCTCAAATCATGCATTTCCGGTGAAATCTCGTATCAAAAATTTTGGTGGAATACAATAAATTCTCTATCCATTATGTAGATAGTACATATGGGCTAGAGGAAAAAAATCCAACCTGTTTGGTATAAGTGCAATTTATATTTACCAGGAGCTAAACTTCTAATAATCTGCTCTGAGGAAGACACATTCTACAAAATTACAAACACCACCGACGGAAAGAAAAAAATTCCCAAGACGTGAAATAGGACTGACCACAATGGCAAAGTAAACACAATAAAATGACATGAAATAAACATAAACAAAATAATAATACAAATAACCCTCCCTTGGTCCTGCCATTTCTACTGGATCTTCCTGTCTCCTTTCACCCCCCCCCCCCAAAACGTATATAAAATAAGGGACATAAAAAAAATAAAAATAAAACAACATGGAAATATTTTCGTTTTCGTTTGATCTCTCAAGCTAACTCAATGGTTTTGATTTAAGCATTTTGACACGTTGTAATTAATATATAATATATATCCTTGAAATATTAATAAAAAAAGAGAGGCAAAAAAAAAAGAGAAAAAATGTTGTAGATAAAAGAATAATAAAAAACAAGAATTCTTTAGAGTGTACCTATGCATACAAATAAAACGCCACTTAGAAGTATCTTTTTACGGATTTAGTGCCACTATATACAGGCTTACGAAATTCTTAATAGTTGTGATAACCTTGTATTTAATAAACACAATTATTAAGGTTTTCACGTTTCAGAGCTCGAATAGGACCTAATTATTACTTGAGAGCTCTCAGGGACAACATAAATCTTTAGAAGAAAAGCCCTTAAACACAAAAACAGTTCTATTCAGTTTGAAGCAAAGCAACAGCAATAAAACCTTAAAGCAGAGTACATCTTATAACCAGAGTTCTTTGTGAACGTGTATGGTTGGCAGAATTGCTAAACGTTAATTGGCCGGTTAGCTACCTCTGTAGATTTGTGTTCTTTTCGCGAAGCAAATTAAACGCACATAGTGGAAGAACATTTTTAAGTTTGTTTTTGTATTACTGTAGACAAAGCGAAGCTTTCAAATACTAGAATCTCGTTTAACGGTTTCTTTTGTGAGCGTTGTTTGTGCAGAATAACGACGCACCTTTGATCCAGTTGGCTCCGCTAAGAGTGTAGCACTTTGCTTAAAATGTTTACAAGGCTTTCGACGATCCTTCTTTTTTTCATTTATTTGCTGCCTTTAACCTTTTAAAGTGTCTAAAGTTATATCGCCTCCTTAGCTTTAGAACAATTGCTCAACTGCTATAATGTTCACTGTATTACTTTTGGAGATAACCACTGGGCTTCATCATTTTTGGCTTTAAATTTTGGTTCGCTCTCTACTCCTCTCTACCACCCACATTATCACATATGCACATATTTGCACCCTAATTATAGGTACAGGCTGAGGAATGAAATATTATCATCCT
Organism: Hymenopus coronatus; assembly: GCA_030762935.1. Taxonomy (NCBI): domain Eukaryota; kingdom Metazoa; phylum Arthropoda; class Insecta; order Mantodea; family Hymenopodidae; genus Hymenopus; species Hymenopus coronatus. Next base: position 100,465,342 of record CM060882.1, on the reverse strand, counting down.
TAAAGAGTGATCCTTTATAATGAATAAAACAAAAAATCTTACAGCAGTTTAGTGGTTAACTTCTCCTCACAACTATGTATGTACATTGTAGATAGGACAGGTATTGTACTCCCCCCCGAAAATTCTATACCAAGATTGCGCCCTAAACGCAAGTTTCAAACCACCTGAATAAAAAAAAAATTATAAAACGCTCCGTGTGTCTGTGAACACGATAACTCAAAAACGAAAAGTCCGTTAAATACTAAACTTGGTATTGCATCTTCCAAGATAATTTCCTTCGGCCCAAATTAAACTTCACATGGACAATTTCTCAAAAATGGCTGTTGCAAATTTGATTAAAATGCCATACATTAAAGATATTTACATGAACAAATGCAAGGTGGTTCCTTTGCCAGAAAAGTTCCAGGACAGAGGTCGTAAAAATAAAAAATTGCACTTATCAAGTAATGATCCTAGCTCATATCGAAGAAGTCCACTTGGCTATCTGTACACAATTGCCAACGTTTCTGGAGGTCTTGGTAGTTAACAGGGACATTTTCAACTGAGATGCTTATGAACTCATTGGATGTCTGAGATATTTTGCTGAAGGCGCCTTTTCACCCGCGGAAAAAAAAAAAATCATAAAGCGAGAGGTCGGGCGAATATGGCGGATGTGGCATGGCAATAACAAAATGTCTGGCCAGATACTCGATAGCAGATAAAGGATTATGGGGTCCTGCATTGTCACCGTAAGCAATGCGACATGAATCCAAACACTGTGTCGCTAAGCACAACTTAGTGAGTTTGCGAGGAAACATTACCTTGATTAGAAGATATTCTTTATTGGATTTTTCTTTATTATCAAATGGGTATTTGGTTTTTCTTTTTATGTAATGTGTGATTTGTTTCTTGGCTTGCTGAGACCAGGTAACATAGAAATACTTGTTCCTTTTTAGTACTGCAAACTCGGAATACCTGTCCTGGAATTTTGCTGACGAGGGATGTGTATCTTGAATTTTTTTGAAATAGCCTTTGAAGTCTTCTTCATTCTGGACGGGTTTTACATGCATTGTTCACAAAATCTAACTATACAAATATGTAGATCTGGTTGAAACATATAGTTTATATCATATATTTTTTGTAATGTTAAGCATTTCCGAAACATTGGTTTCAGTTTTAAAATACTTATACTTTCCTTAACGAAAAGTCATCCCTCGTTTCTATCTCTCTTATTTTACTCCTGGTCATGCAAAAGGAAACACATAGAGACAGCTTTTTAAATATTCGATTATCCCTAGCCTATCTTACTCCCTTGTTTTCCTTATACTTCTAAGGAAATGGGTAATAAAACTATTTCTGCTGGTGTTTATCTCAATTATTGAGAAGTACATACAAGAATAACCTTTAGTTATAATAATTTTTTGCAAATAAGTTGAGAAAGTCATGCGAATGAAACATCAGATTCTTAAAAGTATTTTTTGAGGAAAAAAGATCTATAAATGCTGGATATCAACTCTAGTGTAAATGAATCACATTATTACTGTCAGTGTCTAGAAATGCTGCTCATTTACAAAGAAACAATGGCAGCTGCGTCAAGAATTTTACGAGCAAGTGATGACCACCAGATCATAGGACATTTGTTTTCATCTGTCAAAGAGTTCTAGTTGAAGAATTACACAAGAAATTTTGCACAAGGAAAAAAAATCCTTCACTTGGTGGAAGAAGATCAAGCAGAAACAGAGGCAGCAAGTGTCGGTGTATCCCATTGGACCGTTTTCAGAGTATTAAAATAAGATATTAATTTTCTGTCTTATCGTATTTTTAATCAGGCATGTACAGATTTATGTAGTTCATAAAAAATATGCATTCCTATAATTTAGGTTTATCAAGTTCTTATTGACCTTTATTAATAACTTACTAGTATTCTAAATTCTTCTTCAATTCCGTATCCCGTATGATATTTGGATTACATTAAAATCATATGTGGCTTCTGTTTATTTGTATAACGGAAATGTTTATTTGCTGTTTGCCGCAGAAGCTGAAGAATTTAACGCTAACCTGTTAAATGTAAAGCGAACCTATTAAATTGCTGTGGGTCTTTTATGATTTAAAACCCCGATCATAAGTCGCGTTCTATGAGATATTTCTCTTCTTCTCTGTATACATAGTTACAATATAGGGAATTATCATTTTTAATAAAATAAAATCATTTTTAATAAAAGAAACTCTTTTCCTTAGGTGGATTTTATACTTACAATGAAATAACTATTGCTGGACAAGTCCTATTTATTTTTACTTTCTCTATACGCACTATGTACATAGTGTATAGAGAATGTATTGCACTCCACCAAAAAATTCGATCCTGAGATTTCAAAAACGAAAAGTCGGTAAAGTACCAAACTTGGTATCTAAATTTAGTATCTTCTAGGGATGCGACATGAAGATATTGAGAAAAATCCCTTCACCCCTAACTACCCTTTACATGGAACTTTTTTCGAAAATGTTGATTTTCTAAAAAATGGCTCTAATGATTTTGATTAAAATATCGTATATTAAAGTTATTTACCTGACAAATAAAATGCATATTTTGAATCTTCTGGGAATAGCCTCTGAAGACTACTTTATTCTGGATGAATTTTTCATAACTACTAAACCGTAAAAGATGGGCAAAAATTTTACCCACAAAAATGTAGAGCACGTTAAAACACACAACTTATGTTATATACATTTTTTTCATGGAGTTGGTCGTTTTTGAGATATTTCTTTTTCTTGGTTTCAGCTTTGAAAAACTTATACTATTCTCATACAGGAATTTGTCAACTCCTGTCCATACAAACAAAGGAACATCAGTCACATAGCAACCAGCTTTTGGCATTCACTTTAACCTATGGTACTCCCTTATTTCGCTTGTATTTACAATAAAGCAAGGAATAAGACTATTTCTGCTAGTTTTCCTCAATTAACATAAAATAAATAAAAGATAAGCTTATTAACAATAATTTGTTACAGAGAGATAGAGAAAGTCATGTGAATGGAACACCAGATTTTTACTTTCTCTATACTCACTATGTATATAGTGTATAGAGAATGTATTGCACTCCACCAAAAAATTCGATACCGAGTTTTCACTGGAAATATACGTTTTAGGGTTCCCTGTATCCAAAAAAAGTGTTTTCAGAAAAAGGTCTGTGTGGGTCCATGTGTCCGTGTGTCCGTGTGTCCGTGTGTCAGTGTGTCCGTGTGTCTGTGAACACGATAACTCAAAAACGAAAAGTCGGTGAAATACCAAAGTTGGTATTTAAGTTTAGTATCTTCCAAGGATGCGACACGAAGATTTTGAGAAAAATCCCCCCACCCCAAACTACCCTTTACATAGAACTTTTTTCGAACATTTTTATTTTAAAAAAATGGCTCTAACGATTTTGATTAAAATATCGTATACTAAAGTTATTTACCAGATAAATAAAATATATATTTTGAATTTTCTGGGTATAGCCTCTGAAGACTCCTTTATTCTGGATGAATTTTTCATAACTAATAAACCGTAAGAGATAGACAAAAACTTAACCCACAAAAATGTAGAGCACGTTAAAACACACAGTTTATGCTATATACATTTTTTTCGTGGAGTTGATCGTTTTTGAGATATTCCTTTTTCTTGGTTTCAGCTTTGAAAAACTTATACTTTTCTGATACAGGAATTTGTCAACTTCTGTCCATACAAACAAAGGAACATCAGTCACACAGCAACCAGCTTTTGGCTTTCACTTTAACCTATGGTACTCCCTTATTTCGCTTCTATTTACAATAAAGCAAGAAATAAGACTATTTCTGCTAATTTTTCACGATTAGCATGAAATAAATAAAAGATAAGCTTATTAACAATAATCATTTACAGAGATATAGAGCAAGTCATGTGAATAGAACACATCAGATTTTTCTAGATGAGCATGAAGTAAATAGAAGTATAAGCTTTTTAAGAACAATTTGTTGCAGGGATATAGAGAAAGTCATGTGAATGGTACACATCAGATTTGTATGTCGTGTTTTTACTTTCTCTAGCAATATATCAATATACACTGGTAGCACCCAAAAATTCGCAATCATGATTTTATTGGAAGTTCATGGTTTTAAGACAGCCTGAATTCAAAAAAGGCATTTTAGATAAAGTTCTGTGCAAAGCCAAAACGGAAAGTCCAAACTTGGTATTTTAGTTCAATATCTTCCAAGGATGTGACACAGAGCTTTTCAAGAAAATCTCCTACCTCTAGCTACATTCTACAAGAACAATTTTTTGAGCCTTTTTGATTTTTTCAAAAAAAAAGAGTCTCTAACAATTTGGATTACAATGTCATAAGATATTTTCATGACAAACGAAATATGTATCTTGAATTTTCTGAGAGTAACCTCAGAATACATATTCATTCTGGATGTATTTTTTTTTATAATTCGTGAACCATAGATAGACAGAAAAAACGTACTACACAAATTATATATCTCATTAAAACACACAATTTATGTCATGTACATTTTTTGTATAGTTAACAATTTCCGCAGCATTTCTTGCTATTGGTTTCAGTTTTAAACTAATTAAACGTTTTTAAAGCGGAAATTCCGTATTTCAATTGTTTCAGATAGCGATATTTTGTGAAGATTTGACTATCACTTTAACCTTTAACCCTTATTTCACTTATATTTACAAGGAAACAAGTAATAAGATAATTCTGCTAATGTTTATTTTGATAAACGTTACATTTATAAAAGAATGATGTTTTACAGTTTGTGGAATAGCTGGAGAAAGTCATGTGAATGGAATACCTAGATTTTGTGAAATACAAACATGATAATCATTTCAGGAGATTTTCAGTCAGTCGTGAAATATCGTATTTCAAAATTATTTATATTTATTTTCTAAGCATTATTTATTTATATCACTCTAACACGGATCTGGCTCTATTGCACGGTAGATCAGTTTGTAGTCTTTGTACATGGATGTCACACTCATGTTTCAAAATGACATCAAACTAAGATGTTGTTAATTGTTTTTTTCACATAAGCCGTGTGTAGGACAGGAGTTGGATAGGTAGAGTCAGACTGAAGAATCCAATGCCATAGGCGGGATTTGAACCACGGATCTCCCGATCTCTAGCCAGTTGCTCTGCCGCTGAGCTAACATGGCAACATACCGACATAACAACACGCATAATAGTTGGCTATACTTGAACTTAAGCACATCGTAAGTCGCCATTTAGGTTATCATCTCGAAATAATTTGAGAACACCTTGTGGTTTACCGGGAAATATGCGAGTCAGTTGAGAAATTCAATGCTATGCCGGTATGTTGCCATGGTAGCTCAGTGGCAGAGCAACCGGCTAGAGATCGGAAGATCCGTGGTTCAAATCCGGGCTATGGCATTGGATTTTTCAGTCTGACTCTACCCATCTAAGATGTTGTTGTTTAGATCCTATGTGATACGAAAATATATCTATTTTTCAACACCAAAACAAGTTCATCACGACTTATGGCCAGCATAGATTGACACCCGGAAACAAAGCCGCACGATATCGGAGTAAACGGAAGTAGATAGAGGAAGCGTGCATGATGTACAGTGGTTAGCTGTGTGTTACGAAACCACGCTATGGAACCTTACCTTTAGTTATTTGTTTATTCTTCTACCATACGATTTATCATAACTGACAGGAAATTACTGAGAAATGTACGAGTAGCTGTGATACGTATGTTTGTCTTTTATACAAATGAAACATTATTGATCTTCAGAGTGCAAGAAAGAAACTGATAAAGAAAATAGCGATAAGAATATCATCAGAATACGGTTGAAGTATTTTAGACAAGGTTTATCAAAACTAAATTATTTTTGCAACTGCCGTTGCCCCTTTACCTGAAAGGCAGGACAGGTTTGCTAATAACCAACAAGGAGAACCCGTTTGTTTTCAGGACAGTATTGCCAAAAATACCTTCTTAGGTGTGAGTATGTGGTCGCCTCGTAGTGCTTTTCTGAGCTGCCTATTTTAAAATAATATAATTTTCAATATTACATAAAAATATGTCTAAAGTATTTTTAAATCAAACTCCGGACTGGTTTAAGTATAAATCATAAACATTATATTCATGCGGTATTATTTCGAAACAGCCTATAGGTACGGTATTTTGGGCTACGGTTATCATTGAACTTATGGATGACCAGCCGTCTTTACCGACGTACACGGTTTGTTAGTAAATTCCGGAATTTAATAATGTTATTCATCTCCTCCGTTCTTTATGGATAGTTTTCACTTTCTATACGCGTACTACGCATAGAGTAGACAGAAAAAGTGTTGTATTTCACCCAAAATTTCGATGTCGAGATTTCACCGGAATTTAGATGACAAATAAAAGCTATATCTTGAATTTATGGGAACATCCTCTGAAGTCCTCATCGTTTTGAATGACTTTTGCATAACTGGTAAACCGTAAGAGGTAGACAAAAACTTTCCACACGAAAAATATAGATCTCACACAAGTTATGTCCCTTGAACTTTTGTTGTTGAGAACAATTTCTGAGACATTCCTTGCTATTGGTTTTTATTTTAAGATACTTGGTTTTTCTCAAATAGTAAATCGTACGCGTTTCTTTTTTTTTTTTTTTTTACTCCTGGTCATGCAAAGAAAGAATAGTAAAGCGACAGGCTTTAAAACATTTGACTATCGTTTCAGCCTAATGTATTATTTTAGTTCCTTTATGCTTATAAGGAACTAAGTAATAAGTCCATTCAGCTAATGTTTTAGTCATGTTAACATGATGTAGAAAGAAGAATAATCTTTTGTAAGAAGTTTGCCTGTAGAGCAGGTAGAGGAAATCATGTGAATCCAACATCAGATCTTTTTTTCTATACTGCTCGTGTAATTTTCGAACTCGCCCTTCCCCACCTAGGTTAAATCCGTCTGCTATCTGCAACAGTGATTTCAGTAATATGATTGTATCTTTATCACAATGCATTGGAAACAAATTAAAACAATTTTAAGCACGTAGAACCATTATTTTGAACAAATCTGTTTAAAAATTAGTGGGGATTTTCCCATTAGTAGGCACAATGAAATAGACTAGTTTTAGGCGTCAATGTAATTACACGAAACCTTTAAATGGTTAGGTTTTAAAGTGCAAGAATAAAACAGAAGATCAATCAACTTGAGGAGGTTAACTTGAAGACCTGAAACTCTTCCATCATTCTGCGAGCTAAAATACCCCAGGGTGCTGATGGATAGCTTGGCTATTCTGAATACCATGAAAAGCAAATGATGCTTCATTTAACTTTCAGCCATCTCAACAAAGCGTTAATAAATCTTTCTGCTGTATTCTTAATATAATGGTAAGGGATGCAGACCTATCTTGGGGTGCTTATTCAGTGGCCTTTATGCTATCTACTTCTTGTATTATGTAGCTTCTTTAATACAGATGTTAGGTTTTCCCGCTTCGGAAACCTGCATTTATTACGTTCTCTATCATGCATTACAATGTACATAGCAGAAAGAGAAGGTATGGTATTCCACCCAAAAACTCAATAACGAGATTTCGCCGGAACTACATCTTTTGAGGGCTCTAATAGAAACACATTAAAAAGAATAGTCCACGTATGTATGTCTGTCTGTGTGTATGTCTGTCTGTGTGTATGAATCTGTGAACAGCATTATTAAATATCAAGTTTGGTTTTTTCCAAAGATGCGTCATGAAGATTTTACAGAAAATCTCCCATTCCCAACATAGAAAATTTTTCCAACACTCTGATTTTCCCAAAAGTGACTAACGATTTTGATTACGGTAACATGCTTAAAATATTTAATGACGAAATCTATTTATTAAATGTTATGGAAATGAATAGATGACTTTTGTATGACTGATAAAACATAAAGGAAAGAACAAAACTTGCTACACAAAAATGTAGATCACGTTAAAACACACAAATTGTGTTACCACATTTTTACAGTGTAATCCGAGATATTCCTTGTTACCCTTCAGTTTTAAACGTTTCTTAAACGGGAAGTCATCTTTTGTTTTGTTTTACTCCTGCCCTTGGAAAGAGAATAGCATTGAAATAGCAAACGCATAGGGACAGATTTTAAAAGATTTGTCAGTCACTTTAACCCAGTCGATTCTGTTGCTTTCATTTTACTTATAAGGAACTAAGTAATAAGACTATGGTAAGTTAATCTTGATTAGTTTTATGTGGATAAAATAATAATAATAGTTTGTTTGCAAAACAGATAGAGAAAATTATGTTACCGGAATACAGCAGAACTGTTATACAATATTTGTTTATTAATATTTAGTTTACCTCTCCTAAGTTCTTTTTATATACCTTTGTTAATCAATTCATTCATGTTCAATATTTGCATCGTGTTTACTCTACTTATATAGTTATTTTTATTTATCTTTTACCCTTCATTGCTTCTTAGTGCAGAAGTACATATTATCAGCAGACCAGTGCAATGCTCTCATTCATCTCTTTATTATATATTTTATTTTATTATTTTCTTTTGATAATAGATTCTTCCTCTTATTACTTTGGTTCTTTTGAATTTATTCTTCTGTTCTTTGTGTTCTGATATTGCTTCAATGAATTTTATGGCGAAAACTTTTGTGCCAACTCTCATAACAAAATTGTTTTCCAAAACGGCCGAGGGCATTGCCTTAGATCAATGAACACCAACACGATAAATAAAGGCGTTATTGGGATATGGCTGAAGGCTGTGAAAAAAGAACAGCATAATAAAATTAAGATAACAACCACAATATCACAAAATTCAGGACCACTCTGGGGTAGAATTTTGGTATCAATTCTGAAGATGGTTTCATTAGATGTATTTTGCTTTGCTTCAGTATATTCAACATACATGTTATTAGTCCTAAAGAGAAAAGACGGCAATGAATATCGTTTCACATTATTTCTGTGCAGTTATTCCATAGTTTTAGCTTTAGGAATTCTCAGTGTTTATTCCTTAAATTCTTCATAGTTGGTCTATTTATTTATATTATAGCTTTAAACTGCCATGTTTCTCATTTTATATGTATTCTTGTATTCTTTCACTTTTCTCATCTTCTCCTTTCACGTAAATTTTTTTTTTCTTTTCTTTATTGTTATTTCAATGGTGTTTTTTATCTCTTTTTGTCTGCTCTATTTTTCTGGAGCTTTTATCAAAATCTTTAGCATTTTCCTTATAAATATTGGGTTATTCCCTCTGTGCGCTCTTTTGTCACATTATTTGCCATGAAGTAGACTCTTGAGTCTTCAAGGAGTGAGGTCGCGTCTGACCGATAGTAGTGGCATCAGGTGGTAGAAGTCAGTTATCATCCTTGGTGACCTCTGGTGGGACATCTCGAAACTGTGTGCTAGTTTTAAGTCTATAGCTTGACTTTCAATTGCTTGTACACATTTTAAAATTACGTCTGCTAGTGGTATTTCAAAATTAACCACATTACTGCTATTAATATGAATGAAGATTTTTTCCCAAATATCCAACGCTGAGGGAGTATTAATGGCTTTCAATAATTTGATTTCCTGCCCAATTTCATGCTCGGTACTCGAGAAATGTTTGGCTACTGCTGATTTGTCCAGCTGTTTTAATTTGATATTTCTTTGATGTTCCTTAAGACGAACTTTTAAGTTTGTCTTTGTTCTATCAATGTAAAGTTTTTCACAATCATTGCAGTTTATTTGAATAACAAATAAAATTTGAATAATAAACTGCAATCTTGCTACACAAAAATACAGACCTCGTTAAAACACATCATCTATGCCAGATATATATTCTTAAACGGGAAGTCGTTTTTCTCTTATTTTACTCCTGGTCAAAGAGAATCGCATAGTGATAGCTTTTAAAACACATGACTGTCGTTTCTACTTACAAGGAACTAAGTAATAAAACCAGTTCTGCTAACGTTTATCACGATAAGTATGAAAGATAGAAGAATAAGCTAATTTATTTGCAGAACATGAAGAGAAAGTCATGTGAATGAAACATTATAGATTTTTTAAAATATATAGACCATATTAATATCTCAGAGCTGCTATGTTTTGGGTTTGGAAGGTTTAAAATATTAATTTACCGTGAAAGAAGACTTATAAACTTTATCCATTTTGTTATGATTTTAAAATGTGAAATACTAGTAATATTGAATAGTTTGAACTTTATGCTATATACAGCAAATAAACGTCTGTTTTATCTTCTATGACAAACATTCTAGAATTTTCATTCAACAACTTCGTGTTCGTAAGACTCACCATGAATTGGTTTTTTCGAACTCCCATTATTTGAAAGCGTGTGGGACGAGAACAAATGCCCTTTAGCTGATATTCAAACTACTTTTAACTTAACTGAATACACAGTCTATCCCAGGTATTAGTGATGGTCTGGTTCAAACGTCCCAAGCCCTTTTGAAATTACGCGGATTATTTTGTTATTGGACAATCAGTAATAGAGTTCAGGAATTAGTTTTACAGTTATGCTAGAACGACGTGTATTTTTCACACAAGCCGTGGGAAAATAATTGACTTAATAGTTAAACTAAGAAGCTCGAGACTTAAGTACTCATGACATTGCAAATTGCCATTGGGGCATGTAATCTCAAAATAATTTGAGGTCACCTTGTGGTTTACCGGTAAACACACGAGTCAGTTGTGGAATTTAATGACGTGCCTGCATATTGCAATGGTAACTCATTGATTAGAGAAACCGGTTGGAGACCTGGAGATAACATTTCAACTAAGACATTGGATTTTTCAGTCTTTCTCTACCTGTCCAAAACAGATGTTTGTTTTTCCCTACCCTATCATTTTGGAACTTTGTAATGTTTTAACACTCAGCATGACTATCTTGTTTTAATCTGTAATATTTAGTATTTATTTTTTTAACCTCATGAAGACTGAAAAATGACTATTTAACGGAACGTTTTAATTGAAACACCCAGTGTTTTAGCTTGGAAACAGGAACATGTTGGCGTGTAAAACAATATAAGGTATACGCAGGGACACAAATCACCCACTCCGACCTTCGATAGAGATATTGCTGTTACCGCAGAAGGAGGAAGAGATACAGTGAAAGAACTACCCGGAGGTTACAAGCTACAAACGGGCAGGCCACAGAGACGCGTGGAAGTCACGTAACGGTTCTTAGGCTAGAAGACCCGTGTCACTACTGGAACTGCCATGGCTATGAACAACCCGCTAGCCAAGGTTGCCTTTGAGTAAACATTCGAGCGCAAGAAGCCCAGAAGCACACCTGAAGCATGAGGGGGAAACGGAACGAAAAGAAAAAATGTATAGTAGATAAATAATTACAATTTAAGTGTCTAATAACCTGTGAAAACCAAGAAAACCCTAAGCACAGAGTGGGCAGTCGATGGGAATCGAACTCTCGAATGTGGGCCTCACACTTGCACATATAGGTTGTGTGGAGTTTAAAGATTCTTAATGTATAATAAAGTATTGATAAATTGAATAATGAGCCACTGCTCTTGCGACTGAAATTTTGTTTTTCTGGTGTACCATATTTTATACGTTTTCAAAGGAAGAATTACGGAGGCGGTCCAAAAGCATGAATGAAGACTTAAGTTTTTAAATATAATTGATACATTTCCCAACATAATCTCATTTCATGATATACATCTTCAAATTCCTACCATTCTGTTAACCGCTCAAAAAATATAAATTGTCAACCACGCCTCTGATTCGACGATGACCTCGTTTGTTCTAAATTTTGTTCCTGGAGCCATTCCCTCGTGTTTCGGAACAATAACAAATAGCAGGGAGTCTGGTTGAACAAATAAGGTCGGTAGCAGTACATAACGCAATTCATGAAATTTGGTGGCGACAACTCCGGATGAATGTGAAGCAGCTTCTTCCTCTTCGCCAAATGGGGCCGTGTCGCTTTCAACTTCTTGTTGAGTTGCGCCAATAAGACACAGTATGTCCCGTTTTTATTTTCAAGGACTACGACACTCTTCGCATCCCAAGCCATCATCGCCATTACTTTTGCGGCCAATGCGACGTCTTTTACCTCTTTTGAAAGATTCACCGGAAGCAAATTCTTGTTCTATTGCTGCTCGGTTTCCGGTGCGTAATGATGATCCCAGGACTATCAACAGTGACAATTCGATAAAAAAGGTTCCTTAAATTTCGCTTAAATAGCTCGAAACAAAACTTTGAAGCTTGTTTACTCAATAATCACAGTACCCATCGGGCCGACAACTTTTTTATCTCTAGCTTATCGGACAAAATATGAATTTTTGTTCCCGTAGATACACCTATGGCCTCCGCTACTTTACGAACTTTCGTTCTACGTTCAGTGAAAATCATATCGTGGACTTTTTCAATAATTTTTTCTGTAACGACCGCGCCATGGCCGCTTCTCATAACAAACGAACGTTTAACCATGTTTAAAATCGTTGAACCAATATCTAACTGCTGTCATAGTTGGCAAAAGCTCTCCATAAGCATCGTAAAATTTAGCTAAAAGTAAAATGGAATCTCTGAACTATATAACACTTTTTCCATTCTACGAAAACACATTGATGGACTAACTGAAATCCTGCAAAATTCAAAGTAACCTATGAATCTGTACCAAATTTGTTTTGGCGACGTGTAACAAATGACAGTACACGATAGTAACAGTACTTGACTTAATGACATCTTATGTTTTGAAGCACGGTAGTTAATAACTCCTACTATGCAGATTTATTGGTTTCAAATACAAAGTTAAAACCGCAGCCTTATATTCTGCATGACTGCAAATGTAGGCCTTTCCTAATCACCGTATCCTTAGAATGGCTATCAGTAATGGAAGTGAGTTTAATCGCAACAATGGCGGGTTCAGGGACAGTTCTGAATGTCGAAAAGACTTAAGCTTGACAGAGAGAAGTAATTTTGGCCAATACTTCTATCTTATCAAGTTAAGAAGAAGAATACAAAAAAAACTTCTGATACAATAAATAGGACTATTCATGATCCTAATACTAACGATCAAAGTATTCAAGCAATTAAATGTAGGAATAGCACAGACGACTGTTTTGAATTCGGAAAAAGGTGTTTCGGCTTACGGTTTGCCAGTTCTGCAAAAGTCTTCCAGAATAAATATCTTTAATATCTGACTTTTCAAACAAAACTCTCAAAGTAATTTTTTAGAAAATATATTATTTTAAAAATGATTCCAGGTAAAGCGTGTTGCATTCTTAGATGATACTAAACATAAATACAAAGTTTGATACTTAACCTACTTTTGTTTTTTGAGCTATGTTGTTTACAGGCACAGATACACACGCGCGCGCGCGTGGACGTTTATCTGAGAGTGCTTTTTTGTGTTCGGGTATCGTGAAAACGTGTATTTCCGGTGAAATCTCGGTATCGAATTTTTGGTTAGAATGCAATTCTTTATCTGCCTTATATTATAAATTGTACATATTTTGTTTGCTATAGTGGTTATTGCCCAGTGGCAGGAGGAGCGGTCCCGTTTGAGGACCATCAGGTTTTGGAGAAAGCTATATGTGAATTGAGGAATATGAAGGTTGTAGTAGAAGAGGAACCATTCACAATTCGCCTGGAACCTGAGGAAGCCACTATAAGTCCAAGTGGGTGATCACCTGGAATCGAACTTTTAAAACTCCCGAATGTGAGTCTTGACAGGTTACTGCAAAGCCACTCTCTCTCTCTCATCTTTGTGGATTTACCTTATATACTTCTTGAAACCTGTGAGAATTTATGACTGGGCTGGATGTTCCCAAAAGAAACATTGAACTACTCCGGTGACATGGGCGATAACGGTGGGGAAACGGAGACACTGAGTCTACTGAACCTACCCAAGACTTGAGCTTAATAAGCTACCCCATTTAACTTACATGGGGTGGCTTTTTGAATGTGACTAAGACACGTCGATTTTCACGGCAACCAATTCACGCCCTGCCCAGATTTCAACATTTTTTCATAACTTACCTGCTCTTTGGGTGAAACAAAAAATATTCTGTAGGAAAAATATTCTATGCGTTAAGTCACTGCTACAATTTATCTGCACTGAATCTTTGAAGAAGCGGCAAAACCGTGACTTCCCGAAGTGTATTGAGGATGTAGTTAAACCAACTCTCCACTGCCATAACAATCAATGAATCATGTTGATTCAACGCGTTGAGCTCAACATGTCGGAAATTAAATGGTACCTCTACTGACCAACAAGTCTTACGTAACCGAGCAGGATGGCTCAGAAGGTAATATCTGTGGCCCTCATTCGGGAGATCTGTAAAAAGATAATATTTGGCAGATTAAAAGACAACCCTTTGCTTTCGCTTTACATCGTATACATTTTTTTTTTTCAAAAAGCTCATATACTTACAGTGGTTTAGTACAAAACTGTCGCAATATTTAAATTTATTCGTATTCGAAACCCATTCAGCTTCAAATCCCTTGAGCCGACTAAATTGCATATTTAATATCACAACCTAAAATATCATTTTCAGTTTAAAATGCTAATAATACTGAAAATATATTGCAATTGCAATTACTAGTTAATGCTAGACTGAATGGCACCCTAAATAACAACTGCTTGTCGCAAAGTAGTACGGTATGAACGTATATGACTGGTTTACTCCGCTGACTACAGATGGTGGCGGTGGCTAGACTGGAGGCCTTGAGTTTCGGATCTCAGTGAAGGTTTCCTAGAATACCATTAGTAAGGAAAGGCAAGGTACACATAATAAACACATTTCTGAGATATTCTGAAGAGCAAGTGAAAGCACTAATTGAAACCTGACTGCCATCAGGAGCACTAGAGTGGAAACCTGGAGCTCCAAGCTTATTATCGATAACGTTCCCACAGCTGCCACGCGAAACTTTGGTCAGTAGTTGAGCTGAAACCTCCAGGGAGTGGAGCTGTGGCACCCCATTCGGTTAGGGAACTCGTGGAACAGGAAGACTGTGGCTTTGGTTATCGATGAGTTCTTCAAACAGACACAATATTGACAATTCAATTGATTCACGTTTTGATAGAAACTTATTCTGTGCATTGTTGGAGCGTGCCTCAATACAAAAAGCATTTTGTAGAGCTACGATAGCTTCATTCTGCTATAGCTGGTACACTATCAGTTAGTTGTATATAGGAATCAAATGAAATATTTTTAATCATATCTACAAAGAAACCCAAAAGAATAGAAACAAGAATTAGCAAATCATAACCCAAAATAAATAAATTCATACATACACACATACCTACATACTCGCATACACATACACAATTACACACACATACATACTGTATACATATATACTTACTCACTTTCTTACTTATTTACCTACTTCTTCGCTCACTTATGCATTTACTTACTTGCTTACCGAGCCAGGTGGCTCAGATGTTTCGTCTGGGACTAGCATTTGGGAGGTAGGAGGATCAGTTCCCCGAACTCTCTGTCCCATGGTTTTTTTGGGGGTTTTCCCAGGTCACTAGGGGAAGGCTGGGGAGGATTCTTCATTCCCCCAAATTTCTAGCCCTCCATTTAATCCATATAGTCTTTCTTTCAGAATTGTAAGTTTAGTAAAGGACTACGGTGACTGCGTCCTCTCGCGGAGAGAATTACGCTTAGGAAACTCGGCACCAGGATGGCATTGGGCGTCGTCGATATACTCCGGGGGTTTACTCAGATCTGAGGCCTTGGTTCTTAACGCTCACCGCGTCGAGCCTGCTCACTGCTTGGTAACTGTTAGGGACTATCTACGATTCCGGTTGCCCTTTATAATTGCTGCTATCTTGTGCACTCCTCCCGGGGTCTGTGGTAATCATGGGCGAGGTGTACCTCCTGTACACTACACACTACATACATACATACATACATACATACATACATACATACATACATACATACATACATACATACATACATACATACATACATACATACATACATACATACATACATACATACATACATACATACATACATACATACATACATACATACATACATACATACATACATACATACATACATACATACATACATACATACATACATACATACATACATACATACATACATACATACATACATACATACATACATACATACATACATACATACATACATACATACATACATACATACATACATACATACATACATACATACATACATACATACATACATACATACATACATACATACATACATACATACATACATACATACATACATACATACATACATACATACATACATACATACATACATACATACATACATACATACATACATACATACATACATACATACATACATACATACATACATACATACATGGTTACATAGGTGTAAGTTTCAGAGCGTTCAATCTTTGTTCCTCATATCACACCACCTAGCTTAAGGTTTTAATTGGAAAAAAAACTAATAAACACTCCATATATATTTACACTTATGTTTTCTCCAGCAGACAATAAATGGAAGTACAAAATGAAATGTGAAAATTCGATTTAGAGCTGTATTATCTACAGAAAATTCCACCTCAAATCAATCGGGCGGGGCAAAGAGCAGGGGAGAGTCAACTGTGTAACCTGTTACGTAAACAATCACCGAATGTTTGAGTCAGAGAACAATAACCATAATAATGGTCATTTTAAAACATCGTGATATATTCCTCATTAATATAATTTTAGAAAATAGCGAAAAAAACTAAAAACTCTGGATAACCACGTCATTCTCAAACGCTGATACAAATACTTATACTTATTCATATCCCAGCATGTAGGTGTATTATAAGGTATGTGCATTTTTAGTGGTTAGAGAAATATGTAGGTCAATAAAATATGGATTTATTATTTTTCCATTTATACACATTCTTTAATAATGCTTACAAAAATGCTGTAACACAGAAAATACTAAGGTACACTTTGAGTAAGTGATTATTGTATTTAATCAGTCATTTAGTTAGTGTGACACCTTGTCCAATTTAAGTTATTCCAACACAACTATGTTTTTGTTATCTAAATCTTAAGAACATGGTCTCAGAGGAGCCATTTATTGCCCCTGTCACAAGGAGATATAAGCGCAAGACTTTGCACCTTAATGTAGAATACTGATTTCTTAGGGCATAAGAAACATTTCAATATAATAAAGAAAATAAAACTAATAAGCAAATGAATATAAAAGAACGGGGGGAAAGAGATAGCAATAACAAATAAATAAATGATTAAAGATATTAAAAGGAAATACATTAGAATAAGCAATACATGTTAAACAATTGTAAATAGTATTTATTCTGTATACGAAAGGAAGTTACTGCTGAAAGGAAAAACCAGAGATTTAGGAATATTAGCTGCAAGGTTTAATTGGTGATGTGGGTCAGCAAGTCATTAGCAGAACGTATATACAATAGAATTGTGGAAATTTTGTGTTCCGAGTGTTACAAAGAAGAAACATTAAACATTAATGACCAAGGGTACTTTGGACCTGAAGGGAGCAAACTGTAGTCTAATGTTTTTGTTGTGGTGCCAAACTTATTTGGTGAGAGGAGACCGATTTGGAAAAACCATTGACTGAAAATACTGACCAATAGAAATTAAGAAATGTTTAACTTCGGATCAATTCGTGTCCGATCATAGAAAATAGGAGGGGCCATAAAAATTTGTCTAGGCCCGAAGAGAGGTTATGGTCACGAATGGGAGACGGGAAGAAGTTACTTATAAACTATCAATGGTGCTGAGCAGACGTGTTGCATATATTAACTTCAATGCTGCGGTATAAAGTATGTGTCTTTATTTTAGGAAAGTGAGTGGTGGACAAGGAGTCATTCCTCCGAGTTCACATGGGAATTAGAGCAGGGAATAGTTGGGAAAATAATCTGGATAAATTTGTAAAAGTTTCATTGTAAGGAACTTATTCAGTGTGGGGGAATAACATTATAAATGAGAAAACGTAAGTCAGAGGGGACAAATAATTTATTGTGTGTGGAATGGATAAACTGGGATAATCCGAAAAAATACAGTGTTATTTTTTTCTTCACACACGCCCTGAGAAAATCCCTAAAACAGATCCTACTTTTAAACCCTTCTTATCCTTCCAAATCCTAAAATAATAAACCATAAAATTCCCGCCACAACCTATGTCACTCAACGTAAGCATTTACATGGACGCACGCAACACGCTACGCATTGCAATGCAACGCAACAGTTTGCAATCTCCAAACTCTATCCTTGCGTTGCCTAGCAGAGAGAATTTTGCATTCCTTCCTCTATACGTGCCGGTTATTCAAGAAAAGTCTATCGCAATGCGAGATTTTACAGCGCCTACTGTACATACCTGCTCTTCTATTTGGCCCTGTCATCTTGCGCCATCTCTCATTTCCCTCAAGACGTATGGTAGTTTCGTTGCGAATCCCTCTTTGATTTAATGGATGTACCCACCATCAGCGCCTAGATTTCTTGGCTCTCATAAATCGTAAGGCGCAAAGAGGTAAATCAAAATTCCTTAAATGTGATGTTTTTTGCATCATTTTCATTATTTTTGGATAAACTATATTTTTGGATAAACTATTGAAATTTTTATATGGTATTGTTGGTTATGTTACTCAATTCTAAACTTTCGGAGCACTTAGAAGATATCCGCATGTAATTTACAGATCTATACATCCATACTAACATCTTGCGTTACGCTTACGTCTGCATTGTGAATGGTCTCCCTTGCGCTTGCGCTTATGCTGCAAGTCATTGTGCATGTGGCTTAACATGTCAGAAGAGCATAATCAATAAGGTTATATCTGAATATTTCCTTTCTATTACAGAAACAGAATTGCAAATTCGTGAATATATACAATTTTAATAGACGATTATTAGTAGAGTATTGTTGAATATTGACAGAGATATAGCAAACGGACTGAAAAATGTCTTTTTATTTAAACAGAATTAGTTGTCAGTATCATAGATATTGTTTACTATTTCATTTTGCATTGCTCGTAGCTATGTAATTTTTTCTTCTTTCTCAAATGTGACTGTCAGAAACGAACAGTGATGAATAATTCTAAATAAATTCTATGTACTTATATATTTTTGCTTGTATTTTGCACTTTGATCTTATGTATATACAAAAGAATTACAATATGTTAGTCTACTAGTAACTGCACTAAACACATGTTGAAATTTATTTATTCTTTTGCGGCGATATTAACTTGAATTCTTTGATCATAATGCTTTCATAACGAAGCGGAATTTTTCTATTTACCGTACGATAATGCACTGTGAAGTTAACTGATTGGTTTAAAATCTATGGTTATTTACACTTTAAATGTTTGTGCCTATATGTGTATGTTAATGGACTCCTTATTTAATCAAATTATTATAGTATTGTGATTATAATATGTTATGGTTATTTTGCTCTGAGTATGCCTGTAGTAAATAATGAATATTATGTAGGACACATAATATATATATTTCACCCTAAAGATGCACGACGCATCTTATTTTTCGGTCCACTTCACTAGATGGGGAATCGAACACAGGACCTCTCTGGCTTCTTGCAGTAGCAGCACTCACTGCACATCACAGCAGTTGTCACAAACCTGCTCGGAAAACTGCACTTTGTCACACCACAAACAGATTCACTAACTAATGTACCCGCTGGCTGGTAGTGTAAGTTTCAACAGAATATTCTAGAATGTTACGGAAGTGAAGAAAAGGGAAAATTGCAGAAAATTCTGTTTATGCTGGTCGCTAAGAGATACATTTAATATTGAGTTGGCCAGAGATGATTTTCATTTGAGAAAAATATAATTATTGGAAAAGAAACCACTAACAAGGTGCATTCCTAAATTGTTAACTTTGCACAAAATTACATTTGGCATGCATTGTGTTTTTACGAGAACCTCAGTTTTTTTTAGTATAAAGTTTTGTCCTCGGTTTACCTGTTATGCAAAAGTCATTCAGAATAAAGATTACATGCATTTTGTCATCAAAAGGTCTCAAATAGTGTTATTTTAAGAAAAATCGTTTGAGTTATACTTTAGGAAATAAAAATTTCCCAAAATTAGCCAGTAAAGGCTATTTTTAGTTAGGGCAGTTTCTTGAATCTATTCGTGTCGCATCCTTGGGAGATGCTGAAATTAAACACTCACATCCTTTTTCTCTTTCTCTACACGTTCTATGCACATAGTGTAATGGGAAGGTATTGTATTCCATCCAAAATTTAGATTTCGAGATTTCACTGGAAATAAACGTTTTAGTGTCAACTGTATCCAAAAAACCATTTTTGGAAAAAGGTCCGTGTGTCTGTGAACACGATATCTAAAAAACGATACGTGTGCAGTGTACCAAGCTTGGTATTTAAGTTTAGTACCTTCCAGGGATGCGATACGATTATTTTGAGAAAAATCCCCCCATCCCAAACTACTCTTTACATAAATAAATTTCGAAAATTCTGATTTTCTCACAAATAGCTCTGTCAATTTTGATTAAAATACCATGTATCAAAGATATTTGTATGGCAAATAAAATGTATATTTTGAATTTTCTAGGAATAGCCTCTGAAGACCTCTTTATTGTGGATGAACTTTGCGGAATTTTACGTAACTGGTAAACCGTAAGAGTTAGACAGAAACTTACTGCACAAAAAACGTAGTAGATCACGTTGAAACACATCATTTGTCACATACATTTTTTTCGTGGCATTGACCACTTCTGAGATATGCCTTGTTAGTTGTTTCAAATTTGAAATACTTAAAACTTTTTTTTCACGAAAGTTGTAAATTGGTCCTGCATAGAAACGGATTTGAATCACATGGCAAACAGCTTTTAAAATATTTGATATTTGTTTTAGCCAAGTGCATTCCCAATTTTTTCTTTTCTAATTATAAGGAAGCAAGTATTTAAAAATATTTCTGCTAATGTCTTTCTCGATTACCATAAAGAAGATAGAAGAATAGGCTTTTTAACAATAATTTGTTCAGTGATGTAGGGAAGGTCACGTTAATGCAACACATTAGACTTTTTAATCATGCTTTTCAGATTTAGGGGACCTCAAAACTTTTACTTGGATTGAAATCTCTGTATCAATTCCGTCTCTGCCTAGTATGTACTTGGTAGAAAAACTAAAAATAAACAATAAATAGTCTCTGAAAACACACACTAGTTACGTCAGAGGAGTTACATTGGAAGAAAGCATAGCAGCTGGACAGGAGGGTTGGATGGAGAACTGGGATGCGGAAGAAGCCTTTGGGAGTATTTTTGATGGTATAAAAGAGGAGCCGGAAGGTGAAAGTAAGAAGACGAAGATGATGAAGAAGAAGAGGGTTTAAATGGGGTTAAATGTTTCAGTGCAGGTGAAGCTGGTGAAAAGTGGAAGATTCTCGTGTAGCAATAAGTGACAAATGTTATAAAAGGGAAACACAAAATGTTTATTAATTAAAGTAATTGATCAAAAGTGAAATGATTAATCGTGTAACATTTGAATTCATAAAAAGAGATAAAACAGGAATGATATTAAAAGATAAATTTGGAACATTATTAAACAGTAAAAAGTGGTTAATATGGAAGGTTATAATGTGATAATTTAAAAAGTTTTAAGGTGAACAGATGAATTTTATAAATAGTAATTTTTAAGATATTGATTTTAAAAGCTAACGAAAACATAATATTAAATTAAATACAAATAATATGATCATATACTAACACCTTATTACCCCATAAATGGTCAAATCCACGAAAAAAATCTGACATAAATTGTACGTTTTAACGAGATCCACCTTGTAGACTTTTATCTATCTCTAATAGTTTCCAGTTATACAAAATTCACCAAACTTTATCCGGAACAAGGACTTAAGAAGCTATTACCAGAAAATTCAAAATATAATTTTATTTGTCATGTAAATATCTATATTATATGGCATTGTAATAAAATCCTTACAACCAGTTTTGAGAAAATCAAAATTTTCGAAATTTTTTCATGAAAACGGTAGTTTGGGTTGGAGAATTTTCCTCAAAATCTTCCTGTCGCAATTTTGAAAGATACTCTATTTAAATACCAAGTTTGGTATTTCACCAATTTTGGGTTTTGAGTTATCGTGTTCACAGACACACACGGACCTTTTTCTAAAAATACTTTTCTTTTTGGATACAAGGGACTCAGAGCATGTATTTCCGGTGAAATCTCGGAATCATTTTTTTATTAGAGTGCTTCCCTAACTATGTAATGCCTACTACGTAAAGAAGGAAAAAATGTCACCATTAGGTGGGAGATTTAAATCAATTTACATCTTATAATTAATTTATATTTGTTAAACAAAGGTTCAGAATTTCATTTTAAAAATGAAATGTTAATATTTATAGATATATTCAAAGAAAACGATATCTCAAATAACAGCTTCAATGTTATATTCTATATAAGACATTTCAATAAATAATGGATATAATTATAATTAACAAACAATTGAAAATAAATAAGATCTTAGATTGTTGATTAAAGTTTTCTGCAGCAAAATATTTCCTTCAACCCAAATCAGTATGCTTAATTGAATTCAATTAAGTAATTTGTTGAAAGCATTTTTCTAACTCCTTAATAAAAATTCCGACTATTAGTCGTAGTCCTATAATTACTTATATTGTGCGACATCTTTGATACATAAGTACTTCTCGTACTACATCGCGGCATCATTGAACTGTGTCATCTAAAGTTAAATGTTTCCAAAAGGAATAACAGAATAATATATATATATATATATATATATATATATATGTATAATTAAGTTAAAATTTAATATGTACAATAATAACACGCATATATCAGGTAGTCCATCTGCCCCTATTTGATGTGTGCAGATATGTATTGGTATGTTAAAAGAGCGGTCTTTGCTTTACACGTCTTGCTATCAACGGAGACTAAGAATGGGTCGCGCTCATCGCGAGGGGTAAAACGAAAATCGCCGACGCCAGTTCTCCACATGTCATTTTTGATTTGAAATAGCCCCGTTAAGTTCTGCAACATTTTTAACACAGGAAGGAATATCAGCTCACGTCAAATATGGCACAGCCTGGTACAATGCATGGTCATTTATCTGTGTACCCATGAAGCCGCATTTGTTTCTCCAAGTTTTAGAGGCTCCACTAAGATGACTTTAAATAGCGTGTGTGTGTGTGCAAGGCAAAATTGTTGCCAGAGGTGTATATTAACGGCGAAAATAACGAGAGCTTACTTCAATGTTGATATACCTCGAATTCCTAAATACAATTTTCTGAGGGCATTTATGTAAATATTTTGACGGCTTGTATTTGTATAGCCTCCCGTATTTTTTATCAAACGAACACAGAATTAAATAATAAATTCTGGATTTCCAGCACTTTCTGGCTCGGATATTGCAAAGCCAGATTACTTTTATTTTATTTTATTAAGTACTCTTTAATACAATTTTCACAACTCATTTCCCCATTATTCATAAGATTAAAATTTAAGCAGCATTAGTTTACTCTGATTAAGTCTAAATAAAACTACTCTTGTATTTTGTGTCTGTTAAAATAAATTGATTAATTTTGACGGCGGAAGGACACAGTCCTTACTAGATTGATAAATAGGAAACCTACTGCAACATTTAGCAAGCTTCTCGTAAATGATGTGACTATATAATGGTGATATATCAAGCTACTCGTATATTATGTGACTATATAATGGTGATATATCAAGCTACTCGTATATTATGTGACTATATAATGGTGATATATCAAGCTACCCGTATATTATGTGACTATATAATGGTGATATATCAAGCTACTCGTATATTATGTGACTATTTAATGGTGATATATCAAGCTACTCGTATACTACGTGACTATATAATGGTGATGCATCAAGCTACTCGTATATTATGTGACTATATAATGGTGATGCATCAAGCTACTCGTATATTACGTGACTATATAATGGTGATGCATCAAGCTACTCGTATATTATGTGACTATATAATGGTGATGCATCAAGCTACTCGTATATTACGTGACTATATAATGGTGATGCATCAAGCTACTCGTATATTATGTGACTATATAATGGTGATGCATCAAGCTACTCGTATATTACGTGACTATATAATGTGATGCATCAAGCTACTCGTATATTACGTGACTATATAATGGTGATGCATCAAGCTACTCGTATATTATGTAACTATATAATGGTGATGCATCAAGCTACTCGTATATTATGTAACTATATAATGGTGATGTATCAAGCTACTCGTATATTATGTAACTATATAATGGTGATGCATCAAGCTACTCGTATATTATGTAACTATATAATGGTGATGCATCAAGCTACTCGTATATTACGTGACTATATAATGGTGATGCATCAAGCTACTCGTATATTATGTAACTATATAATGGTGATGCATCAAGCTACTCGTATATTACATGACTATATAATGGTGATGCATCAAGCTACTCGTATATTACGTGACTATATAATGGTGATGCATCAAGCTACTCGTATATTACATGACTATATAATGGTGATGCATCAAGCTACTCGTATATTACGTGACTATATAATGGTGATATATCAAGCTACTCGTATATTATGTGACTATATAATGGTGATGCATCAAGCTACTCGTATATTACGTGACTATATAATGTGATGCATCAAGCTACTCGTATATTACGTGACTATATAATGGTGATGCATCAAGCTACTCGTATATTATGTAACTATATAATGGTGATGTATCAAGCTACTCGTATATTATGTAACTATATAATGGTGATTCATCAAGCTACTCGTATATTATGTAACTATATAATGGTGATGTATCAAGCTACTCGTATATTATGTAACTATATAATGGTGATGCATCAAGCTACTCGTATATTATGTAACTATATAATGGTGATGCATCAAGCTACTCGTATATTACATGACTATATAATGGTGATGCATCAAGCTACTCGTATATTACGTGACTATATAATGGTGATGCATCAAGCTACTCGTATATTACGTGACTATATAATGGTGATGCATCAAGCTACTCGTATATTACGTGACTATATAATGGTGATGCATCAAGCTACTCGTATATTACGTGACTATATAATGGTGATGCATCAAGCTACTCGTATATTATGTGACTATATAGTGGTGATGTATCAAGCTACTCGTATATTATGTAACTATATAATGGTGATGCATCAAGCTACTCGTATATTACGTGACTATATAATGGTGATGCATCAAGCTACTCGTAAATGATGTGACTATATAATGGTGATATATCAAGCTACTCGTAAATGATGTGATTATATAATGGTGATATATCAAGCTACTCGTATATTATGTAACTATATAATGGTGATGCATCAAGCTACTCGTAAATGATGAGACTATATAATGGTGATGCATCAAGCTAGACGTAAATGATGTGACTATATAATGGTGATATATCAAGCTACTAGTATATTACGTGACTGTATAGTGGTGATATATCAAGCTACTCGTATATTATGTGACTATATAATGGTGATGCATCAAGCTCCTCGTATATTACGTTATTACTTAATGATGATGCATCTGTGAAATTTTGAAAATTGCACAGTATCTAAACTTATTGTATGTAAATTATATCAGTTATATTACACAACAATAGTGCTATTTTTCCATTTATCAAAATTCCGGCTTGTATGGTTATTTAAATAATTGTTTACTGTCTGCATTCCTTGTTGGAATAAAATTCAGCAACGTGAAGCTTTTTAAAAATATTCACATACAACAATCCAGTTTTTACAAAAAATGGGTTTACAAATATATCTGTCAAATTATATTTTTCTATAATAGCCCTAATTAGTGGTAAAACATTATTATTTTTCGCACTTTCCAAAATCTTGATTTTTAAAAATTTAATATTTTATTTATGAAAATATCAGCGTTATTTCCAAAAAGTAGTATGATCATTTTCTTTCAGAAAACCGTATAAAACTTTTGAAACAAATTAGAAGCGAACATTTTAAGTATAGAAAAGTGTTGGAAAAAAGTTGCGAGTAAATAAGGTTTAAAGTTTTAAGTGCCCATTAAAGATTAAGATTTAGAATTATATACTTTTATTATGAATCAGAATATATTTTAATTTTTCATAATTTCGGTGCAATTTCAGAAATGTGTCACCTAAGCGAATAATTTGTCATATTGCCTAATATAAAGTAACCTTAATATTTGCTCTTCTCCACTTGAAAACCTCTTCTTATCAAGTTTATTTAGCTGTTATTTTCATACCAGTAGGCTAGAGACTTCTATATTCTTTTTCTCCGTTCGTTTCTTCTCCCGTCGATATATTACAAAAATAAACCCAGCAATATTTCTGACAGGACATTTTTCTCTCTCTGCTGCGGTAAAATATTGAGAAGAAAGTGAATAACAAGAAGGGAAATGAAAAAGGAAAGTTTCATTAAGTGAGGGTGACATTCTTTGGAAGTGTCACGATAATTCAATAGTTCCCTAGAAAGAAGTAACTTCAATGTTGTGGTCAAAAGAGTTACTGATGCCCATCCTGATTCTTTCTGACGGGACTATCCAACTTTTTTTCTCAGAGTTTGTCAGGCGATGATTATTGATAGACTTGGTTCTTTGATTTAAAAATCAAACCCTATCATGTGGCCATCTTAGAATGATGTATTGATAGTAACAGAGTAATGTAGCATAGAGCATGGAAATGGTTAAGAGAATGCTATTTTCAATAGCTAATGTTGTCATAAAGTGAGAAAAATGTCATTATGTTCATAGTATTTAGTATTTATTTGTTCAGTCGTTAGGTACATTAGTACAATATACATGGTCAATATATATAGTAAGATATAAAGTCAGTCATATAACAGTTTTAATATCAAAAATTCATCCAAATTGTAAAAAACATTGTCCAACAACCATTTTTTATAGTAGCCTTAAGCTGTATTACATTCAGATTTCTCATGTGGTCAGGAACCTTATTGTAGATTATAATGCTGGTTATCAAATAAATACCTTTAACTTTCTTTAGTCAAGTGTATGGAACATGTACTTTATCAATATTTCTGGTATTTAATGTGTGTCCATGTCGGTTCAGTTTAAACTGATTTAAATTCTTGTGCACATATAATTATAGTAGTAATATATAACAATTGTAGAGTGTTAAACGTTTCTGTTGCTTAAAAAGCGGTGTACATGGAGAATTATTAGAAGTATGACATAAAATTCTTATGACTTTCTTTAGTAGAAGTAGAATATCATTTAATTTACAACAGTTCCCATATGCTAATAGTGGCGGTCCCCATGGCCGTGCTCGCCAAAGCGTCTCGCTTTGGTGTTTCGCAGCGCAGGGGATCGTTGGTTCGAGTCCCGCCTTGGGCATGGGTGTTATATGTTTGTGTATGTGTGTGTAAAAGGTAAAACAGAAATTCAGTAACTATACAGTAATCACAGTAAACAAATTAGGCAAATAAAAAGTAGGGTATACAACGCCGGAGTCCCGATCAGGCTCCGGATCTATTAAAAAAAAAAAAAAATAGTCCATAGCTAAAAAAACTTTGGATAGCTTTGACATAGATAGAATAAACTTGTATTTTATTCTTCGGCACTTCAAATTCTAGGCAAAATGACTTCTAAATATGACTGAGCATTGTGATCTTGGTCTTACTGATGTGATTTTCCTTAAGGTCTATAATGAAACACTTCTCTTGGTATCCTATTTGGTTACATTATGGTTACGTTTTTCTTTCTGCGGCACACCTTATATTCTAAGGATATAATTTTAGAAGTAGTTTCTTTAAGAGATTTAAACACGAGTGTGAATCTGAAAGTAAGTTATGACCATTTATTTATATTTTATTTATTTATACTCATCAGTCAGTATACAGGTGAATACGACCAGTGTTCAGCCCTGGGCTCTTTACCGGTCATACTCATATTTTACAATAGTTTCTTAGTTCTAGTTTATTATATCATTTTGTCTCTTTTACTGTCCATGCCCGTTTATATTTCACTTTGTATAAGAATTGTCCAATCTTCTTACTGTCTTTTTGTAACATTTCAACTATCGCTACATTTCTATCTACTTAAACCATTTCTTATTAATAAACTCTTTTCTCCAAGCTTTGGTCCCTTTAAATTTAAATAATGTATGTTCCATATCTTCATTTTCGCAACATATAAGACACTGACTGACCTTTTAACCTCCATACTTCTGTTTTAACCTAGGCAATACCTTCTCACTCCTTTTTATTTGTTATATATATTTTGCCCTTTCCCATGAGTCTTTCGTTGGTGTATAAAAAACTAAAGATCTCTTTTCAGCTATCTCATAAAATAGTTTTTGTATTTGTATATTCTCAAATCTTTTCCTTGACAACTTTCAGAAATTATTCACATTATTTTCTCTTCTTCTCCACATTTCCCCTAACCCACTAATTACCAAGTTATTTCTCAAACAGTCTACCCATCCCTTGTTCTTTGAACTTTTCTCTTAATATTCTAAACAAATTTCTTTCTTCCAAATTCGATATTCTATACCAAAATTTCAATGCCCTTTTCACAGTCTTTCCCTTGCTTGCCACTCTACCCAGCTCTATTTGTGCTACCTGCCTAATAGTTGCATTTGGTAACCCAAGCATTTTTTTGCAAAATTTCCTATGTACCTCATCTATAACTTCCCATCCTCCTCCTAATCCTCACATTTCTCTTCCATATACCCTTTTTGCCCCAACCACCATACTGTACATTTTTCTAACCATCTAATATTGATATTGGGTAATTTGTATTTACAGATGACCATTTATTAAACCACATACAAATAGGCAACACGGCTATGACAACATACAATGTTAATTCACTTTCCCACATAGTCCCCAAGAGACTAGACATTTCTCGGAACGGACAACCACTTTTCGATTCCAGATGCGCAGAAATCACCTCCAGTACTATGTAACCACCTGCATACAGCTGTTTTCACCTGGAGTATGGAGCAATACATCAAAACAGGTACCAAACTCATTAGAGAGGGGCTCGCGTGGATTAGACCAGGAGCATGGAGGAGCACGAAAATTTCTGACGAGAATGGTATAAGAATCTGTCCCATTTGCGAGGAGGAAGAGTCGTGGACTCACATCTTGGCAAGAGGTAGGGGTACGGAGGAATGGCGGGAAAAATATTTGCCGCGATTTTTTACCACTGCGAATGTAGGGATAGAAGCATGTTGGACGCTACTGGCAGGCACGGAAAACATGGACGGGCTAGGTAAATTTATACTTAAGACAAGACAGCTGAGATCTGAGGAGGCTGCCAATAGAGAAGGGGGGGGGGAATAAGATAAACTAAACAAAAGTGACTACAATGTTCTACATACATGTATATTATATCATACTTAGGTCACTGTTGTGCTAGGGTTGTATATATTATGTGTATATATGTCTTTTAAGTGTAATTATCTATTATAAGAGGGTGCATTTATGAAGGTGTACTCTGTGCTGTAAATTTAAATTGATATATTTGAATATCTTTGTATCTTTATTTACGGATTCACTCTTAATTTTTATTGTTGTTTAATATTGCTTTTGTATTTCCTTTGTCTTTTTTTATTTTCGTGTTTACTCTTTTAATTCTTTGTTGTGGTTGTTGTTTTAATATTGATTGTAATGTGTATTACAAAAGCACGTACGGTCTGTGGACCCGTGCGACTGTTGAAATTCTATGTATGATATTGCTATATTAATAATACACTTATTCATTCATTCACCTTCAGATCGTTTCGGAATCGTCCCACCGAGATACATTTTCATCTTACCGAACACATGATAATCGCATGGCGCTAGTGTATGCAGGATGTTGCCATACCTCCCACTTGAGTCTCTGCAGTAGTTCCGACGTTTCGCGGACCTTCAATCACATTACGCAACCGGTTCAAGGTTTAACAATACAAAACAGAGTTGACTATTGTGTCTTTCGGCATAAATTCCACGTGCACCACACCCTCCATAACAAAGAACACTCTCATTACCTTTCCTGCTGAAGGTTCGACCTTAGCCTTCTTTTGTTGTGTTAAGGTGGTGTGCACCCATTCCATTGATTTTCTGTTTCGGGAGTGAAGCGGTGGACCCACGTTTCTTCATCCTCTGTGATGATTCGCCGCACATACTCGTTGTCTTCCACAGAATACCGTTGCAGAAAGGTCAGTGACGACTGGAAACATTGTCCATTGTGAGCAGACGTGGAGCTATCTGGCACACAATTTAGATATCCAAAGTGTTGGTGAACAATGACGAACACACTGACATAGGAAATGTTCAGTGATTCTCTCTAATGACATCATGCACATGTCCAACATTTGCAACGATGCTGACATTCGTCCGGCGATTAATTGCTTACACCACTTAAAATACCTGGGTGAGAGATTATACCCTCAACATATACAACAGTATCTGAAGAATATCCGTGAAATTTAGTTGTTTAGAAATCTGAACATTGCACGTTCCTCCAATTTGGAGTCAACATCCATTTGACACACCATTGTTCCTTGCTCACTCTGCACACATGACGGATACGCCTCCCCTTCCTAGCTGACTTGTCAGCAGTTACTCTAGCTTGCTGCACATTGGGCACGATCGCAACACACAGCATGTTCTCGTGGCGAGTTAGTGTAACTTAATTTTTGATTCGGCTCGTATATTTATATACATTTTTTTCTATCAACATGCTGCAATTCATTTCTGCAATTAGTAATCTTCATTTTACAATCTACTTCTAACTCCCTGCCCTGAGTTTTTATTTGAAGTTATATCTAAAAGAGATTCCCTTCTATTATCTTAGTAATGCCATTTATATAGTTTGTATCAGCTATACAGGTGATCCAACATCCCAGGTTTGACGATTGCATTATATCCGTTCGTGCATTAAAATATTTACGGAACTCAAGGGATTATTTCAAGTGAAAACCCGCCAGTGAGGACCGGTCTGTGCCATCTTCCTTTTACCCCTTTCAATGAGTGAGAATTGCCCATAGTCTCCGCTGATAAGCAAGAGTGTAAAACGAAGGCCACTTGGTCCAAATTCCCTTTGGCTATTTTAACTTAAAACTTCTGCAATTCAAGGAGTATCTGCAAACTCCAAATCCGGGGCAGTTGAGCCAACTGGTAGTTCATGAAAAAATTTCAGCCATATGAAAATTCGGTTTTACCTTATACAACTTAATTTTAGACTTCTATCTATGGCATCAAATATGTGTTGAAACATGTAGTGATAAAATGGGATCATTCCTGCATTCATAACAATTTTTCAAATAGCCAACAAGTAGATAACGACAATTAGTTTCTTTCTTCCATACAAGTAGGAAAAAAGATAAGAGTCAGAGTGAAAAATTCAAAACCGTAGTCAGTTGCTCTAGCTTCAGTGGTTAAAGCTACTTGCGGCTATGACATTCAATTTTTCAGTTTCTCTCTTCCTTTAAAATTGAACGATGATTAAACTCCTATTTGGTACTATAGGACGACTGCAATAAATTTCCTTTAAGCTAGTCCTGTATTACTCTTTCTTTTATACATAGAGGTTTAAGTAATTATTCTCTGCGATACACTCACACTACTTTCCCACTCTGGTATAAAATAAACGTAAATTTTAATGTATATATGATGAATATTAAGTAGAAGAAGTATTGCATTCTCCCCCCCTCCCAAAAAAAAAGACTGTATATTGAGATTTCACAGAAAATGCATATGTTGAGACTCTTTGAATCAAAAAAAAAAAAATTAAATAAAGATCGCTCGCACGGTGTGTCTCTAAACAAACAACTCAAAGACAAGTTGCTTAAATACAAATCTTCGTATACAAGCTCAGTATCTAATGATAACGGCAGGCAACTTTTTAACAAAATTCACTCCGAAATACATCTTGTATTTAAGGTTTTTCCAAAATTTTGCTTAACGATTTTTATTAAAGTATTTTATATTAAAGATACTTACATAAAAATCTTATGTGTTCCATGCATATGACGTTCTCTACATCTCTGTAACAAATTATTGCTAATAAGCTTATTCCTCTTTGTATTTCATGCCAAACATTAGCAGAAATGGTCTTATTATTCAGTTATTTGTAATTAGAAGAGAAATAAGGGAATACATTAGGAAAACTATATTCAAATGATTTAAAATGTGATTGCTATGGGATTGAAATCCGTTTCTTTGCGAGGCTAGGAATTCACAAGATCTCGTATGAGAAAAGTTTGAGTATTTAACAAATTTCAGGGAATATCTCAAAAACCAACCACTCCACGAAAAAAATGTATATGACATAAGTTGTGTGCTTTGTCGAGATCTACGTCTTTTGTGTAATAATTTTTGTCTATCTGTTACGGTTTATCAATTATGCAAAATTGAATAAAAATCTTCCAGACTAAAGAGGTCTTCAGAGGCTATTTCCCGAAAACTCCAGATATACATTTTATTCGTCATGTAAATATCTTAAACATAAGAGATTTTAATCAAAATCCTTACAGCCATTTTTGAGAAAATCAAAATTTTCGAAACTTTTTCCATCTAAAAGCTACTTGGGGGTGGGGGAATTCTCTTAGAAATCTCCGTGTCCAATCCTTGTAAGATACCAAACTTAAATACCAAGTTTGGTATTTAACGGTCTTTTTGTTTTTGAGCTATACTGTCCAGACACACACACATGGAAACTTTCCAAAAAGTCTGTTTTTTGGATCCAGGGGGACCCAAAACTTGTATTTCTGGTGAAATCTCAGTATCGAATTTTTGGGTGCATTACAATACCTTCTCTATACTCTATGCACATAGTAAGTGTAAGAAAGTAAAAAAACTGATGTGTTCCATTCACATGACTTTCTCTACATCTCAGCAAAAAGTATTTTTAAAAAGCTCAGGCTTCTATTTACTTAATGCTAATTGAGAAAACATTAGCAGAAATAATCTTATTACTTGCTTCCTTGTAAGTAGAAGTGCAATAGGGGAGTACTATAGATTAAAGTGATAGTCAAAAGCTGGTTGCTATGTGATTGAAGTTCCTTTGTTTATATGTACAGGAGTTGGCAAATTCCTGTATGAGAAAGGTATAAATTTTTCAAAGTTGAAACTAAAAACAAGGGATACTTAAAAACGATCAACTTCACGAAAAAAATGTATATATCATAAATTGTGTGTTTTAATGTGCTCTGCGTTTTCTCTGTGGTAAGTTTTTGTCCACCTCTTACGGTTAAGCAGTTATGCAAAATTCCGTAAAAATCATCCAGAATAAAGTAGCCTTCAGAGGCCATTCCCAGAAAATTCAAGACATTTTTATCAAAATCATTAGTCATTTTTGAGAAAATCAAAAATTTCGAAAAAGGTTCCATGTAAAAGGTAGTGTGGGGGATTTTTCTCAAAATCTTCATATCACATCCCTGAAAAATACTGAACTTAAATACCAAGTTTGGTATTTTACGGACTTTTTGTTCTTGAGTTATCATGTTCGAAGGCACACGGACACACACTTGGGTGGAGTGCAATACCTTCTCTTTACACTATGTACATAATATGTATAGAGAAAGTAAAAAGGTATTCTTAAATTCTTTGTGAAGGCTTGTGAAATTTTCTTTCTTCATCTGTTGTATATTCTTGTATAATCTGCATAACTCCTAAATATTAAGCGAAAGACAGAAACGTACTCCGCAGAAACTGCAGATCCTTGTAATGTACAGAAATTACAAGTTCCTGGCGGCATAAGCCTTTTCCAAGATATCGTCAAGAAGAATTCATTAATACTTAGATTTTCTTTACAAGTCCTTTCAATCTTCAGTAGGGACTGCATGGAAAGAGCTTGCAATTTTAAGATCAGTATAATTAGTGTTCACTTGTTAAATATTTGCCAGTCACTATTCCTGTTATATGTATCACTAAATCTGTAATGTAGGTATTTCTGCAAATGTTTATCTCGATTAAATGGAAGTAGATAAAAAATCTGATGTGCTCCAGTCACATGACTTTCTCTAAATCTCTGCAAAAAATTATTGTTAAAAAGCTCATTCTTCTATTTACTTAATGCTAATCGAGAAAAAAAAACTAGCAGAAATACTCTCATTATTTGCTTCCTTGTAAGTAGATGGAAAATATGGGGGTGCCGTAGGTTAGTGATAGTCAAAATTTGGTTGCTATATGACCGAAGTTTCTTTGTTTGTATGGACGGCAGTTGACAAATTCCTGTATGAAAAAAGTATAAGTGTTTTAAAGCTGAAACCAATAACAAGGAATATCTCAAACACGATCAACTCTACGAAAAAATGTACATGAAATAAATTGTGAATTTTATCGTGATCTAGATTTGTTGTGTGGTAAGTTTGGTCTATCTCTTACAATTTATCAGTTATGCAAATTCAACAAAAAATCATCCAGAATAAAGAAGTCTTAAGAGGCTATTCAAAGAAAATTCAATATATATATATTTTATTTTGCATGTAAATATCTTACCCATCCATCCATCCCATCCCATCCCATCCCACCCCATTCCATCCCATCCCGTCCCATCCCATCACATCCCATCCCATCCCATCCATCCATGAGAAAATAAAAGAATTTCGAAATTTTTTCCATCTAACGGGTAGTTTGCGGTATGGGCATTTTCTTGCAAATCTTCGTGTCGCATCGTTTGAAGATACCAATCTTAAATACCAAGTTTGGTATTTAACGATATTTTCGTTTTTGAGCTAGGTTGCCCACAGATACACACACGGGCATTTTATAAAGATGCTTTTTATATTCAGAGGGTTTCGAAACATGTATTTCCGGTGAAATTTCGGTATCAAATTTTTGGGTACAATACAATACCTTCTCTATACACTATGCACTAGTACGTGTAGAGAAAGTAAAAATCTGATGTGTTCCATTCAATGACTTTCTCTAGCTGAATAAACTTTTCTTACTACAGATATTACTTTTATCTACATCATGCTAATCGAGGTACACATTTGTAGAATTGGTGTTTTTCCTTTATTCTTTGTAAGCAGAAGAGAAAGAAGCTAAAGCGATAGACAATTCCTTTATAAGCAGGTTGGTATGTGAAACAATGGAAGTTCCGTTCTATTTGCTTGTCAGAAAGAAATAAATATGTAGCTTAACATTGAAACCAATAACACGCAATATCTCGAAAATGGTGAACTGTACAACAAAAATGTATATTGCGTAAATTATGTGTTTTAAGAGATCTACAGTTTTTTTTCAGTAAATATTTTGCCTATTTCTTACATTTCAGCAGATATGTAAATTGAAGCAAAGTTCTTCCAGAACAAACAGGTCTTCAGAAACTATTGCGACAAAATTCAAGACATTCGTTTTATTTTTCATATAAATATCTTTAATATATGGAGTTTTAATCGTTAAGAATAAATAGTTTCGAAAATTTTTCCATGTAAAGGTTAGTTGGGGGTGAACATATTTTCTTGAAAATCTTAACTTAAATATCAAGTTTAGTATTTTACGGTATTTTAGTTTTTTAGCTCTGCTGCCCACAGGCACACGGATATTTTTACAAAAAATTATTTTTTGAACTCAGGGCACCTCAAAACATATATTTCCGGTGAAATCTCGATTGTGTGGAATACAATACCTTCTCTAGCTACTATGTACATCGTATGTGCATATGACTGGTGAAAGTAAATATGCTTTCGTAAGAATAATATAAATCACCAAGGGTAGCAAAAATCATGTGAATGTAACGCATTTAATTATTTATTGTTTCATGTTAATTTGTATTAATGTTTTAGAATTGTTTCGTTACACATTTCTGTGTAGCTGCATGAAGTAGACAAGTATTTAAAACGCGTCCATTGGTATTATATACGATACTTCAGGTTTCAAATATTTTTATCGCTGATTGAACGAGTCGGTGTAATGAGGACTGGTGGTATCATGTTTGATACATTGTGCACTGCGCGCTAATTATTTTTTCTGGCTCTGTCTGCTATCTCGGTGGTTGAGTTAGGAATCCTATAAAACTTGATACTCGTAGTCCTGAGCTATCATCATGCCATTCCACTCCTAAATTCGAAATAAAATAAAAATTTGATCTCTTAATCGTCTTTGTTGCTTTTGTTACACTTTAATTGACAGAATAAAATGTATGATTGGTAAATATAATATCCAGCTTCTCGAAAAGCCATCCCCAAGTTTTTTCTTTCAAATTTGTTAATAGAAATACATTTACCGAAAAATAAAAAGCAAAACTGTCTAAATTGGATCTCACGATTATAGTTATGAAATTCCACTCTTCTAGTAGTCTTTATATGAGCACTAGCAACAAATAATAATGGAGTCTTAGAGCTTCTAAATCAATTCATTTAATCATGCACAAAATATAAACGAAAATTGTAATAAAAAGCATGATTGGCATAAATAGTGGCATTTAACCTTATGTTTATCTTATGTGGAATATGTTTTGCTAGCTATTTTGCAAACTAACTATTCTTACAAAAGCTAGAGAATTATTTCCTTATAAGTATTAGGGAAATAAGTGAATACACTAGGCTAAAGCGATGGATGCTTTAAAAATCTGTTGCTTAAAATTCTTTTCTTTTTACGGCCAGGATTCCGTATGAGAAAAGCTTAAGTATTTTAAAACTGAAACCAATAACAAGGAATATTTCGGAAGTGATCAACTCCACAAAAAGATATATATGACTAAATTGTGTTTTAAGGAGATATACATTTTTGTGTCCTAAGTATTTTCCTATCTCTTATGGTTTACCATTTATGCAAAAGTCATCAAGAATGAAGAGGTCTTCAGAGGGTATTCCCAGAAAGTTCTATTTGCCATATAAATATCTTTAATGTATGATATTTAATGAAAATCATTACTGTCATTTTTAAGAAAATAATTTTTTTCAAACTTTATTGCAACTAAGGGTAGTTGGTAGTTATTTCACTCTTGTAAACGAAGGAGCAGACTCTCCCAAAGTAGTATCTACCTCAGCTTTAATATTAGTTGGTCTAAGACCTTTCAAATGTAGGTATTGTATCACATAGCGATGATCAGTTTTATCATGTTTACAAATTCGCTGAGAGCATTCACTAATAATGATTGCCAAATAAATGTTAAACAATGTAAAATTGCCAAACTTCAAACTTAAGCTTTCTAAGTTTGGTACTTTATACCATTGTTGTTGTTTGAAACAACACAAGGAACCTTGGCCTACCGCCCGGCCGCTGCGTCCCCCATCTCGGTTCATGACATACTTCTTGGATGGGGTGGAGTATTGGAGGGTGAGACGTGGTCAGCGCCTCGAATCCCTCCTGGCCGGTTAATGTAGTCCTCATGAGCTGGATCCGCTATTAATCCATGAAGTAGCTCCTCAATAGGCCCCCCAAGGCCCTCACGAGGCTGAGTGCACCCCGATCCAGGTCTCCCAGCGGGGTAAAAATCCCCACGCCGGTAGTGGGAATCGAACCCAGGTTTCCCGCTTGGCAACTGTCTTCTAGTAATATTTGCACTTGTTCAGACTGTATACTTTTCATATTTCACAGATCGAACCATCATAAAGAAAACTTTCGCCAGCTCACAGGGAAATCGAATTTTGAACCCCTCGCACAGCATTGAGACACTGCTATGGGCGGTTATTACTATTTGTGTTTATTTTCAAGCATTGTAATTGATTCATATAGGTATGTGTATTGAATAAAATAAATAAAATACACAGTTTTAAATAATAATAATAGTATTAATAATAATGGAGCACATTATTTTGCCTCTGGTGGTAAGCACTTTTCCATTTCATGGTTTTTTGCTAGGAAGACATAGATTATGGTATGCGAGTGACATTAGTCTGGAAGTCCAGTGAAGAGAAATGCACCACCATTATAAAAGAGCAGCACTATGCGCTGACTTATGTTTACCTTAGTGGTGCTGTATGGCTAGGCCAAATGGATGTTGATAGACTTGCTTTATGTAGAGTCGTGCGGGTGGATGTACATGCATTTCCATTTAGATCCTATATCTCTGTTGTCCTAATTATTTTTCATTCTTTCTGCCAGGGCAAGTAGAGGCGCATTTTTTTTATTTTGTAGGGGGGGGGTGTTAGGGAGGCCCCCAGAGTGCCGTATGTGCTGTGTTGCATAACGTGACAGGGGTAAGCAGCATTCGTGGAGCGGGTGTATTTCATACCCGTATGTATATATGTATGAGTGTATGTGGGTGTGATGTATGCTTCCCCATACATCACGGCATTATCACCCACGCAAGGCAGGGGCTTGTGGTGGCTCTTTTTACAACTTTCCACTGAAAAGTGTCTCATGTACTCCGTTCCCGGGCGTTCTTCTTCCAAAATAAACATAGATACTATATTTTCCATTCCCAATTAAAATAACTTTATATTTAATAAGCGTAAAGATTTATAAAACCACGTTCAGTAACATCATTCTAGTATTTCAGAGCCAATTATATATCATAGATATTTAAGGTGCACTGGAAATGACATATCAAAAGTCTTTATTTTGTATAGATTTTTCTGAAACCTTGCATTAGTGTTATTTTAATATGAATAAAGCATTTAATTCAATAGTTTATTTCATAGATTATATTGTATAGATATATTCCATAATCAAAATGTTTCACAAGAGGTCTCAAGGTCAAATCTGGGTTTAGGGAGTTATTCAGTAAGG
This sequence comes from Hymenopus coronatus, assembly GCA_030762935.1. Classification (NCBI taxonomy): domain Eukaryota; kingdom Metazoa; phylum Arthropoda; class Insecta; order Mantodea; family Hymenopodidae; genus Hymenopus; species Hymenopus coronatus. The sequence continues at coordinate 100,426,702 of CM060882.1, read as the reverse complement.
CTTTTTTCTGGATTTACCCTTCCCCTAATAAATTTAATGTTGGATAAATTTAATCTCTTTGGACTCCGAGATTATTTGAGCCTCGTTTTATCCATTCCATTAATCTACCTACTTAAAATTCTTTAGTAAAAATGAAAGTGTTCCACACGCCTCAAAATTTGAGAAAATTATCTGGATTTTTTTGAAGTGCAGCTTTGAAGGACACAAAATCTCTACGCGTTAATATTATTTTAATAACTTTGATTACATAATTATAATAATCTTTAGAAAAGCTAAACTGTGTTATCTTTTACATACAAATATTTGTTTGAACATTTTCTATTAATATAACGATAATTTTGTCATCTGGAACATTACAATAAACACTTCTGCACATTCAGAGAAATTTAAGTTGTATTAAAAAAACTGAGACGAGTGAAGCATTTTGATTGCGTGTAAATGTAATTTTCAGAAAAACGCTGCTTCATACAATAGTCAGCTAGTAAACAGCTACAAAATTCGATCTTAAAATGGCTTTAGAGTCCAAAATTAGGAGTGAAATTGCTTTTTATGCTCAGAGGTTCGAATAACCATTTTTACTTTCTCTATATAGTACAAGGTACATAGATACAGAAATATTTGCACTCCACTCAAAAATTCGATACCGAGATTTTATCGCAAATACACTTTTGGGTCTCCTGTATAAAAAATAACTTTTAGATAAAGGTCCGCACGCGGACCATATGTCTGTGAACACGATAACTCAAAACCAAAAAGTCAGTAAAATGCCAAAAGATGCTTCCAGGGATGTGACACAAATATTTTGAGAAAAATCCTCCCACCCCAAACTACCCTTTACATGAAAAAGATTTCGAATGCTTTAATTTTCTCAAAAAGAACTCGAACAATTTGATAACATATATTAAAGATATTTACATAAATAAAATTTGCATCTTGAAATTTCTGAGAATATCCTCTGGAGAGTGTTTATTCTGGATGAATTTAGCTGAATTTTTCATAAGTGGTAAACCATAAGAGGTAGACAAAAACGCACTCAGCAAAAAATGTAGATCTCGTCAAAACACAAAATTTACGTCATATACATGTTTTCGCGAAGTTGGCCACTTCTAATATTCCTTGTTATTGGTTTCAGTTTTAAAATACTTAAAGTTTTCTCATATGGGAATTCGTCAAATTCTAGCCAAATAATGGAACGATTTTCAATTACACAGCAACCAGCATTTAAAATATTTAAATACCGCTTTAACCAGTGATTTCCCTTACTAAACTTACAAGGAACTAAGGAATAAAACAATCTCTGCTAATACTACCTCCATTATCTTGAAGTAGATAGAATAATAAGCTTTTTAACAATAATTCGGTACAGATATGTAAAGAAAATCATGTGAATGGAGCATATTAGAATCTTTAAAAATATATTTTCAATTTTAAACCGATTGTAGTCAAAAGTTTCACTTCCTGTGCCTAACACAGGTTTCATACAAAATACGTAAAATTACCTTATTACAAAAGAAAATCATATGCTACATTAACATGTCTTCAGCCACTCATTTTTCTACAAACTATTCTTACAAATTTCATGTCTCTATTCCTTGTTAATAGAGATATACTTTACTACACATTTATGTATTGTCTTTTATGTAATAAAAATCTAAAATTCGTTCCGAATGAAAAGGACTACATAGGTCCATCAAATTTATGTTCACTGGTGCACAAAATCAAAGGAAGAAAGTAACATTCGCATTTTGTGCCACTACCTAGTAACATAGCTTGATGAGATTGATGCATACAAAGAGAGCACTGATACAGTACGATACAGTAGGCAAGTAAACGAAATATGCAATGAGATGAACACAAATCACACTTTTATTTATAAAAAATAAGCTACGCTAAAGGCACTACTTGCATGATAGTCCTCTAGATTTATAAAAGTAGATACATGGTGGTTAAAAGGGGCAGCAATGCATGCTCTGCATCGTGCTCCAGTGCTGGCCACAAGGCTAGTAAGGTGTACCTGTTGTAAGGCGTTCCATTCCTCCGCCAGCGCTGTTGACAACTGTTGGATAGTCGTTGGCGCATATGGACGTGCTGCAATGCGACTCGCCAAACCATCGAGTGTTCAATGAGATTTACATTGGGGGAACAGACTGGCAACTTCTTTTGCCAAATAGCTTTTGTTCCAAGAGCTCCTCCACCTGCGCTTTCAATGTGACTGCGCATTGTCATTCTTAAACATGAAGACAGGGCCGACTGCACCCCTGAAAAGGCGCAAAATGGAAGCAGTACAGTACCACAATAACGTTGACCATTGGGTACCGTGTTCAAAGATTTGAAGGTCAGTAGGCCCACGCAACATTAAGCCTCCACACACCGTAACGCCCTAACCACCAACAAATCAAGGATGTTCCTGTCTGCAGTACGCGTTTCCACCTCTCGCCAGATGAGGGTACGTCGAGAATCACTACTCAGATTGAATCTGCTCTCATTCGAGAAGAGCATGCTAACCATTCCTCGCTGGTCCAATCATGTTGCTCTTGGGACTGGATGTGCGGGTATCAATGGAACATAAGGTACTGACCATCAGGCAAAAAGACTACCTCTATGCAGTCATCGTGCCATTGAAATAGTGCAGTCCTATTAAATGTGGTTGCAAATGCACTCTCTGTTTGAAGTAATTCTCTTATTGACTGTTGCACTCATAATGCTGCTTTAGTTAACCGTGGCCATCCATCTCCATTCTTGGTACAGCACTTGCATGTGAAGCAATGTTGTGAGCAATACCAAACTCCTGGGCAACTCTCATCACACTTCGTCCTTCATATAGTTTCTTGATAATTCTTCCCCGTGTGAAATCTCCAAATGTTCTCTACGAGTCATGTTCTGAAGAATAACTCCACTATAGAGCACCGTAGCAACCTGCTGATTGCTACACACCGTCTCCTCCTGTTTCTTCAAGTGTCCCACGTTGCGGGACCAAACTCATTTAGCATTATAGTTTCGTTACACTCACGCCATATGATGTTCGGCTTTCTGTGTACGTGTGAGAGATCTCTGGCAATATACTCCCGCACTTTCATTTATTTCGATCAAGTAGTTAATATGTTATGTTAGTTTATCCATTTCGCCCTTATGTTTTGCACATCAGTGTATTATAATTTAAATACTTAAGTATATACTTCACCGGATTGTCTTCATCTTTATAGAGATTACAACATTTCCAGGAGAAGTTACAAGCTAATGTGTGGGAGTAACATATCGAGGAGCAAGTAAGCTCTGAATCAGGATCTCTTAAAGGCTTAAAATCTCACGCGTTTTCTGTGTACTGTGCATCGGTCCAGCTCGATTCGGCACGGAAATTTCGCAATGAGGAAGAAGCTGAGAGGCAAGCGTAAGGAAAGAGAGAAACTGCACTATTGTTCAAAATTGAGGAGAGAGAGAGTTTGCATTTAGGTCAACCTAGAGTCATCCTTTGCACCTTACCCATGAAATGCACCGCTTCATCCACCTTGACAGGCCCTGCTTTGGTTAATAACATAATATATCAATATCTACATAGGCGAACAACCCAGAACATTACCATGGAGGAAGCAGAAAATAAAAAATATGTTGAAAGGATCATAGCATAAGTAACTGATAAAATTATGCAACTACCATTTACAAGCATATAAAAATATGCCACAATTTCGACAAGGAAGGTCAAGAGAGAGAGAGAGAGAGAGAGAGAGAGAGAGAGAGAGAGAGAGAGAGAAAGATTGCGATCAAGTTAATTTGACTTAGGGATTTTTATCTCACTCTGGACCTCCCAAATGAGAGTGAATGTTATTGTTCGCTCGGTGGTAAAGTTCAAACATATGGTATTTAAAAAAAAAAATTACGGACATAATAAATGTTCAATATAAACATTAGTTTTGGGCATTTTCTTTGAAATCTTCGTGTGCCTTTTTCTAACGGAGAATTTAAATACTATGCTTAGTGTACAGTTTGGACGTCCATTACTGACGCTTACTCCATTAAATTTGGTATTGATGGCCTGGACGCGTTTCGAAAATCTTCATTAACCTTATACTAAGTTTAGTATTTAAACCAATTTTCGAATTATTGTATTCTCCCAAATATTCGATAGTGAGTTTTAGCTGGAAATACACCTTTTTGGGTCCTTTAAATAGAAAAAATATAAAAATGTCTTGGTCTATGTATGCCTCTGAACAGTATAATTTCAAAACGAACTTGACATTTAAGTTCAGCATTTCCAAGGATGTAAAAAAAAAAAACTCCCAGAAAGACCCTCAGCTCAAATTTCGCTTTACATGGAACATTTTTCGAAAAGTTTTATTTCGCTAAAATGGCTTTAAGATTATACCATGTTTAGTATATTTTCATGACGATTTGAATCTACGAGTATTTTTGGCTCGGCTCAATGGGTAAACTACAAGGAGTAGACAGTCTTACTAAACAAAATATAGTTCTCGTGTACCCTTTTTGTGAAGTTAAGCATTTCCGAGATATTAAATTTTACAACACTTTACTTTACACAAAAGGGATTGTTGATTCAACACTCAATTTTTCTCTCTCTCTCTCTCTCACTCTCTCTCTCTCTCTGCAACTGGTCGTGTAAAGGGAACGGAACTTTAAGGTCAGCACAGAGCGACCAGCTCTTAATAAAAGGTGACCATCGCTTTAACACATGGTATTCCTTTATTCCCTATGAACCTCTAAACATAAAAAATGGGTTGTTTGTTAAAGACGCTATCACTTCCCAAGATCATATCAGCGCCACCGTATGCCGGAATTTCGTCTCGCAGAGTTTAGTTTACATGCTAATAAATTTACTAGCATGGACCTGCCCTTTTAAGCACACTTAAAACATTCGATTGATCTCCTTAGCGCGGTGGTAGCGTTGCTGGGTTCGATTCCCAGTACCGGCGTGGGAATTTTTCCCGCTGGGAAACCTGGACCGGGGTGCACTCAGCCTCGTGAGGAGCTACTTGATGGAGAAGTAGCGGCTCCAGGTCGTGAGGATCGAGGCGCTGATCGCGTCTCACCTTCCAATACTGCACCCCATCCATGACGTCTGTAATGGACCGAGATGGGGGACGCAGCGACCAGGCGGTAGGACAGGAATCTTAGTGAGCTGAGCCACGGAGTCAGCCAGAGTCCTAAAAACAATCGGCCTAGTCCGGGTTTGAACCTGTGTTCTTGGGATCGGAGGGCCAGCATCTAACTAACTTATCTCATGGAAATAAGTAATGAAAAAGTTTCTGCTAAGTTTATTTCGATTAGCATAAATTAGATAAGAGAATAAACATTCGTACAAATAGTTGTAGAATAGGCAGAGAAAGTCAAGTGAATGGAACATATCAGATGTTTAGTTTGTAACAATACTTCCTCTTATCTGCTAAAGATAGCAGACAGAGAAAGTAAACGGCATTTATATTTTTCCCTCCATATACCTAAATCGTGATTACTCTTCATGGAGTTCATTTATAAACCACAAGGGCTGGCAAGAGTTTTTAATATCGTTAGTAGATTCCTCTAAAACCAGCCAGCTCATAGCACATCTAGAGTTCTTTGTTCATTATGAAACATTTTCATTTATAAATTAATGAGTTTTCCTTACGAGATAGAAAACAACCGCATGCGGGCGGGTTAACAAACGAACGTTATGTTTAAAGAAACATGTGAGCGTTCACAGCAGGCAGTGCATCATAGTACAGTCCCTGTGGAGTAACCCAGCTCACCGTCGTATAATTTTGTATTTGATGTACGTTATGGTCTTCTATGGGCATTTTGCCAGTGTCTATTATTCCCCGCACTTAGTGCAAGATCGGCACAACAAAATACCCATGGGACCTTAGCGTCGTCTGTCACACCTTGGATGTCCAAAGGAACCTATTTTTAATTTCTCTATACGTACTATGTACATATTGAATAGTGAAGTAATTATATTACACACAAAAATTCGATACCGATTTTTCACCGAAAATACATTGTTTTGGGTTCCCCTGAATCCAAAAAAGAAAAAAACTTGGTATTTAGATTTAGTATCCTCCAGGAAGCGACACGAAGATTTTAAAGCAAATATTCCCAACACAAACTAATCTTTACATGGAAAATTTTTCGAAAATTTTGATTTTCTCAAAAATGGCTCTAACGATTTTGATTTAAATCCCGTTTATTAAAGCTGTTTAGATCCTAAATAAAATGTACAGCTTGAATTTTATGAGAACAGCCTCTAAAGACCTCTTTATTCTGGATGATTTTTATTGCATAAACCGTAAGAGATAGTTAAAAACTTACAACATACAAATGTAGATCTCGATAAAACACAATTTATGTCTTATACATTTTTTCGTGGAGTTGGCCGTTTTCGAGATATTCCTTGTTATTGATTTATTTTGAAATACTTTAAATTTTCTCATGCGGGAACATGTCAACGCTTGGGCAAGTAAAGAAACGGATTTCAATCCCATAGTAACCCCATTTTAAAATGTTTATTTGACTCTTTCGATTTAGCCTAATGTATTTCCTTATTTCCCTTCTACTTATAAAGGAAAAAGTAATAAGACTGTTTCTGCTAATGTTTTAGCATTAAATAAATAGAACAATGAGCTTATTAACAATCATTTATTACAGAGCTGTAGAGAAAGTCATGTGAATGGAACACCTGAGATTTTTTTTTCGATAAAATGAGCAAATGAAGTTATTTTAAGAACGTGACGTAGTTTTACTTTCTCTAGCACGTATGTACAACGTATTTATCTAGCAAATAAATCCAAAGAATAAAACAAATTAATGAAACTAACTCTGAAGAACATATATCATGAACAGTTGTTAAAACAACAGTTAAAGAGGTGGATATACTGTTCATCTTAATCCGGCTGCTCTTTCAACAGTTCTTGTAATAGTTAATAAAATAATAAATTAGGAGCAGATCATAAGACAATATATATTTAAAGCTTAGTAGCTTCCAAGAAGGCGACTCGAAGATTTTGAGGAAAATCTCCCTGAATATGTACCCTGCAGTAATGGTATTCCAATAAATATATAATATATATGTTCATAATACTGTATCCATAATGCCAATTTTTACTTTCTCTTGCCCCTCAAGATTTCACCGGAAATACATGTTTTAGGACCTCCTGAATCCAAAAAAAGCATTTCCAGAAAAAGGTCCTTGTGTGTGTGTGTGTGTGTGTGTGTGTGTGTGTTTGTGTTTGTCCGTACATGTCTGTGTACACGATAACTCAAAAACGAAAAGTACCTAAAATACCAAACTTGGTATTTAAGTTTAGTATCTTCCAGGGATGCGACACGAAGCTTTGAGAAAAATCCCTCCACCCCAAACTACCCTTTAGATGGAACTTTTTTCGAAAATTTTGATTTTTTTAAAAATGGCTCAAACGATTTTGATTAAAATATCGTATATTAAAGATATTTACCTAACAAATAAAATGTGTATCTTGAATTTTCTAGTAATAGCTTCTGAAGACCTGTTTATTCTGGATGAATTTTGCTTAATTTGGCATAACTAATAAACCGTAAGAGATAGACAAAGACTTGCTGTAAAAGAAATGTAGGCCTTGTTAAAATACATAATTTACGTCATATACATTTTTTTTTTCGTAGAGCTTACCGTTTTTGAGGTATTCATTGTTATTAGTTTCAGTTGTGAAGTGCTTATACTTTTCTCAGACGGGAGTGTCCGTTTTTCTTTTGTTCTACTCCTGGCCAAGAAAAGAAGCGATTTGTAATGACAATCGCATAACGACAGCTTTTAAAACATTTTGACTATGGATTTAGCCTAGTGTATTCTCTTATTTTCTTCCTACTTATAAGGAACCAAGTAATAAGAACATTGTGCTGAATACCTCGATTAACAAGGTGCAGAAAGAAGAATAATCTTATATAAGAAGTTTGTAGAACGGCTAGAGAAAGTCATGTGAGTGTAGCACATCAGATGTTTCACACTTATCACATAGTCCTTTCAAATCCATAAAGCAATAATCTGTTGTAGTTTTGCATAACAACTTGGAGATGTGTAGTGCTCCCATACGCTTCAATTAAGGTAAGAAATTTTATTTGTTTTCACATGAATCCAAACGTCACCCCCCCCCGATCTTATTAATATATAAATAACTTGCAAAGTAATTTCACTCGCGTTATAAACATTTTTATAAGCACTTGTTTTGACATTACATGTTGGAAGAAAACAAAATCACATTTTTATCTGCCCCCTGTGAAGTTTTGTGTGTTTGCTAGTAAAACAGTTGTCAATAACTTTGGAAGTGATTTTTACTTTCTCTACACGTAGCATGTATACAGTAGTATATAGAGAAGTTATTGTATTGCACCCAAAAATTCGGTACAGAGATTTCACCGGAAATACATATTTTGGGACGACCTGAATACAAAAAAATATTTTTAGAAAAGTGTCCATATGCGTGCCTTTCTGTCTGTCTGTGTGTGTGTGTGTGATGCGACACAAACATTTTCAGGAACATCCCCCCCCTCCCCAAACTACTCTTTACATGGAGAAAATTTCCAAAATTTGTATTTTCTGAAAAACGAGTTAAACGATTTTGATCAACTTCTCTTATATTTAAGATTGTGTATAAAGAAGAATAATCTTTTGTAATCAGTTTGTAGAGGAGCTAGAGACAAGTTTGTGAGTGTAACAAACCAGATTTTTATAACCATCTTCACAACGTCGCCGTGCATTGCATTTACTTTATTTAGTACGAGCCTGAGTCTGGTATTAACAAATGCCTTTGAAAGACGTGCGTACATAGAAGAGCTAGAAGCAACAGTCGTCTGTTTAAGGAAATGTTATACGCCATTGAGGTACTTACAAGTAGCTACATCTGTTGTATGGTATGTTTAACCGCATTAAGAAGTGTTACCTTTTTATCGCCTTTGCTGCTGCCGTTGCAAATAAAACCTGAGCTTGCTGGGGGGTTCTTTGGATTTTAAGGGCAATAAAGTTCCGCTTCCCTTCTGGATATTAAAGTACGCCTTTTATGACATACCGGCATGGTGCTAAGCAAGCATATTGCTTTTAATTTGCTCCCGTCTGTAATGCGGAAAGAGTTTGCTGTAGACTGCAATAAAACATGTTACAGGATGCTTTGGTAATGGGTTTAGGACCATCGTAAATGCTAGAATTTTGTCAAGATTCTCTACCGCGGTACTTTTCCTTTTATTTCCTCGGCAATTTAAGGGTAACTCATTCCTATTGAAGTATCTTAGAATTGCTTACCTTTTTAATTATTTCTCGCGCCAAAGCGCGGTTTAACAACAGCATTTTAGTGGATCCCTGTGCAAGATACAAATTAAGGGTGCTTTTGTTTGCAGTTTTAACAAAATTATTTACCTTATTTTCACGGTGAGAATGTGATTTTTCTTTGAAATTCTATATTGCTACATTTGCAGTGTTAAATTTGTTGCTTCTTCAAATAACAACAATAATAGTAATAATAATAATTATAATAATGTTACATTCACATGTCTTTCTCTATCCATTCTTGAACAAATCACTCTTCAAAGGGTATATTTCTCCATCTCCTACACAATCGAGATAAAAATTAGCACAAATGCTTTTATTATGTTTACTTGTGGATACAATGGGAATAGTGCAATGCAGTTGGTACAAGCCATAGTCAAACCTTTTAAAAGGTGTATGGTATGAAGAAAGAAAAATGAATAACATCTTGCCCTTTGAGTACAGTGTAAGTGTTTTGACAGTGAAACAAATAATCGGATATTTTGAAAATGGTTAACCCGACCAAAATGCATTTGACGTACCTAAATTATGTGCTTATGAGATATGCATCTTTTTTGTATTCTTTGGTCAGAGCCTTTTGAGACAGTGAAATTGGAAATAAGGGCATCAGGTGGCTGCACCGGCGGCTACCACAAAGAACCGGCCTGGTTAGAGCAGCCTTTCCTACCTTTACCCTTTGGACTGATTCAAAAGACTCTGACCAAAGAATAATACGATTTTTACTATTTACTAGCTGCCCGCCCCGGTTTCATTCGGACAATATCTTCCGTTTACAGTACGATCATGCAATGAAATAAAATTACAATTAAACAATTTGACAACACTTTATTATAATGCCTTGTGATATACAATGTTCCTTCCGGAGGGAAAAAATAGCTTGGCATAATAGTTATAGTAGTAGTCGCGCCGTGGCCGAGTGGTTAGACCACTCGCCTCCCACCTAGATGGCTCGGGTTCGATCCTAAGCAACCACATGTGAGATTTGTTGTGGATAAAACCGGCGCAGGGTCGAGTTTTCTCCGGGTTCTCCGGCTTTCCCAGCCATCGCATTCCATCGGTGCTCCATCTTCATTCATGTATCATCAGAGTTATGCCTGCGGCGCCACAAGTAGTTAAAGCAGTCGTTAAACACTACCAAAACAAAACAAAAAAAACAAAAAAAAAAAAAAAAAGTGATGGTAGCGCATCCATACTGAGGCGGGTATACGCAGGCATAGGTAATGAATTACATTAAGGAGAAAGTCACAAATTAATATTCATGCTTCTTCCGAATCTCTTTTTTTCCTTCACTCCTAATGTTTTCCACCTCTTTCTTTATTTTCTTCTTTGTCAAAACAGCCATTTCTAAGGCTAACAATGACGTAACTAAAGAGCAAGTAGATCTGCATGGGCAATTAATAAGCTTTTATTTGATGATAGCTTTGTGTGTTTTAAATTACTCCATTTAACCCAAATTATAACTTGATCAAATGTATTAAGAGCACCGCAATTGTACTGTGATGGTGACGCGGGCAGCTAGCTCATGTACCACATAACGTCAAATACCGCCTGCGGTAAAGTAGTTAAAACGGGTGTTAAACACTACAAAAAATACAACAAAAAAAACTCAAATAACCAACATCTGCAATAGGAAGTTAAACCTAAAACAGATCCCATTATTTCTCCGGCATTTTCAGATTCCAGGAAGGGTTAATGGTTATGTGCATTGTTTATAAATTTTTCATTTTAAAGAATTACAACAAAAATATAGTTTATTTCTTTATTTAAACGATGTGACCAAGGGAACAATGGTTATTACATAAGCCATATATTTCATTTACACAGCTATATTGCGTCATTGTCTCCATAACCGGGTGCATTCCCTTAGTATTGAAGACGAAAAATAGAACAGTAGGAACTACGGCCAACTGCCGGCAAATAATAAGTACATATTTTAGGTATTCGTCGCTAGGAAAGCTTCTTTATTTTAAACGATAGGAGTAAGGAAAGGACAGTTGATAAATAAAAACATTTGAATTTCACTGCTGCATTATCTCAACTCCATAAACTGTTGCGTTACTTTAACATTGGATAAGGAGGAAAAATATTACTATAGCCATCTAGTAGAAAATAAAATAAGTACCTGCTCTAGGCGTTCACCGTCAGAAAATCTTCTTTGATTCTTTATTTTAAACGATAGGAGTAAAGAAAGAATAGTTAATACATAAAAATATATTTTAATTTTACTGCTGCGTTGCGTCAATGTCTTGATAAACTGGCGAGTTGCCTTAACATTGAATGGGAAGGGAAATATATAGCAGTACTACACCCATTTAGCAACAAATAACTTGTACCACTGCCATCTGGTGGCCACTAACTGAAATGCGTTCACTTAGCACAGTTTTTATTCATATTATGAGATTTTAAATACTTTCCCGTACTATTTTTAAACATTTTCATTTCCACAAACCTTGTCGTGATAGTAACGAACAAAAAAAAAAAAAAAAAAAAAAAAAAAAAAAAAAAAAAAAAAAAAAAAAAATTTATGCAGTCGTTGGGAAGTGATACGCGTACATACATTTCAGCGATATTATATATATATATATAGATTACACTGTAACCAGTTATGCAGAGTCTATTCAAAATGAAAAGCAATTCAGAGGCAATTTCCATAAAATTCCAGATAATCATTTAAATCTCAGAAAATATTTAAACATGGGATATTTCAATAAAAGGCATTAAGAGATATTTTTGGTAAAATCGAAACCTTTGCTTTTCCTTTTCCTTTTTTCAACGGGTAGCCGTATTTTTTTTTAAGAAGATGAACTTAAACACAAAGTTTTGTATTTAATTGCTTTTATTTTTTGACTTATGCTATTCACACATACACACATGCACTTGTTTGCATTTTTTTGAATGGTTTAATTTTTATTCCAAATAATTTGTTTGCTTACAAAACTCTGTTTTTAAACTTAATGTAATTTGTTAATAGTATAATAAGAACATTTCTTGCGCTAAAGAAATAGTAATGTATTGATAGGGAAACATCCAAAAACAACAATAATATTTATCAATAACAATGTATCGAGCAAGTAAGCTATATTAGCTACCTATATGTGATGTTAAATATGTGAATAAAATATGTAAATTACTGAGAATATGTGGAACAAATAATCGAATGTTCCAAAAAATAATTAATTCAAAAGACAAAACTAAAAGTTTATGAAGTTATGGTTATACTTATCTAACATGTAGACATTATGTCCTAATTTGGATACTAACTGAAAGACAGAAAAGCAATATACATGCTTCAGAAATTAAAAATATTTAGAGTATAACATGATGTACACACAAGAATCCTATTAAACATGAAAGTATAAGAACTAAAAAAGTGAACGAAAGTTTAAAGTATTTTAACAATATTGGAAGGAACATCTGATATTAGAATTACAAAAAAAAAATTATGAAATTTAATGCTAAAGGAAGGAGACCTGTTGGCAGGCTCAGGAAATGATGCCTGGAGGATCTTGACGGTGGAAGAGGCAAATAACTGATTAAACCATGAAGTGGGCGAGGAGAAGAAGAAGAATTACTACACAAAATATAAGATTAATATATCCGCATTTGTTTATAAGTGAACTGATTGCATATGAACAGTATGGATTCGATAAAGTAAGACCTTGATTGATACCAATTTAACAATCAAACTATCAATGAAATTGCCTTCTTTTTCGGTCTATGTGAAAACATCTGATACAGTAAATAGCTTCAATCTGTAGAAGATTTAGGAGGCATTATATACCACCAAAGTTGGTTGGCCATCAAACGTAAATAAAAATTAAAATGCAAAGTAAACATAAATATAATATGCATGTAAAATACAGCATTGCAAAACTAAAGACGATTCTCTCCTAATTTTTAACATTTCAATGTGTGAATACAATTTTGGAAGAGTAGAAATTAAAGGAGTCTGGAAAGGTACAAATAATTATGTTATATATAAGTTTGCAGATGATTAGTCAAGATGACGATCTCCAGTTTAATACAACAGAGCTAAATAAAATGCTAAAATAATACAAAATGGATATATGTTATAAGATAAAAGTATTAGCAATAGAGGGGACATAAATGAGAGCAAAAGTAGTGATAGAATATAGAACATATGTTTAGATATCTGTGATGTATTTCAACTGTACAGATAATTGAGAAATGCAATACGGCTATTGGAGTTGGACTTAAAAGAAACTAAATCGAAGAAAATATGGCAGACTGCAAATTATATTCCATAGCGTTCTATCAAAGCGTGCACTACTATATAGTACTGAAACATGCACCACTGACAGTCTAGGATCGGAAACGAGTTGAAACCGTACAAATGATATTCCTATATGCTGGTAAAGGTGACGATAGGTGACAAATAAGAGAAGTAGTGAAATAAAAAGCCATCAAAAACAAAGAATATAATAGCTGAAATTAAAAAAGAACTAACATTGGCAAATTCATGTAGAAAGAATGACAAAAGACAGACTATCAGGGTCTTCCAAAAAAGGATACAGATAGTGGAACGGAATAGCAATGATTCATTCTTGAAAGGAAAAAGAAGTACGGATCCGATAAAAATCTGATGTGTTTCATTCACATGACTTTTGATTTCTGTAGATAAAGTCAAACTATTATTAAAAGAGTATTCTTTTAACTAATCTATGCTAATCAAGGTAAACATTAGCAGAAATCGTCTTATTATTTCCTTTCTTTTCAGCAGAATGGGAATAAGGGATACACTAGGCTAGACCGACAGTCAAATATTTTAAAAGCTGTTTGCCATGTTGTTTAAATCCGTCTCATTACAAGGGGAGGAGCTGACAAATTCCTGTAAGAGAAAAGCTGAAACCATACCTCAAAAATGGTCAACTCCGCGGAAAAGGTATATGCCAAATTGTGTGTTTTAACGAGATCTATATTTTTGTGGAGTAAATTTTTGTCTGTTACGGTTTACCAGTAATGCAAAATTTAGCATAATTCATCCAGAATTAAGAAGTCTTCAGAGGCTATTCATAGAAAATTCAAAACATACATTTTATTTGTCGCATAAATATCTTTAATATACGGTATGTTAATCAAAATCCTTTCAGCAATGTCTCTATGTAACGGGTAGTTTGAGATGGTGGATTTTCCTCAAAATCTTCGTATCGCATCTTTGTTGGCGTTTTTGAGTTATCGTGTTCACAGACACACAAGGAAGCTTTGTCTAAAAATGACTTTCTTTTTGTATAAGAAGGTCCTTAAAATCTGTGAAATCTCGGTATCCAGTTGGAGTGCAATACCATCTCTAACTACGTACCATGTTTAATGTAGAGAAAGCAAAAATACCTTGGACTCACATAAAATGTCGTCTGGTAATATGTACTACAATTACTTCATAAACATGTAAAAACATGTAACGTTTGGTTAAAAAAAACTGTCTCTAGTCTGTTACTTAAGATATGTAAAGCTCAACGAGATTAAAGCTGCAATAATTTCTTTGGTTGCATGTACACAGGAATACTCATTTGATTTCCCTTGTGAATTAAGTTGTATTTGATTTGGAGAGATGCTTACGAGTAATTTTACCTGAATATGTAGTTAGGTCCTCTGTAGCTCTGCGTTTACAATTATTTGTAGTTATATGATATTCGATTCACTGTTTGTTTTCACTTTCATGAACATGATCACCTCTTGTAAACACAACTTCATTAGCATCTGAATTAGTCTGTAATGTAGCTACACTTTTTATTAACGCACCGCCATGATAAATATTTCCAGTGCTCATTACACGTTGGCTACGGCATTTAAAATTATTCCGAACTACACCCACCCTATACTCCATGATCGGCAACTGTTTTTACAAGCTCATGTCGGCACTAGTACTGACATACTGAAAAATGTCTGCGTATACTGTTACACCCACAACCCATCAGATGGCTCAACTGTCCCTATTTGATACGTACAGGTGTCCCTTCGTGCGTAAAAGAGTTGCGGAAGTCTATTTCAAGTTAAAACCGGCTGGTAGAGAACTTTCGCTTTACCCGTCTTGCTTATCAGCGGAGACAGCTGAGACAATACTTATAAAACATGCATAATGTTTTTTTAAATATGAATAAGTTGATAAAATATTGGGTAATATTTTTCTTTAGAGTAGGACTAAAAAAGGTTCGTGTGGGTGCGAGTTGCGCACACAGACACGCAGCGACGAGTAAAATTATCTCTCAGGCAATTGTTTGTAATCTGGCACATCAGGCCAGATATTAATTTCTTTAATATTCAGAATATACACAAGTATAAATTGAAAAGCGCTGTACCCTTATTTTAGTAGGAAAATGGTATTCCTGATGTCAGCGTGCTCCAAGACAAATCGACCCGGAATAAAAAGAATAATATTTCAAGATGGAATTACCATATTCTATTGTTGATTCTAAATATATGTATATATAAACAATAAAAATCTCATAAGCAAACCGACGTGTAGCTGTAGGCAATATATTTAACTTAAAGAAAGTAAATTTTAATCGTAAACTTAAAATAATGTAGCGTCACAACACGTGGTTAGCCAAAAGGGCACACGTGTAACCGATCACAAAGCACATTGAACACTTTCACACACACAGAGATTGGTCACGCTCATTGCGAGAGGTAAAACGGAGGTCTTTCTCGCCAGTTTTTCTTTGGCCGGGTTTAAGTTCATAAAACGTATTAAACAGGTTCTTAACAACTTTAGTGCAAATGCAATATTTTCGTTTTTATTTTCGCTACACGTATTTCTATATAGTAGGTATTCCACAAATAAAATCGATGTCGAGATTTTACCGGAAATATATATTTTGAGGTGCTATGAATCCATAAAAAGGACTTTTAGTAAAAGACCCGTGTGTGTGCATGTGTGTTTGTGTCTGTGTGTGAACAGCATAGGTTAAAGACAAACATTTGATAAGCTCAGTATCTTCCAAAGATGCGGCACAAAGATTTTCAAGAAAATGCTTCCGTCCCGGACACAGCCTTTATATGGAACAATTTTTCAAAATTTTGGATTTTGTCAAAACTAACACTTTTGATTAAAATATCATATTTTGAGCATATTTTATGACAAAGTATATATTTTTAATTTTCTGGAAATAGCCTCTGAAAACCTCTTCATTCTGAATTATTTTTTTATAACTGGTAAACCGTAAGATATAGACAAAAACTATTTATTGCAAAAATGTAGATCTTGTTAAAAGACACAATTATTTAAGTAATATTATGCGTTTGTATGCTTAAATTTTTTTTAGGCATTTCTTGTTCTAGGTTTCAAATAAAAAAGAAAAAAAAAAGTTTTTTTCAAGCGGATGTCATCATTTATTCCATATCTCTTTTATTTTTCATCCTGGTCATGCAAAGAAAAAAGAACTTCAATTGCATTATATAGCTGCACAGTTTTAAAAGATTTAGCTGATAAAAAGCCTAGTGAATTCCTTTATATTTACTCTACTTTTTCCATTTCGGGGAATGCCCTTCGTAGCGTTGTGTGAGAATATTTCACATATTTTTGCAGTACTATAACGCTAGTTTTTGTCATGGTTAGTTTCACACTAATGGTAGGCACACGTGGTTTTTATTCCCATCTATAGTGGCATGGACTAGACCTGGTGCTCATTAACTGCTGTGGTTCCCAGCGTCCCATTCTAAATTAGGCATAAAAGACCGCTTAATTTTGCTCAGAGGCCTCTCTATGAGGCTTGAGGTTCTTTTACGTAAATCTATGACACGGGATCCACGGTTTTACTTCCCTTCCGAAGGAAGTCATGTTAAGTATTTTTATACCCGAAAAAATCCATCGTCCTTCGCCGGATTTGAACCCGCGACCTTGGGTATATGAAGTATATTACACCACGGAGGATTACTACGTACCATAAGTCACTGTATATTGGGAGTCCTGTGGTGCGCATTTACAGATTGAACCATTAATTATGTTTGGTTTTGTTCTTGAGAAGTCGTCATTTTACTGGGGCTCTATGAATAAATAAATAAATAACATTATGACCAATATATTGAACTGAGATCTGATTTATATCTCTTTAGTGCCACTACACCTACAAGTTAAACCATTGGGAATAAAGCAAACGAATGGTCTCAGTAAATTTATCGAGCAGCATTTTTACGCCTAGACTATACACTACGTATACAAATGAGGTGCCGAAGAAGTTGCCTACAAACCACGGGGCTTTCGGTACTTGGCTCATATTTGCTTCGAATCTACGGCTGGATTGCAGTACAAAAACTAATACTACCGCTCTTATTCATTCAAGTTATTAGCAATCTGCTCATATACATACACTTTTGGGTTTTTTAGTTTTGTTTTTCTGGAATTGTGTTTCTTACTCAAACTTAAGACAAAACTTTTAGTACTTTTGAATTATTACTTCTGAAGGTTTGCAATTGTCCCTTATTAACTCATTAACTAATTTAGAAATACCTTTAATGCTTCTTATCTTTTCTCAGAACAATAGTTAAAGTTTGGCTTGGATAAAGTATCCTGAATTGCCTCTACAGAATGGTTTTCAGGTATTTTTCAAAACCACCGATGACTAAATAGTATCAATATATACACCATTTTTAGCTTTCCTTTTTATTAATTGAAATATTAATACTTATTTACTGTATTACCAATGAAGTACAAGACTTTTTGCACATTTTTTAAGGAAACCTCAGTAACAAAGTTCACTAAAACATTTCCATAGCCATATATAATGAGCAGAAATGGTTACTCTACATTCAAACAGATCCTCGATTACGACAGTTGCTGCTGAACCGGGTTTTCTCTTGAATGATCTAGTGGCTCACTGCTCCTTAAGCATTGTTACGCGAATCCGTTCATGCTACGACAGTGGATCAACTTGTAGATTTTCCCCCTGAAAATTCTAATGATGCTAAAAATTATTAATATGTCACGCTTATAAAAATAGTTCGAAATAATTCCTAACTAAATCCGTACATGCAAGAACCTATTCATGACTTCTTTGAGGCATACGAAAAATTGTGCAGTGGCAATATTGAAACATCTATTCAAACATAATTAAATAAATTTAACTAGAGAATAAGCTGACCAGTAATTCTGTTATAAACAGGTAATGGAAGGTAGTCTATTTATATACCACATACAGGTTTAAATTATATATAAAATATATTTTAATATTGCAATGAACTTCCCTAGCATTCGTTTATACTCTCTCTGTCACTCTCACTCTCGCTCTCTCTCTCTCTCTATCCATCCGGTCCCATCCCCATCCCTCGCATTTTCACAATAAATCAATCCCAGATCTATTCAAACATAATTAAATAAATTTAACTAGAGAATGAGCTGACCAGTAATTCTGTTATAAACAGGTAATGGAAGGTAGTCTATTTATATACCATATACAGGCTTAAATTATTTATAAAATATATTTTAATATTGCAATGAACTTCCCTAGCATTCGTTTATACTCTCTCTGTCACTCTCACTCTCGCTCTCTCTCTCTCTCTCTCTCTATCCATCCGGTCCCATCCCCATCCCTCGCATTTTCACAATAAATCAATCCCAGGTAGACATTCCGAGGTGCGGGCGATTCCCAAATATGATTATGGAATAGTGTGGAATGCTGCCATTGCTCAGGGTGTGTCAAATTGAATCTTTCTCAAGGTTGTTGTTAAGACACAAGTGGTTCACGATTGTTATCAAAGTCGTTTACCTATTTTCTTCGAAATTTTCTGTCATCAACATGCACGCAATCCTTGTAAATGTTCCTCTTTTCAACTACTCTTTACGCGATTGCGCCTATCATCTTTATTACTCGTGATCGTATTCTGTTCTATTAAATAAACCCTGTTTCTGTCGCGGCCATATGCAGCCCATTCGTTTCCACCACGGACTCGAACATCACGTCTTAACCCAACGAGTCTTCCACAGCAAGTGAAGACTGTCGCTCGACCAACAAGAAAACAGTTTTTATTTGTTTTGTCATGTCCACCCTCGGGCAGTGGGGCTTCCAACTCCTGTTCATTGTCCTGCCTTTAACGGTACTCTTCTATCTGGATCGCTAGCCAGCTCGTGGTAACTTTGTCCTTGCGCTTTTAGACGTGTTTCACAGCATTTCTTCCCTGGCCATTTCCAATGTATATTTGTCCCATCTTAATATAATTTATATTGAATATAATTTATATATCCCTTTTAATCTCGTGACACCACACGAACTGTCTTAGCGGGCTTTCGGAGAAAGGGATACTCCAGGCATATTTTTTGTGCTAATATTTTATCTCGATTAGTATAAAGTAGATAGAAGAATAATGTTTTGTAAGAACAGTTTGTTTCAGAACAGGTAGACAGATTCATGTGAACGGAACGTATCAGATTTTATTTTTTCTTGGAAATAGTGCATGCATTCCTCAGGCTGCTCACAGTGTGTCTCAAATCGAATGATAGAGTTTATAATTAATCATTTATTACTGAATATCTTGAGGGAAATTGTGAAAATATATTAAAGAATAATAAAGAGGCTACTAACATTTAACTTCATATAGACAAATGACAATATGCTTTAACAAGGCTCACATTTTTGTGTGCAAAGCAAAGGTTTACTCTAATTTATAGTTAGGTATACAAAACAGCTAATTAAAACTTAAGAGCTCTTAAACTGTTTTCAAATGTATCGATATATGAATTTTATATATACCATAGTAAACCAGTGAGCATTGCATGTCGATGGGCACTTGTCCCATCGGCAAAGCCGCAACAGATATCAAAGGGAAAAATCTGATAAGTTCCATTCACATGATTCTCTCTGCTACATGATTTGTCAACTATTGCTCTTACAAAAGACAAATCTTCTATTTGCTTCATGCTAATCCGGATAAACATGATCAAAACATGCAAAGAATTTGAAATTAGATTCTCTTGTCATAGCCAGGAGTAGAACAGAATAGATATGAAAGGAATAACGACATCCTACCAAAGAAACATATAAGTATTAAAATCCACATTTTTATGTAGCAAAGTTCATATTTTATGTAGTTAAAATTTTGTCTATCGGTCTGTTTACCGGTTATGCAAAAGTTCTCCAGGATGAAAAGGGCTTTAGAGGGTATTACCAGATAATTCAGGATATATCTTCAATTTGTCATATAATATACTTAGCACGTGATATTTTAATCAAAGCCATTGGGTCCATTTTTTAAAGAATAAACATTTTAGAAAAATGTTCTATGTAAAGGATAGTTTATGGAGGGGAATTTTCTTGAATATCTTCATATCGCGTCCTTCAAAGAAATTGAACTTCAATATTAAGTTTGGTATTCAACATACTTGTCAATGGAGAAGCTATTGAGTTACACTGTGAAAAGTCGTATATAGACACAGAGTCACACAGGACCTTTTTCCAAAATTGCTTCTTTTTTATTTATTCAGGAGACCCAGAAAACTGCATATCTATTGAGATTTCAGTATCGAATTTTTGGGTTAAATAAAATACCTTCCTCGCCTACTTATGCGTGCTAGAGAGAGGAGAGGTGAAGGAGAAACGAAACTGCATTAGCCATGCAAATATTAAAGCATATTTTAATAAAAAATATCTTATGTGTTCCATTTAAATTACTTTGTCTACATCTTTGTAACAAATTATTGTAAAAAACCTATTCTTCTATCTACTTTATGTTAATTTAACAAACATTCTCTCTTATAAGTAGCAGGAAAATAATGGAATGCACTAGGCTAAATCGATGATCAAATCTTTTAAAATTCAGTTTCCATGTGGATGAAATATGTTTCTATGCATTGCTAGGAGTTGACAAAGTCCCGTTGTAAAAAGTTTTGGGTATTTTAAAACTGAAACCGATATCAAGAAATATCTTAAAAATGGTCAACTCCACGAAACAAATGTATATGACATATATCGATTGTTTCAACAACTATATATTTTGTGTAGTAAGCCTTTGTCTATCTCTTATGGTTTACTAGTTATGCAAAATCCAGCAAAATTCATCCAGAATAAAGAGGTCTTTAGAGGCTATTCCCAGAAAATACAATATATTCATTTTATTTTTACTTTCTCTATTCGCACTATGTACATAGTGTATACAGAATGTATTGCACTCCACCAAAAAATTCGATACCGAGATTTCACCGGAAATATATGTTTTAGGGTCCCCTTTATCCAAAAAAAGTATTTTCAGAAAAAGGTCCGTGTGTGTATGTGTGTCCGTGTGTCTGTGAACACGATAGCTCAAAAAAGAAAAGACGGTAAAATACCAAACTTGGTATTTAAGTTAAGTTTCTTACAAGGATGCGACACGAAGATTATGAGAAAAATCCCCCCAGCCCAAACTACCCTTTACATGGAACTTTTTTCGAAATGTTTGATTTTTTAAAAAATGGCTAACGATTCTGATTAAAATATCGTATATTAAAGATATTTACCTGACAAATAAAAGGTATATATTGAATTTTCTGGGAATAGCCTCTGAAGACTACTTTATTCTCGGTCAATTTTACGGAATTTTGCATAACTGCTAAACCGTAAGAGATGGAAAAAAACTTACCACACAACAAATGTATAGCAATTTAAAACACACATTTTTGTTATATGCATCTTTTCGTGGAGTTGAATGTTTTTTTAGATCTTCCTAGCTTTTGGTTTCAGCTATATAAAGCATACTTTTCTCATACAGTACTTTGTGAACTCGTTTCCATACAAACAAAGGAACTTCAGTCACATAACAACCAGCTTTTGACTGCCACTTTAACCTATGATATTCCCTTATTTCGCTTCTACTTACAAGGAAGCAAGTAATAAGACTATTTCTGCAAATTTTTTCTCGATTAGCAGGAAGTAAATAGAAGCATAAGCTTTTTAACAATAATTTATTACAGAGTTGTAGAGAAAGTCATGTGAATGGAACACATCATATATTTTGTTTTAGAGAGTTTTCGAACTTTTTGCCTTGTAAAGTGTAGTTTGGTGTTGAGGGACTTTCCTCAAAATCTTTGTGTCGCATTCTTAGAAGATACTAAACTTATATACAAGGTTTCCATTTTTGGTTATCGTTCACAGACACACTGACACACACATACACATACGGATATTTTACTAAAAACGTTTTTTTATATAGGGGACCCTAAAACGTCTATTTCCGGTGAAATTTCGGTATCAAATGTTTGCGTGGAAAGAATACCTTCTCTATATACTATGGACATAGTACGTGTAGAGAAAGTAAAAAAACAGAACAATTTTCACTAAATCAGAAGTAATGAAAATCTATCACGTAAGGTGCAATATCAAGAGCTGGATTTTATTGAATATCTTAATGTTGACTTCCTGAAAAATCATTAAATGAAATAAAACTGTTTAGTTATCTGATTTTATGTTTCTGACTCTCACAAAACTGTTCTCTAAAACTGGTGATAGGGACCTTATAACTGTAATGAAATATCTACATAAAATTTTTGGGTTGATTTGAGAAATATCTTAGACAGTTATGGAAAAAGTAATACAACTGCATATCTTAAAGGAAAGAAAATCACCCTTTTATGAGTGATAAGAAATAAATTATAAGATTTGAGACGTTAATATATGGAAGCTAAGCGTTTTCATATCAAGTGAATATTTTTTGTTAATGGAAGGAAATTGATGCCATAATGATTTATTGATTATGTGTAAAGAAAAAATTAATTACTGAAAGTAATTAGCTTGTAAGTGTTCTGTGAATATCAGAATATTGAATTGAATGTGTATTTTAAGTATACTTTCATTTATGATCAGAACTAATTCTTTAAGGAAATTCAAGGATGATAATTGCATTGCTAGGTACATGAAAAAGGAAGTTGTTCTTTCTAGTATACCGCATCCCCAAGCGTTGGATACCCATATTTAAATATTCACTAAGCGTAAATAGCTTATAAATAATTATTATATATACCAAAAGTAATTTATTTATAAATAAAAGGAAGTCTGTATTATATACTTCCTTAAAGAAGGTTTAATAAGGAGAAACATGTAGAATAATCTTTGAGCCTATATAAGAGTTGAATAGAAGCTCAACCTTTGTCATTCCTTATTTATCAGTCTTCTTGTGATCATCATGCTAGGCACAAGGGTAGCGTCCTATGCATTTGGCGGGAACGCGTGCTGTTGGCACGCTAACGGAATGCAATCTTAATTTATCTGTGCCATCATACAGTGTTAATAATTATTGTATCCAGTGATATTGAAGAATGTTTAAGAACATGTTACCAGTGAAACCAGTGTATTATTTACAAGTATTACGAGTATATCACCTGTAATACACTCTCTCACTGCGGGCACGATCCTGAGACGTAATAATACCTATTACAATGAGTTGTAATATTTGTAATAGAATGGAAAAACAGTTAAAGCTGAAAATTCCGTTTACGCGAAAATGAAATTATACGTGTTGTAATATCGTTCTGCTGAAGATGGGACACTTAACAATTTGACAGAGCATTAACTTGACGTTTATGTGCAATAAGTTGTCTGAAATGTTGAATTTAATCACTGCAGAAGAGCATCTTAAGATGAACTTGTTAGATGCATGTTCTTCCACCAGGGTTTAGTAATGAAGGTTTTGCTCGTTAATTCCTCCCTGCGTGTTGCCAATATTCTCGACTACACAGCATCCTGCTCTGAATATTTACGTGATAAAGCTGTAACAACACTAATATGGATTTGCTTGCGGCCATCTTTAATAAGTATTTTTTATCCTTCGCTTTATATCATCTTAGTGGCTGTTGCCTCCTTTCTTTACGAGGTAAAATTAAGTTTTAGGAGAAACAAGATATAGGGTGGTTCAAATCCCCTGGTGGTTAAATGAAAGGTTATATGAATTTACAAGTTGTTATTGATTTAAGGAATTTAAACTTCCGGACAGTATGAGTGGGATGTTTCTGGTCTCTTCTCAGACACAAAGGAAAGTAATGATTTGGATAGCTAACATAATCATCATCATCATCATCATCATCCAAGGTTCCACCTTAAAAAAATGTCATGAGGAAGATAAGGCACTAGGAAGTGAAGGTGCCTCACTCACCCTATATTCTTTTGTCTAATGTCGAGGTGTAACACACTTTTTTGTTTTATTTTTACTTTCTCTACACGTACTATGTACATAGTGTATAAAGAAGGCATTACATTCCACCCAAAAATTTGATACCGAGATTTCACCGCAAATATATGTTTTAGGGCACCTGTATGAAAAAAAAAAAAACTGGTGTGTTCCATTCACATGACTTTCTCATCTCTGCACAAACTATTGTTAACAAACTTATGCTTCTATTTACTTCATGCTAATCGAGAAAACATTAGCAGAAATAATTTTATTACTTGCTTCCTTGTGAGCAGAAGGGAAATATGGGAGTACTATAGGTTAAAGTGGTTGCTATGTGACTGAAGTGTTTTGTTTATATGGACAGAAGTTGTTAAATTCCAGTATGAGAAAAGTATAGGTTTTTCAAACAATGAATATGGAAAAAAACGATCAACTACACGAAAAAAATGTATATGTCATATATTGTCTGTTTTATCGTGATCTACATTTTTTGTGCGGTAAGGTTTTGTCTATTTCTTGCGGTTTACCAGCTATGCAAAATTCAATAAAATTATCCAGAATAAAGATGTTTTAGCGGCTGTTCCCATAAAATTCAAGGTATACATTTATTTTGTCAGGTAAATACCTTTAATATACCATGTTTTAAATAAAATTATTACAGCAATTTTTGAGAAAATCAAACTTTTCGAAAACGGTACTGTGTAAAGGGTAGTTTGGGGTGTGGAAATTTTTCTCATAATCTTCATGTCATATCCCTGGAAGATACTAAACTTAAATACCAAGTTTGGTACTTAACGGTCTTTTCGTTTTTGTGCTATGCTGCCCAAAGACACACACACAGGTCGACAGACAGACAGACACACAGGTCGACAGACAGACAGACACACACACACACACACACACACACACACACACACACACACACGGCCATTTTACTAAAAATGCTTTTTTTGGATTCAGGAGATCTCAACACAAGTATTTCTGGTGAAATCTCGGTATCGAATTTTTGGGTACATTACAATAAATTCTCTATACACTATGTATATAGTATGTGTACAGAAAGTAAAAATCTGATGTGTTTCATTCACATGAATTTCTCTACTTCAGTGTAACAAATTATTGTTAGTAAGCTTATTCTTCTATTTACTTCATGCTAATCGAGAAAAACATTAGCAGAAATAGTTTATTACTTGCTTCCTTCTAAGTAGAAGCAAAATATGAGAGTATCATAGGTTAAAAAGAAGTCAAAAGCTGGTTACTAGATGACTGAAGGTTTTTTGCTTGTATGGATACGAGTTGACAAATTTCTGTATGAGAAAAGTACAAGTTTTTCAAAGCTGAAACAAAAAAACAGGGAATATCTAAAAAACGATCAACTCCTCGAAAAAATTTATACAACATAAATTGTGTGTTTTAATGTATGTTTTGTATTGTAAGTTTTTGTCCATTTCTTACAGTTTAGCAGTTATGCAAAATTTCGTAAAATTCATCCAGAATAAAGTAGTCTTCAGAGGCTATTCTCAGAAAATTCAAGATATACGTACCATTTTTTAGTAAATTTCTTTAATATACGATATTTTAATCAAAATCGTTAGAGCCATTTTTGAGAAAATCAAACATTTCAGAAAAAGTTTCATGTAAACGGTAGTTGGTGGGATTTTCCTGAAAATCTTCGTGTCGCAACCTTGGAAGATACCAAACTTAAATACCAAGTT
Organism: Hymenopus coronatus; assembly: GCA_030762935.1. Classification (NCBI taxonomy): domain Eukaryota; kingdom Metazoa; phylum Arthropoda; class Insecta; order Mantodea; family Hymenopodidae; genus Hymenopus; species Hymenopus coronatus. The sequence goes on along the minus strand of CM060882.1, from coordinate 100,400,620 downwards.
TGGTATTTAACAGTCTTTTCGGTTTTGAGCTATGCTGTCCACAGACACACAGACACACACATACACACGTACCTTTCTCCAAAAAATATTTTTTTTTGGATTCAGGGGAACCTAAAACATGTGTTTTCGGGGAAATCTCGGTATCGAATTTCGGGTGCAATAGAATAGCTTCTCTATACACTATGTACAAAGTACGTGTAGAAAAAGTAAAAAGTATTTTCAGAAAAAGACCCGTGTGTATCCGTGTGTCTGTGAACATAATAACTCAAAAACTAAAGGTCGGTAAGATACCAAACTTGGCATTTAAGTTTGGTATCTTCCAGGGATGCGATATGAAGATTTTGAGAAAAATCACCACACCCCAAACTACCCTTTACAAAGAAATTTTTTCGAACATTTTGATTTTCTCTAAAATGGCTCTAACGATTTTGATTAAAACATGGATATTAAAGATATTTACCTGACAAATAAAATGTATATCTTGAATTTTCTGGGAATAGCCTCTAAAGATCTCTTTATTCTAGATGATTTTTATTGAATTTTGCATAACTGTTAAACCGCAAGAAATAGACAAAACCTTACCAGACAAAAACTGTAGATAACGATAAAACAGACAATTTATGCCAAATACATTTTGTTCGTGTAGTTGCTCGTTTTTGAGATATCCCTTTTTATTGATTACAGCTACGAAAAACTTATATACTTTTCTCTTACAGGAATCAGTCAACTCCTGTCAATACAAACAAAGAAACTTTAGTTACATAGTGACCAGCTTTTGACTATTACTTTAACCTATGGCACTGCCTTCTTTCTCTTCTGTTTTCGAAGGAAGCATATAATAAGACCATTTCTGCTAGGTTTTTCTCGATTAGCTCGAAGTAAATAGAAGCATAAGCTTTGTAACAATAAGTCGTTGCAGAGATGTGAATGCAGCACATCAGATTTGTTATTATTTACTATCTCTACACGTACTATGTACATAGTGTATAGAGAAGGTATACCTTTGCACACAAAAATTCGATACCGAGATTTCTCCGGAAGTACACGTTGTAGACTTCCTGAATCCAAAAAAAGCATTCGTTGTCCCATTGGACCTCGGAGTTTAAAGTGAAGTATCCACAACTGTAACAGGTAGCCAGGGGAAAAATTTGCATCAATTTTTGGTTTCTCTAATTCGTACATTGTGATAGGCAGAGGTGTTATATTTCACTCAAAAATTTGATATCGATACATTAGTAATATATGTTATATGGTCCCATGTGTAAAACAGAATAGTTTTAGAAAAATGTCTATATCTGTGCTTGTGTGTGTGTATGTATGTGTGTGTGTTTGTGTGTGTCTGTGTTTATGAACAACATAACTCGAAAACGAAGTAGCCTAATACCAAAGTTGAAAACTCATTTCGGTATCTTCCAAGGATGCAAAAGGAATATTTTCAAGATAATTCCCCGACACAAACTACCCTTTAAAGTGAAACATTTTCCTTGCTTCCTTTCTACTTACAAGGGATCAAGTAATAAGGCCAATTCAGCTAATATATTTCTCGGTTAGCGTGAAGTAGATAGAAGAATAAGCTTTTTAACAATAATATGTTACAGATATGTAGAAACATTCATGTGAATGCAACACCTCAGATTTTTTAGGAAAATTGGTATTTAAGCTCAGTATCTTCCAAAGTTGCAACACCAATATTTTAAAGAAATTCTCCCCAGCGCTTATTACCCTTTACACAGAAAAAGTTCGAAAATTTGCTTCTCTTTTTGTCTGTCATGATTTTTATTAAAATTTTGATACATGACAGGAATATTACTATTTGTGTATAATAACTGGTATAAATTTCAACAATATGTCTTACATACGGTGGATTTTCGAAATTTCATAAAATTCACAAATTCGAAAACAGGGTGGATACTGTAGACAAAGTAAAGGGAAGCAACGTTGATGGCAAAGTGATTGCAATGTAATTCTTCAGTGGAAAACCCATAGAATGTACTTTTGGTTTGTTAAGCGTAGATTCTGACAATAATACATGATATGCACAATAATTGTTTTGCCAGTTCATGACAGCTACCAGATTCCTTATTTACTGCGAGTACAGGCATTAAGCAAGTTACAACCTCAAAGTTTCATGCGTGTGGCAATGGCATGGTAATGCCAGAACTTTACCATCTTCATTCTTGTTTATATTATTTCTAACTCTTTCGTTAGACTATACATTTATGGGAGTAGCATTCAAAGAGGCCACAAAGATAAGGTAGGCAAGATTAGTTTACCATCAAGCTATTGTTCTCATTGAAAGTTATTAACAATATATATATTTGAGGATCATGGTAAAAGGCCATGGATCTTATTAGATCGTTCCACTAGTTTATGCTTATATTATAGTGAATTTTTATCATTCAAATCGTTAACGACACGCTAAAATAGTGTAAGCTAACAGGTATTATCTAATAGTAGTATTAACAGCAAAATTTGATGTGTTCCATTCACATGACTTTCTCTAGCTGTTCCACAAACAAACTTTCCTTAAAAACGCTATTCTTTTATCTATGTCAAGGTAATGGAGATAAACATTAGGAGATTGGTTTTATTATTTGATCCCTGGTAAGTAGAAGGGAAGCAAAGAAATACACTGTGCTAAAGCGATAGTCAAATCTTTTTAAAAGCTATCGCTATATGAAACAATTGAACTTTGGTTCTTTTTGAATTCCCGGGAGTAAAACAAACTAAATGAAACGAAAATTGACTTCCATTTTGAGAAAAGTTTAAGTAGTTTAAAATTGAAACTACTAATAAGGAATATCTTGGAAACTGTTAAGTCTAAAGAAAAATGTATGATATAATTGTGTGGTTTAATGTTACTGGAAGTTTTTGTGTAGTGAGTTTTTGTCTATCTTTTACGGTTTACAAGTTATTAAAGATAATCTAGAATGAAGAGGTCTTCAGAGGCTATTCCTAGGAAATTAAAGATATACATTTGGTTTGTCATGAAAATATCTTAAATATATAGCATTTTAATATAACCATTAGTCATATTTGAGAAAATCAAACATTTTTAAGCATGTTCTATTTAAGGGCTAGTTGGGGTGGGGTGATATTCTTAATAATCTTCGTATTGCATCCTTTGAAGATACTGAATTTAAATACCAAATTTGATGTTTAACCGACTTTTCGTTGATTGTGCCAAAAAAAACGACTCTGAAGAAACTCAACGCCACTCGCACATTAGCTTCAAGAATTGCACTAGCAGAATACCAAAACATTCTTACTTCTAATTTACAAATGGAAGCTCAAGAACCACCATTAAAAGCACGCAGACTAGCACCAAGTCTAAAACGAACTATAAGGCTGCCGAAGGACTCAATTTGGAAACCCATCGATTCACTTCCCTTAGGAAGAGCAAACCAAGTATTCTAATGAATGAAAACCATTCTTACGTTTTTATCTTACACTTGAAAACTCAAAAGACGAACTTCTTATTCAAATATCTCCAATCGTGGCTAAAGATCATTATGATTTGCCATCCTGTAGTTTAACCATTCGGGTGATTAATTACGGTATAAAAACTCATCAGAAACACACACAGATTCTCTTATATGTAAACTAATGTACCAGTAAATCCATAGCGTATATGCTAAACACAAACCTATATGCATATATGGCTCCAAATCTGATCAGGTTAATGGTTCTGCTATAATTACTCCAGAAGCTAAATAAGTGCAAACTTCCAGACCGGTTCTCCGTTTTCTCGTTTAACCTCTACGTCGTCAAGTAAACTTATATTACCTCATCACAGCATAAACAAAAGGAAATTCCAACTGATTAATTAACCACTCTTCACATTATCTGAGACCGCTCAATTAAGTTGAAATTAATCCAAGATATACAAAACCTTTACAGTTACCATAAATGATCAACAAGTGGATTCCATCCTACTGTGAAAAAGACGATAATCCTTATTGTTTAAATGCAGAATGTCTGTATTGCAAGTACTGTTGTCATAATTGAAGAGCTGAGAACCATAGTAGGCCAAGCACCATTTTATAAAAATGGAGAAATAACTAAATGCCACAGCAATCTAGAATATACTTTTTATCTTATATTAGTACAACATTAATGTGGCTTCATGCAAAATTAGGTTTTACTGTTATTTATTGAGAGATATTTTCCTTTGCTGGGATTTGGACCAGCCCAAAGAAATGTAATTGGGCCATTTCCATACATCTAATCAATGTCCTGCTGATCATTATTATTGACTTGCACACGCAAACTCTTGTAAAAATCATAATTCCCTGGAGAAATAAATGGTAGCACAGACATAAGATCATCATATGTGGTAGCGTGATTTGCTGCATGGATTTGGACCACTCTGACTCTAACAGAATTTGTAGTTTCATTTAGACCGATATTTTGATGTTCTACTGTTTGTAAACGGGAAAAGATGGACATGGCGTACTGCAATATAAGATGTGTAACCATAAACTATACCGACAGATGGCAACAGCTCACATGGAGATGGCCCACTATGGTTCTCAGCTCTTCAAAATTTCTTTTGGTAGAGCAATGATAATCACTAAACTCCCCCCTTCAATTGGCGTCCCTGGAAGGCCAACAAAAATGGTGGCGTTTACAATAACAAAACTGTAGCAAATTACGAATGTTCATAAATTCACTCAATTTTGTCTGCTGTACACTCACTTAAATCTACTTACTAGATATATTTTCAAAATGTTCACGTCAGTTTTCCGAGCATTTTAGGTTAATCATGGTAGAAATGGGATATTTTCTTGCTGTATACAGAACATACAAAAGGTTAGCAGACAGGCAAATGTTTACTAAAGCATGTGCCGTATGTTTGCAGTTCATTTTCAAACATGTTATGTTATTTTAATGGAAATCCAGCAGTAGAATAAATTGTCTTGCAGTTTATACCTTTTGGTTGCATTATATACCGTTACGAATTGGTTCTACTAGGGTCGGCTGATAAGTCCCGGGCTTCTCAATGAAAACAGCATTTAATTTTTTTTTTTTTTTGCTTTATTTCTCAACTTTATCTACAGAAAGGCTAATACATTTGTCATAATCGGTGTTCTAATTTAATTAAACCATCTGGCGAATGGTGTGGAGTTTAAATAATTCGAACTTTAATTCTCACATTTCTGCCATTGCATTGACTGAACGATGGGCCGGAGCATTGTCGTGATGAAACAAGTCTTTTTTTTTGCCAAATGAGGTCTTTTTCTTTTCACTTCATCACTCAAACGTTGCGCTAAGCTTCCGTAGTAGACACTAGTGATACTTTTACCCTTTTCAAAGCAACCAATAAAAATAATTCCCTGTGCAACCCAACAAACACTCACCATAATCTTGTTAGCTGACAAAATTCACTTCGCCTATTTCTGGAGTTGGTTCACCTGACGCAATCCACTGTTTTGACTGTGATTTACTTTCTGGAGTGTAGTAATTTATCTAAGTCTCATCCATATTAATAAGCCGTCTTAAAAATTTATTGGAATTTTTACGGTAGTGTTCCACATTCTTAACAAAAACGGTTTTTCTTTGCAACTTTTGATCAGGTGTCAACAAACGCGGCACCCATCTTGCACAGATCTGTGAAAGCCCATAACATTACTCAAAATATTACCTATACCTTTTTTTGATATGTTTACAGCCTCTACTTTAATCTGTGGTCTTCCAGTACTAAATGATGAATTTTTTCAATGATTTCTGGAGTTGTCATTTCTACAGTGTGTACAGAGCGAGGCTCATAGCTAGTGTTCGTACGTCCCATTTTAAACTCTGCAACCCATTTTTTAATCATTGAATATGAAGGGGCAGAGTCTTTTAATGTATTATCCATTTCCTCCTTGATTTCTTTAGGCGTTAAGACATTCAAATGGAAGTACTTAATCAACGCCCGTTTTTCCAAATCCTCAATTTTCGTAAAAACTCTTAAGTTGTCTTGTTTAAAATGCTGTCATTCAAAAACTAAATAGGCTATTGACCTGTAACTAAGGACACAAGCTAATCTAGTTAAACTATACGATGATACCGTCTAACTCGCCTAGTGGCGTCATATCTGTGTGAGGCCTGGGACTTTTCAACCGACCCTGGTAATAAGATTAAACCAATCTCTTTCGTGAATCTGAATACAATTAAACATTTATAATCATTCCACAACTGAAATTCATGATATCTGTTTAAAGATGATCTAAGTTTCCGAGGTCTTTCGGTTTATCAATATGTCCTCATCACCACCCAGCAATTCCTAAATATCCTCCACATGTGCAACCGGACAGCCATCTTACGACATAGTATTAAACTTTTAAATGGAGGCCGAGTTCCTGTAAAGCTAAACTAAAGTTCAACTGAAAATTAAAGTTTACAACACGAAGTAAAACTCAAAACTACAATTTAATCCTGACCGTAGGTTTAAACCTCGTTTATAATAACGTTGCTAAGTGAGGATGAATGACAGTAGATAAGTATAAAGGAAGAGTCGGATTACAAATCCCAAACGTTTAAGTTTAAACTTAATATAAGACAATTTCCTGAAATTTTAACGTTCATAGAGAAATATAATTCTAAATCATATTCTCCGCCTCTACATAATAGGAAGCATTAGGAAAACTTAAAGAGAGGCAAACACTGAAAAAACAAGTAATCAGAAAAGTTGTACTCTCCCAATAAATTACGTAATGGTTTATAACTCACCAGCAAGTGCTCCAGAGTATACACAGGAAAAACCTTGAAAAATTAGTCCTTACGTATTTAATACTGCCAGCAGCTAACCTCAACATGTGATCGGAATCGCTTCCCAGCTGCTAAATCAAACCAATGAAGTCGATTACCACATGTAAGTTTCTTTTAATATATAGTTTTAAGATTCCATTAAAAAACAAAAAATTAAGCTCAGGAATTCCTGCATTGAGATACTTAAATACACATATTGGTCAAACTGTTAGTATCATTTAAATACAAATCTGATATCAGATATGTTCCATTCACATAACTTTCTCTACCTAGTCTGTAACAAACTATTCTTACGAAAGCTTAATCTTCTATCTACTCCATGCTAACCAAAATATCCATTAGCATAAATGTCTTATTGCTTAGTTCCTTATAAGTAGAAAGGATGTAATGAAATACAGTAACTAAAACGACAGTCAAATCTTTTAAAAGCTGGTTGCTATGTGATTGCATGGAAAGGAGAAAACCCAAAGATACAGGAATTAATAATTTCTGAATTGAACTTTGTTTTAAATTTAAAACCATTAACAAGGAATATCTCGGGAAAGGCTAACTCCACAGAAATGTGTATGACGTAAAATGTGTTTTAACAAGATCTCATTTTTGTGTAGTGAGTGTTTGTCTCTTACGATTTACCTACCAGTTGTGCCAAAGTTGTCCAGACTGAAGAGGTCTTCAGAGGCTATTACCAGAAAATTCAATATATGCATTTTGTCATGGAAATATCTTTAATATCATTTTAATCAAAATCACTAGAGCCATTTGTGAAAAAATAAAAATTTTCGAAAATATTTTGGTTTAGAGAGTAGTTTGAGGTATTTTTCGAAAATATTCTTGTTGCATCCATAGAAGATACCGAACTGAATTTTTGAGATTGGTATTTAACTAACTGCTCGTTTATGCATTATGGTATTCACAGACAGACAGACAGATGCACACACTCATGAACATTTTTCTTAAACTATTTTTTTATACAGGTGACCCTAACACATATATTTCCAGTGAATTGGTATGGAATTTTTGAGTGGAATGTAGTACTTTCTTTGTCTATCACTATGCACTAAGTAGAGAAAGTAAAACTTGAGGTCACTTGTTCCCCTAGCTACCTGTTACATTTGTGGATACTTAAGCTTCACTTTAAACAAAGAAATCTTATCGGACGACGAATGAGTGGAATGGTGAAGAGCTCAATAGAGCCCGGGATCCTTGAGTTACAGAACTAGAGTTATATTATCTTCTAAGAATAAGGAAAAACTAGAAAAAACCCTAGCCGAGATTCGAACTCGGTATCTCTTGAATGTGAAGCAAGCAGATATCCGCACAGGACAGAAGTGGATTACTCTGTGAAATTTCGGGGTGCATAGTTAAACGATAGAGTACAAAATCAGAGCAATTAAATATTGGATGAGAATCGTTCCCGGAAACCAATCTCTAATTAGGGCAGTCTGCTACCATGAACAGTTACGAATGGAAGGTGATTCGACGTGGGCATCAAAAGTAAAGAAAGGCTTGGAAACCATTGGGATGGGATACATTTGGATGGCGGGGCAGGCATTCAGACGGAGTATTTGGAGAAAAATCAAGAACCGCCTCTGTTATATTGACAGACAGCAAATAATTGTGCAATGCACGGAGAAGGTTTCATTTGAAGTACAGTCAGGGCTAAAATCGGAATGGGTATGGAACAATACATCAAAACAGGTATCAAACTCATTAGAGAGGGGCTCATTAGAGAGGGATCAAATAAGGAGCATGGCTGAGCATCAATACTGACGAGAATGGTATGAGAATCTGCCGTATTTGCGAGGAGGAAGAGTCGTGGACGCATATCTTGCCAAGGTGTGGGTACGCAGGAATGGAAAGAAAATTATTTACTGCGATTCTTAACCACCACGAATATAGAGCTAGAAACATGTTGGATGCTACTGGCAGGTACGGAGGAGTCGCCCTCCGCGGTTACCATGCTGACTTCATATACCCAAGGTCGCGGGTTCAAACCCGGCGGAGGACGATGAATTTTTTCGGGGATAAAAATCCTTCGGAAGGGAAATAAAGCCGTGGGTACCGTGTCCTAGATTTACGGCACGTAAAAGAACCTCAATTCTGAAAGAGAGGCCTCTGAGCAAAATTAAACGCCCAATATAGAATGGAACGCTGAGAACCACAGCAGTTAAAGAGCGTCCATAAATAACACGCCATTTCCATTTAGGTACTGAGGAGGCCAATGAAGTAAAATTATACTTAAGGTAAGACAGCTGAGAAGGCTGATAATAGAGAAGAGGGGCGCGGGGCAATAAGAACAGCTAAACAAACGTGATTATAATGTTTTTCTACACACACACACATATGTCATACTTGTGTCATTATTGTGCTGTGTTATATATTGTGTATATATATATATATATTTATATGTGTATATATATTTCTATTAAGTGTATTTGTCTATTATAATAGGGTACATTAATGCATCTCAATAAGGTGTACTCTGTGTGGTAAATTTAAACTGCTGTATTTTAATATATTTGTCCTTTTATTGGTCTGTGTACCCGTGCGATTGATGGAGCTCAATGTATGATACTGCTATTTTAATAAATATACTTATTCGTTCTGTGAATTTATCCCGTACTACATATGGCGGCATAGATTATTCGGTATTAATCTCCTCACCTTGGCCTATAGATCATCTTCATCTAGAAAAGTTAACCTTTAATATTCTACGACATGAATTCATTTGAACAGTCCTAATGAATTTCAACGAATAATTAGGTCATTTAAATAAATCCATTACAAACTTAGTAACTACGTATTTATGGGTTTTATAAAAGAAGAGAAGAGCTTCAAATAATGAAATATTAACTTGCAAAGAATGTTGTTTATAACACCTAATTACGCTAGCGGGTTAGAAAGTGAACTTTGTGTTATAGATTTTCAATATTGGTCGTAATTGGATTAGAGGCACAAAAACGTTGTCGATGAAAGGAGCTAATTAATAACCAGTAGCAGCATCCTAAGCGTCTTTTACTTTTTATTTGGTCAGAAATGATGTCAGTAAAGCGGGCATTGTAATACTGTGTTGTCCTGCAGCAATACCTGTGTTATAAATTAGTTACTGCATTCACAAAGGCTGGAATCATGATGAGTTTTATTTTCAAGTATCATGTTTTGAAAGATAAAATAGAAACTTTGGATTAAGTTTGCTGAGGGTTTATTATTCTTCCTATGGAATTGTACTTGGTAAATCCCTGCGAATATCTGCCAATGAAATGCAAATGATCTCAGAGTAAAGTGCTAGTTTATTGATAGTAATTAACATTACTAGAGGTGTTGACCCAAGTTGTCAGTTAATCGTATAAGTAATATCACACTTTCATGCTGTAATGGAATAGTCACTACAGTGTAATGTCTTAAAGGCTGTGTTTTTACTTTCTCTAACCCGTATATACAATGCACATACATAGTGGATACAGAAGGTATTGTATTCCACCAAAAAATTCGATATTGAGACTCATGGAAACCAAAAGTGGCATTTTTAGAAACCTCTCCGCGTGAGTGTGTGTTTGTGGGCAGCAAAGCTAAAAAACGAATAGTATGTAGTAAAATAACAAACTGGTATTTTAAGTTTAGTATCTTCCAAATCCCCCAACCAACTACCCTTTGGATGGAATATTTTTTTGAAAATGTTGGTTTTCTTAAAGATGGTTCTGAACATTTCACTAACATACCATATGTTTGAAGCTATGTTTGTGACAAACAAAATGTGCATCTTGAATTTTCTGGTACTAGCTTCTGAGGACCTCTTCATTCCGGATGACCTTTGTAAAACCAATAAACCGTAAGAGACAGACAAAAACTCATTGCACAAAAAGTATATCTGCCATTTACGTTTTTTTTCTAGAGTTAAGCGCTTTCTAAGTATTACGAGTTCTTGGTTTCAGTTTTCTCAAACGGGAGACAACTTTTTTCATCTCTCTTTTGTTTACCCGTAGAAAGCAAAGAGAACCGAATTGCAGTCCTTTTACTTAGCAGTAGCTTTTAAAGATTTGATTGTAGCTTTACTCTAGTGTACTCCCTTAGTTCCCTTCTATTTACAAAGAACCAAGTAATAAGACAAATTCTGGGAATGTTTATCTTGATTAGCATGTCATACATAAAAGAATAATCTTTTGTAAGGAAAGTTTGTTTGTGGAACAGTTAGAGAAATTCATGTGACTGGAACACATCAGATTTTTATCTTCAGTAATTAACTTTTAAAGGTGTCTGACGGTAAGTTTTTTCCCTGTTATTTACAAAATTGGGAACTTTTTGAAAGTAGTATATATATATATATATATATATATATATATATATCAAATTTAATACATTAATAAATGGTTATGTGTAAGATTGGCAAAATATTTACAAGTAGAAGTAAACATTTTCCTTGGGATAACCCACAGGATTTAAGATAATTTATTGCAATTTATTCTAATTGTTACGCACAATAATAGTAATATTTTTGCTAAATTTCAGAATTCTATGTTGCAAAGTTATTTAAACAATAGGTTTACATTTATTAAATTCGTTGTTCTAATAACATGCTCCATTTTTTGAATTTTTAAAAATATTCACATCCAAAATTTAAGTTTTAAAGCAAACGGGTTTACATTTTATCTATTGTAACAGATGGTATATAACCAATAACTATTGTATATAAGGTATTACTTTTTATACTCTCAAATACTCTTTGATTTTAAAAATTTAATTTATTTATAAAAATTAGAGCATTATTTCAAACAATTTTATGGTGTTTTATTTTTATCTTTGTGAAGTCCCGACGTGGCCAAGTGGTTAGACCACTCGCGTCTCATCTATACGGCCCGGATTCAATCCCATGCGACCGTATGTGAAAGCGCCGTAGGGGCAGGTTTTCTCCAGGTTCTCCGCTTACCCTGCCATCACATTCCACCGGTGCTCTATCTTTATTCCATCTACGTATTATCAGTATCATCGCCTTCGGTGCCAAAGTAATAAAAGCGGCGTTAAACATTATAGAAAAACATTTGGGTTGCACTGAAAGAGAAGAATAAACATAAAAAGCAACGTGTGGAGCATTTTAAAAATAAAAAAAAAATCTGCGGAATATTTTGCGAGAAGCTAAGGTACAAAGTTGAACGTGCCTATCACCTGCCCTATATATGCATAAAAAAGTTTAAAAAGTTTCATTGCAAATAGCTTTTTTCGTTTAAAGGAAGTTTAATTATTTGGAATAGATTAATTTTATGCATTAATTAATTTAAATTAGTTGGATAGGTAATGCCATAGCCGGAATTTGAACCACGGATCTTCCGATCTCTAGCCGGTTGCTCATGCCGGCATAGCATTGAATTTCTCAACTGACTCGCATGTTTTCCGGTAAACCACAAGGTGATCTCAAATTATTTTGAGATGACAACCCGAATGGCGGCTTACAATACTGTAAGTACTTTAGACCCAGGATTCATAGGGAGATCCGTGGTTCAAATCCCGGCTATGGCATTACATTTTTCAGTCTGACTCTACCTATCCAACTCCTGTGGTTCACACGGCTATGTGTAAAAGAAAAAAACAGTCATTCTATATAATTTAAATTAGGTTTGTTTAAGTTAAACTTACAAGAGGAAAATACAATGTACTTTCTGAAGGTTTTCAATTCTGCTATTTTCTTATGCTTTTTTAATTGTTTTCAAAATGTTGGTCAAATTTCATAAATGTACCTGCCTAACGTCTGCTTTTGCTGCAAATGGTACCACAGGTGAAGGACACTGATTATATGGCATAGGAATTTCTATGCAATGAAGCAGGAAGAAAGGAAGTACTATTACTTGATCATAGCAACACAAGTCACTCCAATCTCTTGCAATATTTTCGTGTCTGTAAGCAATGCTCAAGCGGTTTTATTTTTTCTGCCTGTCAGAGACTCTTAGCGCATTATTTGAAGCAATAATTGTCTTGAGTGTACGCTATAGGGTGCTGTAATAGAGGGGTACACCTCAGGCTCGACGATATCATGATGATCAGATTGTACCTGCATCCCTTGGAAGTCCGGGATTAAATGAAGGAGCAGTTCCCAGAACAGAAGGATTTTTGTCGCCTGCTTTTACTACCTATAGCACTGCAGGGGTGACACTGATGATAGATGGAATGAAGATGCAGCACCGGTGGAATACGATGGCGGGGGAAACCGTAGAGCTCGGAGAAAACCGCTTTATCCACCACAAATCTCACATGCGATCGCTTGGTATCGAACCCTAGTACAGAAGGAGAAAAAGGTCCACATAGACGTGCAGAAATTCCTAATATTTTCAATTCGAGCACTCGCACAGCTTTAGACTGAAATCCCAATTCGACGACCCTTGAAGGCGAGATAGCTCTCTCAGATGGCCACAAAGAGAAATCTTTTCACAGCAAGCAACTGCGCCATCTTCCCGGCAGCACCAACATTGCGAAACCTCAAAGTACATCTAAGATATTGAAGGGAAATGAAATGAGGAAAATGAGAGTTGTGATAGAATACACCAGAGGTCGGCGATGAAACAAACCGAACGCCATTGAGCAATTGTGTGAGGAGAAGTGCACATTAGGCTGCGGTAAGGACTATCAGTTTCTTGGAGGCTCGTGTGGTAGTACACTATATCAGTGCTTGCTTATTGTAGGGAAGTTTTATTTATAATATGTACTACTATACTACTGCATGTGACGAACTGGATTTATGTGAAACTGTTTGTTTTGGGTACATTGCTTTCATTTAATCCAGTTGTCATTTACTATAAAGGAGAAATATCTACCAACATTGTGGTTGGAATGGTTTGTTATGCTTACTACGTATTACAGTGAATTAAACCTGATAGGTTCAGTTATTATATTTGTTACTAAAAGTAATATATTTCTACATGATTCAGATTCCATGTGAAATATATTTTGATGAATTAAATTAATTTTACTTTGTTTAATAATGCTGAGGGGGAATTAAACCCCCCAGGAGTTCTAGAGAGAATATACCATATTATGTTTTTTGAGCACCTTAGGTACAGCTGTGTTACCTATATATATATTAACTGGAATGCTTTTCGCATTTTAAATTTCTCAAAAGGGTAACAAACCATGGACACACTGCTTCATCTATTGAACATGGCCATGTAAAAACTCAAATCGGTCAGAGGTAGATGACCATCTTTGAAGTAGGTCTACTGAGAAAAGCGAAGTACTGTTCGACGGAATGACGTCACACAGCAAGTGCTGATTGACATGCTGATTTAGTAATAGATATTGCGTGAATTTAAATCTTTGGGAATGAAATTATTTTTTTTATTTGGTTTATGTAATAAGTTGTTATGAATTGTGTTTAATTCCGTTTTAGCTTTTTTGGTAGGAATAAAAAAAGTCTTCAAATTCCTCTTTTGACGTGAAATACACCTTTGAAGTATTCAAAGCATTTGCATTCAAGCAAATTCCACAGAAAACATGCTCAGGTGTACTACACCGTAATTAAACCCAGGATCACCCAAATTCGAGCCCCCACACGTTACCTAGAAGCCATCTGGCTAAATTTGTCTGATTAGATAACTTGAAGCCAGTTTCTTAAAAGTCCTATATCTGGTGACGATTTATAAAATGAAATGACATTTGCGAAATAAGCTTTGGGAAGAAAACGTTTCAGTCCTACATTTGTGACACATGCCATGCATTTTCCAGCTGTAAGGACCTAGATAAACCTGAGGGAGAAGGTGCTGGAGGGGAATGGAACCACGAACTTCCAGAAGAAGCCTCATGCACTAGTAGGGAGCCATTTCGGGCGTTGTAGAAGCCTGTCAACCTGTCTATTTCATAGTAGGTTTTCCAGAACCGATGCTTTTGTTATGCATTCAGATGAGGGGAATGCAGTAAACATAAATGAAATGGCAAGTAGAATTGCCACTTGAAAATGTTAATCCGTGGTATTGGCTCTGGGGTGGGATTGTTTTTATACAGCGCTCATTAGAATGGAAATTAAAACGTTTTCTGTGTGCTCCGGAAACAGCAGGGCAAGCGATACGCCCGTGGAATGATGATATTGGCGGCTCCACCAGCCTAAGGAAGACATCTTGTCAGATATCCCCTAGTCGTTAAGCAAACAAGACTTGCAAGTTGCAGGCGCACGTGCTGGGGCTTCCGGTCTTTCCAAGGGAGAAGGGTGGCGCACGGAAACAGGATGCCGTCCATCTTGATGGCCCCTCCCGCACTTTGTGGTTCATGTACAGAGTCATCGTCACCCAGAGAAGAAACTTTCTATCAGAGTTTACGAAACTTCAACACACTTCTAATGTAGTGTATGTTTCAGCAACATCTTACCCATGTAGTATAAGTTTCTCATGCTGGTGGTTAAATGTCCCAGAGTTCTAGCAGAACTCCATTGATTATGCAAAAGTGTGGATATTCAAGTTAAGAAAGTGAATATGTTCATTTTTAATCTATAACATATTGAATATATTTAATGGATGGTAGCTTATCTCCATGAAAATTCGGAAATTCCACAAAGTATGATATGGTAGAGTTCATCAACTCATTTACACGTAATTAGCAGGGAATGCATGGTATAAGAACTGCTACAGAAAATTTGAATTATTAATATGAAGAGGGGAAAAGGTCAAAAGCATATAGTGGTTAGATCACTCGCCTCATGGGTTCAATCCCAAGCGACCGTATGTGAGATTTATGGTGAACAAAGCGGCACAGGGGCAGGTTTTCTCCGGGTTCTCCGGTTTTTCCCGCCATAGCATTCCACCGGTGCTCCATCTTCATTCTATGGAATCACCAGTGTCATCGCTTGTGCTGCCACAAGTAGTAAAAGCAGGCGTTAAACACTAACAACAACAAAATAGAAGGGTACAAAATACAACATGCAATCCCTACATATAGTTTAGAAACTTAATGTGCAAATAAAGAAGAAATAGGATATAAAGAAAGGTATGGTTAGTATGTTTTTAACATTTAATTTACTTAAAGTCGATTTAACTACTTGGTCATACCACGATTCTTTTCGTGATACTGTGGATCCGTGTGATGGACAGTAGCCTTTTCCCCGGTGCCCCGTATCACTTTCGCTTCGTGCCAAGCAGACGGCGCAAAAGTACCATCCAGTTTGGCTGCTTTTTCACTACCTGCATTCAGATGTTGCCATCTGCACTTGGACAGTACATAACCAACCTTCTATCTCTTTGTCTTATAACTACGTAATATTTTGCTCCGTGACAAACAGATGGCTCTGGGGTACTGTCCGGTCTAGCTGCGTTTGCTATCTATGGATAGATGGCAGTGTAATCACAATTATCGTCTATTTTTCGCTTAACTGTTGCTTTAAAATGAAAGTAAAAACTTTGGGTCGTGGTGTTAAATATACAATCTGGTATTTGACTAAGAATATAAATACAATATATAAACAGCTCTAAAAATAAAATTATTATTATAATGGTGTTACTTTTCATATTCAATGAGCTATTCTATTTAATAAATCAATCTCTCCTAGTAAGTTTAAGGAAGAAGGTGCTGCTATATTGCAAGAAGATAATAAAATCATTATAATGGCATAATCCCTGGGTAGGAAAGCCACCAATAAAACTCAGCCAAATTGATAAGCCCACAGAATTGTAACCGAGGACGTCCCAAAAACTGGCCACAAAGCCATCACGCTCTTTCACTCAGAGAATTTCAACACATATTTTATAGCAGTTTTTAAAATCCAGTCGGTCTAGTTAGGTGCTGTCCTAATTCCAAAATTGCGTTTCAAATTGGCGCAGACCGATGGATTTTAAGTGTGCTTCAAAGTGACAGCTCCATATCAGGAGATTTACTGGCGTATAAAAGGTTCACCGGTGGCGCTGATATGATCCTGGAAATCGACTGCATTGTTAACTAATACAACCGTTTTTAATTTTTTAAAATCATGTATGCAACAGTTACTGTATCTAGCGCCTGTTAGAGTGATCACTGTTCGACGAAAAGCACTTCAAATCTGGTTATATCAGGTGTACAAAATACTCACTGTTAAAAAACATTTTAATAAAGCTCTAGTAGCACTATAATTATTTGCGAGAGATCACAGAAATAAAAACGATGTGTCTTTAAGGTTTCAAGGTTCTCTATTTGAAATCTGTAGGCGAAAAATCTGGAATATTTAGCAACAGTCACTATCACGAAAAAATTAATACACAATCAATCTTGAGGGTTTATTGTGGCTATATTTTATGTATTCTCTTTTTTTTTTTTTTTTTTTTTTTTTTTTTTTTTTTAAGTTTGCCACTTATGGAAAATTCAGAGGAGTTACAAGGAAATTTACTGGTCATCCGAATGTTTTGAATATGTCAAAAATAAATGTCTTTCACTATCATTTTCTAAACTCGGAGAAATTAATAGTGATCCCTGACAGTTGACTTACCTCGTGGCCGCTCCGTCACTGTGTTGCCAATTCGTCCCGTCCATGACTACAGCGTCATAACTCTCAGTCGCTTGGCAGAGGCTCCTCTCCTGAATCATCTTCTTCGTCAACTTCGTCTTTATCGGTGCTTCTGGTCAAAATCAGTGGTTGTCACTGTCGTTATTATTGCTTATATTTACAATTACGCTAGGATTACTCAGCACCAACTGAAACTGCACTGAGAAATGTTTGTTATATCTTGCAATAAGAATGACATCATTGCTTACGTAGCATGAATATGTTGAAAGAGAGGCAGACACCCTCTTATCAGCTGAGAAACACACGCTGGCTGTCAATGATCACTATGGATCTTCCCGAATTTAAATGTCCTCTCAAAAGGATAAGCCTATCTTCTATGTAGCATCTCGATACCAAGTTAAACTCGGTTCACTGAGGGCCCTGCTGTACTTCCATTTGATTCTACGAAAAGCATCGTTTTCCAATACTGACTGTTGGAACTCGTGCAAGACTAGAGATCACCACTCTCGAAAATAGCTTGGTTTTCAAAGAGCAGCGAAAATATTTGTTTGATAACGACGCGTCAATTGCTAAGATTATATGAGCGCCGCCGTTGTGCCGAAATTTCGTTCCACAGGTTCTTTTACATGCCAGTAGATCTACTGACATGGGACTGTCGCTTTAAGCGCACTTAAAAACCATTGGGTCGAGTTTGAACCAGCTACCCTGAACAACATGCAGAACTACATAAGTTTCTTAAAACACACAATCCAATCACCGTTTCCTTACTGGGACCACTCCATCGTTTCTAGAGAAAAATTTGAGCAGCTTAAACCTGAAACGAATAATATGGCATATCTCGGAAACAGTTAATTCTACACAAAAATGTATATGACATAGATTGTATGTTTTAACGACATACACACTTTTTGTATTGTAAGTTTTTGTATATCTCTTATGATTTACCAGCTATATAAACGTTATAGAAAACCATCCAAAATAAAGAGGTCTTCAGAGACTATTCCCAGAAAATTCTAAATATATATTTCATTTGCTATAAAATGTATTTCAACATATGTTATTTTAATCAAAATCGTTAGACCCATTTTTGAGCAAATCAAAATTTTCAAAAAAGTTTCATGTAAAGTGTAGTTAGTGGTAGAGTATTTTCTTGAAAATCTTCTTCTCGCATTCTTGGAAGATATTAAACTAAAATACTAAATTTGGTATTTAATAACATATAGACACAAATGGACCTTTTTTTCTAAAGATGCCTTTTGTTTTTAGATTCAAAGGTCTCTAAAACATGTATTTCCGGTGAAATCTCAGTATCGAATTTTTGGTTGGTATACTCTACCTACAATATTCATTATGTACATTGTGCAACCTACTAGAGAAAGTAAAAAGTGTGCCCCATTACACTAATTGGAAACAATGAGTTTTCAGTGGCTTCCTTCTGCTCCTGATTTCATAACCAATTGCAGAAAGTGATCGGATGATAGGGACAATGAAATCGTCCCTAGGGAACACTGAAGGAACTTTACAACAGGTTGATGAGCTGGCATTGCTCCTCTTTTATCGCTTTTCTATGTCGTCCTGTCCTAATGGTGAGTGAAATCTGTTCCACTTTCACTAATGATGAAGACACAGTTCAGTTTCGGAAAAAGAAGCTGATTTCGTTTTCCAAAGAACAGATAAACCAGCAGTTCTGTGTTCCAAAATAGTGTCTTCAATTAGATACAGAATAAATTAAATATGGCTTTACTAATGACAACTTCCTGGACCATTTATACTCTTTGGCTACTTTCTCGAACAACATAAAATGGTAAACGTCTATCTAAATTGTAAAAGGAAATGCCAAATTTTAAAAACAATGGAGACATAGGCGTTTCTAAGTTACATACCTGTTTAAAAACCTCTCAACCAGGTAGTACCAGAGAACATTAAAGAATGGCAATTAGTGTTTACATCGTGCATTTACAGTAGATAAATGCAAGGGAAACTCCTTTTAATTGAGAGTTATAGGCTTGTTGTGCGCTACTGGTAAGTATGGAAGTCGTAGAAGGGATAGGTAAATTTTACACTTAAGGCGTGATATCTGAGATAGAAATAAGTGAGGGGGGATGTTAAATAGACAAAAAGAAGAGGGGGTGAAAAGAGCTAAAATTTGTTGTTAGTGGTTTATGTATTTTATATAATTCTTTTCACTTATTCTTAGTGTTATATATATAAATATTTCTGTTAACTGTTTCCGTTTACTGTAATAGAGCACAGTAATATATCGTCATACTTTTTCTGGATATTCTGTGTGGTATTTATATTTAAAATATTATATTTCAGCACATTTTCTTTTGCTCCATTCTTTCTTTGTAAGTTTGCTTATTATTCTGTTTATTACAACAGAAACTTGTAACTCAATCAATAATTGTTTCATTCATTGGCTCAACTAAGAAATAATACAAATGAAACTCAAATTAAATAACCTTTTTAAAAAGTCCAGACTCCTAACATTTAATACTTTGAAAGCAAAAATTTACCAAAATAAACATTTTTAGCTATTATTCTGCAGAGTAAAATGTCAGGGAGAAACGTTTTAAATAGAGTGCCTATATTTTTCATGTTGTAAATAAATAGGTTATCTTACGTATTTAGCAGCGTGAACAAATTAGTTTGTCTCATATAAAAGGTTTGGTTTCTTAGTGTTATCTCTTTAGTTCGTTATTTTTTATGGATATATATCGAAATGCACATTATTTGTTTCGATGTATGTTAATATGGAAGAGTTAAATGAGGATCAGAAAGAAGAAAGGTTCTAGTAAGCCTTACCATAAGTTGAGATTTTTTGTTTTTGATGAGAAAAAGAAACCTTTTGAAATATAACTAAAAGCTCTCGAAATACAAAAGTAGAATAAATTGATAACCAAAAGGAATTGATTAAATTTGAATAATTAATAAAAATTGGTGATCCACGGGTTCATTCTTTCATTTGCAAGAGCACAGTTTACCACGAAATGGGCCTTAAAGTGTACAATGTGTATAAAAGTTGTGAACGCTACCAAATTGTAATAAAACTTGTTTACCTGAACAAACATCTCCTTATTTTTCCCCAAACTCATTACAATATGCGCAGAAATAACCGCCATTCGTAACTATTCTGCTGCATAATTTCTTTTAGACTGTGACAAATAGCTCGGTACGAAATGTCCGCGAACTCACACTGTGTTGCATGCGTTGCATTCCCGGTGAAAACTGCACCCCGGGCAAGGCTTTGTTTCCCTTTTATATATGTTAGACACGTAACTGCTAATTTCCAGAAGCCAACACACGCGCAATACATCGCAGATTTCACCAAACTCACCCAAGCTTAACAATGCGCTGCTTCGACGTCAAAGAACCTTCTGAAAGAACACTCCCGTGTGTAACAATCACAGCTGCGATGTCAAAAGAACTTACCGCATCTTCACAAACGCGCTGTGTAACAATGGATGCCAACAATCAAATATGGCATACAAAACAAGCAGTGCACACATATTGGGTGATTACTTAAGCTCGGTTTTGGGTTCCGAAACGCACACAGTTACGAACACTCAGAGCGGTCAATGTTATAAAGAGAGTTTAGCGAGCAGGTGTTTATAACGTAAACATGCACACGTTGAGGTATAATCTGTTCCAAAAGTGCTCATTAGGTGTATTGACATTATATGTATTGCTCTAATGTATTAAGTTACACAATAAACACTGATTTTATTATATTATTAGTAATTAAGAACCCTTAGAGTTTTATAGATAAAAGTATGAAGTTTGGCACAAAAAATTCAGGGTAATAACGTGCAGAGCTTTGAAAAGACAACGACCATAAACCAAACTCGCTCTTAGTCCATTACAGTGAATTACCTGATACATCTTTATGAAAGAAAATGCTCTCCTCCTGTCACTAAAATATGTTTGAGTCATCCACAAGTTTATTAAGTGTCAAACGCATACCCTTTCGTATTTTCGACATTATTCAATCTGCACTCTGTTTCAGCGGTCACTGATTTATCTACTAGCAGAAACTGAACGGGGCCAGGCAGTGAGCAATGCTAGATAGTGCAACACGTTTCGAATCGGGAGTAGCAATTACGGCGGAAAGGTATAGTTATACAACTATTTACAAAAGGACAAAATCAATAAGTGAATACGCAAAACACAGGC
Organism: Hymenopus coronatus; assembly: GCA_030762935.1. Taxonomy (NCBI): domain Eukaryota; kingdom Metazoa; phylum Arthropoda; class Insecta; order Mantodea; family Hymenopodidae; genus Hymenopus; species Hymenopus coronatus. Next base: position 100,379,250 of record CM060882.1, on the reverse strand, counting down.
TATAAATGACTTAAGTTGCAAATAACTATATGGCCATTTAGCTGCAATAAATGAATTAATTTAAAGCCTTTTCAGTTCTTTGAGATTTCAAGAAATGTATTATCATTACAGAACCAATAACACAATGTAAGCTACAGGGTTATTGAGATTTTGCATTTATTTTGGAGATTATTCTGAGTAGCATGCCCGTTTTGCATGCATAAAGTTTTCCAAAAAGATTCAAGTATCCCACTAATACATATTGCAATTGCTTCAGTTGTTTTTTTATCCAGTCAAGCCGTGTGTAGGACAGGGGATGGATAGGTTGAGTCAGACTGAAAAAATCAATACCAGAGCCGGGATTGAACCACGGTTCTCCCGGTCTCTAACCGAATGCTGTACAACTGAGCTACTGGTAACAAGCCGACATTGCATTAAATTTCATTGCCATGGTAGAGCAACCGGCTAGAGACCGGGAGATTCGTGGTTCAAACCCTGGCTTTGCCATTGAATTCTTCAGTCTGACTCTACCTGTTCTACACATGCTTGTGTGAAAGAGCAATTAAATCAATACTATGTGACCATAATAGTTGGTTATACTATGAATCCTGGGATTTGTGGTTTGCCGGGTCAGTTGAGAAAATTAATGCTATGTCGGCATGTGCCATGGTAGCTCAGTAGTAGAGCAACCGGCTAAAGACCGGGAGATCCGTGGTTCAAATCCCGGCTGACATAGAATTTTTCAGTCTTACTCTAACTATCCAACATATTGCAATCCTGAACAAGACATTGGCCTAGCTTGAGGCAACCAGGCTGTCTCTGTGCATTTTAATTTTAATTGGAGACTTTAGTCATTAGGTGCAGTCGTACCAAGGCAATAAGAGGAAATGTTTGCTGGTTGAAATTAAGACGGTAAAAGTGAAAGGGAGAATGGGCGGAAAGGGAATGATGAATTGAAATGATGACGCATACATAGCCAAGAAGGCCGTATAATTTACATAAAAGTGGGCCGTACAACGGTAATGCTGATAATGGAGGAAGAAGATAAATAAAAAGCGTGTGTTAACTCCGAAAGAGCACTTCATTAAACAAGCTAAGAGAATTACGTGGGCCCTTAATCCGCTATACAATGTTTTTACGGTTATCTGAATAAATGTGGAAAATAAATAAAAGAAGCACAAGCTCTTCTTTTCCAAGATACTCCACAACATTCCCTTTTTTTTTATGCCTATACGTAACAAAGTTTCCATAAACAAACAGCACAATTTTCCTTATTAAAATGATAAATTATTTTATCAACCCATATCTGCGAAATTAAAATTACTGTACGTTTCAAAAATTCTCTCGGGTATTCATACATAGAAAAACATTTCAGTGGCTAATATGACTTTATGTGTAATTTAAATAAGGAGCTTTCATGTAAGCTGAAGGATATTATTGCATGGAATGTTTCTTATTTCAGACAGAAGTTGTTTAGTGTTTCCGTTCTAAGGTTTCTTTATTGCACGCAGGGTGTTTCAAAGAAAGTTGATTTTGCGATAGTAAATGGTGTTTCAAACTCTAAACTAATATTAAAATTTTGATGAGTCCCATTCACATGCTTTTCTCTACATTGCTATAACAAATTATTGCTAAAAGCTTCTATTTACTTCATGCTAGTAGAGAAAAAATTATTACCTGCTTCCTTGAAAGTAGAAGCGAAATAAGGGAATACCATAGGTTAAAGTGATAGTCAAAAGCTGGTTGTTATGTGATGAAGGTTCCTTTGCTTGTTTGGACAGAAGTTGACAAATTCCTGTATGAGAAAACTGAAACCAATAACAAGGAATATCTCTAAAACGATCAACTCCACAAAAGAAATGTAAAGGACATAAATTGTGTCTTTGGCGAGGTCTACATTTTATTACAGCAAACTTTTGTCTATCTTTTACGGTTTAGCAGTAAAGCGAAATTCGGCAAAATTAATCCAGAATAAAGGGCTCTTCAGAGGCTATTCCTAGAAAATGCAAGATATACATTTTATTTAGGAAGTAAATATCTGCTATATTCCGATTTTAATCAAAACCGCTAGTCAATTTTTTAGAAAATCAAAATCTTCTAAAAGTTTTCCATGTAAAGGGTAGTTTGTGTTGGGGGGATTTTCTTAGAAATCTTCGTGTGGCATCCTTGGAAGATACTAAACCTATATACCAAGCTTTTTCGTTTATGAGCTATGCTGTCCACAGATACACACACATATACAAACAAACAGATATACAGACAGACACACACGACCTTTTTCTAAAAATGCTTTTTTCGGTCTCAGGGAACCCAAAGCATATATTTCCGGTGAAATCTCAGTATTGAATTCTTGGGTGCAATACAGTATCTTCGTACGTAATACATGCGGGCTAGAGAAACTAAATATGTGATGTATTCCATTCATATACTTTCTCTACATCTCTACACCAAATTATTCTTAAAAAAATTATTCTTGTATTTACATCATACCCATCAAGAACAAATTAGCCCAATTTGTCTTAATGAATGTTTCCATGTAAGTAGAATGGAAATAAGGGAGTGCTATAGGTTAAAGTGATAGTCAAAAGCTGGTTGCTATGTGACTGAAGTTCCTTTGTTTGTATACACAGGAGTTGGCATTCCCGTATGAGAAAAGTATGAAGTATTTTATAGCTGAAACCAATAAATACCTCAAAGACGACCAACTCCACGAAAAAATGTATATAACATAAATTGTGTGTTTTATTGTGATCTACATTGTGTGTAGATTTTGTCTATCTCTTACAGTTTACCAGTTATGCAAAATTCAATAAAAATCATCCATAATAAAGAGGTTTTCAGTGGCTATACCCAGAAAATTCAGAATATACATTTTATTCTGCATGTAAATATCTTAAATATATGATATTTTAATCAAAATTCTTAGAACCATTTTTGAAGAAATAAAAATTTTCGAAATTTTGTCCTTATAAAGGGTAGTTTGGTGTGGGGGATTTTTATTGAAAATCTTCCGGTCACATCATTAGAAGATACCAAACTTAAGTAGCAAGTTTAGTATTTCACGGTCTCTTTGTTTTTGAGCTATGTTGTCCAAAGACACACACACCCACACCCACACACAAACGCAGACACACGGACCGTTTTTCCAAGAAAAAAAAATTGGATTCAGGGAAACCAAAACATGTATTTCCGGTGAAATCTCGTAACGAATTTTGGGTGGAATATAATACTTTCTCTTTACACTATGTACATAGCACGTGTAGAGAAAGTAAAAATCTGATATATTCCATTCACATGACTTTCTCTACATCTCTAAAATTAATTATTCTTAAAAAGATTATTCTTCTATCTACTTCATGCTAGCGATATAGACATTAGCAGAAATGATTTTCTTTTAAGTAGAAAAGAAATAATGATTACACTAAGCTAAAATGATAGCGAACTCTTTTGAAAGATGGGTGCCAAGTGAAAGAAGTTCATTTCTTTGCGTTGCCAGCAGTTGCCAAACTGTCGCGTGTGAAAAGTTTTAAGTATTTTAAAACTGAAATCAATAACAAGGAATATCTCAAAAATGCTCCACGAGAAAAAAAAAAAAAAACGTATGTTACATAAATTGTGTTTTGTCGTGATCTACATTTTTGTGTTGTATGTTTTTGTCTATTTCTTACAGTTTTCCAGTTAAACAAAATTCAGCAAAACTTATTGTGAATTAAGAGGTCTTTAGAGGCTATTCCCAGAAAACTCAAGATATACATTTTATTTGCAATGTAAATATCTTTAATATACGGTATTTAATAAAACACTTTGAGTCTTTTTGAGAAGACCAAAATTGTCTAAATGTTGTCTATGTAAAGGGTTGTTTGAGATGGGAGGATTTTTCTCAAAATGTTTCAGTCGAATCCTTGGAAAATACTATACCTAAATGTCAAGTTTGATATTTAACAACCTTTCGTTTTGAGTTAATGCTGCCCACATACACACGCGGACATTTCCCCAAAATTTTTTTTGGGTTAAGGGACCTCAAAACGTGTATTTATGTTGCTATATCGGTATCAAATGGTAGGGTACAATACCTGCTCTATCCACTATGTACATAGTACATGTGGGCTAGAGAAAGTATAAGTATTACCACGTTCCCATGGGGAATTGAAATCGATTTGATAAAATTGGAATCTATGAGTATAAAAATAAACTAAAAGTATTGTTAATAAAACCAATGATTTTATTTGCTCTTAAAAATTTGAATTGTGGGCCAAAATTCTTTTTTTGGGAGGAAGGAACTTTATTTAATTTTGCTCTATTCACCCCTCATCAACCGTAAAGCAGCTGGTAATCAATTCGAAATAGGAATTTGAGCACCTTTGGTTATACCAGCTAAAAGAACCAAGAATGAAATTAAATATATTTTATGTTTATTCATATAACAAACCAAATAAAAATTGAATTTCTTCTACCAAAATTTAATATTCATGCAAAATCTATAAATAAGGCAGCATCTCCTACTCGATTTGATAAAGCAGCTAATATTCCAACATTATATATTCCGCTCATGGAAACGCGAATTTAAATCTTGAATCTTGAGTTTTATCGAAATGGGATCGAAATTTGTTGGTTGGAAACATCTCCTCATTCAAATCGTTTGAACAGCCAAAAATGTTATTCCAGTGTATCCTTTGCAAAACGCTGCAAGTGCATGAATTTGTTTTCTTCAATAAACTTTCCAAGAAGTGATGTAATAAAATTCACAAAACAGTAAGTTTTATCATTTCCATAATTTTTCAATTAAATAAACAAAATTCACTAAACCCCCAACTTGCTTGTAATACAACTGTGTTTAACACATAAAATTTGAATTACTTCTTCACGAGCTTGAATATTCAAAGCGATATCAAATTTTACTGAATTTAATACGATAAACGCAGTGCGTATTCAAATGATATTGGACTCGAAACACTTTCAATTGCCAATAGAAAGCTAGTAAATATAACGAGAAGACGCCGACGAATTTTTCTTAGCTAAAAACTCGAAAAACCTCCCATTCAATTTCAAATGATAATTTAAATAATATAAAATTTAGGCGTACCTTAATTATTTAGGTTAGTATATTACTTAAATATATCATCCTTTATACGAAAATTTTAGCTATGCAATAGTAAATTTCCTGAAGAACTTGGGAATGAAAATAAACTTTTCAAAGAAATTGGTCTTCAGGCATTGAAACGATCGTTAAAATGTTTAATAAATTCGCTACTTAACGCAAATATATTATATAGCATTTTTGCTTTCCCTATACGTACTATGTACATAGTGTATAGAGAAGATATTGTATTCCATCCAATATTTCGATATCGATATTACACCGGAAATACATGTTTTGAGACCTGAATAAAAAAACAAAACATTTTTAGAAAATTCTCCGTGTGTGTGTCTGTCTGACTGGCTGTCTGTCTATCAGTCAATCAGTCAGTCAGTCAGTCTGTCTATATTTTCGCATGTGTCCGCGAGTGTGTGTCTGTGGGTAGCATAACTTCAAAACGAAAAGTCCATTAAATACCATACTTGGTACTTAAGTTTAGTATCTTACAAGGATGCAACACAAAAATTTTCAAGAAAAACCCCACACCCAAATTACCCTTTACATGGAAAACTTTTCGAGAGATTTGATTTTTTGGAAAATGGTTCTATCCATTTTGATTCAACTGTCGTATATTAAAGATATTTGCTTGAAAAATAAAATGTATATCTTGAATTTTCTGGGAATATCCTGACATCTGTATTGTGAATGAGTTTTGCCCAATTTTGCATAACTGGTAAACCGTTAGAGATAGACAAAAACTTACTATACAAAAAGTAAACATTTAGAAACAAAAGTCAAAACACACAATTTATGCCCTTTACGTTTTTTTGTGGAGGTAACCGTTTCCGAGATATTCCTTGTTATTGGTTTCAATTGTAAAATACTCAGGAAGTGTACCTTTTTATTTTGGTCTACTCCTGGCCAAACAAAGTAGCAATTCGCAATAATAATCGCTTAACAATATCGTTTTAAAACACTTGACTATCACTTTAGCATCTGCATTCCTTTAGTTTCATTCTACTGATAAGGGACTAAGTAAAAACCTATTCTGCTAATGTTTACCTCGATTAGCATTGTGTAGGAAGAAGAATAATCTTTTGTAAGAAGTTTGCAGAGCAGTTAGAGAAATTCTGGTGAGTGTAACACATCAGATTTTTTATATATTTTTTCAAAGCTAATTTTGTTAATTTTCTATGTAACTCTTATTTTGCTTTCTTTTTCTTTTATGGCATTTCCTAAAATAAATATCTATTGTTATCTAATTATTACCAATATTAATTTTATGTTAATTAATATTCAATGTCTACGGGTAAATTCTGTATTCAGGAATAGAATATAACATAAAATAATTTATCTTTGTTTAGCTAACTTTGAATGTTCGAACTTTTCATACGTTTAAATTAAATAAAACGTGTATAAAGTGTTTAATTTTGGTCATAGTGAATTTGTGCACTCCTCAAAATAGGTCAGCTTTTAATTACAATGCGAATATTGATTACACTAACCAAAAGAGCATGCAAATTTGTTCTATGAATAAATTATATTATGAGAAATTATGAATTTCCATTCACAAAAACAAATTAACCTTTCAATATAATAAATATTAATTATACAACAGCATACAAAATGCCACTATGAACTGTCCGAAGTCTGGCTTAAAAGTTGGATAGTCGAGGCAAAATGGACTTTGTTGTGCCACGGGTAAAGTTTATATTCCAGATATTAAAGAAGTCCGTCAAGCAATCAAAGAATTACTTATACGCTTTATGTAGAGGGGCTTTTATCTATATTGAATTCTTCTCTTTTCCCCATATTGCTGTAATTTCATCTAGTGCCGACCATTCCAAATAACGAATTAAAAATTCCCTAACACTTCTGCAAAAGGATGTGTATCAAAAGTGGAATGCCTGACTCCTCATTCACTCCGACGACAGTTTTCCAAGTTCTGGAAATGCTGCATAGATATATTACGGAAATTTGAAAACACCATTAAGGCGTCTTTTTCTGGGGAGCTCAAGGATATTATAAAAGGTACTCAAAATGTAAAAACCTTTTATAAGATATAACTGACCAACCAACCTTCCTACTTGATATACAGAGAATATTTTAAAGAAAGAACTTAAATTATGATCCTTCTATATATGTGTATATGTATAAACATGTTACAAAGGAAATTCAAATCTATCAACAATTAGCCATAATACCACATTGTATAAGCATTCCTTCGCCTATATTGATATATAAATCATTAATAAGTCACCACCTTATTTAAAAGAACTAGACATAGCCAAGGCATTTAAAAACAACTTCATAACTTTTAATTGGAAAACTTTTTACTATATAAAAGAGTTTCTACTAAGTTATATGATCGTCGTCCTCCGTAATGGTTACCATGTTAACTTCATATACGCAAGGTCGCGGGCTCGAACCCGGCGGAGTACAATGGATCTTTCGAGCGTAAAAATCCTTAGCATGGCTTCCTTCGAAAGGGAAGTAAAGACGTAGTGTCGTATATCTACGGTACGTATAAGAAACTCAGAGGCTTCTGAGCAAAATTAAGCAGTCTTTTAGACCCAGTATAAAACGGGACTCTGAGAACCACTGCAGTTAAAGAGACTCCATAAATAATGTTCAATTTCATTTTAAGTTATAAGGGCTTTATTAATATATTTTATATTGTAAATATTTATTTCTTCTGCAAATACCATTATATTTTTTTAGTAAATATTGCTATGTTACTTTTCCTCTTATACAAGGGAGAAAAGATGAATAAATTGAACCTTGAAACTGAAGAAATTGGATTTCAACAAGGTGTTTTAAATACCACAAATTGCTAGCTCATTTTGCAATATGGATGTAGGCAAACCCGCGGGTAAAACCCAGTATTTATGTAATTGTAAAGTAGTTAAACAAATACCATGGTGCTTCTATTTATTTATCTGTATCGAAATGTTGGACGAGGCATATATACGAGGTACGTCCAGAAAGTAAGTTCCGTTTCAAATTATCTCCGCTACAGCGCTGCGATCGCAGTTCCGCACATGCGCGGTAGACGCTCTGTATCAAGGAGAAGAAACGTGTGCCATTTTGAGATCGCTGTCAGCCACATACGCTTTGTTGTGCTTGTTTACAATGTTGGTGTTGATTGAAAATCCCGCCGCTTGTGAAATCAGATCTGTGATTCGTTTTTGAATGCTAGAAAGTGAAACCAATTGAAATTTATCGGCAAATTTGCGAAGTTTACGGACAAAATGCGATGAGTGATTCAATGGTGAGAAGGTGGGTCCGACAGTTCAATGAAGGGCGTAGTGAAGTGCACGATGAAGAACGAATTGGGCGTTCATCTTTGGTTACAGAAGAACTGGTTCACGCGATTGATGACAAGATCCAGGAAAACCGCAAGTTTACAATTAGTGCTCTCACTATGGAATTTCCCCAAAGCTCACGATCACTAATTCATGAAATTGTTACCGAAAAACTGACATTTCGTAAACTTTGCTCACGTTGGGTACCAAAGATTCTCACTGAGCAACACAAAACAAAACGGATGGGTAATGCACTTCAGTTTTTAACCCGTTATGATGAAGACGGCGAAGAATTTCTGACACAGATAGTCACAGGAGATGAGACTTGGGTTTTCTTACGACACCCCTGAAAGTAAGCGGCAATCAATGGAATGGAGGCACACTTCATCCCCAGCAGAGGTTAAGCCGAAACAAATATTGACACCTCGAAAAATGATGTGCACAATGTTCTGGGATTGGAAAGGCATCTTACTCATTGATTTCTTACCTCGTGGTCAAACAATCAAAGCAGATGTTTATTGCGAGACACTTACGAAATTGCGCCGCGCAATACAGAATAAGCGCCGAGGATTGCTGTCAAAAGTTGTTGTTTTTCTTCACAACAACGCACGACCACACACTGCAAATGTGACGAAAAACCTCCTACAGGGATTTGGCTGGGACGTGTTTGACCATCCTCCGTACAGCCCTGACCTCGCTCCTAGCGACTTTCATCCGTTTTTACATCTCAAGTCTTTCCTTGGCGGTCAACACTTCAACAATGACGAAGAGCTGAAAGAAAATGTTTCCAACTTTTTGAAGACACAGGCGGCAAACTTGTATGAAGAAGGTATACAAAAACTTGTACCACGCTATGACAAATGCCTGCAAAATTTCGGCAGTTATGTGGAAAAGTAGTTTAAGAGTTGTAGAATTTTGTGCAATAAATAATTATTCTGTATCTGTGCGCAATTTAATTTTATAACCAAGCGGAACTTACTTTCTGGACGTACCTCGTGTATATATATACCGCTAAATAATTTACCTTTTATTCGATTTTCTATACCTCTCAAATGGTACGAGTACAAACCAAGGTGCTCTGTAACGTGCATCGCTTCATCTTGGTTGAGGAGAAGGTGAGGAATTTGGGGACAGGACAAGCGCGAGACAAGAGACAGTATTGTTGCTCTAAACCAGTTGCAAGGCGGGTTTTATACTCTGTTCAACCCAGCGAACTCGTATTTTGCAATGCACCAGTACATGCACCTTGAGAGGACCTGCGCTACATCTTAAAATTTGTTGCGGTACGGTGTTTAATTGTTTTCTACTTCTCTCTGCCATTACCGCCCTCCTTATGAAGAACTAAGAACCTTAAGAACTTACAAGCCTATACCTTGGGTAAACTCCTGTCGGGGAGCAAGTAAACTGTACCGAGGATAAGCGAATGATGTGGAAAATAAAATTATTTTAGGAAAAGTCCGGAATCAAATTTACTTACTCAGCATTCGCCTAGCGACCTAAGAAAACAAAGAAAAAGCTTTCGGTCAGTTGTTCAACCCCGAACTTTGAATTCGGAACCTCCCAAATGCGAACCATAGGTGTCGCCGCCTGAGTCATCCCGCTCAATCAGACTTTTACACCCGTTTAGCTAAAAGTATTTTTAGAAAAAGGTCTGCGTGTTTGCAAAAGTCGATTACACAATACTTGCTATAAACGTTTAGTATTTTCCAAAGATGAAACATAACGATCTTTACAAAAATCCTCCCACAACAAAATACTCTTTTGAACATTTTTTGAAATGTTCAATGTTCTCAAAAATGGCTCTAACGACTTTGATTAAAGTGCCTTATATTAAAGATATTTACATGTATATATTTAACTCTCTAGAAATAACATTGAAGCCATCTTCATTCTGGAATACCTTGACATAACCGGTAAAGAATAAGAGATATAAAAATATGTAGATCTCTTTAAAAATACACAATTTATATCAGCTGCATGCGTTTTGAAGTTCACCATTTCTAAAATTGGCCTTGTGCTTATAGTTTTCTCAAACGACAAGTTTTCATTCCTTTTTTCTTTTATTTTATTCCTGGCCATGCATCGTAATATGACTTTCAGAGTCATCACGTAGTGACATCCTTTAAAAGATTTGACTATCGCTTTAGCATAATGCGTTGCCGTTTCTACTTAAAAACAACTAAGTAGTAAGACCACTCTTGCTAATGTGTCTTGAACAATAATCTTTGGTAAGAATAGTTTATTTGCAAAACAGGAAATAAAGCTCGTGTAAATGGAACCTCAATTTTTCTTTATCAAAGATACCATTTAGAATGCGCAACGTATATTAGAGATATAATGGTTTCATGAGAGATTGTAACTTTACAAAAATTCGATACCGACTTTCACCGGAAATACGTGTTTTGAGATCCCCTAAAAAAATCTGATATGTTCCATTCACATGACTTTCTTTACATCTCAGCGACTAATTATTGTGGAAAACCTTATGCTTCTATTTTCTTCATGCTAATTGAAAAAATATTAGCAGCGATAGCCTTATTACTTGCTTTCTTGCAAGTAGAAGCGAAATAAGGGAGTAACATTGGTTAAAGAGATAGTCAAAAGCTGGTTGCTATGTGACTGAAGTTCCTTTGTTTGTATGAACACGAGTTCACAAATTCCTGTCTGTGAAAAGTATCAGTTTTTTAAAACTGAAACCAGAAACAAGGAATATCTCAAAAACGATCAACACCACAAAAAATGTATATAACACACATTGTGTGTTTTAACGTGCCCTACGTTTTTGTGTGGTGATTTTTGTTCATCTCTTACAGTTTAGCAGTTATGCAAAATTTCTTAAAATTCATCCAGAATAAAGTAATCTTCAGAGGCTATTCCCAGAAAGTTCAGAATACACATTTTATTTGTGAGGTAAATATCTTTAATATACGATATTTTATTCAAAATCGTTAGAGCTTTTTTTCAGGAAATAAAAGTTTCGAAAAAAGTTCCATGTAAAGGGTAGTTGGGGGTGGGAGGATTTTCTTGAAAATCTTCATGTCGTATTCTTGGAAGATACCAAACTTAAATACCAAGTTTGGTATTTAACAGTGTCTTCGTTTCTGAGCTATGCTGTCCACACACACACAGACATGCACACATACACACACACGCGCACACACACACGGACCTTTTCCAAAAATTCTTTTTTTGGATTCAGGGAGTTTCAAAACATGGATTTCTGGTGAAATCTCGCTATCGAATTTTTAGGTGCATTACAATACTTTCACTATACACTATGTGCATATTACGTGTAGAGAAAGTAAAAATGTATTACCAGGTTACAGGTGTTCTAAAAGTGATTGACGGTGAAAGTCCGTCACTAGATGTACCAAGACTTATGTAAGGTAAGATAAATATTTGCAAAATATTGATAATTGATAAACATATAATGTTATCTAGAGAAAACGGGCAATACTCAAATTCGGAATTCAGTAAATATTACTATATTCTTGGATGAAAAGCGAAATGATTTAAAATTTCTTAGGTAATGTTACAAATCATACTTTTTATAAGTATAGCAAGTTTCGTTTCCAATAGCATAATTAGATGTAAAATCCATCAGTATATATTCAATTTCAGTGTAAAATATATTTGTCAATATTTAAAATGAAACTTGCAATAGGTAAATTTGATCATTGCAGGGACTTTTACTCAATTGGAAAAAAATTACTTGGCTGCACTGATTGTCACAAAATGGAGGATTAAGAGATGAAAAGGAAATAAATCAGCTCTCCAGAAGTATAAATAGTTCCTTGGTGGATCAAGATTGTACGGAAGTAGAGCTGTAAAAAGAACAAAACCGGGCATTAAAAGCGACCAAATGACTCGAAGTGGCCTTGGGTTCCTCGATAAATCGTCGTCGTCTGGTTTTGTTGGCTTTGCTGTCGTAGACAAGACGAGTCTGTTAAGAAGAAATGACATTCGTCAATAGAGTTAACGAAACTCCAGGAGACAACAAATCGAAGGCGAGGCTTCCGATAAATCCCTCATACTGCTCTCTCCCACGAGGAAAAACAATCGGCAATCGATTGAGAACGAGAAGATGCTACGGGCCAGATTAATGTATTGGTTTGGACAGATCAGAGGTGCCTGGGGGTTTTCAATCTTGCTCTGGAAAACTTTTAACGGTTAAAGGGAATATTCCACATTTTATTGGACTACTTGGTATTATTCCCGATTTAAACGTTTTGCCAAGGTAAAATAAACCTTTACAGGTCCTTGCTGGATATTTTTCACTTCATTTCAATAGTCTGATTTGTCCATAGCTATACTAATATGAGCTCGTGCGCAAAACCTGTGCAGATCATGCCTACAGATAGATGTATGCAGAAGCGTTATGTATCCGGCACCATTGTTGAGAGATGAATACGTGCGCGGACGACCGTTTTTTATCTCCCTCTAATTGTCACAGGTGTTTCACTTAGTAAACGAATACGTGTAACAATGCCCCCTCCATAAAAAAGAAAAAGAAAAAAAAAACGCCTGTGTACATCTTATCTGAGCTCTGGATGTTTACTGCCACGGGATGTGGATGAAGAGAGCCGCAGGAGGCAGTTGCGATAAAGAGCTCGGAGAGAGCAGTTGAATTAGAGAGCAGCCGAAGCATCGACAACTGAATGTACGAGCGTCGAAGTAACGAGAAATAAAAATATTCAGCATATTTAAAAAAGAAAACATAGTGTTACATTGCTGTCAGGAATGGAATTAAATGATGGGGGAGATGATAGAAACCTTACTAACTCAAATGCAGACTATGACATTTGATATAAAAGAATTGAAATTTGGCATGGAGAAGAGCGACACAAAGAATTCGGAATGTAGAAGAGGAAGGAGAAAATGATTCCTGCGGTAGATGTAATCCCAATAGAAATAAAGTTCAGATCAAGACAAAACTATAGCAATTCGCCATCATCGCCACTACAATCGATAGTCAACCAAGGAGAGGTCCAGCTGATAGTCTCAGGATGGAAGAAAGTTTAAATTCCATTCTGGGTCGGCATTGTCCGGAGACTGAGAGGTCCTCGAGAATGATTCGAGAATTATTGCTTGGCTGTATCCTACCGCAGTTAGCTCAAGTCAAGACTGAACCGTCAGGTGAGACGATGCAGGTGCTCACCCTGGCAATTTAATAGCGTGTTAACCAAGACTTGGTGTACCTCCTACCTTATTACATGTTTCAGGGAGCTGTCTATTGTTACGAGGTGCACAAAGCCGAGATATGACACCGCCAGATCTCGGCTACTATAACACAATTCACGAAGCGACTAAAGCATGGAGGAAACTAAGATAACAGCTGCGTCCACCACGAAGACCACGAGTTTTAGTTTAGACGGGAGCAAAAGCCCGAAACTTCCTAGAAACTACGACGGCCTACAAGTTGCGTGTGCTGGGGACTAAGTGTGGCCAGCCAGGATATCTACTGAAGTATTGTTCACAGCCAAGCTGACTAGCAGGCAGGAAACAACTGAGGGCTGGTCTGGTGAGCAGCTCGTCGGGGTCGTCACCTCCATTTCCTCGAGTGACGCTGAGTGCCTCAAACGAAAGACTGGGTGAAAACCTGAATGCGGATTGAAGTATTATGTATAGGACGAATGTTAAAAGTGAAGTTTTAATGTTTATATTCTTGGACGTCCATTATTCTTGGAGTATGAAAACCTGCTGGAAGATGAAAACGAAGATTTTCGAAACGTTTCCAGGCAACCACCTTCAAAATCAAGTGAAGTTGTGTGAATAATGGAGGTCCAGAACATACTAAATGGGTAAATTGGATTGTAAGTGAGGGGTCAATTGAGTCAATTAAAACAATGGCCCTTCCTCCCAAAAAAAAAGTTGCCCAAATTTCAAACTTTTAAGAACAATTGAAAATATTGGTCCCATTAACAATACTTTTAGTTTATTTTTATACTCATATATGCCATATCAAGAAGTCCTTATCCAGAAAAGTACGGCCAGTGCAGGAAGAGTGTGTCACTGCTGTCAGGAAGATTTCGGCGGTGCCAACAGAAGGATTGGATAGAGGATGACTGAGGAGTGAGCAGCTGGCGGATGTCGATTTGGGGCTACTCCTTAAAGAAATGGAGGCAGGGACCGGAAGACCACCGGCTGCGTACAGAGACAGAGGTTGGCGATACACTTAGATCGTCTAGCCGCTGTGATGGTGCTGGTTGGGACGACGAAGAAGCCGTACGACTACATACCTAAGCTCATATGCTGATCATGCCTGTACCTTCTCATGAAAGTAGCCGGTAACATTGTAGAGAGGTGAACAGCGATCGGGTGGCACATTGCATCACCTCTTTTATACAGCTAAAGAGCACGAGCAGTAAGAGCAAAACAAACAAACAACAACTCTGGTGTGTACCTTTTCCAACTCTAGAAGTTTCCTGCTGCTTAAGCGGGGTGCCATATAAGAAGACCAAGAAGTTCTGAGGGTTCAATCCTATACAGAGACACCTCCATCTCGTCCAGGACTGGTGCAGACAGTGGCGGATGTCCGTTAACCCGGGAAAAAGTCATGCTGTTCTGTTCTCCAGAAAACGCCCCGCAAAAAACCAGATACCCAAACTTTCCTATCAGGGCTAGAGGATAGAATGGGGAAATTCCATAAAATACTTGGGCGTCACTCTTGATAAGGGCCTAGCTTTTCGTGAACACGTGCGGGGAACCTCGGACAGAGCGAAGGGGTCAGTAGCCTTTCTTTACCCTGTGCTGGCCTCCCAGATGCCGGTTCACCTAAAGTTACGTCTTTTCAAGGCGCTTGTAATCCCCTTGATGCTCTATGACTGCGAAGTGTGGGGTATGGCAAGAGACTCCTGGCTTCTCTGGTTACAGCGGGTACAGAATAGAGGACTCCGATCCATATATCCTGTATGTCGACGCTTCCCTTTGAGGCTAGTAAATGAAGCTTCGGCCCTCCCATATGTGGAAGATGTTATTAGGCGCCGGGCTCAAAAATTCTACGCCAGATTGAGCGACCATGAGAACGCACTTGTCAGATCACTGGGGGAGTACTTATCCACTGAACGCCGAAAGAAGTGGTTCCGGGTTCTCCGCATGGCTTGTGGACACAACGGCTTTAAACCAGCCAACAGCGTAATAGCTGAACAAAGCACTCCCCCCCTGCTATTGGGAGAGTCTATCAAAATTCACCAACATAATTAAATAAAAATGAACACCAGCGGAGCAGAGGAAAAGATGCTGCTCCTGAAAAAATGCAACCGCTCGAGGAGCCTATCTAGCGCCATCTCCTTACCACCAACACTCGAAACGCCAAAATTTAAACCTCAAGCTTCACCTCATGCCTGTGGTTAAACCCTTACCAGGGTAGGTACACAGCAACAACACCTAGGCTACCAGACTCGCACGCACGCACGCACGCATGGAGGGGGTCATGAAAGAAAACTGGGAGAGTGCAGCTGGATTGGAGATTAGCCAAAGCAGTCGACAGCGGAGAGTACAAACTTCGAAAGAATATTGGTTAGCAGCTATTAAAATAAATACATTTTTACATTAATAATTATGAGCAGCCTTGGTTAAGGTAGCTGCGCGTGTATGTTGTGATTGTAATGGATTTCCTGTTTAGACTCTGTGATGTTTTATTTAGTTTAGTTTTATCAGTAATAATTTTATTAATTAATTCAACAATACCACTTATCTGAGGAAGAGTATACAATCCAAAAATAATAAATACTGATCTAAGCAATACCAAAGGAACTGAACAAGACAGCACACGTTACATCCAGCAAACACAAGAAAAATATCTGAAGAGCTGCCACGTTAATATATATTAGCAATCCAATCAATTAACACACTTAAAAATAAATCTCACGAACAAATACATGTAAGTAACAACAACCAAACGAAGTATAGAAATATCAAGACAGCCCCAAATTATACTTGGACCATACAGGAATATCAATTAGCAGCTTATAAACGAGGATATAAAACACAATCTCAATCTTACAATATATAATAATTTCAGCAAATTAACGCTATTAAAAGATAACCGGATATGGCAATGCTGTACATCATGCAAAAAACAAAACACAGGCAAACATTTTGAAACTTACAAGCACAATAACACAATTCCACACCTTACTTCATTCAAGGTCCTAACGGTGACATTACTTTTGGAGCACATTGCTTATGTCACACACATTCACAATTCCAACCTCTGGAAAAGATATGGAATATTCTGGGCTACAGAAAATTTTCTAA
Organism: Hymenopus coronatus; assembly: GCA_030762935.1. Taxonomy (NCBI): domain Eukaryota; kingdom Metazoa; phylum Arthropoda; class Insecta; order Mantodea; family Hymenopodidae; genus Hymenopus; species Hymenopus coronatus. The sequence continues at coordinate 100,362,630 of CM060882.1, read as the reverse complement.
CTCCAGCCGAAAATCGAACCCGGGACAGCGGTAAGGGGCTCTACCAACTGAGCTACGGTGCCAGCAAATAACAAATGTTTTTACTTTAATACAATAGAACAAAGCTCTATTTGGTAACTGTCCTGGCCGCCCTGCTTTTATAGTCCACGATTACGCAGCATAAAACTCTGAAAGCTGTGAGAAAAAAAAAAAGAACCACACAACCATTTCTTTCATTCTTTGGTTCATTACTTCACGTGTTCATTGCACGCAGGTGTGTCAATGTAGAGTTTTTTTTTTTTTACGCAGATGCAACAATGAAGGAAAGCCACTTAAAAAACGTGACCGCGCAGCTGCATCAATTTGGCGTGTAGGCACGGTAACACTCGCAAAATATACTACATTCCTAACCTCCCTATCTCAAAATTAATCTTAAGGCCCCATACGACCAGAAACTGAGAACATGCTTGGATAACCGCGCAAAGGGCTGCCCGACGTTTTATCCTCCTAGTGGAGAAGAAATCTCCGTTCGATGATTTTTCTGCACAGTTGTATTAATATTTACCACTAATGCTTTCCCACGAGTTAGAGCTTAATCAGTGATTTTTATATATTCACAAAATCCGTTTTTCTGTTCAAGTGCCAATTTAATTATTCAACAATGCTTTTAATGTATGTAGTTCTTTCACATCGCGTAGATACATTTTGTTCAGCTCCAGATTATCATACGTAATGATGATTTAAATGTCGACGTTTTAATGTTTCAATTTGTAATACCACAATTATATGGACTAGAAGTTTCACCAGTAAATTTTTCCACTGCAATATCATAGGCGTCCTTATATGTCGTACTGTTGATCAAAAAGTTTATTATATCTATATTAGATATGCTAATTGCGATATACGTTTTATGAAAAGTGGCTTCAAATTAAGTTATATAAACTTAATTGCAACAATCAGCGTGTGAAAACAATTCATCTGCTTACACCAAAAGCCAGTAAAGAAAACAGTAAAATATTCTGAAGTATACGTTAGAGAGCATCAATTCCAACCTGAAAAATGTAAACATTCAAAAAAATAAGAATTCTGAAAAGGACCAATTGCAATTAACGTTTGTGAAGCATAAATTTTATATTTTAATGAGCCATGTCGTTTTCTAAGACTAGTTTTCTCTGTGTTTTCCAGCCTATACAGAATTCAATAAGAATTAAATCCTGAGAGAGTGAACTTCAGAGATAATACAAGATTTACTTTTTCTGCCAATATTTCAAACATACTTATTTAAACACAGCAGAACTGTGGGGGCGAAAATGTTTCTATTTAAAGACTTTATTTTTGGTATCGGAGGATCTTTTTTTTTTTGTTTTTTTTTTTTTTTTGGTAATGTTTAACGCCCACTTTAACTATTTATGGCACCGCAGGCGGTGACACTGATCATACATGATTGAAGATGGAGCACCGATGGAATGCAATGGCGGGGGAAACCGGAGAACCCGGAGAAAACCCGCCCCAGCGCCGCTTTGTCCACCACAAATCTCACATGCGGTCGCTTGGGATCGAACCCGAGCCATCTAGGTGAGAGGCAGTAGTCTAACCACTCGGCGTCGGCGTAGCCCGAGGATCTTCTTAAGATCTATCTACTGGTCTGGGATCTGTAAATCGTGAGCTTCTCAAATAGCAAAGGTTTGTATGACGTATCTTTGAGTTTTATTATTTTATTCCCCCTCTCTCTATTTCTTCTTTGTAAAGACCCTTCTTTTCTATGTATTCTGTAAGTATTCTTCTTCTCTGCTCCGTTGAGCCATACAATTTCATAAACGTACGAATCTGCACACATGAAATTCGGCGTTGTTGGGCCACTTGGTATTTGGAGAGTTTCATGGCAGTTCTGGAAATGTATTAGAAAACTGATGATTAGAAACTGTTCATAGACTCTTTCAAAGGCATGGCCTTGTGCCATCAGGTCTGATTCGCTCTACAGTTTACCTAAGGAAATGTGTACAACATGAAGTGCAGAATGGACAATACGATAGATTTCCGGGAGATTCAACCTCGTTGTTATGTTACCTAGTTACACCAATTCTGTTGTTTCTGTACCTGTGAGACAGCCCTGACATACTACTGCAGTCAAAACAGAAGAATGGTCTATGCTTCTATCAGTTGAACCTGGAACACACAATGTTAGTATGGAGCAGATGTGGAGTCCGGGAAAGTGATAATCCCTGCCTTCATGCAAAACTGGGGCTTATTTAAAACTTCCTTAAGGCCATGGAAAAGACTAAGAAACCATATCTGTATTTGTTTCATTTAAGACAAAGTAAAAAGATTTGCATCGGTCCACAAGTACGTAAATTGTTCGAAGATGAGCATTTTTACTTTCTCTATACGCACTATATACATAGTGTATAGAGAAGGTACTGCACTCCACCCAAAAATTCGATACCGAGATTTCACCGGAAATATATGTTTTAGGGTCCCCAATATCCAAAAAAAAAGCATTTTCACAAAAAGGTCCGTGTGTCCGTGTGCCTGTGAACACGATAACTCAAAAACGAAAATTCAGTAAAATATCAAACTTGGTATTTAAGTTTAGTATCTTCCAGGGATGCGACACGAAGATTTTGAGAAAAATCACCCCACCCTAAACTACCCTTTACATGGAGAGAGGCTCTAAACATTTTGATCAAAATTTCGTATATTAAACATGTTTACCTGACAAATAAAATGTATATCTTGAATTTTCTGGGAATAGCCTCTGAAGAGTAGTTTATTCTGGAGGAATTTTACGGAATTTTAAATAACTGCTAAACCGTAAGAGACGGACAAAAACTTAAAACACAAAAAATGTAGAGCACGCTAAAACACACAATTTATGTTATACAACTTTTTTTCGTGGAGTTCGTCGTTTTTGAGACATTTCTTATTTTTGGTTTCTGCTATGAAAATCTTATATTTTTCTCATACAGGAACTTGTCAACTCCGATCCATATAAACAAAAGAACTTCATTGACATAGTAACCCGCTTTTGGCTATCACTTTAACCCATGGTAGTCCCTTATTTCGCTTCTACTTACAAGGAAGCAAGTAATAAGACTATTTCTGCTAATTTTTTCTGATTAGCATAAAGTAAATAGAAGTATAAGCTTTTTAAGAATAATTTGTTGCAGGGATATAGATAAAGTCATGTGAATGGTACACATCCGATTTTTATAATATTCTCACAGATTATAAGCGCAAAAGTTATTCAGGGAAGCGTTTATTCAAGTATATATATTTTTTTTTTCTTGGAAATAAGAAAGCATATTGCTATAGTAGAAAATGGTATAATATGTCTTTCAGGATACACTCTTACATTCCTATTTAGAAGTTCTCCCTGATCATCATGGTGCTGTAAGAGACGAACATGGGTACAGCTTCCACCAAAGAATGCGGGAAATGAAAGAAAGATACCAGAAACAGGGGAATGAATGGATCTTATCCGATTAATACTGGATATCCCGACATTATATGTAATATACATACACATAGGATTATAATTTCACAAAAGGATGAAAACGCTACAGAAGTTTGTAATTTTAAAAGCAAGTACTATAAGTTTATACACGGCTTGAGCGATAACAGGGACAGGCCAGAAAAGTCTCCAGGCTTTAGGTCTTTTAGAAATTCACGTGCTTTCAATCAGTAACAATGACCAGCAATTGTTCAATGCAACACAATAGTGCAGCAGCAGAAGCGTCTAATTGGACAGAAAAGCTATTGGAATATAACAGCCGATGATAGAAACAAATGACGCGCTATAAAACTTTTAATTGGGGGAATATAGGTAGAATTTTGCGCTATCACTGCAATGAAATCCTTGAATGAAAATGCAGTTACAAAAGTAATGCAGCGAATAACCGAGACGATATCATACGGTTAGGGGGCCAACTCAAGCTGGACAAAACGTACAGTCACCAGGACTGGAGTGGACAAAACTTAGTCACCAGGAGGAGGATTCATGTAAGAAAAATCTTATGTGTACCATTCACATGACTTTCTCTACATCTCTGCAACAAGTTATTCTTAAAAAGCTTATACTTCTATTTACTTCATGCTAATCAGAAAAAATTAGTCTTATTATTTCTTCCTTGAAAGTAGAAGCGAAATAAGGTTAAAGTGATAGTCATAAGCTGGTTGATATATCACTGAAGTTTCTTTGTTTGTATGGACACAGTTGATAATTTTCTGTATGGGAAAAGTATAAATTTTTCAAAGCAGAGACCAAAAACAGCGAATGTCTAAAAAAATGAATAACTCCACGAAAAAAATGTATTTAACATAACCTGTGGGTTTTAATGTGCTCTACATTTTTCATATAGTAAGTTTTTTCTATCTCTTACGGTTTAGCAGTTGTTCAAAATTCCTTAAAATTCATCCAGAATAAAGTACTCTTCAAAGGCTATTCCCAGAAAATTTAAGATATACATTTTATTAGTCAGGTAAATAGCTTTAATATACGACATTTTAATCAAAATCGTTAGAGCCATGATTGAGAAAATCAAAATTTTCGAAAATATTTCCATGTAAAGGGTAGTTGGTGTTGGGGGATTTTTCTGAAAATCTTCGTGTCGCATCCCTGGAAGATACTAAACTTAAATACCAAGTTTGGTATTTTACCGACTTTTCGTTTTTGAGTTATCGTGTTCACACACACGCACACACGGACCTATTTCCGAAAATGCTTTTTTTAGATAAAGGGGACCCTAATACATATATTTTCGGTGAAACCTCGGTATCTAATTTTTTGGTGGAGTGCAATACCTTCTCTATACACTATGTACATAGTACGCATAAAGAAAGTAAAAATTACACTCCAGTCATCTTTCTTACTACACTAAGTTCGTAAAAACTCTGCTTCTTTGCTATATTTGTGACGACAGGAAAAAGTATGTGCACCTATTAAGTGTGTTCAATGAAAAAGTTCAAAACGGTCAATAGCCAAACCAGCTTAAATTTTAATATGCCGTTTTGCGATAACGTAGTGAGATATCCAAGGACGCGAATGAGTGTGCGCATGTACGGGCACCCGTACATGAAGGAAGAGAAGCAGGCAGTTGTGTGTTCCGTCCAATTGGTTGGGAGGATAATATAGCGTTCATACTGTAAAATTTGACGATTCAGGAGCGGCAAGTTATTATCAGATTTCTCAATTTGAAGGAGTTAAAACAGCTATATACATCAGTAAGTTTGTGTGCCCGCCTGGTCAGCAAAAAAGTGCAGTGCCGGTTTTCCTGGCCAAGTTCAAATCGGAGCAACTTGAGTATCTGCCCTGTAACACACATGTCGCCTGCGACTTCCTTTGTTTCGCCCACTATAAAGAACCTCTCAAAGAGAAGCGCTTCAACTCGGATGATGAACTGAAGAACACAGTGGAGGATGTTTCTTGTCATAGCCAAAGGAATTCTGGGAACAGGGAATCCCTCTACACGTGAAACAGAGGGACAATTGTGCTCAGATCTCTAGTGATTACTTTTAAATAAAGGTTTTAATTAAATCCACAGTATTATTTCGTAACTTTTCATTTAATTACCCCTGGTATATGTTATACATCCCCTCATCTGATAGAGATTCGAACTCAAATCAGTGCCTAAGAGTGCCTCAGTAATTATCTTTTGCTACAAATAAGTGGCATGGCTTTATAATCTTAATACTTTGGTCTAGCAACCGCTGCTTTTGTCTTCTGTGTGGGGGAAGGGAATCGTGCGGAGTATAACAATTTGTCACCTGTTGTACTGAAATAAATGGAAAACAGTCGAATTGGCATAACTTCTACCGACTCTCCCTTGCTCACACAACTTCTAAGGTGAGGAGATTTCCCCTGGCACTCATCCTTTTACTATCAGGAGGGGAACCAACTCATACGGGACAAGGACCGACAGCTGGATCATCAGGACAAAATTTACACCCACGCACCTCAGTAAAACCCCATACTAAGCATCACCGCCAATTCTACATCCAGTGCCAAATTATTTTTTTTTCCATTGGGCTTGCTATTTTAAATTTTGAGGTGTTGATTGGATTGATTCTAGCTCAGCCTAAGACAATCATTTCACGTTTTTACTTTCTTCACCATTTTGGAAACGTATTTAATAGATAGAGAAGGCATTGTATCACACATAAAAATTGAATGCGAGATCTCAGCGTAAATTATTGTTTTGAGATTCCTAAATAAAAACAATTTCTTTCTATACAAATGTCAATATGCGTGCCTGTGTGTGTGTTTACGAATAAAATTGTTCAAAAGCAAGAAGTCACGTAAACGCTAAACTTGAGATTTAAGTTCAGATTTTCCAAGCATGCGACATGAAGATGTTCAAAAAAGTATCCCGCACTCCAATCTACTCTTTACATGGAACATTTTCGAAAACTTTAATTTTCCCAAAAACGATTCTAAATATCATAGTTTAAGATAGTTTTATGCCAAATTATATGTATATGCTGAATTTTAAGGGAATGGCCTCTGAAGACCTGTTAATCCTGGATGGTTTTTGCATAGCTGATAAATCGAGAGCGAGAGGAGAGGACATCCTACTACATAAAATGTGGGCCTCGTTAAAGCAAGCAATTTGGTCATATATATTCCGAGATATACGAAGCTGTAGATTTCAATTTTACAATGCTTATATATTTCTCAAATGGCAAATTACTATTTGCTATTCATTTTTCTTTCTCCTGGTGAAGCAAAGAGAATGGGATGTCAAAGTATCACATAGCGACCAGCTGTTAAAACATTTGACTATCGCGTATTCCCTTATTCTCACGGATCTAAAGGAAATATATAACAAAAATGTTTTGCAAATATCCATATCTATATAAGCGAAGTAGATAAAATATAATCTTTTGTAAAGCTATTTCGCTGTAAAATAGGTAGAGGAAGTCAAGTAAGTGTAACATATATTTTTACTTTCTATACTTACCACATAGGTATAGAAGTTATTGCATTTCACGCAAAACAGAAATCTCATTGGGAAATTCACGTTTTAGGGTCCCCTGCATAAAAAAACATTTTAGGCAAAATATCCGCGTTCCCATGTTTGTGAATAGGATAACTGAAAAGAGCAGGAAAAAAACGTGGTGTTTAAGTTTAGTATCTTCCAAGGATGCGACACGGAGATTCTGAGGAAAATACCCTAGCCCAAACTGTCCTTTACACGGGGAAAAATAAAAAAATTTTGATTTTTTTTAAAATGGTTCTAGCGATTTTGACTGAAATACCATATAATACATATATATATATATATATATATATATATATATATATTACAAATAAATTATGTTTTTAATTTTATGGGAATATGCGAATTCTGAAATCCTCTTTATTCTGACTGAATTTTGAATAACTGGTAAACCGTAAGAGATAGATAAAAAATTTACTGCAGAAAAAAATGTAGATTTCATCAAAGAAACAGTGTATCTTCTTTAATTTTTATGGGGATATCCGTTTCCGAGATATTCCTTATTATTGGTTTCAGTTTTAAAATATTTTCACTTTTCTCAGAAAAGAAGTCACCCGTGTTTCTCTTGTTTTAGTTTTCTTACAACAATGCCATGACATGTTCGGATTTGCGTCAGAAACAGGAAGTTAGATTTCCTGTTCGGCAGCCGTGTTTGGTGCTTATTCTGCCAGCTTCGCAAATCTTATTCTGCCAGCTTCGCAAATATCGAATTTCCCGTGATTTAGCGGTTCCCGAGGTAATCTGGTTGTTCCTGTTAAGCTGAGCTCGAGGCTTCTCAGCATAATGCTAACGTGATGCTGAGGTCAACTTTGCAAATCACCTCAGTTTTTTATTGCAATTCCAGAATCTATGACACCGAGACTTCTCCGAAGGCAACTTAGTTTATTTTATAGTGGAATAATTCATCCCGCGATGCTTCTGAACCAATGCCATACTCCCCGTCAAAAGGTTAGGTGTCCATAATCTAAATTAATTATCATCGCCATCAACCCTCAGCTAAATAATACAATTTAGTTATCACCTAGAGTTACCTCTCTCCTAGTACCTAATTTCAAGCGGTGTTTTACAAATCACCACACCTGATCTTTCCTACTTCTAGGTTGTGTAGATAATTATAACCCCAATGCCTCTGACTACGCTCATTCTCTAAGTATTCGTTCCCTCAATAACGTAACGTAAAACCTTTAATGTTACACTTGATGTCGTTGCCGGTTTTAGGGTGGCAATCTCTAGCCAGATGTTACAATATGTGCACAAGTTAAATACGGAGCAGTTGGGCCACCTGTATATCGAATATGTAACTGAATTTTAATACTAATATTGTTAAATTGGTTTAATGCGATACAGTCTCATTGTTACTATTTTAAGATACCCTAATACATAAACTGAACAAAAGTATCAAACATATCTACCAAATTGGAATTTTGTTTGTTGATATTCATTGAGTTGGGTTGTATGAAATACCAGGGACATTTAACATCTCTACACCACATGTACATTACGTTAACGTTTTGAAGATTATAATAACTGTCATATTATTCTCGTATCGATATTTACTCATTATCCTTAGATAATAAGGAACTACTCATAAAATTTCAGACAAAAGATATGCTATATAAATTAAAACATCAAATATTACGAACATGATCTTATTATTTGCTTCCTGATAACGGAATGCACTAGGTTAAACCGATTGTTAAATATTTTAAAAGCTGGTTACTATGTGGTTACAACCTGTTTCTTTGTATTGTAAGGAGTTGACAAATTCCCGTATGTGAAAAGTTTCAACTGTTTTAAAACTGAAACCAATATCAAGAAATATCTCCAAAATGGTCAATTGCACGACAAAATGTATGTGACTAATTGTGTGTTTCAACGAGATCTACATTTTTTCTCTAGTAAGTTTTTGTTTTTCTCTTAGAGTTTGCCAGTTATGAAAAATCCAGCAAAATTCATCTAGCATAAAGAAGACTTCAGTGGCTATTCCCAGAAAATTCAGGATTGGTATGCATTTTATTGGTCCTGTAAATACATTTAATATGCGGTGTTGGAATAAAACATTTTGAGACATTTTTGAGAAAATCCAAATTTTTAAAATTGTTTCTATGTTCTAGTTTGGGGTAGGGGGATTTTCTTCAAAATCTTCATGTTGCATCTTAGGAAGATACTAAACTTCAATACCAAGATTGGTATTTTACCGGCTTTTCGTTTTTGAGTTGTCGCGTTCGAAGACACACGGACATACTTACACATACACATACCGACGTTTTTCTAAAAACGATTTTTTTTGGAAAACCGTAAAACGTGTGTATACGTCGAATTTCTGGGTGGAGTGTAATATCTTCTCTACCCATGTATCATGTACTATGTAGAGAGTAAAACTTTTGAATACAGGGGACCCTAAAGCGTGTATTTTCGATGAAATCACGATATCGAATTTTTGTATGTAGCGATATTTACAGGTGAAGAGTCTCTACCTACATACCTGTACTATATAGGAAAAGTAAAACTGGAAAGTTCATAAGAACTGTCATAGAATACATAAGAATGTGACTGTTGCGCATCAAGAGCTTTTACTTTCTTGCTATTTACAGTAAGCAGAAGAAATGCTGTATTTCACGTAATTTCATCTAAAATATGTTTTTGGGACCTACTGAAGCAGCAGCAGCAAAAAAAAAAAAAAAAAAAAAAAAAAAAAACCGCTTTTTAGAAAAGTTCCATGTACGAGTATGTATGTTAACAGTATAACTCAAAAATGAAATTTTGATTAAATACTAAACATGGTATTAAATTCAGCATCTTGTAAGGATGTGATATGAAGATTTTCAAGAAAAAACTCCATTACAACTTACATGGAAAAATGTTGGTCATTTTTGGCGAACATTTTCAATATAATTCGTCATGTTTAACATGTTTTCATTACAAATAAGACTGCTATATAGTTTGTAAGCTGTTAGAGATTCGTAAGATCGTACAACATAAAAATGTAGATCTCGTTAAAGCACACAATTTATGTGAATTAATTTTTCATTTTTTGAATTAACCATTTCCGAAATATCCTTACATTGGTTTAATTTTCCAAAATGTAGATTTACTTATTTTTATTTTTAAACCTGTGGACGTTATTCATTCTCTTTCTCTGTCGTGCAAAGAAAACGAAATTATAAAGCATCACATAGTGACTCGCTCTTAAAAGTTTTGACTGTCAAGTAAATCCTTCTGTATTTCCCTGATTCCGTTTTGACTAAAAGCAAATATGGAGAATTAATTTTTTACGAACGTTTACCTCGATTAACTAAATTAGATGGAAGAGTAAGCGTTTCAAGGTATGTCTGAAGAAAGAGCGTCGAAGAAAATCACACCGCACCTCGCGTCTACGTCACATTACTTATCGTTTTACGTGGCCTTGCGAAGCCATAGTTGGCTGCTTTATGCCACGGCGTAAGGGCGCGCCACTGCTGCTAAATAGCTACACAAATAAGCAAAACCAAGGTTATGAAATGGAAACGAAATATATGTCACTCTCTCAATCGTTGGCTAAAAGAAAAAGGGCTAGAGTGTGTACATTTAGTTTGTCATACAGACCTCTTATCACTATTGATAGCCATACCTTATTTGCTAGTGCAGAACACGCCTCAAAAGATCCTAGAAAACTTACAAAATGCGTCGAAGATATTCTTTGGCGGTGAGTGTACAAGAGTGAGTAGAGAAAGTCGTGTCAGATCCACATATGAGATCTTTAATATGCAAAATACATAAAAATCTGATGTGTTCTATTCAACTGAATTTCTCTACGTTTCTCTAACAAATTATTGTTAAAAAGCTTATTCTCCTACTTACTTTCCTATCTATAGTATGCTAATTAAGATAAACATTAGCAGAAATTGTCTTATTACTTGCTTCCTTGTAAGTAGAAAGGAAATAAGGGAATACACTAGGCTAAAAGGATAGTCAAATCTTTTAAAAGCTGCCATGTACTAGAAACCCGTTGCTATTCATGGCCAGGATTTTACAAATTTCCATGTGAGAAAAGTTTTAATTATTTTGAATCTCGTAGCAAATAACAAGACTATAGTCAACTCCTCGAAAAAAAAACGTATATGACATAAATTGTGGGTTTTAACGAGATCTATATTTTTTGTACAGTAAGTTTTTGTATATCTCTTTCGGTATAACAGTTACACAAATTTCAGCAAAATTCATTCACAATAAAATGGTCTCCAAAGGCTTTTCCCAGAAAATTCAAAATATACATTTTACTTGCCATCATGTTTTAATATCTGATGTTTTAATCAAAATCGTTAGAGCCATTTTTGAAAAAATAAAAATGTTCATAGCCTTTTTTCATGTAAAGGGTAGTTTGGGGTGGGGGTATTTTTCTCAAAATCTTTGTGACGCATCCCTGGAAGATACTAAACTTAAATACTAAGCTTGATTTTTTGCCGATTTTTGATTTTGAATTATCCTGTTCACAGACACGCGCACACACACACACACACACACACACACACACATACACACACACGCGCGCGCGCGCGCGCGGAACTTTCTCTAAAAATACTTTTTTTGATTACAGGGGACCCCAAAAAGTATATTTTCGGTGAAATCTCGGAATCGAATTTTTAAATGGAATTTAATAGCTTCTCTATACTCTTATGTACATTGTACGGGCAGAGAAAGTAAACAATTATTTGCAACTTTCTGTAGCATAATTCATATCAGTTGATGCACAGAATTGCTTATAATATTTCAGTTAATGACAAAAGTGATAAAACGGACCTTTCTCCTCACTTCTACTATTACACAAATTTTAATGAGCACTGAAATAAACGGGAAAAAATGATATAGTGCTTGTTTTTGAATTAAAGTAAATGTTAGTGCCAAGCATTATAAAGCAGTTTTAGGACATGTATAACCATCCCTTTGTTACAACTAATGCATTTATGATAAAATTAAATAAAATTAAATTGAGCTCTATGTATGAACGTAAAAGATCGCCTATTTTTGCTCAGATCCTCTTTATCTTCTCGTAATTGTTTTAAACGACATGTCACAAGCAACTTTGGCATACCGCCCGGCCGGTGTAACCCCCATCTCACCCAAAGGCGTCATGAATGGGGTGCAGTGCTGGAGGGTGAGACGTGATCAGCGTCTCGGGTACCTCCAGGCCGGTTGGTGCGGTCTTCACGATCTGGAGCCGCTACTTCTCAATCAAGTAGTTCCTCAATTGGCCTTGCAGAGACCTCACGAGTCTGTCTGGACCCGACCCAGGTCTCTCAGTGTGGGAAAATTCTCCACACCGGTACCGGGAATCCAACCCAATTTTCCCGTTTGGCAGGCAGCTAAGGAGACGACCCAAAATTATTTTACATGCCGTTACCGACTTTGCTTGCCTTATAAAGGAAAACATGTTGAGGACTTTTAGGCCCCAAAAATCATCGCCCTCCGCCGGATTTGAACCCCGATCTTGGGAACCATGTTACCCCTTCCACGGAGGACGACGAATTTATGACAAAGTTCCTGTTATATTTAGATATGAATTTAAATGCATTTTAATGTTTACAAGTTGATTGATAATTTGGTTAGTTCTACTTTCTCTACACGCACTATGTACATAGAGTATAGAGAAGGTATTGTATTGCATTCAAAAATTATATATCGAGTTTTCACCGGGAACACATGTTTCGAGACACCCTGAATCCAAAAATCTGATGTGTACCATTCACATGACTTTCTCCATATCCCTGCAACAAATAATTCTTAAAAAGCTTATACTTCTATTTACTTTATGCTAATCAGAAAAAATTAGCAGAAATATTCTTATTACTCGCTTCCTTGTAAGTAGAAGCGAAATAAGGGACGACCGTAGGTTAAAGTGATAGTCAGAAGCTGGTTGCTATGTCAATGAAGTTCCTTTGTTTATATGGATAGGAGTTGACAAGTTCCTGTATGAGAAAAGTATACGTTTTTCATAGCGGAAACCAAAAATAAGGAATGTCACAAAAACGACGAACTCCACGTAAAAAATGTACATAACATAAATTGTGTGTTTTAAAGTGCTCTACATTTTTTGTGTAGTAAGTTTTTGTCCATCTCTTAGCAGTAATTTAAAATTTAGTAAAATTCATCCAGAATAAACTAATCTTCAGAGGCTATTCCCAGAAAATTCAAGATATACATTTCATTTGTCAGGTAAATACATTTAATATCCGAAATTTTAATTAAAATCGTTAGAGCCATTTGTGAGAAAATAAAAATTTTCGAAAAAAGTTCCATGTAAAGGGTAGTTGGGGGTAGAGGGATTTTTCTCAAAATCTTTTTGTCGCATCCCTGGAAGATACTAAACTTAAATACCAGGTTTGGTATTTTACCGACTTTTCGTTTTTGAGTTATCGTGTTCACACACACACGCACACACACACGGACCTTTTTGTGAAAATGCTTCTTTTGGATATTGGGGACCCTAAAACATATATTTCCGGTGAAATCTCGGTATCGAATTTTTGGTGGAGTGCAATACTTTCTCTATACACTATGTACATTGCGCGTATGGAGAAAGTAAAAAAGGATGTGTGTATGTGTGGGTGTTTGTGTGTCTTTGGACAGCCTAGCTCAAAATCAAAAATACCGATAAATACCACACTTGGTATTTATGTTTGATATTTTCCAAGGATCATATAGGAAGATTTCAAGAAAATCCCCCGATCCCAAATAACCTTTTACGTGGAACATTTTGCAAACATTTTGATTTTCTCAAAAATGGCTCCAACGATTTTGATTAAAATAACGTATGTTTAAGATATTTTTATGGCAAACGAAATGTATATCTTTGATTTTCTGAGAATAGCCTCTGAAGACCTCTTCATTCTGGATGACTTTAGTATAACTGGCAAACCGAATGTGATATACAAAAAATACTAATAAAAAAATTACATGTCATTAAAACACACCATTTATGTCAGGTACATTTGTTTCTCATGAATTAAACGTTTTCAAGATATTCCGGACTATTAGTTTCAATTTTAGCCACTTAAACTTTTCTCAAACGGGAAGACATCTATCTTCTCGTTATTCGTGTGTTAATTTCTGGAAAGCAAAGAGATTGGAAATTGAATTGCTTCACATAGCGACAGGCTTTTAAAGGACGATGCTATATTTAACGTGTGCATTTTATTATTTCTCTTCTACTTACAAGGAACTAGTAATAAGACTAATTCTGCTTATTTTAAACTTGATTAGCATGGTGTAGATTACAGATTAATCATTTGAATGGAAGGTTTGTTTGCCAAACAGCTAAAGGACATCATTTGAATGGAACACATTTGATTTTTTTCTTTCTACTTACAAGGGACCAAATAATAGGGACAACTTGTGCTAATGTTTATCTCGATTATCATAATGTAAATAGAAGAATAAGCTTTTTACAATAATTTTTGCAGAGAGGTAGAGAAAGTCGTGTGAATGGAACACATCACACTTTTTTATTTAGGCGAGTTAAAACGCTTCACTGACAGCATTAATTTCCTTCCACTCCGCAAACAGTTGCTGGTAGCGCTTCTTTAAGAGAGAGGGAGAGGTTTATCCCCCGAGCAGTAAGCTTACGGAGTTGGAAAATCTGGCCGCTTTTAGCTTCTAAAGGCGTAAACACGCATAGCGAAATGAAAACCTTATAAAATAAATAAGATTGTTGAGGCTTATAGTAATTTGAAGCCAAACTGCGCAAAGAGAAACAGACGTTGTAACATCGACTGCAGGGTTCACACCAGTACTTAATATAATATACAGTAACTGGCTCTACCTTCCACCACTGTAGGGGGAGTTTAACAAAGGAAAGGATTTTGCTTACCCTTGCTTTACGCATTTTCATCCACAGGCTTGAATTGGATATAATTTTATTTATTAAATCTGCAAACAATTTAAAATTGTTTATTTGATTGTTTTTTCAGTTAAGCCGTGTGTAGGGCAGGAGTTGGATAGGTAGGGTCCGACTGAAAAATTTAATGCCATAGCCGGGATTTGAACTATGAATCTCCCGGACTGACTCTTCCTATCCAACTCCAGTCCTGGGACAAAGTACTTTCTATATTGTAAGTCGCCATTGAGGTTGTAAGCTAAAAATAATTTGAGATCACCTTGTGGTTTACCAGGAAACATGCGGGTCAGTTGTGAAATGTAATATCGTTCCGGCATCTTGCCATGTTAGCTCAGTGGTAGAACATTTGTCTAGAGACCGGAAGATCCGTGTGCAAATTTTGGCTGTGGCATTGGGCCTACCTATCCAATTTCAAAAATTCATTAGGAATACAGTTTATTTGACTTTACCTCGAAACAATGATACAAATGCTAATCAGTTGACACTTAATCTAGTGGCCAACTCAAAACTAAAGTTCAAAGCATTAGTGGACCATGTTAAGTGCTACTCAGCGGGTCTTTCCAATATCCTGTAAATCTACACAGTGTTGGGTGTTGGTGGTTGTCCATTTGGTTGAATAAAGAAAGAGGTAAAAACAGGGCTTGAATTCTCTATGTACTATGTATGAAGTAGAGAATGTAAAAATGTTGGATATTTATAAAGCGCAGACAGCACGTTCAATTTACATTTCCAGTGGAGTTTCAGTAGCTGAATTTCTGTAATCCTACAGATGAATGAGGCAATTATCTCTTTAGAAACAAGAGAATTTGCTATCATCAGGAGATTGTTTTATTTAATCATAAAATACTCTTGAAAAGCTCAGTCATAGCGATTCCTACAGTCGGAATAATTATTAACAAGAGAATATGATGAGGTTTTAACAGCAATTCCCAAAAGCCTATTTAAACCTCTGGGTTTTCGTAGCGTTTATTTCCCAAGCCGTGGATTCTCCTCTCGTACAAGGCTAGTCGGAGAGCCATTAATGTATTTCATTCTGGTTCATTGATAATTCTCTGTCATTTTATCTTGCGCTGTCCGCGAGAGTGAACACAAAACTAGAAAGCAGAATCCGATTTGGAAAATACACACCATGGTAAATGCTGCATAAATAATCACTACGGTGTAACATAAATATTGATCCATAAGCACAGTAATGGACGTTAGAAAAACTCTTATGTATTCCATTCACGTTCCTTTCTCTACACTCTAGAAGAAATTATTGTTAAAAAGCTTATTCCTCTGTTTACTTAATGCTAATCGAGAAAAAATTAGCAGAAAGGGTCTTATTACCTGCTTCTTGGTATATGGAATGGAAATAAGGGAGTACCATATCCTAAATGGATAGTCAAATCTTTTAAAAGCTGGTTGCTATTTGATTGAAGTACCTTTATGTGTATGGACAGGACTTGACAAATTTACGTATGATAAAAGTATAAGTATTTTAAAGCTGAAACTAAAAACAAAGAATATCTAAAAAAAAACGGTCAACTTCAGGTAAAAATGTATTTAACATAAATGTTGTGATTTAACAAAATCTACATTTTTTGTTAAGTAAGTCTTTTTTCTTATTTCTTACGGTTTACCAGTTATGCAAAATTCCGTAAAATTCATCCAGAACAAACGTGTCTTAAGAGGTTATTCCCAGAGAATTGAAGATATACATTTTATTTGTCATGTAAATATCTTAAATATAAGAGATTTTAGTCAAAATCTTTAGAACTATTTTTGAAAGCTATGTAAAGGGTAGTTGGGGGTGGGAGATTTTCTTGAAAATCTTCGATTCGCGTTCTTGGAAAATTTCAAACTTAAATACCTAGTTTGGTATTTAACGGTATTTTCATTTCTGAGTTTTGCTGCCCACAGGCATAGACACACATACACAGACACGCACACGGTCATCTTTCTAAAAATTTTTTTTTTTTGGATTCACGTATTTCCATTGAGATCTCTGAATCAAATTTTTGGGTGGAATGTAATACCTTCTATACACTATTACATAGTATGTGTAGAGAAAGTAAAAATCAAATGAAATAACGTGTGAGAAAGGTTAGGTATGGCTGATTGTGTTCAAACCTTTTAGTTAAATCAGCTCATAAACGAACCTGCATAACTCCTATTGGATGTTTGCGTGCTTGAGGATCATAGACATTTCTAGCTCAAGGTTTTAAAGAATTTCGCCATAATTTTCAGGATTTAGTTTACAATAAAGCAAGTATCATATGACTTCCATTCACTGGACTTTCTCTAGCTACTTCACATATGAACTTTCCTTAACAAAAGATTTTTATGTTACCCACGTCATGCCAAATGAAATGAAATGAAATGAAATGGTCTTATTATTTGCTTCCTTATAAGTATAAGGGAAGGAGATACACTAGGCTAAAGTGATATTAAATCTTCTAAAGCTATCCTATGGAAACAATTGAAATACGGTTCCCTTTTGCATTACTGGGAGTAAAACAAAAGAGTTTGATGCGAAATTTGACTTTCCGCTTGAGAGGAGTTTAAAGCAGTTTAAAATTGAAACCAGTAACAAGACATACCTAGGAAACGGGGAAAATATATGACGAAAAGTGTGTGCTTTAATCAGATCTACGCTTTTTGTATTAAGTTTTTGTCTTTAACGGTTTACGAGCTTTACAAAAGTAATCCACAATGAAGAGGATTTCAGAGACTATTCCCAGGAAATTCAAGGTGTAAATTTCATTGGCCATGAAAATGTCTTAAACATATGGCATTTTAATCAATATGTTAGAGCCATTTTTAAGAAAATCAAAATTTTCGAAAAATGTCCAGGTATAGGTAGTTCCGGATAGGGCAATTTTTTAGAAAATAGTCATGTCGCATCCTTGGAATATACTGAATTAAATTATCAAGTTTGGTATTTAACTGTCTTTTCGTTTTTCAGTTATGCTGCTCTCCCTCACACCACACACACACATATGCAACAGCATGAAGAAATTTTCCAAATGGATCTAAACTTGGTGGATGTGGGGGTTTCAAACATGTATTTCCGGTGAAATCTCGGTATCGAGTTGTGTGGAATGCAATACCTTCTCTAACTACTATGTGCATTGTACATACGTGCTAGAGAAAGTAAAATACGAATGACATGAGTGTTATTGAGAATTAAAATATCATATACGAGCTGTTTCGAAACAAAACTGAACGCATATAGCAGTGTTTTTGCTTATACTTGAATTAATTCGAAGCTTGTAGTCATAATTTCGAAACCGTTTTATATCATTTAGGATTTGGCAGCGCACGAAGGATTAGTGACTCATGTCCTCATACTCACACCTCAGAAAGTGTTCTTGGCAAGCAGGTGTCAGGAAAACATGGGTTTCTTCATGTTCATCAGAAAATCTGTCCTAGCTTTCAAGTAAATGTACACAGACTTACTCAAAGTACTACTTAGTTTGAAAATTGATCTTCAATGCGAAACGCATCTATTTTCCCCTAACCACGAGTATCTTGTACTTATTATCCTAATTATTTTATAATCATCCTAATAATTAACTCTCAATCACTTTTTATAAGTATGTGTATGTGTGTGTGTGTGTGTGTGTATATATATATATATATATATATATATACATATATCAACAATAACAAGGCATTGAATGCACAAATTAGTAATATAGTATTACGAGTGGAAGACAGTAAAATAAACTTCCTGTTTCACTGTAAAAGGAATTTATGTGTTTTTTAAACTTTTCCTGCCTCTGTTGTCTTTATCACTTCCTTGTCTCCATTCTCAAGATCACTAACGTTAAATTGCGTGTAAAAGTTTGCATTAACGGCATATGTATCCTATATTATTTCCCAGTCCATTTCCTTTCATTCATTATCATGATGACATTTTTTTGTAAGAATAAACAAATAACTAATGTATAGGTCACTTAGCGAGGTTAAGTAAGACAAGCAATCCCTTTATCTTAGCTAACCAATGTGCAGCATATCGGTATGTTATTGAAAATACTATTAAAGAATGCTACTCGATGCTTCCCAACCTATCAGCGTGCACCGGCATGTGGCTTTGTTCCTGGATAATTATCTAATTCACGCTGACCATGAGACGTATTGTTGACATACCTATGTTGGCATTAGAAACTTAGCTTTCGTATCACATGGGGTCAGATTAACACTGTCCACATCTTGTTTGGTGTTGTCTGAAGAAATATAAACAATATATAAATAAATTCAAATTTCTTAAAGAAATACCTCTAAAATTACATACTTAAAATAAAAACCATGGAAGAGTTTAGGCAAGAGGTAAATGTGAAGGTAATTACAGATATTGTAAATTTAAGTTTTAATCATATTATAAAGCGACTTTGTAGTGTATAAGAGAATGGAAGTGAAAACAAAACCGTTCAATTTAATATTAATGTGTTTTTATTCTAGCTTATAGTCGTTCGTTATTACATTAATTTATGTGTCATTTTTTCGATTTTAGAGTTTCTAAAATGAATTTTAGATTTTGGAAGAAATATACTTTACCTCCTTGCAACGATGATTATTCTCAACAAATTGTAAAGATATCGGAATATTACATTTTATCTTTGGTGTATTAATAATTAAACTAATAAAATTCAATATCAATAAAATTATTTTAAATAACTGGTGCTCTCGTATTAAGATATTTAATCAAATTAAAGATAGAAACAAAACTGATTTTATTTCGAAATGAGGACACTGTTATATATTACTCATTTTCTTTTCAATAGTTTACCAGTAAAGCAAAGCAGTAAAGTTATAATACATGGCGACTTACAATGTTGTAAGTACTTTAAGTCCCAGGCTTCAAAGTTAGACAACTATTATGGTCAGTTAGTGTTAATTGTTTTCACACAGTCACTAATTGACATTAGTTGAGTAAACTATGAATTCTGGGACCTAAAGTACTACAATGTAAGTCGTCATTGGGGTTTGTCATCTCACAATAATTTGAGATCACCTTGTGGTTTACCGAGAAATATGCGACTCAGTTGAGAAATTTAATGCCATGCTGGCACGTTGCCATGGTGGCTCAGTGGTTAGATTGACGGATTAGAATGGTTGAAATCCCAGTTATGGCATTGAATTTTTCAGTCAGACGCTTAATATCCAACACCTATCCCACACATGGCTTGTGTGAGAAAATAATAAATTAAAACAATTTGTTGAGGTAACATTTGATTTTTCACTCAAAAAGTATTGCGTTATCAGTCTTCCTTTAAAATTATAAATAAAAATAATGTATTATTAAATTTATAGCAAATAACAAAATAACTCACTTATATACTTCCAAAATTATTCGATATTTATTGAACCGAAGACTAAATGGTGCTTCCAAACATAAAATATATTGGTCCGATATCTTTATGATTTGTTGAGAATAATTACCGTTGCAAGAGGTAAAATGGCTGAGGTTGAACAGGTGATAGTTTGTAAATCTATTAAGGAGATTTGTTTTTTTATTCTTCGCGTTTATTCTATTTTATTAATAATTTTTCAGACTGAATGGTAGATTAAGTTCAGTCCTTTTGTGGGTTGTTACTTTTCTATGTTCATTAATTTAGTTATCATGTAAACAAGCGTGCACGCTCATTCGTTTCTTTGTACTGCTCTTAACATTGCGCTACATTTCATATCATTAATTTAAACCTTAATGATTACAAAGGGCGTTTTATGCTCACTTTCTTAAATATTCCTCCCTTTTATTTCTTTTTAAGTTCGCCACGTGATGTTGACGTGTAATGAGTTACCTTTACATTGGTTTCTTGATCAGCACATTTCTGGTCCTTGAGTTTGCCACTATGTTCACATGATAACGAAGGAAAAACTCGTCTCTCATAGATAGACACTATAGGGCGAAATCACAATTTGCGGACGTGAAGTATGGTGAGTTTATCCTAAGGAACTTGTATTTCAAACTACTCGGTTAGTTTACATTTCTTGTTCCCAAGGGGTCCATTACTGTCACTAGGGGAGCAAAAATAGACATCCAATCACTGTCATCTATGTTAAAAGGTAGGATAAATATAAGAATTACTCTTCCACAGAAAACCAATAAAAGAAACGCATTAACTCTTTTAATTTCCACAACTCTTTAGTCTGGTTTGCACGTGAACTTTTATTTGCACGTGAAAAGTTTATTCATTATGAACCAATGCAAATGTGCCACTTGATACAATAGTTAATGTATATTTTGTCTGAGCAGAATAACATTCCGGCATGTTTAACATTAAAAGTAATTAATCTCAAAATTTGTAATGCCTCTGATTTCTTATAGGTAAACAAAAATTCAATAGCAATAACACCGCTCAGTAAGGTGAATTGGTTTGGTTAGTGAGGGTTGAATTGAGTAAAATTAAACAAAGGCCCTACCTCCCAAAAGAAAGTATTTTACTCAAAATTAGATTTATTAAAAAAATTGGTTCTATAAACAACACTTTTAGTTTATTTTATACTCCTAAGATAAAAAGCGTTCACAAATATTTTCATAAGACTGTTTTAAAGGAACAGTTATGTGAAAGTCTTCATTCCATATTTGCTATGGGAGTTTTAAAACATTGCACATTTATTTTTATTACACACACTAGATTTCCTGGTAAAGTTCAGCTATATTTTCTAATTGATGTTTATTAATTTTTAAATTAAAAACTTAATTTTTTGATATAAATATTCTATGAGGAGAACTTTCCATGTTTCACGTGTAGTAATTGCTAAGTATGTTCTTAATGGACATGCTTGGCTTTTACTGAATAATGAAAATCTGCAATTTTGAATTTTTGTAATACTTAGTTGTTTATATTTTTACTTTCTTTACACGTAGTATATACATAGTGTATAGAGAAGGCATTGTATTCCACCCAAAAATTAGGCAATGGGACTTCACCTGAAATACATGCTTTGAGACCTCCTAAAATAAAAAAGGAATTTTTGGTAAAAGGTCAAAGTATGTGTCTGTCTGTAGACAGCGAAACTCAAAAACGAAAAGACTATTAAATACCAAACTTCGTAGTTAAGTTTAGTGTCTTCCAAGGATGTGTCACAAAGATTTTCAAGAATATCCTCCACCCCAAAATACTTCTTACATGGAAACATTTTGTAGCTTATTCTTTCTCAAAAATCTCTAACGATTTTTATTAAAAAACGTATATTAAAGATACTTACATCACAAATAAAATGTGAACCTTGAATGGATTCTTTTCATCAAAATGAGATGTAAAGAATCGATTTAAGGTTGCATTATCTACAGCAAATCCACTTCATATTAATTTAACTAGATCAATACTTAAATAAGGGATAGCTGATAATAAATTGGTAATTAATGATGAATTGGATTGATTGATTCTGGGAACAATCTCTGAAAGTCTCTTCATTCTGGATGAAGTTTGCTCAGTTTTGCATAACTGGTAAACGTAGGCGATAGACAAATACAGGGTTACTACAAAAGCAATAGACAACTTCAACTGCCTGTAAAACAAAAACTATTAGAGATAGTAACCTAATTATTTTGGAGGTATGTTGAGAAACTCTCAAAGTTTTGTTTGTTTCTATTGGTAACGTGTTTTGTTTGTTGTTGCAGAAGCTGAAATGACGGAAAATCCTGTGGAAAAGGAATATTGCGTGTTGGGATTTGCTAGAACGCAATCAGCAACGACATTTTAGAACACGTTATCACAAAACGCCACCGACTAGACAGTCAATCTACGACTGGTATAGAAAATTCGAGACAACGGGATGTTTGTGCAAAGGGAAGAGCTCGGGAAGACCAAGAGTTACGGAAGAAAACGTTGAACGTGTTCGTTCTGCCTACTTAAGAAGCCCACAGAAATCGACATCTAGGGCAAGCATGCAATTACAAATTCCACAGCAAACTGTATGGAAAATCTTGCGGAAGCGACTGCACATGATGCCTTACAGATTACAGATGTTGCAGTTTCTGAGTGAAGAAGATAAGGTCATACGGCGTGACTTTTGCATCGACATGTTGCGACATGATGAAGACGATGCTGGTTTTTGTGAGCGCATCATTTCATTTTTGTGGTAACGTGTTCTAAAATGTCGTTGGACAACAAACAGTTGCTCATTGCGTTCTAGCAAATTTCAACTCGCAATAGGCCTTTTCCACAGGATTTTCCGCCATTTCAGCTTCTGCAACAACAAACAAATCACTACAGCGTTACCAATAGTAAAAAACGAAACTTTGAGAGTTCCTCAACATACCTCCAGAATAATTAGGTTGCTATCTCTAATAGTTTTTGTTTTACAGGCAGTTGAAGTTGTCTATTTCTTTTGTAGTAACCCTGTATATATCTCACCTAAACCGTAATTCATGTCAGACACCTTATTTTATAGAGAACACCGTAGCAATTGTTATTTATTTCAATTTTAAACAAGGTATTTTACTCAAACGTGAAGGCACATTTCATTTCATCTCTCTTTTGTTTTACTGCTGCAACCTAACTTCAATTGTTTACATAGCGACCAGCTTTATAAAAAGTTCACTGCCGCTTTAGCCTAGTGTATTCCCTTATTTCCTTTCCACTTAGAAGGAATCAAGTAATAAGGCCATTTTGCGAATATTTATCTCAATTAGCATGAAGTAGATAAAAGAATAATCTTACGCAAGAATAGTTTGTTTGCAGTACAGGTAGATAAAATCATGTCAATGAAACACATCAGATTTTTATTATTCTCTGCCATAAATTATTCACTATCATCAAAAGCCATACTAAACCATAATACAAAGGTCTATAAAGAGCTTGCATACTAAACTCACAGCTATCTGGTCAAAGTTTCTTCGCAAGGAACATCTTGTGCAAAGAAAAATGTAGCTTTGAGTAACGGGGTAAATAAAATGTAGCAATATGTTCCCCATTTAGAAATACCTTACATTCTCATACTTGACTGCTCTCGCGATATTAAAATCGGGGAAGAGTAAACAAGAAAGTGTTAACAAGAAACTGAATAATTGCATCTTATATGCGGCACAATAAAGATAGCTCTTTGAAGGAAAGCCAGAAAGGAAATACAATTTAAATTTTATAAAACAATTGCGGTTCCTATATTACTGTATTCAAGTGAAACATAGACATTGAACAGAAGACTAAAAGACGTGTTACATTCACATGACTTTCTTGTCTTCTGCTGTTCCACATTTTATCTAAAAGATTAATCCTACATCTACATCGTGCTAATCAAGATCAACATAAGCAGAATCAATCTCATTACTTCCTTCCTTGGAAGCAGAATGAAAATAAGGGAATGCACAGGCTAAGGCGTTAGCCTCGTCTTTTAAAAAATGGTCGCTATGTGAAACAATTGAAATACCATTCCATTTACTTGCCAGGAATAAACAAACAAGAAACGAATGTAAGATATCAAACCGTTTGAGAAAAGTTTTTAAGTGGCTTGAAATTGAAGTCAATAATCCTAAATATTTCGAAAACAGTTAACTCTGCAAACATTGCATATAACATTGATTATGTGTTTTAATGGCATCTACAGTTTTTGTGTAGTAAGTTGTAGTCTTTCTCTTACGGTTTTCCAGTTTTATAAAAGTCATCCAGAATGAAGAAAGCTTAAGAGGCTAAACATTCTTAAACATAAGGTATTTTGTTCAAAACCTTTAGACCCTGTTTTGAGAAAAACAAAATTTGCAAACATTTTTCCATGTAAATGGTAGTTTGGGTTGGCGGACTCTTCTTGAAAATACTCCAGTCGCATTCTTGGAAGATAACAAACATAAATACCAAGTTCCGTATTTTTCGGTCTTTTAGTTCTAATTTTCTTTTAATACAAGGGACCGTAAAACTTCTATTTCCGGTGAAGTTTCGCTGTCGAATTTTGGGTGGAATGCAATACCTTCTATATACACTATGTACATACGTAATACCTTAGAGAAAGTAATACAATGTGGGTAAAAACCTTAAATTTTCAGTCGACTGTCGTCCTAATGATATAAGGTCGCCAAGGAAATTGTCATAAGGCTACAATATGAACTTTATATCTTCAGGTGTCGGAGGAAGAGATACAAGTCCAAAAATGTAGTTTGGAGAAGATTTCCCACTTTTGGCTGATGTTGACCCGCACTTACACACAATGGGTAGCACTGCTTCAGTAGATCTGCCAACATATGAGTAACGAATACCGCCTGACGTGGCGCTTGCCAATATACCACCAAGTTACAATACGCAGCCCAAATGAGGCAGCAAGTTGCCAACTGCGGTACAACGCGTAGTCGAGGGTTCTGTGAAAGGAAATTCTGAATGAGATTTGGGAAATTACAGTCTTTATTCGTTTTTCTCTTAATCCCGAATTTGAAAGTCAACTTATGACGCTCTGCCGTTAAATGGTCAGCGTTCTGGCTTATCAACCCAAAGATCCCTGGTTCAATTTCTGTCATTGACGACAACTTTTTCTTTATCCAGAATTATTCCCTATCTACACAAAGTCTGCAAATATAAACGTGAGTGTGTGTATGTGTGCGAGCAATTGTTTCCCAATTCAATGCACCCGATATAAGCAAAGAAATTAATAGAGGTTATGTGAATGATGGTCACTAAAACAGAAAATGTGGCGAATGATCCAGGTATATCAACGAAAAATGCAGAGAGAATTACTACAAGTAAACGCTCAGGGACAGAATATGCAACGAGGAAATAAGGAGCAGAACGGGTGCGGGAGATGCAAGTATCTTGGCAAAACATCGCAAATGGAAATGGGGAGCCCACGTTGCAAATATGTGTGATAACAGATAGACTTTAGAATAACTTTGTGGCATTCCAGAAAAGGAAAAAGATGAATGATCAGGCATAGGAGCAAATGGTCAGATTTCTTTAATGTGGGACTCTGTAGTTGAGATAGATAAGAGATAGAGAAGTGTGTAAATAACTCTCACAATTTAACTGTAAACTATGTGTTACATATAAGAAACAAAGACAGAGCAATATGAAATACATTTCAGAAGTTTATTATAAAAATAATCTTTTGTTAATGTGAAATTGTATACTGTGTAGGACAAAAATAAGATGTACTGTGTAGAATTGGCTCCCCAAATGAATACCTTAGCTACTCTGACTAACGTAGAAGGCCTATCCCTTAAGGGATGAAACAGGCTATAATTATAGAAATGTAAATGAAACAATTATAAAAATGTGCTGTGGCTCGCTTATAAAATATTTTCCCTTGTACATACAACGAAATATGCAATGAAGCCATTTCTATAAACGCTTATCTCGATTAAGATAAACCACCTAGAAGAATAGGTATTTTATAGGAGTATGGGTAGAGAAAGTCATTTAAGTATAACAGTCAAACTTTCTCTGAATTTGTTATTCTACAGATAAAATAAATCAACTCATATTTTACAACTTGTAATATATGATTTTCTTGCAAGGTTTTCAGAATAAGATTACTGTACAGTATTTTTACTTTCTCTACACGTACTATGTACACTGTATAGAGAAAGTACTGCATTGCATCCAAAAATTCGATATCAAGATTCCCCGGAAATACATGTTATGAGACCCCCTGAATTCAATTTTTTTAGAAAAATGTTCATGTGTGTGTGTGTGTATGTCTGTGTATGTAGGCAGCATAGCTCAAAAACTAAAAGTCCGTTAAATACCAAACTTGGTATTTAAGTTCAGTACTCTCCAAGAATGCGACACGAAGATTTTCAAGAAATACCCCCCCCCCGCCCAGCTACACTTTACATGGAACATTTTTCGAAAATTTTTATTTTCTCAAAAATGGCTCTAATGGTTTTGATTAAAATATCTTATATTGCATGTAATTACGTTACAAATAAAATGCACTACATCTTGTATTATCTGGGAATAACTTCTGAAGACTTCATTATTCTGGGTGAATTTTTCATAAGTGGTAAACCGTAAGAGATAGACAAAAATTAATTAACAAAAGATGTAAAGCTCGTTAAAACACACAATTTATGTTATATATAATTTTTTCGGGGAGTTAATTGTTTTTTGAAGTATTGCTTGTTATTGGATTCAGTTTTAAAATATTTATACTTTTCTTATATGAGAATTTATCAATCCTGGCCATACAAAGGACTCCAATCGCAAAACAACCAGCTTTAAAAAAATTATACTATCGCTTTAGCCTATGGTATTCCCTTGTTTCCCTTCTACTTATAAGGAAGCAAGTAATAAGACCATTTCTGCTATTTTTTTCTCGATTCGCATGAAGTAAATAGAAGAATAAGCTGCATAGGAGAGCCAGACTGAAACATTCAATGCCTTAGCCGGGATTTCAACCACGGATCTCCCGATCTCTAGTCGGTTGCTCTACCACTGAGCTACCATGGCAACATGCCGGCATAGCATTGAATTTTTCAACTAACTCCCATGTTTCTCGGTAAACCACAAGGTGGGATTCATAGTATAGCCAACTGTTATGGTCAATTATTATGGTATTGAATTTTTCAGGCTGACTCTACCTATCCAACTTCTGTCCTACACATGGATAGTGTAAAAAAACAATTAGATTAATAGAAGAATAAGCTTTTTAACATTTTGTTGCAGAGATGTAGAGAAAATCATATGATTGGAACACATCAGATGTTTTCTTTTGCTTTCTGTAGATTACTTATTTGTTTTTCAATCAAGCAAAAGCCAGAATAGAGGAAGCGAACAGCCCTTTCTTTACGTTAGTGGAGCATTGTGAACAAGTCCATAACGTTTAGGTCGGTAGCATTAGAGTTCTGCCATAAAATAAGGCTTTAAAGCGAGCTGTTTTTATAGAGAGGGGCTCTGTCGGGAATTGGACACAGGGGTTGATGGTCCGCGAGTTATAACATGGAAGGGGTTTATACACGTTCTGCACCTCCCCAACAAAAGCCGCTCCTTTTTCAAAATATAGCTATGGGGGTGCCTCCAGCCTCCATTCTATTGCTATAGCTCTCTCAATTAGTCTTCAAAAATGGTAGTGGAAAGTCTTTTTAAAACACCAGCAAAATTTCTGTACCATTTGATTTGCTCTCTGAATTAAATATTTTGGCAATTATTAGTGGAAATAAAAATGGCATGCAAAGCATTCAGTGTCAGCTTTATTGAGATAGGATTGATTCTCCAGAACAAAAATAATTTAACACATATTGCTAAATATTCTGCAGTTGCATTTGCCGCATTTTTACTTGTTAAAGTGATTTGATGTGAAGTGTATTGATAGTATTCAATATAAACATGTAATTGTGAGACAGTACATGTCGTGTCGCGGGGTTAAAAGTTATCTAAAAGGCAGATATAAATTATAGCCAATATAATATAAAGTATACTAATAGGGAACACATATACATTGAAAATGGCTAGGGAAGAAGGCAAGGACAAGCGACCCAGGAAGAATAGTACCATTAAGGACGTTGAACTGAAGTGGTGATGTTCATTACCCGAGGGTGAAAATAACAAGGAAAACGGAAACAATTCCCTTATTGGTCAAGCGACATTTTTGCACTTGGCATGGATTATCCGCGGAGTTAAGATGTGATATTTCGGTCCGTGCTGGACCTGAACGTGCTACTCTTAGCTGTGACAGAAATAGTGTAAATTTAATACGGATCAGGATACGGAAGAAATGACTGCACCAAATGACGTCAAAATTAATAAGTAAAGCGGTCGAGTAAAGCCTAATATATGAGTAGAAAATTTAGGAGGAATGCGTGTGTGTTCGATGGCAGAAACGGCGAACAAAATGGATAAATGAGTGCGATAATAGTCTGGAACTCGAAGAAAATCACTTATATCTTACCACCTGAAAGAGATTCCATGCTAACAAAATCCTGACCTAGGGCACCCATATCTCTACCATTCCTTAGTATTCAAAACCTGTACGCGGGATATGAACCCGCTACCTCTAAATTACCGCCGCAGATGAGATATCCAGTTGCTACAAAAAAATTAGACCGAAAACTGATTTGCAATAGTGAATGGTCATAACAGTTTAATTTGTAAAGGTATTACGCAAATTCAACAAGCTGAAAATTGTATTTATAAAATGAATATCATTTCTGTGAATCTTGTTTTATTTATTTGTCTTATTTATGCTTTCATATGACAGTTGGAGTTCTATTTTAATAATTCTGAAAATATTTGGAGTAATGGAACAAAAGCTTTTGCTTACTCTTTTGTATTTTTAACGTTTGAGTTTTAATTGTAACAATCTTGTATTATTTTATGTATTTCTGATGTCAAAATTTATTTTAATAAATGCATTGAATTTTTGTTTGCAATGCAATACAATCTGACTAATTATTGAGTTGAAATATGTTCCCCAATGCGAAACCTTTGGTTTGACATTTATAATCTTGCGGGTATTTGAAAACCAATTTTCTCACTTGTTGTAGGGACTTAATTTAACTTACCTCCATGGCACAGCAGTCCACAAGGGACCAAGACCTACCGCCCGGCCGCTGCATCCCCATCTCCTTCCGAAAGCTTCATGAATGGGTGCAGTGTTTGCAGGGATTACAAGGAATGAGAGAATGTAGGCTTTCACGGCTAGAGTCAACATATCTAGGAGTTATTTCCGTGCTGTTTTACCGTGTTCTGCTGGAATAAGATGATCCAGACGTTTCGTCCACAAATTGCGGTGAACACTCTCAGTGGCGCGGTCGAAGTTTCCTCGGAGAAGCTTTCACTGCGTCTGAAGCGTTGACTATCAGTTTCGCTGTATTTATATTGGTTGGTAGGGGGCTTGGCTTGTCTGATGCAGATGCAGTGAAACCTTCTCCGAGGAAACTTTGCCCGCGCCACTGAAGATGTCCACCGCAGTTGTGGACGAAACGTCTGGATCATCTTACTCCACGGTAAAACAGCCCGGAAATAACTGCTAATTACCATAGCATATTTTGAAATTTACTAGATACTGTAAATCTCAGATATAAGTTGTACATTTTAATGGGAAAATAGTCTTTTATGCTTTCCATATGATACCATGTCAACTTCAGCTCGTTACTTAGTCATCTGAGGATGACATCGTAATTATTTGGAAAACGCTTTTAGTCAGAACAACTAATTCAACCAAAGAAGGGAAGAAGTTAAAATATGGTCATCTCATTCAATTCTTAGCTGCGTTTAGTTTTGCTTATCATTAAGACGACTTGATAACTTGCACCGTAATTAATTTAGTCTTCATAACTTGCGGTTATTTTTCTTAAACGTAGGTTCATTAATTTATAGTTTATTTATATAAAATAAATGTTTGGCATAATTAGTAGTAAAATATACAACTTTTTACATATATTAGGTCAACCTAATAATTTCTATTTATTTTTCGTACATGGAAACAATCAAGACCGTTGGGTAGCAGAAATATGGGTGTCAGACTATGATATTGAACACATTTCTCGAAAGCCGTACAGAGCTTCTACCTTGACTTGAGTTATCGAGTAAAGGAGAGAATCTATCCAGGATAGTCGAATGAACTGCTTGCCCCGCTCTAAAACACAAACTTTGATAGCAGCGAAACTCGATACTATGAACTGAACACAGAGCGCGTTTTGCATGACACTACTAGGCTTAGCTCACTGATATC
Organism: Hymenopus coronatus; assembly: GCA_030762935.1. Lineage (NCBI taxonomy): Eukaryota > Metazoa > Arthropoda > Insecta > Mantodea > Hymenopodidae > Hymenopus > Hymenopus coronatus. The sequence continues at coordinate 100,332,195 of CM060882.1, read as the reverse complement.
CTGGCCTAAAAACCACACTTTTTTGTTACAAAGGTACATTGCTCTTTCAGTGTACACTCCACAGAAACATAAATAATTAATGCTGCAAATAATGGGAGGGGGGTGCAAAACAAGATGACACCGTAAGGATACAGGGAAGAAGAAAAGGAAGGAGACGAAACTTGAGTTTTATTTATAGATCCTCTTTAACTGCTGCGGTTCTTAGCGTCCCATTTTAAACTGGGTGTGAAAGGCCGCTTAATTTTGCTCACAGACCTCTTTATCAGGCTTGAGGTTGATTTACGTGTCGGAAATCTATGACTCGAAAACTAACAGCTTTACTTTCTTTCTAAAGGAAACCATGCTAAAGATTTTTACGCCCGAAAAGAAGCCATCACCCTCCATCGGGTTTGAACCTCAAGTCCCAGAAGCTAGCATGTTACTTCTAGACCACAGAGGACGACGAGGAGGGAGGGAGAGAGAGACAGAACACGCAGTTGATGCTTTACGAAACTGTATAGATAATATCTTCTCTCCTAAATAAATAATAGAAAAACAAAAAGAATTCAATTTCTAAAACGTACACTCTCTTTATGGATTATAACAAAGCCTTTGATAACGTATTTAGATCAAAACTTTGGGATATATTAAAAAATATAGGAATATCAAATATTTAATGAATATAATTAAAAGCCTATATGAAGAAATTAAAATCAAGATAGATAAACCAGAACTATATTGATGTCAAAGGGGATCAGAGAAGGCTGTCTAATGTCAAACACCCATTTTAATTTATATATAGACGAAATGATAAGCTTATGGAATTAACAAATGACAGGGGAATTCATTTAGAAAGAAGAATAGTACAAATAAAGGTGTTTGCGGATGATCAAATCTAGCATGGCCAAAAGCTATGACGATCTTCAAAAATGGCATACAAGTTATATCAAATAGTAAAAACATACAACCTCGAAATATCTCGGAATACAAAGTTTCCAGTTCGGTCCAAAATAGTCCTAGAAAAGTCCTATTAACAATATTAAAGTTCCGCTGTAAATAGTCTTATTGAACAAGTCAAAGTTTAATTTCCTCGGATGTGAAATAACGTAAGGTTATGCTGATATTAATAAAAAACTAAATAAATTTAGCGACATAACAGGTACAATAAAAAGAGCTTTAAACAATTCAGCAAGAAAGAATTCAATAATAATATATTTAAACAATGACTCTTGCAATTATATAGTTCAGGACCATAGGCAATGACAGCGCAACACATAAAAGTATTCAAACGACCCTAATACTGTAGAACCGTAGCTGGATATACACAAAAAAAAGCAACAACAATAAAACAATGAAATGCATAGATTAAAAATAGAATAAGTCAGGAAAATAATAACTACACATCAAAGAAACTGAAAACAACACCTAAACAGAATCAAAGAAAATATAATTCCAAAATTGAATATACTTACCAGCCTCAGGGACTAAGAAAACCGGAACGTTTGAGGAAAAGATGGAAGGAGCAAGACTTTGGAGTAGGAACGGGCTAATAGCTTAAACCGTGTTGTATAAGAAGGAGAGGAAGAAGAAGAATGCGGTCGATTTCAGAGCTAAAGCTTAAGCCGAACCTTCAATAAAGCATGCCCGCCACTTAAACCAGGCTTGCTCTTTGGTTTAAGCTTTACGAGTTTTCACAGTAGGGCAACCTGGTTCAGTTACCGAGTTGAACATATCCAGAGAACATTGATAACGCTTGCGCGTGCGTATTGAGTAGAGTTTTTATCGTGGCTTATGGTGACGCTCGTTAAATGTGCTTGTGTAGGTTAAGCAGTAATTGACAGTTAAAATAGCCAAAAATTTAGTGCAAAACCTGTTTTGAACTATACTTCTCAAGAAGCGAGCATCCACTTACAAATTGTGAAGAGCATAAGCATGTAACGAAGTGCAAACTCTAGTACAAATTAATGTGAAGTAAGAATTGACCAAATGTAAATGTGGGTAGAAAATTGTGACCCAAAGAGTAACGTTAAATAATTTTGATAGCTCTGTATGCTATAAATTTTGAGATGTCGGAAAAAGTGTCCAGCTGTAATTAATAATATGTTTTCATTTGCATTTTACCTTAACGTTTAGAAAAGCAATACTTCTCTGCGTGACTAATTATGCAATAAGGGTATAAAGTATTAAATGTAAGCTTTATTTACGAGTCAAATTTATGTTTTAATAATTACTTTTATTTTTATCATGAACAAATTCTAATTTAAATTTGTTATTACCGAAAATTACTTACTCAAATCTCTTGTAGGATTCTCGGTCATTCCTCGTGGGAGATGTTTCGAATAGTACAGTACGTTTGTTACAAAACTTAGCCGCGAGGGTCACAGCACCTGTGAGCTTCACTGCATTACCGTGCGTCCTATAACTGTTCTATCGTAACACGTGCATCAGTCTTGCTTCTGTTCTAGCCCAGTTCACACGAGAATAACATTAGAAGATTTTAAAAGTGGATAATTCTTTCTAAGTGCTTTCAAAGTGCCGTATTCAGTACCACAGAGTTTTTGTGCTTACATCATCTTGTAGGGAAGTTGTAAGGCAATTTGAATCTAAATTTCCTGGCGTGCGCGTTCCGACTAGAGAGGCCATTTGTTTGCTTGTAAATAAATCCAGGGAGACGGGGTCAATTTGTGATAGGAAAAGAAAGGTGTACGGGTGTGTGCTTACGTAGCAGATATTAAATGAAATCGGAGAAAGGTTAGAACGGCCACTTAGAATTCTCTTAGGCGCCTTCCACAAGAAACTGACATTTCGAAAGCTTCAGCATGGAAAGTAACAAAACTTTTAATACTCAAACCATACAAAGTTACTGTTGTCCAGGAGTTGCTACCACGTGATCACCAGAGTCGGGTAAATTTCTATAACTGGATTTTGAAGAATGTTAATCATGAAACTATCCATCCACGAGTAATACTGTTCAGTGACGAAGTATGGTTTACTTTCATGGTCATGTGTCACCACAACACAATCGATATTATGTTAAAGACAAACTCAATGCCGTTCATGAAACTCTCTTGTATAATAAAAAAGTCGGGGTATGGTGCGCAATAAATGGATATAGAATAATATGGTCTCTTTTATGAGTGTACCTTAAATTAAGAAAGATACATAAATAATTTATACTGGCACCATTTTTCGAACAGCTGACGGACATTGAATGTCGGTCTGGATATTGCCAGCAGGATTCTGCCACCGCACACAACTGATGAATCATTACAGTTTATTGCGATATTTTTTAGGATAGAAGGGGTCCAGTTATAGCCCATGGCCCGCTCGGTCCCCTGATCTTACGGCAAGCAATGTTTATTTATGGAGCAACTTGAAAACTAACGTATACAAAACTAATCCTCACACATTATAAGAATTAAAACAAAATATCAGGACACAAATTAACGCTATTTTGGAAACTGAGCTAATGCGTGTGAATGAAAATTTCCTCAGAAGATGCCATAGATGTACTGTTGCAGAGGACGGCATTTCCAATATATCCTGCGATAAAGTATGTTTTGTGTTTATTCTGATTATTTTTAATGTGATTTTAGATTTTATTTGGCGTCCACGCATGCGTGTCTGGGTGACGGGCGGTGCGACTGCCAGTCAAGCATGCAATGACGGCCAAGTTTTGTAGCATACTTCTGTAGATAGTCTTCTGTTGTGCACATAGGTTAAAATAATATATTTATTCACCACTAATATCATCTTCTTCGGATAACAACCTGGCGATTCCTTAGATTAAATCGTATCTCAGTCAAGCTTGGCTTATCGCTTTAACTAAGTTCCATAAAGCTCCACTGTAAGTTAAGTTTACACATAAACTGTGAAACTGGGCCTTAGGGCAATCAATACGCTAAGCAAAGCGAGCTTTGAGTATTTGAATCATAAAAATCTGACTATTTCATTCGTATGAATTTCTCTTGCTGCAAAAAATTCTTAAAAAATATATTATTTTATCTACAAAATGCTAATCGAGATGTGTGTGCGTGTGTGTGTGTGTTGACAACATAGCTCAAGAATGAAAAACCTTTAAATACCAAACTTTGTATTACAGAAAAGGTCTTATTATTTATTTTTAACTAGAAGTAAAATAAAATAATATACTAGGTTAAAGTTACAGTCAAACCTTTTAAAATCAGACGGTATGCGATTTTCATGGCCAGGAGATAAACAAGAGAGATGTGAAACGCACGAGGACTTCAACTAAACGAAGACTAGATTTTAAGCTAAAGTTTTAGGTTTGTTAGGTATTTTAAAATTACAACTAGCTACACACAAAAATTGTATGACATAAATTGTGTGTTTTAACGAGCTCTACACATTTGTACAGTAAGTTTTTGTTTTACGGTTTACCAGTTACGCAGAAGAGAACTCCAGGAACATCTTACTATACGGAATTTAGTCAAAATCGTTAAAGCAATATTTTAGAAAATCTAAAATTTCGAAAAGTATTCCATATAAAGGATGATGTGGGGAAGTTCTTGCAAGATCCTTGGAAGATACTAAACTTAAATACTACTTTAGTATTTAACCGCCTTTTCAGTTTCGACTTGTGCTTTCCACGGACACACACTCATACATCCACACAAACAAAGAGAGAGAAATGCTTTTTAGGTCCTCAGAACATTTTTGGGTGGAATACAACACTTTCTCTACCTAGTATTGCATTGTGTATACATGCTAGAGAAATCCAAAATACGTTATTTTAACTTCGAACATTTTAGACACAGGTTCAGGTGTTTAAGAGCAGACGACGTTATACGAAATATAAACCTTCTGTTTTATGTCAATCGTGATTATAATCCTAGCCGATGCAAGACTCTTATAAGCTTGTCTTTCTTAGAATTGAAGCCCGCTTTCCTGGCCATTGCTGTAACGTTGTATTGAGAAGAAAGCTGTGCAGCGTTATTATATAAGCAATGCTATGAATGACCGCAACGAAAATTAAAACAGTCTTAGCAAGTTATATCTTCATTGATGTTCATTCGCTTAGAATTTCCTTGGAGCAAAGCTGTTTTGAGGAGAGCCAGAATACTGCGGCCTGTTCGTTGAGATATTTGGCTTTCGCAGATTACTGGAAAAGGGATCCAGCTTTGTGGCGTGCATTCCAAGCGAGGTTTCTCAAGTCTCGTTTGCGGTTTTCGCAATTAGAACAGCTTTTCGTCTGCCTCCGAGTTTCCTTCACATCTCGAAATACGTCCTGTATTACAACAGAAATGAACAAGTGCGCGTTGTGCTGATCTAGTTTTCCAAGTTTAATAGCCTTATAGGAAAATGGTATTCTTTATCCACACGAATGCTATCTTTGTTGCTTTGTAACAACACAGTTAAATGTGTACGGACTCCCGTCAGTTGGACGCCTGAAATGAATGGGATATTATGTAGCTTACACTATAGAATATTATGCATATACCCATTTCAATAATAATCTGATGTGTTCCATTCATATGACTTTCTCTACATCTCTGCAACAAATTATTCTATTTACCTCATCTAATCGAGAAAAAAAATAGCGGAAATAGTCTTATTACTTGATTCCTTGTAAGTAGAAGCGAAATAAGGGAGTACCATAGGTGTAAGTGACGTCAGAAGCTGGTTGCTATGTGACTGAAGTTTCTTTGTCTGTGTGGACAGGAATTGACAAATTCCTATATGAGAAAAGTAATTTTTTCATGGCTGAAACTAAAAAGAAGGAATATTTAAAAAACGATTAACTCCACCAAAAAAAAAAAAAAAAAAAAAATGCACATAACATAAATTATGTGTTTAATGTGCTCTTTATATTTTGTGTGGTAAGTTTCTGTCCAGCTCTTACGGTTTAGTAGTTATGCAAAATTCATCCAGAATAAAGTAGTCTTCAGAGATAATTCCCAGAACATTCAAAATATACATTTTATTTATCAGATAAATATCTTTAATATATGATACTTTAATCAAAATCGTTAGAGCCATTTTTGATAAAATTGAAAATTTCGAAAAAAGTTCCATGTAAAGGGTAGTTTGGGGTGGGGGGATTTTTCTCAAAATCTTTGTGTTGCATCCCTGGAAGATACTAAACTTAAATATCAAGTTTGGTATTTTACCGACTTTCCGGTTTTTGAGTTATCGTGTTCACAGACACACGGACACACGGACACACACACGCGGGCCTGTTTCTGAAAATACTTTTTTGGATACAGGGGAACCTAAAACATATATTTCCGGTGAAATCTCGGTATCACATTTTTTGGTGCAGTGCAATGCCTTCTCTATACACTATATACATAGTACGTATAGAGAAAGTAAAAATATGTAGATATTATTAAAACACCGATTTATGCCATATACTTCTTTTTATAGAGTTGTTAAGCTATTGCATTTTTATTCAAATTGGAAATCTTTCCTTTTGGCTCTCGTTTAACTCCTGACAAGCAAAGAGAAACGAATTTCAATTTTTTCACATTGGGATGAGCTTTCAAAGGATTTGTATATCGTTTTAGACAATTACATTCCCTTATTTCCCTTCTATTTACAAAGAAGCAAGTCAAATCTCATTCTGCTGAGTTTATTTCGATTAACATGATGTAGATAAAATAATAATATTTTGTATAATAAAAGTTTGTTTGCTGAACCGCTAGAGAAAGTCATATGAACGGAAGACATAATTTTTTTTTTTTTTTTTTTTAGAATAGCCTGTTGAAAAATGGGTATAACGTATATGACTATAACAGATATATTTTTAGCTAAAAATTTGAGAATTAAAAACTTAGAAAACCTAAATGCAAGGAAAGGAATGATCCTGACCGATACGAATTTCATGTAGGAGCAAAATAACGACGTAAGCTTTGCAAACTAGAGAATGGAGACTATTAAGATTGTACACCCAGTACCTCACAGATAAACCGCAATTCCACCACATGCTGTTAAGTTCTGAAATACTGGCACAAATTTAATTAATGTCGTATATCTCCTTAGAAGTTTATAGACCCGTTCATAAAATTCCGAGCTCATCAGAAGCACGGAGGAAAACATAATATGTTGCGCACATTATAAGGTTGCGTTATTAGTGCTCATGCCTGCGACTTTCTGCCGTCACTCAGTCGCCCAAAGCAATATCGTGATATTAGCTCTTCATATTTACCACCTCGTGAAATAAGGAATTCCTACAGACTCTCCCCGTTAACCTCAAGCAAAAGATATAATCGACTCCCTTCTTTATTTCGTCTTCCGTTTAATGACATTGCACGTAACTTAAAAAAGTGGTGCTAAACGTTAGAAGCATCGTCAAGAAAATATTAAAATTCCTGCTCTCCCCTGCAGAGCTGATTTAGCTTTACCATTCGCTATTTTGAGGAAATTAAATGAAACCCAGTCACATGCCTAAGACTCAGATACCAATCCATTTTTCTCCTTAAGGAATACTCTCACTTCTTGTGAACACATTTCCTGGACCATCTTATTCCCTTCTGAATTCCAAAGATAAATAATAATATATTCAGTTACCATAAAATAAAATATTTATATTCGGATTGTATATAGATAACATTAGCGGCGATAGAGGGAGAGAGAGAGAGGGAGAGAGGGAGAGAGAGAGGAAGAAAAAGATTCTCAGCAACCGCTTTGCCGAGTCGAATTAATTCTTACTATTGAAAAGCACACTTCTTTCCATGAGGATTGGCTATATGCTAATTTCTAATTTAAGTTCATAAATGGCCAAAGGACTAACCAGAGTTTCTGAGACCTAGATATTAGAAAATTAGTGTGTTAAGAGTCGTACATAAAATATTTGTGAAGAAGAGTTTAACATGACATGTGCGGGTACTTCCAACAATGGAGGAATTGCGTCCTTTATTTGGTAGCACAAGCATAAGCGAACCTTTTTGATCTCCAACTGGCATACTACGGCATATATAGTATAACATATATATGAACTAACAGACAACATAAAAACCGAAGCAGATTCAGTCAGTTTTGTCCAAGTGGAGGCGGCATTCTTGACTCACAAGAGTCTTCCATAAGGGCATCAGAAAAGGAATTTAAATATTTCTGTTTAAAATTAATCGCAAAAAAAGCTTGCACTATTTGTTGCAGATATATAAACAATAGTACATTAAAATTAGTGAAACATTGCTCCCATTTTGTTTTAAGATTTTATGAACATGTTTCCTGGTTCTCCATGCTATAATTGCTTCTCTAAACAGTTTCAAGAGTGTTCAGTAAATGTTATGTTCAGCACAGTCATATAAGCTGTTTGAATTACACGTTTTTCTGATAATTGGCTGAATTCAGTTGGCGTTATTGAATATTATTTCATTTGTAGTGTTGTAAAGAAACCTAAAATAAAGTGGGAATTAATTTTAACGAGCAATTTCCTCTCAAAAGAATTGAGTGGGAAAAGCTAGGTGATAACCCCATTGTTTGGAGGGATCATTTAATCAGCTTAATGACCGGCTTTGATGTGAAGTTTACTGGAATTACGGATATTTGCTGTTTTAAACTCATATTTGTATGATGGCCTACCTCGCTCTCAAAACAAGGTTAACAAGATTCTAATGGTTTATTTTGAAAATCCGTGTAGGACACTGTTTTTCGATGGCTTTCCAAATCCATTTTGATTGCCAGTTGACCCCTTGAAATCAATTGTGTGCTGATATTTTTTGTTTCGCCAGTGCCCTCTTTCGTGTTTGGTAATGCGGGAAACCCACGCGCAACACAAACAAACATTAAAGCTTACATAGCATTTGCAATTGCAATGTAAACAAAGTTCCAGTATGTATCTTATGAGCGAAATAGCTAATGTGTGCAAACCTCTACAATTATTCGTTAAGAGCATATTTACTATTGCATTGGTATTCTAGTGCCACTTTCTTTAGAGAAGCATTGTTTTGAATTATCAACAACCCGTTTTGGCAATCAACATGGGAATGCTAATGTAAAGTACTGGATAAAACATTACATTGCATAACGATATATTTCAGTTTGAAACGCTGAGTTAAACATTGCTGGTCTCTGGGCTCAGTTAAGCTGGACCACGAGAAGTGTGGTTGAAATACTATGCTCTGTTAGTAATGAGGCAGTGCTAATGACTGCAAGACGATATAAATAATTAATAAGTAAAATAATGTAAATAAATATGTGCAATATATAAATAAGGTTATATTAATATAGGATGTTAGCATAAGCTTAGTTATATGAGAGAAGATACAGCTGAAACTGTACATGTTATAAAAGAGAAACTTCTCTCAAGGATTTTGTCGACAATAACCAGAGAGCTGCGGGGAAACATGAAAAAATGTTTTTGAACTAAAAAGACTACACAATCTTAGAAGGGGTGGTGAGATAGTAAAGCTTTGAAAGTTACTGAGGAGCTAGCAGCTAGTTTTTATTGCCTCATGAGAAGAGACGCTACTGAGATCGGGAAGACTAGCCAATGAGCATAGTTTTAATGCTTAGGCGGAACAGATGTATTTGATATGTATTCCACGGAGATGCGACTTCTCTTATAAGTTTGTCCTTATTTACGGTAAAATGCAACGTGTTTTCATTTATTGTAGATGTAAAAGATTTAGGCATTACTGTTTATTACATAAGAAACGTCATTCGCGAAATCTAAGTTTCATGTATAAGTGTCCGCGTAATACAGTTTCAGCTACGATCGTATGGAAATATAATTGTATAAATAATGAAAATATTTTGTAAAAGTTTAAATGCATTCCTTAAACTAAAAGTTATAAATGTGTTATCTCTGAAATAGTTCATTTTACCGTTCTCGTCCCATTAAGAGATACTTGCTGGACCCAGGAACCCAACTAGCTGGAGCAAATATGAATACTATACTAAAAATATAATTTACAAAATAAAATAATTCAAATATAAGGAGAAGTAGGGGGAACGCTGCAGAGGTAGGATAATAGCATAGAAGCCCTACAATCAGAAGAACTGGATGCAATAAAAATTTGATACGCTTCATTCACATTACTTTCTGTACGTATTCAGCGATAAATTACTCTTACAAAAGCTTATCCTTCTATCTGCTTCATGCTACGAGATAAATGCCAGCATAATGGTTTTATTATTTACTAGCTGAAATACTCGGCCTTGTCCTTGTTTTAAGGTTTTCTTTTTTCTTTCCACAATTACGCTTAAGCTGCTTGTCCAATAGCCATGCTACTTCGGATATATTTAGAGATTATAAAACAACACACTCAAATATATTGTTCATTAAAACTCAGCAAACTACAAAGAATGAAGAGTAACTGAAAAACAAAATGCAAAAGAGCAGTTGAACAACCACAAAATATAGTTTGTGATGGATAGTTTATTGTGAAATCAGCTATGACACGTATTGTTACATTCAAGGTGACTCGTCGCTATTTACAGAGAAACTCTCAGTTGGGAAGAAGTAATATTAGTTTAAGTAGCGTGCTTATTCTCGGTCATCAAAGCATATAAAACCAATAGGAAAACACAAGAAAAAAAGCAAAATAAAGACCAACAAAATGAACATGTAAAAGAGAAAAGGCAGAAGATATGATGCTACTGCTGTTATGAGGCCTACTTTATTTATTTTATAGGTCAACAGTTTTATTTTTCTGTTTATAAAACATGACAAACCCCCATAGAGAAAAAAAAGCCCGCTGGTTGTAAAAATTGAGAAACCAAGCTCACAGAATTTGCGGCTGTTAATTCCGACTTATTTGTTACTCTATGTTAGTAAATTTGAGCCAAAGAACTTTTCTAACCAATGCGATTATATTGATTCCCTTTGTGATATTTGATATCAAAATACAATTAATAAGCATATAAAGATAAATAAGGTGATAATGTTAAAGGGATACTTTGTCTGGTTTGATGTTTTTGTTGTTATTATAGTTTAATACAATGCACTTTAAATATTTGTTAATCTTTCAAACATGGAATTATATCTCCTTTGCTGTTGTTTAAGCATAACACTCCGTGATCAACTTCACATATCAGATTAACAAATAATATGTAACCTCACTGTTGCTTTGTTGTTCTGTGAGGTCATAAAAGCCCAGGTAGGTAATTAGTATCGCTATATTGGCAATGACAATCACTGAAAAAAAAATATAGATAGTCTTGCGTAGCTTTGTAGGCATTAGATGATATAATTAATCTTATGAAATGGTACGAAATTTCGAATTTTAAGTTGGAGAGTAATTTTTGCCATTTGTCAAAAGTCATCTGTATCATCGGTGTCCCGATGTAGAAGCCTATAAAACCTACCTACCTACTTACCTACCTACCTTTTCACCCACCTACCTACATAGACTTTTATATATAAAGACATAAGGAAATGAATGCACTAGACTAAAATGATGTAAAATCTTTTAAAAGCTGTCATAATGCGGTTTTCTTTGCCTGACAGAAGTAAAGCAAAAGAGACATGAAACGAGTGATATCTTCTTGTTTGAGCAAAGTATAGGTAAGTATTTTAAAATTGAAATCAATAACTAGGAATATCTCGGAAGTTATTAACTTTTCAAAAAAATGTAAGACATAAGCTGTCTGTTTCAACTAGATCTGCATTTTTTGCTTAGTAAGATTTGTTTTATCCATTACGGATTACCAGTTATGAAAAAATTCTCTAGAATGAGAATATTCAGAGAAAAGTACTGGAAAATGCTATATACTATTTATTTATCATGTAAACATCTTTAATATGTTCGATATTTTAATCAAAATCGTTGGAGCCATTTGTGAGAAATATTTTTTTTTTGAAAATTGCTTCCATCTAAAGTAATTCTGGGGATGGGAATTTCTTAAAAAATCTTCGTGTCGCATATTTGAAGATGCTGAAGTTAAATGCTTAGTTTGGTGTTTAACGGACCCAAAGTTATTGGCTCAACTTTCATCGTAGCCACAGGATTTCAGCCATGGTAGCTCAGTGGCAGAACATCTAGCTAGAGATCGGGAGATCCGTGCCCCAAATCCCGGCTATGGCATTGAATTTTTTAGTCTGACTCTACCTATCCAATATTAATCGAGTTCTCTAGATTATAGTGTTCTTAACACCACAAAAACACATAATTGATACATGTTTTTGAGCACGTTGTTCATAGACACACAGACATGCATGCGTACTAACATACACACACACGAGCACACTGACCTTTTTCTGGAAATGCTTTTCTTGGATTCGGAAGACACTATAACGTGTATTTTCAGTGTAATCTCGATATCGATGGAATTAATACCTCTCTACCTTTCACATGAAACAACCTTTTACATGGCATTTTTTAGAAGATTTTTATTTTTTTAAATGGTTGTAACTATTTTGTTTAAAATATAACATGTTTGAGATATTTTCATTAAACTCTGAGGTGTTCTACTCACATATCTTTCTCTAGCTATTTTGCAACACATTATTCTTAAAAAGCTAACCCTTCTCTCTCCGTACTAATCAAAATAGAAGATAAATATTCGTATGGATTACTAATAAGTAAAAGAGAAATAAGGGAATACAGGTATCTAAAAAGATAGTCAAATCTTTTAAAAACTTGTTCCTGTGTGAATTAAAGTCGTTTCTTTGTATAGTAATTGACAAATTTATACTGTTATAAGTATTTTAAAACTGAAACCAATAATAAGGAATATCTTGGAAAAAAATGTATATGATATAAATTTTGTGTTTTAAAGAGATCTACACATTTTTGTGCAATAAGTTTTTGTCCATCCCTCACGGTTTAACAGTTATGCATAACTCATTCAGAATGAAGAGGTCTTGAAAAGCTATTCCCAGAAGAGTACAGATATGCATTTTATTTGTTATGTAAATATCTTTAATATATAGTATTTTAATCATAGTCGTTAGAGCCATTTTTGAGAGAATAAAAATCTTAAATCAGCGAGCTGACTTCTCACTCGGAGGTCCCGGGTTCGATTCCCGCCTAGGGCGAGGAATTTTTCTTTAGCCAGGTTTATTCCCTATCCCCCACAGAGTCTGGAAAGTATGTATGTGAGAGTGAATGTGTGTGTATTTGAGAAAAATAAAATTGTTTAAACCAACGTAAAGAACCTACGGACAACGAGTTGTTTCATGCAAAGCATCCCCCTAATGACCTTAGATGTTGAAGGGGGCTATATAAATGAAACAATAAAAAAAAATCTTAAAATTTTTTCATGATAAGGTAAGTTTGGGGTAGGGCGATTATCTACAAAATCCTAGTGTCACGTCCTTGCAGGAAATTAAACTTAAATACCAAGTTCTGTGTTTAACTTACTTTTCGCTTTTGAAAAGCAAGTTGTGCGTGCCCGGACCTTTTTTTTGGATACAGAGGACTCTAAAACTCGTGTTTTCGAAATGTTGGGTGGACTGAAAAAAAGTATGTAGAAAAAGTAAAAAGAACTAAACCGAATCCTTTAAAAAGTGGTTGGTAGTGATCTAAATTTGTTTCTTTGCATGGATAGGAGTTGAAAATGTTCCGTATGAGAAAAGTTTAAGTATTTTAAAACTGGAACCACGGTATCGAATTTTTAGATACAGTGCAATACCTTCTGTATCTATCTACGATGTACTTTCAGAAAGTAAAAGTGAAATGTATGTCTTGATTTTTCTGTGAATACCTCTGAATTACTCTCAACTTTAGATGCCATTTGAAAAACTAAATAAACCGTAAACATATACACAAAATCTTACTACATGCAACATTTATATATCATTAAAACAGAAAACTTATATAAAAAACATCCCCCCTTTTTAGGAGTTAAAATTTTTCGAGATATTCCTTATTACAATGACATCATCGCTCTTAAAATATTTAAATTATGCGTTAACCTAACATTTTCCCATATTGCCCTTGTACCCACAGGAAGTGTCAGTTTCTGCTAATATTTATCTGAATTAGCATGAAGCACATAAAAAAATCTGATCTGTTATATTCACATGAGTACTACCCATTCGGCAAAAGCCTATTCTTTAAAAAGCTTATTCTTTTATTTATTTCATTCTAATCGAAATAAAAATTAGCAGAAATAGTGTTATTAATTTATAAATACAGAGTATTTTAAATTGAAACCAATAACCAGTAATATCACGGAAACGTTAATTCGACACAAAAAATATATTTGACAAGTTGTGTGATTTAATGAGATCTACCCTTCTGTAGTAGGGTTTTGTCTATCACTTACGGTTTACAAGTTATACAGAAGCCATTCAGAATGAATAGGTCCTAAGAGGATATTTCCAAATTCAAGATGTACATTTTAATTGGGTTGTAAATTGTTTGATGTGCAGTATTTTAACAAAATAATTAAATCAATTTTGAAGAAAATCAAACATTTTGAAAAGCTTTCTAAGTAAAGGGTTGTTTTGGAGAGAAGTTGCGAAGATATTTTGCTAAACAGATTTATTAACCAAGATCTTTAACCAAATTTTCGTTTTTGTTTTTGGTTGGATTTGATTGTTTTTTGTTTGTTTTTTTTTACTTAGGTGACCTAAAAGTATATTTTCTGTGAAATCAATTTTAATTTTGATTTTTACTTTCACTAGTGCATATGTACAACATAAAATGTACTACATTCCACCCAAAAAAATTCGATACCGGAAATGCATGTTTTGAGTCTTCTTGAATTCAAAAATTATTTTTAGAAAAAGATCAGTTTGTGTGTCTGTATCTATGCACAGCATAGCTCAAAAAAGAAAACACTATTAAATAACCAAAACTGGTATTTAAGTTTGCTAGCTTCTAAGGATGCGACACAAGATAATTCACCCACCGCAAACTACCATTTTCATGGAAAAGTATTTTCTCAAAAATAGCTCTAACCATGCTGATAAACACCCAAGATATTAAAGATATTTACATGACAAATACAATATATAATTTGCTGAGAATATTCTCTTTATTGTGGATGAATCTTTTTGAATTTTGGATAACAGGTAGACCGTATAAGTGAGACTAAAAACTTACTACATAAAAAGTTTAGATCTCGTTAAACTGCATAATTTATACCATATACATTTTTCTTACAGAGTTGACTTTTAGAGATGTTAATTGTTATTAGTTTCAATTTAAAACTACGTAACTTTTTTCAAACGACAAGGCACATTCCGTTTCATCTCTCTTGTTTTACAGCTGGACATGCAAAGCGGACCGAACTTCATAGTTTCACATAGATTTTAAAACGTTTGACAATCGCTTTATACTAGTATATTCCCTTATTTCCCTCCTACTTACAAAGAAGCTAATAAAGAAAAAGTATAGTGAATTGAACACATCAGATTTTTTTTTGGAACAGAATTATTCCACTACCTACTATGTGCATAGTATATGTAGACAAAGTAATAAAGTTTTCTAAGAATTGTTTGCATGCAGAATAACATATCAGTATTTTTGGAGCGGAGTGTTGAATCTCCAGTTACGATCTAATGTGTTGTGATATCGTCTTTAGCAAAATGCAAACGTGCTTACGTGGTAATCTTATGAGAAAATTTGGGTGGAGAGTTTAAAAAGGAGAGTAGTATTCGAAAAACATGAAACAGACCACTAAAGTACGTTGTAATTAGAGGGCAGCATTTTAAAAGAGGGCGTGTGTGAAAGGTGCATCTTCTAAAAGAAAGCGCTGCCTTAATAAAGCGACCCATTAACGTTGATGAAGGAAGTGACGTCACCACAAAAATCCGTAAAGCACGGGAAGCCAACCAACCTACTTGCCATTAATTAAGCGGACAACAAATTCTTCCCCAAATTTATCTTTCTCGCGTTACGAGCTTCTGAATAAGCTAGGCCGAGTTCACAAAATGGGCTGATATAAAATTAGTGCTATTTCAGTGATTTATGGCGGCGAAGTAACGTTGTACAGAAAATTACTATCTGTTTGCTGTTTTTATAAGAAAATAATCCCAAGGAAATGACTACATGTGTCTCGTTATTGCTTTTATGATATAACGTGTGAACTGTTCCTACAATGTGATTTTTATTTATGTGTTTACTTCCTCTAGCTCATATGTATTACGTACGTAGTAGGTAGAGAAGGTATCGTATTCCACCCAAAAATTCGATACTGAGATTTCGCCGGAAATACATCTATAGTTACATATTCCCTAAATCCAAAGAACAACATTTTTAGAAAAATGTTCGAATATGTGTCTGTCTGTGAATGTTTTTGTGCCTCTGGACAGCATAACTCAAACATTAAAAGTGTGTTGAACATGAAACTTGGTATTTAAGTTTAGTATCTCATAAGGATGCGAAAAGAAATTTTTCAAGAAATTTCCGCTACCCCAAACTAATCCTTACATAGAAACTTTTTTGAAATTTTTTATTTACTCAAAAATGGTTCAAACGATTTTGATTAAATTACCGTATATTAAAGAGTATTACATCACAAAACAATTTATATTTTGAATAAACAGTAACAAAAATTTTGTATAACTGGTAAGCCATACGAGATAGACAAAAACTTATTCACAAAAAATGTAGATCTCGTCAAAACACACAATTTATATCTTTTATATTTTTTGTTGTTGTAGAATTAACCGTTTCTGATATATTCCTTGTTTTTGGTTTCAAGTTTAAAAGCCAAATTTTTTTTATTCCTTAGTTACTTTCTGTTTATAATGGACTAAGCAATAAGAACGCTGTGCTAATGATTATCTCGATTAGCATGGAGTAGAAGAAAGAAACATTTCTTTTAAGAAATTTATTTGTAGAATAGGTTAAAAAAGGCATGTGAATAGAACATATCAGGATTTTCTTGAAATTTTACGTTGTTTAACCGTGGAGTAATATCGGGCGGAATAGTTGACGCTCAAAATGGACCCGCGTCCATAAATATTAGTCACCTGACTTTTGTCATCTTACGTGGGAAACCCCTGAAAAGATCTTATCCATGTAACTCTCAAAACAGAGATTGGACTCGAGACATCATAAATGTCAGGCAGACACTCTATCGCCGCATCACAGAGGTGAGATGTTATTTAACTGTTTTAAAGTGTGAAATAATGGTTTCTCCAAAGTCTACGTCTACGATACTGCACCGCAATACAAAGGTATGTGGACATTTGGTGATAGGGAACAGTCACAGTGCTGCATTGTAAATGCATGCTACAGGTTACAGTGAATTGTGATTTTGGTAGAAGAGTATTTAAACACTTCACTGTCACATAACTGTGACTTTTAACTGTGCACATAGATCATCTGCTATTTTAAAATCATGAATGCGATTTTACTGTTTTTAATTTTACAAAATTTTTGTACGGTCCATCCCTATAATGATTATCAATCGTAAATTTTTATCCACTATCACATTTCTACATCTAGAAGAAAACATTCAGCTGCTGTTTCAATACCTTCTAAGGTATGTTTAAAACTCAATGATTTTATTAAATTATACTCGTAAATAGTATTATTATTATTATTACAGTAATAGTATAACAATCATATGATTGAGTATGATAATAGCTATATATATAATGATAATCACTACATAGATCACATTAGGTAATTTATTTTGTTATATTTACTTGCCTGTAATGTTCTCATGATCTTTGTGAAACAATAAAGTGACGTCTTCTATTGGCCCCGTAAACTGTTGAAACAAATTAGAATTCGTACATTTGCGTCAGAAGCAGTACAGAAAAGTAGTTCCTCTCATTCGTTCTTAAATGTGCATACACGTTTCTGGGACATTTATATTGATTTGGAGTAGCTATTCATTTTATTACACGTCTCAGAAAAGGGGTGAATGGACTGTAATGTTACTTCATAGCCCACACCGTCTTTCCCTCATTCAGGGTCTATATTCACGAGTACAGTTTTGGAGACGTCTGGTGTAGGACATGAGTTGGAGAGAATTCCACACTAGAGCTAGGATTGAACCACGGATCTTCTAGTTTCCGTACAGTTGCTCTAGCCACTAAGCTACCTAGCAACATGCTGACATGGCATTAAATTCTCCAACTGACTCGAGTTTTTAACCCACAAGGTGATCTAAAGTGTATCCCAATGGCGGTCTGCTTGTAAGTTAAACTAAGAAATGTTTCCAAAGTGATTAGCCATTGGGTCACGTTATCTGAAAATTAATTTGACATCTCCTAGTGGTTTACCGGGAAATATGCAAATCGTTTTCCAATTGTTCTCTGAGAGAGCTTTAACTTTGGTTCTGCACAGGCGATATTGTATCCATTAGAATTTATTTTCTGAGCATATTTTTACATTTTCAGTATCTGTGACATAATCTTCCTAATAGCTATAAAAAGTGTTTTTCATGCTTTATTTTGACGTAGTAAGTTTGTATTTTTTGTAGACCAAAAAAATTAAACATGTCTATACAAAAGTTTCCCACATCAATGTACACTCTCATCATTTCACATATATTGGTAAATTTCTGCTTCGGTGTATAACTTAGACGTCTGTACAATAAATATATTATTATTTAATCTATATATGAATTGATAAAATTATTCATGTCATCCACTCACTTCACAACAACCTTGTTACCAGAAATCTTCTTTCAGAACATATTGACGAATACCTTCAAAAATAAGTTCGGTGACGGTGTTGATAATAGATAAAATTTAGAAATAAGTAAAACAAAAGAAAAAGCATAGTTTCAAAACATGCTTACTCTTATTCTTCAGTGGACTGCCCTCCTCTTTGTAGGATTTAAAAGTCAATTAGCCTATTGAGCTCGCAAACTCTAGAGAGTCTAGATTATAGCAGCATCAGGATGGTTAATCCGCCAGTGAAGAAGAAGAAAATGTAAAGCAGTGATGAAAGGGATGATCTCGGTTCCACGGCATCACCTGGGCTAAGCTGGTCCCCAAACGGGCGACACTAAATGCGTTTCTTCAATTCTTTTGCCGGTTTCACCGGTTATTTTAGAGCTGAGGTGCGGAAATAAAGCTTTAGGGAAAAAGAAGACAAAAAGAAGTGTAGAATCTGCAAGAAGAAATAGTGGAAACACTTGATAGATGATGCGACAAGGCTACCAAATGAACGTAATTTCTAGAACTGTCTAAGAACAATGTAAATGGTGTACATACTACATTCGAAAAGTTGCACATTTGCTTCAAAACAGTTCCCTTCCGCAGTTCAACCACCGCGTGTAAAGAGACAGGAAGCACTTCTGCAAGTCATTTTCAAATACCTGTCATGTCCTTTCCGGGTGTACATAATACTTCAGCGTTCAAAAAATCTTGACTGAAATGTTTATGTCATTCATACACATGAGTTTTCTTCATCGCTGCTTCATCATAAACTCGTTTAATCAATCTCAATGTCTCTGAGGGAGATTTGTTTAACACAACAACAAAAAATAATGTGCCCGAACGTTGCCGGCATTATGAAATGTGATAAACGACTATAATACACAACAAAATCTAATTGCCAAGCAAAGACAACAATCAGAAGTGTCGTCATGAACGTTGCTAACACCTAAAAATAAAATATCCTTCACTTTCGTATAGATTAAAAATCAGATGCGTTCCATTCACATGACTTTCTATACATCTCTGCAACAAATAACTGTTAAAAAGCTTATGCTTATATTAACTTCATTCTAATCGAGAAAAAATATCAGAAATAGTCTTATTACTTGCTTCTTAAACTAATAGTCAAAGTCTGAAGTTCCTTTGTTTATATGGACAAGAGTTGACAAATTTCTTCATTAGAAAAGAATAAGTTTACAAAACTGAAACAAAAAACACGGAATATCTTTAAAACGATCAATTCCAGGAAAAAAATGTTTGTAACATAAATTGTGTGTTTTAATATGTTCTACCATTTTTCTGTGGTAAGTTTTTGTTCATCTCTTGCAGTTATGCAAAATTCCGTAAAATTCATCCAGAATAACTCATCCAGAGACTATTCCCAGAAAATTCAATATATACATTTTATTTTTCAGGTAAATAGCTTTAATATATGATATTTTAATCAAAATCGTTAGAGGCATTTTTGAGAAAATCAAAATTTTCGAAAAAATTTCCATGTAAAGGTTAGTTTGGGGCGGGGGGATTTTTCTTAAAATCTTCTACTGGAACATACTAAACTTAAATACCAAGTTTGGTATTTTACCGACTTTTCGTTTTTGAGATATCGAGTTCACAGACACACGGGCACACGGACACACACACACTCACGGACCTTTTTCCGAAAATGCTTTTTTTGGGTACAGGAGAATCTAAAAGATATATTTCCGGTGATATCTCGGTATCGAATTTTTTGATGGAGTGCAATACCTTCTCTATACACTATGTACATAGTACGTGTAGAGAAAGTAAAAAGAAAATAAACGATTCCGGGGAGTATTTGAACCGTGAATTTTAATGCAGAAACTTAAAAATAATGAATGAATGAATAAGTGTATTTATTAATACAGCAATATCATACATAGAATTTCAACAGTCGCACGGGTCCACAGACCGTACGTGCTTTTGTAATACACATTACAAGCAATATTAAAACAACAACCACAACAAAGAATTAAAAGAGTAAACACGAAAATAAAAAGACAAAGGAAATACACAGTCAAAAGCAATATTAAACAACAGTAAAATTAAGAGTGAATCCGAAAATAAAGATACAAAGGTATTCAAATATAGCAATTTAAATTTACAGCACAGAGTACACCTTCATAAATGCACCCTCTTATAATAGATAATTACACTTAAAAGACATATATACATATAATATATACAACCCTAGCACGACAGTGACCTAAGTATGACATAACATATATGTATGTAGAACATTGTAGTCACTTTTGTTTAGTTGACTTTATTCCCCCCCCCCTTCTCTATTGGCAGCCTAGATATCATACTACTACCATCACCACCACCACCACCACCGCCGCCGCCGCTGCTACTACTGCTATTACTACCATCACCATCACCACCACCACCACCGCCGCCGCCGCCACCACTACTACTACTAACGGTGGTGGTAGTGGTGGTGGTGGCAGCAGCTAGTACTAATACCAGCGGTAGCAGCACTATTACTAACTGCTGCTGCTACCACCACCACTACTACCACCACCACCACCACCACTACTACTGCTACTGCTTCTGCTTCTTCTTGTACTGCCAAAATTACCTCCGCCATCACCACTATTACTATTACAACACTAATAACTGAAAACACAGACTCGTTGAGCGCAAGGGGTACCAAGTTCGATTCCAAGCTGAGGAGCGGCAATGTTTTTCTGGTCAAGGTTATTCCCTAATCTTCCCAGATTCCGGAAGTAGAAAGAGTCTTACTGTATGTGTTCTAATGATAAAACGTAAAGAAATGAAATTCAATTATATGTTTATCAGTTAAAACCACAACTAATAGTCAATATGTTTAAACGGAACATAAAAGGCTGCCAATAAGGCAATTGCAATTATAGACAGAGTATAAATGGAACAAAAAGAGCAAAAATCTGATGTATTTTATTCACATGACTTTGTTTAGATCTCTGCAACATATTGTTGTTAAAAAAGTTATGTTTCTATTTACTTTATGCTAACCCAGAAAAAAATAGCAGAAATGGTCTTTTTATTCCTTCCTTATAAGTAGAAGGAAAATGAGGGAGTACTCTAGGCTAAAACGATAGTCTAATGTTTTATAAGCTAGTTGGCATGTGATTGAAGTTCCTTTGTTTGTATGGCCAGGAGTTGACAAATTTCCGTATGACAAAAGTACAAGTATTTTAAAACTGAAACCAACAACCATGAATATCGTAAAATGATAAACTCCAGGAAAAATGTACATAAAAGTTGTATGTTTGAACGAGTTCTACATTTTTCGTTAAGTAAGTTTTTGTCTATCTCTTACGGTTTACCAGTTACGCAAAATTCTCTCAGAATAAAGATGTCTTCAGAGGCTATTCCCAGAAAATTCAAGATACACATTTTATTTTCCATATAGATATCTTTAATTTACGGTATTTTCATCAAAGTCGTTAGAGCCACTTTTAAGAAGATTAAAATTTTCGAAAATTTATCCTTGCAAAGGATAGTTGTGGGTGAGGGAATTTTCTTGAAAATCTTCGTGTACCGTTCTTGGAAGAAACTGATCTTATATCCTAAGTTTGATAGTTAACGGAATTTTAGTTTTTGAGCTTTGCTGCCCAAAGACACACACACACATACTCATACAAGTACGTTTTTCTAAAAAATGTGTTGTTTTTTTTGTTTGTTTTTTTTGCAGGATCTCAAAGCATATATTTCCAGTGAAATCTCGGTATCGAATTTTCAGGTGCAATACAATTCCTTCTCTATACACTACGAGTGAACATAGTACATAGCAAAACAAAGGAAATCAAACACTTTTGAAATCCTGGAGCAAATCATAAATTTTATACTCATTATTTTCCAGTAGTATATTTGGCCTCAGTATGAAAACAGGAAGCTCTCAAATAATTAAATAATTATACTTTTTTGCTTCAAATACATCAAGTTAGAGTATTTGTTTGCTTGGAAGCCGAGGATGTTTTCAAGACAAACTCTCATTTTGGGAAATTATAGCCTAAGGAAGGTAAATCTTAATTAGGAAGGAGAAAATTAAGAGCTGTCACCTGAAACTCACCTCTCAGCCAACTTGAGGAGCTATTTATCACAGCGACTTGTTATTTTTATGGCACTTATTAGTTAGGATGGTATAAAGTTACTCTCAACAGTTTTGTCAAGTGCTGAGTAATGGCTGGGTTCTTGAAAACAAACATGGTAGTACTCAAAATACTTCAACCGAGCATCCCAGCAGGTGGGAGTGTAATGCAATCTTACAGGAATGACAGTGAAATATGAGTAAAACTTCTGTTAAGTATCTCAAAGTTTTGTAAGCATAATTGGGTACTTAAATGCCAAAATGAATAATTGGATATTAGATAAAAATTTTACTTTCTCTACTCCCATATGTGCTATATACATGGTGGATGGAGAAGGTATTGTATTCCACCCAAAATTTTGATACAGAGATTTCACGGGAAATATATGTTTCAGGACCCCTGAATAAAAAAAAAACATTTTCAGAAAATGGTGCGTGTGTATGCCTGCTGACAGCATAGCTCAAGAACGAAAAGTAGGTTAAACACCAAACTTGGTATTTAAGTTTGGTATCTTCCAAGGATGCGACACGAAGATTTTCAAGAAATTTCCCCTACCTCTAACTACCCTTTACAGGGAAAAGTTTTCGAAAATTTTATTTATCTTAAAAATGGCTGTAATGATTTTGATCAACATACCACATATTAAAGCCATTTCCATCACAAACAGAATGTATAAATGAATTTTCTAGGCATAGTTTCTGAATACCTGTTTATTCTGAATGCATTTTGCATAACTAGTAAACCGTAAGAGATAGACAAAAACGTTCTCCAGAAAACAGTTAGAGCCTGTTAAAATACACAATTTGTCATATACATTTTTTCGTCGAGTTTACCATTTCCGAGATATGCCTTGTTAGTAGTTTCAATTGTAAATTACTAATACTTTACTCAGACAGGAAGTGTCCGGTTTTCTTTTGTTCTGCTCCTGGCAAGCAAAGAAGCTTTTGCAATGGCAATCTCATAACGACAGCTTTTAAAACAGTTGACTATCACTTCAGCATAGCGCAATCCTTTAGTTCCCTTCTACTTATAGATAAGGAACTAAGTAATAAGTACATTCTGCTGATGTTTATCTCGATTAGCATGGTGTAGAAAGAAGATCTTTTGTGAGACATTTTGTAGAGCAGCTAGAGAAGACCATGTGAGTGTAACACATTTTTATTTGTTCTTTTCAGTCACTATCTCTACTTTTCTGTAACAAACTATTCTAAAATATTATTGTTCTTTCTGAATCATTTTAAGTATAAGCAAAAATTGTATTTTGACTCAGCTCCTTGTACAAGATTTTACCGGAAATACATGTTTTGAGATCTCCTGAATCCAAAGAAGCATTTTTAGAAAAATGTTCTCGTGTGTGTGTGGGCAGCATAGATCCAAAACGAGAATACCATTAAATACCAAATTTGATATTTAAGTTCGGTATTTTCCAAGGATACACTACCCTTTATATGAAACAAATTTCGAAAATTTTGACTTTATCAAAAATGGCTCTAACGATTTTGGTTAAAATATCTTATGTTTAATATATTTGCGTGTGACAAACAAAATATATATCTTCAGCTTTCTGGGAATAACCTCTTAAGACATGTTTATTCTGGGTGAATTTTAAAACACATAATTTATGTTGTATATATACTTTTTTCGTTGGCTGTTTTTTAGATATTCCTTGAAATTAGTTTGAGGTTTAAAATACTTACACTTTTCTCATACGGAAAATTGTCAGCTCCTGTCTATACAAACAAAGGTACTTCAATCACATAACAACCAGCTTTTAAAATATTTGTCTAGCAGTTTAGCCTATAGTACTCCGTTATTTTCCTTCTACTTACCAGGACGCAAGTAATAAGATCCTTTCTGCCAAGTCTTTCTTGATTATCATTAAATAGAAGGATAAGCTTTCTAACAATAATTTATTGCAGAGATGTAGAGAACCTCACGTGAATGGAACACATCAGAGTTTTTAAAACTGATTTGCAGTGTCACCTATTACAAAAGAGCATGATAAGACCACGTGTTTAGCGCGCGGAATTACCCTTGTATATGACTGCATTGGCGGGTCTTTACTGCCCTCATATGGAAAACAGGAAATGGCATATGTTGTTACACTTTGTGACTACGAGAATAAGGTCCTGTGGAAACAATAGTGGACTATGACCTTTATATCACTTGTAAGAAATGAAAAATTATATGGTGTTCCCTCCAAAATATATTTTATTTTTCTTTCAACACGAGCTATCAATATGCTTTCTTCGTTTTGAATTTTATCTTTTTTCCCTTGCCACTTTTCTTTTAGCTTAACGTCCTTTAACCTGGTTGCTCATACCGGACGATGAATGAAATTGATGAAATGATCCTCAGATAATATCGGGGTCCATGGAGATTAAAGTTACCCGACATTCGTCTTCTCAGGCTAAAGGAAAACCCTGAAAGGAAAACTTTATCCGGGTAAGTCACTCTAAACGAGATTCGAACTCACAACTTATTGAATGCGAGACAGACACGCTACTACACACTACCCAGGCGGGCATTGCCTTTTTAACAAAGTCTATTTATCTCTTTTTTACAAATATATTTGCTTTAAAACATTTTATATAAACCGCATTCCAAGAAAATTACTCTGTCACTGTCCTTTAATTTTTTTTTTTTTTTTTTTTTTTTGCACAACACTACGAATGAACTTTCGTCTTTGCCACACCAAAGATAAGTTAGATAAAAACCGGCACTGACCGCAGCAATAATGAATTTTGAAAATAATAAAGTTACAAAATGGATGTTAAAATGAATTTAGAATAGTCCTTAAAAGTACCTAGCCAAAACGGGTTCCTTCCGAATAGAACGAAAACCTTCCCAGGCGATCTCTTCCGGCAAGTCATTGTCCAAGACTAACCCTTTATTTTTCGTGTGAGGGGAAAAATTAACCTTAAGAGCTAACGCTAGTTGGCAAGCTTGGAGTGTCTGGGTCTCTCAGAATGGGCATACCGACCAAAAAATCCTTTACTGGTAGTGAATGGTGAGGATACTGCGGTACCGCTGTTGCACCCGCGCAGTCTAAGGCAAAGGTGACCTGGCCCGCTGTGCGGATCAGGCTTAACCGAGGCCCAGCCGGCCCCCATAGCGAAGTGAAGGTGTGGAACTGTAGAGAGGAAGTTAGGTTGTGGCGGTTGCAATTTGGTGGTGATAATGGGATTGGTAATGCAGGGAGTGCTGCACTCTCTCCCTGTATTGATGAACAAGTTCCAGAGTTACTTGTGCTGTTTCCTGGTTCTATTGTGATCGGTGGTGGAGGCAACGGTGCATATTGCTCCTTGAAGTTCTTGATGAGTGGGTGGCCTTGCTGCAGTTGCTGAAGGTATTGGGTGATGCTGTTGTGTGCTTCTTGCTGCAGCTCTCGAATCCCGACGACCGAACCCTTGAGAAACCCTAGCGGCGTGAATCGGTCGTCGCTGCAGTCTTGGGCAAACGGATCAGCGAGACGATTCTCAATGCGTGTCAGTTATCGCTGGACAGACGCAAGAACCCCGCCATCGTCGACTGCTACCTGGGATGGTAGCCTGACCTGCTTTGGCTCTTGTCGCTCGTTGGTCTCCCGCCGAAACTCCTCTAGGCGAAGCCTCAGTTGATGTGTTGCTGCCTGGATGGAGGAAATGCTGCTCTGTAGTTCTTGCAGAAAGGAGATGTCTGGCTGTCCCGAGCTCTCCAAAGCATGTTGTTTTATCCTCCCAGGAGATGGTATTCTTTTGCACAAAAGTTTCCTTCAAAAAGATACCACCAGAGTGCAGTCATCAGAGCCCTCCATGAGAGTTCCGTGAAGCTTAGGTACAGCTTTTACCTTTCGCTTGGCGAAATTGTGCAATATGTACAAAGCTTTATGTATTTACCCGTTTATTTATTCATGAATTAACACAAATATTTTCCAAGCTGCTTTGAAATAAAAAAAAAAGATGGTTTGCCCGGCATAATCGACGCAGGCTTGCTTTAAAAGTCATTGCTGAGTGTTGCCGTTCACTCTTGCTTTACTCTCATTGGCTAATATATTGTAATACCGATGTGAGTGAACACATGTGCATTCGGCGAGCACTTTTCCCCGAAGCTAGGATTATCGCATCCATGTGTGAGAGTGTGACACTTGCGACAATAAACAATATTTCTAGGTGTCTTGCCAAGCCTTTGTGTTCCATATGTGTGACTTTGTCTAGCTGTTCGGCAAACAAGCCTTATATTCAAAAGATTGTCTTTTATCTATATCATGCTAATAAAGACAAACATAAGCAGAATTAGTCTTATTACTTGCTCCCTTGTAAGTAGAAGGGAAGTAATAAACTACACAGGCTAAAGAGATAGTCCAGTCTTTTAAAAACCAGTCGCTATGTGAAGCAATTGAAATTCCATCTGTTTGCATGCCAGGAGTAAACAAACGAGAAACAAGATGTCTTTCCCTTCGAGAAAATTTTAAATGCCTTAAAATGCATACCAATAATCCGAAATATCTCGAAAATTATAACTCTACAATATCTATGTATTAATTAATAATTACTATATAAATATAGCATATTAATTGTGTGTTTCAATGAGATCTATATTTTTGTGTAGTGAGCTTTTGTCTCTTATGCTTAGTAAGTTATACAGAAATCACCCGGAATGAAGAGCATTTCAGAAGCAAATTCCCAGAGAATTCATGGTATACATTTCATTTTGTCATAAAAATATCAGAAATATGTGTTTTGGGGTTTCCTGAGTCCGAAAAAAGCATTTTGAGAAAAAGATCCGCGCGCGCGCGTTTCTATGAATAGCTCAAAAACGAAAAGACCGTTAAAGACCAAATTTAGTATTTAGGTTTAGTGTCTTCCAAGGATACGATACGAAGATTTTTAAAAAGATCCCCCCCCCAACACACACTACCCTTTACATTGAGAAGTTTACGAATTTTGATTTTACCAAAAATGACTCTAACGATGTTGGTTAAAAAACCCGTATATTAAAACTATTTACATCCAAATGAAATGTATATCCAGAATTTTCTGGGAACAGCCTCTGAAGACCTCTTTATTCTGGATGATTTTGCCGAATTCTGCTTAAGTGCCAAACCATAAGAGATACACAAAATCTTACTGCACCTAAATTTAGATCTCGTCAAAACACACAATTGATGCACTGTAACTTATTTCTATGGGCGGCGCCGTGGTTGAGTGGTTAGACGGCCCGGGTTCGATACCGAGCGCCCGCATTTGTTGTGGACAAAACGGCGTCTGGGCAGGTTTTCTATGAACCCTTCGGTTTCCCCGCCACTCATTCCACTAATTGCATCATCATGATCATCTCTCCTATCGTCAACTTCACCTACTTTTCATATCATCCGCTTCCTCCTGCTAACGCTTGACTATGGCCTACCCCTCATACTCATTGGTTCTCCATTGGTTTCGTGCCGTAGGCTTCCTGAGAGGCTTCTGACCCCTAGGCATTGGCTTGTAAGTCCTAGAGGGGTATCAAATACGGGGATGGTAAGCCGATTACGAAACGAAACTTATTTGCATTATATTACATATGTGGTAGAAACTTACATGTCCTTAAAGGGCAAGTGAAGAAACCGCTCCTAATGATTTCGTAGCACTTGGAAAAGATCCCATGCTCCTGTTTTATTCCTCAGGTTGTATAAGTGTACTTTATCTCAGCTCTTCTGCTTTTGGATATCTGTGATATACACACAAAGAATGCAGACCGGTTAATCCAAAGAGCCGGGCTGCAAGAAAGTAAGCTTGTTCCAGGATTGCGCCTCAGGAACAAGATGTATGTTGATCTCCCCGGACCCCTTTTCGCTATTTATAGCACTAGCTCCCAGAGCTCCTTGGCCAAACAAGTTACTTTCGCCCTCCCAGCGCACATTGATGGATAGACATAGCCAGCTCACCTCTCATTCGGAATACCTAACATACTCACCTCAGGCAAGGCAATGGCTACTCCGTTCTCAGTTCTAATTCATCTCCGCGGATAACTGACAATATTGAAACACCAATTTAGTTGTCAAAAGTTAAAGCGATATTAAACTATCTGTTAAACGGCGGCGACGTGCAATTAGACCGCCCGTCTAATTATATTCTCAACTATGAGGCTAAAATTAGATTAACATACTTAAAAATCATTAAATTTTGAGCTGTGAATTAGATTAGAATTCATTTTGGGAAAATAATCTTAAAAATATTATGTGTTATACTCACATGACTTTCTTTAGCTGCTCTACAAACTTCTTACAAAAGATTATTCTTCTTTCTACACCCTGTTAATTGAGATGAACATTAGCTGAATGAATGGAACTAAAGGAATGCGCTATGCTAAAGTGATAGTCAATTGTTTTAAAAACTATCGTTATGCGATTGACATTGCAAATCGCTTCCTTGCTTGGCCAAGAGTAGAACAAAAGAAAAAGGGATACTTCCTGTCTGAGAAAAGTATTACTACTCTACAATTGAAGCCAATAACAAGCAATATCTCGAAAATGGTCAACTCCAGGAAAAATGAATGTATAAGGCATAAATTGTGTGTATCAACTATATCTATATATTTTGTAAAGTAAGTTTATGTCTATCTCTTACAATTTACTAGCTAAGCAAAATTCAAGGAAGTTCATCCATAATAAGGAGATCGTTCGAGACTATTCCCAGCAATTTCAGATATACATGTTATTTGTCATGTAAATATCTTAAATATAAGATATTTTAATAATTATTGGAGCCATTTTTGAGAAAATCAAAATTTTTGACATTTTTCCATGTAAAGAGGAGTTGGAATTGGGGGTATTTTCCTTAAAATCTTCGTGTCGCATCCTTGGGAGATACTGAACTTAAATATCAGGTTTGGTACTTAACGAACTTCTCGTATTTGAGCAGATACACACACATTTATATACACATATATACCGAAAGTCGCGGGTTCAAACCCGGTGGAAGATGATGGATTTTTTCGGGCGTCAAAGTCCCTTAGCATGACTTCCTTTGGAAGCTAAGTAACGCCGTTGGTCCCGAGCCGAAATTTACGCACGTAAAAGAATCTCAAGCCTGAAAAAGAGGCTCCTGAATAAAATTAAGTGGTATTTCATGCCCAGCATAGAATGGGACGCTGAGAACCACAGCTGTTAAAGAGTGTCCATAAAAATGCTATTTTTGATTTAGGGAGTCCCAAAACATATATTTACGGTGAAATCTCGGTACCGAATTCATCAAGAATGAAGAGGTCCTTAGAGGCTGTTCCCAGAAAATTCAAGATATGCATTTTGTTTGCCATTTTTTAAATTTAATTTTTATATTAAACTATGTCATTATAATAAATGTCGTTGGAGCCATTTTGGGAAATTCAAAACTTCCTTATAAAGGATAGTTGGTGGTGGGGGATTTTCTTGAAAATCTTTATGTCGCATTCTTGGAATATACTGAAATTAACTACTAAGTTTGGTATTTTATGTTTTTGAACTATGCAGCCCACAGATACACACATGCACAGACAGACATACACACGGACATGTTTCTAAAATGCTTTACTTTGATTCGGGGAGTCTCAAAAGATGTGTTTTCGGTGAAATCTGGTATTCAGTTTTTGAGTGAAATGTAATGCTTTCTTTATTCTCTATGTAGGTTGTACATACCGCTAGAGAAAGTAATTAGGAAAATCAACCGGTAAATATGTTCTTTCGCTACTATTCTTGTCGTATGGAGGATTTACACAAGGACGTGCAAACCAGTATCTGGGGTCAGATGCTTTTTGAGCAACAGGAAAACTCTGGATCAGAATAAGTAGCCAAGATGGGTGACCAGCATGATTTCTGGTATGAGAGTGAGTGAGATGATACGGAATTTGGAGAGATGGACGGAAAAAATGTAATTATGGTGCAGTTGGTTGAATGAGAAAATCCAACTAGGCGCATTTATCTCAAATCCCACATGAGGTACCCTGGGATTAAATCCGTGGCGCTTTGGTGAAAGCTGAGTGGTCTAATCACTTTGCTACCGCGACGCCCGGGAGCAAACAAACAAAAACAAATTAGGAAAAACAAGAAACAAAGTAAAACAAAAAAGAAGCTTAAAACTAAGAATCTAGCTCCGTACTTTATGGCCATAGCAACAAGGTCTAACCTCTGAGCTACCGTACGTGACCCTATTAGCTTAATATCTGTGGTTTCTTCACCCCACACCTCTAAAATACAGCGAAAAATGAAAGAGGACTCAGCATATCACGTGACCACAGCATGTCCTGCGGCAGGCATAAAATGGTGCAGATAATGCTGGCAATAACTTGTGGCCCTTGCGATCTACATTTCGTTCCGGCGCCCGTCGATATCGCCGAGTATTTCTGTGAAAAATGAACACGAAATTCCCGATCGTCCTGCGTAAATTGATGCCGTTTCACATTCGAGGGTAAAATATATTCACGGCACGCACAGCAATTTTTGTGCCGCTAAAAAATCAAATGGTGTTTTAGTAAAAGAGAGAGATTCAGTCCGGAAAAAATAAATTAATAAATTTATACCAAGGGGCGGAATAAAATTCGAGTAATAAAATAATAGCTAGTTTTTTTCTGCTTACACCCAATGGAAACAGAATGTACAAATAATAATAACTATTACTTGTGTTCACTTACCGTTATTCACTATAACATTTGCCTAAATTTGGTTTCAATGTATGGACCAAGTTAATTACAAAGTTAGACATTGACGCCCGTCAAATTGACGTTCTGTTCCACGTATCCAGCAGATAGAGATAGAATTGCTACCTAAAATTCTGTTGAGAAGCTCGTGTGGCAAATACATCTTTTGAGGGCTCCTGAAACCAAAAAGTATATTTAGAAAAACATGGTTTAACTCAAAAATAAAGATTTGTGCATACTCTAAAAGATACAACCATTTATTAATTTTAGATTTAAATTTAAATTCAGAGTAATGGTTCTATTTTATAAAAGTATTGCTTTTTAAGATTTTGCGTCACAAAACGTATATCTATCTTCGATTCGAACGTATATCAATAGACTGTGAAGCCCTCCACATAGGAAAGGATTCTATAAACCTTGTATTACTGGTAAACCATAGGAGATAGATGAAAATGTAATACATAAAACTGCATTTCCCTTTAAAATACAGTTTATTTTACAACCCTGGGTTGTAACATGAGCCTTTTGGAGATAAAGTATAGGCACATTATTTTGAACTTTCGCAATTCTGTTATAGTTTTTAATTTTCTCACCACGTAGAATGTATATAGTAGGTATATATATGATCGCAAAAAGCGCAAAGTTGGCTATATATGCCAAGCAAATGACTCGAATATTTTCAGAAAATTCCCTTCCCAATTACCTTTTACATAAAACATTTTTAGATGTATTCGATTTTCGCAAAAATGGCTGTAACAATATTAATTAAAATACCATCATAAAGGATACTTGCACACAAATAAAATATTTATCATGAATTTTCAACAAATAACCGCTGATGGCCTATTCCTTTGGCATAGTGTTTGTAAAATGAATATAGGTTAAAACAACAATTTCTGTGTAATATATTTATTCTTTTATGAAGATAATCATTTCCGAGGAGATCCTTGACATTGTTTTAAATTTTCCAATACTTATTCTTTTCTCAAATGGGACTTTATGATTCGCTTGTCTTTTTGAAAAAATATTGAGTTATTTCATAAAATATTAGAAAGATACAGGTCAGCATATATAAATTCAGCTTTTAAATCTTTGGCTATCTATTCGGTTTCCATTATTTCCACTGTAGTCTCAAAAACTGTAATTATACTATTTTGCCAAAATTTATCTCAATTTAAAGAAGATTCCAAAATAATCTTTTACACACTATTTTGTAGAAATTGGGGTATATATGACTGAAATTTCTTGAAAATTCATAAAAAATCGTGTTCTTTATTTTAATTCCATAAAATAATTTAAACATTCTGGAATACAGTATATAATCTTCCTCCAGCTGAACATACATAATGAATTAAATTTAATTACTAAGCAGTTCTAATATGGCAGGCTAGTGCATATGTATTTAAGCTCCATAAATAAAGTGTAAACTTTTATAAGAAGGTATAAATGGCCACCAGGTGCCATTTTTAATTCCTTAAGTCACTGAACCTAGTGTGAAACTTCAGTCACTCGCATCATGCAAAGTAAAAAACAAAGTTATGCAGAAGAAAAACAGCAATGTAAGAAGAAAAGGACAGAAAAGGCAACAAAACAGTCAAAAAGAAAATCTGAGGGTCCGGTCTACCAATTTTATGGATTTTAATGTGAGCCATGCATTCAAATCTTTCCTTATTTTCTCGTTATTGACATTTTCAGCATTTTTCTTCCTTTAAAATGCTTCTAGCGGAACAGCTTTTCTGTTACACAAATAAAATTTGCTGAACATGTTCACAGAGGTACAATGAATAAAACTTGCCCTAGTTTTTACTGTCGGATGTATTCAAGCATTATTTTTCAACCACAAAATGTATATTTTTATGACAAAACATTCAAAACTTCAGAAAATGTTAGAGGCTAAACCAAAGGAGACACAGAGAAACCTAGGGTATTCTCAAAAAGTAAATGTATTGTGAACCTAGCTTAAACTATTAATATTTTTGTTATAAGGGACCTTTTTTTTAGTAACGTGACAAAAATACAAACACATTTGACCATAACTGCCAAATCGTTACAGTAAGATGAATGAAATTTGCACTGTAACTTACTTGCATTATACTGCACATGTATTATAAATTTAAAAATCTGATGTGTTACACTCACATGACTTTCCCTAGCTACTCTACAAACGAACTTCTTACAAAAGATAACTCATCTTCCAACACCATGCTAATCGAGATAAACATTAGCAGAATTTTATTACTTAGTGCCTTATAAGTAGACTGGAACTAAGGGAATGCACAAGGCCAAAGTGATAGTCAAATGTTTTAAAAGCTGTCTATATGCGATTTTCATTACAAATCTCTTCTTTGCTTGACCAGGAGTAGAACAAAAGAAACACACACACACTTTCGTGTGAGAAAAGTAGAAGTACCTCACAATTGAAACTAATAATAGGGAATACCTCCAAAACAGCAAGTTCGAGAAAGAAATGTACATGACATAACTTATCTGCATTTTGTATAGTCAGTTTTTGTCTATCTCTTACGGTTTACTAGTTATGCCAAACTAAGCAAAATTCATTCAGAATAAACAGATGTTTAGAAGATATTCCCAGAAAAGGCAATATATACATTTTATTTGTAATAGAAATGGCTTTAATATGTGGTATTTTAATCAAAATCGTTAGAGCCATTTTTAAGAAAAACAAAATTTTCGAAAATGTTTCGATGTAAAGGGTAGTTATGGGTGGGGCATTTTTTTGAAAATCTTCGTGTCGCATCCTTGGAAGACACCAAACTAAATACCAAGTTTAGTATTTAATCGCCTTTTCGTTTTGGGATATGCTGTCCACACACACACACATACAGACAGACAGATACACACACACGGACCTGTTTCTGAAAATACTTTTTTTTTGGATTCAGGGGGTCCTAAAACAAGTATTTCTGGTGAAATCTCGACATCGAATTTTTATATGGAATACAATACTTCTCTATTCCTATGTCCTTTGTACATACGAGGCTAGAGAAAGTAAAAATACTGGCACTGTTAGTTTGGAATTTTAAGCTTTCAGTCATACATGCCCTTTATAAAAATAAACTAAAGTTCAAAGTAAAAGTAATCTGAATGTAACACAGAGTTTTTTTTCAGTAAAAAATTCAAATTATTAACAGCTTTATCAGTATGCTTTTTACTTTCTCTAGACCGTTAGATATCAAACTTGGTATTTAGGTTTAGTATCTTCCAAGGATGCGACACGAAGATTTTTAAAAAAAAAATACACTTTACATGGAAAAAATTTTGAAAATTTTGATTTTCTTAAAAATGGCTCCAACGATTTTGATTAAAATCCCGTATATTAAAGCTATTTATGTCCGAAATAAAATGTATATCTAGAATTTTTTGGCAATATCCTCTGAAGACCTCTTTATTCTGGATGAATTTTGCTGAATTTTGCTTAACTGCTAAACCGTAAGGGATAGAAAGTAACATACTGCACAAAAAATGTACCTCATGACAAAACGCACAATATTTGTCCTTTACGTTTTTGTTGTGGAGGTAACCGTTTTCGAAATATTCCTTGTTATTGGTTTCAATTGTGAAGTACTTAAATTTTTCTCAGACAGGAAGTGTCCGTTTTTCTTTTGTTCTACTCCTGGCCAAGCAAAGAAGTGATTTGCAATGACAGTCGCCTAACAATAGCTTTTAAAACATTTGACAATCACTTTAGCATAGTGCATTCCCTTATTGCCTTCTATTTATAAGGAACTAAGTAATAACATTCTGCTAACATTTATGTTGATTAACATTGTGTACAAAGAAGAATAATCTTTTGTAGGAGTTTTGTAGATCAGCTAGAGAAAGTCATGTGAGTGTAACACATCAGATTTTTTTAGGAATCACACCTTCACTCTATCTTCTAGGTCTACCTAAGTTGTAGCATTTGAAGAATGGTAATGAAGCATATTTTGGATACCAATCTAAAACAACGTGAAGTGATCTTTCCAGTTGTTGCTCAGTTGCTTCGAGTCTTTTAAAATCTCTTTGGGTCACTATCTGTGTTTCACTTCCACAAGGTTTATAGAACCATAACTACATAAAATTTGAAGCGTTGTTCTCCGTCACGCCTGAGGTCGTTCCTTCGGTTGCCCGACGAAGAGGTGACCTTGATCCTCCTGGTGTGGATATTGTTGCGTGATCTGTGGCATTGTTTCAGTGTGCTTCTTTTACTGGCCAGTTATATAAATAAAATATTCATGTAGGAGATGTTTAGCGGCATACAGGAAGTACACTGTTTGTGTAGGCGTATTTTCATGGAAAACATGGATTCTAACTTCAATGTACATTGGCTAGCACTATGTTTCATGCAAGGTTTATGTTGTCTCCTAGTAGTTACTAAATGTCTTATTAACTCTTTTATAATTGGTGATAAATTATCTTGTGACTGACATTCCTGTTGACACGTGGCTGTCTCGGTACGCTGTTGCCATATTTACTTGCTGCAGCGGCTCACATTCCGCTGATTCCTCTAAAATGCCTTCTTCTTCTCATGCATTTTCTATTACACTTTTCGTATGTTAAGCTATTTTCCCCATTTCTCACTAGTCACCTTATCTATTCATTACAACATTGGGTACTGTGCTTTAGTAAGCGTAAAAATGATATTATTTCGGCTAATGTAGCCTCAACTCATTTATCACGACTGTAAGACATTTTCAAATCACAGTGTCACTTGTGGTAGTTCTAGGATGAGAACAAGACCAACCTCTGAGATATTTAAAAGGTAATAACGATTATGATCGTCTCCTTAGCGCAGCTGCTTACCAAGCAGGAGACCTGGGTGGGGATTTTTTCCCCGTTGGGAGACCTGGCACGGGGTGTACTCAGCCTCACAAGGTCCCTGGGCGGCCAATTGAGGAGCTACTTGATGGAGAAGTAGCGGCTCCAGGTCATGAGGACCGCATTAACCGGCCGGGGGGACTCGAATACTGCACTCCATCCATGACGTCTGTAGTGGACCGAGATGGGGGACGCAGCGGCCGGGCGGTAGGCCAAGGTTCCCTGTTAGCTGACGTGCCATGGAGTTATTATAGTAACGATTATAAGTGCAAATCTTTACGTAAACAAACAAATTGCAAACGCTCAGGTCAGTCATGAATGAGAACGCGCCCCTGAACCCATAGGTGTTACATCACCAATGACATGATGTCTCTGATGGTAATTCATTCTTACACTATGATTGGTAATGTTTAGGGAGTAGGAAGCTCAAGTTTCCGAAGTTACCTTTACTTTTATGTTGTCTCCTTTGTTTGAATTTTATAATCAGCCGTTCATATTTTGCTACGTCATTCAATATGATTTATTCGCACTGACAGATAAAATAAATGTCATGCGCAATAAAAATCCAGGTGCATCGGAGAACTTTGCAATAATAATTGCATTAAACACTTGAAGGGGTACACCTCTGCATACTTCTCGAAGGAGCTTCTAAAATACACATTGCTCTATTATGTACGTACACATTACGTAATTACGTATACCTGACAACCGCCTAAGACCAAGAAATGGAGAAAGTTCACATAGAGTATGTTTTTTCCGTCACACGCTACACCGCAAATCATCGTTGACACTTCCAGCTATGAAGCAAACAAAGTTGGGTGGAGTATGAATGTAAATGATTCATGGAACGGTATGAAAGGGCAGGAAATTCGGCGGATGAGAGGAACCATTTCAGCATTCACGTGGCGACCCGGAGGAACACCGAAAAAATTCATGGGTCAGAGTGTGCAATCGCAGGTGCGAGTCGCGCCGTTCTTAGTTCGCCTATTGTAGCTAACTTAAATGGAAAAAAAAAACAAAAAAAAAACTAAAAGTATTCCAAGAAATCTGAGGTTCCGTTTAAGGAAGTAAATGAACAATCATATTTTGCAACATTAAATTGCTTCTTTACATTTAATTTTCTATTTCCACAGATTATTCTTGCTGCAGGAAATAGTTTGCTATATATTTAAGAGCGTTGAAGTTTAATTTTTATTTTGTAAAAATATTTGATAAATTATCTAATCATCTAATATGTAATTATCTGATATGTATATTACAGTGTTAATCCAGTCTTTCAAATTAATAAATATTTATTTAGCAATCAACTATTTTGTTCACTTCTGTCACATTTATTTATTGTTGTTACACCAATTTATTATTAATTTGACACTATCATGCCAAACTGTAATGTCATTATTGCTGTTCTTTGGTATTTTTTTACTTTCTCTAGCATCTATATTTCATGTACATATTGGATAAAGAAGGCATTCCAGCCAAAACTTTGGTACCAAAAATGTCCCCAGAAATATATGTTTTAGGTTCCTCTGACTTCAAAAAACATTCTTAGAAAAAGGTACTTGTGTTAATATGTGTATGTGTTGTATGGACAACATAACTCAAAAATGAAAATTCGGTTAAATGCCAAAGTTGATATTTGTTTTCAGTATCTTCCAATGATACGATACGAAGATTTTCAGGAAAATACACCCCCCGAACTATCTTTTACATGGAATATTTTTTAATTTTAAAAAGTTTATGCTTCAACTTACTTCATGCTAAATAAAAAAAAAAATAACAGAAATAGTCTTATTACTTGCTTCCTTGTAAGTAGAAGGGAAATAAGGGAGTTGCATTGGTTAAAGCGATACTCAAAAGCTGGTTGCTATGTGACTTATGTTCCTTTATTTGTATGGAAAGGAGTTGACAAATTCCTGTATGAGAAGTGTATACGTTTTTCAAAGCTGAAATTAAAAGCAAGAAATACGCCAAAAACAATGGACTCCACGAAAAAACTGCTTATGACATAAATTGTGTGTTTTAATGTGCTCTACAGTTTTGGTGTGTTAAGTTTTTGTCCATCTCATATGGTTTAGAAGTTATGCAAAATTCCGTAAAATTCTTCCAGAATAAAGTAGTCTTCAGAAAATTCAAGATATACACTTTTTTCTCAGGCAAGTATCTTTAATAAATGACATTTTAATCAAAATCGTTAGAGCCATTTTTGAGAAAATCAAAATTTTCGAAAAAAGTTCTATGTAAAGAGTAGTTGAGGGTGGGGGGATTTTCTTGAAAATCTTCGTGATGCATTCTTGGAATATACCAAACTTAAATACCAAGTTTTGTATTTAACAGTCTTTTCATTTTTGAGCTATGCTGTCCACAGACACACACGGACCTTTTTCCAAAAATGTTTTTTTTGGATTCAGGGGAACCAAAACATGTATTTGCGATGAAATCTTCGTATCGTATTTTGGGTGCAATGCAATACCTTCTCTATACACTATGTACATAGTACGTGTAGAGAAAGTAAAAAAATCAGAAAGAAAATCAATTGCTTGTTGGAAATGACAAAGGTAAAATTTGTACACCCCTGAAACCTGTGCATGCTAGTTAGACTAACGATAGAGTTTAATGTGTGACGTCTAGTCCATCGTCAGGCAACTTAGTCATCATGGACGAAGTGGCAACCATTTACATTTCCTGGAAGTAGCAGATTGTTTCATGCTTGCTGTGTTGAATGACTGGTTCTCGTAGAACGCTCCCACTCTGCATAATCCATCATTTTTCAAATAGCAGGCTTGCTGCAACATCGCCTTGCGAATCGTGCTGAAGCAATTTTACGGAGTAATATATGAAGGGCATTCACAAAAAAAAAAAATTAGAATTATAAATTCTCTGATTCACCATATCAGAATTTCATGAAGTTCCTCAGAATTATGCACTAGCTTCATATTTTGGTTGCAATTTACGACGGAACTAAATAAGTACCCGTATTGTGAATGAACACAGTTTTACTTACTTACCCACCAGAAATACTTATTTTAAGGTCTGCTGAATTAAAAAAGAGCTGATGTGCTCCATTCACATGTTTTTCTCTACATCTCTGCAACAAATTATTGATAAAAAGTTTATGCTTCTATTTGCTTCATGCTAATCGAGAAAAAAATAGCAGAAATAGTCTTATTACTTGCTTCCTTGTAAGTAGAAGCGCAATAAGGAAGTACCATACATTAAAGTGATAGTCAAAAGATGTTTGCTATGAGACCGAAATTCCTTTTTTTTTTTTTTGTATGGACAGAGTTGACAAATCCCTGTGTGAGAAAAATGCAAGTTTTTATACGTGAAACCAAAAATAAGGAATATCTTGAAAACGATGAAATCCACGAAAAAAATGTGTATAACAAATTGTGTGTTTTAACGTTTTTGTGTGGCAAGTTTTTGTCCATCTCTTACGGTTTTGCAGTTTTGCAAAATTCCGTAAAATTTATCCAGAATAAAGTGGTCTTCAGAGACTATTCCTAGACAATTCAAGGTAAATATCAGGTAAATAGCTTTAACATATAGTATTTTAATCAAAATCGTTTGAGCCATTTTTCATAAAATCAGAATTTTCGAAAAAAGTCTCATGTAAGGGGTAGTTTGGTGTGGGAGGATTTTTCTCAAAATCTTCGTGTCGCATCCCTGGAAGATACTAAACTAAAATACCAAGTTTGGTATTTTACCGACTTTCGTTTTTTACTTATCGTGTTCACAGACACACGGAAACACACACACACGGACCTTTTTCTGAAAATGCTTATTTTTGGATACAGGGGACCCTAAATGATGTATTTCCAGTGAAATATAGGTATTGAATTTTTGGGTGGAGTGCAATACATTCTCTATACACTCTTACTCAAGAAAAGGTTTGTGTGTATATGAGTAGCATAACTCAAAAACGAAAAGCTAGTTAAATGATAACTTGGTAATTAAGTGCAATATGTTCAAGAATGCAACACGAAGATTTTCAAGAAAGTTCCCTTACCCCAAACTGTCTTACATAGAAGATTTTTTGAAATTTTAGATTTTCTCAAAAATAGTTGTAACAATTTTTAATAAAATGTCATGTATTAAAGTTATTTAGATAACTCATAAAATGTGTATCTTGAATTTTATAGTAGCCTGTGAAGTTCTTTTCATTCTGATTTTTGCTTAACTGTGAAACCATAAGAAATGGACTAGGCTTACTACAAAAAGGAGCAAACTATGTCTAACGTATTTTTTTGCAGTTAACTATTTCCAATATATTGGTTATTATTGGTTTTAACCTTAAAATGCTTATACTTTCCTCAAACCGGATGTCTTTTTCTTTCTTGCTCCTGTTCAAGCATGCCATAAAGTGATCAGCGATTTAAGGATTTGACTATCGCTTTAGCTTTGTATCTGAAACATTATTTGTTTATTAACGATGCTGTCAATTGTTCCATTATTCCAGCGCATACTTGGAAGATACCAAAGTTTCGTATTTAACGCTATTTTCGTTTTTAAGCTATGCTGTCCTCAGACACACACACACAGACACCCATTTCCCCCCCACACACGCACACACATACCTACACGGACCTTTTGCTAAAAAATCTTTTTTTGGATTCAGGGGGACCCAAAATATGTATTTCCGGTGAAAACTCGATAAATATTGTTAAAATTTTCTTCTTCTATTTAATGCTAATCGAGATAAACATTAATACAAAATAATGTCTTATACTGTCTTCCTTGTAAGCAGAAGAGAAATAAGGGAGTAGCATAGGCTAAATTGATAGTCAAATCCTTTAAAAGTTAGTTGCTATGTGATTGAAGTACCTTTGTTTGTATAGTGTTGAACAAATTCCCGTATGTGAAAACTATAAGTATTTAAAATCGAAACAATAACAAGCAATATCTCAAAAACGGTCAACTCCACGAAAAGAAATGTATATAACATAAATTGACTGTAAAAGATAGTCATTTTTGTGTGGTACTTGTCTATCTTTTAGTTTACCATTTATGCAAAATTCCGCAAAATTCATCTAGAATAAACATATCTTCAGAGGATGTTCCCAGAAAATTAAAGATATACATTTTATTTGTCATATAATTATGATAAATATATAAGAGATTTTAATCAAAATCATTACAATCATTTTTAAAAAAAAATCAACATTTTCGAAATTTTTTCCAAGTAAAGGGTAGTTGAGTGAGAGGATTTTCTTGAAAATCTTTGTGTCGCATCTTTGAAAAATACTATATTTAAATGCCAATTTGGTATTTAACGTTTTGAAGCTATGCTACCCACATACGCACATTCACATACACACACAGACACACACAGGTAGACGGATACATTGAAATTTTTCTAAAAATTATTAGATGTTGCGACGGAATCTTGACGCGTTCTCTGCTTTTACATATACATATATATGTATGTAGTAACTCATTAATGTGCAATTTCTCTTGAAGTGACACTCCTCCATAAATTACACAGGTTATAGCGAGAGAGTGTGCAGTGCTATGCCACAGCATGACTGTGTTCTTGAATTGCGTAACCAGTATTGCCACTAAGTGAGAATTAATCTCCATATTGCAATTAACAAATTTCTCATTCCATAGTATCTTTTAGTATCTTTTATATACATACAAACGCGTTTCTTGCACCCTCCTACAAATACTTAATAAAATATTTTATTGCGTTCTATTGCGTTCAAAATGTCTGATGTGTTCCATTCTCATGACTTTTCCTATCTGTTCTGCAAACAAACCATTTTTACAAAATATTATTTTGTCTGCATTATACTAATCAAAATCAACATTACCAGAAATGCTCTTATTACTTTTTTCTTTATAAGTACAAGGGAACTAAAGAAATGCACTAGACTAAATTGACAGCAAAAACTTTAAAAAAGCTGTCACTTTGGAATTGTCATTAAAATTTGGTTTTCTTTCCATGGTCAGGATTAAAACAAAAGGGAGGTGACACGAATGAGAACTTCCGGTTGAGAGAAGTTCAATAATTTTAAAATTGAAATCAATAACAGAAAACATCTCTGAAACGATTACTTCTACACAAAGAAAATATATGACATAAATTTTTGTGTTTTAAAGATCTACGGTTTTTGTGCAGGAAGCTATTGTTTATCCCTTACGGTTTACCAGATATGCGAAAGTAATCTAATGAAGAGGTCTTCAAAGTCTGTTTCAGGAGAGTTCAAAATATACATTTTATTTGCCAATTAAACATCTTCAATATAAGGCATTTTAAGCAAAGTCGTAAGTCACTTTTTAGGAAATAGAAACGTTCGAACAATATTCCAGGTAAAGGATTTTTTCCAGAAAAGCCTTCATGTCGCATCTTTGCAATTAACTAAACTTAAATACAAAGTTTGGTGTCTAATGGACTTTTGGATGCACGTCGTGACTATTCCTGCAGTGCTCTTCATTGTGTGCATCCAAAAGTATATATTAACATATTTAATATACGGCATTTAAATCAAAATCGTTTGACATGTTTGATTATATCGAAAAATTATGAAAAATATTTTAGTTAAAGGGTAGTTTGAGTGGGGAGAATTTTCCTTAAAATCTTCGTGTCGTATTCATGGAAGACACTAAAATTATGTACACAGTTTGGTGTGTAACCAACTTTTCCTTTTTGAGTTTTACTGATCTCACACTACATACTAACACCTTTTTCTGAAACTCCTTTTAAGATTCAGTGGTTCTGAAAACACGTATTTCCTGTGAAATCTCCTATTGAATTTTTGGGTGGTATATAATACTTATTTTACCTATTATGCACATTGTACGTATGTACTATAGAAAGTAAAAGTTAAATAAACAGAAAACATTACGTATCGAATACTTGGTGTTGTACATATTTTGAAACAGAATGGTCAGTGGTGTGGCGCATTTTTAGTTTAATCATTTCAGAATTTTCCACTTATTTCGTTTAATAACAATAAAATCTTATGTTCTGCAAGTAAATTTCATTTTTACTTTCTCTACACGTACTATATACATAGTATATAGCTATTGCATTCCATCCAAAAATTCGATACCGAGATTTCACCGGAAATACATGCTTTGGGTCCCCCTGAATCCAAAGAAAGTATTTTCAGAAAAAGGTCTGTGTGTGCGTCTGTATGTGTCTGTGTATGTGTCAGTGGACAGCATAGCTCAAAAACGAAAAGACCGTTGAATACCAAACTTGGTATTTAAGTTTGGTATTTTCCAAGGATGCGACACGAAAAAGTTCAAGATAATCCCCCACTCCCAGCTACCCCTTGCATGGAACTTTTTTAGAATTTTTTTTTTATTTTATCAAAAATGGCTCTAACGGTTTTGATTAAAATCCCGTATATTAAAGATATTTACATACTAAACAAAATATATATATTGAATATCTTGGGAATAGCCCCTGAAGACTACTTTATTCTGGATCAATTTTACGGAATTTTGCAAAACTACTAAACCGCAAGGGATGGTCAAAAACTTCACACAAAAATGTACAGCATGTTAAAAACATACAATTCATGTAATATACATTTTTTCATGGAGTTGGTCGTATATTAGGTATTCCTTGTTTTTGGTTTCAGCTTTAAAACACTTACAATTTTCTCATACAGGAATTTGTCAACTTCTGTCCATACAAACAAAGAAACTTCAGTATCATAGCAATTAGCTTTTGACTATCACTTTAACCTATGGTACTCCCTTATTTCGCTTCTACTCACAAGGAAGCAAGTAATAAGACTATTCCGGCTAATTCTTTCTCGATTTGCATGAAGCAAATAGAATCATAAGCTATAGAGATGTAGAAAAAGCCATGTGATTGTAACACAGCAGATTTTTACTATGTACTATAGTTTAGTATGAAAATAATCTGAGAAATGTTACTTTAATTATGATAATTCATCAGCTTTGAGCATTTTAAAGCAAGTGTATTTAATTATTCATTTCCATGTTCCTATGGCTTAACTCACTCTCACACAGAGCCACTCGATTATAAAAAGATCTAATATAATGTTGCTAAAAAGTTAATCTTCATTTGTTCTCTTCTTTGGATTTCGACTAACGAAGATGAAACGCCTCGATGTGTTTTTTGGATGCTCTCAAATATCACTAACAGCTACACTAATTTAATCTACAAAGTTGCCTTTAAGGAGAAGCCCAATGACGTCACATGACACTGCTTTACATATTTTTGTAATCGCTAATCATTTCGAAATTTTCAAAACTCTTGTTCTGTTCGTTAAACCTGTCCATTTATCTTCATATGGAGATGGAGTGTTTATGAATTTTACATGAGAGAGTGACTGGTCTTCTGCACAACTCTAGAGGACCAGAAGTTTATTTCAGGGTTATTTCCTTTTGAAGGACTGCCTTCACTACCATTAATGAGATTCCTCTTCCAGGCTGGATTTGCTTTCGTCTGCGTATTTTATTTCCCAAGCACTCTCCATTTCAGACAACTTGAACCGAGAAAGGTTTGAGTCTGTGAATGAAGATTTCTTAGAAATCTGAGAAGATGTGTTCATTATTTTTAACCAGCTCACTACAAACAATATCCCATAAATAACCAGCTCTTTCAGTCTACGTAACGCAACTTCGAAACTACGAAAATAATTTATAACAGATAAAAATTAAACATTTACAAAACAACAGATAAAATATGTGATTGTTCTATTCACATAACTTTCTCTATCTCTTCTACAAACAAACAATTCTTACAAACGATTATTCTGTTATCTACATAATGCTAATTAAGATAAAAATTGGTAGAATGCTTTTATTATTTAGTTCCTTATAAACAGAAGGGAAATTCACTAGGCTACAGGGATAGTCAAATCTTTTAAGACCTGTTGCTGTGAGTTTGGCATTTAAATTTGATTCTCTTCCAAGA
The DNA here is from genome assembly GCA_030762935.1 of Hymenopus coronatus. Lineage (NCBI taxonomy): Eukaryota > Metazoa > Arthropoda > Insecta > Mantodea > Hymenopodidae > Hymenopus > Hymenopus coronatus. Next base: position 100,287,293 of record CM060882.1, on the reverse strand, counting down.
ACAGGAGTAAAAAAGAGATATGAAACAAAATTAACCTCTGGTTTGAGAAATATTTAAGTACTTTAAATTTGAAGCCAACAACAGAGAAAATCACGGAAACGGTTGCCTACAAAAAGAAAATATATGGCATATTTTAGTGTTCTAACGCATATATTAGTTTTGTGTAGTAAGTTTTGTCTATCTCTTACTAGTTATGCAAAAGTCACGCAGAATGAACAGATATTCATTTCGGTTGTAATAAAAGTCTTTTAAATATATAAGCCATTTTAGAAAGGCGAGAGAGAGAGAGAGAGAGAGAGAGAGCGAGGGAGGGAGAAAGAGTGTTAAAGATTGCTTCAAGTCTGATGAACTGCTTTCTGTAAACTTATTCTATCAATTATTATCCATCCTTTTCAAATTACTAGTTTTATTTTATATCTATTTGTACTTTCTAGTGCACAAAGTAGGTAGAAAAGGTATTCTACGAGGGCCACCTCCTAAAATATTTACATAAATATGAAAAAGTGATTAATTTTAGATATTCAATTTCTTTCTCTCTCTCTCTCTCTCTCTTTCTTTCTCTCTCTCCCTCTCACTTTCTCTGAATTTGCTATTTGGCCGATCAGCAAGATTGCTACACCAGCCAGTGATAAATTGAGATTAACAATTACACATATAACAAACTGAGAACATAATCTCTAACATGTTCAAAAGATAACAAGATGGTACATGGCAGTGGGTAACGATTTATAAGTATATACTATTAAACATTAAATTATCCTGGGTAAATTAAAAGGTTTAACAAAGTTATCAATGTATGCAGTTGCTCACATTAATAATTGAGAACAGATGAGTGAAGCTAATAATTAGACTGCGAAATCACTGTCTTTAGAATCACCGAAGAGGAAGTTTTGAGGTCATTTTCTTTTTAATCTTCTCTTCTGAGGTTTTCTAAGTCCAATGTGATACGTTTTATTCCCTGGAAATTCAGATAGTCTTGTGAAGAATTTCTGTGAAAATAACCTGAAGTGTTATATAGTGAGAATTCCAAATTCCTGGTGGAACTGGTAATTTTTTATGAACAATAAAGCCTTGGTGATAGTGCGGAGAAATTTGTTTCACATAACCTGAAGTCGGCATATAGGAGTGTGCTGACTGTACACACACAGGTTCAAACTATGGGATGTAAAAGAGACTTATGCAAGTATTAAGAATTCCTTACTAGATGGCGATTTCTTGTGTAGTATAGTGTATAGTTTTGTGAATATGTAAATAGCTATTGTTGAAGTGTAGGATATATGAAAATTCCAGGCCAGTTTGTGTCTTAGATATTTAACTGGTGTTTCTGGAGGAAGCAAAATAGGCTGTTTTTCCTGGAGTAATACTGGAGGCGGGTTATTGGATTGTTCTTAAGGAGATCTTCGTTTCCGTCTTGTTGGTGTTTAGCTTATTTCTCCAAGTTGTGAACCATCTAGGTAGAAGGTTTAATGAAGTTTGAAGTATTCTAATTGCACTGTTTTAAACGAGTGTGAGTAGAAAATAACTGTCGTCTGCATACATAGCAGTAGAGTTTGTATCCGGTAAGTCATATATAAATACGTTGAAGAGTACTGGCTCCAGAATTGATCCTTGTGGAACTTCTGTTATTGGTCGAATGATAGATTTATAATTATCTATTCACTCCAGAAACTGTCACTGTGGGATAACGTTTTTATTATGTTGGTACGGTAATTTGGAAGTCCAATTCAATGTAATTTAACCAGTAAACCATACTGTGTCGAAAGCTTGAGCTATATCAAGGAAAACGGCAATAGTATATTGCTCTTCTCAAAAGCTTTTGTGATATTTTCAGTATCGTATTCTTATTAACTGATGAATTATTGAATGCTGAGGGCGAAAGCCGAATTGAAACGATGGTATGATATTGTTGCTGTAAATAAATGCTGCTAGTCTGGAGTGGATTTCTTTTTCTAATAATTTTGATAGTGTTGGTAGTAGACTGATTAGTGGATAACTCACTGGCAGATGCATAGGCTTTAGTGGTTTGAGAAAAATAATAATTTCTACATCTTCCCATGATTGAGGGAAATAGCCCATTCTAAATGAGGAGTTGAAGATTTCCGTTAATTAAGCGAGACGTTTCTTTGTAAGTTTCTTCAAAACTATATTTGGTATGAGATCATACCCAGGGGATTTTTCAATACGAGGATTCCTGATGAAAGAGGGTAACTTCTTCGGCTTTTTGTGTATGTTCGTAGAGTTCCTGTTCAATGTTGGAGATATTATTATTATTATTAGTAGTAGTGGTGGTGGTGGTGGTGGTGGTAGTGGTGGTGGTGGTGGTGGTGAATAAATTTTCGTGGTAAGAGGCAAGGGCATAGCATTTAGTATCAGAGTCTGTAATCATGTTGTCATCAAAATGAACTGTAGGCACTGATGTTGGTTCTCGTAAAATTCTTTTTGTTTATTACCAAAGTGAGCCATCGCTAGTTGATAAAGAAGACAAGTGTTTGATAAGAATTAGGGCGATGTTCTTGTTCTTGTCGAGTATATGACTGAGGCTATTTAGTTTTATTACGCTGCCAAGGATGTCTTTCTCGCTGCCACTGTCTTCGAATGCGATGTTTTTTGTTGTTTTTTTTATTAAGTGAATGATGTGCATAGGTAGGTAGCGACGATTTCTTGATCAGTAAGCGCAGGTTGTAGATTCTATGACACATGAATAAAGTGTGTCTGATGGGCAAGTTGGGTGATAGGCTGAATTTAATACTGTGAACAATCTAGACTGACTGAATCCAAGGGTTCCTAAGACATCTATTTCTCGATATCGACTTTTTGGGTGCATTACAATACCATCTCTATACACTTTGTACAGAGTACGTGTATAGAAAGTAATAACCTAATATATGTACTATTACATGGCTGTATTGTTGTACGAAATAAAATATACTCGTTTCGCTACAAGTATCCTAACCTTAGTTTCTGATTATCCATCGTATATATTCAAGTTGAATGACATAACAGCAATGCCAATATAGTAACACTTTCAGAAAAATCTATACAGGGATATAGAAGTTTTAAATTTGACTTTCAATGTCCCTTAATGCAGAGATAACGTATGTTGTACAAGTTCCAAATCTTAAGGATAGGGGTCATAAGAATGATGAAGATGAAGATGCTGAAGAATGATTATTTGTTTTCAGCTTGTGAGGACCAAACGAGCGTTCCGTTTTAGAATGTGAGAGTAGGCTAAAATCTGGAAAATGGGAAATACAACAAATTTGCAAACGTTTAAAGCAGCGAAAAGGAAGGTAAATTATAGCTTGAACTAGACTACCTGTAGCAGCATTATCTATGCTTTAAGATTTGCCATTCACATAAAATTCAGTAAAAGAGACAAGATATTCCAACTATATATGTACACACACATATAAAATATGCTTTACTCTCGTAAGAGTTCATTATACTTGGATTCTTAAGTGCTGTTTATTAAAATTGTTGTATAACGCACATTTTACAAGATTCTGGAATGAAAATATAGGTACCAGTCCGGCGTTCAAAAGCATTTCAGTAAGTTTCTGAAAAGTTATGAAGAATTGAAATGAAGTCATAAATATAATTGGCCTTAGAGGAGAACGGACCACCTTCCTACCCGATGAATTGATTAGGGAAATGACCATATAATTCCAAGGCAAACTTGAGCTATTAAGAGAGCCATTGAAATGACTGTGCAATTAAACATGTGTTGGAAACTCGTATTACCAGGCTTTAAATTTAATGGCATGATATTGCATTACATTAATGTCGGGGCGGTGACCAGCACAGAGACATTCTTAATATCCAACTTCATGTTACAGAGTTTAATTCTACTACCTACTTAAATATAATGTCAAAACTGAAGCACAACATATAATTTGCCTATACATATTGCAAGTGAAACAGTAATTATAGACGTTAATCTCTTCATCTCTTTCGGTACATACATGATGAATTAGAAGAATCACTAGAAGGGAAATGTTGCGCTGCACCTGCTTCTTTTGTTTTAAGACCGCCCATGCAGACCACCCTGCAGAAAGATTTCTTGGTGAGTTTGCCACCTCCAGGAAAATCATCTCATTTACACACGTTACTGAGAAGGCCGCAATTTGCACATTTGCCGCTGCACAGTTCCGAACTTGCAACTGCTTCTGAAAGCGGAACTGACATTTTTATGATTCAGAGAAGAGGCAGTGTTTGAAAGTTACGTCTTTGAAAGCCACAGTTTTTAGTCTACGCAAAAATAGGCAATATTGTTCTACATTTTTCTTACATCACTATCAACCACTATTTCGGCGATTTATTTAACCTAAGTATGTATTTAGAGTGTTTTAACATAACAAAATATGCTCTATTGCCATTTAATGAAGACAACAATCAGGGGTATTCAAGAATATATTACTTTCTCTAGCATGCATCTACATAGTGGATAGAGAATGTATTGTATTCCACCCAAAAATTTGATGTTCGAGATTTCACCGGAAATATGTATGTTGGGGTCCCCTGATTCCAAAAAAAAAGCATTTTTAAAAAAGGCTTCCTATGTGTGTCTGTCTTTGTGCCTTTAGACAGCATAGCTCAAAAACGAAAAGACCGTTAAATGCCAAACTTGGTATTTAGGTTTGGTATCTTCCAAGGATGTGACACGAAGACATTCAAGAAAATTACCCCACCACAAACTACCCTTTACATGGAAAAAGTTACGAAAATTTTGACTAAAATAGTAAACCGTAAAATTTAGATTAAAACTTACTGCATGAAAATGTAGAGCGCCTTAAAATACACACTTTATGCCATATATATTTTTTGTTGGAGTTGATCGTTTTAGAGATATTCCTGTTATTGGTTTCAGTGTCCACAGAGACCGAAGTGCTAGTAACTGTACCTCTGTTTCTATGTGTGCCGGGCAGATGGCAACTTCGTCACGGATCCACGGAGACCTATGTACCATGTAATTATATCTCTGCTTTTATATGTGCCGGGCAGATGGCAACTTCGACAGGTGTCCTCAGAGACCTCAGGGTCAGATGATTGTACCTCTCTTTTTATGTGTGCCGGGTAGATGGCAACTTCGACAGTGTCCACAGAGACCTAAGTGCCGGTTAATTGTACCTCTATTTTTGTGTGTGCCGGGTAGATGGCAACTTCGTCAGGTGTCCACAGAGACCTAAGTGCCGGGTAATTGATCCTCTACTTTTGTATGTGCCGGGTAGATGGCAACTTCGACAGTGTCCACAGAGACCTAAGTGCCACGTAATTGTACCTCTTTTTTTTTTGGGGTGTGCCGGGTAGATGGCAACTTTGTCAGGTGTCCACAGAGACCAAAGTGCCTGGTAATTGTACCTCTACTTTTGTGTGTGCCGGGTAGATGGCAACTTCGACAGTGTCCACAGAGACCTAAGTACCACATAATTGTACCTCTATTTTTATGTATGCCGGATAGATGGCAACTTTGTCAGGTGTCCACAGAGACCTAAGTGCCGGGTAATTGTACCTCTACTTTTGTGTGTGCCGGGTAGATGGAAACTTCGACACGTGACCACAGAGACCTAAGTGCCAGGTAATTGTAGCTCTGTTTCTGTATGTGCCGGACATATCGCAACTTCGACATGTGTCCACAGAGACCTAAGTGCCACGTAATTGTAGCTCTGCTTTTATATGGGCGGGGAAAATGGCATCCTTGACCCACATTCACAGAGGCCTTAGCACTAGATAACTGTACCTTTGCTTGTTAATGTGACGAGGACATTAGCAGCTTCGTCGATGTTCTTACAGATCTTAGTGCCAGCCGGTTGTGTGCTTCTACGTGTGCCGAGCAGATGAAACTAGGGTACCGACCACATTATCTGGTTTCATAATCTACAGATAAATGAGAAAGCACTAACCATTTCCACGTATTTTATTTTTTATTATTGTATTAGATTTAGGGGGAACTTTTGGTCATGGTGTTAAATAACCAATCGGGTATTCACGTTGATCAATCCATGGGATTTGAGCCCGGGACCTCCAAATGCGTTACCGCGTATGTCTTCCGCTATATTTTGTTACACTTTCTTGTACTTATTCCGCAGTGCTTAAACTCATTTGGTTTTACAAATAGAGGTTGACATTTAACTCAAAAGTTTGTTTCTTTGGCTTTAATACTTTTAATAAATATTGTTTTTTTCAAGATGTTTAACATATGTATTTGGTTATGAGCAGCTTCATTAGAATTTTTTTTTATAATTCAAGCTATTGTATCTTCAACTTTATTATTCTTAATTCAGTGTTTTTTATGGAATTGGGCCAAATTATAACATTGCTCATTATCCTTCGGAGTCAAATTTTACTTTCTCTATACGTACTATGTACATAGTGTATAGAGAAGGTATTGTACTCTACCAAAAATTTCGATACCAAGATTTCACCGGAAATATATATTTTAGGGTCACAAAAAAAGTATTTTCAGAAAAATATCCGTGTGTGTGTGTGTCCGTGTGTCTGTTAACACGATAACTCAAAAACGAAAAGTCGGTAAAATACCAGAGATGCGACACGAAGATTTTGAGAAAATTTCCCCCACCCCAAACTACCCTTTACATGGAATTCTTTTCGAAATTTTTATTTTCTAAAAAATGGCTCTAACGATTTTGATTAACATATCGTATATTAAAGATATTTACATGCCAAAATGTATATTTTAAATTTTCTGGGAATAGCCTCTGAAGACTACTTTATTCTCGGTCAATTTTACGGAATTTTGCATAACTGCTAAACCGTAAGGGATGAACAAAAACAATTAATAATAAGAATTCCTTTCCTTTGAAGTTTTAAAAGTAAGACTTAATTTTGGTTTACAAGACCAATGTTTTATTATTAAACTATTAAAACATTTAATGTTAATAATATTTTACCACACAACAAATGTAGAGCACCTTAAAACACACACTTTATGTTATATACATTTTTTTTTTCGTGGAATTGATTGTTTTTGAGATACTGCTTGTTTTTTTTTCAGCTATAAAGACTTATACTTTTCTCATACAGGACATCGTGAACTCGTGTCCATACAAACAAAGGAACTTCAGTCGCAGAGCAACCAGCTTTTGACTATCACTTTAACCTATGGTACCCCCTTATTTTGCTTCTATTAACAAGGAGGCAAGTAATAAGACTATTTCTGCTAATTTTTGCTCCATTAGATGAAGTAAATAGAATAATTTGTTGTAGTGATACAGAGAAAGCCATGTGAATGGAACACATCATATTTTTATGTATACCTACTGAAATATAAAGTTTACAACAGAGAACAATTATTTAAAGCTGTATATGAGTTTAATATTCTGAATTATGTATTTGTATTTGCTTTGATAATTATCAGATTAACTCATTAAGCCAAAAACAATATTTTCAATTGATGTTTATACGGAATTTTTAGTTTTCTGAGACTAGAAATGAGTTCTTATTGAGTGACTTTAAGAACATCCCATTTGCGCTGCAGGTAAAGCAATCAGTATCAAGAAGAATGTTTTCTGTCAAAAAATAAATACTTCTTTCCATGAAGCAAATCCACTATATGTACTGCACACAACCATTCATTGCACCAGGCCCCTGAACCTTTTAACATGAAAATAAATGAAATAAGAGGGAATTTGTAGTAGTATCAATGCCAAAAACCAAGGAGATCGACAGCATCGGGAATAAAAAACCTCTCGCTCAATAAATTCATAATTTGTGTTTAACCACTTTTCATTTTTAAGTTATCTATGCTTTTTTACATATAAACACACAAGCAAGCGCACACACGCAGCTTTTTCTAAAAATATGACATGCTCCATTCACATGACCTTCTCTATGGCTCTGTAACGAATTATTGTTAAAAAGCTTATTCTTCTACCTACTTCATATTAATGGAGAAAAATATGAGCAGAAATGGTCTTATTACTTATGTATTTAATAAAAGGGAAATAGGGGAATACACTTGACTGGTTGCTATATGATATAAATTCGTTCTCCATGCATGAATTGACAAATTGCCGTATGAGAAAAGTTTACATATTTTAAAGTTGAAAACAAGTACAAAAATATTTTAGAAATGGTTAAATCCGAAACAATTGCGTATGAAACAAATCATAAGTTTTAACAAGATCTATATTTCTATTCAATAGTTTTTACTTTCTCTAGCCCCGTATGTACAATGTACATATGGATTGAGAAGTATTGCATTCTACCGGAAAATTCGATGTCGAGATTTCACCGGAAACACATGTTTTAGGACCCCCTGAATCCAAAAAAAGCATTTCCAGAAAAAGGTCTGTGTGTGTGTCCGTGTGTTTGTGAACACGATAACTCAAAAACGAAAAATAGCTAAAATAACAAACTTGGTATTTAAGTTCAGTATCTTCCAGGGATGCGACACGAAGATTTTGAGAAAAATCCCCCCACCCCAAACTACCCTTTACATGGAACTTTTTTCGAAAATTTTGATTTTCTTAAAAATGGCTCTAACGATTTTTATTAAAATATTGTATACCAAAGATATTTACCTGACAAATAAAATGTGTATATTGAATTTTCTGGTAATAGCTTCTAAAGACCTGTTTATTCTGGATGAATTTTGCTTAATTTTGCATAACTAATAAACCATAAGAGATAGACAAAAACTTACTATACAAAAAATGTAGACTTGTTAAAATATACATTTTATTCGTTTTCGAGGTATTCATTGTTATTAGTTTCAGTTGTGAAGTACTTATACTTTTCTCAGACGGGAGCGTCCGTTTTTCTTTTGTTCTACTCCTGGCCAAGAAAAGAAGCGATTTGTAATGACAATCGCATAACGACAGCTTTTAAAACATTTGACTATCAATTTAGCCTAGGGTATTCCCTTATATTCTCCTACTTATAAGGAACTAAGTAATAAGAACATTGTGCTGAATACCTCGATTAACAAGGTGCAGAAAGAAGAATAATCTTATGTAAGAAGTTTGTAGAACGGCTAGAGAAAGTCATGTGAGTGTAACACATCAGATTTTTTGTCTATATCTTAATCCTAACCTCTTACCTATCTCATTACTAGTTATAAAAATTCATTCAGATTGAAGAGGAACTCAGAGACTATTTCCAAAAAAATAATTTTATCTGTGATATAAATAACTATAATATAAATAATTTTCCTTAGAATTATTTGAGATATTTTTAATTAAATCAACATTTTCAAAACTTTTTCTATATAAAAGGTAGTTTGGGGTCGAGGAGTTTTCTTGAAAAACTTCCTGTCGCTTTCTTGGAAGACACTGAACTTAAATATAAAGTTTGGTATTTAATCGACATTTAGTTTTTGAGTTAACGTATTCATAGGTACATAGACGCGCGCACACAAACACACGCACTCAAAAAAATACACAATGACCTTTTTCAGAAGTTATTTTTATTGGATCCAGGCGGCCCTGAAATGTGTTATTTCCAGTGAAATCTCAGTATCGAATTTTTGGGTGGAATGTAATAGCTTCTCTACCTACGCACTTACTGTGCTCGAAGTAGAGGAGGTAAGAACCAATTGCGTAGCATGAGAAATGCAGGTTTGGAATGCACTTAAACTGCGAAGAAGCGCATTTGTGCCAATCTCACATATATTTTCATTTTAAGAATCTATGAAGCCTCTTATTTTACCACGCATTTATTGAAGCTCATTCTTTCTTTACCCCTGTAAATATTAAATGTCTCCATTGCATCCTGTTCACCACACTGAAAGTGTTAACGACACGCCAAAATAAATTACAAGCTGTTCACACAACAAAATATCAGTTCAAACAGAGCCGCAAGCAGGAAAACCGCAAAATCGAAAGTGGTTGTTAAAATTCCTACGGGCCCTCGTATAAAGTTGTTAGGATTTTCTGCCGAAATGAAATGAAGGAGTAACCAATCATTTCCGGCTGGTTTGTTCATCTAAACTGGCGATTCATAAACCGAACCACAAAAGCGTTGGAATGCGATTTCCTCAGAACAAATTATTTTATAAGGTTATTGCTAGTTCTGTAATATTAAAGAACCTTACACACAATGTTTCTCTTATAGAGAATTGAGAAATACAGTATAATAAGAATTTTAATTGTTTCGAAACAGATCATCCTCCTCTTGCTTACATGCATACTTACTTAACCATTTTCTCAGTTATATATTTACGTAAGATATATTTACGTACTTACTTACCTACTGCTTATCTACTTAGCTGCCTACTTATCTACTTACTTATTTATTCATTTACTTATTTACTTGTCCCTCACTCATTTAATCACTCACTTAGTTACCCCTTTATCTTCATACTTACCACTTATTGTCAGAATGACTGTCTTCTCCCCAAGCACATATAGCTTTGTCCAAAACCTGATGGCCTTTAAAAGGGACCGCTACCTCCTGTCACAGGCAATAACCATTAGCTCACAAAAGACGAGCCAGCACTACAGGTGAGAAGCAACTAGTAAAATCTCTGCTTTCTGGAGACTCGAAAACTCTACTTGCAAGTCGAGATCCACGCCTCATTAAGGGACCAATAATGGAAGACTTGGCAAGTGGGAGAGCTACCAAACCTCAAAGTCACGCCGAGGTTTATCATGTTTTGAAAAATAATATACAAACAAATGTCTTGATTTAACAACATGTCGAAGAACAAGCAAACGCAGTTCATATCATATCCAGGATGGATGATCAGCCCACTACCTGATGTGGTAGTGAATACGAAGAAAGTAAGATCTACTGATTACTAGCATTCCACTTGCAACCAAAGAAACTGCAAAAGAAACAACTTTGCTCAGGTTGTTCGGCCCCGGGGTTTGTCTGGGTTCTGCCGAATGCGAATAATTCACGTTTTCACAGCAGCACCTCTCTAGGTAAACATTTCAATAGCTGCTTAAAGTTACTTTTAGGATAGCATTAACACAAATTTATTTATTTATTCATAAACCGTAAACAATATTCATTATTTGGTTTACGTTTTTAAATACATTATTTAAATAGTATTTAATATGAAATAAATATTAAGTAACAGACCTTCTGCATCTTTTGTTGCGCCTGCTTTAGGGCCGTTGTTGGAATCTCTAAATGGTACAGTTTGGGTTCAAAATAATTAAATAGTAACTTTATATTTAATTTGTCACAAATACTTTTACTATAGAGAGTTTCTTATTTGCTCAGATTTGACATGTTTGTTTTGCGAAACTAATGAAATTAAAATTAATATTATAGTTTATACGTTCAAGATAATAACATTTTAAATATATGCTAGTAGGCTTTCACGGCCGGTAATATTATTGGTAAAAGATAACATATCCGGGCTTGTAGGCCGTGGTCGAAAATTAAAATTATTAAAATAATTAAAACTTTACGTTTTGTCCTCAGCAGTCAAATTACTCCCCTCCCACTACCTCAACAGTATATATTGCCGACACGATGACTCAAACACGAAAAGTTGCGACACGAAGATTTTGAGGAAAATACCGTACGTTAAAGATATTTACATGTCAAATACAATGCATATTTTGAACTTTCTGGGAATAGTCTCTGAAGACCTCTTTATTTATGATTTTGTTAGTAAACTGTAAGAGATAGACAAAAACTTACTATACAAAAAATTTAGACATCGTTAAAGCGTACAATTTAGATTATGTACATTTTTTTCGTGAAGTTGACCATTTATGAGATATTCCTTGTTATTGGTTTCAGTTTTAAAATGCACTTTTCTCATACGAGAACTTGTCAGCTCCTGGTTGCAAACAAACAGATTTCAATCCTATAGCAACCCAGTTTTAAAACATTTGACTGTTGGTTTAGCCTAGTGTAATCCTTTATTTCCCTTCTACTTATAGGGAACTAAATAACAAGACCGTTTATACTAATATGTATCTTTTAGCATGAAGCTGATAGAAGAAGCTTACTAACAATAATTTATTATAAAGATGTAGAGAAAGTAATGTTTATGAAGCACAACAGATTTTTTTGATTTTTTTTTAATTGAGTGCTGCAATCCTTTTAACCCTCGAAGGGATATCCTTTGGATGTTGGGCCACCTGGTTTAGAGAGATCGCTGTAAATGAATCGGTTTTTGTAGGTTATCCCCAGAAAACCCCAGATATAATCTTACTTGACTTGCAAATACATAAACATCCATTTTGGGAGGAATCCAAAACATCTGTCACTACTCTGGAAGACCTGAACTTAACTACCAAGTTAAACATTTAATTTACATTTCTCTTTAGATTTAAGTGGTGCATACACACATACACATAATGCTTTTACTTTTGTGTGTTCTTTTTTTCTTTTTCTTTTGTGGATACTGGAAGCCAGAAACGTACATTTCCGTTAAAATTGCCTTTGGATATTTTCTTTGGTAGAGACAATATTTCCTCTGATTGGTATAGGTAAATAGTGGAGAAAGAGAAAATATTGCAATTGCTTTCTGAGAGTACATAACTGACAAATAACATTGCTCTTCACTCCCAGATTATCGGAGTAATCTTCTCTAAATTAAACGTACGTTTTCTTCCCTATTACTTCGCACATTTGCATTAGTGACGGGCATAGGTGAGAACAAAGGCGACATTGTGTATTTCAAATACTTTTTTTCGTATCGGTGAACTAATTGAGATTATTACGTCTCAGGATCGTGGCCGCGACGGAGATAATACATTACAGATAATATAATACTTGTAAATGATACACTGGTTTCACTGGTAACATGTTCTTATATATGCTTCAATATCACTGGATACAATAATTATTAACACTGTATGATGGCGTAGATAAATTAAGATTGCATTCCACTAGCGTGGTAACAGCACGCGTTCCCGCCAAATGCATAGAACGCTACCCTTGTGCCGAGCAATGATGATCACATGAAAACTGACAAATAAGGAATGACAAAGTTTGAGCGTCTATTCAGCTCTTATATAGGCTCAAGCTTCTTCTACATGTTTCTCCTTATTAAACATTCTTTAAGTATGTAATAATGACGCCTTTTATTTATAAATACATTACTTTAGGTACATATAATATTTATTTCATAAGCTATTTGCGCTTAGTGAATATTTAAATATGGGTATCCAATGCTTGGGAATGCAGTATACTAGAAAGAACAACTTCCTTTTTCATGCACGTAGCAATGCAATTATCATTGCTGAATTTTTTTAAATAATTAGTTCTGATCATAAATGAAATTATACTTAAATACACATTAAATTCAATATTCTGAGCACTTACAAGCTAATTACTTTCGGTAATTAATTTTGCCTTTACCACATTATCAATAAATCAATATGGCATCAATTTCCTTCCATTAAAAAAAAATAAACACTTGATATGAAAACACTTGGCTTCCATATATTAACGTCTTAGTCCTGTCTTTCGTATGATAATTTGCTCGACTTCAACCTTCTAAACTGTAATGATTTTTACCACTGATATTGAAATCATTACAATGAAATAACTTAGCGACATGTAAATGAAGGTTTGAAATTCTTAACAAATAATGCTAGTTTTTTTGCTAAATTTATACCACAGATATAATACAATGCAAATAAGTAACAGTGTAAATTTCGTCAATATTACTGTAACGGTTTGGATGTTATGTTAAACATGTTTATATTCTTATCACGTCACTAAACAGTCCCTTTAGACAAAACAATTAAAATTATGATCTAGTATTTTAAACTTTTTAAATTGTCCTAGGTTTGTGTGTCTCCTTCAGTCTAGAATCAAAAAATACTTTAGTGCTATGAATGTGATGTTTGGTCATAAAAACATGATTTTTGTGTTTGAAAATTGAAAACATATATTTAAATACAACCGATAGTGAAACATAGTGCAATTCTTATTTATTGCATCTCTGTGAATGTACAAAAAGTTTTATTTGGATAACAGAAAAACTTTAAGGAGCAAATACAGGAAGAAAATTACTGAAAATGTACAGCATGTTTCAAAAATACGGGGCATAATTTCAGGTATGTATTTCCCACATGAAGACAATCAAAATAGTTCATTATAACATGTGTCCGAAAATGCTTCATTTCCGAGTTATGGCCTTTACAACATTGCAAGTCCCACCTGTAGACAATCAAAACAGTTCATGTCCGGAAATGCTTCATTTCCGAGTTAGGGCTTCACAACATTGGAATTCACTGGAACGTTTTTCTTTCCGCAGGTCTTTGCCGTCAAAGGAGACATTAGGAGGGCGCTCTGATAGCTCATTCTGAGGAAGGTTACATTCAGTGTTCTTTAGGCGTTAAGACTGTGCGACATGTATTCAAATCAAGAGCTGGCAGAGATACACTTCATGTACGGTAAGGCGGACAGCAATGCTGCGTTGGCTCGTCGTTTGTACTAGCGACAATGTCCACATCGGAAGACATTTGTACGCCTCCATTCCCGTCTGTGCGAGTATGGAACATTCACCTCTCCTGGTTTGGGAAGGGGACGACAAAAATCTACAACTCCAGAAGTGCAGGAGGAGATTCTGGAGGCTGTGGACAGGACTCCTTCTATCAGGACACGACGGTTAGCGTTACAAGTCAATGTTCCTCATACGACTGTCTGGAGACTGTTGAACGAGTATCAATTGTATTCTTATCATTTGCAACGTGTACAGGCCCTGTCACCAGCAGATTACTCTGCACGAGTTAGGTTCTGTCAGTGGTTCTTGCAGCAGTGTGGTGTAAATCCGAACTTTTCTGCCGTCGTATTATTTACAGATGAAGCACAGTTCACAAGAGATGGCATAACAAATTTCCACAATCAGCATGTATGGTCGCATGAAAACCCACGTGCAACTGTTGTATCTCATCACCAGGTGCGGTTCTCCCTCAACATGTGGGCCGGTATCATTGGTGATCTATTAGTTGGACCCCATGTACTTGTAAACAGACTTACGGGGCAGGCGTACACAAACTTCCTGGAAAACACCATACCTGACGTTTTCGAAGACACTCTACTGATCAATCATCAACATATTCACTTCTTGCATGATGGCGCTCCTGCACACTTCAGTCTTACGGCTCGCCGGTACTTGGATCGAAGGTTTCCTGATCGATGGATAGATAGAGGTGGCCCAATTGCTTGGCCTCCACGCTCACCTGATCTGAACCCTCTCGATTTCTACTTGTGGGGCCATTTAAAAGCATTGGTTTATTCGTCTCCGGTGCCGGATTTGGAATCCCTTCGGAATCGAATTGTGGCAAGTTGTGAGGTCATACGCAATACTCCTGGAGTTTGGGATCGTGTTCGCAGGTCAATGAGACATCGATGTGAGGTCTGTATTCAAGCAGGAGGTGGACATTTTGAACATCTTCTGTAATGACAACAACCTGCGGAAAGAAAAACGTTCCAGTGAATTTCAATGTTGTGAAGGCCATAACTCGGAAATGAAGCATTTCCGGACACATGTTATAATGAACTAATTTGATTGTCTACATGTGGGAAATACATACTTGATATTATGCCCCGTATTTTTGAAACATCCTGTATATAGCGAGAAAGTAAGGAAATATTTAAATGCATGACTCAAATTAAAATCCATCAGGTTGGTAGGTTGGAATCTAGGCTTTCCTTTTCCTCTCCTCTGCTGCTGTCGTTTCTGTCCTTTTCCTCTTGCATTATTCTTCTTGCATTACTGCTTAGCTTCTGCATAACTTCGTTTTTTACTTTGCATGATGCGAATTAAATCTCGTCGAACTGAAGTTTTTCTTGCCGAGTTCGTTTCACCTCTAATTCTTTGCTGTAGCTCCAATGACTTAAGGAATTTAAAAATGACGCCTGGTGGCCAAGTGTGTATATCTTTTTGTATTCAGGAATGTTTAAATTATTTTATGGTTTAAAATTAAAAAAATCTTACGTATTACAGTCGTAATACTTTCTCTAGCTCCTCTACAAACAAACTTCTTACAAAACACAATTCTTCTTTTAACACCATGCTAATCGAGATAAATATTAGCAGAATTTTATTACTTAGTTTCTTATTAGTATACTGGAACTAAGGGAATAAAGTGGGCTAAAGTGATTGTCAAATGTTTTAAAAGCTGTCGTCATGCGATTGTCATTGCAAATCGCTTCTTTGCTTGGCCAGGAGTAGAACAAAAGAAAAACGGACACTTCCGTCTGAGAAAAGTATAAGTACTTCACAATTGAAACCAATAACCCCGAAAACGGCAAGCTCCACGAAAAAAATGTGCATGACACAACTTGTGTATTTTAACAAGATCTATATTTTTTCACAGTAAGTTTTTGTCTATCCCTTACGGTTTACTAGTTATGCCAAATTAAGCAAAATTCGTCCAGAATAAACATGTCTTTAGAAGCTATTTGCAGAAAATTCAATATATACATCTTATTTGTGATAGATATGGCTTTAATAAGTGAGATTTTAATTAAAATCGTTAGAGCCATTTTTAAGAAAATCAAAATTTTCAAAAACTTTTCCATGTAAAGGGTAGTTAGGGTTGGAGGCATTTTCTTGACAATCTTCGTATCGCATCCTTGGAAGATACCAAACTTATGTACCAAGTTTGGTATTTAACCGTCTTTTTGTTTTTGATCTGTGATTCCAGACACACACACACTCTCTCACACACACAGACACACACTCTCACACACACACACACTCTCACACACACTCACACACAGACACACATACACACACAGACACACACACATACATGGACCTGTTTCTGAAAATGCTATTTTTAGAATCAGGGGGTCCTATATATATATATATTTCCGGTGAAATCTGGACATCGACTTTTTGGGTGGAATACAATACTTCTTTATCCATGTGTACACTGTACATACGGGGCTAGAGAAAGTAAAAATCGATGTTAGTGATTTCTCATGAAATTTCAGTCATGCATAGCCTTAACTATGAGTGCATTATACCATTATAAGACTTGTTTTAAAGCTTAACCCAAGGAGCACCAAGTTTTATTACGTTGTACAGAGCAAAACTAGTCCTTGTTTCTTCACTCCTCTCATACGTTTTGATTTTAAGTGATTGTCTCGGTGACATAACCGAAAACACAAAATATATAAGTATACCTAATTCAGAGTTAAAGAATTCAAATCAGTTGTTACCAACTATACATATATATGATATAGAATTTACCAGTCAGCGGCTTTTTTTATTTATTTATTGATCTGAACATAAGAGGTTATAATGTTCATTACAAAATATAATCACAATAATTTTATAAATCTATCTCATGCATAAGTAACAAACAAAACTTGAAAATGGAAATAAAAGTTACAAACAAAGAGGAACTGTTTTGGAGCTATTCAGAATTATTGGTTTCAGTCTTAAGCTACTTAAACTATTATAGCCTAATTTATTAGTAATAAAAATATTCTTAATTTTTAAAAAATTGCATGCTGGCAACCCATATTATGGAAATATAAGGAAATTTTGTTCATTTGGGGCCTACATATGACATTTTAGGCTACCCTCATTTGAGGAAATGAAAAGAAATAATGGAATTTGTGGCAATAAACTAATAATGGTATTTCAAAATTATTATTTATATTAGAATAGCTCACATTTACAAAGTTGCTAACTCAAAGGCATCCCAAAACCAAAAGTTGGTCAAGGCTTCATATGATATTTATGCAAACATTCAATACAGAGCGTCACTTACATTTCTTACAGTACATCTAGACCTTCCTTTACAGTTCTCAAACTGGCATATTCTTTGTTTTTCACACTTCTGGATGATGTAAGTTTCAGATTATATCTTCTGACTGGTGATTTGTCCTGAGAAATAGACGAGTTATGTTGTCTTCCCTTAGTTCTTTAGGCAATTCTGGATTCTTTTATACTGAATGAGAAATTCCTGCATTACCCCTCTTGCATTTACCATAATCATACCTACTATCACGTCGCCCTCCGTGGTGTAATGATTAACATGCTAATTTCATATGCCTGAGATCGCGGGTTTAAACCCGCGGAGGACGATGGATTTTTTCGAGTGTAAAAATACTTAGCATAGCTTCCTTCAGAATGGAAGTAAAGCACGTAAAACAACTTCAAACTTTGCCTCTGAGCAAAATTAAGGGTCTTTCACACCCAACTTAGAATTGGACGCTGAGAACCGCAGCAGTTAAATAGCGTCACAACATTTACATTTTACCTACTAGCATTGTAAAAAGACACCATTATCGCTTTTTTACCATGGAGTGCAAATATATGCGTCTGAAAAGAGTTCTTCAAAAGTCCGGAATTTTCTTTCAATTCATCTGAAAGACAATAAAAAACCACTCCACACAACAGTTAAGATGAATAACTGTAGCAGAGAGCCAGCAACAGTGCCCATTGGTGGATGAAACCTAACTTTACCACAAAAAAGCACATTGTTGATTTGAAATAGCAAATATCATAATAATAAAGGAAAAACTGACTGTCCTCAATAGAGGACGATGGGCGCTAATGGGTAAACTTTTCTCAAAACGGAAGTCATATTTCCTTTTGTTCCTCATTTGTTTACTCCTAGCAAGCACAGAGAACCGAATTTCAAATGTTTTACGTAGCAACCACCTTTTAAAAGACTTGACTATCAGTTTAGCCTAGTGTATGACTTGTTTCCCTTCTTCTTACAAGGAAACAAGTAATAGAACATTTTCTGCTTATGTTTATCTTGATATGAAGTAGATAAAAGAACAATCTTTAGTAAGAAACATGTTTGTGGAACATCTAGAACAAATCATATGAATGGATCACACCAAGTTTTATTTTTATATTAGCCCCAATTATTGTAGAACAATTTTCACTGTTCCCATTCTCCAAAACTGTTGATTTTTCAAAATTTAATAATGTATTTATCAAAACTATATGACCATTTTTGTAGTGCATCTACTTTTGAGGGAAGTATAAACATTCTAAAACAGAAAAACATTGCATTGTGTGGAGCATTTTGAATATGGAAATGTTGCAAAAAATGTTTGCTAGAAACTAAGATTTAAAATTGGGACTACAACTGTATATTTAAAACATCAGTTAAGTGGTACTTAAAAGGGAAAAGCGATATCTTTTCTTAAAGTTTATAACTCATGGTATTGTATTTTGAAGTTTTCATATTGAGTCATTATTGTAACTCGATAGACTATGGTTTAATTACTTTGCATGATAAACAATGCGATGGAATGGTTGAATCTGTAGAGAAGGGTCGGTTTGTTGATGTGGATATAAGGGCACGAAGTTGATTAAGCCATTAAAGCCAGGTGCCGGTCTGGTTCATTAACAAGACACGCAAGAGTGCCTTAAGAACAATAAGGACATCCCTGAATGACCACGATGAAGACATCAATGTCAGCCTGGGGCTACCGGCGTACATCAGCTGCCAGAGAACCGGTACTTCTGCTCACACCTTGTCCACGGCCACGCCATTCTTCCATCTTGTGTGCCCAACTACCGGAAACCTGGCATTACATTCTACCGGATGAGTCAAAACAAAAGTGCATCTGATCACGGCACAGGTTGAGATTGCCGGGGATTTCCATGTCATACATGAATAGTTTGTCGCTCTGATTACAACTACCATTCCTTTGTATCTCTTCACCACCTAGCTATCAAGGAACAACCATTATTTATCCTGTTTGGAGTTACGGCCATAAGGTCTTTTCTTCCACTGTATAGGCAATACATAAAATTTTATACCACCACTTAATAAAACAAATATCAAGACCTTATATGTCCCATACACATGACTTTCTCTACATCTCTGCAATAAATTATTGTTAAAAAGCCTATGCTTCTATTTACTTCGTGATAACGAGAAAAAATTAGTAGAAATAGTCTTATTATTTGCTTCCTTAAAGTAGAAACGAAATAAGGGGGTACCACATGTTAAAGTGATAGTCAAAAGTTGGTTGCTATGTGACTCAAGTTCCATTGTTTGTATGAACAGGAGTTGACAGATTCGTGTATGAGAAAAGTATGTTTTTTAAAGCTGAAATCGAAAACAAGAAATGTCTCAAAAACGATCAACCCTACAGAAAAAAATCATAATGGCAAGCTTTTGTCCATCTCTTACGGTTTAGCACTTATGCAAAATTCCGTAAAATTCATCCAGAATAAAGTAATCTTCAGAAGTTATTCCCAGAATATTCAAGATATGCATTTTATTATTGTTATTGATATTTAATCTAAATTGCTAGAGCCAGTTTTGAGAAGATCAAAAAGCTCAATATAAAGGGTAGTTGGGGGTGGGGGCTTTTCTTGTCTGGTATTTAACGGTCTTTTCATTTTAGAGCTATGCTATCCGCAGACACAGACACACACACACACACACACACACACACATACACATGCACACGCACACACGGACCTTTTATCAAAAAATTTTTTTTTTTCACTCAGGGGGACCCAAACATATATTTCCGGTGAAATCTCGGTATCGAATTTTTGGGTGCATTAAAATACCTTCCTATATACGATATACATAGTACGTCTAGAGGAAGTAAAAAGGTGCTGAAATGAAAAGCAAAAATTATAAACGAAATTACTTTAAGTGGTATATTCATGTACCGATGACTTCACGGGTAGCAACCGAGTTAAATTGGAATCGGAGAAATTCAAACTTTCAACCATCTAGTCTCTGAAGATTATCACAGAGTCAAGATGGTTGAAAGCTTGCATTTCTCCGATTGCAATTTAACTCGGTTGCTATTCCGTGAAATCTTGTGTAATAACCAAAACCGAGAAGGCTTTAAATCTTTAATATTCATTTAGGTTGAAACACATATTAGTCATTATTTATTAATGGTGTTTAACGCACGCTTTTACTACAAATGCTACCGCAGGCGAGCATATTATCATATTTACAATTGAAATACAACACATAAGATATTAGTAACAATAAATGACAGTAGTGATGTATTTATTAGGTTTGATTATAAATGTATGCCCTAATTTTCCGCTTGAACAGTATAACGTTCCGGCAGTCCCTTATGTCGAACTACTGCAAAAACTATCTGGATTAGTTTATCTAAATACTAAGTGTTAAAACATGCAGTATTTTTACTTTCTCTATCATATATACACAATGTGCATAGTATGTGTCCCTGTGTGTATATGTCTGTTATGTCGGAGGGGATATCGCACCACAGCAATTGGCTTACAGAAGCCACAACTGTTGGATACGATGAGAATGATTTCAAAGGGCGTTCGAAACTTGAGGGTGGGGAAAGAGTCCCGGGGAGAGTCCCTAAAATATTCCAAGCTGTTCTTCATTTCGACGTGGGGAGCGCTAGGAGCCCCCTCCCTAGTCTGACCAAACTTCATGAATCTATAAACGACTTCCAACGCCATCCCGCCGCCCAGAGCTGTATACCCAGAACGCAGTCAGCACCGAGGACGGACGCCATCATCGTAGTCTCACCGACGCACACAACCCTGAAAGAGACCGGTTAGATGAAATGGATATGAAATGAAGGGACAAGAAGTTTGGGGTTGAAGTCTCCCCAGCATTTGCCTAGTGATCCGGGAAAACTTCCGAAAAAATGCGATGAGTCTGAGAGGTTGTCAAGAAAATCGATCTCATGACCTTTCGAATGCCAGTCCCTGACGAGACGCCTGAACCACGTAGCTCGGTATGTACATAGTAGCTAAAGAAGGTGTAATATTCTACCCAAAAATGTGACACCAAGATTTCATTGGAAATATATGTTTTGAAGACCTCTGAATTCAAAAACAATATATTTAGAAAAAGGTCAGGGTGTGTGTCTGTAGACAGCTTAACCTAAAAACTAAAAGTTGCTTAAATTTTAAAATTAGTATTTAACTATTGTCCTTCAATAGTTTGCAACATTAGGTCCTATGCTCTGATTCATATACAAATGAATACATTTTAAGTTATGATCTGATAGCTGGTTTCTCTAATGTGGTTTACAAGGATATTAGACTTCCACAAATTAAGCACCGCTGAACTAATGACAACCGCCACTGCAGTACACCTACTGATAGATACTGTGTTCCTCTCTGTCCTGCCCGTGTTGTCCGCACAGTCAATGCCTGCCCTGACGTCATTCCGCTTCGTAATGCTGGCGGCCGCTGCACTAGCCTAAAGCGATTATCCAATCTTTTAAAACCTGTCGCTCTGCAATTAAATTGAAATTCGGTTCTTTGTGCATGGCCGAGTAAAACAAAGGAGATATGAAACGAATGACGAGTTTCCGTTTAATTTCTTAGTTCAGATTCTGACAGACCATACTACAACTGCTATTTCTAGTATTACTACTGCTGCTACTACCGTCATTACTATTCGCACCACTCTACTACCACACCTACTAGATTGAAATTCATAACAAGGAATAAGTAAGTGTCTCGGAAACTGTTAGCTCCATAACAAAAATGTACTGTACATTGTATTTTGACGAGATCTACATTGTTTGTGTGATAAGAGTTTGTATCTCTCCCAGAGTTTACAGCTGTCTAAAAGTTATTCATAATTAAGAGGGATTTAGAGACTATTTAAACAAAATTCCAGATATGATTTTATTTCACATGTAAATATCTTGAATGTATGAAATTTTAATCAGAATATTTATAGCCTTTTTAAGAAAATCGAAATGTTCGAACATTGATCCATGTAAAGGGCACTTTGGAGTGAGGGATTTTCTTGAAAATCTTAATGTTGCATTATTGAAACAAAATTAAACTTAAATATCAAGTTTGGTATTTAGATTTTTTCGCTTTTCATTTATCTGCTCACACTCAAACACACACACACACATACACACACACACCAAAATATGTTTTAAACACTTTTTTTTTTTTTTGATTCAGCTGTCCCCAAAAATGTCGATATCAAAATGTTGGCTTGAATACAAGACCTTATTTACTTACAGAGTACTTAGTGCAGAACGTAAAGTGTAATGTTGATAAAGAGATATGTAGTTGTAAATTACCTATAATATATGGATAAACTGATTTTCATTCAAAGTAAATAAAAAGCAAGAATAATGTTTGCAGTATACTTCAAATAAGCATCATTCTTTAAACTCCTTTAGTAGCGCTTGTGATCTACCTTTTTTTGCGTTTTTAAATATGAACACACTGTCACGGTCATGTATAGTTTCAGCTAGAATAAACAGCAGGCAAACATAGTAGTTCCCGTGTTGTAATTTAAGCCACTTTGTGGCTAAATCTGGTCTTTTGGAATATTATTCTGACCACAGATATTTCAAAAACTACAGGTGGAGATTTAGATGCTTTTTATGGTTCATTTAGTCATTTATGGCCATTTGAGTGTTAGACTTTCTTATTAATTTCTCAACACGTATTATGTACATAGTGTATAGAGAAGGTAATGTATTGCACCCAAAAATTCGATACCGAGATTTCACCGGAAATACGTGTTTGTTTTTGGAAAAAGGTCCGTGTGTGTCTGTGGACAGCATAGCTCATAAACGAAAAGTCCATTAAATACAAAACTTGGTATTTAAGTTCAGTATCTTCCAAGAATGCAACACGAAGATTTTCAGGAAAATTCCTCTACCGTCAACTACCCTTTACATAGAAAATGTTTTCGAACATTTTGATTTTTCTCAAAAATGGCACTAACGATTTTGATTAAAATATCGCATATTGAAGATATTTACATGACAAATTAAATATACATCTTGAAATTTTCTGGGAATATCGTCTGAAGATATCTTTATTTGAATGAATTTTGTGAAATTTGCAAAACTTGTAAACCGTAAGAGATAGACCAAAACTTACTGCTCAAAAAATGTAAAGTGTCTTAAAACATACATTTTATGTTATATGCAGTTTTTCCTGGCCTTTAGCGCTTTTTGAGATGTTCTTTGTTACTGATTTCAGTTTTAAAATACTTGTACTTTTCTCATATGGGAATTTGTCAACATCTGGCCACGCAAAACTGATTTCTATACTATAGCAACCACATTTTAAAACATTTGACTGTCTGTTTAGCTTAGTTATCTCCTTATTTCCTTTCTACCTTGTGGCGGGATTTATTGTTTCGGGCTTTGGAGGGGAATAAGGAAACAGGTTGGATCACCGGCTAGCTAAGGAACTGTGTGATGGTCTCAGGGTGTGCGGGGAGAAACCTGAATGAAACTTGTTTACTGGTTTCTAAGTGCCCTTTACTTTCCCGCACGTAATGTTCCACTTTTCCCCTGGCCGTCCAAAGTGCAAGAACTCATTAGCTTCTCCAAAACAAAACCGATCACAAATTATTTTAGCTGTTTCTCCTTCCCTTCGCGCTTATCTCCCTCTTAATTCTCTTTCCCTGTGAACAAACTTTTTCACATCGCGGACTTGTAACTTCTCATTTTGCTAATGAGCTACGACTCGACGCGGGTTCACTACACGGTGTCAGAGTTATGAGTGTCGATTTGCACCCCGACTTTCCCGATGCTCCCGCGGCTAGACAAGAGTCTATTCACCGCCTCTTTTCTAGGATTTGCCTAGACTTTTGCTATCTTCGTTACTTTCACCAATTTTTTTGTCCGAAACTGTGTTGCATTTCTTATTTTGTCGCGTTTTCATTGGGTCTCACGATTTTAGACGTCACACTATGTCCTTACTGCTATTAACATTTTAACGCGCCTGATTACACTTTCTGTGTGTGGTGGGCGTGAATTTTGTTTGGGGTTTTTCCCTTCATTGTTCATAGCTGAGTTTCTGCATATCGGCTGCTTTTGTTCATTAGCTTTGTTTTACACCTTTTCTTTCTGGACTCATGATCTTTCGCGTTTCAAAGCGACTTTATTTCATGCTTCTTTTGCCTTTTAATATAGCTAGCATTGTTTAAGTAATTTTGATTCTGTTTTTAACGGTGATTGTATGCTGTTTATTACTTTAGTTCTTTTCTTAAATTCTCTCTGTTTATTCGCATTATTTTTCTTTCTTATTTATTTAATTTGTTATATTTCATTCGTTTTTTTATCATGTTTTATTATTACGTTACTCTTATTTGTCTATCTAGTTTTATCACTTCTACCTATAAAGAACTAAGTAATAAAACAGTTTCAGCTAAAGTTTATCTCGATTAGCATGAAGTAGATGTAATAATAATCTTATTAGTAATAATTTGTTACAGAAATGTAGAGAAAGTCATGTAAATGGAACACATCAGATTTTTATAAACATTTATGTGTATATTGCACCATCGGTATTCGGTAGTTTTCCCGATTAAACAATGATTTTATTACTCTTTTCGCTGTGTACGTGTTGTAATTAGGTCATTTCTCCTTTTACTTCCATATTCAGTAAACAGTAATCTCAGAGGTCCAGTACGTATAATAAAAAGCGTGTCAACACTAATACTCCAGCTGCAGTGATGCCAGTTTAGCCCATTTATGACTAAGTTATGGCTTGTTGAACGAAGTTAACCATTAGTTTGTGCATGAAAGCTACTAAAGACTTTCCAGCCATTTTGCATAATGTTTGGAACAATTTTATCATTTTTATATATTCTTAACTATTTCAGGTAACATTATCTAATTTGTAAATCAAAATAATTGATATATTAAGAAAAGGTTGATTCAATTATATTACATTTAATAAAAGTTAATGGATAAGGCAAACAAGTTAATGTGAAACGTGATTTTCAAACGGTTAATGATGTAAGCGAAGATGCTAATATCCAGTCATTTCTGGCCCTTTTAACCTCTTTTCATCACCAAGTATTGAAAACATTTGTTCTCCAGTGGTAAGATAATCGTGCAAGCAAGCGTGCACAATGTGGCTTCATAGCCGTTAAGCACAGCATAAAACATCCCAAAGATTGCAAATTTTTATATATAACATTGTATAATAAATGTTTTTCGGTAGTGTAGGGTTGTAGCACATTAGAAGATTTTAGTAGTTACGTAATGTATATAACTACAAATATGTCGTAGGTACTGTAATCAAAAATTCCATATTACATATTTCAGTGGCTACGGCCAAACTGTTTATTTCCTATTATGAATCGAATGAAATTCTTCACATTTCAAAATATAATTATTATAAAAACAGAAAAGAAAGACTGGAAATATAAAAAACATAGAGAGGCCATTATGAAGTACATGAGGGATGTACGAATAGTGATGTGAGAGAAACTTTAAATAAATTGGGAAGCCAATATTTAGAAGAACAAAATGAAATTTATTATGACGGCCATTAATTACCATTTTAGCTGCTGGCTTTGTTATTTATACTCATTAATGTAATATTAGTTAGCTTTCTTTAAGAAATTGACTTATTGAGGTTAGGTTTTAGGTTAGGTTATACGAAAATTTTGCAGTTGAATATAATACACAAAGTAAATTTATTTATAGATATTACAGCTCATGGTTTAACTATTAGACATGCTTTTTAAATCCGTAATAAAAGATGTGATAAAAAGTTTGACTTAGGGTAATCTACTCGACAGCTTCTGCATGATCACAATATGTCATCAAATGGTTTATCACATTCTGTGACACAGAAATGTAATAGTGTAATTAGAAGGAATTAATACAACAATTTCTGCTATTTTATATCTCGATTACAGCGATGTAGACTATGGAATAATCTTTGGTAACAATAGTTGGTAATGTGAATGGAACGTACAGATATCTTCAGTGATGTGCTGATTTCTCAGAATGTAAATCTCTAGGAAAATACCGATATCGAAACTTAGATAGAATGTAAGTAAGGAGTAGAGAATAGGTAGATCAATGGCGAAGAAGCTATTAAAAAACTTGGAGAAAGGAAATATTTTGGCATTTCTGAATCATTGTTCAAGCGATGACACTCTTACTTTCAAAGCAAAGGTCCACTTGTTACACAACATAATACTGAACACATACTTCTTTCCTTTTCTCTATTTTTATTCTTTTAGCCTTTACTTTGATGACAGAGAAAATATAAAGGAGCATGTGTTAAAAGTTTCATATGGTGCTTACGAGTATTCAAAGTGCTACTTGAATATTGGTCTGGAAATAGTCTGGACGATTATGAATTATTCCAGAGTCCTACAACATGGAAATAAAGCGAAGCAATGCTGGTATGTAGATCTGGCTGCAAGATACGGCTTTTGATGGACTTCTTTTAAGGTAGCCTTGCAAAACATGAACATTAAACATTCATGAAGGTTCTACATGGGTGGAAGGTATAACTCCAAGGAACAAGTGCCGTCCGTATGTGTAGGGACTCCATCTTAATCGACTGCTCCACTAACGGTGCTGGCCTACCCTCAATGCTTTGCTTCTATACCACATACCCAGACATTGTTTATCTAGAACCTTAAACGTCCGGCAATGTTCATCGTGCTTTCTATACATTGATAACAAAAAATTGATGTTATGGAATATCAGAATTAATACTATTTCGATTATTGGGGGGAAGTATGTTAAACTCAATAAGTTCTACGTCTGAATATAGTTGGTAGAGATAATGTATTTCAGCCAAAATGTTATGCCAAAATTTCAACGAAAATACCTTTTGAGGTCCCCCGAATCAAAATATTAGAAAAAAGTCCGTGTGTGTGAACAACATAACTCGGAAACAAAAAAACACGTTAAATACAAACCTTTTTTATAGTATTTAACACCCGAGTTTACTACTTGTGGCACCGCAGGCGATGACACTGCTAATATATGGAATGAAGGTGGAGCAATAATGGAGTGCGAAGGCGGGGGAAACCGGAGAACCCGGAGAAAACCCGCCCCTGCGCCTATTTGTTCACCACAAATCATACATGCAGTCGCTTGGGATCAAACCCGGGCCGTCTGGTGAGAGGTGAGTGGTCTAACCACTCGGCCACGGCGCGGCCGATACAAACTTGATATATGTGTCCAGAATCTTCCAAGGATGCGACGCGAAGGTTTTCAAGAAAGTCTTTCCAACTCAAATTACCCTTTAGGTATATCGAAGTTCTTTTGAAAATGTCTATTTTCCCAAAAATGTCTGTAACGATTTTGATTAAAATGCATGTTTAATACATGTTTTGTGACAAATGAAGTGCATATTTTGCGAATAGTCTCTGAAGACCTCATCATTCGGATGACTTTTGTGTAACTGATAAACTGCAAGAGAACAAAAATTTACTATACAGAATATTTAGATCTCGATAAAATACAAAACTTATATTCACATACAATATTTCTTTATGTAGACATAACTATTTCTGTCGGTACTGATTTCAATTTTAAAATACATAGAATACTTTTCTGAAACTGGAAGTTCTCATTCATATCTCTTTTGTTTTATTTTTAGCCATGTAAAAAGGACGGAATTTCAATTTTATCACATAGTGACCCGATTTTAATGTCTTTTACTATTGCTTTAGTGTAATGTACCCCCTTAATTCCCTTCTACTTGCAAGGAAACAAAGAATAAGAGCATTTCTGCTAATGTATATTTCAATGAGTATGATGCAGATAAAATAATGTTTTGTAAGAATAGTTTGTATGTAGAAAGGTAGAGAAAGTCATGTGAATGGAACATATCTGATTTTTTTAAAAAATTAAGTAGTTATAGTAAGAAAAAATAATTACAGAACACTTATTAATTGAAGGCAATGGGGCAAATAGATATATTACAAGCAGTGAAATTAATAGTGTTCCGAAAATCAAACAAGAACATACATCATAGAAAGCTTTTGGTAGAAAAGTAAGTGCTGTGGACCCTTTAAAAAGAACTGTGGTAGTGTGGGGGTAGTGCGTCTCCCTCATATTCTAGAGGTCGCGAGTTCGAATCTCGCTTAGGTAGAGTTACACCCAAAAGTTTTTTTTTATTTCTCTTCTTTTTACTATCTCTACACATTCAATGTGCCTAGTGATTAGAAAAGGTATTGTACCGCATCCAAATATCTGATACCGATATTTCACCGGAAATATATGTTTTAAGACCCTCTGAATCCGAAAAAAAATGTTTTTAGAAAAATGTCCGTATGTGTATGTGTGTGGATTTCAAGAAAATCTCACAATCGCAAATTATCCTTTACCATCAACGTTTTTCGAAAATGTTGATTTTCTCAAACATGGCTATAACGATTTTGATTAAAATATCTTATCTTAAATTTATATCTTGCATTTTATGGGAATAGCCTCTGAAGGCTTTTGGATGACTTTTCTATAACTGGCAAACCGTAAGAGATATAAAAAACTTACTACTCAAAACATGTAGATCTCATTAAAAAAACACAATTAATGTCATATAATGTATTTTTTGTTTTGTTTTGTTTTTTGTTTGTTTTTTATAGTTAACCGTTTACGAGATATTCTAAACCACTTAAACTTTTCTCAAACGGGATGACAATTTTCTTCTCGTTTCTTGTTCATTTACACCTGGGAAGCAAAGAGACTGGAATTTCTATTTTTTCATATAGCGACAGGCTATACAGATTCTAATTTCTCTTCTATTTACAAGGAAACTAGTAATTGGACTAATTCTACTTATGTTTATTTTGATTAGCATGATGTAGATAACAGATTAATGTGTCGATTAAAAGATTTGATTACCAAACAGCTAGAGAATGTTTGCCCTTCTACTTATAAGGAATTAAGTAATGAGAACGTGTCTGTTAAAGTTTATCGTTTTTAACAATAATTTCTTACAGAGATGTAGAGAAAGTCATGTGAATAAAACACATTAGATTTCTTTCTTCGGAGTTCTCTCTTGTCCTAAGTCTAGTAACTATAAGGAGCATGAGCCCTGTGAACATATGAGCATCATTTTATCTATTTCATCCAACACTCCAAATGATCAACCAGGCAAAAAGACGGTATGCTGTAACAGAAACTAAAGAAAAGATTAATGTTGCCTAAATAATGTCACTATAAAGTGCGGAAACTTTGATCTTACTGGTAAGTGAAGAGAAGTGAGTAAAATCAAATGAAATGTGTCTAAAGAAAAGAATAGTATATGTTAAATGGAAAGAGAAAATATAGTCTAATATAATTAATTTCAAAATGGGTGTATGTGTATATACCAATTATAATATAATTCCTTAAATAACTAAACCAAATTTTACTTTATTTTTCTACTTAAGCAAGTAAGGAAAGTATTGCATTCCATCACCAACAAATTCTGTCTACATTCCAGCGGAAATGTATGTTTTAAGGACCCTTTAGGAAATAGGAAAGAGGTCCACGCTCACGTCTGTGAACAAAGTTCGTAAATA
This sequence comes from Hymenopus coronatus, assembly GCA_030762935.1. Lineage (NCBI taxonomy): Eukaryota > Metazoa > Arthropoda > Insecta > Mantodea > Hymenopodidae > Hymenopus > Hymenopus coronatus. The sequence continues at coordinate 100,257,153 of CM060882.1, read as the reverse complement.
CTAAAATTCATATTTCACTTCAGCATCTTACGATGATGCGATACGAAGATTTTGATTAAAACACCTAGTGCTCAAGATGATTGAATGGCAAATGAAGTGTATTAACTTTACTGGGAATAACCACCAAAGTCCTTTACATTCCACACCAAGTTTCATAACTGGTAAACCGTAAGAGCTAGGCAAATTCTTATTACACAAAAAATGTAGACCTCATTGAAGCGCGCAATTTATGTTAGATATAATTTTTGTAATTGTTGACGAGAATGGTACGAGAGTCTGTCCCAAGGAAGGAGGAAGAGTCGTAGACCCAAATCTTGGCAAGATGTAGGTACGGAGGAATGGCGGGAAAAATATTTACCGCGATCCTTTACCACCGCGAATGTGGAGCTAGAAGCATGTTGGACGCTACTGGCAGGCACGGAAGACGTGGACGGGCTAGGCAAAGTTATACCTAATGCAAGGCAGCTGAGATCTGAGAAGGCTGCCAATAGAGAACAATTAAACAAAAGTGACTACAATGTTTAACATACATTGATATGTTTTGGTTGTATGTATTGTGTATATATTATGTGTATACATTTATCTTATGTGTATTTATCTGTTTTGTTATTATGCTTCTGAATAAGATGTACCCTGTGCTGTAAATTTAAATTGCTGTATTTCAATATTTTTTGTCTTTTTATTTTCGTGTTTATCCTTTTAATTCTTCGTTGTTGTTTTAATATTGCTTTTTATTTTATGTTACCTTTGTCTTTTTATTTTCGTGTTTACTCTTCTAATTTTTTGTTGTTGTTTTAATATTGCTTTTTGGTGTGTATTACAAAATCACGTACGGTCTGTGGACAGTGCAATTGTTGAAGTTATATGTATAGTATTGTTATATCAATAAATGCACTTATTCATTCATTCATGGATATACTTTTTGTGGATTTAAGTTTCCAAATATTTCTGAATATTGGTGTAAAATTTTCATTGCTTAAACTCTTCTAAAACAGGAAGTTGTCGTTCACTTTTCTTTTGTATTACTTGTGACATGCAAAGAGGACTTTTTAAGTTTTTCATCAAGTCATTTCAAGCCATCATAGAGCAAATCAACCATCTTTTAAAAGCTCTGACTATTCCTTTAGCCTAGTGTGTTCGCTTATTTTCCTTCTACTTATAAGAATATAATTATACGACTGTTTCTGCTAATTTTTATCAATCACGATTAGCATGAAGTAGAGAGAAGAGTAAGTTTTTTGTAAGTAGTAGAGAAAGTCATGTGAATGTTGACTTCTAGCAGAATTAACCAATGCCGAGATATATGGTTCAATTTTAAAATATGCGTTGTGAATATTGAAGTCGTTTTGCGCTTTTATTTCATCTAGTTAATCAAGGTGAACATAATTTCAAAACAATTGCATTGCCACCAGCTCTTAAAAGACTTGACTCGATTTAGCCCAGAGCATTTCCTATTCCCAATGTACCTCCAAGGAAATATATAATAAACGTATTTCTAAAAGTGTTTATCACATTAATTATTTTCAAATGGATGGTAGATAAGTTTTTTTGCAAAAATATGTTGAAGAACGTGTAGAGAAAGTTTTATGAATGTAATAATTATAATTTTAATCGTTCTTTCAACATTGAGAAACGTATTTCCCGAGTAACAATCCCCAAGCCATATTACTTATGTTCCTGAATGAATTCAATTTTCAAATCACTACAAATCTTATGTATAACAATAGTCTTAGCTGACTGCCTCCTTGGTCGAGTGGTCAGCGAGCTCACTTTTCCCGAGTTTGATTCCCGGCTGGTGCGGGGAATTTTTCATTAGCCTGAATTATTTCCTATCCCCCACAGAGTCTGGAAGTATATATGTGAGAATGGATGTGTGTGTGTGTGTGTGTGTGTGTGTGTGTGTGTGTGTGTGTGTGTGTGTGTGTGTGTGTGTGTGTGCGCTTGAGGAACATAAAATGATTTAAACCTACAGACAACGAGTGCAAAGTCCCCGGTACCTTAGATGTTAAAGGGGCTATATAAATGGAACAATATAAAAAAAAAAAAATACCTTAACATTAAGAAAATTCTTGTAACAGGTTTTTTTTCATCCACAACACCAGAGAGTACAAGGTACTGAATACTGAAATGCGCCCAAAATACTGCAAAATACACGGAAATTGCATTCCAAACAATATAAAGTAAAGCAAAGGCTGTAGGTTTGCTCTTGCGACCAATTTTGATTTTTGCTTTCTCTACTTAGTACACAGATAGAGAAGCTTGCTCTCCATCCAAAGATTCAATCCCGAGATTTCACTGGAAATACACGTTTTAGGGTGCCCTGTAACCAAAAAAGATCTCTGTGTGTATATGTTGGTCCATGTGGTTTGAACTCGATAACTCAAAAATGGTGTGTGTGAGTGTGCGTGCGTGTGTGTGTGCGCCCGGTATCTTGAACACTATAACTCAAAAATAAAAAGTTGGTATCATACCAAATTTGTATTGACGTTTAGTTTCTTCCAAGGATGCGATACAAAGGATTTCAGAAAAATACCATCACCCCAAACTATCATTTACATGGAAATTTTTTTGAAAATTTTGATTTACTCAAAAATGGCTCTAATTACATGGAAAACAAAAGTATATCTTGAGCATCCTGCGAATAAGCTCTGAAGACCTCTCAATTCTGGATGAATTTTCCATAATGTAAACCGTAAGAGATAGACAAACATACTACTCAAAAATATATCGTTAAAACACACATTGCCTATGTCATTTTTTTTTTTACTCCATGGCACGACAGCTCACGGGGAACCTTGGCCTACCGCCCGGCCGCTGCGTCCCCCATCTCGGTCCACTACAGACGTCATGGATGGGGTGCAGTATTGGAGGGTGAGACGTGGTCAGCGCCTCGAATCCCCCCGGCCGGTTAATGCGGTCCTCATGACCTGGAGCCGCTACTTCTCCATCAAGTAGCTCCTCAATTGGCCCCCCAGGGACCTTACGAGGCTGAGTGCACCCCGGGCCAGGTCTCCCAGCGGGGGAAAAATCCCCACGCCGGTACTGGGGATCGAACCCAGGTCTCCCGCTTGGTAAGTAGCAACGCTACCACCGCGCTAAGGAGACGACCTTGCCTATGTCATATAGATACATATTTTTCGTGAATTTGACCATTTCCTGGATACTCCTTTTTATCGATTTCAATTTTAAAATATTTAAACTTTTCATATAAGCAAATTTGTGAACTCCTGGTCGTATAAAGAAGCTAATTTCAAACCATAGCAACCACTTTTAAAAGATTTGACTATCGTTTTATCATAGTGTACTCACTTATTCCCCTTCTGCTTATAACGGGCAAACGATAAGACCATTGCTGTAAATGCTTATCTCGATTATCATGAAGGAGTCAGAAGAATAAGCTTTTTAACAATAATTTGTTACAGAGATGTAAAGATAGTTATGTGATTTAAAAATATCAGATTTATTTTATGCCTCCTTTATTTACTATCGGAAACTCCTGCATGCTTGTAGGAGTATATTTTGGCTTTCTCTAATGATTTGCTTCAAATCAAAGCAGCTAAACTTTAGCAAACATTCCCACATTGATGTTTAAACCAGGCAACCTGGAATCGTCAGTACCAAGCTAAATATGGAAAATTAATCACCCCTCAGTGTAGCCCTGTCAAAGATATATTCACATTTACCTACTGAGGTAAATTTTTATCCACTTATGCATCGCTGCTAATGCTCAAAGCAAAAGGATATGCAGAGTGCTGCAAAAGTTGCGAGTCTCTGGAAATGTATATTTCATAGAGCTTATGGTTTTTATACTCAAAAATCCTCTGTGATAATAAGCATCTTTGCAAGTATAAAACTGGCATATGTGTCTATGTGGGTGCACCATTTCAGTAAATATATGAAATCAGAAATCTAACATGTATATTCTATGTTTCGTATATGCACAAGGGAATAGAGAAAACACTTTTTGAAAATAAATAACCAGAGATAATACAGACATCACATGAAAGAAATTACACAGAATATCTGCTAAGCTGTATATTTCGTGTTTCGCTTTATCTTTCCCTATCAACTTACTTTTGTAGCCATGGACAGGTCCTTCAGCCCAAAGTGAGCATTCTCTTCCAGTCTCCCTTTTTACTTTCTCTACACTTTATATGTGCATAGTGTATAGAGAAAGTATTGTATTCCATCCAAAAATTCAATACCAATATTTTATCGAACGGACATTTTTCTAAAACTGTTTTTTTTTTAATTCAGGGGAGCCTAAAACATCTATTTCCGATGAAATTTCGGTATAAAATTGTTGGGTGAATTGCAATACCTACTCAATACACTATGTGCATAATAGTAAAAGGTATATGACAAAAGGAGATCTACATTTTTATACAGTAATATGCAATACCTTCTCTATACATTATGTACATAGTACGTGTAGAGAAAGTAAAAATGAGCATGTGTTACACTCTCATTACTTTCCCTATCCATTCTCCAACAAAAACTTATAAAATCGTATTCTTCTTAATACTTTGTATTAGTCTAGATAACCGTTTATATAAATTGTTTTAATGCACATTTTGTTGTAGACACAATAGTAATAGGGAAATCAGCACGCTTAAGCGATAGTCAAATGTTTTAACAGCTGGTCGCTATATGTTCTCATTATACCAGGTGGTTTAACTGCCCCAATTTTACGTTTTCGGATCTCCTTTCGTGCATTAAAAGTTAAAGAACTCAAGGAGACTATTTCGACTAAACACCGGTCAATGAAGAATTAGCGTGACATTCGCTTTATGAGCGCGATCCGAAGAGCAGCTCCGCTGCTAAGCAAGAAGGCTAAAACGAAGGTTGCTCAGCCAGTTCTCCACTTGCCGGTTTTAATTGCAATAGCCCCGTTGAATTCTGCAACTCTTTCAACGCACGTCAAAACTGAGGCAGTTGGCCACCTGATATGAATAGTAAAAAAAAAAAATCTTATTACGTTACAAATATTTGAAAATTCAAACCAATAACAAGATAATAAAATGAACGGTTAACTAACAAGCAGTTATTTGAGAGAAATTGTATGCTTTAACGAGAACTATATTTTTATACAGTAACATTTTTGTGTATATACGGACTACTAATTCAAAAGTCTTTATAGCATATTTCCTGAAAAACGAAAATATATATTTTATTTTCATTGAAATATTTAAAAATTTTGTCATAGCCATAAGAGCTTGTTTGAAAAAAAAAAATCCAAAAATGTGCTTGTAAAGGGTAGCCTGGAATGGGAGACTTTCTTGGAAACATTTATGTCACATCCTTGGACATTTCTGCATAAATACTAAGTTTGGCATTTAACCGGCTGCTACATTTATCCGGAAGTTCACATTTACGTTCCTAATGTATTCTTTCAAAGCAATTTAACGTTAGTTATTTCGAAGATAGAGGCTAAAAACAGATAAAGACAACAGAAGCAAGAATATTAATACTGTCGAAGAATTGTAGAGAAAGTTAATCAAAAATAAAACCCATTTGTAAGGAGACAAAAATTTTATTTGTTGTTCCTATCCCGTATTATTAACTGAAACATTTGTAGGTTTAAGATTTATTGTTGAAATTTACAGTGTGTGATTGAGAGTTTAGTAATAGAATAATTAGAAAATGATTAGAATGACAAGTAAAGGATGCTTATAGAGAAAAACATTTTGATTCCAGAGTAATTTTAAATTGTTCGAGTCATAATTAGTCTTTTGAGAAGCTGCCCTTTGTCCCTTTACCTGAGAGATTGGACAATTTTGCTGATAAGAACAAGGAGAATTTGTTTTCATGACACGTGTTCACCAAGACAAACTTTTGATGATGATGAAGTAGATGATGATTGGGTGCTCAACTGCTAGACAACTCTCCGAGGTGTGAATAAGTGAGCATTACTCACTAGTGCTTCGTGCTCTGCCAAAATTCAAAATGATGCTATTTTCAATTTGCATAAAGGTATACCTATTACAATTTCAAGGAATATAAACTATAAGACTGTTATATTGTATTCGTTTGATGTTGTTTTGATGACACACTGTATAAGAGGAGCTGCTCAAAGGTTACACCTGTCAAAGAGACAGCCGAGTGCAGTCTAGAGCTGAGCGTCGGAGCGACGAAAGAAAGAGTTATTTTCAAGCTACTGAAATAGACTCTGTTACAATAATGTGAATTGTATATAAAGATTAAATTAACAATGTTTCAAAGAAAGAATGTTTCTTTTTTAATTATTTCAATAACATACCTACCTTCAAATCTTTGGCACTATAAGCAGCGTTGGCCTTACTAGAACCAGCTATTTGCCAGTGTTTATTCTTTTTCTCTATGCACTATTCTTTTAGTGTTATAGTATAAGAAATATAGTTTTTAGGCATAATCCATAATACATTTCCAGATTCTGAGGAGGCTGCGAACGACTTATTGAAAGGCTTTCCTCAACTGGGATTCGATCATGGAATCTCTAATTTTGAAAGCCAACACGCTGATCATGTGATTGCATACATAGTCTAGTGTAACATATTGACATAGATATTAAATTCATATTTCATATCGGTACTTGGAATAACTTAGGCTGATATATTGAGCTTTTAAAAAACTAAATGTAACATTATGAAGAGGACTTTTAGGAATCTATGGGTCGTGAACAATTTCACGCCATACACATTCTTCAATCCTATTTCTTGCCGTTGTGGAACAAGCCCGTAAATTCTGCATTTTTCTAAGCCAAGAGCAAAAAAGACTGCCTCATTGACATGTGAACAATCCCTGGCAGACAAGGAAAGGAGTCTTTGTGAGTGGAGAATCTTCCCTGGATGCTTTCCAAAAGTTTGGATCGAACGTCTCTTTACTTTTGTGAACAGGAAGAGAAAGTGTGCGTAAACTTAAATGGGATAAGCAATATCTGTTTATGTAAATTACACAGTAAACAAAAGCATTTAAAATGCATATTGTACACAAATTTATCAAAGTATAATTAACCTAAAACTCAAGTACTTATAACTATTAATACTCAAAGTTTAACCTTTACAGTAAAATAACAGGGAATCAAATCCCAGTTCATATTTTTAATTTTAAAACAATCACACTGTATAGATTGTAATCAAAATTTGAAACTATTCTATTGTTATAAATAATTATCTTATTTGTAATGATTATTTCTTACAATTTAAATTATTTTATAATTCCGTTGAAATAAAAATGGAAATGAGCAGTAATTTATACCTTAAAGCTAGTATTTTCTCACTTTTTACTAGTCATTAATATATTAGTTTTAAAAATTATAAAATAATCTTAAATCCATTTAAAACTTTTTGTGTTAGGATTTCTTCCCACACAATATATTGTTTGCTGAAATGTGTTTAAGTGGTTGAACATAGTTTAAAATTGATTACAAAAGCAATCGCATTGCTTTACATTATACAGGGCTTGATTTCTTAATATTGAAACAAGTGTGAACACCAGTTGTTGATAAACTCGCTTTTAATTGTCACTAAGACACTGCATAAAACATCTGAGTCACTGAGTCAACCTTAGGATTGACTGCAATACGCACTGTCCATTTATTCTCTACGTTCACTTCATTGGTTTAGTTTGTCACTCACTACGACTTCTTGCCTCGCATGCGGTCACTACACGAGCAGTTGGCGATCCGAGGGCAGTTCGAAGGATTATTCTTGCTAGAACGTAACCACATTATGACTGGAATTTGAGGTTTGCAGAATGGTGGGTGAAAATGAGGTTAGAGAGTGAAAGGGGGCAGCAGAGTTACCAGACATACTGCAAGACTCTTGTGCTCCGCTGGTGTAATTATGTTGCAAAATTGGCTCATTTTTGAATTTAAAATGTTCATGTCCAACTCTTAGAAGGGTGTATATGTGCTTTGCTGTCGCAGCTGTTGGAGATGCCAGCAAGTCATACGGGGAAGCCTGTATCGCCTGAAGCGGCGGTAACTGGGATTATATATCCCTAGATACCTAACGAGGGCACTCTGGTGGAAGGGAACACCGTCGATGGATATAACTACGCGGCGTCCAATCTCGTCCTTCACGTATGGACGACCAGAGGCTTCGTGCAGGAGTCTCGTGGAAAAAGAGAAGGGAACAAAATAAATGACCCGGAGGCATCTATTCTGCGATCGTTGAAGCAGTAGCAGACTGCAGTCTGCTGCCATGTCCCAGATCTCGCAGGCAACATGGGGACTATAATAGCCTTCAAAAAGCCCAACTTAAGGGGAATCGGCATTGTGGATATCAGAATCGGGTACAAGGAACCCGCAGCCCCAGTGCCCCAACACTTGAATTGCTAATGTGCCCCCCCCCAAAGTTAGGTCCTTATCTAGTATCACTTTGAAGTAGATTATGGTGTTCGTCCACTCAATCCTTCGTCTGAGGAACGTAAATGTGGTGAGTTTGTGGGAAAGTGGTGCTTGGTGAAGAGAATGGCTTGACTTTTCTCTGGAACAATGGACAACCGCTCGGTCTTTGAGGAGGCGGAGGTGCCTCTGGATGAGGCACGCCGGTAGGCACTCCTTGGCTCCTTCTATAGTTTCGTGGCTAGGCTACGAATGTTCCAGTCGCCGAAGCGCAGGATACTCATTCCAGAAATGGGCTGTTCTCAAAATAGCGATAGCGAGTCTTCGGAAGTGATGTGTAGAGAAGCAACACAAAGCTTTTAATTACCCGGTTATGTTCATTCGTGCTATTGTTAGAGCAGGTAGCAGTTGTTCCTTCGTGTGGGCTACCTTCACCGTCCCTATAATATTTATATTTCATGAAATAGTTCACAGGGTTTTAAATTATAGTTATTTACCAATTCAAATGAAAACTGCTTCTTTATTCTCACTAAGGTATCTAATACAAAAGGTTTATCGTTACACTTTTATACGAGTATCAACACAAGTGATCTCACTGAAGTATAATGTTAACTGAATGCTTGTACACAAGCTAGCAAGTCTTAAATACTTTACTGTTGTAACCAAACCTGGGCTGATTGCCGACCTCACGCGATAGAGATCATCCAAATAATGACTCTTCAAATGCACTAGCCAAAAATCCCGCCCCTTCCCCAATAGATGGTATTTACTTTCATTCCGTGGCTGGGAGCTGGAATGCTTATCTCCAGGGGTATAGTAGTGAGTAGTGCTTATTGTACGGTTTTAGTACACACGGCCCCACTAGATATGAACACTGATGATATATTCAATTAAATTATATTTGAGAAGGGATAATTGAGAAGAAAATGTTCCGGGTCTATTTTAGGGTACCTCTCCGGTACTTACCAGTTATGAGAACTGAAAAAAACAAACTAGAACGACGGTTTTGGTCCGAGACAAACCAACGTATGAAGTCTAGACTATGCAAAAGGGAATATAAAATCCTGCTGCTACTATTACACCTCTGCGGGTGTACACGTGTGCTGTCGGAAGGTTCTTTGATGTCGAAAATGGACATTGTTACATCTGATTGAGCTTGTGACACCTGTGGTGTTGTACAAATGCGACGGCTTCTGGAAATTTCTTGCCACGTGATCTACAGGTACAAAAAGGAGGACAAAGCCCTGCCCAGAATCCAGTTTTCTGGGAAATCCGTAGCGAGCGCTAATAATCGTTGCCACAGCGAACGTCGAAAGGAAACTATACTGCTGAATTGTTACGAAAGCATTGAGGAGAGACAATTATTTGTAAGTAGATTCTGATGGTAATCAATTTGTGAAAGGAATAAAGAGGTGTTTGTAGGATAAATAAGGTTTATGTTACAGTACTCTAGCTTTTCCAAATATCTCAGATACATCACCTTAGATAGTTTTTCTTTTCGCTTTTACACTGTCATAAGTAAAAAGCGACAAATCTTTTTCATATCCCATGCCGACTGCTACGTCATACGGTTCCTTTTCGGAGGAGCTGGTAGAAGATTTAAGAACTAACTGAGGTTTTGCAGAAGCATAGCGCTTGTCAGCTCTAATAGGCGAAAGCGTAACAAACCGGATGAAGCTGCGAAACTGTCAGATATTTAGTCAGAATTGAGTGACGGGATGTGATGGGCATTTAATGCGGAATAATGACGTATACCACAATGTTTGATGCTTCTTGACATCCTGTACGCTCCCTGGGATTTTCCAATAGAGCTCCGTTAGGAACAGTTCAACATTTCAATCATAATCGACGAGTAAAGCTAGCAAAATCCGAGCTGCCTTAATAGATTTCCCGAATATTATTTTAAGAGCCAAATTGCAGTAATCTATAAAATTCAAAGGCAAATAACTGGTGGCTCAGGTGGGCTCCAAAATTAAGTTATTATCAAAACCACATATTGATCTTTAAAAGCCATATTTGTGACCCAAATTGAACAGAGATAAATAAATAAAATAATCAAATTAAAAACTCTGATATATTCCACTCACATGACCTTCTCTACATCTGTGCAACAAATCATTGTAAAAAGCTTATTCTTCCATTTCGTGCATGCTAATCGTGAAAAAAATTTATTAGAAATAGCCCTTTTACTTGCTTCCTTGTAAGTAGAAGGGAAATAAGGGAATATCATAGCCTGAAGTGATAGGTAAATCTTTTAAAATCTGGTTATTAAGTGATTGAATTTCCTTTGTATGGCCAGGAGTTGATAAATATCCGTCTGAGAAAAGTGAAGGTATTTTAAAACTGAAACCAATAAAAAGAAATAACTTAAAAACGGTCAACTCCACGAAAAAATGTATATAATATAAATTGTGTGTTTTAATGACCCCTACATTTTTGTGCCGTAAGTGCTTGTCTATCTCTTACGTTTACCAGCTATGCAAAATTCCGCAAAATTCATCCAGAATAAATGTCTTCATATATATATTGTTTATCGTGTAAATATCTTTAATATACGACATTTTAGTCAAAATCGTTAGAGCCATTTTGGAGAAAATCAACATTTTCGAACATTTCTTCATGTGTAGGGTAGTTGGGGTTGGAGAGATTTTCTTGAAAATCTTTGTGTCCCATCCTTTGAAGATACGAAATCTAAATACCAAATTTGGTATTTAATGCACTTTTCATTTTTGAGCTATGCTGCCCATAGGCACGCGCGCGCGCACACACACACACACACATACACACACACACACTGTCAGTCAGACTCACACAAGGACATTTTTCTAATTTTTTCCATTCAGGGGATGTCAAAACATATATTTCCGGAAATCTCGGTACGAAATCGTGGGTGCAATACAATAACTTCTCTATATACTATGGGCATTTGTACGTGTAGAGAAACTAAAACCAAAATTAACTCAGACACACACACAAACAAAAGAAGCTATATTCCTTGTATATGTAGAGTCCATCGTACATAATATGAGAATTCCTTATTTTTACTTTCTCTACCAGAAAGGTGTACATAGTGAGTAGAGAAAAGGTCGCAATCTACTAAAAAATATCTGATGAATTCCATTCGTATGACTTTCTCTACATCTCTGCAACAAATTGTTGTTAAAAACCTCATGCTTCTGTTTACTTCATGCTAATTCAGAAAAATTTGCAGAAATAGACTTATTACTTGCTTCCTTGTAAGTAGAAGCTAAATAAATGAGTGCTATCGGTTAAAGTGATAATCAAAAGCTGGTTGCTAAGAGACTAAAGTTCCTTTGTTTGTGTGGAAAGAGTTTACAAATTCTTGTATGAAAAAAATATAAGATTTTTAAAGCTAAAAGCAATAACAAAGATTATCTCGAAAACGATTAACTTCACCAAAAAGACGTATATGTCATAAATTGTGTTTAAACGTAATCTAATTTTTTTGTGCAGTAAGGTTTTGTCTAACTCTTACGGTTTGCCAGTTATGCAAAATTCAATAAAAATCATCCAGAATAAACAGATCTTTAGAGGCTATTCACAGAAAATTCAACATATACATTTTATTTGGCATGTAAATATCTTAAATATAAGAGATTTTAATCAAAAAATTTAGAGCTATGATTGAGAAAATCAACATTTTGGAAAATTTTTACATGTAAAGGGTAGTTTGGGGAGGGGGATTTTCTTGAAAGTTTTCGTATCACATCTTTGGAAGATGCCAAACTTAAATTCTAAGTTTGGTATTTAACGATCTTTTCGTTTTTGAGCTATGCTGTTCACACACACACATACACACGCACACACACGAACCTTTTTTTTCCAAAAATCTTCTTTTTTTTTGGATTCAAGGAGAACTAAAACATGTATTTCCGGTGAAATCTCGGTATCGAAGTACATAGTATGTGTGGAGAAAGTAATTAATGTCAATATTTGACTGGATTTAACGTTTAAAGGATCCCTGAAAACTGTGAGAAACTGTTAAACGAAGAGAAAGATCCATAACCCACCGAAGTGGATATACATTAAGGTACTCTTACCTAAAATACATGTATCTATACCCCAAACACCCTGTAAAATACTTCAAATGTAGTAAATTTTTAATTTTTATATTTATGAAACTGCTATATTGACTCTGTACATAAAGTGTTGCCTCTGGGTACATACTAAAAATAAAAAAGAGATATTTGCTGCACTTTGTATAATCTGCGGAGAGCAAACAACGAGTTTTATTTTAGAGTACAACGCTTTTTCTCAATAGGAAAATAAGAGACCGCTTATTTTTCCTTTTATTTTTATCCTTATATCAATTTACCTGCGCTCTATTCAGAGCAGAATGCCCACTGGCTTGGAAAGCACAAAACTAGTCTCGGTTCGTTACAAAAATGTGAACATAACAGCTTGCATCTGAATGGAATTAGCTTCAGTGTTGAGAAACTTAGAAAGAAGCGAACGGATTCCAATTTTCTTCTTGGAAAATTAACTTCACATTACTTTGTGTTCTGTGAGCAAATAGAAAACGTTGCAAACACAAGAGTTAGCCAAGTGTGAATTAATCTACAACATCTGCTTCTGCAGCAAGATAAGGCAAGTTTCTCGAGAGCGCTTAAAATAATGAGACATGTACTCCAGCGTTTCTTTATTCTCGAAGCTGGAATGACGATAATCAATGATGCTTAATAACGATGCCAGCTTTCTTTCTTTAGGGCATATGTCGTCTGCAATCTCTCACTGGCTCCTTCAAAACTTTTCTCAAGACTGATATTGCCCCATTGGCTCGCGACTTAAGTGTTGCTCAACTTACCGAAAATATTCTGTGTGTCTGGTGTATAAAAACCAGACAATTGTACTTATCAAGTAGTCTATTTGGATTTGCCACAGAATTAATAGAGCAGAATTAGAGGTTTTTACTTTCTCTAATTGTACTATTTATATAGTGTATAGAGAAGCTATTGTATTGTATCCAAAAATTCGATAACGAGAATTCACTGTAAAAATACATGTTTTGGGTCCTCCTGAATCCTAAAAGAGCATTTGCACAAAATAGTCCGTGTGTATATTTAAGTTTGGTATCTTCCAAGGATGCGACATGAAGATTTTCAAGAAAATCCCCCATCCCAAAAACTGGCTCTAAAATCTTTTATATTTAAAATATTTACATGACAAATAAAATTTATATCTTGAATTTTCTGGGCACAGCCTCTAAAGACCTCTTTATCCTGGATGATTTTTATTGAAACTGTAAGAGATAGACAAAACTTACGACACAAAAAATATAGATTTCGATATAACTCACGATTTATCTCACATTTTTTTCGTGGAGTTGGCCGTTTTCGAGATATTCCTTGTTATTTTTTTCGGTTTTGAAATACGTAAACTTTTCTCATATGGGAACTAGTCAATGCTTGGGCATGCAAAGAAACGGATTTCAACCCCATAGCAACCATATTTTAAAATATTTTACTGTTGATTTAGTTTAGTGTATTCCCTTATTTCCCTTCTACTTATAAAGAAACTAAGTAATAAGACCGTTTCTTCTAATGTTTTAGCAATAAATAGATGGGAGAGTAAGGGAATTAACAATAACTTGTTAGAGATGTAGAGAAAGTAATGTATATGGAGCACGTGAGACTTTTAATTGTGGGTTGCTAACTGTGATTAGCCAATTAACCAATTATTAGATCTGAGTATTTTATCTTTAGAGCTGTTTATGCTACGAAAAGAACATTTGTGTGGACTTTTTAAATTCTAATTTTGAATTTATTTAAGTAAAATTATATGGATGAGTATTGAAAATCATTTACAGTCATCTTATACTCATTTTGTTTCAATATGACCGAATTATTTGGCATGTCAGTAATACGGCTGGAAGGCTTCCTATGCTCATCCTTTGAAATATAAAAAAAACAACGTTTTATGTGTGTATTTCCCTCAGAAACATTTTACATAAATATTTCCATTCTTGAAATAATTAATATTTTAGTTTATACAATACCTCAACAAAGAAAAATTCAATAGGTTCAGTTTAATTGAACACATTAACTTTTAGTTCTTGAGATTCTGCTGCTAAAGCAACCAGCTAATAAACACTGCTGGTAAGCAAATAAACAGAAAACTACACATGCCTTTAACTTAAGTAAATTTAATACGGAATATGGAACTTGCGGGGTATTTACAATATTACGCCACAATTTATTTAAAAAGGTAAACCAAAACTTTAGAACCCTAAATTATACGATAATGCTTCCTTTCTTTGTGAATTATGATATTCTATAATTAACTGATTAAAGCAAGAGAAGAAAAGAAAATCAATAAAAAGTTCCTTTAATTTTTTTATCTCTCTACACGTACTATGTACATAGTATATAGAGAATGTATTGCATTCCATCAAAAAATTCGATAGCAAGATTTCACTGGAAATAAACGTTTTAGAGCCCCCATTATCAAAAAGGAACATTTTTGAGAAAAAAAGAAAAAAAGGTATGTGTCTATGAAAACGATAAGTCAAAAACGAAAAGGCGGTAAAATACCAAACTTGGTATTTAAGTTTAGTATCATCCAGAAATGCGACACGAAGATTTTCAGAAAAATCTCCCCACCTCAAACTACCATTCATATGGAAAAATTTCGAAAATTTTATTTTTTTTTTGAAAATGGCTTAATGATTTAATTAAAATACCGTACATTAAAGATATTTATGGCAAATAAAATGAATATCTTGAATTTTCTGGAAATAGCCTCTTAATCTAAATGAATTTTGATGACTTTTGCATAACTGATATACTGTAAGATACAGACAAAAACTTGCTAAACAAAAATGTAGATCACGTTAAAAGACACAGTTTATGTCATATGAAGTTGACCATTTCTGAGATATCCTTGTTATTTGTTTCAGATTTAAAATATTTAAACTTTTCTTACACGGTAAGTTGAAAACTTCTGGCTCTGCATAGAAACATATTTCAACCATATGGCAACCAGCTTTTAAGAGATTTGACATTGTTTTAAACTAGTGTATTCCATTATTTTTCTTCTGCTTATAAGGAAGTAAGTAAATAAGAAAAGTTCCACTGATGTTTATCTCGATTACCATAAAGTAGTCAAAAGAATATACTTTTTAACAATCATTTGGTACAGTCATGTAGGGAAAGACATGTGAATGGAGCACATCAGATTTTGTTCAAAACGATCCAATGGGAGACGCCGAGGTATCCCATGGCTGCTACTTCAGCATCAATTTCCACTAAGGGAAGAATTTTGCCTTTTTCTTTGGCCTCACTCTATTAAACTATGAAAGATCATTTGGTTTTCGGTGCTTCTCCATGACTAATTTTCTACATAAAGGTTTCTGTACTTGATATTTTCTACAAAAGTACAACAAAGAAGGTTCACCGCATATTAAAGGCATTAGGAGTGTGAGCCATTTTGTATTAATAATCGCCGTTTAATACAAAATTAATAAAATAAAAGGCTATGCATTCCTTCTCTTACAGTACTGTCAGAGGTTAAAGATATAGATTCCACACAGACACGTTCAGAACGTTTCTAATAATGTTGAGACTGCAAATTGTTTTAATTCAGGATGTATTCAAACTTCAACATCTTGTGTATTCGACATATTTTAATCTTATCTAAGCAATATTTGTAAAGATATCTAATTTTCGTAGAAGCTTCAGTTAAAATAGAGCTAATTTTAAGAAAGTTTTGCTTTTTATCAAAGATTTTTCTCTATTCATAAAATGTGTCATTCTATTCATGGATATGTAGGCCATAGATCGCATTTTTGAAAGAACTAAATGAACAAATTTGTATCGTTTAAATATTCATACACTGATTATTAATCTCCAATATAACCAATATACTAATTCTCTTCGTTTATTACGACATAACTACTATTTTACGTACTACGCTCGCGAGCTATTGATCTTAGCCATAAAAGGTTTAGATTATTATTCCACTACATACCAGATATTGTCACTATAACAAATTGTAATACTCCAAGCAATAACCGATTTTTTTTCTTTTCCTTGTTTTAAAATCAAAATATTTCACAAAGGAAGTAAAATATGAACAATAACCATGAGATAATAAGCTGTACAAAATCATATTTACAGATCTGGTATGTTTCATTCACATGATTTTCTCTGCTATTTTAATGAACTATTTTAAAAAAGAGTATTCTTCTATGTAATTTATGCTGCTGAAAATAAACATTAGTAAAACTGGTTTCATTAAAGCAGAATGGAAAATGAATACATTGGGCTAAAACAAAAATCAAATATTTTCAAACGTGTTTGCTATGTTATTGAAACTCGGTTCCTTTCCATTACCAGGAATAAAACAAAAGAAACAGTAATGAAGAATTTTCGTTGAGAAAAGTTCAAGTATTTTAAAATTTAAACCAATAACATGGATTACATCGGAAATGTTAACTCCACAAAAAATCTTATGTGTTCCTTTCACATGACTTTTCCTACATCTCTGTAACAAATTATAGGTAAAAAAAGTATTCTTCTATCTATATCATGATAATTGAGATAAAAATCAGCAGAAATTATCCTTATTACTTGATCCCTAAAAATTAGAATGGAAAATATCTAATGTGTTCCATTCACGTGATGTCCTATAGCTGTACGGCAAACAAACCTGATATTCAAAAGATTAATCTATTAATTACGTCATTTTAATCAAGATAAACATAAGCAAAATTAGTCTTTTTACTAGCTTCTTTGTAAGTAGAGGGGAAATAAGAAAACGCACATGTTAAAGCAATAGTATCGTCCTTCAGAAGCCGGTCGCTATGTGAAACAATTCAAACTCTTTGCTTACTAAGAATAAGCAAACAAGAACGAGAAGAGAGATGTCTTTCTTTTTGAGAAATATTTAAGTGGATAAAATTGAAACCAATAATATGAAATATTTCGTAAACGGTTAACTCTCCAAAAATATATATATGACATAAATAATCTGTGTTTTAATGAGATCTACATTTTCTGCCTAGCAAATTTTAAATGTCTCTTACGGTTTTCCAGTTATACAAAAGTCATCCACAATGAAAAGGTCTTCAGAGACTATTCCCAGAAAATCCAAGATATAAAACTCGTTTTTCATAACGATATCTTAAACATAAGGTATTTTAATCAAAATCGTTAGAGCCATTTTTGAGAAAATCAAACTTTTTGAAAAATGTTACATGTTAAGGGTAGATGAGGGTGGTGTGATTTTCTTGAAAATCTTCGTATCGCATTCTTGGAAGATACCAAACTTAAATACAAAGTTTGGTATTTAACGGTCTTTTCGTTTTTGAGCTATGCTGCCCATAGGCACAAACACACACTCAAACGCATACTCACACAGTCAGACAAACATGTACATTTTTCTAAAAATGCTTTTTCGGATTCATAAAGTCTCAAAAAATTTATTTCCAGTGAAAGCTCGATATCGAAATTTGGGTGCAATGCAATACCTACTATATACACTAGTACATAATATGCGCAGAAAAAGTAAAAAGGTATATGGCAAATAGAAACGTGTGTTTTAAAGAGATGTACATTTTTATACAGTACTTTTTTTTCCTATCTCTTATGGATTATCGGTTGTGTAAAAGTAATTCAGAAAGAAGAATTCTTCAGCGGCTATTCCCAAGGAATTCAGCATATACATTTTATTTTCCACGTAAACACCTTTAATATTCCGCAGTTTAGTCAAAAGTTAGTCATATTTTAGAAAATCGAATATTTCGAACAACGTTCAATGTAAAGGGTAGTTTTGGGGGGAGGGATTTTACTGAAAATCTTTATGTCGCATCCTTCGAAGATACCAAACTTAAATACCAAGTTTTGCATTTTACCGACTTTTATGTTTGACTTAAGCTTCCCACAGCCACACACATACACATATACACATGGACCCTTTTCTAAATATGAATTATGTTCAGGGGCCTCAAAATATGTATTTTCGGTGAAATATCGGTAGAGATTTTTGTGCAGAATAATACTTTCTCTAAGTACTATGTACATTGTACAAGTACATTACATATGCGCTAGAGAATATAAATATCGAGAAATCAATTTATGTTCCTAATTTAATATGACCTGATAAAACTGCACTTAGAATTAAGTAAACAAGTTATGGGAAATTTATAAGATAAAATTTGATGTGTTACACTCACATGACTTTCTCTAGCTGTTCTACAAACTTCTTACATAAATAATTCTTCTTCTGCATCTTGCTAACCAAGGTACTCATTAGCACAATGTTCTTATTACTTAGTTCTGTATAAGTAGGAAGAAAATAAGGGAATACACTAGGCTAAACCGATAGTCAAATGTTTTAAAAGCTGTCGTTACGCGATTGTCATTACAAATCGCTTCTTTTCTTGGCCAGTAGTAGAACAAAAGAAAGACGGACACTCCCATCTGAGAAAAGTATAAGTACTTCACAACTGAAACTAATAACAATGAGTACCTCGAAAACGGTAAGCACCACGACAAAAATGTATATGACATAACTTGTGTATTTTAAAACAATCTAAATTTTTTGTGCAGTAAGTTTTTGTCTATCTCTTACGGTTTACTAGTTATGACAAATTAAGCAAAATTCATTCAGAATAAACAGGTCTTCAGAAGCCATTCCCAGAAAATTCAAGATATACATTTTATTTGCTAATTAAGTATCTTTAATATATGATATTTTAATCAAAATCGTTAGAGCCATTTTTAAGAAAATAAAAATTTTCGAAAAAAGTTCCATGTAAAGGGTAGTTTGGGGTGGGGGGATTTTTCTCAAAATCTTCGTGTCGCATTCCTGGAAGATACTAAACTTAAATACCAAGTTTGGTATTTTACCGACCTTTCGTTTTTGACTTATCGTGTTCACAGACACACGGACACACACACACACACACACACACACATGGACCTTTTTCTGAAAATACTTTGTTTGGATACAGGGGATCCTAAAACATATTTCCGGTGAAATCTCGGTATCGAATTTTTTGGTGGAGTGCAATACCTTCTCTATACACTATGTACATAGCACGTATAGAGAAAGTAAAAACTTATTCCAATACCAAATGGCATTTACTTTGCCCCATTACATCTATCAGCCTGTACTCAAGAGGTTTCTTTGTGCAAGCTTAGTTTTGAAGGTATTCTACAATATAAAGTTAAATGGCCCATCCTGTATATTTTTTATTTTGATTAGCGGGATATGCATTGGTTTAAAATGAATGGAAATTTATAACTTCATTGATAGAAGCAAAACTTCAACGAAAATAAGTTAGCAGTTAAAATAGTTACGTGATTTAAAATAAGGTACCGCTAAGCAAGGCCAATCGTGCATACAGTTTTGTTTTTCTCTTAAACCGAGTTAGCTCGTTGAGAGCTAAATGTGAAGTATCAGAGAGTGAGCACTGCAGAATCAGATAAGTATACTTTCAGAGAGCACGGATTCTAATGTTAGAGATTCAGTAGAAAACAATTATTAAAAGTGTGCTACCGTATGTCTGTCTAATTTGGACTCCATTTGTCAAACAAACAAAAAAATCATGATATAACAATACAAGTTTTTGATAAATTTGTGCCAGTTTTCCATATAATAACAAAGTCAAGTTTGAGTTATTTAAATAATATAATTCCAGTATTTAACCAATTAAATACATTTATAACAGATGTAATTCTGCTTTGTTTCTTTGTTGTAAAAAACTTATGCCATTGCTGAGCAGCTAAGGCATTGCGATAACGATAATAAATTAAATGCATTCTTGTCAATGAAAGTAACAATGAGTGTTACCAAGTTTTCTGTAAAAAGTCCCTTAAATGTATATAGCTATCGATATCCAAATGCTGATACGGTAAGCCTTTATATATATATATATATATATATATAGTTGTAAGGGGCAGAAAGAGAACTATGAAAACGTCCCATTTTGCTATATGTTGCAGTTTGGGACCTCTGATATGTGATATTTGATTATAATCATGATATTGATTTGAAATGGAAGGTTTTAATTTGTAAATCAGAGGTTCTGGTGTTAATGTACATTAGTAACTTATTAATTTTGGTTTCAGTTATGTCAGTACCCATTAATCCTACCCAAAACTAGCACGAAATTAATGCGGATTTATGGTAAAATATACAACACAAAACACCACTAGACTTCCTCGTGGTTGAGTGGTTATTGCACTGACTTCTCCTCCGGAGGTCCCGGGTTCGATTCCCGACTTGGACGGGGAATTTCTGTTTATCCAGAATTATTCACTGTGCCTCACAGAATCTGGAAGTATGTTAGAGTGAATGTGCATGTGTTTAATGATACAAAATTATTAACCTAATGCCAGTAACCTTCAGTTAATACAGAGTTGTTCCACAAGTTTAAAAAATCTGATGTGTTCCACTCAAATGAATTTCTCTACATCTGTGCAAAAAAATATTATTTAAAAGTTTATGTTTCCATTTACTTCATGCTAATCAAGAAAAAAATTTGCAGATATAGTATTATTACTTGCTGTTGTGTAACTAGAAGCGGAATGAGGGATTATCATAGGTTAAAGTGACAGTCAAAAGCTAGTTGCTATGTGACTGAAGTTCTTTGTTTGCATGGACAGGAGTTGATAAATTCCTGTATGAGAAAAGTTAAGTTTTTCAAAGCTGAAATAAAAAACAAGGAATATCTAAAGAACAATCAACTCCACGAAAAAACTGTATATAACATAAATTGTGTGTTTTAAAGTGCTCTACATTTGTTGTATGGTAAGTTTTTATCCATCTCTTACAGTTTAGCAGTTACCTATGCAAAATTCCATAAAATTCACCCAGAATAAAGCAGTCTTCAGCGGCTATTCCCAGAAAATTGAAAATATACATTTTATTTGCCAGGTAAATATCTTTAATATACGATGCTTTAATCAAAATCGTTAGAGCCACTTTTTAGAAAATCAAAATTTTCGAAAAAAGTTCCATGTAAAGGGTAGTTCGGGGTGGGGGTATTTTTCTCAAAATCTTCGTGTCGCATCCCTGGAAGATACCTAGCTTAAATACCAACCTATAACATATATTTCCGGTGAAATCTCGGTATCGAATTTTTTGGTGGTGTGCAATACCTTCTCTATACACTATGTACATAGTACGTGTAGAAAAAGTAAAAAACACTGATATAACCATAGCAGTTAAAGGGGACTACACAAATGGAAGAATAAAAGTCAAGCTCATTAAAATTATTCATGTGAACTTTTAAAATAACTCTCAACCAAAATTTTGCAACTAAATATGAGTAAGTACCACTGTATTCCAGAGAGTTTGAATGTGGAAATTTAATGGTGGATGATTGATAATTTACATAAACGGGATTTAGCAAACATAAATGCCCAAGCAGAATCATCACATGTCTCCAGATATCTTCAGCAGGTTTTGTGAAGAGCCAGTGTGTGTAAGCGGTTTGTATGGAAGGCAATCTTTGACTAGCTTTTCGGTCCCGTTGCATGACTGAGAGTCATGTGGCCAATGTGCAAATCAATCGAAATGAACCTTCTTCACGCCAAGAAGTAGATAAAGTAAAAACGGTGCAGCATTTGGGAACTTCGCTCCACGATGATTAAAAACCCATCCTGTTTTCTGCGGCAGCGAATGAAAAGGATCACGGCGTAGTGAACATCGGAGGAGTTCAATCAGTGGCGGCTTAACTGACATAAGGAAGGGTTTCAATCTATTGGTGGTCGAGGCATTGGGAGAATATCGACACACTCCGTCTTGAGCTGAAAACAGAAACTTCACTAATCAAGAAACCCAAAATCGCTATATTAATCACGAAGGAGATTATTGGGTAATCAGCGCACGAGAGCCTACTAAAAGTATCTGATTGTTCCATTTACATGACTTTCTCTACATCTCTTCAACAAATTATTCTATTTACTTCATCTAATCGAGAAAAAAATTAGCAAAAATAGTCTTATTACTTGCTACTTTGTAAGTAGAAGCGAAATAAGGGAGTACGATAGGTTAAAGTGATAGTCAAAAGCTGGTTGCTATGTGACTGAAGCTCCTTTGTTTGTATGGACAGAAGCTGACAAATTCCTGTATCAGAAAAGTATGTTTTTCAAAGCTGAAACCAAAATAAGAAATATCTTAAAAACGATCAACTTCACGAAAAAAAAAATATATAAATAAATTGTGTGTTTTAACGTGTTCTATATTTCTTGTGCTTTAAGTTTTCGTCCATCTCTTACGGTTTAGCAGTTATGCAAAATTCCGTAAAATTCATCCAGGATAAAGTAGTCTTCAGAGACTATTCTCAGAAAATTTAAGATATACATTTTATTTGTCAGATAAATATCTTTAATATGCGATATTTTAATAAAAATCGTTAGAGCCATTTTTGAGAAAATCAAAACTTTCCAAAATTTGTCCATGTAAAGGGTAGTTGGGATGGAAGGATTCTTTTGAAAATCCAAGTTTGGTATTATTTAACGGTCTTTTCGTTTTGAGCTATGATGCCCACACACACACACACACACACACACACACACACACACACACACACACACACACAGATACACACATGGACATTTTTCTAAAAATGCTTTTGTTTTATTAAGGAGGTCTCAAAACATATATTTCCGGTGAAATCTCGGTATCAAAATTTTGGGTGCAATACAATACCTTCTCTATACACTATATACATAGTACGTATAGAGAATGTAAAAAATGTATGTCACACAAGTCGTCTGTTTTAACGAGGTATATTTTTACTTTCTCTACACGTACTATGTACATCGTGTGTAGAGAAAGTATTGTATTCCAATCAGAATCACAAATGTTGAAATTGCACCAAAATAAATGTTTTGAGGGGCCCTGAGTCCAATTTTTTTAAAAAAAGGTCAGTGTGTGTCTTTGTACGGCATAGCTCAAAAACGAAATAACCAAAGGCATCTTCCAAGGATGTGATACGAAGATTTTGAAGAAAATCCTTGCACTTCTAAACTATTACATGGAACATTTTTCGAACATTTTAATTTTCTCAAAGATGGCTCTAACGATTTTTATTAAAATACCTTATGTAAAACATATTTTTATGACAAACAAATGTAAATCTTGAATTTTCTGGGAATAATCTCTGAAGACCTCTTAATTTTAAGTGAACTTTTATATAACTGGCAAACAGTAAGATATATACAAAAACTCACTACACAAAAATGTAGATCTCATTAAAACAAACACTCTACATTGTAGAGTTAACTATTTTCGAGATTATTGGTTTCATCTTAAGCCACTTAAACTTTTCTCAAACGGAAAGACACTTTTTCTCTTGTTTCTAGTGTGTTTACTTCTGGCAAGCAAAAATATTGAAATTGAAATTGTTTCACACATCGACCGGCTTTAAAAGTCGAAGGTCTCGCTTTAGCCTGTGTATTTTCTAATTTCCCTTCTATGTACAAGGAAGCTAGTAATAAGTCTAATTCTGCTTATGCTTATCTTGAACAGCATGATGTAAATAACAGATTAATATTTTGAATAAAAGGTTTGTTTACCGAACGGCTGGAGGACATCATAGGAAAAGATTAGATTTTTTTCCCTTCTACTTACAAGGGACCAATTAATAACGCAATGTCTGCTAATGTGTATCTCGATATCATTATGTAGATAGAAGAATAAGATTTTTAACAATAATTTGTTGCAGAGATATAGAGAAAGTGATGTGAATGGAGGATATCAGATTTGTTTGTAAAGTAAGTTTTTGTTTATCTCTTAAAATTTATCAGTTATACAAAAGTCTATCTAAAAGAATGAAGAGGACTTCAGGATTTCTGTTCATTATAAAAACTGTCGTATTCAAAATAATTGAGTTCATTTACTTGTTTCATTATGTGTCTATTATTATCACCAATCTAAGTGAATATTTACCTTTGAAATACTTAGTATTTACTGTTAAATTTATTCATTTTTATTTCTGTACAACTTGCTTATAATTACATTTCACTTCAAATTTTGGTACAGATATTTCACCATTCCTGCGTATTTTGAGACTTCCTAAATCCATACCAAGCGTTTTAAAAAAAGGTCCGCGCGAACGCATGTTTTTGGTAGATATTTCTCTTTTTGAACAGCATAACTAAAATTTAAAACTATAAAATTTTCAGCATCTTCCGAGAAGTTTGTAAATTTTATTGATGGTAATGTTATATCCTTATTTTACAAATGCTAAAATGTTGTGTTTTTTAAATGGTTGTTTAATGGTTATTTACAATACAAAATAATCATATTAACACAGAAGGTACAATTTAATAATAATAATAGTAATAATAATACTATTATTATTATTATTATTATTATTTATTACTATTATTATGTTAGAATTCTGTCTTACAAATGTTCGGGTAGTTTCCTAATCGACTTATCCTCCCCGTAATTGTGGGACTGACACTCCTCCAGGCCTTATAAGCCAATGCCTAGGGGTCAGAAGCCTGCAGGGGAGCCTAAGGCATGAAACCACAGAATGGAGAACTATTGCCCGTAGCCAGGCATGAACATAAGGAGGTGGATGATATGAAATGTTAGCAAAACTGATGATTGGAAAGGTGATGATGGAGCAATTGGTGAAACGAGTGGCGGTGAAAACCGGAAGGCCCAGAGAAAACCCGCCCAGACGCCGCTTTCTGCACCAGAATCCCACATGTGCCGCCGCCCTACAAAGGTGTTTTGTTCAAATGTAAATCTTAGATTATATTAATGATTTTGTACCACGGTAGTTTACAGTGATAACGATTGAATAAACCTCTTGAATGCTCATGAAAGTTTGCTGCAATTTCGTGATTCGTAATCTGCCACTATTATTTATAGCTTTGATAATCTTCGTTTACTGTTGCTTTTTATCGCAACGTTCGTAGATTAAGTGACTAATTGTTTTTTATGCTTTGTTGCATATTTATGTTAGATCGTCTACTATACAGAAAATATGATTTAGTTTTCTCTTGGCTTGTGACCATTGCTATGGATTCTGGTAAGTTTGGTGTTTGGTAATTTCTGCTTTAATCACTTTTTTATTGATAGAATGGAATTGTTTATTTATTATTATTACTCCATATCCGTTAGTTGTGTTATTTCATCTTCTCTGCCACTCCTGCAACCCTAATTCTTCGACTTCCATTTTGATTCTAGATTCAGAGATCCTATTGAAGATTATTTCAATCCGTTCGTCTTTAGCAGCTGGTTTTGTCTACCCATTTCCTTTTGTGCCTATGCTTTCATTCGACTAAACTGTATTTTCACAGTCGTTTTTCTAAATTTTTAACTACGTATAGGATGTTTTCCATTGTTGGATATTTCTTTGAGTTATTATTTCTAACAGAAAATGTTATGTTACCGTCTGTTAATATTTCTGTAGCGTTGTTGGCATTTTGTTTTTCCTGAAGGATGTATTTTTCCTAGAGAGTTATATGAATTGCTATTTGCTTATTGGTTGTTAGAGCACTTCGGATCTAATCTATATTTTAGGTGTCTTTTGATTGTTTCTATTTTATATATACACCAGCTGCTTCTACTTTATTTTCTGTTTTGCTGCCGTCTGTGTAGATTGTTGCTTCGCACTATGCGTTCTTTTCTGCTTATTTAATATATGTATTTTCAGATAGATGTCGTCACTTTATTAGATCCAATGGTGGGTCGTAATATTTTCTTCCTTGCTGTTGAATCGTAATCTTGTTATTTCCTAGAAATAGTGATGTCGATGAGCTTATTTCCAGCGCCTATTAAATAGATGAAAGTATATCTATGCCTTTGCTTGTTTAATGATAAATAGCATTGAGATTCTCTAGTTCTTCTTTAGATTTCTTTTTCTGTGCAGGTCTCTCCCCATATAGGTGTTCCATAAGATAAAATTGGTTATATTGCTTTGTTGTAACTTGTATGAATTAATTCACTTCCCAGGCTCCAATTGAGGACGCAAGATGAAGATTTTCAACAAGATTCCACCACTTTAAAAGTGACTTCACATTTTCCTATCCAGGACCAGGTAAAGGGAAAGCTGGATGGAGAAACAATATGGCTATCCAAATATTCCTCTCAGCTGCCACAGCAGCAACACTTTATTTCTCTGTGTTTACCGCTTCAGAATAATTTGGTTTTCCGTGGGATGGCGCCTGATGGTAGAAAATGCGCAGAAATGCCGCTCCTAGACACATTCCAAGGGATGGCTGTGGTGACAGAAGTCTTTCGAGGAGTCACCGAGAAGTCTTCGTCTGAAGCATATCCTTATATTAGTGCGGGGGGATTTTAGCGTTGGACTATTGAGTCGTCAGAGCAACTTTTCATTATTCAAAATGCTCCTTCAATCTTTCATTCATTAACTTGACTAAATTATTAATCGTTGTCCAAACTCAGTTATTTTTTTCATAATTTATTCCTAGCCTTAAGCTGACACACTTTTACTGCATATTCTGAACGTTTGCATATTTTCTAATTATTTGAAAACACTGTGATATTTAATGTGAATTGTAGACATTCTTTCGCTTGCTAATTACACTTTTAAGAAAGATTTAATGCGGCTATATTCGTTTAACTGTGTTATATAAATATTATTAATATAATAATAAAGAATTGTGAGTTTGCCTTTCACATTTGTAAATACAGGTTCAGAATATTTACCCTCAATTCTCATTTTGTTCGATTCCGCGTGATATGAGGTAGCAGATACAGATAGCACGTTTACTTTCTCTAGCCCCGTATGTACAATGTACATAGGGATAGAGAAGTATTGTATTCCACCCAAATATTCGATACCGAGATTTCGCCGGAAATATGTTTTAGGGTCCCCTGTATCAAAAAAAAACATTTTCACTAAAAGGTCGTGTGTGTGTGTGTGTGTGTGTGTGTGTGTGTGTGTGTGTGTGTGTGTGTGTCCGTGTGTCTTTGAACACGATAACTCAAAAACGAAAAGTCGGTAAAGCACCAAACCTGGTATTTAAGTTTAGTATCTTCCAGGGATGCGACACGAAGATTTTGAGAAAAATCCCCCCACCCCAAACTTCCATTTACATGGAACTTTTTTCGAAAATTTTGATTTTCTTAAAAGTGCCTCTAAGGATTTTGGTTAAAATATCGTATATTAAAGATATTTAGCTGACAAATAATATGTATATCTTGAATTTTCTGGGAATATCTTCTAAAGACCTGTTTATTTTGGATGAGTTTTGCTTAATTTGGCATAACTAGTAAACCGTAAGAGATAGACAAAAACTTACTATACAAAAATGTAGGTCTTGTTAAAATACACAAGTTATGTCATATACATTTTTCTCGTGGAGCTTATAGTTTTCGAGGTATTCATTGTTATTAGTTTCAGTTGTGAAGTACTTATACTTTTCTCAGATGGGAGTGTGCGGTTTTCTTTGTTCTACTCCTGGCCAAGAAAAGAAGGGATTTGTAATAACAATCGCATAACGACAGCTTTTAAAAATTTGACTATGGCTTAAACCTAGTGTATTTCCTTAATTTTTCCCTACTTATAAGGAAGTAAGTAATTAGAACATTGTGCTAATGAGTACCTCGATTAACAAGATGCGGAAAGAAGAATAATCTTATGTAAGAAGTTTTGTAGAACAGCTAGAGAAAGTCATGTGAGTGTAACACATCAGATATTTTAATTTCTCAACGCTTCTCTATCGATGTTTTGATAGTGTTTAATACTCGCTTTTACTAATATGGCACCGCAGGCGATGACACTGATAATACATGGCATGAAAATGGAGCATCTATGGAATGTGATGGACCAGGAGATTCCGGAGAAAACCCGCCGCTTTCGCATTGTCCACTACAAATCTCGCATGCCGCCGTTTAGGATCGAACCCGGGCCGTTTAGGTGAGAGGAAAGTAATAACCACTTCCCATGGCGTGGCCCTCTAGCGATTTTCATTAAAATGCCATAAGTTTAATATGTTTCCATGATAAGTATAATTTGTTACAGGAAATAGCCTGTGAATTCCTCTTCATTCTCTATGACTTTTGCATTACTGGTAAGCCTTAAGAAATCTCAACACATAAAAATATAGTTCTAGTTAAAGGACATATTTTCCGAGATATTCTTTAAAGTATAAGTAGACAGAAGAATAAGCTTCTTGCAGAAGAGTGAACAGAGGAAATCATATGAATTCAACATATCTATCTATTTTTTACTTTCTCTACACGTATTGCATTTCCCCCCAAAAACTTCGGTATCGAGATTTCACCGTAAATACGCGTTTTAGGGTTCCCTGTATTCAAAAAAGGTATTTTTGGAAAAATATCCGTGTGAGTGTGTGTGTGTGCATGTGCGTGTCCGTCAAAAACGGAAAGTCGGTAAAATATAAAACTTGATATTTAAGTTTAGTATTTTGGGATGCGACACGAAGATTTTGAGAAAAATCCCCCAAATTATCCTTTACATGGAAAAAATTTCGAAAATGTTAATTTTTTTCAAAATTGCCGCTAAGGATTTTGATTAAAATACTGTATATTAAAGATATATAGTAAATAAAATTAATATCTTGAATTTTCTGGAAATTGCCTCTAAAGACCTCTTAATTCTGAATGAATTTTGCTGAATTTAGCCTAACTGGTAAACCATAAGAGTTAGGCGGAAACGTATTACACAAAAAATGTAGATCAAGTTAAAACACCCAATTTATGTCATATACGGTTTTTTCGTGGAATTTATTATTTCCGAGCCATTCCTTATTATTTATTTCAGATTGAAAATACTTGAGTTTTTCTAACACTTCTGGCCCTGCATAGAAACAGCTTTCAATCACATGGTAACCAGCTTTTAAGAGATTTGGCATTCGTTTTAGCTTAGTGTATTCCCTTATTTTCCATCTGCTTACAAAGAAGCGGGTAATTAAGAACATTTATGCAACTGTTTACCTGACTATATAAAGTAGCTGTTACAGCGATGTAGAGACGTTCATATGAATGGAACACATGAGATGTTTACTTTCTCTACACGCACTATGTGCATAGTGTATACAGAACGTATTGCACTCCACCCAAAATTAGATACCGAGATTTCACCGGAAATATATGTTTTAGGGTCCCCTGTATGCAAAAAAACAATTTCAGAAAAAGGTCCGTGTGTGTGTGTGTTTGTGTGTCCGTTTGTCTGTGAACACGATAACTCAAAAACGAAAAGTCAGTAAAATATCAAACTTTGTATTTACGTTTAGAATCTTCCAGGGATGCGACACGAAGATCTTAAGAAAAATTCCCCCACCCCAAACTACCGTTTACATCAAACTGTTTTCGAAAATTTTGATTTTCTAAAAAGTGGCTCTAACAAGTTTGTTTAAAATATCATATATTAGAGATATTTACCTGACAAATAAAATGCATATCTTGAATTTTCTGGGAATAGCTTCTGGAAACTACTTTATTCTGGATGAATTTTACGAAATTTTGCATCAGATTTTTTAAGTATATCAGTCACACGCAAACATACAAAGGAAACCTAGGTTTTGGTGAAATTCTACAGACGTATTGTGTTGGAAATGTTAGGGTGTGTGACGTAAACACTCGCTATGAGAGGCAGCACTACTTTGGACCACTTCACTGAGGACGACTTTTAACGGCGCTTAGCGCTACCCCGGGTAACCATTAGCCCGTGTGCTGCTCGCCCTTGGGAAGTGATATCTGTCACGTTCTGATGTACAATCCCAGACCTGGCTGGCATTGCTCCCAAAAGCAACTCTTGGAATTTGTAGCGGACGCTGAAGTGTAGGTGGCACTTGACCTGGCCTGTCCTGTTTTGCCTTGTATTGTGCCACTTTACACACAGAGCTGCACAGCATCTGTCACGTTCAAAACCACAAATGACCTACAATTATCAACGCATACTTCTTTAAATGCGAGAAATGCCTCTGACTTGTTGATGGCCGAGTGTTTATCAAATAGTTAAGGGTGATATAAAAATGAAGTGCAATATATGACCAAAAAAGTCAACTACAAGCCATATCTCCTTCCTTTATATTTCTCAATTACACAAAAAGTCCCAAAAATCAGCCATACATGTTCTAAAGGTTACAGATGTTATATTCTATGTGCTTTAAGTTCCAAAAACAGGAAAATATGTGCTAATTTGCAAGTTGCATTACTTGTTTATTCTAACCCCAATTTTATATACAGGATGTTAATGAATAATACCGAAATATTTTCACAGAACATGTAGATTACTTAAATAAGTAATTTGAGATGGGAGACTTATAGCCTGCTTACTGAAATTTCGAAATAACGGCTATTAGTTTCTGAAGTGCCAGTATACCACGTATCGCGGCATTTCATCAGGAACGAAAAAAAAAAATTATAATAAAAATATTTACTCTATGACAGGAAATCGAACTCATGACATTTGGGATAGCAGCTTCCCGCGTTACGTATTAAGTCACCAGAGTAAGCTACATAACTCAAGAATGTAGTTAATGAATGCTCAGTGTCACACTGTCAAGTGATTAGTTCGAGATTTTACAGATTTTTGTGATATTATATCTTGAAAACGCTACTAACGAACTGCTAAAAATCGATATTTCTATCCTCGGGCAGCAGTTTTAAAGACATTCTAAGCCATTTTTGCAACCTGCTTTGCTTTAACAACTACTTATCAGCACCTGCTACCCACACGTTTAACGCTATGTAGTTGCGATACGTTTATCCGAGGACCATGCATCGCCGATCTCTATTTACTTATATCAGTCACGTGCACAATCTCGCAAATTATTTCGGTGTAGTTCATTAATATATATATATATAATATATATAAATTAAAATGTTAAATGAATTGAAAGAGTATATGCAGTTATTATCTACTATTTTCACATTATTTCTGTATGGTGTATTACATTACGTATAAAACCCGGAATATGTGTGTTCTTCTATATAGAGGAATGGATGGACGGACGGACGGACGGATGGACAGACATATAGCGTGTTTACTATGTAGACACATTTACCTGCACCCATGAACATATCTTTCAGCTGCTTTTATATTCATTTTCTATACTTTAATGACACTATAGATATTAATACATAAAATAATATCGCGACTTTATTAGTTTAAATAAAGTTATTCTGAATAGTTCCAGCAAGTCTTAGCTCACAGGATTCATTAAAGGTAAACGAAATGATACATTTCCGATCGCTAGTAATAAATGAGAACATTTAGCACGTCCTGATATTATACAGTATGTTCGAAAAGTGTATATAAAGTTTCCGTAATGCAACTATTTGAAAACAGGTGTTTAACGTGAACACGCTTGCTTAAGTACTTTACTAATACACTCTTTTAGGAAATACTATTAAAGAAACAAAAAAAAAAGTTTAATTAATTTCCATAGATCCTGTTATTTACAGTAAGCTTAATATTTATTTAGTCAGCCTAAGATGGTTACCATTTTCAAACAGTAAAAACTACCAAAGATAATAATAATAATAATAATAATAATAATACCAGAGGAACAAAAATAAAAAGTATTCGTGTCTCACAGAAGCTTTTATTTACATTAAACTGAACACTCTCTTTTTGTATTCGTCACAAGCTGATTGGCTTTCTAAGGCGCTGCATCTCCAATTGATGCACAAATGATATCCATAAATGATATCTTGTATAGTCGTTTTATTATACTAGGTGTCTCTGTATTTTGTTGTACAGTGCCCACAATTTGTGCTACCAGATTCTCCTCTGACAGAACTTCTCATATGACCCTCATAAAAACATGTTCAAAGAATTAAATCCCGTGCTCGTTGAAGCCACGCAATTGACAACCTCGACCATCTTTGTCCAGTCGCCGGTTCAGATGTTCCGTAACACCCAGAGCAAGGAGCTGAGAGCACCATGTGCTGAAACCACATGCATTGATGGACGTTTAGTTGGACATCGAATACCTACATACCAAATATCTGTTTTGGAAAATAAAGTAGATTGTACCTATTAGCTTGTGTAGTAGTAGAACGTCTAGCCCAATCATATGCCCATCCACAGTACCTGATCTGTGTGGTAATCCCTGGACATACAACGGCTGCACAGAAGTACCCGATTTAGCAAAGAAAGCACAAACATTTTAGGGAAAAACATATTTATTTCTCTACATAGTCTCCTTTCCTCTTTATACACTTTTCCCAAAGATGTTCAGTAGCTTTGATACCCTATTTATAGTGAGAACTATCGAGGTATGTAAAATAGCCATTATCTGTAGATTCCGCCTCTTCATCGTTGGCAAATCTTTTACCACCAAGCCATTTCTTTAAGTTTGGAAACAGAAACAAAAATTCAAGGGGGATACATCTGGCAAATAGGGTACATGAGGATGCTATTCGAAATTTAACTCATTGATTTTGGCCATGGTGATAATGGACGTGTGAACTGATGCGTTGTTTTGATGACACAAAACTTTGTTTTCGTTATATTTTTGCTCAATTTCATCACTCAAAGGCTGTAACAAGTTCGTATAATATTTTCCATTGATTACTTTTCCTTTTTGGGATAATCATTGAAAATTATCCTGTTTAGGTCCCAGAAAATTGATGCCAAGACCTTGCCTATAGGTGGAACTCACTTCGCCTGTTTAAGAGCCGATTCTCCGCTTCCAATCCACTGTTTTGATTGTTCCTTTGTCTCAGATGTGAAGTGATGAATCCAGGGTCCATCCATTGTTATGAATCGACGCAAAAACTCGGCTTTATTGCAGCGAAACATTGCCGAGCACTCGACTGAAACATTCTCACGACATTGTTTTTGTTCTATTGTGAGCAAACGCGGCACCCATCTTGCACACAACTTTCTCATATCCAAATTTTCAGTCAGCATGCGATGTACAGAACTTTTTTAAATGCCTGCAATGTCTGTTAACTCGCAAACTTTTAGCGACGGTCAGTCGATACCATTTTGTAGATTTCCTTAAAGTGTCGGACTAGTAACCTCTTTTGGTCGTCCACTGCGATGTTCGTCTCGGCAGTTCGTACGACCGCGCTTAAACTCTGCTACCCAATATTTCAGTGTTGTAAGCGAAAGAGCAGTTGCCCCCAAAGGAAAATCTAGCTGAGTTTTAATATTAGTTAGACTAAGTATTACAAAACGATGACCAGTTTTATCCATCCTTACAAATTTACGCATTCACTAATGATGCCTGCAAACAAATGCTAAAAAATTTAAATCGTCAAACTTCAAACTTAAGTTTTCTAAGATTGCTACTTTTTATCATTGTTGTTGTTTGAAACACCACACGGCGTGAAGAAAATACGCCGTAGTAACAGAAGATCATTGTTGCAACGCTGTAAAAGCCAATAACAAATGGCACACGCGGTGCAGAATCAGCTAGAAGTAAGTGTAGTCTATGGAGATGGTATGGGTATAATTGTTGTTCATACAGAACCCCAAACGGTGCTATTAGCAAAGTCCTTTGTTCGCGTACTTTTTGCCATGCTTTCATCAAACGGCCTCTTCAAAGTTAGGAGTACGGCGTCCCTTTGGAACACCACTGATTTTGCTGCTGACGGTTAAGGTAAAGTCTATGTTTTGGCGTCGTCTTTTCATGAGATTGCAAACTTGTCTCTTGGCCCTCTACCGTACTAGTTTGAACATAATCGAGATGAGCACCTTAACAGTATATTGAGAGGACCTTCATATATTATGTTCAGGTCGTTACTACCACTAGAGGGTTGAAGGACAGTTTACAAGTCCAAAGCATGGATTGAACCCCTTTATCGGAGCTGTAGCGTATTTGTGACGAAAAAGATTATGTTTGTGTTCCGTCATGTTGCTTGGAGACTCCACATGTGTATGTTTCATAGTGGTCGATGGCATCCGCCGGCAAGCCATAGCATGCTTCCAAAAGGCATGCCAGTGAGCTAAGCTGTTTTCCTTAACATCTGGTAGCAATTGCGACAAACATTGTCTGATTTGGATTTTATATGTACGCTGGCTGCTGAGGTTTGTTGATTATTTATAATTTCTTACACATTTCCATATATGGTAACAAACAAGCTTCCGTACATATACTCATTGAAGCGTACAGCCTCTACAAGCCAGGTTTTGGAAATAAGGAAATAAAGCATTAAAAATGTGATTATCATAAATCAAATGTTTGTTTGAGTGGAGCAAATTTGCAAACCTAAAATATGATGCATACATACCTGGATGTTTGTGTAGGCTATGTTGAACCCTACATACTCTTGTATATAAAACACTGTATTGCTTGTCCTTCTGCACCCTCTCAGTGTTCTTCCTTGCGATGTCGAGAAGTTGCAGAAGGAATAGTTGTAGCAGGAGTAGACAGAACTTCCATGACAGTCCGTTTTCTAAACCATATATCACTGAAGGTATACATACGTTTATAGCCATTAACATACAACTCAGGATATCGGAAGATGTACCTAGAAAGTATTCCAAGCGAAAGTTAAAATGTTCACTGAATTATTAATCGTACGGAATTTGGCGGTATTATAATCTATCTGAAGTAGCAATCCCTAGCACAGCTTCCTTTTGAAGGGAAGTAAAGCCGTTAGTCCCATCTAATCTTTATTTGCACGTGAAACAACCGCATACCATTTTTATGTCCGGGAGATTTGATTTGTCCTATAACGTCATCTATGGGCAATTAGTTCATCCGTCATCTTAAGCCACAGTGACGAACTCGCGAATTCCCTGAACAGGAATCCACCTTAAAGATGGTCCAGGATACGTCAATATGACGTGATGGAACTTGAATGTTTTGAAAGAATAAATAGTCATTTAAAAAAAAACTTATGTAATCGACAGTCCAAATTTACCATAATCTCCAATAGCTTATTTTTCTTTCTTTCTGCTTCATGTGAAATGATATATAAATTATTATTATTATTATTATTATTATTATTATTACCTTGAACATACCACTTGCTTGGTCCCGAGCGCTTTCTCCGTCGTGGTGGCTGAAGGTGACCAGGTGGATTCTGTCGTCTTGGCCTGATGGTGGAGTCGAGGGTACACTGGTAGAGTACAGCAAGGCTCCACTTGCCAATGTGAAACACGCCGATAGGCAAGCATGCCGAGCTCTTAATATTGTATTGGCTGGGATCGTCAAGCCGTAGCTAGACTATCCTTCAGGGAGATAAGAAAATGTAAGAAAAAAAGTAGAGTCCACTGCTTATTGACTTGAACTATCTACATTATATACATTAGGGCCGCTGTGGCGCTCGTCAGAACTAGACACAAACAAGACGTTCTGTGGTGAATGTGTCGGGGACCCGATACAAGTATTACTATTCTTTTATTAATATATATATATATATTAATAAAAGAATAATAATATATACACTTATACGAGAGTCATTTCAGAAGTTATGGCAACCATTTTATATATTCCGAATAACTGAATATGCGGTTATTGCAATATATAAATTTGAAAACATGATATACACAGAATGGGATGTCACAACCAGATGACGTCTGAGGCATTGGTAGGTGCTAGTAGACACATGCAAACATTAGTATCCTAGAGGCTGTGTTCCAAGATGAATGTCACTAAAGGACATTCCAGCGACTTTCAGACACATGTCCTGAGTTTTGTTTTCTGTAGTTTTGTTGACTGATAAAAATAGTTGCAATGACTTCTAAAATGACCCTCGTACATATAAGGATATATACATGGATATGTATATTTATAATATGAGTTTAATTAGTGGATTATATAAATGTATGCGCGATATCGTACCATCGTATTGCTCCACCTCTTGTGCAAAAAATAGACTCTTCTGTAGAGTGCTTTATATTGCAAAAACTGCACTCCTTGTAAGAAAAAATGGAGTTATCCACCTGGTATAGATAGCTTCCTTAACACACATTCACATCACCTGGATAAGTAACCGATTTTACAAACCTTAAAATCAATCACAATCTAGGATATGCCAATAAAACTATACAGCTGAATGCAGGTTTTAAAGTTTGTAATGTAGAAAACTATTTTTTTTTTTAATTGTTTCATTTATATATCCCCCTTTAACATCTAAGGTCATATCGGGGGCTTTGCATTTGAAACAACTCGTTGTCCGTACGTTCGGTTTAAATCATTTTATTTTTCTCAAATACACACACATTCACTCTCACATACCTACTTCCAGACTCTGTGGGGGATAGGGAATAAATCTGGCTAAAGAAAAATTCTCTGTTCCAGCCGGGAATCGAACCCGGGACCTCCGGGTGAGAAATCAGCTTGCCGACCACTAATATCTTTATTTCATTGCGCTATAACAAGTAAAACAATGCATTTATCGGATTCCAACATAAAATATATAAAAAAAATGAATGACGCTAAAATTATTGAACTAGTAAACGCTTTACATATCTAGAATATAAATTTCATAGCGGGAAAGCTTGGGCAAGAAAGAGTAACTCATACATATCAATATGTTTGTGCGCTCATACAAACATTTTATGACATAAATCAAGAAAGAAACACCATTAAAATGGTATAAATCAGTGGCATTTTCAATATTACTTAATGGGGCAGAGACATGGATAGCTGCAGAAAGTGAGAAAAGAAGAGTAGAAGCTGCAGAAACTATGTTGCTAATATCAATGAACGGTGTGCGTGTTTGTGTGTCTCTAATGGAACATAAAAAGAGTGAAAATATGAGAAGATAACTAGAAATAAAAGGGTTTTTATACATAGAGTAAGAAAGGAGGCATTTGATAATAAATCTTGAGAAAATGGAAAATTAAGATGGAGAGAAGAATTCTGGTGAGCACGGTGCGGGTCTGAGGCTCAAACCGTGTGGATGCTTATGATTTATGATATCGGTACCTCCTAAGAACTAACATACATTGTAATACTTTACATATTCGGCGAAGTGCAGTATGTAGGTCAATATGACTTCTAGAGCTTAACGCTCTCTGGATTTCAGAAGTAGGACCCGCCACTGTCTAGCTTAGAGCACGAAGTGTTTGACGTGAGTCGGTGTTTGCATATTCTATCCGTCTCAGTGAACCCATCTTATGACTCCCAGCAACTTATTGGAGTGGTGGGTGGTTGACTGGTCTACTCCATTTCCCTATTCCACCACGTCCAGGCTTCCGGAGTACAGCACAGGCATTTGATGTCCTGCACGTGATCGTCGTACTCCTTACTGAAGAAACTTTTCAGATATCTTATTATATAATTGGTCTGCATAATATGTAGAATATTTTTAGTTTTTTACTTTCTCTATATTTTACTATGTATATAGTCTATCGGGAAGGTATTGTAATGCACCCAAAATTTGATACAAAGATTTCACCGCAAATACATGTTTTGGATCTCCCTGAATCCAAAGAATGCATTTTTAGAAACAGGTCCGTGTGTGTATGTGTGTGTATCTGTGTGTCTGTTTACTACATAGCTCAAAAACGAAAAGACCGTTAAATACCAAACTTGGTATTTAAGTTTGGTATCTTCCAAAGATGCGACATGAAGATACCATTTTCTCAAAAATGGCTCAAACGATTTTGATTAAAATATCAAATATTAAAGATATTTATCTGACAAATAAAATGTATATCTTGAATTTTCTGGGAATAGCCTCTAAAGACTACGTTATTCTGGATGAATTTTACGGAATTCTGCATAACTGGTAAACCGTAAGAGATAGACAAACGCTAACGTAATAGAAAATGTAGAGGTCGTTAAAACACACAATTTATGATATATGTTCTTTTTTTTCGTGGAAATGATGTCTTTGTGATATTTCTTGTTATTGGTTTTAGCTTTAAAATACTTATACTTTTCTCATACAGGAATTTTTCAACTCCTGTCCATACAAACAAAGGAACTTCAGTCACATAGCAACCAGCTTTTGACTATCACTTTAACCTATGCTACTCCCTTATTTCGCTTCTACTTGTATGGACGCAAGTAATAAAACTATTCCTGCTATTTTTTTTTCTCGATTACCATGAATTAATAGAAGCATAAGGTTTTTAACAATAAGTTGTTGCAGAGATGTAGAGAAAGTCATGTTACGCCATACTTCTGGAATATGCAAAACAAATTTAATTGTGAATTTAAAATATTTGTATTTACATGGAATAAGCGCCTGTCAACTAAAATCCCCATCAGAACCTTGACTAAGGAGATTTACATTTTCTTCATATGTGTATGTTTAGTATACGGGCATAACCAAATTAAAAATAACCGATGTGTTCCATTCACATCTCTTCCTCTACATCTCTGTAACAAATGATTCTTAAAAACTTATTATTCTATATACAATGACAACCAGGATAAACATTCGCAGAACTTGTCATATTTCTTAGTTCCTTTTAAGTAGAAGGATATTAAGGTAATCACTAGGCAAAGGCGACAGTCAAATCTTTTAAAATGTGGTTGCTATGGGGTTGAAATGTGTTTTCTTTGTATGTCCAAAAGATGACAAACTCCTGTACCAGAAAAGTAAACATTTTAAAATTAAAAGCAATAACAAAGAATATCTCAGAAATGATTAACCCTACAAAACAATTGTATACGAAAAAAATTGTGCGTTTCAACGAGCTCTACATTTTTTAACTCTCGTCTGTATCTTACGGTTTAGGAGTATGTAAGTCATTCAGAATGAAGAAGCCTTCTGAGGCTATTTCCAGAAAATTTGAGATGAACGTTTTATTTCTCATAAAATTAGCTTTAAATACGGTATCTTAATCAAAATCTTACAACCATTTTTGAAAATTTCCCATATTAAGAGTAGTTTGGGGTGAGAGGAATTTCTTGAAAATTTTCGTGTCATATTCTTGAAAAGCTATAAATTTAAATATAAAGTTTGATATTCAACCGACCTTTTGTTTTTAATTTATTGAGTTCACAGACACACAAATACATACATACCTTTTTCTAAAAATGCTTGATTATTTTAATATGCTTTTTTATTCTGGGGAACACTAAAATTTGTATTTCCACTGAAATCTTGGTGGCAAATATCTGGTTGGAAAGCAATTATCTCTCTCTATTTGTGTACTAATTAACTAAGTAGAGAAAGTAAAAATGGGTGTCAGTGTGAATTATTCTCCAATAACCGAGCTCTGTTTTAAGGTTGTGCAGTTCCGGATTTCCCCTATTGCATTCTTGTAACGTAATGGTTATGGATTAGAAATCGAGAATACAATAATAGACCTATTGCGGCTGCTTAACTTCCTAGAGAAGAAAGGAGACAAAAGAGCGATAGAAAGAGTGCAGAGGGGTTCCTAACATTTCCAGATTGTGAATTTTCACCTTTCACTTCGAGTGCCCCATATTCTAACGGATAGGTTTGTAGCAAACTCTACATGTCAGGGAAGATACAGCTGTCTGTCAAAGCAGTCCCCCAATGCTTTGCAGACACCATTAACGGCGCCTAATCCTCTGGTACTCTGCAAGATGGAATGAAACGAAACGTGTGGAAACGAGAATCATGAAAAGTTTTGACAATATATTAATCTACACCAGCATCCACCTATGATGAACTAAAAAAAAAAAAAAAACAAAAAAAAAAAAACAAAAAAAAAAACTCTACCAACAAACTTCTTACAAAACATTATTCTTCTCTCCACACAATGCTAATCGAGATGAACATTAGCAGAATGTACTTATTACTTCGCTCCTTATAACAGCAATGCGCTATGCAAAAGTGATAGTCAAATGTTTTAAAAGCTGTCGTTATACGAATGTCATTGCAGATCACTTCTTTGCTTGGCCAGGAGTAGAACAAAAGAAAAACGGACACTTGCTACCTGAGAAAAGAATAAGTATTTACAGTTGAAACCAATAAAGAGGAACATCTCGAAAACAGTTACCTCCACAACAAAAACGTAAAGAACATAAATTATGTGTTTTGGTGAGATTATTTGTGAAGTAAGTTCTTGTCTATATCTTACGGTTTAGCAATTAAGCAAAATTCGGCACAATTTATCCAGTATAAAGAGGTCTTTAGAGGCTATTCCCAAAAAATTCAAGATATACATTTTATATGGCATGTAAATATCTTTAATATACGGCATTTTAATTAAATTCGTTAGTCTTTTTCAGAAAATAAAAATGTTGGATAATTTTTCTATGTAAAGTGTATTTGGGGTGGGGGATTTTCTTGGAAATATTCGTGTCGTATTCTAGAAAGATACCAAACTTAAATACTAAGTTTGGTATTTAACGGTACTTTTGTTTTTAAGCTATTTTGTCCACAGACACACATGGGCCTTTTTATAAAAATCCTAAAAGATATATTTCTTGTGAAATCTGTGTATGGAATTTTTGGGTGGAATTTAATGCTTCATGTACATAGTACGTTTATAGATGTAAAAAGTTTAGGGTGGCCAGGAAACAAACTCACCATTTCTCATAATCGAGACTCAGATGCCTGGCACTTGTTACTCGGTTCTATGAGCTAATTGTGTACGTACATTAGAGGGAAAGGTATAAAACTAATGCTATATGTGAATTCTTATTTTGCAAACTAACATTTAAACGGATACCAATATTTTTAGTTTAGAGTGGGTACTACCAGGTGGCCCAATGCCCCATAGTTGACGTGCGCAGATATTTCTTTATACGTTAAAAGAGCTGCACAACTCATCGGGGCTACTTCGACTAAATGCCGCTCAGTGTGGAATTTACTTTAGCTACCTGTGTTTTACTCCTCTGAACAAGTGCGACACGCTTAACTCTCCGCTAATGAACAAGAGAGGTTAAACTAAGGTATCCCACGCCAATTCCCACTAACCAGTTTTAATTGAAATAGCTCCGTTATGTTCTGCAACTCTTTTAACGCAAGAAGAGGTAGGTATCTGCAATCGTCAAATATGGGGCAGTTGAGCCACCAAGAATAGTTTTTCAAGGTAGTTAAAAGGATTACCATATTTCCGTCAACGAATCTCACGCACTCAACTGCTTCCGCTAAAGCCGGTGCTGTTCGAGATGGCAGGAAAGATGGGGATGGAGGGAGAGTTTAACATCACCGCTGTATCAATGTTACAATACGCGCATGCTATCGGATGTCACATGAACATGCGGGAGATGCGAAAATGACGTAATTGGCGCAGCATTCTGCGCAGCTTTTTCATTATCCTGACAGGTTTAAGCGTCTGTTTCTAGAAGTGGCCTTAAAGTAAAAATCTAAAGATATATTTCCAATGAAATCTGTGTATCGACGTTTTGGGATCGAATGCAATAATTCCTCACTTAAGGCACTTAAGAATTGTGCTAAGGTACTGTCGTGCGTCTTAGAAAATTTGCTCATCAATGAAAATAACAAACTACTTGCAAAAGAAAGATAGGTACAAAAATTAAAACCGTATGAATATTGAAACACAGAGAGTTCTTGTGTTGAACAAGCTATAACTTTAAATAATATTAGTTTATTTAATTAATGTACTAATGATTAATATAGTACTACTAGGTCGTTCATGAATGAATTAGATAGTTGATGTAGTTACTATTCGTGTTAATACTTTTATTATCTCTTATGAAATTTATTGAACACCGTGAAAAAATTCTCCTTGAATTGAAATTTTTAATTATTGATGTTGTGTAAATTTTTCATATATAGCATCACAAATATGACTGTCTTCTTATATTAACAAAAAGTGTAATTAGAAGTGTTACCGTGCTCGGTCATGCAGTAAAATTTACACCATTATCAATTTAATGCATTTTAAAACATAGTGACTATTTTTCATCTTAGGAAGTTTTGAATTCTTTCTAAATATTAAAGCACCAAGCTTCCTACTTTCAGTTTCTTTTAGGTATGAAAATAATTAAAGTAGTATTTTTTATTGTTAACTTATGTTAGCAGTTTACAAAAGTAATTAAAGTAAAAAATAAACTCAAAATATTAGCATGCTAGATTATAGCTAGCTTCTATTAATTGGTAGCACTTATATTCATTTAATAATACCTTCCAATCAGAGGGGGGAAAACGTTTTCCTGCACCCAAAGCTGTTTTTATGGGTTTTTCTCGTTTTTTTTTTTTTTTTTTTTTTTTTTTTTTTTTGTCCCTTTCTTTTTTCAACAAGATAGCCTTTTAATCCAAGCTCGTTCGGCTTTTTGCCAGACTAGGACATAGCTTATCAGCTTTTCTTGGCTGCAGGGCTCAATGCGGCTCTCTGATGAAGTGGTCAGCTCAGAAAGACCTGTCACCTAACTTACAAACATCCAGAGAATCAAATTTGTAGCCTACCTCCTCACTGCATATCGTCACAATTTATTCTGAGAACACTGATATAAGTTTGGTAATAACAATACAATAGGACATTCTTCTCCTTCCTTGTTTAGCCTAAGCGTGTTTGTCTTCATAGCGTCTGATGAAGATAAAAAAACATCCTTCTTACCACATTTTTAGGGGCCTTCCAACACTTCTACGTATTTGTCATTGCTTCGTGACATTTTAAGGAGGAACTAAATAGTGGAAATCGCAAAACAAAGGATAAATACCGAAAAATAGCCTGTTAGATGTTTTTAATTTGAAATTCCCTATTTAATTTAGTATATATATTATTGTTGTAGGTACATTCCTTGTGTTTCAAATATTTTTTTTAAATCAACCTAATTCTGCCATTTTGTGTTTGGTATTCACCGCTTCAGGGAAACATCCTTAGTCCCTATACTCTCTGTAGTACAGCTTAAATTTTAGCTTAACTTTCAAAGCTGTTTATGATGAAAGCCTTATGGTCACATAGAATTGAAAGAAAAACATTGCAATGTGCTGTACATTTTCAGAAGAGGAGCTGCACGAGGCAGCAGTTTGAGGCAGCAATTCGGCTAAACTCCACTATCTAATAGATAAACTCCATTAGCTACAGGGACCTACTCACAGATGGCAGCAACATTGAACACAGTCCAAAACTATTATGACGAAACTTGGGCAGTTTAGAAGGTATGATAATAGTCTGGGCCACATATTTCGATACTATTTCTAGACTCCAAACCAGTGCACAGTTGGTGCAAATATCTTCAAGATGAAGCTCAGACACTATCAGCACAAAAATTCAATAAACTTTGTGATATTGGTCATAAAGCCAGTGTATTAGAAACTAACCTAATAAGTTATACTTAATGTGTCGGCATGATAAGACCCAGAATGTTAATTATTTATTTAACAACTTCATATGGTGTGGTATGCCAAACAACACATTTATAGGAAGAGAACGCGTTGATATTAGCGGTGTATGATGCTGTGATATCCATCAAAAAAACTCATTTTGGATAGAATTAGTGTGCTAGAGAGTCTAGAAGAACTCAACGAAGTGAATATGACAATAGCACGGTGGTCATACAAAATATAACCAAACAGACCAGATCTGCAAGAAAAAGAGGCAGGCTTCAACAGAAGGATTCTGAGGCGGTCCAGAATTGCATACTAGAGTTATACTGCATTCACAATGGAATGCAAGCGCTTACGCAACGTAAGCGCAAGAGTTTGGACTCACATTATTTAATGTAAGCATTCACATAGAAACACACATGACGCTTCGCAATGCAATGCAAGAGTTTGCAAACTCCAAACTTTATCCTTGCGTAACATGCAAAGAGGAAGAATTCTGCTTCTTTTCTCTATGCATTGCCTACGAATTCAATAGCAAACGATCGCAAAGCAAGATTTTGCAGGGCCTGCTGTACATGCATGCTCTTCTGTTTGGCCGTGCCGCGCCATCTCTGATCTCCCTCAAGAGGTTATGAGTCACTTGCGAATCCTTCTTTGATTTAATGGATGTAACTATCATCTGTGTATAGATTTCTTGGTTCTCATAAATCGAAGACGCAGAGAGATAATTCTTACTTCATTAAATGTGTAGCTTTATCACTTTTTGAAGTCTCTATGCTTTTACTATTTTCAATAATAATTTTGAATGAGTCTTTATTGTGACGTCACTGCCGCGAGCGTTAATTTTTAGTATGTAATGTTTTTATTTGAAAAAGACTGAGTGAATTTTCTTACGCGGTATTGTTGGTTGTTTTATTCAGTTTGTAGCTTGCGGAGCGCTTGGAAGATATTCGCACGTAACTTGCGGATCTAGAAAGCCGTGACAACTTCTTGCGTTACGCTTACGATTGCA
Organism: Hymenopus coronatus; assembly: GCA_030762935.1. NCBI lineage: Eukaryota > Metazoa > Arthropoda > Insecta > Mantodea > Hymenopodidae > Hymenopus > Hymenopus coronatus. The sequence continues at coordinate 100,212,763 of CM060882.1, read as the reverse complement.
CTGTAAATAGGTTTCCTTGCGTCTGCGCTTATGCTACGTTACGTCTGTGCTTGCATATCATTGTGAATGTAGCGTTATTCTAGAAGACCTGTGTGTTTCTGCAAATGTATGTGATATTGTTTCAAAGATTTACATTAACAGAATTTTCTCTGATTAACATTTTCCGATATGATTGAGCCGTTTTCGCAATTAAATTTTAAGGAATTAAAAACAACTCTTACAACCCCCTGATGCTCTTATGGAATTAGAATTATGATAATAAGATGGTAGTTAATTTCTAAAATCTTAACTCCATCAAGAAAAGAAATATATTGCTCTTAATAAAAACAAAGTATGACCCTAGTTCAGTAAACTTATAAGATATGTTTCTGTGTCGTAAAAATGCTATCATAATATATTGATTAGTGCCTGAGATAAACGGACATTAAGTTAGTAAATTTAGTATTGGTGGTTTGAGCTATTCTAAATCAATGCTATTCTTCTGTTCTGCCAACAAGCTCGTTCTAATATTCCTTCTTTCTTTTACATATTTTGGCATATCGCTGTATCATATTTTCCTTTTAGCTTCATTTTTATCACTATTATAATTTCTGTTGTTCTGAGTAACTTATAGTTTTGCAGATTTCTGCCCCTTTTTTCTATTCTTTACACTAATTCAGATCTTATTACAGTTTTATAACGTATTCTATTTCCCATTTCCCCTCAAGATTTCCACAATCAAATTAAATATAATTGGCCTTAAGTAATTACTTGTCTTTCGCCCTTCGTGCATTCTATATCTCAACTAATTTTCCATTTTATTTTGTTGTTATATTCATATCTTTTTAACTCTGTGGTTATGTGCCTTCGTCATAAATCATAAAATATAATTTAGTCCCAACCGATCGATGATAATAGTAACACATATAAAGTTGTGGCTCTCCAGACAGTATCGAGGACAAGAACTGAAACATTCCCAAAATATTAAATAATACATTACAAAAAGATTTTAATTAGTTGCTAACAATATAATTATCTGGAATATCAACATAAATGCGCATTCAATACATTTAAAATTCAAAAAATATGTTATTATATATAAACCAAAGTTATTCGACTATATATTGTATAAGGTTGGCTATTGTTTATATAATATAAAGGTATCTAACGCCTTATTCCTAGGCAGAGTTCGAATATGTAATATACTTTATTTCTTTCTTTCTTACTTCACTCTTTCTTTCCCTCATTCTTTCTTTTGTTCTGTCATTCTCTCTTTCTTTTTCAAATCCTTTCTCTTGTTCTTGCTTTCTCTCTTTTCCCCCTTCTTTATTTATTTGTTTGTTTATTCCTTTCTTTCCCACGTTCTCCACCTAGCTCTAGTATGTAGACGCCCCCACCCCTCATTTGAGCTAGTTTCTCTAGTGTGAGCGGTGAGATCTTTCTCAGGTGGTGTGCAAGAATAATTGCGAGAATTGACATATGTAGAATTTATTACAAAAATTTAATAGAGGTGTGACGATATTACGGCCACAAGCCACAAAATGTAAGGTTTTTATTATGTAATTTTATTAGTATTACCTTGAAATTTATTTGGCTAAATAGCTTAAAACATACATTTAACTGTTAATTTTTGTGTGAATTGTTATTGCTGAATTGTTTTACTTGTGATATTAAAATATTTGGAAGACATTGTGTTCATTCTAACCCAAAAAGGTTTAAATAAAGGAATTTGTAATGTGTTGGCTGGAGGCGTGACCAACAATCGCAACAATGATAGAAAGAGACGGAAAGAGTTATACGTATGTGCATTGTTAAAACTTACATATGTTACACGGCCTTGGAATGAACGCATGGCAACACAATTGTGTCTGTTTATAATTGCTGTAAAGAAAAATAAAGATCTTTTTTGGCTTAACATCGAAACAAGGAGGAATAATATGCTGTATTCTGGTGAAAAATGAGTATTATAACTTGATTCTGTGCGAGTTTATGTATCTGTAATGATTCACAATAAATTCAAATAAATAAATAAATAACTATATATTTATTTATGGTAGTTGAAACCAAAGTACAGAACGCGTCTTGTATACCACAAACCTGAGAAGAAAGAAGAGTCTACATGGTAAAAGTATAAAAAATCTTATGTGTTACACTCACATGACTTTCTCTAGCTGTTCTACAAACTTCTTACATAAGATTTTCTTCTGTCTGCACCTTGTTAATTGAGATAAACACTAGCAGAATGTTTTTATTATTTAGTTACTTATAGGTATAAAGAAAATAAGGGAATACACTAAAGAATACACTAAACTAAACCGACAATCAAATGTTTTAAAAACTGTCGTTATTCGATTGTCATTGCAAATCGCTTCTTTGGTTGGCCAGGGATAGAAACAAGGGAAAGCGGGCGCTTACTTTCTGAGAAAAATGTAAATACTCATAACTGAAACGAAAAACAAGGAATATCTCGGAAACGGTTACCTCCACAGCAAAAATGTAAAGAACATAAATTGTGTGTTTTGATCAACATTTTCTGTGTAGTAGGTTTTTGTTTATCTGTTACCGTTCAGCAGTTAAGCAAAATTTAGCAAAATTCATGCAGAATAAAGAGGTCTTCAGAGGCTATTCGCAGAAAATTCAAGATATACATTTTATTTGGCATGTAAATATCTTTAATATACGGAATTTTAATCAAAATCGTTACAGCCATTTTTAGAAAATAAAACTTTTCGAAAATTGTTCCATGTAAAAGTTAGTCGGGGGTGGGGGGATTTTTTTTAAAAATCCAAGTTAATTATTTAACGGTCTTTTCGTTTTTGACAGACACACACACACACACACACACACACACATACATACACAAGGACCTTTTTCTGAAAATGCTTTTATTGGGCTCAGGGGGTCCTAAAACAAGTATTTCCGGTGAAATCTCGGTATCGAATTTTTGGGTGGAATACAATACACTATGTACATAGTACGCATAGAGAAAGTAAAAGTTAAGAAAATTAAATACACACGAACCAACTTTTTCGTTAATAATTGATATGTTAGGGACCAATTGCTGGTTGTTAAAGGTGAATGACTGACTTGTTCCTGAATCCAATTTAGTGGTTTGTATTATATCTGCTGACTTGCGTATATCAAAAGCTTTACTGAACTGCTAATCGGTGAATACAAGAGTATTCACTACTACGTGGGTAACGAGCCTAGCACGGCACTTAAACGCTACCCTGTAGCAACTAAAAGAACGAAGGAGCCTCTGAATATCTCTTAATTCCGGATGATACTGCTTATCTTTTGTATAACTGGTAAACCGTAAGACCAAAACTTAGTCTTCTCATTAAAAAACACAATATATGTTATATACTTTTTTTGCGTAGCATTAATCTTTTTCGAGGTGTTCTGAGTTGCTAGTTTCAGTTTTAAGTTACTTTAACTTTTCTCAAACGAGAAGTGCCTTTCTTTTTGGTTCACTTTTGTTTACTCCTAGCAAGCTAAGAGAACCTGATTTCAATTGTTTCACATCGCATTGTAAATACAACATTATTCTTCCGTGGAGTTCAAAAAAGAGATACATGTGTATATATAAGAGTAAGTGTATTAGATACTAGGTGGATCTGCGGTACCGAGTGGGACTGACATTCAGGAGATCGTGAGCTCAAACTCGGTCGACCACACTCTCTGACTTGGTGTTTCTCGTGGTAACACTCTACCCCTTAGTCGCATGCTGGGTACTTATTTTACTCGAATTTCGTTCCCTTATTCCCTTTCATGGCCATCAAGTGTGTGTGCGCGCCCGCGCCTATGCTGTGCATGTGCTGCCAAGGGGCTCGCAGATGCATGCACTTAGTGAATGCTGTTCTCGGCGTTGGGGTGGCATTGTGATCGCTGTCGCAGGCGTTGTCCTCGCAGGCTCAGGTAATTTTGCCTTGCCGAAACTGGGAACTAGTGAACCATGAGCCACAAGTTAAAGACTTCCGCACGACCTTTTGGCTTGCCTGCACCGAACTGTGGCTGCCTGTGTTATAATAATTTTATCTATTCCTCCTAGCAATTGATCTCAAGAGGTCGCACTGCGTAAGATGTCTTCTAGCGTTGTCTAGATATTATGTTTTAGTATACCGTTCATAATTCAGAGCAAAGGGCACGCCAAGTTTGAGATACATTAATTCTTGGAAAAGACAGCTAAACTGAAATCCAGGAAGTGAACCTAAAAGTGTAGTAATATATTTCGAAAAATGTGCAAAGCTGACACATTTGCTGGATTCACTTACTTATTGTGATTAATACGCTATCATTAAGGTCTCCCATACCATCGTTTGTTTATCCTATACATTCCCTTTGAAGGAGTACATTATCAAATGGATATCATGATATAATAAAATAAATATGTTGACGTGAAAAAAGTTCTTATGAATCATAGGCGCAGCAATTTACATTGGAGACACATGAGTGTTTATTTTGCATGCATTTTAGGCACGCAATATGCACGCAGCTTTGCATTTCTGAGTATCTTATGGAACAGGACACATCAGCGCGTAGTTAAGCTTATGAAAGCAAAGCGAGCGGAAATGCACGTCTTAGGGGAAACAGAATTGAAACCTAGAATGCGCATACTCTAGAAAGCGCCTGCATACTTAACTCACTAGCATAACAAGTGGAAGTGTTCACAGTATAGCACGCTTAGCTGACGTTCTCTTTCTCCGCTGCCTTTGCCAATTCAAAATATGTGGATACGGAAAGAAAAATCAATGAGATTAACGCTTATGCAATGTAATGCGATATTACTTGTAAAACCGCCGTAGTGACCTTCGGGAAGTCGCTGGTTGGATCCCTGGAGTTTCTTGCCACTAGGCAAATACTGGGGTGTTTATTTACCACGATTTCCTTTCCATTATTTCCCTTCATGTCATTTCCCTCTCTTCTTTCTGAACTCGTGCTATCTGACAATGCTGACAGGTGACGCTTGGAGTTCTTGGAGTTGGGGCGGCGTTGCGGTCGCTGTCCTCGCGGCGGTGGGACGGTTTTCTTACCGACAAACAGAACCCCTTGTGCTTCTGGCGCCATGCACTATCAGCCAAATTTCAGGGACTCCCGCGTAGCTCTGTAGCCTGTCTTCACCTGGCGTGTGGTACCCTCATTTCATCCCTTCCTCCCGGGGGATGAAAGCACGCAATATATCTGTGTAAATATCAATGCGTGAGTAGCCCCCGCCGTTGTATAGCTTTTATCTTTACTGTTTGTGAAAAAAATAAGGATAAACGCATAAAAACAACTTCTCATATACAAACGCAAAGATAGATAGACAAACGCATTAGATATATCACGTTGTTCCAACTCTACTCATCTGAGTCAAACTCACAGAGAGCAAGTCATAACACAAAGCCTGAGCTTCCGCTCCAACACTTGATAGGTTGTCCTTAATGATGAGATGTATTGCACACATGAAAACCCCCTTTGACTAAGTGAATAACTCGCTGCTTTTTGGTGTGCAGCTTAGCTTAGTTTGCTTTAAAATAACAATTTAGGCACTACGAATTTCGAGAAGTGAAGGAGTAGAATACGAGCCTCTCAGCCACCTGCGTACAAAACAGACGCAAATATTACACGCCTTAAAGAATTTGACTACAAATGGATAAAAACAAGTCTAAAATTGTTTTTTTTATTATAAATAGTTTTGGAAACTTTGGGCGAGTATAGAGCATCAAAGTTAGCTTTCCTTCTCGGGCTCTACAGTCATTTAAATGTCCTACATTATATCGTTTTTTAACATGCTATTTCATTAAAAATAGTTTTTTCGCAAATGTACACTTTCACATTTTCACAATTTTGCACATGTCTCAGTCTTTGTATTAATACAACTAAAATTTCTCATAATGTTTAGAACTATCCATCTTAATATTACAAGGGAGCAATATATTTTCATGAAAACATGATTAATATTATCAATTAAAATTGTAACCTTTTAAAAATATATAATAATTGAATAATCAAGTTTATTAAACAATCGGCAATTAAAGTTTTTCTTTCTTCTTTCTTTTTTTCAGAAAATTTTGATTATTCATTATATTTGTATAATAACTTTATGAAATAATTTATAGCTAGCAAGTATTTATCAAATTTGAATTTGTTATTCATAACAGAGTAGAACTTTTAGCCATTTGCCATTTATACATATACATTTCACTCCCAGTGTTCCTTAAGTGAGAATAAACATTACGCTTTGTTGTTCTGGTGTAAACCGAATGTCATAGGGGAGAAAATATATTGGAAGTTGTCATTCCGCCATTTTTAATTTATTTTGATATTTTATTCCACAGTATATAACATAGTTAAAATTGAATTTGTCATACACAGTAGTAAAACCTGTTTTAAATTAGTACACGTAAGGTAATGCATGTGTGAAATTTGGAAAATTCACAATGTGTAAGATATCTTGTTGAAATTTATAACAGCTATTATGCACAATAATAGTGATATTTAAGGCAGTTATAACATTGTAGCTTACATGGTTGTGTAAATAATACCTTTTATTTTCTAAATGTATTGTTCTAATAATAATGAGCTACAAAATGCATTTTTAAAAATAATTGTTTAAAAAACTTGACCGTTCGAAATGTAATAATTTATAGTCAATCTCGGAAAATTGTTTCGAAAAAGTAATATGACTAATTTCTTCTTGGTGTGCTTTGGAGAGTCAGTGTAAAAGTTTTGAAGCAAATTAGTGAAAAATTGCATGAGGATGGAAAAATTTTGGAAACAATTGTGAGAAAATAAGATTTAAATTTGGGAGTACCTAGTAATAAGCATGCAACTGCCCATATGCAAGTTCAGTTAATTGGTAGTTAAAGTGCACCAAATGCGAAAAACTATACACTTTTTTAAATTCTAGAAATCATATGTATAAATCTGTACATAGTGTATAGAGAAAGTATTGCACTCCACCCAAAAATTCGATACCGAGATTTCACCGGAAATATATGTTTTAGGGTCCCCTTTAACTGAAAAAAACATTTTCAGAAAAATGTGTGTGTGTGTGTGTGTGTGTGCGCGCGCGCGCACGCATCCGCGTGTCCATGTGTCCGTGTGTCTGTGAACACGATAACTCAAAAATGAAAAGTTGGTAAAATACCAAACTTGATATTTAAGTTTAGTATCTTCCAGGGATGGGACACGAAGATTTTGAGAACAATCCCCCCACCCCAAACTACCCTTTACATGGAACTTTTTTCGAAAATTTTGATTTTATTAAAAATAGTTCTAACGATTTTGATTAAAATATCGTATACTAAACATATTTACCTGAAAAATAAAATGTATATTTCGAATTTTCTGGGAATAGCCTCTGAAGAGTGCTTTATTCTGAATGAATTTTACGGAATTTTGAGTAACTGCTAAACCATAAGAGATGGACAAAAACTTACGAAACGAAAAATGTAGAGCACGTTAAAACACATAATTTATGCTATATACTATTTTTTCGTGGAGTTCATCATTTTTGAGACATTCCTTGTTTTGGTTTCTGCTTTGAAAAACTTATACTTTTCTCATACAGGGATCTCTCAAATCCTGTCCATACAAACAAAGGAACCTCATTGACGTAGCTACCAGCTTTTGACTATCACTTTAACCTCTGGTGCTCCCTTATTTCGCTTCTACTTACAAGGAAGCAAGTAATAAGACTATTTCTGCTATTTTTTTCTGATTAGCATGAAGTAAATAGAAGCATAAGCTTTTTAACAATAATTTGTTTCAGGGATATAGAGAAAGTCATGTGAATGGTATACATCAGATGTTTTTTGTTTAATTTAGTCGGCTTACTCTCCCCTTACGTGGGACTGACTCTTCCCTAGGACTTTCAATGGTGTCTAGGGTCAGAAGCCTGTCGGGGAGCCCACGGCATGAACCATAGAATAAAGATCTAGAACGAGGATTGGGCCCGTGGCCAGGCATAAGCATGAGGAAGTGATATGATATGAAAGCGAAATGGATAATAGGACAGGTGATGGTGGATATATTGGTGGAATGAGTGGTGGGGTAAAGGCGGGGGAATCTAGAGGACCCGGAGAAATCCCGACCAGAAGCCGTTTTGTCTACCACAAATCCCACAATGGGCGCTTGATATCAAACCCTCGGCACTAGGTGAGAGGCGAGAGGTCTAACTACCCAGAACGGCGCTGTTCTGTCACTTTATTACGAAAGAGAATAATTTATTAGTTTTCACAATGTTTGTCATGTTTCCAAAACTTACTTCAAAATCGGTACTGTTACTTTACAAATAACCGTTTACTCTCTCGTTGACGAGTATTAACCTTTAATATCATTCGCAATTCGACGGTTCTCTACATTTAACATTTCGAATTGTGACAGTTTAATTTTAAAACGTTCTACAAATAAGGCAGTTTTTTTTTTTTTTTAAAGAAACATACATAGGTGAATGAATGAATTAATAAGTGTATTTATTGACGTACCTAAGTGTTTTGTTGTTAGTTTCGTTTCGTAACTGGCTTACCCTTCTCATAATTGGAATGACACTCCCCTAGGACTTACAAGCCAATGCCTCGGGGTCAGAAGCCTGTCGGAAAGCCTATGGCACGAAACCACAGAATGGAGAACCTGTTACGAGCGGTCGGCACGCAGCTAGGCATAAACGTGAGGAGGAAGTGCATACTTTGAAACGTAAAGGTGATGATGGAGCAGTTGGTGGAATGACTGGCGGAGGAAAGCTGTGGACCCGGAGAAAACCCGCCCACGGATTCCCACGACGCCGCAGCTATCATCAGCTGTCCCTCCTCCATATCTAATTTAGACATACCTTGCGGACCAGTAAACAAAATAACCTTATAAGAAAAGTCTTTTAACCTTTAATTATTAAGATACTTTTAGATTACATCCAAAATGTTCCTTTCCTAGAAAATCATGAATACTGAAAAGCAGGCTTGAGCTCTAACACATGTTAATTTCTAATACCCAAGCAGGTAAATGTGATGCTCTGCTGTAGTTATTTTTCGGTTTATATAGTGATAAAACCATAGAATTTCATCCCAGTTAGAAATTGAAAAGTTTTGTGTTTTGTTTCTGCAAAAAAAAAAAAAAAAGAAGTAATGAACGCAGTGTTGAAAAGTCGCACTCGTTTGTTGGGATTAAGCGCATAGAATCCGAGCATGAAAAGGAATTCCGTCAAATATTAAAACACATACTTTATGGTTTCCAAAAGCAAACGAAGCACATTTAATAGGCGCTGTTTTTATTTGGAAAATAAATTGAGAATGGAGAAAACTGCATTGGGTGCGGTATAAACTTGTAAGAACTAAAATGAACAAAAGACTATAGCTGGTTAGGAACGCTTTGAAAATAATTGATGGATGCAGAGTCAACATGAAGAGGTAGCATCATATTTCATGTTTCATCAAGTGTAGGTCGGAGTGCTTTAATTTCAGTACGGTGCTGTTGTGTTGGTTTTAGCAGAGTGCTGAACCCTTCACTTGGAGCGTGCGTGCGTGTGTGTGTGCTCTTCGTGCACCGTGTTTACACGTGTTGTTGGTTTTACGTCGCCTATGCAATCGCAAGGGTGAATCCTTCCGCTGTTAATTTTGCCTCAAGAGTGATTAACCGCAGGATGCACGTATCCTTCCAGTATCCTTTTATTTCCTTCTCCTCGTTCTCTCCCACCTTGGAAGAAACCTTGGTACGAAATTGTCTGCCTTTCATTTAAGATCTTCAGTTGTCATATTTATAAAAACGGCATCAATCAAAATTTGCGATAAATATTAAATAAAAGAATATCAAAATAAACAACAGTATAGATTTTAATACCGTAATTTAGATCGATATCATGTATAAATGAAAGAAGACTTACATACATTGCTCAAACAAAGATAATAAACGCTGTGATTTTAAAATTTCAAAAGAGAAAATCTGATGTATTCCATTTCCATGGCTTTCTTTAACTGTTCCAGAAACAAAATGTTCATAAAAACACTATTCATTTATATTCATCATGCTAATCGAGATAAACATTAATAGTTTTGGTCTACCTTGAAAATAGTAGAGAAATAAGGGGATACACAAGGTTAAAAGATACTCAAATCGTTTTCAGGCTATTGCCATGTAAAACAATTAAATTCGGGTCTCTTTGTAGGACCAGCAGAAGCAAAGAGAGAGAGAGAGAGAGAGAGAGAGAGAGAGAGAGAGAGAGAGAGATGGAAGGAAAAGTTAGTTTTTCCTTTGAGAAAAGTTTTAACAGTTTAAAATTTAAACCAATAACAAAGAATATATTGAAAATTGTTAACTCTAAATATATATATATATGTGTGTGTGTGTGTGTGTGTGTGTGTGTGTGTGTGTGTGTGTGTTTTAACGACATTCAATAGTGTGTGTTTTAACGATGACAATAGTCATCCAGGATGAAGAGATCTTCAGAGGCTATTCTCACCAAATTCAAGATATACATCTCGTTTGTCTTGAAAATATCTTATATATATATGGTATTTTAATATTATTTGTTAGAGCCATTTTGAGAAAGTAAAAATTTTCGAGGATTGCTATGTAAAACGAAGTTGGGGTGAGGGTTTTTCCAAAAATCATTGTTTCTCGTCCTTTGGAATTTAACCGACTTTTGGTCTTTGATTATGCTGTCCACAGACCGACCCACATTCATACACCCTCATACCCACATACACAAGGATGTGTGGTATTTTTTTCTTTTAACGAATTTAAGGGACCCTAAAACACACATATCCGCTGAAATCTCAGTATCGAATTTTTGGGTGGAATACAATACTTCCTCAAGATACTATGTGCATTGTATTTACATAAGTGCTAGAGAAAGTAAAAAGAAAGGGATGGCATTTTTTACGAAAATCATCAATTAGATCGCAAAGAATTCTAAAACATAAACAAATGATGAAGTCACCAACTTCAGATATCTGAACTGAAGTAGTTTTCAAACATAATGCACATAGAGCAGCAAGAGTGCCTGGATGTAAATGAGATTATATGGAAAAATAAGTATTTAAATAAAAATACTTAAACAGTAATACACTCAATATTGACGTATTCTGTTAAAACAACAGCTGACACCACTTAGAAAAAGAGAAAATGAATATTTTAAGGAAAATTATATAAAATGAAGAAATGATAAAATTAGAAGTGAGGAAATAAGAAGGCAGTTGGATGATGCACTGATTTTTTTTTTATTATTGTTCTTTTGGATAGTATTTAACACCCGCTTTTACTACTTTGGCATCGCAGGTGATGACACTGATGATACTCGAATAAGGATGAAACACCGGAGGAATGTGATGGCGGCGGACACCGGAGAACCCGGAGAAAATCCGTCCTTGCGCCACTTTGTCGGCCTCAAATTCCACATGCTGTCGCTTGAGAGTAGCGCGGAATGGTGACTGGCCCAACGCAGAAGCCAGAGCAGTAAATATTGGCTTGAAATTTTTATTAATACATACTTTTTTTGATTCGTTTATGCTCTATAAGAGGTTGATATTTAGTTCAAAATTTATTATTTTTTGGCTTTATTATGTTTAATAAATATCGATTTTTTTTTGTTGAAGAGGCTTAAGATACATATTTGCTTATGATTATTTATCATGTAATTTCCGAATGCTATCTGTTTCCCTCTTTAGTGGAAATTTTTATGTAATGGATTCATTTTAAAAACATTGATTAGTATTATTGTTTTGTTGCAGTTTTTGCAACTTTGTGAATTAAAATATTTAAATAAAAATAAGTATCTTATACAGCAAAAATTTGACCAAAGAATTTGTTACCAAGTATTAGGGAATGTAATTTTAAAATGTGGAACATATCATTCAATATCTATAGGAGATAATATATAATTTAATCAAATTAAACTAATTATAATCTGTCTCATCCAAAAATGTTCCTGGTGCCAAAATATAAAAGGGAAGAAAAGGAGATAGAGATACTGATACGAAACACTTTCAGATCATTGATTGGCGAAATACAATTCAAGGGTGTTTTCTTTATTTGCTATCTTACAATAACCGGCTCTAAGAAGTATAGTTCTGTTAATAGTTTTTAATCACTGGTCTGCACGAATTGGTTTTGAGGAAAGAAAAGTATACATCCCTCACATACACCACAGATGTGTTCTACGCTCGTGAATTCTGAAAGGAATATATACAACAGTAATGGCATAGATTATACAGAAAACAGACCATTTATACACTGCTAACTTATTATAGTTATTGTTTAATATTGCGCAGCCTAGATTTGTATTGTCAAAGAAAGTTACATAGTTGTATTCTTATAACATATGGAAATTCTCGGGACAAAGTCGAGATGCTATTGCTCATCGTGCAAAGTCACTTCTGATGCTTCTCACAGACCCAGTCAGTGATTCATCAAGGAGTAGTTCTGTCAATTTGGTGAAATGAACCGAGGCAAATCTTAGGCAATGGCGAGAAGCAAATGATTTCGCACTTAAGGAAACATCGAAACGTAACCATTGTCCTGTCGGTCTTTATTCTATTTCCATATGGTTATTATTTAATTATCGTTGAGTTATGTTGGTGTGGAAAAGACACTTTCTGTATGTCTTCTTAGACGTGTAGTCGAGTGAAAACTGACAGCATACAGAAATTGATTCAGTTCACCGTATTTGATGCCATGACCTGTATTGTTGTCACATATGAAGATGTTGCTTCTTTCGTTGCCTCGGCGGAGCTATCACAGAATTTGAAGTCAGTAGAGCAGTTGGGTTTTCTCAGGATGGAAATAGGAAAGAATGTAGGTACGGGCACTAGTTTAAGGATTAACAATAGCAGAAAGGTCCTTTTTCACTCAGATGTTTATTTGTCGACGAAACATCAAACATTGTTGGTGAAGTCATCTCGACAAGCAGCGATGTTGAACACTTTTATACACTTGGAGAAACACTTTATAAAATACTGATTGTTACTGCATACAGTTGAGTACAACCCTATTTACATTTTAACACCTGTGAATGTATTACACATACATCGCATTTTGTAATTTACAAAGCGTCGTGGGGTATTCGTCTAAATGACAGGACCAACTGTGCAAATTCTGAAATGGGTCTGTTTAGATAGCCCATGAGGCAAGATGTCTCCCTTAAGCTTTCGAAATTCTGATTGTTTATTATTTGCGCCAAAATTGCGTTCAGCGTCACCATACCACATGGTTTCATTGCATTTTGATCAGATGACCTGTGGACACAAAGAAAAATACCCTGATTGGTAAATATTAGGGAATTTTACCGAGCAAGCACTTGTAACCCTAATGCACGTGCATGAAATAAAGGAAAACTACAAATTCTCAAGGCTTTTGCAGACAATGGAGGGTGTCTTGTGTTAAACCTAATTGCGCAGTTCCTTAGAGCTCTGACTTGGAGCGCGTTAAAATAGCTTTAGTATAATTTATGAAATAAATACAAAAAATAAAACAAATCACTTATATAAAGTTGACTGTTTATATACCTTTGGTATTAACATACATAATAATCATCATAGAGCTTTGCTGGTAATGTCTTACTCGCTAATTGTCCAAAAGTTAGCGCTGCTGGACAATTGCTCCAAAACTTGTGCAAGCACTTAGCATCAAACAAGTGGTGAGTTGAGTTCGCTCCTCCTGCTGTTTACATCAGGATTATTCTAGTCTGAGTAACAGTATAGTGTATCTGAATCAAACTTGGTAAATATACTTCAATTGTTGCCAATAATGCCTTTAAAAATAAGCTCTAGCTGTAGAAAATCACGTCGGTGGTCTCTTAGGTCTATGGAGTACCCTGTTTTCATTGTATGTACAAGAAAACATGTAATGACATCATTTTTAGAATTTGTTTCTGGATTAGCGTGAAGTAAATAAGATAGAATTAAGAGGCCGCGCCGTGGGCGAGTAATTAGACCACTCGCCTCTCACCTAGATGACCCTGGTTCGATCCCAAGCGACCGCATATGAGATTTGTAGTGGACAAAGCGGCTCAGGGATGGATTTTCTCCGGGTTCTCCGGTTTCCCCCGCCATCGTATTCCACCGGTGCTTTATTTGCATTCCATATATCACCAGTGTCATCGCCCGCGGTGCCACAAATAGTAAAAGTGGCCGTTAAACACTACTATCAAAATTGGAATTAATACAAAAAGTCATGTAAATGTAAAACTTTTTAATGCATATTTAAAGAGAAGATAAATTACATTTGTATAAAGTTCACTCACTAGCACAAATTTACATTCCCAAAGCTGGTGGTCAATAGACTGATTAGAAATCACATGCTATTGCATTATTGCCCTACATTTTGCCATGTGGTCTGTTTCATCTTGTTTCGAGCTGCCTCATAGGATATGAGTGCGGTTTTTGTGGAAGATGATAATGTTTGTGGAGCTATAATCCTTTAGAATTATGAAAGCTTTTCTGTGCTTGTGTTTGTACTATTAGAACCTCTCTGTCCATTAAAAGGATTTTAGTGCTGTTCGAATGGTCTATAATCCATTTGCATTTACACCAGCTTAGCAGCTTTCGCAAAATCCGCGCTAATGTTTTATTGATTCATGTGATTTCAAAATGCTATGCACTCCACTTTCCCGTTTTTATTCTTGTAGTTGTAGTATTGTTTCAATTTGTTATACAGAACGCAATATTTGCAATTTGTTCCGATTTTCTGCTTTCATGTTGAACCATGATATGTATAAATCTACAGTAATTGTATTAATGAATAGTATTTTGATTTACTATAGCCAATTCCTTACAAAATAACTGAATAATCTAAAGCATTTGCCATTTATAAATGTGATTTTGTAAAGTTACATTCACGAAACAGAAACATAATATGAAGAATTTTCAAGAAATTGTTAAAGATAATTTACGAATGTTTATATGCTTTTTACGCTTCTTTTCAATATTAAATTGTGGTGTGTGAATAATGTAGAACTAAAATAATACTAAATAATTTGAATTCTTAAGCATAACCTAATAGGGAAGCAGTCAATCCTTTTTCATAAATTATAACATTAGCTTTATGTGAAAAACTTATTTTAAAACTTGGCTTCTGTTATGCGCTATGATTATTTCTCTCAGAACTATTTATGAGGCCGGAACAGGAGAATCCTCCTAATCCATGAAGAGTTGATGATGATGATGAACTATTTAAAACTTAAATATGTAAGATTTCAAATACCCAAAAGCATATGGCCTGTCTGTACTTACTTTTATTATCTTTCTCCTAAATTTGATTTTTCTTATACTTCTGGTCATTAAAAATGTTCCTTACGATACAGTTTGTAACCAATCTCATTCAAATTATTTTCAGCAGAAATACAGAATGAATTTAGTAGTTTTCACGTGGTTTTTGTTACATTTTTAAATGCTCAAAATATTACATGCCTGATTTTACCATTTAGGTAAAATATAAATTGTTGCACAATTATATATTCAAATATTAAGTTTTGTTGTGCTAAAGAACCAGAATTGACCAAAATAGATATATTAGCACAAAATTTAAAAGGCACTTACAATGTTGGAAGAAAATGAGATAACAACATTTTGAAACATTTAAATTAAAACTGTAATATTCAGAAGTTCCACCTATGGACATATTTAATATACACAGAACTTGACTCTTAAACCTTTGAATGAAGTACCACTTATTTAAGATATTTTCATGAAAATAGTAAACATTGGGAATCGTTCTTCATCCGATCACTCAGATTTGAATTACTTAATTTTGAAATTATCGGCAATTTTTGTTCAGTATTTACTATTTCGAAATTAGTTACGTATAAAACGTTGTAATAGTTAAAAACAATACTAAGTAATGACTGATGTTCTTTGGACACCTGCAACATTTCTGGTTAATATTAACTGAATCAAATTAATGTATACACTCTATAATACTATTTCTAACTACGAAATGAGTAATAAACGCATTTTTATTTTCTCTACATATACTATATACATTGTGAATAGGTATTCTATTGCACCAAAATTTTAGATCTCACCGAAAATACTTTTTTTGGGTCTCACTGAGTAAAAAAAAATATTTTTAGAAAAACGTCCGTATGCGCGTGTGTATCTGTGGACAGCATAGCTCAAGACCAAAAAGACCGTTAAATACAAAACTTGATATTCTAGAAAATTCGCCCACCCCAAATTACGCTTTACAAGGAACAAATTTCGAAAAGTTTTATTTTCTCAAAAATGGATCTAATGATTTGATTAAAATCTCTTATATTTAAGATATTCACATACCAAATCCAAATAAAATTTATATCTTAAAATTTCTGGGAATAGCCTCTAAAAGACCTCTTTATTCTAGATGATTTTATTGAATTTTGCATAACTAGTAAACAGTAAGAGATAGACAAAAACTTAGGACACAAAAATGTAAATAACGACAAAACACAGAATTTATGTCATATACATTTTTTTCGTTGAATTGGTCGTTTTCGAGATATTCCTTGATATTAATTTCAGTTCTAAAATATTTTCTTATATGGGAACTTGTCAACGCTTGGCCACGCAAAGAAACCGATTCCATAGCAACCACATTTTAAAACATTTGACTGCCGGTTTATTCTAGTGTATTCCCTTATTTGCCTTCTACTTACAAGAAACTAAGTAATAAGACCGTTTCTACTGATGTTTTAGATTAAATAGATAGACGAATATGTATACTAACAATAATTTGTTAGATGCATGGAAAGTCATGTGAATGGAACACATTAGATGTTTATTGTTTATGAATCTAAGACAATGAAAAGCATATACATAGTTGCATCCGTTTATAAACAAACATGCTGGTGCATTTATCGTTCGATGAATATACAAGGGTACTGAAGTTTTGCTTGAAAGTGGAAAAAGTTGAGGTTCAATGACGTTGAAGTGCTAAATCTGGTACACCACCACGATGTGATATTATCGTTTGCACCACATTTGGGACGCCTTATGTGGTGAGCTCAGACGTTGGGTGCCCTGTGCGGTGGCCTTATCCCCACATTCAAAAAACCAGCTGCTGAGTTCTCTGCTTCGAGCCCAGATTGAAGAGGTTGGTAAGACTCACTCCACTATCTATGAGTAGATCCACGTACCTGGTGAGATTAATCTACTACCGTTGAATTTGCGTCGATGTTGCTCAGCCTGCACGATTATTGACTCTCTCGAGGTGGTGCAGCTAATGGGGGTAGTTCAGGGAGTGATCTTGTAATAATTAAAACTTACGTAACTTTCCTGGAGTTTATATCATATTAGCAGAAGCGAGATAGGCACTTTTACTTTACAATTTTGCTAGCTTGTACACTTATTATGAACTTTAACACACGTAATTATAGTTCCTTCTTCTTCCTTAATTCTGCGTTATACAATATACTTTAACACTCGTCACTAACTTTAAAGATACTCGGAGCATTGGAGATAATAAGCTTTCGTTACACATTACAGTGTTTAACATGACAGCGACAGATAGATATCAATAGACAGCAACAGACCGCAGATATTCACAGACAGACCCAATGTGCCTTCTTGGGCTCTTTATAAACTAGAAATACCGTCATGGTGGCCTCTTTCTGATTGGACAGAAAGGCCGCGCAATTGACGTAAATATTACCTAAAAGTCAATTTTCTCTGCAACCCTCTCGTGGCATGTCTTGTACAATGAAGAATTACTGTCTTCCGAATTTTAAGGTTTGCCCCGTTTTAACTCGATTGTACGTGACTGGACAAAAGAAACCTTTCTAACAAAAGCTCCTCTCAGCCCCTTCTACTCTCTTGGCGTCATCTTTCTATTTATGCTCCAAGCTGAATTTACTCTGTTAAATACACACATTTGTACTCTTTTAGCTTTGCATTGATAAATAATTAATAACTAATAATAATTTTTATAGGGAAGCTAATTGACGGTCTCAACGAATCACAAGAATCCGCGGTAAGGTTTAAGCTGTGGAGATAGTACAAGATCGGTGCGAAAGAAAGAGAGGTTCCACCAATAACAAGTGTAAATGCACCCATTTGCATGAAAAACGTCGTTATTGGGAGTAACAGAAGTTCAAATTTTGAACACTTGTATAGTTTAGGAATACAACGCCACTAAATACATGTTTCTATCTCAATTTGTTGCTGAGGAATAGTGTTTCAAAGCATGTGTATATCACTTTGAGACACTCTGCATGTTAAAACAATGTTTTAATATTTAATAACAATAATTCAGATAGTCCAGGTGCTGATCATTATACTTGGAACACTGAAGGAGATGCCTCAATTGACAGTGTACCTATTAAAGCAGCTTGGGCGGTGTGGTGGTAGTGTCTGCCTCACATTCAAAAGGTGGCAAGTTCGAATCTCACTTAGGGTGAGTTGCCCGTATAAGGTTTTCTTCGGGGTTTCCCTTATCCTGAGAAGACGAATGTGGATTAACTTTAAGCTCCATGGACTCCGAGGTGATTTGAGCATCATTTCACCAATTTCGTTCATCGTCCTACATGACCAACCAGATTAAAGGACGTTAAGCTACATAAATAAAAAACAAATACTAAAGCAAACGCAAAACATCTAGGTTCCGTGCGAGTTGCAAGTAGTACACTTGGGCATTTTCTTCCGGGGGTCATATGTAATGCATATGTGGTAATAGAGGGAAACAAGTCTTATGTATTCCATTCACATGACTTTCTCAACATCTCAGCAAAAAAAAAAAAAAAATTATTAAAAAGCATCAGCTTCTATTTTCTTCATGCTAATCGAGAAAATATTATCAGAAATAGTCTTAGTACTTGCTTCCTTGTAAGTATAAGAGAAATAAGGGAGTACCATAGGTTAAAGTGACAGTCAAAAGCTGGTTGCTATGTGACTGAAGTTCCTTTGTTTTTATGGACAGGAGTTGACAAATCCCTGTATGAGAAATACTTTCGTGGAGTTGGCGTTTTCGCGATATTCCTTGATGTTGATTTCAGTTTTAAATACTTGAACCTGTCATCCTGGCCACGCAATGAAGAGGGTTTCATTCCCAGAGCAACCACATTTTATAGCATTTGACTATCTGTTTAGCCTGGTGTATTCCCTTACTTCCCTTCTACTTAAAAGGAACTTAACAATAAGACCGTACAATTAATGTTTTAGTATGAAATAGAAGAATAAGCTTATAAACTATAATTTGTTAGAGTGACAAACGTATACGTGAGTTACGTATAAAAGCTCTATTTTGATCACTCATCAAAATTTGGCCAAAAGGTTGCATTTAAAGTTTTATTTGAGCTTTTATCGTTATGAAACTGTGTGAATACAGGTTTAGTAATATTCTGGTGCTCCTTAATTGTGTTAATGGCGTGCCTAATGGACATAAATATTCAATCTCAAAGCTGTATCAATTAGCAGCACTGCCTATAAACAATGCCTGTCCGCATTGGCATACAGTAGAGAGAAAACTTTATCACGTGGCTATTACCATATTCATTGATGGCGGAATTTGTGTACACGGCATCCCTTCGGAAGAGCCGCTGTTCGCACATATCTGCCGGCTCGACATTAACCGTCCATTTCTGTCCCATTTACGGTGATTAAAGTTTGGTATGCTTCTCCATTCCATTGCTAGGTAATGAGGCATTGCACAGTAATGGCCCTGAACAGATATTAAATGTGTGCACTTATAATAGCTGTTCTATATTGTTGACTTTAATGCAGCTTAAAACACGAATATAAAAGCTTTACCCCGTATTGCTCTTTCAACTGTTAAATATTTGTATATATGATTCTTCTTTCTTCAGCTCAATACTCATCGAGATAAACATTAGCAGAATGTTCTTATTACTTTACTTCCTTGTGAGAATAAGAGAACTAAAGAAATGCGCTATGCTAAAGTGATAGTCAAATGTTTAAAGCTATCGTTATGCAATTGTCAATACATATCGTCTCTTTGCTTGGCCAGGATTAGAACAAAAGAAAAATGAACACTTCCTGACTGAGAAAACTATAAGTGCTTTTGAAACTAATAACAGAGAATAGCTCGGAAATGCTTACCTCCACAACAAAAACATAAAGAATATAAGTTGTGTGTTTTGACGATATCTATATTTTTGGTGTAGTAAGGCTTTGTCTATCTCTTACGGTTTACTAGTTATGCAAAATTCATAAAAAAAACTATCCAGAATAAAGGTCGTTAGAGGCTATTCTCAGAAAATTCAAGATATACATTTTATTTGTCATATAAATATCTTAAATTTAAGAGATTGTAATCAAAAACGTTAGAGCTGTTTTTGAGAAAATCATACTTTTCGAACAAATGTTCATGTAATGAGTAGTAAGGGGTGGGGGGTTTTCTTGAAAATCTTCTTGGCATATCCTTGGGAGTTATGAACTTAAATACCTATTTTGGTATTTAACGGATTTTTCGTTTTTGCTCTATGCTGTCCACATACAAGGTACACACACGCAGACACACAGACCTTTTTCTATAAATGCTTTTTCTGGATTCAAGGGAACCCAAAATATATAATTCCGGTGAAATCTTGGTAGTGAATTTTTATGTGCAATAAAATACCATCTCTATACACCATGTATATAGTATTTGTAATGAAAGTAAAAACGTTCCTATATCTATATCATATTAATCGAGACAAAGTTTAACAGAAATGTTCATTTAACTAGTATCTTGTAAGTAGAATGCCAAATAAGGGAATAGGCTAGGCTAAAGTGATAGTCAAGTTTTCTAAAAGCTGGTGGCGTTGATACAAGTGAAATTCGGGTCTCTGTGCATGGTTCAGTAGTAAAATACAAGAAATTTGAAATTAATATCTACTTTCCTTTTGAGAAAAGTTTTACCTACTTTAAAATTGAAACCAATAACAAGTAACATCTAGGAATTGGTTAACAATACTAAAAATTGTGTATGACATGAATTATAGTTTTAGCGCGATTTACATTTTTTGTTTAGTAAGCGTTTATCTAATTCTTACGGTTTACCGGTTATACAAAACTTAACCAGAATGAAGAGTCCTTCGTAGGTATTCCCTGAAAATTCGAGATATACATTTAATTTTTAATTGCAATATCTTAAACATATGATATTTTAATCAAGATGGTTAGAACCATTTAAAACATCAAAATTTCAAAATACTTACTACTGATGAATAGTTGGGATGAGGGATTTTCTTGAAAACCTTTGTGTCGCATCGTTAGAAGATGTTAAACTTAAATATGAAGTTTGATATTTAAGAGTACACATATGTACATGGACTTTTTGGTAGAAAAGCTTTGCTGTATACAGGAGAGCTCATATATTCGGTAAAGTCATCCATAATATTACTTTCTCTATACGTACTATGTACATAATGTATAGAGAAAATATTGCATTCCACCCAAAAATCCGATATTGAGATTTAACTGGAAATACGTGTTTTAGGACTCCCTTAATCCAAAAAAAATTATTTTCAGAAAAAGGTCCGTGTGTATGTGTGTGTGCCTGTGGACAGCATAGCTCAAAAACGAAAAGACCGTTAAATACTAAACTTGGTATTCAGGTTTGGTATCTTCCAAGGATGCGACACGAGGATTTTCAAGAAAATCCCCCCACCCCCAACAACCCTTTACATGGAAAATGTTTCGAAAATTTTGATTTTCTAAAAAATAGCTCTAAAGATTTTAATTAAAATCCCGTATATTAAAGATATTTACATACCAAATAAAATGTATATCTTGAATTTTATGGGAATAGCCTCTGAAGAGCTCTTTATTCTGGATGGCTTTTGCTAAATGTTGCTTAACTGCTAAGCGGTTACAGATAGACAAAAACTTACTACACAGAAACTATTGATCTGATCAAAACACACAATATATGTCCTTTACAGTTTTGTTGTGGAGGTAACCGTTTCCGAGATATTCCTTGTTTTTGGTTTCAGTTGTGAGTACTTATACTTTTCTCAGACAGAAAGTGTCCGGTTTTCTTTTGTTCTACTCCTGACCAAGCAAAGAAGCGATTTGCAATGACAATCGAATAGCGACGGATTTTAAAACATTTGACTATCGGTTTAGCCTAGTGTATTCCCTTATTTTCTTTCTACTTATAAGGAACTAAGTAGTAACATTCTGCTAATGATTATCTCAATTAGCAAGGTTCTGAAAGAGAATAATCTTATGTAAGAAGTTTGTAGAAGAGCTAGAGAAAGTCATGTGAGTGTAACACAGCAGATTTTTTTTAATGGAATGAAATATCTTCTCATCCTACTATACTTTTACTTTCTCAACGTTGTAGATTAAGTAAAAACTAAGGATAGATGCCATTAATTGTTTCAGATCAGTAGTAGTGATATTTCAAACTTTTAAATTTCAGTGCAGATATTTTTTAGCATTTTATTGTCATTCTATTACTGTTATGCAAATATTAAATTCAAATTTCTATCTAATAGGATAAAACCTTAGCAAGATTTAATCAATTATATTCATATGTGTTATTACGTAAATACATTCTGTAGTCCAAGTACTCCACTTTATACACAATATTTATATATATATATATATATATTATAATGAAAATTACTATTGGTGTTAGGATTATTTTGTCATCTGAAATATTACAGTAGATACTATTGTACATTCTGAGATTTTTTTGGAGGATTTTAACAAAAACCGAGACGCGTGGAGCATTTTGAATGTGTGGAAAAATAGTTTCTAGAAAAATGTTGATTCATAAAATAATATTTTAGGAAACAAATGTATTGTATCACATTTAAATGACTGTGGAACTAAATGCAAGGGGATACAACGAAAAGTGGATTCATTATAGATATCCAAAGGTTCCAATAACCTTTAGGTATAAATAAGCGATTTTAGATTATTTGAGCGATTGTGCTCAATATTTCACTCACAGGTGGTTAGAAATAAATGAAATATTAGAAGCAGTTTTTAATTAAGCTATGGTTTTTATTTAAATGAGATTTACTAAATAGTTTTAGACAAAACATGAATTTCATTAGTGATATTTAAGATAATGAGATACACTGTACAATCAGGAAAGCATAGAAAAGAGATATCAGTTGTTAAATAAAATTTTCGTAGCATTAGTTCTTCAAAAACAATACGTTCTTATTATGAAACCTTTCTCTATTGGGTTTTAATTTACTTTTGTGCGGCATTTATGCAGAATATTTGAAAATGTATTAAGTTCCCTTTTTACTCCTTGCCAGTAAAATTCGGCGGTGATACAGCTTAGTTAAGCTTTGCTCCACAAATCACTTAATTTAAAATCAATATCCATTAGAAAGGAAGAAATTGTATGACAAATTATTGCTTTTAACAGAATATATGAGTATCTAATTATCTGGACTTTGCTTTATCTCTTTTTTTTATTTATTTATTTTTTTTTAATTTGGTATGACCTTACGCTAGAGAAGTGGCTTGAGGTATGTTTCCCAGTCAGCTGTATTTGTAACTATTATCTAATGATTCTGTATTCCTTGTATTTCCCTTAACTTTCGCTGAATACTTTATCCTTTCATAGAAAAAATATCATTGGAACA
The DNA here is from genome assembly GCA_030762935.1 of Hymenopus coronatus. Lineage (NCBI taxonomy): Eukaryota > Metazoa > Arthropoda > Insecta > Mantodea > Hymenopodidae > Hymenopus > Hymenopus coronatus. The sequence continues at coordinate 100,189,290 of CM060882.1, read as the reverse complement.
CAGATATTTTCCTAGAAAGAAAACCGATGTGTTACATTCCCATGACTTTCTCCAGCTGCTCTACAAACAAACCTCTTACAAAAGATTATTCTTTTTCATACACCATGCTAATCGAGATAAACGTTAGCAGAATGTTCTTGTTACTTAGTTCCTTATAAGTAGAAGTAAACTAAAGGAATGCACTAAGCTAAAGTGATAATCAAATGTTTTAAAAGCTATCGTTATGTGATTGTCATTGCAAATCGTTTCTTTGCTTGGCCAGGAGTAGAACAAAAGAGAAACGGAAGAAACATCCTGAATGAGAAAAGTACAAGTACTTTACAATTGACCAATAACAAAGAATATCTTGGAAACGTTACCTCCATAACTAAAACGTAAAGGACAAAAATTATTTGTTTTAATGAGATCTACAGCTTTTGTAGTAAGCTTTTGTCTACCTCTTATGGCTTAGTAGTTAAGCAAAATTCGGTAGAATTCATCCGGAATAAAGAGGTTTTCCAGAAATTCAAGATATACATTTTATTTGTGATGTAATATACGGCATTTTAATCAAAATCGTTAGAGCCATTTTTTATAAAATCAAAATTTTCGATTTTTTTCCATGTAAAGGGTAGTTTGTGGCGAGGGGATTTTCTTAAAAATCTTCGTGTCTCATCCCTAAATACTAAGTTTGGTATTTTAAGGTCATTTTGTTTAAGAACTATGATGTCCATAGACACACTCTCACATACACACTGACCTTTTTTTTTTTTAAAAATGCCTTTTTCGGACTCAGGGAGCCCCAAAACATATATTTCCGGTGAAATCTCGACATTGAATTTTGGGGTGGAGTATAATACTTCTCTATATCTATGTACATTACACATAAGGGGCAAGACAAAGTAAAAATCTGATGTTTTTAATTTACATGACTTTCTCTGCATCTCTATAACAAATTATTATTAAAAAGCTTATTCTGCTATCTACTTCATGATAATCGAGAGGAACATTAGTGAAATTGTCCTTATTACTTGTTACTGACTTCTTTGTAAGGGAAAATAAGAAATGCACGGGTTAAAACGATAGTCCTGTCCTATAAAAGCCGGTCGCTATGTGAAACAATTGAACCTCCAATCTGTTTGCTTACCGTGAATAAACAAACGAGAAAGGAGAAGAAAATGTCTGCCCGTTTGTGAAAAGTTTAAGTGGCTAAAATTGACACCAATAAAATCTCGAGAACGATTAACTGTAAAGAAAGGGGTATATGATATAAATTGTATGTTTTAATGAGATCTACATTTTTTGTGTTGCAAGTTTGTGTGCATCTTTTCAGTTTTCCAATTACATAAGCGTCATCCAGAATGAATAGGTCTTTAAAGGCTATACCGAAAAAATTCAAGATACACATTTCGTTTGTCATAAAAATGTCTTAAACATAAGGTATTTTAAAAAAAAATCGTTAGAGCCATTTTGGAGAAAATAAAAAAAATCGAAAAATGGTCCATGTAAAGGGTTGTTTGGGGTGGAGCTATATTCTTGAAAATCTTCGTGTGGCATATTTGGAAGATACCAAACTTAAATATCAAGTTTAGTATTTAACGGTATTTTCGTTTTTGAGCTATGCTGTCCAAAGACACACATACATATAGTTGGTAGCGAAGTAAGAACGTAACAGTGATATGCGCAATGAGTGTCTTAGGTAATTACGTTCCACCCATATTCAAGTTTCCAAGGCAGAGGATGAACCCTGCTTTGGAAAAGGGTGAACCTCCAGATGCAATGCACCGGTGTTCAAAACAGGATGTTCAAAAGATATATTATTTATGGTTTGGTTGAATCATTTTATCCGAAGCGTAAAGAGAATCCAGTATTGCTATTATTGGATATACTTGTTAGCATATTACTATGGAAGACTTTGACGTCTTCAAAAGCACGGAATTATTGTTGTTTGTATTCGACCACAGTCGTCCAACAGCTTCAGTCTCTGGATATTACTTTCTATGGGCCATATGGGCTGAGAGAATTCGAAAAATATTTTTGTCGAATATGTGTAAAGAGAGGAAAATGAATTATGCGATGATAAGTTTGCTTTTCAAATTACCTGCACAACTCTGTAATGTTATATTAAAGCTCTAAAATAAAACGTGTTCCTTTATATGCATTTTAATGATTTTTTATTCCTAAACAGGTTCGAATATAGTGACCGGCATTACCCACATGTGTGGGTAATCCCGGTCAGTGACAACTCGTAATCCAAGCCGTTCATAACGAATTTGCTTAAGTGGCCGCCATTATCCCATTCTCCCCTAATAACTTAAAGCATCTGAAAACAATAATTTACCTTTACATTAGTGTGTGTTAGAATATCAGAAACTTTGCAGTTTCCACCGGAAATTTGTAATAGAAAATGGAGTTATTTACATTTAATGTAGGTAATATTGCATTGCCATTATTGAAACATTACTAGGTGGGTAATATTCCCAATTTTCTCACTTAATTGTGTTATAAATTTGCATTTGGAATCAATATTGCTATTATTAGTTCATTTGGGTGTACAGACTTCTGATTGGATGTGTATATAAGTTAGAATCAGAGACATTTACACATAAAATCTTCTAAAAGTCTGAACACGGGGGCGATTCATTAAGTGCCGTAATTCAAAATAGATGGTGCTCCTAAGCAAAGTTGGTTGCACTGTCATTTGTTACACGTCACCAAAACAATTATCTCATATGGTAGTTCAGATTTTACAGGCATTTCAGTTAGCCGTTCAACATGTTCTTTTAAAAGTGGAAAAAGTGTAGTATCGTTCAGTAATTCACTTTTTGCTTTTGGGTGGGAAAATTTACGAGAGTGTAAAAGCGAAATTAAATCCTGTTTATGGCGACCTTTAGATATTGGTTCAATGACTTTAAACGTGTCGAGCATCCGTTTTAGTGAGGAGTGCCCCTTATATCCGATGGATTGGTTACGAGGAAATTATTGAAAAACTCAACGGTATAATTTTCGTTGATAGTTGAACGAAAATTCACGAAGTTGCTGAGGCCATAGGTGTGTCAACGTAAACGGTCATTCATGTTTTGCATAATAATGTGAGATGTGAAATTTCGGTCGGATGGGTGCCGCAATTGCTCACAGTTAACACAAACGGGTGCGGCTTTCAGCTCGAAGTTGTATTTGGAGCTATTTAAGGTAAATGCAAGAACTTTTGCATCGAGTTTTCACCGTTGATGAGACCTGACCTCATCGTATTCCGGAAATCAAACATCAAAACAATGATGTTTCTAGTGGATTCGATTCAAAAGACAAAGACATTTCCATCGGCAGGAAAAGTGATGTTGGGATATAACAGATATCAATCATTGACTTCTTAGAAAAAATCAAGAAAAAAATCGTATGTATTCCATTCACATGACTTTCTGTACCCGTTCTGCTAACAACTATTCTTACAAAACAGTATTCTTTTACCTACATCATATTAATCGAGAAATGATCTTATTGCTTGATTCCTCATAAACAGAAGGAATACATTAGGCTAAAGTGACTGTCAAATCGTTTAAAAGCGGCTCCCTATGTGAACAATTGTAGTTTTGTTCGCTTTGCAAGGCCAGCAAAAAAGAAAATAGAAATGACATGAAAGGTAACCGGTTTGACAAAAGTTATGTAGTTTTAAAGTGTAACCAACAAGTAATGTCTTAGAAACGCTCAACTCTACAACAAAAATGTATATGATGTAAATTGTGTGTTTTAACGAGATCTACATTTTTTGTGTAAGAATTTTTTATATATTTTTTACATTTACCAGTTATGCAAATTTCAGAAAAAGTCACTCAGAATGAACCAGTCTTCAGAATCTACTCCCAGAAAACGCAATGTATAAACACATTTTCAAAAATTATTCCATGTAATAGGTAGTTTGGGGTAAGAAATTGTCTTGAAAATCTTCTTGCCGCTTCCTTGGAAGATACTAAACTTAAATACCAAGTTTAGTGTGTTTAACGGTCTTTTAGTTTTTGAGCTATGCTGTACACACAACCCTCTGACACACTCACGGACCTTTCCGGTGAATTCTCGGTATCAAATTTTTGGGTGGAAGCGTATCTTCTCTATACACAATGTACATAATACGTGTAGAAAAAGTAAAAAGTATTTACAAGACAGTATTGCAGTGAGTTATTGACCTGATTCTACCAGAAGTTGAAGGAGACATAGCCCCATGTGGCGAAGAAGAAAGTGATATTTCACATGGCAACGCACCAACATTTTCATCCGGAGTTAATGCTGCAAATTTGGGTGAAGTGCGTTATGAACTGTGTCGGCATCCTCATATTCGCCTGCCCTGGCTCCCTATTATTTCTTCTTGTTTCCAAACATGAAGAAGGAGCTCATATGAACAAATTTTAGACCAATGAAGAAGTTACCGATATAATTATAAAATACTGAACTATATTCTTTGCAGAATTTGACATTTCTTATTTTTGGAGAGGTTAAAAGTAGCAGGAACATTGGGAAAGGTATATATCTCTAAAGGGGAAAATGCGGAGAAATAAATATTTTATTTTGAAGAAAATGGCGTATTCATTCCTAACACACATATACTTATTAAACTAGCCTCGCAATAGGCACCGATCTTCTCTAAATATGGGAAGTTGTTTATGACTATCCTAAATACTAGGGTCGGCTGATAAATCCCGAGCCTCACACAGATATGGCACCACTAGGCGAGTTAGACGGTAACATCGAATAGTTTAACTCTAGACTAGCTTGTATCCATAGTTACACGTCAATAACTTGTTTAGTTTTCGAATGACAGCATTTTAAGAAAGACAACTTTAGAGTTTTCACGAAAATGGAGGATTTGGAAAAACGAGCAGTTATTAAATACGTCCATTTGAAAAGCTTAACGCCTAAAGAAATCAAGGAGGAAATGGACAGTACATTGAAAGACTATGTCCCTTAATATTCAATGCTTAAAAGGTGGGTTGCACAGTTTAAAATGGAACGTACGAGCACCAGTGATGAGCCTCGCTCTGGACGCCCTATAGAAGTGACAGCTCCAGAGATCATTGAAAAAATGCATCGTTTAGTACTGGAAGACCGCAGATTAAAGTTGTTTGACAGAGCAATCAATACTCACCAAATTAAATTCATTTATTAAAAAACTAGATATCCTTAAAAACGATAAACATTTCATTGCCAATAAAGCATTATTAATATTTATGGCTGTAAACTTATCAAAATAACGTGCAGATAATATTTTAAGTAATGTTTTGGGCTTTCACAAGGTCTGTGCAAGATGGGTGCGGCGTTTGTTGACACCTGATCAAAAGCTGCAGAGAAAACCTGTTTCTGTTAAGAATGTGGAGCTCTACCGTAAAAATCCCAGTGAGTTTTTGAGGCGGTTTACTACCATGGATGAAATTTAGACACAAGCTTTGCAATACCCGCTTCAATAAATGTTGCCGCCAATGATTTCAAATGAACATTGACGTTGTTTTGTACGGCAGATGATCGAAAATGTCCCATTGAAATTGTTCAAGGAGCCGATGCGTTGTGCCAGTAGTGTGTGGACGAGCATTGTCATGGATCAACACAATTCCTGAAGTCAGCATTCCTCTTCGTTTGTTTTGAATGGCTCTCCGCAAACGTCGTAAAATACGAAGATCTTCAAAACAACTTCAACGCTCATTTGAAATCATTGGCGGCAACATTTTTTGAAGCGGGCATTGCAAACCTTGTGCACAGGTACGATAAATGTCTCAATCTTTTCGGTGATTATGTTGAAAAGTAACCATAAGTGTACAAAACGTTTAGTAATAAAATAATTGTCTTCTATGAACTTGTCTTTTATTTATATCCCATCAGAAGCTGGAAAAATAGGCTCTCGTAATATTATTCAATTAGGCAACTTTTTCTGAGTTAATCTTTGTGTGCAGTAAAGGATTTACTCATAAAATAAACATTATATATAAACCTTATACATTTAATTTAGCATAAGTTTACCGAATGTGTAGTTGTATAATAATTGGTATAAATCTTGTGAATTTTGACATTAAATGAAATTGATGGACTTTTGGTTTAACAGCCAGCCGGTTCCCATGCCCGCGCTCGCTAAAGCGCCTCGCTTTGGTGGTTCGTAGCGCAAGGGATAGTAGGTTCGACTCCCGCCTTAGGCATGGGTGTTTATATGTTTGTATATGCGTGTGTAAGTATTGGAAGAAAACAGAAAAAATGGTAATCAAACAGAAAACAAAAACAAAAGTATACGGCTCCGGAGTACCGATAAGTCTCTGGAACTGTAGTAAAAATAGCCAATGAAAAGACCATTTCTGTTCAATAGTAACAAAAGTTAGCATTTTCCTTAAACTCGCTCTACGCTAAGTTACATCCCAAACTGAGTATATAATTTTGTGCCTCCTAAAATTGCAATATAAAAGCCAACAATACCTTGTAGTGCATTTTCTCCGTAAATTACAAATTTTTGCGTCTGTTGGTGGCTTACATCACGTATTTCCAAAAGATTGTTTGAGTAAAGTGGGCGTTGCATGTTTTAATTGCTGTCCACAGTATGTTTTATGTTTCTCGTTAGCCGCACCACAATTCTTTGCTGTTTATTTTTTTCAATAGAGCCCAGAAAGCATACTTACATGTTTTAATTAATGGCTTTAAGATCTTGAGTCTGCACTCACACTGGCATTTAGTCAAACGCTTGTGGTGGTGACTCATAGAAAAGGTGTTCCGCACTGTGGTTTCCGGCAGTGAGGTATATAGCTGGCTCCTGATGAAGTCATTATGTTGTGCCCCCAGGTGGCGACAGGTGAGTGTAAAGGTGTGGCCTTGAATAGGGAGCCACACACCAACACGCCATCCTACCCGCCCAGAGCATGGCATGCCGCCCGGAATATTTGTTATACACCCGTCTTAAAACTACCCTGGTATTAATATCTTATCTGTATTATCAAGCAAGTAAGCTTATATTTATTTCTGGCATGTCTTCAGGTCCGGAGTCCATAAGGAATTCATATTTGGACCGCTTCTGTATATGACCATACGAACCTACGTTATCATGTTTAAGGTCTTTCACAAAGATACGAACTATGACTTTTCTTTCCATTGAAAATTTAAAATAGATGTGCAATTCTCTGACAAAAATAATACCCGGTTAGTTTTCGGATTCATCTTCGTTATGGTTTAACTTTTCAGTTTTTAAATTATTATTTATTAATTTATTATTTATTATATTAGTTTCTTCACCTTTCTATGTCAATGAACTTAGAATGCGTTATTTTTTTCATTCTTAGCTTTGAATTCTTGCTTATTACTTTTCTATACGCACTATGTACATAGTGTATAGAGCAGGTATTGTATTTCGCCCAAAAATTAAGTACCGAGATTTCACCAGAAATATATATTTTGAGACCCCTGAATTAAAAAATAACATTTTTGGAACAAAGTCAGTGTGTGTATTTGGGCAGTATAGCTCAAAAACGAAAAGACCGCTAAATACCAAACTTGGTATTTAAATTTGGTATCTTCCAAGAATGCGACACGAAGATTTTCAAGAAAATCCCCCCAGCCCCAGCTATCTTTTACATGGAACATTTTTCGAAAATTATGATTTTCTCAAAAGTTTACGCTTTTGATTATAACACCTCATGTTTAAGATGTTTTTGTGACAAACAAAATGTATATCTTGAATTTTCTAGGAATAGCCTCTAAAGACACCTTCATTTTGGATAATTTTTTGTATAATTGCAAACCGTATGAGACATACAAAAATTATAGTTACTATATTACTATACAAAAATGTAATTCTCATTAAAGCACACAATTTATGTTATGTATATTTCTTTTGAAGAGTTAACCATTTTCAAGATATTCCGGAGCATTAGTTTCGATTATAGCCACTTAAACTGCTCTCAAACGGGAACAAATCTTTATTCTCAATTCTCGTTTGTTCACTCCAGGAAAGCAAAGAGATTGAAATATCAATTTTTTCACACAGCAACTGGCTTTTAATGATTGGGACTATCACTTTAGCCTCTTATTTCCCTTCTACTTACAAGTAGATCTTAACAAGACTAATTCTGCTTAAGTTTATCTTGGTTATCATGATGTAGATAACAGATTAATGCTTTGAATAAAAGGTTCCCTTCTACTTACAAGATACCAAGTAATAAGGACAATTTCTGCTAATGTTTATCTCGAACAGCATGAAGCAGATAGAAGAAAAGGTTTTTAGGAATAATTTGTTACAAATATGTAGAGAAAGTCATGTGATTGTAACATATTAGATTTTTTTTAGTTTCTTTTTATAGTAGAAATATTTCATACCACCCAAAAATTCCATAACATAATTCGCCAAACATGAATTAAAAAAAAATTCGAAAAAGGTGTCACTACCAACAGTATCAAAAACGAAACTTTGGTTAAACACCAGACCCTATATTTAAGTTCGTCTATCTTCAGCACTCCAAAATAACCTTTAAATACTAACGTTTTAGACATTTTTAAATTACAAAATAATTCTGAACTTATTGACTAACGTATCATACCATAAGTATTCGATGTTAAATAAAGTGTATATCTGAAATTTTCTGAATATATTCTGTAAAGTCCTCTTCTTTCTGTATATCTTTTGTATAACTGCTAAACTCTAAGAGATAGTCAAAATTTTAACACACACAAACATTTTTCAAAAAATTAAAATAAACTGTATGTAATATACAAAAAGTAAATATAATATTAATACCATTAAACATATAAATAAAAAACTGTTTCAAATGTCTAGTCGTTAAAGTGCAAAATTTGTTTAAAGTAAACTCTTTGTGCCACTAACCATTATTCTTTGTTGTTAGTGTGAATTTTATAACACTTTGTACTTTTTACTATTGAAAAGCCGTTGTTCGTGTTTTATCATGGTCATGCAAATAACATGTGATTTCAAAGTCATCACAAGACCGCAATCTGTTTAAAAATAGGATTCGCTTTACCTACTAAGCCTTATAAGAACTATCTAAATAATTACCGAAGGTTTATTTCGATTAACAAAAAGTACACAGAAGAATAAGCTTTTATTGAAATAGGAGAATGAGCTCGGAACACATAAACCATTTTGTTTCTATACATAATACATAGTGCGTAGGTAGAGCAGGTATTGTACTCCATCCAAGAATTCGATTCTGAGATTTCACCGGAAATACAAGTTTTTCGGTCCTCTGTATCAATATTTTTTTTTAGAAAAAGTTCAGCGCACGTGTGTGTCCATTGGCCGTGTGTCTGTGAACATAATAAATTAAAAATACCAAACATGGTATTTAAGTTTAGTATCTTCCAAGGATTCGACACGGAGATTTTGACGAAAATCACCCTCCCCAAAGTACCCTTCACATGGGAAACATTTCGAAAATGTTTATTTTCTGAAAAATGTTTCTAACAATTTTGATTAAATTACCGTATATTAAACATATTTTACATGACAAATAAAATTTATATCTAGAATTTTTGGGGGAATAGCCTCTAAAACCTCTTTATTCTAGATGCATTTTGCTGAATTTTGCAGAACTGGTAAGACTACATAAAAAAGTAGAACTCATTAAAACATGTAATATATATCTTATCTTATTTTTCACTGAGGTGACATTTACATATTTCTTGACATTGGTTTTAGTTTTAATATACCTAAATTTACTCATACGGGAAATTGTCACCGCTATCACTGCATAGAAATGAATTTCAACTACGTGACATCCAGCCTTTAAAAGGTTGGACTATCACTTTTGCTCAGTACCTATATTCCCTTATTTCACTTGTACTTACAAGAAAGCAAGTCATAAAATAATTTATACTAATATTTATTTCGATTATCATGAAGTTGGTAGAAAATTACGCCTTTTAACATTGTCATAGAGATGTAGAGAAAGTCTTGTGAATGTAAAACATCAGAATTTTACTTCCTCTTCTTCGTGCATAGTACATAGGCAGAGAAGAAAGGTATTCCTCCCAAAATTGTACTAGAAGTACACATTTTTCCCTGGTTATGAATAATCAGTTTTAGAAAAAGACCGTGTGCGTATATTTGCCTGTGTGTCCGGGAGCAGCAGAACCCAAAAACAAAGAGCTGGTTAAATACCAAACTTGATATTTAAGTTTCTTATAAGGGTAATACGAAGACTTTCAAGAAAATCCCCCTTCTAAAACCAACGTTTACATGGAAAAAGTTTCAAAAATATTGATATTCTCAACGATTGGATTAATATACCATATATTAAAGATATTTCAATGACAAAATTAATTCTTAAATTTTCTGTAAATAGCCTCTGAATTTATATTAATTCTGAACAACTTTTGCATAACCGATAAGCCGTAAAAATAGACAGAAACTTACTTTAAAACTCTGATGTGTTCCATTCACATGACTTTCTCTACAGCTCTAGACAAATTATTGTTGCTTCTATTTACTTCATGCTAATCAAGAAAACATTAGCAGAAATAGTATTATAATTTGATTCCTTGCAAGTAAAAGCGAAATAAGAGAGTACTATAGGTTAAAGCAGGTTGCTATGTGACTGAAGTTCCTTTGTATCTATGGACAGGAGTTGACAAATTCCTGTATGAGAAAAGTATAAGTTTTTCAAAGTTGAAACTAGAAACAAAGAATATCTAAAAAACGACCAAATCCAGGGGAAAAAATGTATATAACATAAATTGTATGTTTTAACGTACTCTACATCTTTTTTGTGTGGTAAGCTTTTTGTAAAGTTGTGTAAAATTCATCCATAATAGTCTTCATAGGCTATTCCCAGAAAATTCAAGATATAGATTTTATCTGTCCGGTAAATACCTAAATGTACGATATTTTAACCAAAATCGTTAGAGCCATTTTTGAGAAAATCAAAATTTTCGAAATTTTTTCCATATAAAGGGTAGTTTAGGGTGGGGCATATTTTTCAAAATTTTCATGTCGCATCCCTGAAAGATACTAAACTTAATTACCAAGTTTCATATGTTACCGACTTTTCTTTTTTAAGTTATTGTGTTCGCAGACACACGGACACACACGGACCTTTTTCTGAAAATATTTTTTTTGGATACAGAGGACCCTAAAACATACATTTTCGGTGAAATATCGCTATCGAATTTTTGGGTGGAGTGCAATACCTTCTCTGTAACTATGTACATAGTACGCGTAGAGAAAATAAAAAATGTATCTCGTCTAAACACACAAGTTATATGAAATACATTTTTGTTGTGGAGACAACTATTTCGGAGATATTGATTGTTTTATGCTTAAACATTCCGATGCTTGTACTTTGTTCAAACGGGAAGGCATTATTCAAACGCAATGAAAAAGGGTTCCACATTGCGTTGAACCAGTGTCTATGCGACCAAGCATGTGGACAGCAACATTTATTTAACTTTATAGCAAGAAATAAGTCTCTTAAATTTTACGCAGATGATATGTATTCTGTCTAATGTACACAGTGTGTGTATAAATAATTTCGTTATTCATATTTTTATCCTGGTCAAACAAAGAGAAAAGAATTCAATATACTCTCATAGCAGCCGGCTGTTAACAGTTGTTTATCGCTATAGCTTATTGTGTTTCGTACAGGGAAACACAATAAAATAATTTTTATCATTTATCTTAATACGCGTGGAATAGATAGAAGAATACCTCGTCTAGGTGTTCTTGGGCTTCAAACCAGGTGATGTTACGTTATGTGAAACTAACACATCAGTTATCTTTTAAATTCTGTGCCTTAGACTTCACAAAAGTGTTTTTTTTTTTTTTTGCCAGCTGGAAGGTTTAATCATATTTTTAAACTGCAATCGGATATTACTCGAACTTTCTTAAATCGTAAGCCCCACTCACAATTAAAAGTAGTGTAGACCAAAATAAACGCAATACCTTGTACCATGTTATTAAATGGAAGCATTCAGATACCCTCAGTCTTGACGCTCTACGTAACAAAAGAAATTGCAAACTCTGTTTTATTTGCTTTGTGTGCATAGACGAAGAAATCTGCATAGCTCTGAATTTCTTTCTCGCTCCACTCCAGCTTCTGAACTGCACACATCGCAATGTGAGATTTGATGTCGTCTATTTCACTATGCTCTCCTCTTCGGCCCTGCCATGCATTTTAAATGCTGACGGCAGACACTGCTCTTTTGATTGCTTAGTACAATACATTTATTTATGAAGATTGGATGAATTTTCATACTAGACGCAACAATTGGATTATTGGTTATGTTATTAAATTTGAAACTAGATATGCCGTCGGAAGATATCCTCTAAAGGACTTAGAAACGCGAGCCAAGCTTCTGCGTTACGTCTACGGTTGCATTGAGTATGGTCTTCCCTCACGTTTGCGTTTATCCTGCGTTATGTTACCGTTACGTCTCACTTCTCACACGGTGCAAGAAAAGTGTGCCTTTTGTTAAGGATTTCTCCTTGTTATCTATGGAAATCTCACCATTTTAGTTCCCTTGAGGACGGCTACTTCTTCTGCATTTCAGTTTTTGCCAATTATCAATGACTCCCTTGCGTCTCTGGAGACAGTTGAAGTCTTCAAACATATTCTAGGACACTCATTACATACAAAGGAATGTGCTCTTTAGAAAATTTATTCATTAGACTGTTTATCACAATTTAATTTAAATCTACTTAATTTAATAATTAATACAAAACTCTTAATTCATTCCAATGAATAACAATTTTCATTTTCATAATTAGTTAAAAAATAATTTATGTTCCCTGAATTAAATTCATTTATTAAAAAAAATGTGATGTGTTCCATTCACATGACTTTCTCTATATCTCTGCAACAAATTATTGCTAAAAAGCTTGTGCTTCTATTTACTTCATACTAATCGAGAAAAAAATCAGCAGAAATAGTTCTATTACTTGCTTCCTTGTAAGTAGAAGCGAAATAAGGAAGTACTATTGGTTAAAGTGATAGCCAAAAGTTGGTTGTTATGTGACAGAAGTTCCTTTGTTTGTATGGGCTGGAATTGTTAAATTCCTGTATGAGAAAAGTAGGCATTTTAAAGCTGAAAACAAAAAACAAGAAGGATCTCAAAAACGATCAACTCCACGAAAAAAATGTATATAAGATAAATTGTGTGTTTTAAGGTGATCTACATTTTTTATGCTGTAAGTTTTTGTCCATCTCTTACGGTTCACCAGTTATGCAAAATTCCGTAACATTCATCCAGAATAAAGTAGTCTTCAGAGGCTATTCCCAGAAAATTCAATATATACATTTCATTTGTCGTGTAAATATCTTTAATATACGAAATCTTAATTAAAATCGTTAGTCATTTTGAGAAAACCAAAGTTTTCGAAAAAAGTTCTATGTAAAGGGTAGTTTGAGTTGGGGGATTTTTCTCAAAATATTCGTATCGCATCCCTAGAAGATACCAAACTTAAATACCAATTTTGGTATTTTACCGACTTTTCGTTTTTGAGTTTTCGTATTCACAGACTCATGGAAACACGGACACACACACACACGGGCCTTTTATCTGAAAATGTTTTTTTTTGGGTACAGGGGACCCTAAAACATATATTTCCAGTAAAATCTCGGTATCGAATTTTTGGGTGGAGTGCAATACCTTCTCTATACACTATGTACATAGTAGGAATAGAGAAAGTAACTAGACATCCTTACAAATTCTAATTGCATCACAAGAAGTAATTCGTTCATGAAAATCCCCAACGATTAGAACGTACCTATTAAGAATTACTCAACTGATTTGAGTTGTAGTCCTATAAAATTACAATGCATAAACAAATTAAACTTTGGTCTCTGTATAAACTTACTTTAATCGTTTTCTTACAAACCTTCTGTTACCGCGTATTTTAACTTCACATGTGTGATATATATACGGTTTGCATATAAAATTAATTAATCACGGCTAAACAAAATATTTTATAAAATAAAATAATCAATATAGCCAAGAATATTCAGGTAAATCACGGCTATACTCAGTTCGTCTGCCAAACCAATAAAATATGCAGAATGCTACTGCTGACTTTGGATCAAGGCCCTTTAGTTGAATCAGAAAGCTGTTTAACTCCTAGAGAGGGATAGCAGCGGTACCTACTTTAATATTATTCTCTAAGTACAAATATAAAGTGCCAGTCGATCAGACTACTTCAGTGTAGTAATATTGAATTGAACACATATGACGAATAACATAAATAAAATAAATACAAAATACAAATCTAATTTTATTATCGGTTTACATCGTTTATTTTAATATTAGTTTAATATTGTAGAGTCGTTATCCTAGGCAAAAAAGGTACAACAACCAGAGGAAACACAAGTTTTGCGAGAAAGATACCAGGAAACAGCAAAGAGACACTGACAGAGATTCATAATTTATTAATTTGAGATCTTTTAACAAACAATTAAAGGCATAACTGATTTTACTATTAATTCATTTTGCTTAGAATAAGTTTTTCATTTCTAACATTTTTAAACTGCAGGCCTTGAATTCACAATTTGAAAACTAAATTTGGCAATGAAAAAAAAAATCCTGACTGTCCCGACTGAAAGAGTAGGTTTTTCAAAATAATAATAATTTACAAATACAAAAACACATTAAACTCCACAATTTTGCCCAAGCCGAAAGAAAGCCCACTTTTGCCTACCCTTGACGTTACACAACGAAATTTCGCTGTCCTTATGGACGATCTATTCTTCGGCGAGTTTCCAGCTAGACTGAAGAACTCCCCCACGATGGCCCGCCGAAGAGCGGAAGGAATGAATAGTTTGAACTTTTCCCACCAGTTCGCAGCTGAAACTCGGCGCATACGTTTCTGTGAATATTTTGGGGAGGTTTTGTTTATCTGATTTTGCGTGACATCAGTGGATATAACCACATTTCTCGCACAGCTTGTGGAAGTAGACAAACAAATCAAGTTAAAAGTAGAAAAAAATGATAGGTATCCTATAAAATTTTGCAAAAGTTTACGTTATGATTGCAGTGCAAATAAAACATTAAACCAAAGTTACTCTCCAGCCAAAGTCTTTAGAGACAAGGTGAGGGTGAAATAAAGACTTTCGTTGCTGCTAGAACAAAGTGTCGACAAATATTACTGATCTGGGCACAGCAACATGTTTCCTAACTTTGCTCTTTGCACTGTCTCAAAGATTCTGCCCAAATGATAAATATGTTTGCTTATTTGCGCAAATACTAAATGAAAATTAACGATTGTCGTTCGTTAACAGCGCAGTGTAATTGTTGTTTGCAGTGTATTTGTTGTGTCTAAATGAAAGACAAGGTTGCTGATTTTTGCATTATGCTCCCACAGAATAAAAAGCAGCTGTCACCTATTCAGTTGCCGTAGCCAGTGATTAGCGAACTGGATTCAGGAGTCAAATCTCGCCTCTCCAGTGCTAACATCAACAGAAATTTGCAATGCAGATCACTAAAGACGTCAGGGGAACTCTCCTCTCACTAAAATGTTTCTCAGCGTTGCAGCAAACTTGCACACGAGATTGCTTTGTTTAACAATAGACCACAGGGAAAACGAGCGCTTCTAAAACAGTAGCAAAACGTTGTAATGCAGTTTGGCTTTCCTTCCATGGACTAAATCCATCATGACGCTTTGAGCTCATCAAATGACGCCAACTTTATTTCCCTTGTGTTGAGTAGGCAATAAGGGGAGGGGGCTTGCTCCAGGGTTGCATAAATATATACCACAAAGTCTGTGTACCGTGAGGGGTGGCACCGCGGTAACGCGTGCGACCCGTTTCAGAGGTTCCCGGGTTCGATTCCTGACAGCTGTTCACTTGGGTGTTTCGTGCTTTCCCCGTGATGACAGGCGAATGGAGGTCATCTTCTTCCACCACTATCGTATCATTTCCACGACCCATCACGACATCGTCATTGGACCAGGCGACGATAATAGGCGGGTTGCGGCTGAGTTCTGGACGCTCCTTTACAGAGATTTCTTATGTGGTGTCCGGGTGTGTTCGATCGGGCTCCCTTCGGAGGACTTCCGATGCCTCGAGATTTTGTGAATGCGCCCTGATGGCGCCGGATGGTTAGGTTTAGAAACGTTACAGACCCCGTAGCCATCCGGATCTCCTCGCTCTTCGCGTCTTTCCCTTCATCCCACCTAGGGTCAAAAGGGAGAATTTACGTGGTTGCTCCCTTTATCTTTTAACTGATTACAATTAGCAATATTTTCTTTCATAATACAGTTAACACATTTTGAAGATTAATCTTGAAGAGGAGTTTACACATAAAATTATTGCATAAGAAAAACGCCTTATATATCATTTAATTTCTAAATGTATGCTTTTGAATTAGACATATAAAATGTAAATATAAGTCTATGAAATACTTATGATAACGCCTTTCCTTATACAGTGCCTTATTTTTGACTCGTGGCCGCCTGTTTCGCAGCCCGCTGCTGCCGGCCGAGGTGGATCTTCACAGACCCTGAACTCAAGCGCATAGCGTGCAGACAATTCAAGCGCATAGATTTACTTGCATACAATAACCACATATCTTAATCACAGAAGGTGTTGGAAATGATATCCTTGTGCTACCACACATCTCTCACACATTTTAAGAAAACTTCCACCAACACGCATTAATTCATCTTCTGAAATTGCAGTAATATTTCTTTTGATATTCTCTTTCAGTTGTTTCAATATATGCGGGCTGTTCCAATACGTTTGTTTACTTTCTCTACACGTACTATGTACATAGTGTATAGAGAAGGTATTCTATTGCACCCAAAAATTCGATACCAAGATTTCAGCGGAAATATATGTCCGACTGTGTGTCTGTCAGTCTGTCTCTGTCTGCCAGTGTGTGTGTGTGTGTGTGTGTGTGTGTCTGTGGGCAGCATTGCTCAGAAACGAAAAGGCTGTTAAATATCAAACTTGGGACTTGAGTTCAATATCTTCCAAGGATGCGACACGAAAATTTTCAAGAAAATCTCTCTACCACCAACTAACCTTTACATGGAAAAATGTTAGAAAATTTTGATTTTCTCAAAAATGGCTCCAACGATATTGATTAAAATGTTTTATACTAAAAATATTTTAAAGAAAAATAAAATGTATCTTGAATTTTCTGGAAATAGCCGCTGAAGACATCTTTATTCTGGATGATTTTTGCGGAATTTTGCATAACTGATAAACCATAAGAGTTAGACCAAAACTTAGGTAATGGAAAACGTACAGCTTGTTAAAACACATCATTTATATTATATACAGTTTTTCCTGGAGTTAACCGTTTTTAGATATTCCTTGTTATTGGTTTCAGCTATAAAATACTTATACTTTTCTCACACGGAATTTGTCAACTCCTATCCATACAAACAAAGGAACTTCAATCACATAGCAACTAGCTTTTGACTATCACTATAGCCTAATGTATTAATCGCCCTATTTCCTTTCTACTTATATTTAAGAAAGTAATAAGACGATATCTACTAATTTGTTCTCCATTAGCATGAAGTAAATAGAAGAATAAGCTTTTAAACAATAATTTGTTGTAGAGATGTAGAGAAAACCATGCGAATGGAAAACATAATATTTTTTTAAAGTTCCTCCATAAATATAAGTCGCATACCGTAAGGTCTGGGGATCGTGGTGGCCACAGTCCCTTACTGATGCTCCTATCTTCAAATATTTCCTCAATTAATTTTTACGAAAAATTAGCTGTATGTGCTGCAGCAGAGTCTTGTTAAAAATATGGCTGTGTGCACTCAATGTCACACAAATATTCCAGGAATGCTTTGATTATTGCATCCCTGTAACTCTGTCCTTTAACTGTAACCTGAAAGAATATAGGCCCTATAAATCGGTACGCATTCACAGCACTCCAAACACCCATTTCATGGTAATGCAATTCCATTTAGTTTATATTTGTTTTATCTGCACTCCAATATCTGTTGTTATGTGTCTATTCAAGGTAATGGTGGAAAAAATCGGGCGCCAAGACCGGTTAGAAACACTGTGCCCGCCGGCCTGCCACGAGTCAAAAATAAGGCACTGGAGATTTTCTAAGCTCATCCTAAATTGATTTGTGTTATGAGGATCATGATATCTGCCCACAAACTAAAGATATAGAAGTAATTATTTGTAATATCAGCGCCAATGTTTTCGCACTCAGTTTTCGTGCTGAGCAGCTGTGTTTTGATTCCCGTTCTGATGTGGTGAGTTAAGTCGCCCTATCTAAACTATTGCCTCTACCTATCTCAGATGAAGTACCGAGGTTAGGTGTCCATAATAAAAGTTGTAGGTCCTCTCGTTCAACTAGCATCTTCATTATTACCTTATCATTTTAGACAAATCATAATTTTTATGAAACTACTTAAGTAAATTTAAAACCAAATTAATACATAATCTCTCTTCAAAATCAGAGACCCATTAACCGAGTCACAACAGTTAATAGATAAGTCTAACAAGCACTTGGTAGAACTGTAGATTTTCTTGAGCTAATTAACAAAACAGCTTAACAGCGAACAAATATTATTCTTGTTTTTTCCCAAAATATTTAGTTTAAAGATAAGAGGTAGTTTAGACAAAAAATGTGCTTTATTGCTAACATGCAATTATTATTTATTATTTATATTCAGTTTATTCTATTTGGTCGTCTCCTTAGCGCGGTGGTAGCGCAGCTGCCTACCAAGCGGGAGACCTGGGTTCGATCCCCAGTACCGGCGTGGGGATTTTTCCCCCGCTGGGAGACCTGGACCGGGGTGCACTCAGCCTCGTGAAGTCCCTGGGGGGCCAATTGAGGAGCTACTTGATGGAGAAGTAGCGGCTCCAGGTCGTGAGGACCGCATTAGCCGACCGGGAGGGGCTCGAGGCGCTGACCACGTCTCACCCTCCAATACTGCACCCAATCCATGACGTCTGTAATGGACCGAGATGGGGGACGCAGCGGCCGGGCGGTAGGCCAAGGCTCCCCGTGAGCTGTCGTGCCATGGAGTTATGTTTATATGTTTTAGTGAAAATCGCTTTAACTTCTTAGTCAAATCACGACAGCTCTGTTCACGATTAAGCCACCAGGCATATCGGAAAATACGCGAAACGGTCACGAAATTACGTAATTCAGACATTGAAGGAGAACGTGTTGGTTGCAGTACGACCACAGCAGATGCAATAGTAGCAATCATAACGGTAATGAAGGCGAGGGTTATTTATCGCCAGGTGCAAGAGATGATGTACCAACCGACACTACTAAAATCAATTGTTGAAACAAGAAATTGGAATACTTTTTATCAAAATAGATAACGTTGATTGTAAACTATAAGCAATTTTTCAGTGGCAGTTCAACAGAAATGCTGATGAAAATTTTGACATGCTTTTGCGACTTGAATAAATCACTTTGTCAGAAATTATTACAAAGGTGCATTTCGTTTGGACTTCAGAAAGTTTTTTATATCATCATATACTATCCACAGAACTATTTTTTAGTTTACTGTTTTTTAGACTGAAGCTGGAACTTTGGATCGTGCTATTAAATATCCAATCCGATGTGTATCTCGGTGGTTGAGGGAAACCACTGTAAAACCTCAGCCAGATTGGTCGGCTCCTTGGATTTGAAGCCAGGACCCTCCGAATGCGGGCCACAGGCATTACCTCCTGGACCACCCTGCTTGCAGCTACGCTTTATTTGTTTTGGGTTTATGTTGTTTAGAGGCTTTAAATGTATTTGTTAGTGTCTACTAAATTTTAATGTCAGCGTTTATTGGATTTGCTACGTACCATTTTTTTAGTTTAATGTCCTTTAACCTGGCTGACCATATCGGACGATGAATGCAATTGGTAAAATGAGCTCGGAGCTTAAAGTTACTCGACATTCGTCTTCTCAGGAAAAAAAAAAAAAATATCCGGATGACTCACCTTAAGCGAAATTCAAACTCGCAAGCTCCTGAATGTGAGGCAGACACTCTTATTCAACTCACTACTCAGGCGCGCTCGTATCATTTGTATCAGGTTCAACTACTTCTCAACTAGGCTATACTTGAGTACATACCGTATGTTTACCGATACAACTGCCTTAGCCAGGTCACTCAGCATAATGTTATGCCTACAAAACAGCCAACCTAGTTATTACTAATTACTGGTTAATATTAAGTGTATTATTTTCTACTCATGTTTATGTATTCCATCAGATTTAAGTGGACTCTGAAGCTACTTTATAAAAGTGCTTGCTTCCGAAGATCAAACAGAAAAAAATCATTATAAATCTACATTGTAGAACTTATAACGTCTAAAGGCAATTTATAAAGGATTTTGAATGACAGGGAATGAGAGAGAGAAAGAGAGAGAGAGAGAGAGAGAGAATAAGAATAAAAAAACAAGTTTAAATCACATTAACCTCTTCTATGTTCGCTAGAAGATTCTTCATATGCATTAGACCTCCATCCTTTTTCCCCCATTTCGTTTTTACTTTCTTTCTTTCTTTTTTTCTCTTGCCTGGTCTAAGATCATTCATCATGGCGACTTGAGCTATCCGACGAGGGAATTGGGGTACTTAGAGAAGTATATGGATTGCTTAGATTATGATGAGAACTTAAAACAAGAAAGACGTTAGAAAATATCTCCCTTTCTCCCTCTCAAATAAAGAATGTGAAGTTTTTGTTGATACTCCCATTATAACGCTTTTACTTTTCCTCCAGTAAAGAAAGAATGAAGAAGAAGAAAAAGAAGAAGAAGAAGAAGAAAAGGCACTTGATTCACACACTAATGTTTGTGAACAGAAAAGCTAAAATCGTAAATTCTAATACACGCCAAAGTCCAGCAGTTTTCGTGGGTAGAAAAGCCAAAATTTTAATGAAATCCTCATCCCAGAGAAACATTACATGAAAAAACTCTGATGTGTTACATTCACATGACTTTCTCTACTTGCTCTACAAACTTCTTACAAAATATTATTCTTTCTGCACAATGCTAATCGAGATAAATATTAGCAGAAAGTTCTTATTACTTAGCTCCTTATAAGTAGTAGGGAACTAATGAAATACACTAGCCTAGAGCGATAGTCAAATGTGTTAAAATCTATCGTTATGCGACTATCATTGCAAATCGCTTCTTTGCTTGGCCAGGAGTATAAGTACTTCACAGTTGAAACTAATAACAAGGAATATCTCAGAAACATTTACATCCACAATAAAAACGTAAAGGACATAAACTGTGTGTTTTGACGAAATCTACATTTTTTGCGCAGTAAGTTCTTGTGTATCTCTTACGGTTTAGCAGTGAAGCAAATTTGGGCAAAATTCAACCAGAATAAAGAGGTCTTCAGAGCCTATTCCCAGAAATTTCAAGATATACATTTTATTTGGGATGTAAGTATCTTTAATATACTGCATTTTAATCAAAATCGTTAGTCACTTTTTATAAATTTAAAATGTTCAAAATGTGTCCATGTAAAGAGTACTTTGTGGTGGGGGTGCGGGATTTTCTTGAACATCTTCGTGTCGCATCCTTGGAAGATACCAAACCTAAATACCAAGTTGATATTTAACGGTCTCTTCGTTTTTGAGCTATGCTGTCCACGACACACACACACACACACACTCAAACACACGAACATTTCCTAAAAATGTTTTCTTTGGACTCAGGGGATCCCAAAATATATATTTCCAGTGAAATCTCGGTATCGAATTTTTGGGTAGAATACAATACCTTCTGTTCACATGCGGGCTAGAAAAAGTAAATATGGAGTTAAACTGTTCAGATGACTTGCAAAAATATAGGATATAATAATAGAATACCTATTGTCCTTATAAGGTTTAGGTTTCATTCTCCTTTTTATACGCAATTGGTTATAAATGACTCTCTTTTAAAATGTTAAATAAATTCTTAAGTTGAAAGAGATGGCTAATTTATTTTAAATGTTTGATCCTTCATCTAAATGTGAGAGCGATTGCAATGTGTAAGTATTAAATCATTTTAACAAATCGATTATAATTTGAAAATTGCTGTAACATCTACCTTCAATATATTCCAATAACCGTCCATAGTAAATAAAACATATTGTAATCCATTATAAATTTATATATTGCTGCGCCTTGACTTAAAAATCTAATGCATTTCATTCAAATTGTGTCCCTATTAAATTTTATAATAATTTTCTTTAACTCGGAAACCATAAGTGACAAATCAATATTTGCTTGAGAAAAAAATGTACAACACAGTCAAATATTAAATTTCCATTAACTTTTGTTGCATTAGGTTTCGGTTGAAGCTTAGATTGATCGTCCTCTGTAAAAAAATTTAGCTCAGTGATTGTCTTTTTGGTTTATCTGCTTCATTCATAGTATACAGTTAGAAAAGTTATTGCATTTGACCCAAATATTGGATAAGATAAATTTTAGGGTCCTCTGAATGAAAAAAAAAATAGAAAAAGGTATTTGTGTGTCTGTGTGTGTGTCTATGAACAGATAACTCAAAAATTAAAAAGATGATGTGTTCCATTCACATGGCTTTTTCTACATCTCTGCAACAAAATTTAGCTAAAAAGCTTGTGCTTCTATTTACTTCATGCTAATCGAGAAACATTAACAGAAATACTCTTATTATTTGCTTCCTTGTAAGTAGAAGCGAAATTAGGGAGTGCCATGGGTTAAAGTGATAGCCAAAAGCTGGTTGCTATGTAACTGAAGTTCCTTTGTTTGTACGGACAGGAGTTAACAAATTCCTGTATGAAAAAAGTAAGTTTTTTCAAAGCAGAAACAAAAAACCAAGAATATCTTTAAAATGATCAACTCCACGAAAAAATGTATATGCCATAAATTGTGTGTTTTATAGCGAGCTACATTTTCTGTAGAGTAAGTTTTGTACATCTCTTACGGTTTAGCTGTTATGCACAATGCCGTAAATTTCATCTTGAATAAAGGCTATTCCCAGAAAATTGAAGATATATACTTTATTTATCCGGTAAATACCTTTAATATGCGATATTTTAATCAAAATCGTTAGAGCCATTTTTAAGAAAGTCAACATTTTCGAAATTTTTCCATGTAAAGGGCAGTTTGGGGTGGGGGGATTTTCTTGAAAATCTTCGTGTCGCATCCTTGGAAGATACTAAAATTAAATACCAAGTTTACAGAGACAGACAGACAGACAGACAGGAACATTTTTCTAAAAATGCTTTTTTTGGATTCAGGGAGTCTCAAAACATGTATTTCCGGTAAATTTGTGGGTACAATACAATACCTTCTCTATACACTATGTACATAGTTCGTATAGAGAAAGTACAACTAGGTTAAATACTAAACCTGATATTTGAGATCAGCAATTTCAAAAGTTGCGACAACAAACATTTTATTTTCTAACAAATACTTTAAGAATCTTGATTAAAATACCGTATATTAAAGATAATTACATGACAAATAAAATGTATATCTTAAACATTACATAGAGTAGCTTCTGAAGTCCTTGTCTTTCTAAATGATTTTTAAATGATTAGCCGGTAAACCGTTGTGGATATACGTAACTTATTGCACAAAAAATGTAGATCTCGTCAAAGCACACAATTCATATTGAATAACATTTTGTGTGGAGCTATTTACAAGAGATTCCTTATAATAGGTTTAAACTTTCAAATATTTTTACTTGCATCCATTCAAACAGAAGGAAATCTCAATTCCATCATGTACCGTCCGACTTTTAAAATATTTGAATTTCGGTTTACATAATCAGCCAGTTTATTTTCTGTTGCCATCACTGTAAGATAGCCTCGTCATAAAAGTACATAAAAATTAAATATTCACATAAACCATAAAAAGCTTTGTCAGGTAAAAATGGACGTAATGATCTTTTAAATATGCATAAGTTATTTATTTTAATAATGTCATGTGGGAAATTATTGACAATTTTAGATATGAAGCACTTTGGAGATTTTGATTATTTAGTTTTTTATATTTTCCTGTATAGATGTCGTTTTTACTTCTAATAAAACAGTTATGAATATCACTTTTGAGACTAAATAAATATAAGTTATTTTTATAAAATAGTGCAGAATTAAATATTAATAAATCAAAGTAAACATATTACATTTTTTAAAAACCTGTCTTAACGAGTCTCTTGGCTTTATAATAGAACTTATTCTAAGCATTCTCTTCTGAATTAAAAACATCCAATTAATTTCAGTTGCAGATCTGCATATTGTATGATAAAAGTTGTTTTACACTAGCATGATGAACAATGAGCAAGCCCTTAATGTCCAAAATCATTTTCAAGCATCTAATAGCAAAATATGCTGTGTAAGTAATTGTATTTTTTTATTCCTCTTGAAATGATATCGTAATATAACTTTTTCTGCTGGTGCCTATCCTAACAAGCGTGAAATTCGTGTAAGTATAAGCTTTGCTAAGAATAATTAGCTGCAGCATAGGATTGAAAGTTAAGTGTGTGAATGTAGCACTTAAAAAGTTTTATTTCACATAGCATATCGACTTGTGATATAAACTAAATGTAGTTTTCGTATATTGCATGTAATCAGGTATAAATCTTTCTTTTCTTTTCTTTTACAGAATACAGAAGTTCCCCGCAAACAAAGATTATTAGTTACAACAAATTTACGTTAAACATTTTTAAATAACAATAACATTACACTTTAGGAAAAACCATCAAGGAAAACACAGCAAAACAGCACATAGTTATGTTATAGCAAACTTTGAAGTGGTAAAATATCAGAAAGGAAACAGTATAAAATATTTACAGTTGAAAAAATATATATAAATGTAACCTAAACGTGTGCATATAAATGATTTCTTAAAATGTTTAGCGTTCCTTTTAGTGACTGAAAGCCAGTTTGTTTGCACTTTTATTTTTCAGTCCAAAGTATACTTCAGGAAGTTTACTATTTTCCTCGGAGTGGTCTCTCTAGCTCCAATCATAATGCTCACATATAAAATGTAACTTCCCTGAAGTTACTGCACAAACATTGTATAATTTTATCGTTATTAATGTAAGGTGGCTAGAGAAAATATAGTTTATATGAGCAGCATAACAAATAAGCCATATATCTAAAATATTAATGGATAGAATAAAAGGTTGCACATTAGGCCTTTAATATTTCCTTCCTATGTATTTTGACTTTCTCTAGCACGCATTTATATAGTAGCTATAGGAGGTGTTTTATTCCACCCAAAAATCCGATATTGATATTTCACCGGATATACATTTTTAGAATCTTCTAAATAAAAAAAAAAAATTAGAAGGTCGTCACGTGTGTTACCTGTTGATAGTGTTACTCAAAAGCTAATACTCTTTTCATTTTGAAAATTTCTCTAACGATTCTTATTGGAATACCAAATATTTAAGATATTTTCATGAAAAACCAAATGTATACCTATTTTGAATTTTCTGGGAATAGATGACTTCTTCATTCTGGATGACTTTTGCCTAGCGAGTAGACTGTGATAGATGTTGTTCAGAAAATATAGATCTGGTTAAAACACACAATTTCTTTGGTACACATTTTTTATAAAGTTAACTGATTCTGAGATATTATTTGTTTTTCGTTTCAATTTTGAACTTCTTCAACTTTTCTCAAACGGGAAGTAATTTTTCGTTTCATATCTCTATTGTTTTACTTTTAGATTAGTGTACTCCTTTATTTCCCTTCTACTTACAATAATGCAAGTTATAATACCAATTTCGCTGATGTTTATATCCTTTAACTTGATGTAGTTAAAAGAATAATCTTCTTCAAGAGTTTTTTTGTTTTGTTTCTGGCACAGCTGGAGAAACTTATGTGGGAGGTGCCTTAATCGTTTGCTTCTTGTATTCAATATTGTGGAAAGGTCCGTAAGAAATTCTGATTCATTGTTTCAGGTTGATTATACTGAGAGGTATTCTGCCTCTAGAATCTGAATGTTTTCTCTTTTATGCTTTCCTCTCCTTTCTTGTTACCACATTACTATCTATGTGTATAGTATATGTAATGAAAACTTCAACTTGAAACTCCATTTCTTGGTTTTCTTGACACAGTTTATGCACCAACTCACTGGATTTTAGACTGATACTTAACGGCAAATTTTCATTCACGAGAGTGTATTTATTCATGCATTTGCAACACGTTGCACTCATTGCTTCCATATGGCAGTGTGGGTTTGTTAGTAAACTTTATCTCTCTAGTAGTTTCTGTTGTATTTTCTGTGCTAAACTAAACTCTTTATGAATTGAGGAAAAAAACATCAGATATTTAGACGCTCTCAAAATGAAAAGAAACTGAAAGTGGAGGCGTTTATGAAAAACAATATTAAAATTCTAAATTAAGTCTTCTAAGGCCCGGTTGCATAAAAATCGCTAACTGTAGTTCATTAATAACCGAAGATCAGAAATGAACTCAGTTTGCTTCTCCGCATGGGATCTTAGTTTAATGAACTCAGTTCACTGTTGATCCGAGAACACAAAATCAAATATGGCAACATGACCCACATATGGCAATTTTCGTATTGCATCGAAAGGACTCGAGAATCTTCGGGACCATTCGGATTTATTAGATTCAAATGCACAGGATAACCAATATAGACATAAAAAAGACTTAAATGGAAATATCTGTTTATGGCTTTTATTCCTGAAAATAGTTTGATTTTATATAGACAGTATAATAATTGACTCTATATTTAAATCATATTTATCAAAAACAGTTAGTTAGTTGACGTTATCTTCATTAAATGCGTAATCCCACTTTCTCTTTTTTTTTTTTTTTCTCCGTTTACAATACTGCGACTTGAAAGCATAATCTTAAAATGGATACTCAAAAAAATAAAAAGGTGCGTTCTGCTAATTTTAAAAGCGAAGAGAAAGATATGTTAATAGATATTGTTCTAAAACACAAAGATATAATAGAAAACAAGAAAACAGACAGCAACACCACAAAGAGAAAGGAGGAAACATGGAAGGAAATAACTTCGGAATTTAATTCCAGAAATTTTATTGCACGCGATTGCAAAAGTTTAAGATTGTGTTATGAAAACATAAAAAAGCGCACAAAGAAAATAAATGCTGAAGATAAAGTCAAACTTTACAAAACCGGAGGGGGTATGTTTGTGCCGCCTTCCTTGGACGAAAGTGGCCACAAACTGATTGCAGCACTCAGGCCGCAGTTTTTGCCAGCTCATTGTGACTTCGACGATGATGTGGATTTCCATCCCGAAGTTATTACAAACTTAAATATGGAGGTCATCTCTAGTTCACCGCAGGATGAGGGCTTAGTGGAGGTCTGCAAGTTTCAGGAGCAAGAAATACAGCCTGTTGAACCAGAGCCTTCAAAATCTACAAATGCCAGTTGAACCAGACCATCATGCCCTGAAAAGCAAAGGAAGGAAGAAGACATTAGGATAAAATTCTACAAGAGGAGGTTGGAGTGCTTAGAGGAGGAACATGAACTGAAAATGAAAATTTTAAAGCTGGAGTTTGAACTTAAAAAATCACAGCAAATGTAAATGTTATGAAATAATAAATTAACGTTAATACCTGAAGGTGTTGTTAATAAGTGCAGTTTTCAGTGCAGTGTTTTCCCTTCTATTTCTCTGATTTAAATCAGGTATAGGCAGTTCCTGGTAGATTCTCCTTCCTCTGTAAACAGCACCGTCTACGTCAGGAGTGTCGTCGTCTGCATTAATGGCCAAGGTATGTAATACAAACGTTGCTACTATTATAGGAGGAACTCGAAGTAATTTGACGGCTAATTTCATTCTTAAGCATGGAAATCGTCTTTTGACAACGCCAAAAGACCTTTCTATAACTGATCTTGTTTTTCTATGGGCCCTGTTATATGCTCGTTCTGCAGGAGTTTCTTCATTCATTGCAGGTGTAAGTAAGAAATGACAGCAGTGATATGCACTGTCTCCTAGAAGTACACCTCGGGAAAATTCTTCAGCTTCAAATTGTGCATGAATTCTAGAGTTTCTAAAAATGTTGCTATCATGTGCTGAACCTGGCCACCTAGCAACAACTTTCTGGAAACGAAGTTTTGGGTCGCAGACAGCTTGAACATTTAAAGAAAACCAACCATGGCGATTTCTGTACATCTCAGCATTATTCCCACCAGGTGATATAATTGGGATATGAGTGCAGTCTATTGCACCTAAAACTCCTGGAAAATTCCATATGTTATGGAAATCCCGCATAACCCTTCTTACTTCACCCTCTTCCCTAGGCATATTAATGAAATGAGGTCTTAAGGCTGCAATCGCTCTTGTAACTTTGTGTATAGTTCTGCTTGCAGTCCCTTTATTTACTTTAAAGATATCCCCAATCACCATTTGGAAACTCCCAGTTGCATAGAACCGTAATGTAAGAAGGATCATAAACATTGGATAGAGTGCATAATTCCTCCGAGTTTGTGCCCTTAATTGTGCATGTAGTCTATGCTCCAGTTCTTCAACTACATGCTTTGATAGTCGAAATCTCATTTTGAATTCTCTGTCATTAAGCTCTAAGATGGGATTTCTTCTATGTTGAAAAACACGAGGAGCCCTTACAAATTCAAAATCCTCACCATCGGAGATATCTGAGTAATCTGACATCTGAAAATATTAGCATAGGTTATAATCAATGAATGCATAGGTTATAAGCAATGCATTCTGCAAGGGAATTGTGAAATATATAGGCTAATTATCTAAATAACTACAAACAAGTGTTGCTTACCATTTTATTTAAGTTGTATTAAAACTTGTACTATTTATTTCTTCCTTGTTTAAAGAAAGGACAACTATTCAGCAGTTCTACTAATCCAAGTTCAGTTAAGTTAACTGGAGAAAATTTAGCAGTCAGATTTGATCTTAGTTCAAGATGCCTTGAACTAAGATCATTGTTTATACAACCAAAATTCTAAGTTCAGCTTGACTTGAGATCAATTTCAGGTGTTTGAACTCAGATTAACTCTTATGCAACCGGGCCTAAAAGGTTCATAACACTTACAAGACAAGTCAATTTAGTTGAAAAAGTTGAAATATTCTTTTAGAATAAAGATATTCAGTTCGTTTAAAGGACTAAAGCTATGAATACTTCCATTTACCTGAGTTTTATTGTTAACGGCAGGGTATTTTTGTAATTTCCCTTCTCAAAGAGTCTACTGTCCCTTTAATGATTTATTACACCATTTTATCTCTTGGACCCTTGTCATGTAGAAATATAAATAGCGTTTTCAGGTACAGGCTTGTCCAGGTATAACTTCCAGAGGGCTTTGACTTTCCTTTGAGTCATCTCTGTTCTGATTTGTCCTTCTGCTGTTACATTACTTTCAAGGCATCTTTGAAGCATAGGAACTTCATGTGTTTGTAATTCGCAATTTCCTTATTGCGCATTTGATACTCTCGATCGATTATCTTTGTTTTTCTATGAATGTCACTTAATCTACTACAATGTGGTTTCAATTGT
Organism: Hymenopus coronatus; assembly: GCA_030762935.1. NCBI lineage: Eukaryota > Metazoa > Arthropoda > Insecta > Mantodea > Hymenopodidae > Hymenopus > Hymenopus coronatus. Next base: position 100,159,927 of record CM060882.1, on the reverse strand, counting down.
TTGTTATCTGTCTGCTGCTGAGTTTTATATATTTTTCTTTCTTTCTGTCTGTATTTGCTCTTTTAGCACGTATATACAAGGTACAATCAGGTAGAGAAAATATTGTATTCCACCTAAAAATTCTATACCAAGATTTCATAGGATTTAAATTATTTATGGACCATTTAAATAAAAAAAAAACAATGAAAACATTTTTAGAAAAAGGTCCGTGTCTGGCTGTGTGTCCGAATGTGTAAGAGTGTCTGTGGACAGCATAACTCAAAAACTAATACCAAATTGTGTTTACCAAGGCTGAGTCACGATGATTTTCAGGTAAATCCCTCCCTATCAAAACTAACCTTAAATGGAACATTTTTCGAAATTTTCTATTTTAGAACAAATTATTCTAATAATTGTGATTAAAATTCCATATATTAAATATGTTTACACTGAAAATAAAATGTATAATTTTTAATTTTGAAGTCCGCTTCATTCCAAATGGCTGTTTCATACTGTTAAACCGTAAGAGATAGACAAAAATTGTTACACAAGAAATTAAATCTCATATAATTACACTATTTATGTCATACATTTTTATTGAGTTAAACATTGTAGAGATTTGTTTGCTATTGTTTAAATTTTAAAATACCTTTTCTAAAGCGGGAAGTAATATTTGTTTCATATCCCTTTTGTTTTCCTCTTGGAAAGAGAACAAAATGTCAGCGACTAGCGGATAGCGATAGCTTTTAAAAGTTGCTTTAGCCTAGTGCATTCCCTTTTCCCCTTCTACTTATAAGGAACTAATCACTGGTAATGTTTATCGCAATTAGCATTGTGTAGCCAGAAGAATGATCTTTTAAGGGAATAGTTTGTGTACAGAAGAGCTAGAGAAAGCCATGTAACCCGGTTCTTCCTATTATAAGATATTACTGTTTTATATTGCTTTTCAGTTTTGAAACATAAAATATAAAGAGTCTTCAAGATATTCTTAAACGGGGATTTGTAAACTTCAGGAACTTCAATCATATGACAACAGCTTTTGAAACATTTGAATATCGCTTTAGCCTATGGAGCTCCCTTATTTCCCTTTTACTTACAAGAAAGGGAGTACTATTTTTTCTCGATTAGCACCAAGTAAATAGAAGAATAAGCTTTTTGACCATAATTTCTTGCAGAAATGTAGATGTGATAGTGAATGGAATACATCAGATTTTTTTAACTGGTGTTATCTATTCTCGCCGCAACCACACATACCCTGAGAAAATCACTGGAATAACTAGCTGACAGCAGAAGAATCACTTCATAAATGAATCTTAAAGAGTGGGGCAGAGTAGTATGAATCCCTGAAATTCCTTCGCCTTGTATTCTTAACATATGTTAGGTTAGATCTCTGCATTCCAACCCATTTAAATTTCTATTCAGAGCAATAATTTTCGGCGCGGTGAAAAAAAGGCTTGTTTCTGCTTTTATAATAGTTTTTTTTTTTTTTTGTAGAGTCGGCAGAGCTGGAAAGAACACCCCTGTCTTCCTCATTATGCTCTGGGAAATTCTCAAACTCGATGGCAGCAGATAATTGCCTAAAGATGGATTCAACCACATTCCACGTTTCCTTCCCAAACTTCCTTCCCAATTATCATTTCATTTCATTTTCATCTGTGTCTTCCATTACGGTACGTAAAAGAACCTCAAGCCTGATAAAAGAGACCTCTAAGCAAAATTAAGCCTAATATAGAATGGGACGCTGAGAGCCACAGTAACTAAAGAGCGTCCATAAATAAAACTCCATTAATTTTTTTCCTGGGATGTCGTGTGTATAAAAATGGGCAATAAACACCACAATACCAAGGACACTAATGCTCCTAGTGCTGTTGATGTAGTTTCAATTTGCGTTTAAGGTACTGGAGTCAGAGTAGCCGATCGCATGCGTGACAGATTTATTTTATGCTATCCGCAGTTTTGTGCGCTGTATTCCGTTTTCTTTTCCCCCTTTTTTCCAGTTTCCTATATTTCCTTAGTTGAACTATTTATTTACCGTTTTTTTTTACTTGCACATACACAGACAGATACACATTTGCACGGAAACACCCATGCCCAAGGCGGACTCGAACCCACGATCTCCTACGCCACGAAGCACCAAAACTAGGCACCATCGAATGAATACCAAGTTAGTACTTCTCCATTTTCCATTTTAGCACACACACACACACACACACACACCACGCGGTGGCCAAGTGGTTAGACCACTTGACCCTAACCTAGGCGGCCCGGTTCCCCAAGCGACCGCAAAACGGCGTAAGGGCGGGTTTTCTCTTGGTTCTCCGGTTTTCCCGGCCATTGCATTCCACCGGTGCTCCATCTTCATTCCACGTATTATTAGTATTGTCTCCTGCGGTGCCATTTGTAGTGAAAGCGGGCACACACACACTCGTATGCATGGATGTTTCGTGAAAATGTGTTTCTTTTGGATTCAGGGAACTCAAAATCAAGTTACATCGAATGCGATATTCCCTCCGCCTTAGGTAAGCACCAGCAAATGTAATCAACTAAGCGTTAGAAAAAAGTCGTTTCTATGGAAAAATATAAAAGAATAAACACGCAATATTAGTTAATTTAAACCATTGGTTTCGAATATTTATTAAGATTAATATGAAGCAGACAGATCTATAGCATTTCCATGAAATAATAATTCGTTTCATTATTAATGGCTGATTATTTTCTGAAATTTGTTGCATCACTTGATACCATATTCTTGTTATTTCAACAGCTTAAAACATAATAATTGCTGCATGTTGCAGTGATTCAACTTCTTGTTACCTTAAAATGACCAATGACATTTGTATGGAAAACCCAAAGAGAACACCGTCTATGACTAAAGGCTGCTAATTGGGTGAAAATGTAAAACGGTGATTCTGTCTTCGTTATACGCTGACGGGGTGATTCAGTTGTGTTTTATTGTCTAGAGATGCTGAACTTCTCTGTTCTGCGAATCCACAGTGAGTCATGCGACTGGCTGAGTACCTACTGAATAAGTTATTATTTCCCGCACATTTTCTGCATACTTAGAAAGATTAAATTGTTTCTTCCTTTGAGGTGAATGAAATAAAGAAGCAAAACACGGTACAGCGCCCTTCTTCAAGGTGTCATTTATGAAACTGTTTTAATAATAATTTTGGACGTTATTTTAATATGTCTGAATAGTTGAGTATATCGCCTTATTTATGTCTAATAAAATTCAAAGAACTCAATGAATTTGTCTCCTCTTTCCATATATAGTACAAAAATGGCCACATCGTGGCCGAGTGGTCAGACCACTCGCCTCTCAACTTCGATCACAAGAGACCGCATGTGTGATATGTGGTGGACAAAGTGGTGCAGGGGCAGGGTTTCTCCGGGTTCTCCGATTTCCCCGCCATCCATTCCACCGGTGCTCCATCTTCATTCCATGCATAACCAGTGTCATCAACTGCGTTGCCACAAGTAGTAAAAGTGGGCGTTAAGCACTACAAAAAAAAATAAATAAATCAAAAATAAATGAATAGATAATGTATCCCTATGATTCACACAAAACTCGTTCTTAGAATAAGTTTACAGGGTATTCAGTTTACATATTTTGGAGCCCCTGGAATGCTTGCATCTTAGATGTGAATTATATACTAGGTGTAAAAAAAAAAAAAAAAAGAAACAGTAAAACTCTAGAACCCCACGACCGTATATGGATTTATGGTGGACGCAACGGAGAGTTTTCTCCGTGTTTTCCGGTTTCCTCCACGATTGCATTTCATCGGTGTTTCATCTTCACTCTATATATCATTAGTGTCATCCCCTGCGGAACTAAGTAGTAAAATCGGGCGTTAAACATAATAACACTTCAGTACCTACCAAGACTGCGGCGCGAAGATTTTAAAGTAAATTTCCCCTCTCAACCTACCCTTTACATGGAATGATTTACGAACATTTTTATTTTTTCCAAAAATACTCTTATAGTTTTGTATAACGTGTAATATATTTAAAAAGTTTCCATTTAGGCGGCCTGGGTTCAATCCTAGAAGACCGCATATGGGATTTGTGATGGACGAAATGGTGTTTGGACAAATATTCTCTGGGTTCTCCGGTTTCCCCCGCCATTCATTCCACCAATTATTCCATAAACATCTGTACATATTAACTGCCTCACTTTCATACCAGAGCTGCTGCTCCTCAACAAGAGTCTAACCCCAGTCGTCTTTTAAGTCCTGGGAATGTAAGCCATTATACGAGGAGGATAAACGAAAAATAACAGAGCTTTCCTTTACAAATGAAATTTTTGTCTTAAATTTTCTTAGCATAGCCTCTGAATTCCTTTGCATTCTGGATGAGTTTTGCATATCTGTAAACCGTCAGAGAAACTAAACTTTACTACACAAAAATGTAGATCCCTTTAAAGTAAACGATTTATGTAGAGTTGACCATTCTAGAGATATTCCCTTTATTTGTTAACATTTTCCCATTATTTTCTCACATGGGAAATTGCTATTCGTTTTTGTCAGCAGAGAATGGAATTGGAATTCTATCACGTAGCAACCAGCTCTAAAAAGGGTTGACTAACTATTTAGTACAGTGTATTTCCTTACACCTTTGTATCTAGTAGGAAATATGGACTAAAGGCATTTCTACTAATGTTATTTCGAATGGCATGAAGAACTTAGAAGTATAAACTTTTTTAAGAGCAGTTTGTAGCAGAACGGGTAGAGAAACCGGTTTAATGTTTGTTTTATATAATTTGGAATATGCATTATTTCCTACAAATTTCTCATTAATTACGATAAAAACTAACTAAAATGATTTTCAATGTTCCTTTGTTTCGCGTACACAAGTATATATCACAAGAGTGAGGTTTTTAAAAACCAGATTATTAACCATTACCGCTAATGTTTTATACTCCTTGAATGAACTTCTGAGAAAGGATGAACTATAAAATGAGTTTCCAAGAGCACTGTTTGAAGTATTGCAAAATGAAAATAAATAAATAAATAAAAAAGGAAAAGAAAGGAAAGTTAAGAAGTTTTCAAATGCATATTGCCATAAAAATGCCTCTGTGACATAAATTGTATTTTCTATTAGCTCTACGTTGTCACATGATAAACTTGAATATATCCCTTATGCTTCTCATCACCTGAGGTTTACAAAAAAATTAGATATGGTAAACGTCTTTGTCAGACCAATATTGCAAAAAAAAAAAAAATATTTAAATCACAATCCTTAGTAGTGTTTCTACTTCGTACATAGTACATAGGTAGATAAGGTATTGCATTCTACTAAAAATTCAATAACAATATTTTACTGTATATATAGCTAGGTACGTTTTAGGGCCCCTGAATAAAACAAACATTTATGGAAACATGTCCATATATATGTGTCCACGAAAAGCATAATTGAAAAAGGAAAAGTCGTTTAGATACAAACTTAATATTTCAATTCAGAATCTTTCGAGGCTGGGACACGAAGATTTTTAAAAACATTTCTCCACTGCAAAATACCTTTCACATGAGCAACTTTTCGAAAATTTTTGTCTAACAAATTATTAAAGATTTTAAACAAAATGCCATATACTAAAGATGTTTACAAGAAAAACAAACTGTCTACTATCTTGAATCTTTTGGGAATGGCCTCTGAAGTCCTCTTTGTTCCGAAAGTCTTTTGTCTCAATGTATGTAGATTTATCAGAACACAAGAATTATTTCAAATACTATTTTTGTTGTGGAGCTAAGCATCTGCAAGGTATTGCTTGTTATAGGTTTTATTTTTCCATCATTTATGCGTTTCTCTTATGAGAAGCCGCCATTCATATTTTTATCCTGGTGAAGCAAAACCAGCGAAATTTTAATACCATCATATAACAACTGGCTTTTAAATTGTTTTGTCACTTTATATCCTTCGTAAAACAAGTAATTAAAGTAGTAAAACCATTTTTACTGCTGTTTATCTTGATAAGCGTAAATAAAATGGATAAATAAGCTTTTGTAAGAATAGTTTGGTGCAGAGTAAGTTGTACATCAGATTTTTAAAAATATAACTTAACGAAAAATAGTGTTACAAAATGTTTTGGGTGTGTAGGGAAAGCCACAAAAGCTGCACTTTGCGTACTCAAACGCGCGTATATTCAGATACACTAAATGTTTTCTAAAATATTAGTATTTCAAAGAAAGTAAGTCGCATTTCGAATTTAAGCACCACTTGATTTCTTCCTTCCACCTATCCACAAGATGACTCCGCCTTACTGGAATTATACGAAATCATGTGATTATGTTCTTCAAGAATGAAATGATAGCCGTAAGATGTTAAAGTTTAAAATACTGAATAACTGCCTTTTTGGTCCATGAGTTATTCATGTGTGGTCAGAATTAGCATTCGGAAGCCATACAATGGGCTTAAGAACCGTTTTAATATGTGATTTAAACTTAAGACATGCTGTTCTAACAGGAACTTACTGTCAAAAAATCTAATGTGTTCCATTCAATGACATTCTCTACCTCTCTGTAATATATTGTTGTTAATAAGCTTATTTTTCAATCGACTTCATGCAAATCGAGATAAACATTAACAGAAATGGTTTTATTACTCAATTCCTTATAAATAGAAGGGAAATAAGGGAATATACTAGGCTAAACCGACTGTCAAATACTTTAAAATGTGGTTGCAATGGTATAGAAATCCGATTTTTTGCGTGGTCAGGTGTTGACAAGCTCCCATATGCAAAAAGTATTAAACATTTTAAAACTGAAATCAATAACAAGGAATACCTTAAAAACGGTCAACTCAAGGAAAACAATCTGATGGGTTACACTCACATGACTTTCTCTAGCTGCTCTACAAACCTCCTACAAAAGATTATTCTTCTTTGTCCACAATGCTTATTGAGATAAATATTAGCAGAATGTTATTAGTTAGTTCCTAATAAGTAAAAGAGAATAAGGGAATGCACTATGCTAAAATGATTGGCAAATGTTTTAAAAGCTATCGTTTAGATTGTATTCAGCACTAGCTCATCTTCCTCTGGAAATGTTGGATGATGATTGGCTCTGCATTCAGAAGAGCGCGCCTGAGAGCCAAAAACTTCAAGAATGTATACTATTATTCTGTATTATTGCTCGACAATGAACTCATACCAAGAGATATGTGGAACTGCATTGGAAGACGCCACTGCATTAATTACATCTCAGAATGATGGAATCAAAGAATACACAGATCAATTTCAAGAGTTCCTCCCAATGTTTATTCATTAATAAACAATATTCAAGAAGGCATAAAGTACTACGCCCACCATTTTCACCAGTTAGTTTTAAACATCGATGGGAAAATAAGGAGGAAATACGCAATTAAGATTTACGAGATTATTTCAAAGGCTCTAAAGGTTGATGACAATTTAAAATAATTTATGAGTTGCGAGGCTTATTTACAGAAATTACAATTATGAAAAAGGGTCACAAGTTGGCAGATATGTCATGTGAATACTGCAAATAAGTTTAATACTCAGTTAAAGCCAAAAAAAAAAAAAAAATAATGAAATGAAATGGGGAACGGAAAGAGACTACTTCCCCGTGATGTTCCATAGAAATGGCACAGATAGGGCTGAACGTCTCTTACAATTTGTATTAATATATATAATTACTCAGCATAATTACCCAATACCAACTCCATTCTAGTCGGTGGAATGTCAAACTGACACCCCGCTGTATCTACCCTTAACGAAACTAAGGCAATTTAATACTATTTTATGATGCCATAATGCAACATTTATCTAGAGAATAAATAGCTAATATTTATAACAAGTACACTTACAGGTGAACGTTCTGTTCTCTGCAATTATAATCATGTTTTGATTTCTAATTAACCAGTTATATATCTCCACATTATAAAACCTGCTATTACCAGTCATTAGTGATTGTTCCGTACAAGTGTCAACATTCAACTTCGGATCGCCAGGTAGAGAGGTTCCGTAGAAGTGTCACTCAGTACAAGTGTTCCAACTTAAGTTGGGTATCTTCCAAGGATGTGACACGAAGATATTCAAGGAAATCCCCCACCCCAACTACCTTTCACAAGGAAAATTTTTCGAAAATTTTGATTTTCTAAAAAATGGCCGTAACGATTTTTATTAAAATACCGTATGTTTAATATATTTTTATGGCAAACGAAATGTATATCTTGAATTTTCTGGGAGTAGCTCCCAAAGACCTCTTCTTTCATGATGATTTTCATATAACTGGCAAACCGTAAGAGATATGGAAAAACTTACTGCACAAAAATGTAGATCTCATTAAAAGACACAATTTATGTCATGTACATATTTTATAGAGATAACCATTTTTTAGATATTCCAGATTATTGGTTTCGATTTTAAACTATTTAAACGTTCCTCAAACGGGAAGACACCTTTCTTCTCGTTTCTCATTTGTTTACTCCTGGCAGACAAAGATACTGGAATTTCAATTGTTTCACATAGCGACCGGTTTTTAAAGGAGGAGAACTTAACCTGTTTATATTTTTTATTTCGTTTCTACTTATAAAGAAGCTAGTAATAAAACTAATTGAGCTAATGTTTATTACGATTAGCATGATGTAGATAAAAAAAAAAGTTTGTAGAGCATGTTTGCCTTCTACTTACAAGTAAGCTATAATGGACAATTTCTGCTAATGTTTGTCTCGATTATCATGGAGTATATAAAAGAATGATCTATCTAACAATAATTTATTAAGGGATGGAACACATCATATTTTTAATTCACCTATTCTGCTCAAAATTAATTTGCATAACAACGTAACATCCGAGGTTTTTAATTTTCTGCATTCACGTTGTATCAAGTTCATGCATTTCGCTGCATTAGGTTTGCATTAAGGGATTCTGCAGTAAAAGGGATGCCGTCGCACCAGCAGGTACATACCTAGCTGGTCATTTTCCTAGGCAATCTAATGATGGAGGCTCGTAATAACATAGAGACACCTGCCAGAAAATAGAGGAACGTCATGCCGAAATTGAGATGTTCCCCAAAATTATCTTTCCTTAACAAGACACGTCCTAAAAACACCATAGGGTGTGCCGTAATAAATGTAGTTTATTCTCTTCAGTGAGACCGCAAAAGAGAAGAACCGACCTTGCCCGCTACACCACCTCTTCTGTCAGCCCCCTGAGGAAGGGAAATAAACGGTTTAACATGGGTTTGCTGCCTTCATGGGCAAGCATCGTATGTATTTGCTTTGCTTTGGTGGAAACAGAATTAATGTTCTTTGTTACTGCATTAACCATTTCTAACCCTTCCTCCGTTCTGTTCTTTCTTCATATTCCAACTACCTTTGTTTGCTGTCTACTCTTCTTTGTCTTCTCTTTTTCATTTTCCCTACGAAATACTATACACGTATATAGAAGGTAGAGAAGGTATTGGATTCCGAAATAGATATATTGAGAACACCTAAATTAAGGCATATTACTTTCTCGACACGTACCATATACATAGTGTATAGAGAAAGTATTATATTGCTCCCAAAAATTCAATACCGATTTTCACCGGAAATACATGTTTCGAGATCCCCCCGGATCAAAAAAAATTGGAAGTATGTCCGTGTGTGTGTCTTTCTGTCTGTCTGCCTGTGTGTGTGTGTGTGTGTGTGTGTGTGGGTGTGGGCAGCATAGCTCATAAACGAAAACATCGTTAAAAACCATACTTGATATTCAAGTTCGGTATCTGCAAAGGATGTGAAACGAAGATTTGTAAGAAAATCACCCCACTTGCAACTACCCTGTACTTGGAAAAATTTTTGAAAATTTTGATTTTCTCAAAAATGGGTCTAATGATTTTAGTTAAAATCTCTTATTTTTAAGTCATTTTCAAGACAAATAAAAGGTATATCTTCAATTTTCTGGGAATAGCCTCTGAAGATATGTTTATCATGGATGAATTTTGTGGAATTTTGCTTAATTAGTAAACCGTAAGCGATAAGAAAAAAAATGTAGAGTTCGTTAAACACACAATTTATATTCATTATATTTGTTACATATATAACAAACATAAATTGTGTATTTTAACGAACTCTACATTTGTTATATATAACAAATATGATAAATATAAATTGTGTGTTTTAACGAACTCTAAACTTTTTGTTAGTTTATTTTTTTTTTTTTTTTTTTGCTTATTTCTTACGGTTTACTAACTATGCAAAACTCCACAAAATTATATATATATTACTTTCTCTATACGAACTATGTACATAGTGTATAGAGAAGGTATTATATTGTACTCAAAAATTCGATCCCGAGATTTCACCGGAAATACATGTTTTGTGACTCGCTGAATCCAGAAAAAGTGTTTTCAGAAAAAGGTCCGTGTGTGTCCGTGTGTCCATGAACACGATAACTCACGATAACTTGGTATTGAGATTTAGTATCTTCCAGGGATGCGATACGAAGATTTTCAAGAAAATCCCCCCACCCCTAACTGCCCTTTACGAATATTTTGATTTTCTTATAAATGGCTTTAACAATTTTAATTAAAATATCGTATATTAAAGATATGTACCTGACAAATAAAATGTATAGCTTGAATTTTCTGCGAATAGCCTTTATTCAGGATGAACTTTACGGAATTTTGCATAACTGCTAAACTGTAAGAGATGTACAAAAACTTACTCTACAGAAAATGTAGCTCGCTATAAAACACAAAATTTATGTCATATACATTTTTTTCGTGGAGTTGATCATTTTTAAGATATTCTTGGTTTTTCGTGTTTGCTTTGAAAAACATAATTTTCTCATACAAGAATTTGTCCACACAAACAAAGGAATTTCAGGTACATAGCAAGCAGCTTTTGGCTATCATTTTAGCCTATGGTACTCCCTCATTTCGCTTCTACTTACAAAGAAGCAAATAATAAGACTATTTCTGCTAATGTTTCTCGATTAGCATGAAGGAATTAGAAGCATAAGCTTTTTAAATAAAATTTGTTGCAGAGATGTAGAGAAAGTCATGTGAATGGAACATAGCAGTTTTTTTTGTTTTTTTTTTTTTTCGTAGAGTTGACCGTTTTTTTTTTTTTCCTTATTATTAGTTTCAGCTTTAAAACGCTTAAACTTTTCTCATACGGGAAATTGTCAACTCCTGTCCATACAAACAAAGGTACTTCAATCACATAGCAACCAACTTTTAAAAGATTTTGCTACCGATTTAGCCTAGTGCACTTCCTTTTTTCCCTTCTACTTACAATGAAACAAGTAATAAGATCCTTTCTGCCATTTTATCTGGATCAGTACTAAGAAAATGGAAGAATAAGATTTTCAACAATAATTTATTGTAGAGATAGTCATGTGAATGAACACATCAGATTTTTTTACATAAAACTCCGTGTGTATGGGGGGCAGCATAACTCAAAAAAAAAAAAAAATTCTATATATATCAAACTTGGTATTTAAATCCAGTATCTTCAAGATTGCCACACCGAAGTTTTCAGAAAAAGCCCCACCTCATGTACCCTTTACATGTAACAATTTTTGAAAACTTGAATTCTGTGAAAATGACTCAAAAGATTTTGATTAATATACCGTATGTTTAAGATAGTTTTATGACAAATGAGACGTATATATTGAATTTTCTGAGAATTGTCCCTGAGCAACCAGCTACGCTTTACATGAAACATCTTTCGAAAAATTTGATTTTGTCAAAATCGCTCAAAAGATTTAAAATGCCATATGCATAAAACATTTGTATGATAAATGAAGCGTACATAGAATTTTCTGGAAAATAACTCTGGAAATCTCTTTATTCCATATATATATTATATATATATATATTTTTTTTTTTGGTTTAACGAAATGGGCGAAATGATGCTCAAATGATCTCGGGTTCCATGGAACTTAAAGTTACTCGACATTCGTCTTCTCCAGATAAGGGAAAACTCCGAAAAAAACCTTATCCGGGTAACTCACCCTAAGTGAGATTCGAACTCAGGTCTCTTGAATGTGAGGCAGACACGCTACCACCACGCTACCCAGGTGCGCTGGATGACTTTAGTTTCGCTGGTAGCTGCAAAAAAAATGTAGCTCTCGTTCAAACACATATCTTATGTATACTTTTTGGTAGAGTTAATCAATTTTAAAATTCTTAAACCTTTCTCGTTGGGAAGTCGTCAATTCTTTCATCTCCTTTGTTTGACTCCTGGCCATGGAAAGCTATCCTAATTTCATTCACATGGCACCCAGGTTTTAAAAGATTTGACTATCGCTTTAGTCTAGTGTGCTCGCTTATTTCCCTTTTACTTATAAGGAACTAAGTAATAAGACTATTTCTGGTAATATTAGTCTCAATTAGCATGAAGTGGGTACAAGAATAATCCTTTGTAAGAAGAGTATGTTTACAGAACAGGCAGAGAGAGATACATTTGCTTCAGATTTTCTTTCTCTAGCAGGTATATAAGACATCTACCAACAACAAGAAGGTGCAGCCATGGGATCTCCTATCTCGCCGATTGTGGCTAATATCTTCCTTGAAGATTTTGAAAACACGGCCTTGGACACTTGCCGACTCAAACCGGATATGTGGTTAAGATATGTGGATGACACTTTCGTGGTATGGCCACATGGATTGAACAACATCCCAGAGTTCCTTGAACATCTAAACAGTCTTCATCAAAATATACAATTTACTATGGAACTAGAACATAACCAAAAATTACCATTTTTAGACGTTCTAGTAGAGCGAAATTCAGCAAGCAAAACAGTGCATTGTTCAGTTTACCGAAAGGCTACACATACAGACAGATACATAGATGCCACATCCCACCACCCCATTTCAGTAAAACGAAGCATGGTCAAAACTCTGTTCCAACGAGCTACGCGTATTTGTGACCCAAATCTTTTAACTGAAGAAGACACCACTTACAGGAAGTGTTAAAAGCCAACGGATACTCAAAAACCGACATAAAATACTGGGGAAAGAATGCCAAAAAACCACAAAAAGAAAAAGAAAAACAAAAGACAAGATGGGCTCGCCTTCCTTTTGTTCAGGGCACCACTGAAAGGATTGGCAAAATTTTACTCAAACACGGGATTAATACTCGGTACAGCATGGTTCGGAAGTTACAATCCACCCTCAGACCAGTAAAAGACAAATCCAACCCACTACTTAAGCCAGGAATTTATAAAATAACCTGCGATTGCGCCAAAGCATATATAGGTCAGACCGGAAGATCGGCAATCACACGTCGAAAAGAGCACATCAGAAGCCTCAAACTTAATCAGCCTGAAAAGTCCGCTCTCTCCGAACATGCTATTGAAACCGGCCATCACATTGATTTTGATAACATGAAATTATTGGTACCATGTGAAGACTACAAACATCGCATTATACGCGAAAGCATAGAAATAATTAAAGAAGAACATAAAGTTAACAGAGACAATGGAAAAAGTTTGAACACCATCTGGAGACCTCTGCTAAGAAAAGCATCCCACCTTGCGGCCAGCGAGCCAATAGGAATACAGAAAGCAGCGACCCCAGCCATTGGCCAAACGATAACCAATGGCAACACAGGAGGGCGGTACTTGGCATGTCCCAACTACAGTATAAAAGAAGGTACGCCAGCCGGACCAGACGCAGTTAGCCCTGAGGAAGCCTTATCATAAGATGGGCGAAACGTCGGCAGATTTTAGCCTTAAGACGCGGTCTACACCGGAAACTCTGGACCAAGGTATATACAATGTAGATAGTGGACAGAGAACGTACTGTATTCCACCCAATCTCGATACAGATATTTCACTGGAAATATATTTTGAGATCCCTTAATCAAAGCATGTTTAGAAACATGTCGATATGTGTCTATCTGAGTGTGTGTGTATGTCTGTGTATAGTACTTGTGGCAGTATATTCCAAGGATAGAACACAGCGATTTTCTCCCACCTTCAACCACCTTATACATGGAACATTTTTCGGAAATTTTAATTTTCTGAAAATTGGCTCTAATAATTTTGATTAAATGGCATGTTTAAGACATTTTCATGACAAACGAAATGTATATTTTGAGTTTCCTAGGAATAACCTATAAGACCTTCTCATTATGGGTGACTTCTTTATAACTTTTGTATAACTGGTAAACCGTAAGAGTTAGACAAAAGCTTACTATACAAAAAATAGATCTCTTAAAACACACAATTTTTTCGTGGAGGTAATCCATCTATATTATCCCAAAATATTGGTTTTCAGTTTAAGGTACATTTTCAAACGCAAACTACATCTTCGTCTCTCTTTTGTACTTCTTGCAAGTTAAGAGAAATGAACAGCGTCTTGAGGATGTTTCAGTCGAGTGCTTGGTAATGTTTCGCTGCAATAAAGCTGATTTTTTGAGTTGATTCATAACAATGGACAAAATTTGGGTCCATCACTTCACACCTCACACGAAGAAAGAATAAAAACAGTGGATTGGAAGGGAAGAATCGGCAAGAGGACACTTTGCATCTGTGACCTACATGCTCGCATATCTATTGTGCCTAACACAGGAGGAAGGGATGAATTGAAGGACCCACAGGAGACTGCATGCCACAGGCAGACGCACAAAGATGTCCTGAGGTTCTCAACAGCTCTATCCTCGAAGACTTGCCCAATTCTGGCTCTACCTAGAGAGAATGATGAACGATCTGCGACACAGCAACATTCTAATGTCCATAGGGAGTAGCTTTTTCCTTCGAGCAAGCATATTGCTATCTGCCCGACACTGCCGTACACCACCAACCTAGAAGTACACAAAAGTATAAGAAATGTTCTAATACAACATTCTCACTTCTAGTTTCGATTAACAGGAGTATATTGTAAATTTTATAATTGGTTTGCCAGATTTAGTTTTTTACCATACATCATTATTTTATTTATACGTGCAAATGTAGTAATATAAAATTGTTTTAATGACATTTGACTTCAATGAGTTTATTTCCAAAACAAAATTTAAGTGTATATTATTATTTATGATACATTATTATTATGGTTATTGTAATAATTATCACAATTATATAATGACAAATGTAAAAACTAATGTTTTGATGGTATGTGTTAATGTCTGAATGCATGTAATGTTATATTGTAACGGGGCATGTAGATGAATATTTAATACCAAAATCATTATTTTACACATATAACTTATGTATTAATAACCGAAATAAAATAAAATCAATAAAGTTAAATAGTACAAAAAATAAAAAACAAAATACAATAAAGCAAAAGTAACATAACAGAAGCACATCTGACAGATTAGAAGGAAGCAGAATGAAGAGCAATTATGGAAAGAAACTCGTAGTAACTGAGAAGTTATCCCAACAATCACCTCCCGATCAGAGAAAACCACGAAAACCTAAGGCCAAGTATCGAACATGGGACCCCCAAGCTATCTCTTTGGGTATAACAGTACATAATTTGCAACGCCTTCCAATTCTTTCGATGATTTGTTTTATGGAAGGTGTACTATTGTTTTGCTTTCTTATTAAAATATTTACTTTAAACCACCCTGTATTATTACACAGGTTATTCTTTACGTTACTTTTATACAAAACGAATCCAGTGAAATTGAAAGAGCAGTTATGCAGAGTTATTTCATGCCCGGTGAAAGAGAAAAGTTTCCGCTTGATTTCGCCTAGACTCTAAAGCTGAATTTTCCAGCTCTTTTGATTCATTGAGTTCTTTAGATGTAGGGTTATAAACCTCTTTGCCGTTTGGCATGAATAGACGTTATAAAATAGAAAAATATGCAGTGAGCAGAAGTAGAGAAGGTTTTAATCATGAAACGCTGGCCCACAACCGCAGGAAAAAGCGCGATATGTCTGTGTACTGGATATTAACTGAATGGCTATTCCGCATTGCTGAGTTTCATCAGGAACCAGACATTAGCGGTCTGACCAAATTCAGTGAAGCGATGGGAAATGATCAAAACTCCGTCTCCAGACTGTGCGTAGCCTCAAGGCAGAACAGAGTTAATGGCTTATGCCCCGCAATATGCACAGGAAATATCAGACAGTCTAAAGGAAACCAAATAAGGCGAGCTGGAGCAAGAAGGTAGAGTAGTAAAAATAGAATTTGAAGAAATACAAGCAGAAAGGGATTATTGCTTTACGCACTTCTAAATGTTTGTGGTTTGAATAGCGTAGTTGCATAAAATGTTTAAATTGTTATAATGCATTGAGAAATAGATAATATTATTATGTAGATAGGTAAGGCGGCGCCATGGTTGAATGTTTGGACATCCCATCTCAGCGGCCCGGGTTCGATTCCAAGTGCCTGCATGTGGGATTTATGGTGAAAAAAGCGACATCTGGGAGGGTTTTCTCCGGACCCTCCGGTTTCCCCCGCCACTCATTCCACCAATTGGTCCATCATCGCCTTTCCTATCATCAGTTTCGTCCACATTTCATATGATGGCACTTCCTCATGCTCAGCTCCTCTTAAGAGGTTCTCCATTCTGTGGTTTCGTGCCGTAGGCTCCCAGACTGGCTTCTGACGCCCTAGACATTGGCTTGTAAGTCCTACTAATGCGGAAAGAGTAAGCCGATTACGAAATAAACAGGACAGGTAAAGTGAACATGAAAATTCTGTTATGAGATTCTTTGAAATTTCCAAAATGGCATTTATTTCTTTTACCTTCGGTACTACTAACCGACAACTAGAAAACCTTTGGATTCCACAATGAGCATTTAATAAATAAGCGGTGGATTGGATCGGTTTGTGAGAGGTGTATTAAGTAAAAAACATACATAGGGCTGTGTTCTCGAAATAATGAAATTATACCCAAAACTCAATTATATAAACAGATATATGTTTCGGCATACCTTGATGCGAAAAAATACTCAAACTCTTTGAACAATTAGCTGGAAAACGAAATTTCTAATGAATAGTATACTTGTAATTTAGAATATCCATGTGTAATATTACTAAATCCACTATTTCAGCCAGATTAATTTGGAATCTTAAAAATGCAATCTTGTTATTTTATTGCTGATATAAACAACTGATCCACACATTTCTATTATACTTAAGAAATATCCAATTAATGTGTTAGAAAATAAATGTTATTATTCTTGTATAAGTAAAGTTTGTGAAATAGCTGAAGAAAGTCACGTGAATCGAACACATCAGAGTTTTACTTTATCTATAAGGACTGTGTATATGTAGTGTATAGAGAAGGTATTGCATTGCACCCAAAACTTCGATACCAAGATTTCACCAGAAATATGTTTTGAGACCCCCTGTATCTATAAAAAAGTATTTTCAGAAAAAAGTCCGTGTGTGCGTGTATGTGTGTCTGTGTGTGTGTTTTTGTGC
Organism: Hymenopus coronatus; assembly: GCA_030762935.1. Classification (NCBI taxonomy): domain Eukaryota; kingdom Metazoa; phylum Arthropoda; class Insecta; order Mantodea; family Hymenopodidae; genus Hymenopus; species Hymenopus coronatus. Next base: position 100,142,627 of record CM060882.1, on the reverse strand, counting down.
TATTTTGTTATCTTCCAAGGATGCGACAGAAGACTTTTAAGAAATTCTCCCCACCCAACTATCCTTTACATGGAAAAAAATTCTCAAAAATAGCTCTAACCATTTTGATTAAACTTTCTTATATTTAAGAATTTTACATGACAATTGAAGTGTATATCTTCAATTTTCTAGGAATAACCTCTGACGACAAATTTATTCTGGATGAATTTTGCGGAACTTTGTATTACTGGTAAACCGTAAGAGATAGACAAAAACTTATCAAACAAAAAATGTTTAGCTAGTTAAAACACACAAGTTATGCTATATACATTTTTTTCCTGGAGATAACCTTTTTGAGATATTCCTTTTTATTAGTTTCAGCTTTAAAATACTTTTCTCATACGGGAATTTTCAACTCCTGTCCACACAAACAAAGGAATTTCATTCACATAGCAACCAGCTTTTAATAGATTTGACTATCGATTTAGCCTATGGCACACCCGTTTTCCTGATTTTTTTCTCGATTAGCTTGAAGTAAATAGAAGAATAAGCTTTTCAACAATAATTAATTGAAGAAATGTACAGAAGTCAAATGAATGAAATACATCAATATTTTTTTCTTTTTTTTTTCTTTGCTTGAAGGTTAACGCTGGTTGGTCACATTGGACGATACATAAATTAAAAGTGAGAAATGATGCTAAAATGAGCCCGAGGCCCTTATAGCGTAAGGTTACCCGACATTCATCTTCCTCGTTCTTCAACGAAATTTTTGCCAAACCCTGTCGCAAATGACTATTATGTAATAGACGTTATTAATGCAATTCCTCACGTGGAACTAAGAAAGGGAACTTCGGAAGAAAACATTGCACGATCGCTGCATTGTTTAGTTAGTGAAATAACTGTTCCGCAGCATGATCACGGTAACTCGAGGCAAGGTGGGCTGGATCTGTGATGTCTGTGTTACGTCTGGAGGGGGGGTGCAGCCCGCCCTAAACAGACAGCACCCACATATGAAAGTGAGGAAAGTCACGCGATGAGCCTATCTACACCCGGTCTGTAATTTGCTGCACTGAATCCCTATCCGGTGGGCGGACATTTGTTTAGGGACATCTGTGTTATATGTTGAGTCATTGTTGCATGATGTGCCATTGTGTGGTGTGAAGTAAAGAATAAACATGGAGGATGTACATGAAATAAATTACGACCATTATTCCTTAATTGGAATATAATTCTTTTCTCCGAAAATTTTAAAATGATGCCTTAACACATAACAAGGTATAATTGGTTAATTGAAACAATCTTCCTGCCTGTGAAACAGTCTTCCTGTCGAAACAATGATGAACGTTCTCAACCAGAATAAATTAAATATATGAGACAATTCCAGGAAATTACTTTTCAAATTACAAGACCTGTGGCTCTAATTAGAGTCCTTACTAGACAGAGGATTTATTTGTCATAAAATTACCGTAAATATGCGGTGAATATTCACTAAATATTGAAAATATACAATTGGATGTACACTAAAGCTTTGGAGATATGTGCTTAAATATGCACAACAATAAATTAAAATTGTCCTTATATTTAGTTAATTAAAATTCAATTGCACGACATTTAGGCTTCCTGCTAAAAAGTTAAATACTCAGTAAGTCTATTTAATAAGGTAAATTTAATACTGGACTCACTTCTAGTATTTCCAAGTATTTATTGCAATTATAAAATTGTGTTATTCTAGACGTTCTCGGGCTTCAGGCCAGGTGTAGTGATGAAGTCATCGACGATGCTGATGATGGGAGAGATGCACGCTCATCATTACACCTGGATTGAAGCCCGATAACGTCTATATGTTCGTCGCCAGGAAAGCTTCAGATCCTATTTCATTAAATTGTCTTTTTGTATATGAATGTTAAAAGTAACCAATACATGATGAAACTGTGATTCAAACCTTCAGTGCTAAAATGAACTCATGAAATAATTGGGAATAAAATTGGGAGTTGCGAATATAATGCTCAAATACTTCAGTTTTATTGGAAAAGTCTGGTGTGTTCCATTCACATAGCTCTCTATAGCTGTTTCATATACGAACCAAATGTATAGAAATTACGAGTATTATTTTATCTATATCATGTTAATCGGGATGAACATTAGCAGAATATGTCTTATTTCTTGCTCACTTGTAAGAGAAATAAGGGAACACACCAAGCTAAAGCGATAATTAAATCCTTTAAAAGATAGTCGCTATGTGAAACAATTGAGGATCAATTCGTATTGCATGGTTCCATTTGAGTGGCTGAAAAAATGAAACCAATAAAAAGGATTATCTCGAAAACGGTCAACTCTACAAGAAAAACGTACTTATATGATTAAATTATGTGTATTAATTAGGATCTGCATTTTTGTGCGGTAAGATTTTGTCTCTTACAGTTTAACCGTATGAAAAAAATTCTGCAAAAATCGACAAAAAAAGAAAATAGGATTTTAAAGGCTATTCTCTGAAAATTCAAAATATACACTTTATTTGTCATATAAATATATTTAACATATCTTGTTTTAATCAAAATCGTTAGAACCATCTTAGAGAAACATTTTCTGAAATGTTTCTATGTAAAGGGTAACTTGGAGGCCTTTTCTTTATTGAGCTATACTATCCAAAGCCACACTACATACGGATCTTTGTATTAAAAGGCTTCTTTTGGACTCAGGGGACCTCAAAACATATATTTTCGGTGAAATCTCGACTTGAACATTTTTGGTGGAACACAATAGGTACCTTCTTTAGCTACTATGTACAGCGTACGTACATTCGTATTAGACAAAATAAAGATGACTTATATTTAATGATGCAAATAGTTCTGCACTTTACCACAGTTCATGTTACAACAAACAACAATAGAGATGGGATTCTGTACCACTATAACTATGATGACAATAAAACAATAACACACCTATTTTTTGGTCTCGTTGTAGTTCATATAAATGAGCACTGAATGTACCTACTCTGAGATCATTGGCTCCGCTACCAGATGTTCTGGTAATAAATTATTACTTTCTCTACACTACTGCTTAGCGTATAGAGAAGGTATTGTATTGCACCCAAAAATTCGATACCGAGATTTCACCGGAAATATATGCTTTGGGACCACCTGAATTTTTAGAAAAAGTACAGTGTATGTCTCTATCTATCTTTCTGTCCGTGTTTGTTTGTGTCTGTGAACAAAATAGCTCAAAAACAAAAAGTTTGTTATATACCAAACCTGGTATTTAAGTTTAGTATCTCCCAGGGATGCGACTCGAAAATTTTAAAGAAAATCCTACCCAACTGCCCTTTACATGGACAATTTTCGAACATTTTGATTTTCTCAAAAATAGCGCTAACGATTTTAACTAAAATATTGTATATTTTCCATGTCAAATAAAATGCATCTTAAACTTCCTGGGAATAGTCGCTAAAGAATCATATAAAAACTTACTACACATAATATAAATACCTCGTTAAAACACATAATTTGTGTTATATACTTTACCTGACGTTTTCCAGATTTTCCTATTGGTTTGAGTTTTAAACTACTTATACTTTTCACATAAGTGAATATTTCAACCTCTAGCCATACGAACAAAGGAGTTTCAATCACATGGGAACCAGATCTATTTGACTATTGCTTTAGCCTAGTGCTTCCCCTTATGTCCCCTCTACTAACAAGGAAGCCAGTAATAAAACCATTTTTGTAATTTTATCTCGATTAGAATGAAGCAGATAGAAGAATAAGCTTTTTAACAGAACTTTGTAACAGAGACGTAGAGAAAGTCATGTGAATGGAACACACCAGATTTTTTTTAAAGAAATTATTTAGAAGATCCTTAACCATCTTTTGAAGAGCTAACCTACCATCCTTTTAAGATTTGAGGTACTGTGAAAGTACATGAACCAGTAATGCCTTAGGGCCTCAAAACCTTTTTATTACTTCAATTTCTTGAGTTAGAAATTTGTACAAAAATTCTGAACATAAAAAAGGCATATTATGCATTAAATTCAAAATAAAATTAATCGTATTTTAATGTGCTTACTTCGAAATGCAAAGATAAGAAAACAAGTTCTTAACTCTGGCCTTCCAATAGAAATATATACTGATATGCAGCTCTTTGGTCTAGACATTAACCAACCATTACGGCGTTTGCAAGTATGATAGTGCTTTTCCCACCTGGTTAATCAGTTAACCCTCCTTGTAGAGAGACTTGCACTTCAGCTCCTAGGGTCAGAAGCCTGTCAAGCGACAGACAAGTCTTGAAACACAATGAGCAACTCGGAACGGGGGATCGGCCCGAAGTCAGGCATGAGAGTGAGGAAGGTGATATGAAGGCAAAATGGATGAATGGAAACGTGTTGATGTGGCAATTGATGGAATAATTCCACCAATTAATGTTGGGTAAAACCGTGGAATACAGAAAAAAAGCCGCCTAGACGTCCCTTTGGTCTATTACAAATCCCACATGACAGCCCTGAGTATGAACCTGGGCCGCCTTGGTGAGAGACAGTGGTTTAACCATTCCTCCTTGACGCCACCCGAGGGGTTTTCATTTTAAAATATAAAAATATAAGAAAAAATTCAATTCAAGTTACTATACCAAAAGTTATTTTGAATGTTAGAACCACGAATGCAACAGCAGAGAGTAAATGCAGTGGTGGTAGGGGCACTGTTGTTGGTAGTAGTAGTGGTGGTGGTGGTGGTGGTAGTAGTAGTAGTAGTAGTAATGATGGTAGTGGTTCTGCTGGTAGTAGTAGTAGTAGCGGTGGTAGTGATTCTGCTGGTAGTAGTAGTAGTAGTAGTAGTAGTAGTAGTGGTGGTAGTGGTAGTGGTAGTGGTAGTGGTAGTGGTAGTGGTAGTGGTAGTGGTAGTAGTAGTAGTGGTAGTGGTAGTGCTTTGGCTGGTAGTAATAGTAGTAATAGTAATAATGGTAGTGGTGGTTATGCTGTTGGTATTAATAGTAGTAGTGGTAGTGGTTTTGCTGTTGGTAGTAGTAGTGGTAGTAGCGGTTCTGCAGGTAGTAGTAGTAGTAGCAGTAGTAGTAGTAGTAGTAGTAGTAGTAGTAGTGGTTCTGCTGGTAGTAGTAGTAGTAGTAGTAGTAGTAGTGGTAGTGGTAGTGGTAGTGGTAGTAGTAGTAGTAGTAGTGGTAGTGGTAGTGCTTTGGCTGGTAGTAATAGTAGTAATAGTAATAATGGTAGTGGTGGTTATGCTGTTGGTATTAATAGTAGTAGTGGTAGTGGTTCTGCTGGTAGTAGTAGTAGTAGTAGTAGTAGTAGTGGTAGTGCTTTTGCTGGTAGTAATAGTAGTAATAGTAATAATGGTAGTGGTGGTTATGCTGTTGGTATTAATAGTAGTAGTGGTAGTGGTTCTGCTGTTGGTAGTAGTAGTAATGGTGGTAATGGTTCTGCTGGTAGTAGTAGTAATGGTGGTAGTGGTTCTGCTGGTAATAGTAGCATAGTAGTAGTAGTAGTAGTAGTAGTAGTGATGGTAGTGGTTCTGCTGGTGTAGTAGTAGTGGTGGTAGTAGTTAATGGCGATAGTGGTTCTGCTGGTAGTAGTAGTGGTAGTGGTTCTGATTTTAGTGCTGGTAGTAGTGGTGGTGGTGGTGGTGGTAGTAGTAGAGGTGGTGGTGGTGGTGGTAGTGAAATAGTAGTAGTGGTGGTAATGCTGGTAGTAGTGAAGGTAGTAGTAGTGGTGATAGTGCTGGTAATGTTGGTAGTAGTGAAAGTAGTAGTAGTGGTAGTGCTGGTAATGCTGGTAGTAGTGAAAGTAGTAGTAGTGGTAGTGCTGGTAATGCTGGTAGTAGTGAAAGTAGTAGTAGTGGTAGTGCTGGTAATGCTGGTAGTAGTGAAAGTAGTAGTAGTGGTAGTGCTGGTAATGCTGGTAGTAGTGAAAGTAGTAGTAGTGGTGATAGTGCTGGTAATGCTGGTAGTAGTGAAAGTAGTAGTAGTGGTAGTGCTGGTAATGCTGGTAGTAGTGAAGGTAGTAGTAGTGGTAGTGCTGGTAATGCTGGTAGTGTGAAAGTAGTAGTAGTGGTAGTGCTGGTAATGCTGGTAGTAGTGAAAGTAGTAGTAGTGGTAGTGCTGGTAATGCTGGTAGTAGTGAAAGTAGTAGTGGTAGTGCTGGTAATGCTGGTAGTAGTGAAAGTAGTAGTAGTGGTGATAGTGCTGGTAATGCTGGTAGTAGTGAAGGAGTAGTAGTAGTAGTAGTGGTGGTGGTAATGCTGGTAGTAGTGAAAGTAGTAGTGGTAGTGCTGGTAATGCTGGTAGTAGTGAAGGTAGTAGTGGTGGTAGTGCTGGTAATGCTGGTAGTAGTGAAGGTAGTAGCAGTGATGGTAGTGCTGGTAATGCTGGTAGTAGTGAAAGTAGTAGTAGTGGTAGTGCTGGTAATGCTGGTAGTAGTGAAAGTAGTAGTAGTGGTAGTGCTGGTAATGATGGTAGTAGTGAAAGTAGTAGTAGTGGTAGTGCTGGTAATGCTGGTAGTAGTGAAAGTAGTAGCAGTGGTAGTGCTGGTAATGATGGTAGTAGTGAAAGTAGTAGTAGTGGTAGTGCTGGTAATGATGGTAGTAGTGAAAGTAGTAGTAGTGGTAGTGCTGGTAGTAGTGAAAGTAGTAGTGGTGATAGTGCTGGTAATGCTGGTAGTAGTGAAAGTATTAGTAGTGGTGATAGTGCTGGTAATGCTGGTAGTAGTGAAAGTAGTAGTAGTGGTGGTAGTGCTGGTAATGCTGGTAGTAGTGAAGGTAGTAGTAGTGGTGGTAGTGCTGGTAATGCTGGTAGTAGTGAAGGTAGTAGCAGTGATGGTAGTGCTGGTAATGCTGGTAGTAGTGAAAGTAGTAGTAGTGGTGGTAGTGCTGGTAATGCTGGTAGTAGTGAAAGTAGTAGTAGTGGTAGTGCTGGTAATGCTGGTAGTAGTGAAAGTAGTAGTAGTGGTGGTAGTGCTGGTAATGCTGGTAGTAGTGAAAGTAGTAGTGGTGGTAGTGCTGGTAATGCTGGTAGTAGTGAAAGTAGTAGTAGTAGTGGTAGTGCTGGTAATGCTGGTAGTAGTGAAAGTAGTAGTAGTGGTAGTGCTGGTAATGCTGGTAGTAGTGAAAATAGTAGTAGTGGTAGTGCTGGTAATGCTGGTAGTAGTGAAAGTAGTAGTGGTGGTGGTAGTGCTGGTAATGCTGGTAGTAGTGAAAGTAGTAGTAGTGGTGGTAGTGCTGGTAATGCTGGTAGTAGTGAAAGTAGTAGTAGTGGTGGTAGTGCTGGTAATGCTGGTAGTAGTGAAAGTAGTAGTAGTGGTGGTAGTGCTGGTAATGCTGGTAGTAGTGAAAGTAGTAGTAGTGGTGGTAATGCTGGTAATGCTGGTAGTAGTGAAAGTAGTAGTAGTGGTGGTAGTGCTGGTAATGCTGGTAGTAGTGAAAGTAGTAGTAGTGGTAGTGCTGGTAATGCTGGTAGTAGTGAAAGTAGTAGTAGTGGTGGTAGTGCTGGTAATGCTGGTAGTAGTGAAAGTAGTAGTAGTGGTAGTGCTGGTAATGCTGGTAGTAGTGGAAGTAGTAGTGGTGGTAGTGCTGGTAATGCTGGTAGTAGTGAAAGTAGTAGTAGTAGTGGTAGTGCTGGTAATGCTGGTAGTAGTGAAAGTAATAGTAGTGGTAGTGCTGGTAATGCTGGTAGTAGTGAAAGTAGTAGTAGTGGTAGTGCTGGTAATGCTGGTAGTAGTGAAAGTAGTAGTGGTAGTGCTGGTAATGCTGGTAGTAGTGAAAGTATTAGTAGTGGTGATAGTGCTGGTAATGCTGGTAGTAGTGAAAGTAGTAGTAGTGGTGGTAGTGCTGGTAATGCTGGTAGTAGTGAAGGTAGTAGTAGTGGTGGTAGTGCTGGTAATGCTGGTAGTAGTGAAGGTAGTAGCAGTGATGGTAGTGCTGGTAATGCTGGTAGTAGTGAAAGTAGTAGTAGTGGTGGTAGTGCTGGTAATGCTGGTAGTAGTGAAAGTAGTAGTAGTGGTAGTGCTGGTAATGCTGTTAGTAGTGAAGGTAGTAGTGGTGGTAGTGCTGGTAATGCTGGTAGTAGTGAAGGTAGTAGTAGTGGTGGTAGTGCTGGTAATGCTGGTAGTAGTGAAGGTAGTAGTAGTGGTGGTAGTAGTGGTGGTAGTGCTGGTAATGCTGGTAGTAGTGAAGGATATTAGTAGTGGTGGTAGTGCTGGTAATGCTGGAAGTAGTGAAAGTAGTAGTAGTGGTGGGAGTGCTGGTAATGCTGGTAGTAGTGCAAGTAGTAGTAGTGGTGATAGTGCTGGTAATGCTGGTAGTAGTGAAAGTAGTAGTAGTGGTAGTGCTGGTAATGCTGTTAGTAGTGAAGGTAGTAGTGGTGGTAGTGCTGGTAATGCTGGTAGTAGTGAAGGATATTAGTAGTGGTGGTAGTGCTGGTAATGCTGGTAGTAGTGAATGTAGTAGTAGTGGGGGTAGTGCTGGTAATGCTGGTAGTAGTGAAAGTAGTAGTGGTGGTAGTGCTGGTAATGCTGGTAGAAGTGAAGGTAGTAGTAGTGGTGGTAGTGCTGGTAATGCTGGTAGTAGTGAAGGTAGTAGTAGTGGTGGTAGTAGTGGTGGTAGTGCTGGTAATGCTGGTAGTAGTGAAGGTAGTAGTGGTGGTAGTGCTGGTAATGCTGGTAGTAGTGAAGGTAGTAGTAGTGGTGGTAGTGCTGGTAATGCTGGTAGTAGTGAAGGTAGTAGTAGTGGTGGTAGTCCTGGTAATGCTGGTAGTAGTGAAGGATATTAGTAGTGGTGGTAGTGCTGGTAATGGTGGTAGTAGTGAAAGTAGTAGTAGTGGTGGTAGTGCTGGTAATGCTGGTAGTAGTGAAAGTAGTAGTAGTGGTAGTGCTGGTAATGCTGGTAATAGTGAAGGTAGTAGTAGTGGTGGTAGTGCTGGTAATGCTGGTAGTAGTGAAAGTAGTAGTGGTGGTAGTGCTGGTAATGCTGGTAGTAGTGAAGGTAGTAGTAGTGGTAGTGCTGGTAATGCTGGTAGTAGTGAAAGTAGTAGTAGTGGTGGTAGTGCTGGTAATGCTGGTAGTAGTGAAGGTAGTAGTAGTGGTGGTAGTACTGGTAATGCTGTTAATAGTGAAAGTTGTAGTAGTGTTGGTAGTGCTGGTAATGCTGATAGTAGTGAAAGTAGTAGTAGTGGTAATGCCGGTAATGCTGGTAGTAGTGAAAGTAGTAGTAGTGGTGGTAGTACTGGTAATGCTGGTAATAGTGAAGGTAGTAGTGGTGGTAGTACTGGTAATGCTGGTAATAATGAAGGTAGTAGTAGTGGTAGTGCTGGTAATGCTGGTAGTAGTGAAAGTAGTAGTAGTGGTGGTAGTACTGGTAATGCTGGTAATAGTGAAGGTAGTAGTAGTGGTAGTGCTGGTAATGCTGGCAGTACTGAAAGTAGTAGTGGTGGTAGTGCTGGTAATGCTGGTAGTAGTGAAAGTAGTAGTAGTGGTAGTGCTGGTAATGCTGGTAGTAGTGAAAGTAGTAGTAGTGGTGGTAGTACTGGTAATGCTGGTAATAGTGAAGGTAGTAGTAGTGGTAGTGCTGGTAATGCTGGTAGTAGTGAAAGTAGTAGTAGTGGTAGTGCTGGTAATGCTGGTAGTAGTGAAAGTAGTAGTAGTGGTGGTAGTGCTGGTAATGCTGGTAATAGTGAAGGTAGTAGCAGTGGTGGTAGTACTGGTAATGCTGGTAGTAGTGAAAGTAGTAGTAGTGGTAGTGCTGGTAATGCTGATAGCAGTGAAAGTAGTAGTAGTGGTGGTAGTGCTGGTAATGCTGGTAATAGTGAAAGTAGTAGTAGTGGTGGTAGTGTTGGTAATGCTGGTAGTAGTGAAAGTAGTAGTAGTAGTGGTGGTAGTGCTGGTAATGCTGATAGTAGTGAAAGTAGTAGTAGTGGTGGTAGTGCTGGTAATGCTGGTAGTAGTGAAAGTAGTAGTAGTGGTGGTAGTGCTGGTAATGCTGGTAGTAGTGAAAGTAGTAGTAGTGGTGGTAGTGCTGGTAGTGCTGGTAATAGTGAAAGTAGTAGTAGTGGTGGTAGTGCTGGCAATGCTGGTAGTAGTGAAAGAAGTAGTAGTGGTGGTAGTGCTGGTAATGCTGATAGTAGTGAAAGTAGTAGTAGTGGGGGTAGTGCTGGTAATGCTGGTAGTAGTGAGAGTAGTAGTAGTGGTGGTAGTACTGGTAATGCTGATAGTAGTGAAAGTAGTTGTAGTGGTGGTAGTGCTGGTAATGCTGGTAGTAGTGAAAGTAGTAGTAGTGGTAGTGCTGGTAATTCTGGTAGTAGTGAAGGTAGTAGTAGTGGTGGTAGTGCTGGTAATGCTGCTAGTAGTGAAAGTAGTAGTAGTAGTGGTGGTAGTGCTGGTAATGCTGATAGTAGTGAAAGTAGTAGTAGTGGTGGTAGTGCTGGTAATGCTGGTAAGTAGTGAAAGTAGTAGTAGTGGTAGTGCTGGTAATGCTGATAGTAGTGAAGGTAGTAGAAGTGGTGGTAGTGCTGGTAATGCTGCTAGTAGTGAAAGTAGTAGTAGTAGTGGTGGTAGTGCTGGTAATGCTGGTAGTAGTGAAAGTAGAAGTAGTGGTGGAAGTGCTGGTAATGCTGGTAGTAGTGAAAGTAGTAGTAGTGGGGGTAGTGCTGGAATGCTGGTAGTACTGAAAGTAGTAGTAGTGGTGGTAGTGCTGGTAATGCTGGTAGTAGTGAAAGTAGTAGTAGTGGTGGTAGTGCTGGTAATGCTGGTAGTAGTAACGATGATAGAAGTGGTGGTAGTGTTGGAGGTGCTAATAGTGGATAATAGTAGTAGTGATGGTGCTGGTGTTAGTTGTAGTAGTAGTAGTAGTAGTGGTGATTGTGGTGGTGGTGGTAGTAGTGGTGGTGGTGGTGGTGGTGGTAGTAGTATTGGTGGTGATTATGGTGATGGTGGTAGTAGTAGTGGTGGTGGTGGTCGGGGTTTTAGTAGTAGTGGTGGTGGTGGTAATAGTGGTGGTGGTGGTAGTAGTGGTGGTAGTGATTGTGGTGGTGATAGTAGTAATGGTGGTGGTGGTTATGGTAGTAGCGGTGGTGGTAGTAGTAGTGGTGGTGATTGTGGTAGTGCTGATAATAGAAGTGGTGGTGATGGTGGTGGTAGTAGTAGTGGTGGTGATTGTGGTGGTGATTGTGGTGGTGGTAGTAGTGTTGGTGGTGGTGGTGGTAATAGTGGTGGTGGTTGTAGCAGTAGTGGTGGTGATTGTGGTGGTGGTGGTAGTAGTGGTGATGATTGTGGTGGTGGTGGTAGTAGTGGTGGTGGTGGTGGTGGTAATAGTGGTGGTGGTGGTGTTGTTGTTAGTGGTGGTGGTAATAGTGGTGGTGATTGTGGTGGTGGTGGTAGTAGTGGTGGTGATTGTGGTGGTAGTAGTAGTGGTGGTGGTGGTTATGGTAGTAGCGGTGGTGGTAGTAGTAGTCGTGGTGATTGTGGTAGTGCTGATAATAGAAGTGGTGGTGATGGTGGTGGTAGTAGTGGTGGTGATTGTGGTGGTGATTGTGGTGGTGGTAGTAGTGTTGGTGTTGGTGGTAATAGTGGTGGTGGTGATTGTGGTGGTGGTGGTAGTAGTAGTGGTGGTGGTGGTAGTAGTGGTGGTGGTGGTGTTGTTGTTAGTGGTGGTGGTAATAGTGGTTGTGGTGGTGGTGGTAGTAGTGGTGGTGGTGATTGTGATGGAGGTAGTAGTGGTGGTGGTGATTGTGATGGAGGTAGTAGTGGTGGTGGTGGTGGTGGTGTTGTTAGTGGTGTCGGTAATAGTGGTGGTGGTGGTGGTAGTAGTAGTGGTGGTGGTGGTAGTAGCAGTGGTGGTGGTGGTAGTAGTAGTGATGGTGATTGTGGTGGTGTTGGTGATAGCAGTAGTGGTGATTGAGGTGGTGGTTTTAGTAGTAGTGGTGGTGATAATAGTGGTGTTGGTGGTGGTAATAGTAGTGGTAGTAGTGATGGTGGTGATTGTAGTAGTGGTGGTGGTAGCAATAGTGGTGGTATGGTGATGGTGATGGTGATGCTGGTAGTAGTAGTAATTGTTATATGGTGATAATGCTGCTGGTGGTGGTGGTGGTAGTAGTAGTAGTAGTAGTAGTAGTAGTAGTAGTAGTAGTAGTAGTAGTAGTAGTAGTAGTAGTAGTAGTAGTAGTAGTAGTAGTGGTAGTGGTAGTTGTAATAGTTGTAATAGTGGTAGTGGTAGTGGTTTTTGCGGCGGCGGTGGCAATAGCAGTTGTATCGGTAGTGGTATTGTGGATTGGTGCGTGAGAGTATGTTTGAGTTAACAGAACTGTGCTTCCTAAATAATGAAATTTAGTCCATAATAAATTCGATTTCGATTTAAAGTATCTTTGAAAACATCGCTTCTCTATAGACTTGCGAATGGGGCATGGTATGTGATTTATGAAGTCCCAGTTTAAAGTTCATTTACAGCTCAACTTCATTTCTTTTTCTCCTTCTTCTTTTTCTAGCTTTAAGGATTAGAAAATTCCATGTTGTAATCATTATAAAAATATTATATTCTACTGGAATATTTTCATTGTGTTGCACATAAACAAACACGCATATAATAATGAAAGCAATAGATTGGATGTTACAAAGTGTGTCAATAAACCTAAGAACAGAGAATATTTCATAAGTTGTTATATACGAAACTATAATAAGTTTTAATATGTTTCAAATGTTTATAGAAAAATTTGTCTTCCTATTAATATAACATGTAATGGGAATTTGGAATGAAAGAGCGTAATAAGATGGTATTTAGTATAATGCATTTTGAAACTTTCTTATCTTTAAACCAAGAGATTATAGCACTTCTGCATGATAGTTGTAATTGTATGATCAATACGACATTAACTGAAGGGCTTATGACGTGAGAAGTTGCGCCTAAGTCATAACGGTTCTGTCCACGAAGGAGTGAAGTGCGGCATTCTTTAGTGTTTGTGCAAAGATATTATTGTTAACTTGCAAGAAATCAGTGATATTGACGATTCTGGTTGTGAGGACGATGCGGGATTGAGGAGCTGTAGCAACATGTGGTGAGTATAGAAATATTGGCTATGTTCATGTTTACCAACTCACTGTGTGATAAGCTGGATCGCAACAACAAATAAACATATCGATTTTTCTACCTAACTCTATCTAAACATGGATATTCCTTCTAGCTAATTGCACCATTTCACACTCTACATTATGATAATGGTACAGTACACACACACACACACATATATATATATATATATATATATATATATATATATATATATATATACACACACACACACACACACACACACACACGAGGGTTGAGGCTAAACTCATGCCAACTAGTTTTTTTCTTGTAGATATGTGAACGGATCACAAACGTATATATGTCGTGTGGAAGTTCTGCAAACAGAATAACAGGTGGCTCTGTGATAGCTGGCAGTAGCACAGCGAGGGCTGCGAAATCAGTCAGTTGGTGAGTGTCGTGGGAGATGGAAGTAGCCCATGTTGAGCAGCGCGCTTACATTAAAATAACCGGTCTCCGAGGGAGAAATGCGATAGAATGTCACAGTAATTAGTGGAACCTCTTGGGAATAATGCCCAAGAAAGTACGAAAGTTTCAGCAAGGACGTGTGTCAACCAGTGATGAGCAACGTTCGGGACGACCTGTCAGTGTGCGGACCGACGTGGCTCGTGTTGTCATCGAGCAGCTCCTGGATGAAGACAGACGATAGACGCTACTGGAGTTAGAGAAACCAAGTGGCATCGAGAAACACACCGTCCACAGGAAATTGCGTAATGAGCTGCAACTACGCAAAATCACATCGCGGTGGGTACCTACCGCATGCACTGACGGAAGTTCAAAGGTGTGTGCCTATGCAATATGCTCCGAATACTTTGCCAGGACGGCGATCAATTCTTGTCACGAATAATCGCCATCGATGAAATTTGGGCCAGGGCATACGAACCAGAATTGAAACGTCAGTCCGCGGAGTGGCGACATGCTGGATCACCAAGGAGGCAGAAGTTCCGTCAGAATCCTTCCCCAGTCAAATTGATGGTGATCGTCGCGTATACGTCAGGGGTTTCATTGTTTGCTACTTTGTTCCACATGACAGAACATGACCGCACAGTACTACAGGGACTTCTTGTGCGACAGGTACTACGTGACGTTCGGGAGTAACGTCTGGATCTTGTGGACAATCTGTACAACAATGCAAAATCACATAAAGTAGAGTGTGTAGGGCAGCTACTGAGACGTTGGGGATGGGAAGATTGGAGCATCTATCGTACGCTCCCGACGTTTCGCATTGTGACTTTGATCTCATTCGAAAGATTAAAGAACCTCTACGTGGTAGGCTGTTTGCAATACAAGAGGAAATTGCTAATACTGTGCGCGAACAGATGACCCGATTCACACATGCTGCGGCAAATGCTGTGGTAGTTGGTATTTAGTACCTCCCACATCGTTCGCAGCGTGTGGTAGCAGTAGCAGGGGACTACTTTGAGGGTCTTTAGGCCCAGGTTTGTCATGCCAACTGTATGTGTACTGTGTTGCCATTCTTCTGCACCGTGAAGGTCATATTGCCCTGTATACTACCACAATAAATTAGGGTTTTACGATATTAAGTGCTAATCATTGTCCACACATGTAGTTAACACCTTGTCCTTTCGTCTGCATATGTGACATTTTCCAATCGGACTGGTATCTTCAAAAAATAAATAATTGCCATGATTCAATGTTAATTCGCATCTACTGGGCCAATTTTTAAAACTTTGATAAAATCTATATATTGATCCTTGGGAAAATGGAAAATGTAAAGTTTATTGATTAACTCAAGCAATATGATGTTAAATGTTTTGTTTTTCTAAAACGGGATAAATTGGCTTTATTAACACCAGGGATTCCAAATACGGCCAGTTGAAATTAGTTTACTTGAGGTACAAGACAGAGATCATGTGAATAAATAAGTAAGATTCTGAACAAAATATGTCTTATTAAACAAAAGTAATGACACATGAATGCTCAGTATCTAATGACAAATTTACTTATACAGATTCAAACATTAAAAAAAAAAAAAGTGACATAGATGTTAACTTAGGGCTTGTTACATTCTGGGCACTGAAAATGAATAATCTTAACTGGCTTTTTTATACCAATATAAAGTTGATGAACACATCTGTTCCGCTTTTGCGCACTATTACCTCTATCCTTTCGTCCTCTTTGTAAATATACCTACAGCCTTTAAGGTCTATTTGTGCTCTTTCTTGAATTTTAACGATAAAAACCATAATTATATTATTATAAAACTATTTATACACTATGAAAGTATATTCAATACTATTGAATATTAAATTTATTATCTCATATTTTACTAAAGAGTACATAGCGCTATAAATAACAATACACTTAGATATTGTTAGTGTAAGCTAAATAAGCTCCAGGCGCATAACTTGCTTCTTCTCTGTATTCACATATTCTAGAAGGAAATGTTGGTAAATATGTTCCAAGTCTAAAAAGAGAGCTCCGATCAAGGAGATACTGCCACCTGCCGATATTATGTAAAAGTTTTTCAGAAACCATTAGTTGGCCTTATTGGTCTTTATTTCCCCCTCCATATATTATGAATAGAGTGTTTCAGTTTTGAGCTGAATAAGATAGCACTGTTACAACATAGTATGTTATAAGAAAAAAAAACAATATTTATGCTCGACATGTCTAAATGGCCAAAATTTAATTAAAGTGCAAGTTTCCACATGTAACATTCAATACTTTCGCGTCTGTGCACATTTCGTAACGTTATCAAGCATCAACTGTTGAAAGCGCACTATCGATTATTATTGTATGTTTAATCGAAGAACAGTTAGCTCAAGTTTAAAAAAAGTCAAAATGACGGACACGAGGGACAGAGAGATGCAACTTACACTGCCAAACATTTCTGAAAAGGCATGCGATGTGGCAAATTATTGCCACAAAAATGAAGAAAACTTCGAAGCACAATTCATGGATTGGAGAACATCAAAATGTGTATAACCTCACTTCCAAAAAAAACGTATCGCGCATACTACAACCCTGCCTGCTGTTTCATTGCATAAGGTAAAATCAAAGCACTTAATGATTCACGTAAGCGTAAAATATATGAATGCGAATGAAATACTTTCGGTATATATATATATATATATATATATATATATGGTCGTCTCCTTAGCGCGGTGGTAGCGCAGCTGCCTACCAAGCGGGAGACCTGGGTTCGATCCCCAGTACCGGCGTGGGGATTTTTCCCCCGCTGGGAGACCTGGACCGGGGTGCACTCAGCCTCGTAAGGTCCCTGGGGGGCCAATTGAGGAGCTACTTGATGGATAAGTAGCGGCTCCAGGTCGTGAGGACCGCATTAACCGGCCGGGAGGGGCTCGAGGCGCTGACCACGTCTCACCCTCCAATACTGCACCCCATCCATGACGTCTGTAGTGGACCGAGATGGGGGACGCAGCAGCCGGGCGGTAGGCCAAGGCTCCCCGTGAGCTGTCGTGCCATGGAGTTATATATATATATATATATATATATATATATATATATATATATATATATATATAATATTTCATTCGCATTGGTATGTGAGGGCATGTTAAGTAAAACAGAACAAGGCATATCTTCTTAAAGTAATCAAATTTGCCCCAAAGTAATCAAATCTGCAACAAATATTGTTGAAAAAGCTTATTCTACTACCTATGTCATGCTAATCCAGATACATTTTAGATAGGTTAAAGCGATAGTCAAATCTTTTAAAAGCTGGTAGCTATGATACAATTGAAATTAGGTTCTATGCATGGCCAAGAGTAAAACGAAATTGATAACCACGTTTGAGAAAGGTCTAAGCATTTTAAAATTTAAACCAATAGCAAGAGATACCACAGAAACTATTAACTATACGAAAAATGTATAGGAAATAAAGTGTGCGTTCTAACGGGATCTAGATGTCTTTGTAGGAATAGTTGTCTAGCTCTTACGGCTAACTAGATACACAAAAATCGTCCAGAATGAGGAGATCTTCACAATCTATTCCAGAATTTATCAACTGTGCATTTTATTTTCCACGAAAATATCTGAAACATATGGTAAATATATCAAAATTGTCAGAGCCATTTTTAAGAAATTTATAATTTGATAAAAATGTTCCGTGTGAAGGGTGCTGGTTGTTGTAATTATTACCTATTATTATTATTATTATTATTATTATTATTATTATTATTATTGTTATTATTATTATTACCTATTATTATTATTGCATCAGCTTGTTGCTAATCGAGATAAATATTAGCGGAAATTTTCTTATTGCTTGCTTCCTTGTAAGTTTGAGGAAATAAGCGATAGTCAAACTTTTAAAAGCTGGTTACTTTGTGTTTGAAATTCGTTTCTTTGAATGACCAAGAGTTGCCAAATTCCCATATGAGAAAAATGTAAATATTTTAAAACTGAAACCAATAATGAGTAATATTTCAGAAATGGTCAGCTCTATGTATACATTTTTGTTGAGTAAAATTTAGTCTATTGCTCAAGGTTAACTAGTTGTACAAATTCAGCAATATTTATTTAGAATAAACATGTTCTCAGAAGGTGTTCCCAGAAAAATTCAAGATAAATATATATATATATATATATATATTATTTTTCATGGAAATACCTTTAGTTTATGGCATTTTAATCAAAATCCTTACAGCCATATTTGAAAAAATCAAAATTTTCGTCATTGGAATATACTAAATTTAAATACCAAATTTGGTACTTTACAGATTTTTCTTTTTTGAATTAGCTTGTTCAGAGACACACGGACATACACCACCTTTTTTTTCTAAAAATGCTGTTTTTGAATACACAGGACCTTAAAACGTGTGAAATTTGGTATCAAATATTTTGATGGAATACAGTAGCTTCTCTATACACTATGTACATAGTATTTTTTTTTGGTAGTGTTTAACGCCCGCTTTAACTACTTATGGCACCGCAGGCGGTGACACTGATGATACATGAATGAAGATGGAGCACCGGTGGAATGCAATGGCGGGGGAAACCGGAGAACCCGGAGAAAACCCGCCCCAGCGCTGCTTTGTCCACCACAAATCTCACATGCAGTCGCTTGGGATCGAATCCGGGCAGTCTAGGTGAGAAGCGAGTGGTCTAACCACTGGGCCAGGGCGCGGCCCTATGTACATAGTATACATGTAGGGAAACTACTTTTTCTTTTCTTTTTGATTTACGTTGTCTCTAAACATATATTTTCAGTTAAATCTGGGAATCGAATTTTTGGATGGAATAATATCTTCTCTGCCGGCATATCATTCATTATACATAGTCGAGCATAAATAGCCATATAAAACTTTGTCTATAATGAAAATTAAGATGCTTGTATTAAACTTATGAAATTCGCTCCGTCGTTTCATAAAACTCCCGGATCTTAATTACCTAAATTTTATTATACTCTGGTTGCATAATATACTATTTCAATTTTAAAATAAAATCTCAATTCGAAATATAAGAGAAAATACTGGTATAAGTTATTGTTTTTTGTGGAATACACATTTTACTAGAATACTAGTTTTGCTAGTTATTACTCAGTGGAATATTTACTTTGCTGGATCAATGGGTCACAATAACGTACCAGCTCTATCTGCTGAAATAAAATCCGAGTCTAATACATGATAAGACATTTGTCTGAAGAAGCTCTGCAATATCGACTGCAAGCATATTGAAGCAGCACGGTTCATTACTCTGCCCCATTTCTTATGTCTAACCGGAAAGAAAGAAGAACAAAGAAGGAAATAGATTCATAAATCTCTTGAAACTTGCAGTGTACACCTTTAATAAATACGAAAACTTTTGATTTACCAACGTCAGCACATAAAATGCTTGCTGCAATAACTAATTTAACTTCTCTTTTTAATCCAGATACCATTAAAATGACTAGGATTTATGAAATCCAGCTTCTAATAAAGAAGATATCGTGCTTGTAAATTTAGAGCGTTTGGATTTAAAGAGGAAAAATCTGACGGGTTCCATTCCAACAATCTTGTTAAAAAACCTTATTCTCCTATCAAGATAAACATAGCAGTATACATATATATATAGTGTAAAAGTTGATCATAAAGGCGAATATTTTGAGAAGCAGTAGTGCAATTTTAGTTTTAGTATTATACTCAAAATATAAACAACACCCCTCGTATATGTGCGTATATGTATATATATTTGAGTCTAATACTAAAACATTAATTTTTAATTGAAAATTGCTTTATGCTTCTCTAAATATTCTTTATGATCAATACCCTTTTGCATGCCTTCGAACCACTTGTCAAAGCATTTTTTTTCAATCTACTTAAGACACGGATTTTTCTGCCGACGAAAATAATTGTCCACGCAATTTATTCTAGTTGATTCGAGAACAAAAAGAAGTCATTTGGTGCCAAATCAGGACTGTACAGTGGATGAGTCATCAATTCTATTTTTTGAATGTTCAAATAGTAGGTTGTTAGACGAGATGTGTGCGTGCTCGCATTGCTTGATGAAGAACGATCCGATGGCATTTGTTTGTTTTCCTTATTTCACCGAAGACTTCCGGCAAACAAATGGTTGCGTACCATTCAAAATAGGCCTTTTTATGTCCCTCTAAAGACACTGTTTAGCGCGGTCGTAGCGCAGCTGCTTGTCAAGTGGGAGATCTGGATTCGATCCCCGGTACCGGCGTGGGGATTTTTACCCCGCTGGGTGCACTCACCCTCGTGAGGATCCTGGAGGTCAATTGAGGAGTTACTTGGTGGAGAAGTAACGGCTTTAAGTCATGAGAACCGTATTAACCGGCCGGTGGGAGGGGGGTTCGAGATGCTGAGCACTTCCCATCCTCCAATACTGCACTCTTCCATGATGTCTGTTCTGAACCGTGATGGGGGACGCAGCGGGCGGGCTTTCGGCCAAGGTTCCTTGCGGCAGCAGTGCCATGGAGTTAATAAAAAAGGTAATGTTGCTCAAAAAACAGGTGACTATTTGTTTCGAAGTACTTCTTGTGCGAACAACTTTTGTTGAATTTTGTTTCATTTTGAAATACCCATGCAGTTGACTCCTGTTTACTTCCGGCATAGATACATGATTCGTCACCTTTTACAATCTTATAAAAGCCTTTTGAAGCCGCACTATTGTATTTTTTTGTGCATTTGTGTGCATCCTTTTGAGATTGTGTCAAATTATGTGGGATCCAAAACTTTTTCACGGCTTAATGATCGTGCAATATTTTATATATGCCTAGAGTTGTCTCTATATTATAGTTTGTGGCATTGCAGTCTTGCACTATCAGTTTTTGCATAGCATCAATATTTTTTGTACCAACTAATTTTGGAGGAACTTAACGATATTCGCCGATGAACGAACACGATGAACAGCGGCCACGATTAAACTTGTTATACCAGCGTTTCACAGTGGCAAAGGATGGATCTTCGTCGCCAAATGTGGTAGTAAGTATCAAGTTCATGAATGTACTCTTTTTGATCATCCATGTCAAAAATCATAATTTATCATCGCACGAACATCTTTTCGTTGAGACATAATTTTAAACAAAACAAATAACGCCCTATTGACAAAATATATGAGTTAGATTAAGATCAACAACGTCAAATTTTCTAGTGCAGACACCAGATGGTGTCTATAATAATAATTGTTGCCAAGGCTCAAAGTATAAATAGTGATTTTCTCAGGATAAGAAAAAACGGAGAAAAATCTTATTCGCCTAACTTATTCTAACCAAGTGAACTGACCTTATTCCTTGAATCCTTATAAGTAGAAAGGAAATACTATAACACGCTAAGCTAAAACGAGTGACATTTTTAATATGCTGTCGCTATGCGACTAAAATTCGATGCTATTTGCATGGCAGGAGTAAAGTAAAATAAGCATAATGACAAATTTGCGTTTGAGAAAAGTGTAAGCATTTAAAATTTTAAACAAATAGCAAATAATTTGATTAACTCAAATATATATACCACTGTGTCAAGAAAGTTCCGGGAATTTGCCAATAAAACACAAAAAATGAATCATTCATCAATTTTATTTTTTCGCCTTCAAAGTAGGCCCCTTCTGAAATTATACATTTATGCCAACGTATAATCCAATCATCAACACATTTTTTGTAGCCACTTTTAAGAATCGATGTTAATTGTCACCGCGAATTTTCCTTTATGTCTTCTATCGACTGAAAACGGGTGCCTCGAAATGGCAGCTTAAGTTTTGGAAAGAGAAAGAAATCAGCAGGAACCAGATCAGGTGAATATGGTGGTTGTTCGATGAAATTTGTTGAGTTTTTGGCCAGAAATTCGTTCACAATAATAGCCTTGTGAGCTGGTGCGTTATCGTGGTGCAGAATCCATGAATTATCGTTCTACAAATCTGGCCTTTTTCGCCATATTTGTTCTCTCAAACGCAGCATGACGCTCAGATAATAGTCTTTATTTACCATCTAACCTTCTGGCAGGAACTCTGAGTGCTCGATACCGCGATAATCGAAAAAAATTGTCAACATGACTTTCAGTTTTGATCGAGTTTGACGTACAATTTTAGATTTCGGTTCAGTTGGAAGGCGCCATTCGGAAGCTTGTTGACTGGTTTGAGTGTTAAACTCGTAAACCCACGTCTCATCACCAGTTACAATGCGTTTCATAAATTCGGGGGTCGGAACTGGCTCGTTCTAGCATGTCTTCAGCAATCCTTACGCGATTGGGTTTTTCGGAACTAACCGAGCTGCAACGCGTGCCATGCCCTAACAATACTTTAAAATGGTACGAATCTATTCGTGAGACACAGAAAGTTCAGCGGAATTCTCTCTCAGACCTAAATGACCATCTTCAGACACCATTTTATTCACTTTAGCGAAGTTCAGTTCAGTTGAAACCGTTGATGGCCAACCAGAGCGAGGCAAATCTTCCACATCTCGACCACTCATATACCATGTTTATGATAAAGTCGATTCACCGTAAGCCCTCTGTAACATTTTCAGCATTTCAACACACGAAATACCATTTGCAATGCAACATTTGAGACAGATTCTTTGTTCAATATTTGTATCCATCGTTAAATCGCAAATCACCTCTGAGATGAACTAACAAAATGGCGTACTGTAAACAAACTAGATGACAGATGACTATCAAACTCCGCCTGGGTATAGAAGAAAGTTCTATCAAGCGACAACAATAACTTCGAATCCTCTTTTAAACAGGATTTTTAAATGATCAATTCCCGGTACTTGTGTGTGTGTGTGTGTGTGTGTGTGTGTGTGTGTGTGTGTGTGTGTGTTTTAACGAGAAATTCATTTGTTTGGTTAGAAAGTTTTAGTTTATCTCTTATGGTGTACCAGTTACGCAAAAGTCATCCAAAATAAAAAGGCCTTCAGGGGCGATTCCCAGAAAGTTTCAAGATATACATATTATTTCGTGTGTAAGTATCTTTAATAAACGCTATTTTAATCCAAAAGTTATGCCAATTATTGGTTTGGGGTGGGTGGATTTTCTTGAAATCCTTCATTTTGCATTCTTAGAAGTTGTTGAACTTGGTCATTAAGTTTGGTATTTAACCTAAGTTTTGTTTTTGAGTTATGTTGCTCACTGAAATACACACGCACACATACTCAAAAACACACGCGCAGGCACATGCACACTGAGGGTTTCTCTAAAAGTTTGTTTTCATTCCTCAAATCGCATATTTAGAGAACAACCTTGGTATCTAATTTGTTCCATTTGTCTGAACATGATTTTACCTAATCGTTCTTCCTCAAACTATTACAAAATACACTACTCGCCTATCATGAACCTATTCGAGTAAAATACTTGTAGAAGAAATAAAAATGTTTGCCTTAAAATAGGAATAGATAAAGAAAATTGTAGAATAGAAGTACTAGATGCAAATGAAATTGAAAATACAACAATTAATATTTCAAAACTATAAATTACAAATAAAAATATCACTGGGAAAGGATTTCAGTTGACTTAAGTGATAATTAAACCCTTTTAAGAGTTGATTACTATGTGGTGGTTTTAAATGTCAGTCCTCTTTGCATAACCACGAGAAAAAATCTGATGTGTTACACTTAATGATTTCCTCTGCCTATTTTGCAAGCAGATATTCCTACAGAAAGCGTATTCTTATTTCCTCCTGGGTACACATGATATGGGTGGCTCGTTTAGCTAGGTGCTGGTCTTTTCAGCCCAAGGCCACAGGTACAAGCCGGTGATTTAAGTGTGCTTAAAAGCGACAGCCCCATGTCAGTGGATTATCTGATGTGCTGAAAAAAATACTGACACCAATATGATGCCGGTAATTGGCAACTTCGTTTACACAGGATATATTTCTTTTTTGATGGTACAAGGGAATTAATAAAATTAGCTTAAAACGATACTCAAATCTTTTAAAAGCTAACCATGTGATCATGTTAAAACTAGGCTCTCTTTGCATTGCCAGGAGTAACAAACAAACAAAAAAAAAACAAAAAAAAACAAAAAAAAAAAAACACGAATGATGACTTTCCGGTTGAGAAAAGTTTATGCATTGGAAAATGTAATGCAATACTAAAGGATAACTCTGATATCATTAACTTCACAACAAATATTTATATAACATAAAGTGTGCAACATGGTAACAGGTTCTTGTCTACCTCAGTTTATGAAAAATCATCCAGAATGAACAGATCTTCCCAGCCAATACTCAAATAATTCAAGGTATAGATTTAATTTTTATGAAAATAACATACACTTATGATACTTTAATCAAAATCATCAAAGTAATTTTTTAAAAAAATCAAACTTTTGGAAAAAGTGTTCCAGTTTGAGGTGGAAGATCTTCGTGCTGAACTCAAGTAACAAGTTTGATATTTGAACTATGCTGTTTATAGACACAAATACACACACAGAGGAACACATAGACATACACCAAGGCGTATCTTTTTCTAAAACTGATTTTTTTTTGGGAAACCCCAAAAAGAGTGTTTCCAATGAAATCTCCTTATCGAATTTTTAGGTGGAATACAATACTCTCTGCTTACTATGTAGATTGTACGTAAATATAGATAAAGTAAACAGAAGGGAGTCTTAACTCTTTGAAAACGTATGAGTCTTTGAAAATTCAAACAAATTACAAGCAATATCTCGAAAAGGAGTAACCATCAAAATGATTGAGATAAATTATGTATTTTAAGATATGTGTAAATATATTTATTAATTTATGTATATATTTATATATAACGGTATATAATTATATAGTTTTTAGCCAAAAATGTTTGCATCTTTACGGTTCACCAACTATACAGAATAAGCGGGACTTCAGAGGCTATTCTCAGAGAAAATTGAAGATTTTTATTCATCATGCAGTATGTTAAACATGTGGTAGTTAAATGTGGTTGTGGTCCTATTAAATTATCACTACATAAAGAAACAATTGAAATAATGTCATAGATTAAAACCATCGAATAACGTAAAAAGATGCTAAGCAGAAAGGCAGTATTGAAAGACAAGCGTTGACGAAACAATTAGGTATAACATCAGATTAACGAAGGTAATTAGTTTCTGGAAGCTTAGGAAACTCAAAGCTCAGTTCCTGGGAAATCAAGTTCCATAAACCAAAGGGATATTTATGGGAACCATTTGTAAGAATTGGCTAAGTGGAATAATACTTGAAATTGACCTGGGAAAAATAATGAATATTGTCACTCCGATGCTAATATTGAGTGTAAAATTTGGCAACGTAGAACATAAGAACTATATGATGTAGTATCAGAAATATGTCAGAGTTTGTATTCGAAAATGTTACTATGAATATGGCGTTTACTGCGTTTGAATAAACATCGTTTTTCGCTTTTCAATAAGCCTTTGTATACTTCTTATAGTCTAGTGCTAATTACCTGTTTAGCGGTGATTGCGAGGGGATTCGCTCTATATGAATTTAGTGAGTTGAATTAGTTTAAACTCTTTACTTCACTACAGGATTACATTTTGAAATAATTTAAGCAAATTTTATCATATTTATTTTGACGCAGTTAACATTCCTCGTGTTCCTTCAGGAACAGATTAATGATTATACATCTTAAAACAGTCGGCTACTCATTCAGATCAGTGATCAGTCTCCATTAAATAATCTGACGAATTTTAAACTCGTAGATATACTTCCACACACCGACGCAGTGTAAAGGATACTTTAAGGTAATGTGATTTTCTTTAAAATGTTCGTGTCGCAACCTTGGAAACCAGTGAACTTAAATACGAACAGTTGACTACTGCTGTTTTAGTTACGCACATACATGGACGCTTTATAAAACTGCTTTATTGAATTAAAGGGGCCTGAAAATGTATTTTCCTGAAATATTGGTTTCGCATTTTTGGTGGAATATTACTAAGTTCCAGAAAAAAAAAAAAAAAAAAAAAAAAAAAACAACAACAACAACCTAATGTCTAATGAACTAATATATAAGTGCTAATTGTGCTATACAGGTTATTCAATTGCAATTTTTCTCAAGTTTCTACGTTCATAGTTACTTTGCTAATATAAGAAAAAGTGCAATAAAATGCCTCTATGGATAAAACTGCCTTCTAAAAGGAGCAGGTCCATGAATTGGAACCATCTTAAAACAATTCATATTAAATACAAAATATTATATTTACAATGTATTTCACACAGCATAAAAAGGAGAATAACACTATAATTCGACTGCCTCTATAGTCGAGTGGTCAGCGTGCTGACTTCTCACCCGGAGATGCCTGGTTTGAATCCCGTCGCACAGAGTCTGGAAGTATGAATGCGACAGTGAATATGTGCGGGTTTAATTAAATTAAATGATAAAAATAATGACAATAGCCTACTATGATCAGACGAATTGTTTAACAAGTCAAAGCTCTCGAATAAGAACACAGAAGTTAAAGGGAGCTATACAAATGAAACAATAAAAAAGAACAATATAATTCGTTACAGCATGAAACGTATAAATGAAAGGCAGGTGTATATAAAATATAAACCTATTGTAATTTTCGCTCAATGAATTTTATATAGAGCACATAACTCATTCATAGCACATTTAGCAATTTCCTTCATGAATGTAGGGACATAATTGGAATTCCGAAATGTTAACACAGGTTCACAAACTACATACTTTCAGTACACGAAAAAAACAACAAAGCAGTCACACACTACACAAGAACAAAAACACAAATATATACATAAGATAGAGCCAACCAACTTTTATCATTAAATAGAGTGAAAATAGGTTTCTAACAATGATATTAACTGAACATTTTGATGGTAATCCCTTGAGGCCTGCCAATATCAAGCAAATTTGACTGTCGCAGGAACTTGAGATTGATGCATCCTCTGACTCAATTCTCAATGTAAGTTGAAATATTTATTTCGATATCCACTCTGACTGAATACACACAGGCCTCTCCAACACGCCTGATTTTGTGGCGCATGCTCTGTGCATGCAGTGGGTAAACACATAACACAGGTGTTGGCTCTGTTCCGTGTAGAATGTGCTGTGTATCAGTTTTAAGGTTGGCAAAGCAATCTAACACTCAGTCCAACGAATCTTATGTTTGTCTTTACCTAAGAGGAATCCTTTACTTTCTCTACACGTACTATATTCATAGTGAATAGTGAAGGTATTGCATTCCACCCAAAAATTCGATACCGAGTTTTCATGTTTTGGGTCTCCCTGAATCAAAAAAAAAAAAAAAAATCTGATGTATTCCACCCACACGACTTTCTCTACATCTCTGTAACAAAGTATTGTTAACAAGCTTATGCTTTTATTTACTTCATGCTAATTGAGAAAAAATTAGCAGAAATATTCTTATTACTTGCTTCCTTGTAAGTAGAAGCGAAATAAGGGAGTACCATAGGTTAAAGTGATAGTCAAAAGCTGGTTGCTATGTGACAGAAGTTCCTTTTTTGTATGGGTAGAAATTGACAAATTCCTGTATGAGAGAAATACAAGTTTTTCAAAGCTGAAATCAAAACAAGGAATATCTAAAAAACGATCAACTCCACGAAAAAAATATATAACATAAATTGTGTTTTAGTGTACTCTACGTGTTTTGTGTGCTAAGTATTCGTTCATCTCTTATGGTTTAGCAGTTATGTAAAATTCCGTAAAATTCATCCTGAATAAAGTAGTCTTCAGAGGCTATTCCCAGAAAATTAAAGATATACATTTAATTTAACTGGTAAATAATTTAATATACGATATTTTAATTAAAATTGTTAGAGCCATTTTTAAGAAAATCAAGATTTTCGAAAAAATGTTCCATGTAAAGTGTAGTTGGGGGGGGGGGGAATTTTCTTGAAAATCTTCGTGTCGCATCCATGGAAGATACCAAACTTAAATACCAAATTTGGTATTCAACGGTCCTTTCATTTTTGAGCTATGCTGTCCACAGGCACACAGACACACAAACAGACACACACACACGCACACATGAACCTTTTTCCAAAAATACTTTTTTTGTATTCAGGGGGACCCAAAACATGTAATTCCGGTGAAATCTCGGTATCGAACATTTGGGTGCAATTCAATGCCTTCTGTATACACTATGTACAGGAGGGGTATCAGTTTCATTCATGTCTGAGCTGGAGGCTGAGATAACTAAATTAGAAATCAGTTTGGAAGGGGTGATTGCTGTATCTTTGGCACAGCGGGGAGTACAAATAATAGTTATAGGATTATACAACCAGCCAGCAACGTCCAAGTATGCAAACAGGAATTTCTTCAGTGACTTAACCGAAACGTTAGTGCAGCTACAGGAAAAGTTTCCAGGAACTGAATTAATTCTCTTAGAAGATTTTAATGCGAGGTTAGGAGGGGAGAATATTTCTCTAACGGGGGGTCATCAATGGGGGGAGGAATTCCGCGAAGGTCAACGAAAGAGCAAGGATAGTTTTATTAATGGGGAGGGCAGACAATTACTTGCTTTCTGCGATGCCTTCTCTTTAGAAATAATGAATGGCAAGTACGGTGAGGATCGAGAGGGAGAACTCACTTTCATAAATGAAAATGGGGGTAGTGTAATAGATTTTATTTTAATAAGTCAGGGTTTAATTGACAGAATTAGAAAATTTTGGGTGGGGGATCGTATCGAGTCACATCACTGTCCGGTTGTCCTGGAACTGAATATAGAGACGGCCATGGTGGCGCACGCACCTGAAGAGGGGCAGGGGGACGAAGGGAGATTCATTAGTAAATTTATATGGAAACCGATAAAAAAAGAATTATTTGTTGATAAATTAGAAATAAGATTAGGGGAAAGGAACGCAGACACAGCAGAGGAACTAACGCACATAATAGCAACGGCTGCGGGGACAATGAAAGTCCAAATGCATGGTAAGGTAAAACGATTCAATGGTTGGTATGACCAGCAATGCAGAACTGTAAAGAAACAAGCAGAGGAGGTTCTGTCAAAATTCAGAAGGAGATGACATTAGGAAAATGTTTACAAAAAAGCGAAGGGAGTATAAACGGCTCTTACGGGAAAAGAGAACTACGTGGCGAGACAAAATTACTCAGAAAATTAGTAATATGTTAACACGGGGGGATAACGCTGAGATGTGGCAAGTAGTAAAACATTTAAGAGGCAACCGTCAGGCGCCCAACGAAATTTCTCCCAGAAAATGGGCAATGTATTTTATGGGAATATTCGGGAAAGGTGAAAGGGAAGGAATTCGTATAAAGGAAGTGCAAATTTTGGGAAATCTTGAGATCCTAATACTGGACGAAGAAATATCAGCACGAGAAATAGCACAGGCGCTGAGGAGTCTGAAGGAAGGTAAAGCTCCAGGGTTGGATGGGCTGCCCCCGGAAGTTTTTAAAGCCGCAGCCAATATTAATGAGTTTGGTAGGAGTATGCTCCAGATATGTAACAGATTGTTTATTGAGGAATTACCCTACCTGTTGGGGAAAGGGCATTATTCATCCCATTTATAAAGGGAATGGAACTATTGGAAATCCAGATAACTATAGGGGGGTTACTCTTTTGCCAATTATGGAGAAAATTTATTGTAGAGTGTTACATAACCGGATAAAGGACTGGGAATCTACATTTGGCAAACGTTCAAAATTTCAAATGGGTTTCAGAGAAGGACACAGTACCATAGGTGCCGCTTTTATATTAGACACTTTAAGGACGAAGCAACTGTTAGTTAAGCGGGGAAAGCTTCATTGTGCTTTTGTGGACTTTAAGAAGGCATTTGACTCTATCAATCGAAATTCGTTATGGTACAAACTAGGCAGAAAGGGGTTATCATGTAAAATGGTTAGAGCATTGCAGGCAATGTATCAAAATGTCGAATTCTGTGTGAAGTACGACAGAAACAGTGTCCGAGAGCTGCCGAAGCTATAGGGGAGTGAGGCAGGGTTGTATTTTATTTCGCTTGCTATTTAATCTCTTTGTGGATAATATTACTGATACAATGATAGCAGAGAATATTCAAGCACCAGTAGTAGCGGATTTGCAGATCCAAACACTTTTATACGCAGACGATTTAGTATTGTGCTCTACGACAGTAAACGGATTGCAACGAGGACTGGACAAACTTAAGAATTATTGCGATGAATGGCTACTTACAGTTAATGTGAATAAGACTAAGGCAATGACTTTCAAAAAGGGTTGTGTTTATAGCAGGGAGGAGACTTGGACATATGCAGGACAGATACTGGACAATGTTAAATCTTTTGTGTACTTACAATGAACGGAAAATGGACAAAACACATTGACATTACGAAGCACAAGGCAAGGGTGAAAGCGGCGGAAGCTCTCCGGATACGCTGCAGAATTCCGAATATCTCCATAACCTTAATGGAAACTGTATACGGAGCGACAGTTAGATCCACGATGACATACGGAGGAGAAATATGGGGGTGGGAACAAACAGGGAATCTGGATCAAGTGAGGACCCAATTTTTGAAAGGAATTCTGGGTGTAGGGAAGGGTACGGCAAACTGCGGAATAATGAGGGAATTTGGGGTATATAGTGAAACGATAGAGTGCAAAATCAGAGCAGTTAAATATTGGCTGAGAATCGTTCACGGAAACCAATCTCTAATTAGGGCAGTCTGCTACCGTGAACAGTTGCGAATGGAAGGTAATTTGACGTGGGCATCAAAATTAAAGAAAGGGTTGAAAACCATTGGGATGGGAGACATTTGGATGGCGGGGCAGGAAAACAGGCGAAGTATTTGGAGAAAAATTAAGAAACGTCTCTGTGATATTGACAGACAGCAAATAATTGCGCAGTGCACAGAGAAGGTGTCATTAGAAGCACAGTCTGGGCTGAAATCGGAGTGGGGTATGGAGCAATACCTCAAAGCAGGTACCAAACTCATTAGAGAGGGGCTCGCGTGAGTTAGACTAGGAGCATGGAGGAGCACGAAAATTTCTGACGAGAATGGTACGAGAATCTGTCCCATTAGCGAGGAGGAAGAGTCGTGGACTCACACCTTGGCAAGATGTAGGGGTACGGAGGAATGGCGGGAAAAATATTTGCCGCGATTTTTTACCACTGCGAATGTAGGGATAGAAGCATGTTGGACTCTACTGGCAGGCACGGAAAACATGGACGGGCTAGGTAAATTTATACTTAAGGCAAGACAGCTGAGATCTGAGGAGGCTGCCAATAGCGAAGGGGTGGCGGGAATAAGATCAACTAAAAAAAGTGACTACAATGTTCTACATACACATATATTATGTCATACTTAGGTCACTGTTGTGCTAGGGTTGTATATATTATGTGTATATATGTCTTTTAAGTGTAATTATCTATTATAAGAGGGTTCATTTATGAAGGTGTACTCTGTGCTGTAAATTTAAATTGCTATATTTGAATATCTTTGTATCTTTATTTTCGGATTCACTCTTAATTTTTATTGTTATTTTATATTGCTTTTGACTGTGTATTTCGTTTGTATTTTTATTTTCGTGTTTACTCTTTTAATTCTTTGTTGTGGTTGTTGTTTTAATATGGTTGTAATGTGTATTACAAAAGCACGTACGGTCTGTGGACCCGTGCGACTGTTGAAATTCTATGTATGATATTGCTATGTTAATAAATACACTTATTCATTGATTCATTCATAGTATGTGTAGAGAATCTAAAAAATAATTCGGAAAAAGATCCGCGTGTGTGTGTGTGTCTGTATGCCTTTGGACAGCATATCTCAAAAACGAAAAGACCGTTGAATACCGAACTTGGTATTTAAGTTCATTATCTTCCAAGGATACGACACGAAGATTTTCAAGAAAATCTCCCCACCGCCAACTACCCTTTACATGACATTTTTTTGAACATTTTGATTTTCTCTAAAATGACTCTAACGATTTTGATTAAAATATCGTACATTAAAGATATTTACTTGATAAATAAGATGCATATCTTGAATTTCCTGAGAATAGCCTCTGAAGACTATTTTATTCTGGATGATTTTTATGTAATTTTGCATAACTGCTAAACCGTAGGAGATAGACAAAAACTTACTACACAAAAATGTAGATCAGGATAAAACACACAATTTTATACTTTTTTTTCGTGGAGTTGATCGCTTTTGAGATATTCATTGTTATTGGTTTTAGCTTTGAAAACCACTTTTCTCATACAGGAATTTCTCAACTCCTGTCCATACAAACAAAGGAACTTCAGTCACAAAGCAACCAGCTTTTGACTGTCAATTTAACCTATGGTACTTCCTTATTTAACTGCTACTTACTAGAATGCAAGTAATCAAATTATTTATGCTAATTTTATCTGGATTAGAGTGAAATAAATAGAAGCATAAGCTTTTTGACAATAATTTGTTGCGGAGATGTAGAGAAAGTCATGTGTATGGAACACATCAGATTTATTTTTAAAAAGCAGTGGAATAGGAGTTTAATTTTCGGCGAAGTACTGCACTCAGAAAATTCTGCTTGTAGCGGCATTACGTAAACTAGGAAGCGAATGCGACAGTTGTTAAGGAGCAGAATTTTTTTAATTTTGTTTGATGCCAATCAATTACCTACCGAAATATGCACTGACATAAATGTGAAAGGGTTTTACAAAGAAATTCTATACTTTTGGCGTTACAAATCAATCACAATGGTATTAAGAAAGTTAAAGGGCTTGATGTTTTATAATTATTTTGATTATGCTTTTGCGACTATCAATTACCACCATACCCATGGGAATATGTATATACTCATTCCTATCCGAAGTATAATTATTAATGCAAGAGACATAATAGAACAATTTTTCATGGACATACAATAGGTGTATTAACCTATGAAAAGCGAATTAACTATTTCTAACGCAAAATGCTACATACTCTCTGAAGGAATTATCTGTTTCTGCATTCCGCGCAGTTGGTTACGCCAGCCAGTAGCCATCGCAGGAGCATCGAGCAAATTTACTCTTTCTGCTCCACTCAAAGGGCAACCAGTTGGTGGCGCCTGGTCTATGTAATCATTTAGCTAGATTACGGCAATCCAGCTTGAATGCGTTTCACTGAGCGTGGAACTATAGTTCGACTGATTTATGTATAGTGATAACCGCTTATTACTAGCAATCAGTGGTAATCCTTTATATTTAATTAATTTATTATATTATTTATCCCAAACTTTATATTAATTTATAATTCTGTAAATAAAAAATCTGATGTAATCCATTCACATGACTTTCTCTATATCTCTGCAACAAATTTTTGTTAAAAAGCTTATGCTTCTATTTACTTCATGCTAAGAGAGGAAAAATTAGCAGAAATAGTCTTATTACTTGCTTCCCTGTAAGTAGAAGCGAAATAAGGGAGTAACATAAGTTAAAGTGATAGCAAAAGATGGTTGCTATATGACTGAAGTTCCTTTGTATGGACAGTAGTTGAAAAATTCCTGTATGAGAAAAGTTTTTAAGTTCTTTAAGGCTGAAACAAAAAGCAAGGAATATCTAAAAAAAAAAGAGCAACTCCAGGAAGAAAAATGTATATAACATAAATGTTGTGTTTTAATGTGCTCTACATTTTTACTGTGGTAAGTTTTTGTCTATCTCTTACCAGCTACACAAAATTCCGTAAAATTCATCCAGAATACATATCAAACCTGATATTTAAATTCAGTATCTTTCAAGGATTCGACGCGAAGATTTTCAAGAAAAATTTCCCACCCAAAACTACCCTTGACATGGAACATTTTTCGAAAATTTTGATTTTCTCAAAAATGGCTAAACCAATTTTGATTAAAATATATTATGCTTACGATATTTTTCTGACAAACGAAATGTATATCTTGAATTCTCTGGGAACAGCCTCTGAAGACCTCTTCATTCTTGATGATTTTGTATAACTGGAAAACCGCAAGGGATATATAAGAACTTAATACACAAAAATTGTATATTTAATTATAACACACAATTTATACCATATCCATTTATTTTTAGCTTTAACCGTTTTCGAGATATTTGGATTATTGATTTCAATTTTAGCCACTTAAACCTTACTCAAACGGGAGTATGTTCTCGTTTCTCGTTTGTTTACTCCTAGCAAACAAAGAATTGGAATTTAAATTTTTCACATAGCGACCGGCTATTAAATGACGAGACTATCGCTTTAGTCTGTGCATTTTCTTATTTCCCTTCTACTAACAAGTAGCTAATAATAAGACTAATTCTGCTTATGTTTAACTTGATTACCATGATATAGATAGATACATGATAGATTAATCTTTTTAATAAAAGGTTTGTTTGCCGAACAGCTAGAAGGCATCATGAGAATGGAACACATTCGTTTTTTTTTTCTCCCCCTTTCTACTTACAAGGGACCAAGTAATAAGGACAATTTCTGTTAATTTTCATCTCAATTAGCATGATGTAGATAGAAGAATAAGCTTTTTAACAATAATTTGTTACAGAGATGTAGTGAAAGCCATCTGAATGGAACACCTCCGAGTTCCCAGTTTTTTTGTCCCTACAAACTTTGTTTCTCCACACATCTTCCCCCAAATAATGTTCCCATATTATTTCTGTAATCCTCTTTTTTCTTCCTCCTGTTGGCTGCCATCTTAAAATTATTCCTGGCCATATTTTTTCTGTCATTCTATTTACATGTGCTTATCACTGTAATAATCTGTTCTTTATATTCCACTAAGACCGTTCAACCGGGGTGGTGTTGACTATATTTTGCATTTAAAACTTTTCTGAGGGTAGCAGACCCGTTGAATCGACCACTAACTTGTGCGACAAAGGATTCTTTGTCAGGGTTTCCTTACCTTAGTAGAAGCATATAAGTCTGGGGTGAGACATGAACAAATCTTGCGCATAGGGGAAGTTGTTTTCCTTTCCTCCCTCTGTGCAACGGGTAAGAGGAATAATAAAGACGCGGATAACACAACCACAACAGCGTGCAACGTTAAACAGTTCACCTGAGAGCAATTGTTGACACTTATTCATAGTTATAACCAAATAACTTTGTTATAATGCCAATTTTAATCACGCATATTATGTCATTAATAACATGTAGAGCGTGAGACGGATCGTTTTGCTTGAAGGAATGTTGATATGTATATGTTTGATTGCGATCCAGCTTATCACACAATGAGTTAGCAACTATGAACATTGTCAATATTACTGTACTCACAACATGTTTCTACAGCTCCTCAATCCTGCTCATCGCATCATCTTTGTCCTCATAAACAGCATCGCTATTGATATTGTCGGTATCGCTGTATTCTTCTAGTCAAAATAATCAGTTAGTGTTTATGTGTATAAATACTAAAGAATGCGACATTACTTCACTCAGTCGAGGAAACAAACTTTATGATTTCTTCGCATACATGTTGGATCAACTTCTCCAAACATAAGTTCCTCAGTTAAAGAGTTGCCACTGCGCAACTTAATGTTTTGCTCTTATCTCGCCTCACGGTCTCTATCAAAATGCTAGTATTTAATAAAAAAAAAAAAATGTGATGACTAAGGATAGCATCTTTGGGACCGATAGCGGGACAGAGTTGAAGTTAGCGCAACATGGTATAATGTTGTGATGTGTTGGCAATGCAGTGTGTACGTAGCGGCACTAATAGAAGGAAAGTTGGACAGTAGTTGCTGGTAGAGTGATGTTTTCACTAGCAGTGGAAGGGATTGAGATTGTGTGGGTCGTAAACATAAACACCACTGATTTACACCAATATGAATATTTACAAACATTCAATTGCTATTTTACAACAAGTCATCAGCATAGATACATAGATTACAATGCACAACATACATTCGTAACGTCTCAAATGTGAATCGTCTCCAATTGGCACGTAAACAGACTTAATATTGTGAAAAACAATATGTGAGTGCAGCAAATCGGAAATAAGACACATCATCGACTATTGAGTATCATACTCTATCAGCAATTATTTCCGTAGCAACACCTCGTAGCACATTTCGTATTTCACGCATTATTGAAAAAACACATTTTTTCCGCACACTGTCTTTACATTCTTTTTCACATGGTCTAAAACAGGTGTCACGAGTCCCTGATTTGCTTGCACAAGTTCATCGATAGCTTTCAGGGTTCGAGGTATTTCAATGTTCGATATTTCCAAATATTTGTTATTGTCGTAGATATATTTGCAAAGTTCTTCCATATGAATTGCAAATCTTCACGCAATCCGTTCAAAGCAAGAGATTTTACAGTCTTGATTGAAGAGCACGCACTATCATCAAAGGCCTTAAAACAATATTACAATATGCAACAGTATACTGCTGCGTCGAGCTACGTTCTGCAGCACGTTACTACAGGTTGTTTACAGACGGCGCATGCCTTGCCAATGCAGGTCGGTCTCTACTCGGTAGGCATGGAACTGTATTCGCATGCGTCTCTTTATCGGCCACAGATGCTATCCATAGTGATAACTACTTTTACTTTCTCTACCCCGCATGTACAAATAACATAGTGCATAGAGAAGGTATTGTATTCCACCCACAAATTAGATATCGTGATTTCACCGTAAATATATGTTTTGGGGTACCCTGAGATCGAAAAACAAATCCATATGTGTGTCTGTCTGTCTGTGTACAGTATAGTTCATAAACGAAAATATCGTTAAATTCCAAACTTGGTATCTTCCAATGGTGCGACAAAAACATTTTCAAGAAAATAACCTCACCATAAACTACGCTTGAGATGGAAACATTTCCCAAAATTTGGATTTTCTTTTAAATTGGTTCTAGCAATTTTGATTAAAATACCGTATATTATATATATTTACTTCCCAAATAAAAATATATCTTGAATTTTCTGGGAATAGCTTCTAAAGACTTCTTTATTCTGGATGAATTGTACATAAACTGTAAACCGTAAGAGATAGATAAATACTTACTCCACACAAAAATGTAGATTCGTCAAAACACACAATTTATATCTTTTTCGTTTTTTTTTTGTTTTTTTTTTTTTTGTTTTTTTGCGGAGGTAACCATTTCCGAGATATTCCTTGTTTTTGGTTTCAATTGTAAAGTACGTATACTTTTCTCAGACAGGAAGTTTCGTTTTTCTTGTTTTCTACTCCTGGCCGGGCAAAGAAGCGATTTACAATGACAATCGCATAACGACAGCTTTGAAAACATTTGACTATCGCGTTAGCCTAGTGCAATCCCTTAGTTCCCTCCTGCATATAAGGAACTAAGTAAAAAAACATTCTGGTAAGACTTATCTTGATTAATATGGTGTAGAAAGAAGAATACTTTTTTGCAAGAAGTTTGTAGAGCAGCTAGAGAAAGTCATGTGAGTGTAACATATAAGATTTTTTTTTATTCCTTTTCCTTGCATTGAATGAGATTTTAGAAAATACGGGAATCCGTTAGTCAAATTGCTATCCTTTTCGATGCAATGCGAGCGGTTTAAATTGTTGAAGTTTTACGATAGTTGAGTTAGATTGATCCATTGATTCCTACGATCTCCTCTATAACTCCTAGAAGTTTTTAATGAGAAGTTCGAAAATTGATGTGAATAACGGTTCGTAAAGTAGTGCTAAAAGTTATTAAAGCCTGCTGCATTCGAAGAGAAAACGTAAGATGAAATTTTAGTTTGCCCAAACCCAAATAGTAAGTAGCAGAAAACTATTTTAGCAAAAGGATGCGCTCACAGGCTCCAAGCGACAGAAGTGTTTTTCATTGCACTTGTTAAATGCGCTGGTATTCATTATACAACGAAAGCAGGAAGCTTATTTTATTTTACCATCACCCCTTCTACTTCAGAGTTCGTCTCAAAGTTCCTCTTCAGACCTCACATCTAGGTCAAACTTTCTGTTTGTGCAACTATTCCTGATTATTTATTTTCCCCTTTTCTCTTTATGTTGTGCTTTCTGATAGATCTGTTCGTTTTAGTTTGTGCCTCTCATTACACCGCTCTTTATAACTCCGAATTCAAACTTTACCCTTAAATCTATTTTTATATCTCGCCTTTATCCAGTTTTCATTCTCAAGTAGCAGCAATTGCTTTGTTAACTTTAGGTTTGGTGTCCTGATTTCAGACAGGAACTTCTTAGGAACATTAATTGTTTACAATTGCAACTTATATAGTGTAAGTATACTATGGTCATTTTTAGCGATAGTTACTTATAGCGATTACTGAATTAACTTCTTTCTCTTTCTTCTTCTTCTCTTTTCCTCTTTCTCTGTGTTTCCTCCTCGTATGTGCCCTTTTCAACCCTCAGGACTTACGAGTCAGCGCCTGGGGTCAGAAGCTGTTAAGGCTCTGGATCAGAGAGAAGCCAGGATGGGTGATCAGCTCAATATCTGGTATGCAAGTGAGATAGTGACTGATATGTGGAATGAATGAAAGAAAAGATAATTATGGAGCATATGATAAGATGACCGGCCGGGAAATTCAAGAACCCCGAGAAAATCTTCCATATGTCATTTCGCCCACCATAAATCCCACAAGTGTTCCCCTGGGATCGAACCCGGGTCGCCTAGCTGAGAGGCGAGAGATATTTACTGAAAAACAGGAATCGACATTATTCTGCAATTACTCGCTAGGAAAAATATTATATCTATACTGAGAAGCACGTGAAGGATTCTCCGCACTATGTTTTCTGCTGTCTTTTCATTGTTTGTTGGTCGTTATAACACTAATTTTGATTTATACGTTTATTATTTCTGCTTTGGTTGAAAAGTAGGTAAACATTTTTTTCTCTTCTCTAAACACTGTGTACCTTAAGAGAAGGAGAGAAGGTATAATATTCCACCAAACTGAGGTTAAATACATATTTTGATATTTTAGTTATCTGTTCAGAGACATACACGTGGACCTTTTTCTAACAATCCTTTTGTACTTCCTCTACACGTACTATTAAATCATGTATAGAAGGTATTGTTTTGCACCCAAAAATTCGATACAGAGATTTCACCGGAAATGCATGTTTTGGGCCCCCTGAATAAAAAAAAATGCATTTTTGGAAAATGTTCCGTGTGTGTGTCTGTGGACAGCATAGTTTCAAAACGATACAAATATTTTCTATAAAATCCCCCCCACCCTGAACTAATCTTTACATGGAACTTTTTTCGAAAATTTTTATTTTCTCAAAAATGGGTCTAACGATTTTATTAAAAGGTCTCATATTTTAGATCTTTAGATGCCAAAGACCTCTTTATTCTGGATGATTTCTATTGAACTTTATATAGCTGGTAAACAGTAAGAGAGAGAAAAGGCTTACTACACAAAAAATGTAGATCACGATAAAACACAATTTATGTCATATATATTTTTTTTCTTGGAATTGACCGTTTTCAAGATATTCATTGTTATTGATTTAAATTTTAAAATACTTAAGCTTTTCTCATACGGGAACTTGTTAACTCCTAGCAATGCAGAAAAACGGATCAACCAAATTTTAAAGCATTTGACAGTCGGTTTAGCCTACTATATTACCTTATTTTCACTTTACTTATAAGGAAACTAAGTAATAAGACCGTTTCTGCTAATGGTTTAGCATTAAATAGATATAAAAATAATCTTATTGACAATCATTTTTACAGAGATGTAGAGAAATTCGTGTGAATGGAACACATCATTTTTTATTTTCTCTATACGTATTATGTACATAGTGTATAGAGAAGGTATTGCACTCCACTAAAAATTCAACACCAAGATTTCACCGGAAATACGTGTTTTAGGGTCCCCTCTATCCAAAAAAAGTACTTTCAGAAAAAGGTCCGTGTGTATGTGTCCGTGTGTTTGTGAACACGATAACTCAAAAACGAAAAATCGGTAAAATATCAAACTGGTATTTAAGTTTAGTATCTTCCAGGGATCCGACACGAAGATTTTGAGAAAAATCCCTCCACCCCAAACTACCCTTTACATAGAATTGTTTCAGAACATTTTAATTTTCTAAAAAATTGCTTTAACGATTTTGATTAAAATATCGTATATTAAAGATATTTACCTGAAAAATAAAACTAATATTTTGAATTTTCTGGGAATAGCCTCTGAAGACTACTTTCTTCTGGGTCAATTTTACGGCATTTTGCATAACTGCTAAACCGTAAGAGATGGACAAAAACTTACCACACAACAAATGTAGAGCACTTTAAAACACACAATTTATGTTATACACATTTTTTTCGTGGAGGTGTTTTTGTGTTTTTGAGATATTCCTTGTTTTTAGTTTCAGCTATAAAAAAACTTATACTTTTCTCATATAGGACTTTGTGTACTCGTGTCCATACAAACAAAGGAACTTCAGTCACATAGCAAGCAGCTTTTGACTATCACTTTAACTTATAGTACTTCCTTATTTCGCTTCTACTTACAAGGAAGCAAGTAATAAGTCTATTTCTGCTAATGGCAGTGTAACACATCAGATTTTTATACAGGGGCTCTAAAATGTGTATTTCCATTGAACTCTCGGTATCGAATATTTGGGTACAATACAGTACATAGTACATTTAGAAACGATAGAGGAAGCTTAATTGCTCAGCATTAGCTCCCTTCTGACAATATTGCGGTGGCATATCAAACGGACATCATGCTGCAACCTTAATGAAAAGGGAATTTGGTGCTGTTTTATGGAGCCGGAATTAGCTGACATTTATAACAAGGATGCTTACAGATTAACTTTCTGTCCTCTGCAACTATAATCATATCTTGATTTTTAATTTACTAGCTATACATATCCACATTATAAAACCTGTATTTATCTGTTATTAGTGCTTGTTGCGTACAAATGTCAACATTCAACTTTTGAATTGCTAGGTAGAGGAAAAGGTTCCGTAGAAGTGTTCGAACTCCGTAGAAATATTCCCTGTTGTCGATTTCAATTTTAAAATATTTAAAATATTTCTCAAACGGGAAGTCCCCATCCGT
The DNA here is from genome assembly GCA_030762935.1 of Hymenopus coronatus. Taxonomy (NCBI): domain Eukaryota; kingdom Metazoa; phylum Arthropoda; class Insecta; order Mantodea; family Hymenopodidae; genus Hymenopus; species Hymenopus coronatus. The sequence continues at coordinate 100,102,289 of CM060882.1, read as the reverse complement.
TTCGCACCTCTTTGTTTTTCAGTGGAAATTATTCTTTTATGTACGTCATTCTACTTGAGATAAACCTTGAGTTTTGTCTTATTATTTACTTCTTTGTAAGTAGAAAAGAAATAATGGAATATACAAGGCTAAAGCGACAGCCAAATGTTTTAAAACCATATCGCTATATGGATCATTTGAAGTTCGGTTGGCTTTGCATGACAGCAGTAAAATAATAGAGCGTAATTGAAACCAATAACAAAAAATATCTCCAAAACGTTCCAATTTACAAGAAAAACATATATGTCATACGTTATGTGTTTAATCAAAATAGATACTTTTTGTGTTACGGTTTACCAGTTATGCTAATTCACCAATGTTCATCCAGAATAAACAGATGTTCAGAGGCTATCTTCAGATAATTCAAAATACACATTTATTTGACATTTAAATATCTTTAAAATTCGGTACACACTAACGTTTCTAAAAATATTCTTTTTGGATTCAGGAGGTCTCAAAACATGTATTTCCGATCAAATTTCGGAATCTAATTGTTGGTGGAATACAATACCTTCTCTGTATAATCCGTTGTACATATGCGCTAAAACATATTCCCAAGTTAATAAAATTTGGAAATGCCATCCAAGTCCAAATTATCTTTCTTAAAGTTAGGAGTAATATTGACGGAATATAAGATTAAAAATTATGAAATAATTAGTCGTTTAACTTCTTAACCTTAGCCCTTCATAATGTCTCAGATTAAAATCTTGCATTAGCAACAATCTGTTGGTGGCTGAAAAAGTAGCCGATGTAGGAACAAGGGAATTTAAATTCGCACTATAATGTGCAGGCAGCCCTATCATTTGTAAGCTTCATTTCTTTAAAAAGTCAGTCCCGAAGTTGCTCTTGTCACACTGCCAAGCGCTGCAAATGCTCTTGTTAATTCAGTTTGTTAACTTAGAAGTAATAATAATAATAATAATAATAATAATAATAATAATAATAATAATAATAATGGTTTCTAGTCAATGCCTCTTATAGCCACTTTTGGGTAATAGTAGTAGTAATAATAATAATAATAATAATAATAATAATAATAATAATAATAATAATAATACTAATGGTTTCTAGTCAATGCCTCTTATAGCCACTTTTGGGTAATAGTAATAATAATAATAATAATAATAATAATAATAATAATAATAATAATAATTAAAAACTATAGCCTATGGCTATTGTTATAAAAATATTGGTTATTGTAATATATTACTATTTTGGTATTTATATATTTGTTGATAAACAATTATATTTGTTGATAAACAATTATTTTAATTGATAAACGCATCCGAATAACGTCCTCTTTGCGGCATTGATCACAGTGTTAATTATTTTAGACATTATTTGTATATCTATCTCAGAGCAAACGTTTGACATTGATGTTACACCTACTGCAATTTTAGTGCAGCAGGCAACTCATTTCTCATGACCTCTCCAATATATGATGCAGTTATATATTACATTGAGCTAACCATCTCTACTTGTTTACACGAGTTATAGTTGACTTCATTAAAATACTTTATAATTATGATTTCTTCCTTTCGTATCGAGTATTGCCTCGGATCGCGTATTGCCTCATGTATGTTTCTTTGGATTTATTTGAAAGAAAGCTGTAAGATCTGAGTAGGAACCTATATATGGAGATCTCATGGAGGAAATGAAAACATTTGCAATAAGTTCTATGGTGGGATTGGGCACAGATACGGAGATATTTTAGTTTTGTCGTAAACAAGAGACAGACAAGCTGGCAACGCTGCAGGTTGTGTGGGTGTCACTTGTCTCCCAAACATTACACCACTTTGCGTCGTATTTGCAAGAGACCAACATGTTTATATCCAGAAGCCAGTTCAGAAATCTGACCAACGTCAACAAACTCGAAACTCTATGTGACTTCCCATAATTCCTACCGAAACTAATGTCAGAAATACGTTACTCTACGCATCTTACAAGTAATAAAACTATTATCTTCGTACATTCTTGCGGAATTACGCATCCATTTATTTTTTTCGAAATCGGCTGATCAAAGAACAAAATGTCATTAAAGTTTTTTTGTTTGCAATGCTTCTGTGAAACACATACCACCCGGTATAGTTGAAAGCTGTATGCGGTTCTCACATTGAATGTAAAATAAAATGTATGTTATTTATGTCGTGGATGTTCTAATGAATGGACAAGAATATTACTGTTTTACTCGGTGATTTCTGTATAGGAATCCGGAAAAAGGAACATAAATGAGAATTTGTTTTAACTGTTTTATTCACCTAACTTTTGCTGGTAGCATGACCTTTTAATGACGCAAATACATTCTTTTCAGTTATTTCATACAAAAGGTATGTACGTATACTGAAATGTAATACTCCCGGGTTCAATTTTTCCAGGGTTACAACAGTACAACATCTCTTTACTCTTATGTTCTCAATTAGCGAGATATTTTTGAGCATCTACGCATTTGTCTCTTTGGTCTCTATCCTTCCCGGACAATGCTGAAGAATTTTATACATCTCATTAAGATGGCATCTTTGATTATTTCTATTGTGTTTTTTTTCATCACTATGACGGCAACAAGCATTGTAAATATTATATTAACTTACATTAAATGCATAGCATTAAAATACATTTTCAAGTCACATATATCAAATACTTTGACATTTTAATATAATAATACCTTATGCAGAACAATATTTAACTATAGCACCTATTAACAATTTACATAGCAGATAGAGAAGGTATTGTATTCCACCCAAAAGTTCGATAACGAGATTTCACTACAAATATATGTATTAATACCCCCTGAGTCAAAAAAGGAATTTTTAAGGAAACGTCAGTGAGCATCTGAAAGTCTGTGGTTAGTATAACTAAAAACCAAAAACCCCTGACGAAGACCACAGAGTCAAGATGGTCGAAAGCTGGATTTCTCCGATTCCAATTTAACTCGGTTGCTATCCCGCGAAACCATGTTATAGCTAATAAAGAGAAAGCTTCAAAACTTTAAAAGGAGTCGAAATGCCCTATTGTGTCAGTGTTAGTGTTTAACGCTCACTTTTATAGCTTGTGGCACCGCAGGTGATTGTTGAAGTTTGACCCATTATCTTAGCAACTATTTAAGTTAATGAGCTAAATTTTTCAAGGTATATTCAGCAATACCCTTACTGTTGCTTGATGAAAAATAGAACACTTCCGTTCATTAGAAGGAAAGGTATGATGTTTTTAAAATAAAGCTCTTAAAGTTTTATTGAAAAACTATGATTTTTAAATTAAAAAGAATAAATAATCCATATACATAATTTTTTTCGTTAAAATATATCGTATTTAGATACAAATGTGTGGTAAACATTTCAGGCCTTAGTGTCAATTAGTTTCTTAGATATTGTTGCACTTATATTGATAGCTTCAGAACCAACTAACAACTATAACATTTAAACAACAGAAGAGCCTAACTTTCGAAAAACAACTTCGCAGTACATCGAAATGCTGCCAATAGCTAAAGTAAAACTTTGTAATCAAAATAAAATAAGCTCTGTTCTCTAACACTTATATTTGCAAACTTATTGATGTTTTACCAAGTAAGTGTTACCAAAATGTGCTAAAAAGGTACTACGGAAGATTATTTTCAACAGTATTTTTAAATTATTTACTATTACTATGAAAGTTATACCAAAATAAGCGGGAGATGTGAAATATTAACATGCAATTAAAACTTTAAAACAGAAAAAAAATATGAAAATCCTATTTCGACACCCTTTAATTCATCCTTGATTATGGTGTCCGTTCTGTCCAAGCTCTTGGTTTGTCATACCCAGCCACGTAATTACATCCACATGAATTTTATTTCCTTAAAGCTATTCAACATTAATAACTAATAAAAATTATGTTAAATCTAATTTCTTTGCACAGACCACTTACGCTTTTTCTTAACTTTGTTAAAAGCTTGACCTAAGATCCTGACACCCTTTCTAAAAAGTCCCGTTAAGGGGAGTCGAAGTGTGATTTTCATAATTTCTTTCCATTTTCATGTTTTAATTGCATATGATAATTTCAAATCCCCTGCTAATTTTGGTGTAACTTTTATAGAAGTACATCAATTGCAAATATTTTAAAAATATTGTTCAAGATAATTCTGCGTAGCAATTTTTTAGCACATTTTGTTACAGTCACTTGGTAAAACATCAATAATTTAGCAAATATTAGTGTTACAGAAGGAATGTTTTTTTTTTTTTTTTTTTTTTTTTATCTTCATCGGAAAGTTTACTTTAGCTATTTGCAGCATTGGCATCCCGTTCATATTTCCTTCATGTGTTAATTTTGAAGTACTGCGAAGTTGTGTTTAGAATTTTAGGTTACATTCTTTTTAATTTTGTGTTTGAAAGCAATTTCTGAAGAAGCATAATGTTTTATACAAATGCTCCATTATCTCAGAACCTAATTTACAGGAACGGCTGAAAACTTTACTACACATTTGCTCGTAAATAGTTTTGTTTTAACGAAAAAGTTCTATGTATTAGTTATTTTTAAATATTAAAAATCATTATCTTTCAATGAAATTTTAAGTGCCTTAGCAAAAAAAAAAAAAAAAAAAAAACCACACAAAGGTTCCTTGAATAATTTAGCTCATTATCCTAAATAGTTGCTCAGATAATGGGTCAAACTTTAACATTGACAAGATAAAGCATTTCTACTCTCCTTAACGCTGTCCTCCGGCCCATCTTGTTCCACTTCTGCTACAGGATATCCTTCCTCCATAGCTACATGCTCTAGATCTTTCTTTCCTCCACAAATGGGGCACTGGCTCTGTGGGATGAATTTTATTATCCCCCATCATCTATTTACTATACTATTCCCTTGAGGTAAATTCGGTTTGTTATTCATTTTAATTAAAGTTCGGTTGTAAAATATAGTTTCTTTTAAGATGAATATAACAACCTCAATAAATGGAATTATTGATCCTCCCTCTATTTGTTCGCTATTTACTTATGTGCCACTTTCCCACGAATTCCTTCATTGATATATAATATATCAGAGACCTTTTCTCCAATATTCTACCAACACGTGTTTCCATTTCTATGTTTTCAAATTTATTCCTGATTATTTTCTCTTCTTTTCTAGTATTCCCCATCCCATTCACTTCCAAATTCATTCGGATGCAACTAGTTCTTAAGACTCTTTTCCTGAATTCCACGAACTGCTTAACAAATTACCAATATTTCATACCCTTCCTGGGCTCTTTTTCCATTTATTATAATTATTTTCCAACCACTTAACTCAAAAGTCCGTTGTTACGCATTCCCTAGTAACATTTCTTTCTTGTTTCCGTTACTTTAAACCGTTATAATACCCTGTAATGGTTACATTACTGACTATTCCTAATTTTCCGTAAATGTCTCCCGTTCAACATTTGAAGAAATACAAATGTTGCTCAGCCAGATTTCTTTGCATCAACGTTCTAAGTAAGAATTTAAAATGCCACATACTGAGAGCCAATATTAAAATAATACAAAAAGAAAAAACACAGCACACGTTTCAAAACTGACGGGTTATATCGAATTTCCGGCAGCTTCACTTGTCATTGCCATTTTCGTTTTGCCGGTTCGCAAGTTTGACAGACAGGCAGGCATCCAGCAAGCCAGGCACGGCTTACTGGAGCGTCCGTCCATAGTGCCTGTCAGTCTACCTGTCTGAAGTCGGCGTAGATGCGTTGTGTGCAGAGCAAGTGGAATTTAATTATTTATTCATGTGATTTGCATACTGACACACTGAATTTTGAATGAGGAGCAGAATCTAGCGCCTCTCGCGGCCTTTCCCCTTAAACAAACAGTTATAACATGACAAACACGCAAAATTCGTTTTCATGTAGGACTGCCACTGCCTTATTTTGCACTTTTTGGGTTCTTTCTGCAGGATACAAGAAAAGGCATCAGTTAGGAATAATCTCTGTAACATAAGGGATATTTCACCTGTGTCTGCTGTGTAATTTTGTAGTCTGAAACTGAATTTTAAAGCTGTAAGGTAAATGTGGTCCGCTATCGCAAAGTATAAAGCTTCCGGATATTTTACATTAACCAGTTCCTCGCATTTAGGAGGAAAAATATGTAATGTGCTCCATTCACATGACTTTCTCTACATCGCAGTAACAGGTTATTGTTAATTAGCTTAAACTTTATATATTTAATGCTAAAGCACTAACAGAAACCGCCTTATTACTTAGTGTCTTTATAAGCAGAAGGGAACTAAGGGAATACACCAGGCTAAACCCACAATCAAATGTTTTTAAATGCGGTTGCTATGGGAGTGAAATCCGTTTCTTTGCGTGGCCAAGCCTGACAAATATCCGTATGAGAAAAGTTAAAGTACTTTAAAGCTGAAATAAATAACAAAGAATACCTCGAAAATGGCCAATTCCAAGAAAAAATAAATGACACAAATTGTGTGTTTTATCGTGATCTAAATTTTTGTATCATAATTTTTTGTCTATTTCTTACGGTTTACCAGTTATGCAAAATGACATAAAATCATCCACAATAGAGAGGTCTTTAAAATCTATTCCCAGAAAATTGAAGATATACCTTTTATTTTGTCATACAAATACCTTAAATGTAAGAGACTTCAATCAAAATCGTTAGAGACATTTTTTAGAAAATCAAAATTATCGAAAGTTTTTCCATGTAAAGGGTAGTTGGGGGTGGGGGAATTCTCTTGAAAATCTTCGTGTTGCATCCTTGGAAGATATCAAACCTGGTATTTGACGGTCTTTTCGTTTTAGAGCTATGGTGTCCACAGACACACATACACACGCACACACATGACTTTTCTTCTGGAAACGCTTTTTACTTTCTCTACCGTACTATGTACATAATGTATAGAGAAGGTATTGTAATGCACCCAAAAATTCGATACCGGGATTTCTTCAGAAATATATGTTTTGGGTCCCCCTGAATCCAAAAAAAGCATTTCTGGAAAAAGCTCCGTGTGTGTGTGGACAGCATAGCTCAAAAACGAAAAGAGCGTTAAATACCAAACTTAGTATTTAAGTTCAGTATCCTCCAAGGATGCGACACGAAGATTTAAAAAAAAAAAAAAAATCTTTACATAGAACTTTGATTTTCTTAAAAATGGCTCTAACGATTTTGACTAAAATACGGTATATTAAGATATTTACCTGACAAATAATATGTATATCTTGAATTATCTGGGAATAGCCTCTGAAGATTACTTTATTCTGGATGTGTTTTCGAAATTTTGCATAACTACTAAACCGTACCAAATAGTCAAAAACTTACCACACAAATGTAGAGTACATAAAAATACACAGTTTATGTTATATACATTTTTTTTCGTGGATTTCATCGTTTTTAAGATATTCCTTGTTTTTTTTTTTTGTTTTTTTTATATACTTTTCTCATATAGATATTTGTCAACTCGTGTCCATATAAACAAAGGAGCTTCAGTCACATAGCAACCAGCTTTTGACTATCAGTTTAAACTATGGTACTGCCTTATTTTGCTCCTACTTACAAGGAAGCAAGTAATAAGACTATTTTAGCTAATTTTTCTCGACTAGCATGAAGTAAATAGAAGTATTGTCTTTTTAACAACAATGTGTTGCAGGGAAGTGGAGAAAGTTATGTGAATTTTACACATCAGATTTTTTTTTTATTCATGGAGACCTAAATCGTGTATTTCCGGTGAAATCTCGGTATCGAATTTTTGGGTGCATTACAATACCTTCTCTATACACTATGTATATAGTACGTGTAGAGAAAGTAAAAAGACTCTAGGTAGTTTATAGCATCTTTATACCTTACCTCACTTCTCTGAGTAGCTATATTCTTTTAGAATGTACATTCATTTGAGAATTATTCTGTGAATAATTTGCAAGATATGTTAATAATAAGTGAAGGCATTGATTATTATTTTACACAGACCAAACGATGAAAATATCCAGTACTATAAATTGTGTTTTCCTCGATGCCACGAAATATACATTGTAGTTGCATACAGGATACTTTAAATAGTTTTACCTTCTCTAGCACGTATATAGTATATACTAGAGATGGTATTGCATTCCATCCAGAACTCGATAGCGGGTTATCACTGGAAATACACGCTGAATCCAAAACTAAGCATTTTTAGAAAAAAAAGTTTTATATTATGTGTGTGTGTTTGTGTCTTTGGACAGCATAATTCAGGACGTAAAGTCCGTTAAATTAAATATCAAACTTGTTATTTAAGTTCAGTGTCTTCCAAGGATATGACACGAAGATTTTTAAGAATATCCTCACACCAAACTAGCTCTTCACATGGAAAATATTTCGAAATGTTTAACTCTCTGAAAAATGGCTCTAACTATTTTGATTAAAATACCACTTATTATATATATTTACATCACAAATAAAATGAATATTTTAATTTTCTGAGAATAGCCTCTGAAGAACTCTTCATTCCTGATGAATTTTTAGAACATATAAACCAAAAGAGAGAGCCAAAAACTTACTTCACAAAAATATAGATCTCATTAAAACACTCAGTTTATTTCATATACATATTTTGTATAACTAACCGTTTTTAAGATATGTTTTATTACTTGTTTCAATGTTTAACCACTTCAGTTTTTTCTCAAGCAGCTAGTCAACTGTCGTTTAATCTCTCTTTCTATTTTACTCTCTGATATTAAAAAAAACAAGAAGTATAATGTTTTGTAAGGGAAGTTTGTGGAACAGCTGGAATTAAAAAAAAACATGAAATAGATAAAAGAATTATCTTTTGTAAAGAAATTTTGTGGAACAGCTACAGAAAGTCAGGTGAATGTAACACATCAAATTTGTTCAGTTAGTTTCAACTATTTGTTCACTGATTTCTAATGTCATAAATTTTCTTTCCTAGTACAACTATTTAGCGTGCCTTGAAGCGAACTTGATTAGAATATAAATATGAAGGAAGTAAAACAAAAACATACATAACAAGAGGAGTTTGGCATCCAAATCTTCACTGCATACATCATAAAATTATAACAAAGATTATTTGCAAGTCTGGGAATTTTTATTTACTCACTCATTCATGTGTAGTATTTTATAAATGGCAATTAAAGAAAACAAATGTAGCACAGGATCAATTGTCGGTTTTTCACTGTCTTCTGTTTGCAGAAAGATTGTAACAAATAAAACACCAGCTTCTGTTAAACTAACTTTATTTGTCACTAGGGCCCTCTACTTAATACAATCCTTTACACTTTTGGTACACAAATAACTGAGTCACTGCGTTCAAGTCACTGTCTTGACATTTCGAATGTGAAAAGTTACGGGAAAATCACATTTTATCCCTTTAGATAAAATGATTACCCTGGAAGTGGAATTTTCTCGATTTAGAGATGTCCGAGAAGTCTTGCAGGGAAACACACAAAGACCTTTGTTTGTCCGGCTATTGTGTCCATTCGCTCAATTGTTAGAGCGGACCAGGCAGCTGTGCCCTCAGGCGGAACGGCAACTTAGCCGTCGTTACAATATTACATAGTTGTCATCTATGTTTATTCGTTGCAATAAACTATATGTTTTATGCTATACTTTACTGCAAAGAATTCTGTGCAGCAATTTTTGTTTTTCGTGGTGTAGTAACAACTACTTACTACTCCATGACATTGGCAGCTAAAACGAAAATCTGCAAAAGAAGATCTTGTATCAGGAACAGATGGGACAATTACAAAACCGCAGACAGATTGTTTCAATGATACTCTACATTGGGTTCATGAGATAGTGGTTACCTATATGAACTATTGTTTCTTGTTTTAAGTAGTGTGTTGAATAGTTTTCTAAAATAAAACTGTGGTTCTCTAGATATGTTATTTTTTTCAGAAGCAGAAATAAGTTATGATAAACAGTAAGAAAAGAAGAACATTTGCAACCTAATATTATTGCAGATCGCTGAGGTAATATATACACACACACACAAACATATATATACATAGAGAGAGGAGAGAGAACACTGTAGTTTTTAACTTTTTTCCAGAAAATATGCATTTAATTTTAATGTAAATATCATGAATACGCAATATTTTAATAAAAAACATTAGCAAATTTTGAGGAAATTAAAAATTTTAAAAAATATCCATGTAAAGGGTATTTGAACAAAATGTTTGTATTGCATCTCTAGAATAAATTGAACAGAAATACGACGTTTAGTGCTTATTCGATTCTTGATTTCGAGTAATGCTCTTCATAGACACGCTGACATATACAAGGTTTTTTCTAAAAATGGTAATTTTTATTTACGTATCTTCAAAAAAATATATTTGCTATAAGATTTGAACAAAGAATGTTTTAGAGTACTATTACAACATCTCTTCCGAAAAGATACGAGATAGATTATTAAATACATAACTCGAAAACAAATAAAATGTGCTTTCATAATTTCTTCCTAGATGGAGATTGCGAGAAAATGTTGTGTAAAAGAGTTTTACGTCACTGCATAGAGAATCATTTTTCGCGAGACAGATGTGTGACCTACATATATTTAATCTCCGCCCATGTCAGCATCACATTTCCGATAGCCCAACGAAGGCGCCAACATAGATCAGCAATGTCCATATTAGACTCGCTTGGGACTTGGCAAACCTCATAGGAAAGAGTCAAATTATATAATATTGGGTTATATTCCTCGATGCCGTACAGTGAAGTATAACAACGCGCTATGCATTCTGACGCTGTGTATATGAACAAAATTCTTTGAACCACAATTTACTTCAGAAAAAATGTCATGATGATATATTTCGTTACTATCCAGAAATATTATATTTGTTTTCTTACTATATTTACTAATAACCAATCTGAACAGGTAGCTATCTGGAAAGCCCTAGAGGAACTTCAAACAATTGAGGAACTATCGAAAAAAGAAAGAATTGCAGCCGTATACACCGATAGTAGAATCACCCTATGTTATTAAAAGAAAACCAGAAACACAATACATTAATAAATAATATTCATAATGCTGGTATGGTGCATCAGCGAAGTTACTGGACGATTCACTTCAGTTGGGTGAAGGTCCATGTTGGCATCGTAGGTAATCAATTAGCTGACAGATTAGCTAAAGAAGCCTGTACAAGAGAAGAAATAATATATAATAACATTCCCAAATCCACTATCAAATCAGAAATTAAAAGGACAGGTATCGAGGAATGTCAGACTAGATGAAATAGTACCATAAAAGGAGCAGCACATCTTTTTTTCCACTAATTAAAGAAAGGTTGAAAATTAATCTCCCAACAATTCCAGAAATTACAGCCATTTTGTCAGGCCACGGGTAAACTAAATCCTATTTACATCGATTTCATATAATAGATGACCCAACGTGCGAATGCAACAGAGCCCAACAGACAGTTAACCACGACTGCATAAACATAGAACATCAGAGAGCAATATTAATCAAAGAAATTATTCAGAATGGAGAGACTTGACCTGTCAGTAATCAACAACTAATATTCCGGCATTTACGAAGTTTTTATAAATACATTAAATCCATGGGTATTTAACCAAATAGATGTATAAATAAATTGCATAATTAATATGTACTGATTCTGAGTACAGAGCCATTCTAAAAATAATTTAAACAATCAAATGTACTAATATAAAATTAGTTTAATGACATTTGCCTGCTATGAATTTATTTGTAAAACAAAATTTAAGTGTATACTATTATGTTATTATTATTTATTGTAATAATTATCACTATATTATAATGACAAATATAAAACTAGTGTTTTAATTGTATGCACTAATGTTGTCATTGTAACGGGGCATACAGATGAATATTTAATAAAAAAAAGCCACATATTTTAATATTAATTAAGAACAATATATTTTTAATGTTCTAAAGTAGTTATATTTGCACAAACAAACGTTGTTTTGACGCTGGTAATACGCCTGTTTACCAGTTATTTTCGTTATCATTTTTGCACTTTTTCATATAAAGGCAATTTAGACTGGCGGTTTATCTTCAAGCTTTTCGCATTACATATTTGGAGGCACTAAACTTATTTATTTACACATTCATACTCAGCCAATGATTCAGGAAGCCTCAAAACGTGTAATTCTGGTGATATCTCAGTTTGGGGTTTTTGGGTGGAATGCAATACATCCTTTACTTAATGCATACATTGTGGAAAGACATGAGTCATGATGGCTGCTAAGCGTTTTCAACTTCCATGATCGTAGATTTTCTCTCTGCTTTCCCCTAAGTTTGATTAGTAGAAAAAGAATAATCCCCTGTCCATCGACACAAACAGGTAGACAAACTAATTGTTTAATTGTCTTTTCACACAAAACGTGTGTATACGACAGCAACTGGATAGGTAGAGTCAGATTGAAAAATTCAATGTCATAGCCGGGATTTGAACCACGGATCTCCCGGTTGCTCTACCTCTAAGTTACCATGACAACAATGCCGCACGATATTAAATTTCTCAGCTGACTTGTATATTTCCTATACACGTCATGTGTGAAAAAACCATTTAATCAAGGTCTTTTTTCTCCCCGTCGGGTAGACTTTGCCCCAATCACTTTTTCATCAAACTTTACTACCATAAGGAGCGACTTAAGAGTATTATCTCATGTTTTAAATAATCATAAGCTATTTCTTCTAAAGTATTCTATTTGTTTCCTTTTCCAACCTGAGTCTTAATAACGAATTTTCTCCATTCGAATTTTATAATTTGCGTAACTTTTGAGCAAAGTCCTAATTTCCCTTTTACATAAGCAGGTTTTCTTTACAGAAACTTTAGTGTGAATAGAATTTCAAGAAAATGAACATGTCTCTGTTCTTTCATTTGATTGTACAAAACTGCATGCGACCTTTCTTCTTTGATAGACCGAAGTAAATCACAACAGTATTGCACAACAGTATTGCATTTTGGAAAAGTTAATTACCAAAAGGGATGTTAAATAAGTTTAGTATATGTCTAAAAGGTCTCAGTCAAATGGGACTCTTTGCTACTTCAGTCCAAGTCGGTGTTGAAGTTTCACTCGTTCTCTTGAAAGCATGCAGCTTCAACCTCCTGGAAAACGGCCTCTTCTTGCACATCCAGTTTTCGCGCATGTTGCTTCTAACGGGTACCACAAGAGGGCGGCAATTATAGCCCTCTATGAAGCGTTCCATGACGCTTAAGTAGAAACTTTGCTTTCAGTTGGGTAAAATGTAACAGATAATCTTAAGAACTTCGTGATGCAATCTGCTTATTATACAGAGTGATGCAGATAAAAGTGCCCTCCCGTGTCTCCCTTTTTAATGCAAATGCTGATTTTTGTTGTATATTAATGTAAATTTCTCTTATAAGTGGTGGTTAAAATTCAATCCAGCTATAGTACAACAATAGGCAACTGAGTTAGATGGCTCAGCCGTTTCGTCTGAGATCGTGAGATCGATTCCCGCGCCCGACCTCTCAGACCCATGGGGGATTTTTTCGGGTCATTTGGCAAACATTCCTCTGAAAAACTTGTCCCTTCATTTCATCTTCATTTCATCCTACCGGTTTCTTTGGGAGTTGTAAGTGTTGGCGAGGACTGCGGTGTTGGCGTCTTTCCGTGGTGGTGACTAAGATCTGGAAAAACAGCTCTCGGCAGCTCGATGGCATTGGAAGTCGTATAAACACAGTTTGGTGAGAATTGGGGGTAGTTTCCTAATGCTCTTCGCGAGGGATGAAGTACTGTTTGGAATCTTAGAAACTCCACGGAGGCTCTTCCTTTGCCGTCCGGTTTCGGCCGCCCTTTGAAATTACACTCATCTCTTCCTATCTTCCTATAGATGGTGGCCTCCAATTATTGGGCTATGCACACACACAAAACAATAAATATATTTTACATTCTATTATTAAATTTTCAGTTTATTTCATCATATACACTTGATGTTCGCAGAAAATGAGTTTTCGATTCAGAAACAACTCATACTGTGCACGTACATGTGAAAGTAACCCACGAAATTTCGGGGAGAAATTTCCGAGTAGAATGGCGCGCTACGAGATCTGTGGAGCATGATGCACGAAAAAGAATTCCTTCAATTCGCACACAAGAAGTTAGTGATTGCTTCTGCGATCGAATGGTCAGTGTTCCGGATTATCATCCAGAGGTCCTAGCATCCCTCCGAAGAATCTGAAAGTATAAATTTAGGAGTGAATGAGTGTGTGCTTAATGTAATTAAACTGAAAATCTAACATTAAGAAATACTACAGGTCACCGAGCAAACCCCTGGTATGATCATAGAAGCTAAAGGAAATAAATTAAACAAAGCTAACAAACAAGAAGTTAGTGAGGATATTCACCACAGAACTATTTAAATCCCAAAGAAGTCTACATGTAAATTGGTGCAACACGCGTTTCTAAATATGAAAGGTTACCAGCGGATATTAAAACTTCTTTAACCTTAGGTATCGTGCGCAGACTGTGTAGTAATGATGCCGTGGACCTTTCGTCAAGTATATCTGGCAGCGATTATAGTTTTAAGATGTCAATAAATAAAACCAAGACTATGACATCCCATGGGAAAAGTTCAGTACGAAACAAAATTGCAATTGAAGATCAATTTGTGGAACAAGCTCAGCACTTCAGATACCTAGAGTCATTTTGCTTTTAACAACTGTAAGAATGTAGACAAAAATTACAGAAATATCAGATTATGTAAGACATCAGAACCAGAGTATAAAAAATACACGAAGAGACACAAAAATGGAATTCTGTGAGGTGATGTCTTTACTTATCTACTGTATCGAGTGAATCCTCAGTAATGAAGGGAAAATATTTGAGGCATGTTTAAGCGGCTGAAATGAAACCAACGAGCACTCAACGGTTACAGAAATTTGGACAGTATTGCTAATGAAAACACTAGAAAAGAACTCTGTGTCTGTATGTCTGTCTGTCTATAGTTTAACGTCCTTTAACCTGGCTGGTCATATGGGACAATGAATGAACCAGAACTGAATATTGTTGTAGTAAATAGTAAAATATAAGGAAATGAACCAAAATGAAAATGAACGGAATGAATGGAAGAATCAAGGATTCCAAAGACCGATTTACAATAAAACTATCCAAGCTATATGGCATGGGCAGTAAAGTCTATGGCGCACATCGGGAAGTCTTTGGTTCAGAACCCGTGAGCCGACAAATCTGATTTCAGTAGCCAAGAAATACGTACGACCCAATGTTTCATCTTCAGATTAAAACAATAACAAAACTTGGATGGTAATTGTGATTCATGGCCATCTATCCACAGTTAATGATAACAGCTAGAACAGACGGTACCCTGTGCCATCTGCTTGTCGTGGAGTAAAGTAGTATAGCGCATAAGACATGAGACTTGCATAGAAGGACGGCTGTATACCGTCTGAGTACAGATGGTGAAAACAGCCAGACTAGATGGCACTCTTGGCCCGAAGCAAAAGTGATATGGGCACGGGAAAAATAAACAATAAGTAAAATTAGTATCACTAACGGAACCGTCGAATATGACTAAACAGTTAATTAAATAAATAGAATTAAAGGAAATAGGGACATAGGATGACCAGTTAAATGCTGGAACTGTAGCCAGAAGAGGTCTATAGCCCTAACCTGTGATATACAAAAGACAATACATAAATTCGAAACTTTAGATAGTATATCGTTCGTTTTTTTTCAGTCAGGCCCACCTTCAAACCTAGTTTTCTTGCAAACATTTTTTCAAATGTTTCCATACTCAAAATACTCCACAGCGTACCTTTGTTTTTTTTAAAAATAGTGTACTGCTTCTCTAAATTGTATTTAAGAAAATCACCACATACTTTTTCGATATAATCATCCAATTTTGTGAAATAAATGTAAGTGTCATAAAAATGTAATATGATAGATATACCTTCTTTACTGAAATACTTGAATTTGTAGTGTGAATGCTTTTAATAATGCATAGTGGAGAATTTTTACTAAACAATGAGATTTGGGCATTTTTATTTATATAACCTATAAACTAAGCGTTTTAACATGGAAAAAATATCATTATTGTTGTGTGCAGTAACTGGTAATAATGTCTAGAAGACGGTTATTATTAATATTAATATTATTTTATTGAATCTCCATTTATTTAACCCTATTTTAAAAATATGCTAGTTATATTTTAATATATATATATATATATATATAACATAATATACAATAACATTCAATAACACAATGTACAGTACAAAATAAGGACTATGATATTTGATTCAACAATATAGCAAACCATAAAAAGAACCTAGTATAAACTTTTAAGTTTAGAAAAAATAACATTAATAGCTTCTCAAAATCTTTTAAACAGCACTTAGATTTTAAAATATGTTGTAGTGGGGGCTTGCTAAATGATTCGAGTGATTATGTTCCTAGCTTGCATTTCAGATGACTGGGAACATTTCCTCGTACTTAACTTGGAATTTGATAAAGTTCAGATCAGCCAGATAGTCTGACAAAAGACAAGCATGGATATCCATTTTGACTATAGTCGGGCTTTATCGACAGCAATAATTCCTTCTATTGTTTTACTCACCGCTATCTGGTTACAGCCGGCATTGTCACGAGATTCAAACAATTTAAGCTGCTCTTTCACAAGTATCGATTTTACTGCACCTATGCAACATTCCTGTAATTGTAAAGAACTGAGGATACAACTCTCTCACTTCTACCTCTAACAAAGTCGATATCAATTCAAATCGTATGAGCTCAAGTTAGATTTAGTGGTTTATCGCACACAGTTACAATGCTCGCAGGAACGTTAAGAAACACTTCATTTTCAAAACATCTGATGTGTTCCATTCCTGTCACATTCTTTATCTTCTTCAACAGCATATTCTTACAAAAGCTTGTTCTTCTATTAACTTCATGCTAGTGTAGATAAACATTAACAAGAAAGGTCTTATTACTTTCTCTACAGGCACTATGTATATAGTGTATAGAGAAGGTATTGCATACCGCCTAAAAATTCGGTCCCAATATTTCACTGGAAATACATGTTTTAGAGTCCCTGTTTCAAAAAAAAGTATTTTTAGAGAAAGTTCCGTGTGTGTCCCTGTGTCTGTCAGCACAATAACTCAAAAACGAAAAGTCTATAATATACCAAAATTGGTATTTAAGTTTAGTATTTTCTAGGGATGCGACATGAATATTTTGAGAAAAATCCCCCCCAAACTACCTTTTACATAGAATCAATTTCAAAAATTTGATTTTCTCAAAAAAGGCTCTAAAGGTTTTGATTATAATATACTTGTATGGCAAATAAAATGTATATCTTGAATTTTCTAGGAGTAGCCCCTAATGACCTCTTCATTCTGAATGAATTTTTGTTAATTTTGCGTAACTTGGAAACCGTAAGAGATAAACAAAAACTTATTTTACAAAAAATGTAGACCACGTTAAAACACACAATTTATGTCATATACGTCTTTTCATGGAATTGATCATTACTGAGATATTCCTTGTTATTTGTCTCAGTTGTAAAATACTTAAAAGTTTTCTCACACAGAAAGTTGTAAACTCCTGGTCCTGCAGAGAAATGGATTTCATCCACATGACAACCGGGTTTAAAAAATTTGACTATCGTTTTAGCCTAATGTATTCCCTTATTTCCATTCTGCTTACAAGGAAGCAAGTAATTAAGACATGGTAATGTTCTTCTCGATTATCATAAACTGGATACAAGAATATTCTATTTAACATAATTTATTACAGTGATGTAGAGTAAGTCATCTGAATGGAACATCAGAATTTTATATCCTTGTAAGTAGAATGGAAATAAGAGAATACAATACGCTAAATCAACAGTCAAATCTATTAACATAGGATATCTATATGATTAAAATTCGGGGTCCTTTCCATAGGCAGGAGTAAAACAAAAGAAAAATTAATGAAAGCTTGTTGCTTGAGAAAAGATTAAGTATTTAATAATTTAAACTAACAGCAAGCAATAATTCGGAAACGATTAACCTCAGAAGAAAAAGTCATAAAAATTGTGGCTTTTTAACGAGATTTACGTTTTGTGCAACAAGAGTTGCAATGTCTTACAGTTTACCAGTTATGCAATAGTCATTCGGATTGAACACGACTTCAGAGATTTTCCCGGAAAATTCAATATAATATATATTTCGTTTGACATGAAATATTGCAAACATATGATATTTTAATAAAAATCGTAAGAAGTATTTTTGAGAATATCAACATTTTGGACAAATGTTTCAGTAAACAGTAGCATGCGGTGGGTGGATTTCTTTCAGTCTTCGTGTCCTGTTCACACAGACACGGACGTTTTTCTAACAATATTTTTTCATTCAATGGACCTCAAAGTGTTAATTCTGTGGCGTATGGTCAAAACACGATAAGTCCAAAGTCCAAGACAGTAGTGCTATAAAAGAAAGAATCCTCTATAATGTGGTGAAGCCCGGGGCTGCACTAAGTTTCTGAGATATCAGCACTGTCTTAGCACAAAAAGATCAATTTTGGACTTATCATCTTCTGACCAAACGCCACAGAATTTTTTGTTAGTGTTTAATGAACGCATTTACTACTTGTGGTACCGCAGGTGATAAATGAATGAAGATGGAGCACCGGTGGAATACGATGGCGGGGGAAACCGGAGAACCCGGAGAAAATCCTCTATGCCTCTACCATCAGGTTTGTATCAAGGTTCTTTTCTTTGTTACTTGGCATAATAAGGTAATCGGTGAGGCCCAACATCAATTTTCGGTATGTGATTGTAAATGGGCACATGGATGAGATATCAAACTGAAACTTGTTCTCTGATTGGCTGGTTTCTTATATTTGATTTAGATAGTATGAATGTTTTCCGGCTGTAATTCAGCATTATTATGCTTACATTATTAAATTTTATTCATCCACTACATAATGCTACATTGGTAAGTAATGTTCAGTTTTGAGTGATGTTTAGCTTGTATTTTTATTTTCTCTACACGTATATGCACTTGGTGTATAGAGAAGATATTGTAATGCACCCAAAATTTTGATACCAAGATTTCACCGGAAATACATGTTTTGGGTCCCCCTGAATCCCAATATATATATCTCTTTAGAAAAAGGTACATATGTGTGTATGTATGTGGACAGCATAGCTCAGAAACGAAAAGACCGTTAAATACCCAATTTGGTGCTTAAGTTTGGTATCTTTCAAGGATGCGACACCATGATTTTCAAGTAAATCCCCCACCCCCAACTACCCTTTACAAGAAATTTTTTCCGAAAATTTTGATTTTCTCAAAAATACCTGTAACGATTTTGATTAAAAGATCGTATATTAAAGGTATTTACCTGAAAAATAAAATGTATATCTTGAATTTTCTGAGAATAGCTGCTGAAGACTACTTTATTTTGGATGAATTTTATGGAATTTTTAGGTAACTGGTAAACCATAAGAGATAAACAAAAGCTAATTAAACAGAAAATGTAGAGCTCCTTAAAACACACAATTTATGTTATATACACTTTTTTCGTGAAGTTGATTCTTTTTTAGATATTCCTTGGTATTTGTTTCAGCTTTAAAATACCTATGCTTTTCTCATGCGGCTGCCAGCTCCTGTCCAGACAAACAAAGGAATTTCAGTCACATAGCAACCAGCTTTTGACTATCACTTAAAACTATGGTAGTCCTTTATTTTCCTTCTACTTTTAACTAATAATACTCTTTATGTTAATTTTTGTATTCATCAGCATGAAGTAAATAGAAGTAATAACTTGTAGAGATGTAGAGAAAGTCATGTGAATGGAATACATCATATTTTTTTGTTGTGATTGACGTTACGTCACGTTAATATTCACATAAAATGAAGAGTATTTTTGAAAACTAATTTTCCTTATTCCGTTTCCATGTTTGTTATGCAGAAATCAGAGAGAAGCAGGTATGGCGGACGTTTTATGCTTATTCAGCGAATATTCTGTATTTTCCTGTTGATGAATTTATCGCTTCAGATACACATGTACAGTGTGGGAGAGGCGCAGATGTTACGGATGCATTAACACGGCCACTATGTAGAGAAAGTACAGTTTTGTCACTGAGATATAGCAAAACCCAAATGTAAAATGCGAATGGTTCAATCAATGTTTGTTTATGATTGTTGAATTCGCGTGGGTAGTTAGTGTAGAGTGGAATGCCTACCTGCCTGGGTGAATAATGAGTGTGCTGGGCGGTGTATTGGCCCGTACGATCAGTTGACTTTACAGATTAATAGACTCTTGTTTACGAGGTGACATTGGCACAGAGGCACACCCTGTACCCTACACTCAACCTGTCCTCTGCACTATGCGAAACACCCAGCGCTGTTGGCATTGTTGAGTGTTAAACCGACGTAAAGGGCTTCAGTGTTGTCAAAACAGCATGTGCGTGTAAAGGTTGATGCATAAGCTGGACACTATTATGCCATTAGGGATAAAAATCTGATGTGTACCATTCACATGACTTTCTCTACATTTCTGCACCAAATTATTGTTATAAAGCTTATGCTTCTATTTCCTTCATGCTAATCCAGAAAAGAAAATATCAGAAATAGTTGGATTACTTACTTCCTTGTAGGTAGAAGCAAAATAACGGAGTACCACAAGCTAAAGTGATAGTCAAAATCTGTTTACTATGTGACTCAAGTTCCTTTGTTTGTATGGACAGGAGTTGAAAAATTCCTCTATAAGAAAAGTATACGTTTTTGCTTTCTCTACACGTACTAAGTACATAGTGTATAGAGAAGGTATTAAAAGGCACCCAAAAATTCGATACCGAAGATGGAAATATTGAAATACATGTTTTGAGTCCCCCTGAATCTAAAAAAACAAAACATTTCTGAATAAAGGTTACTGTGTGTGTCTGTGGACAACATAGCTCAAAAACGAAAATACTTGGTATTTCAGTTTGGTATCTTGGAAGGATGCGATGCGAAGATTTTCAAGAAAATCCCCCACTATAAACTACCCTTTACATGGAACTTTTTAGAAAATTTGGACTTTCTCACAAATCCCCTAACGATTTTAATTAAAATATCGTATGTTAAAGATATTTACCTAACAAATAATATGTATATCTTGAATATTCTGGAAATAGCCTCTGAAGACTACTTTATTCTGGATGAATTTTACGGAATTTGGTATAAGTGCTAAACTGTAAGAAATGGAAAAAAACTTAACATACTTTTATATGGAAATTCAAAAATTGTTTAGTCAGCTATCTGAGAAGAGAGCACTTGTATTTTATATACCCATAAAATAGCTGGGAAAGAGAAAAATATATAGATTACTGTAACGGAAATAATCGTAAGCCCAGAGTAAAGCTAAATGCATTTAAAGGAAAAAGGAATTGTAAATATTTATAGTCATAAATCATCTATTTTGTCGTGTAAATACATTATATATGGAATACATGTGTTATAAATTGTGTAAGAATATTAATATTTTAAAAATATGTTTCAAAATTATAGAAAAAACACAAGAAATTATGTGTAATATCCAGAATTATGATTAATAGGGAATATTTTCGTGTATCTTTTTATTATGGAAGAAGCTATAATGTTTGTGTAAGTAATTAAAACAGAGTGTAATATTTAATTAGAAAAATTACTACAAATGTAAAAAAATGAGTGAATGTATGGAGATGTTCACTGTTTAGGCATGGTAACGAAAAAAAACATGATATGTTCCATTCACATGACATTCCCTAAATCTCTGCAACAAATTATCGCTAAAAAGCTTGTGCTTCTCTTTATTTCATGCTAATCGAAAAACAATTAGAAGAAATAGTCTTATCATTGCTTCCTTGTAAGTAGAAGGAAAATAATAGAGTACCATAGGTTGAAGTGATAGTCAAAAGTTGGTAGCAATGTGACTGAATTCCATTGTTTGCATGGACAGGAGTTGACAAATTTCTGTATG
Organism: Hymenopus coronatus; assembly: GCA_030762935.1. Taxonomy (NCBI): domain Eukaryota; kingdom Metazoa; phylum Arthropoda; class Insecta; order Mantodea; family Hymenopodidae; genus Hymenopus; species Hymenopus coronatus. The sequence continues at coordinate 100,080,360 of CM060882.1, read as the reverse complement.
AGAAAATTATACGTTTTTTAAAGCTGAAGCCAATAACAAGGAATATCTCAAAAACGATAAATCCACTAAAAAAGTATATAACATAAATGGTGTGTTTTAACATGCTCTAAATGTTTTGTGTGGTAAGCTTTTGTCCACCTCTTATGGTTTAGCAGTTACGCAAAATTCCGTAAAATTCATCCAGAATAAAGAAGGTCTTCAGAGTCTATTCTCAAAAAGTTCAAGATAAGCATTTTGTTTGTCAGGTAAGTATCTTCTACTAAGCATTATGCTCGTTTTGTATAACTTCTGCAAACTACTAAAAGTTATTTTACTTTCTCTTCATGTACTACGTACATATTGTATAGAGAAGGTATTGTAATTCACCTAAAAAATTTGATACCGAGATTTCACCGGAAATAAAATAAAAAAGGGGAAAAGGTCCGTCCGTGTGTGTGTGAGTGTGTTTGTGGACAGCACAGCTGAAAATCGACAGGACGAGTAAATACGGTTGGCATTTACGTACGGTATCTTCCAAGGATGCGACACGAAGATTTTCAAGAAAATCCCCCGATCTCCAACTACCGCTTATATGGAAAAATGTTTGAACATTTTGATTTTTTCAAAAATGGCTCTATTTTAATTAAAATATCGTATATTAAAGATATTTACCTGGCAAATAAAGTATATGTCTTGAATTTTCTGGCAATAGCCTCTGAAGAGTACTTTACTCTGGCTGAATTTGACAGAATTTTGCATAACTGCTAAACCATAAGCGATGGACAAAAACCTACCACACAGAAATATAGAGCACATTAAAATACAGAATTTATGTTATATACATTTTTTTCGTGGAGTTGATCGTTTTTTAGATATTCCTTGTTATTGGTTTTAGCTTTAAAATACGTATACATTTCTCATACAGGAATTTGTCAACTCCTGTTCATACAAACAAAGGAACATCAGTCACATACCAACCAGCTTTTAACTATCACCTTAACCAATGGTATTCCCTTATATCGCTAATACCTATAAGGAAGTAAGTAATTCAACTATTTCTGTTATTCTTTCTCGATTAGCTTGAAGAAAATAGAATCATAAGATTTTTAACAATGATTTGTAGCAGAGATGTAGAGAAAGTCAAGTGAATGGAACACATAAGATTTTTATATGGAAATTCAAAAAGTGTTTAATCAGCTATCAGAGACGAGATCACTTGTATTTTATATACCCCTAAAATAATTGGGAAAGGGAAAAATATACAGATAAATGCAACGGAAATTATCCTACGCCCAGAGTAAAGCTAAATATACTTAAAAGAAAAACGAAATATGTATAGCCATAAATCTACCAATGTTATAGTGTAAATGCATTCTATATGAAATAAATGAGATATAAATTGTGTATGAATGCTAATATGTTAAAAACATGTTTCTAAATTATAGAGAAATTATAAGAAATAATGTGTAAAATACAGAATTGTAATTAATAGGGAAAGATTTCGTGTATATTTTTATTATGGAAGAAGCTATAATGTTCGTGTAAGTAATTAAAACAGAGTTTAATATATTTTAATTAGTAAAATGACTACAAATGTAAAAGAAAAATGAAACAAATGTATGGAGTTGTTCTCTGTTTAGGCATAGTGAAAAAACAAGTTGAGAAATATTGTACAAGCTAGAGGGACGCCATTGTATAAAGACACGCTTCCCATACAGAAAGAAACGCACATTATTATAAGTAATTATAACTATATAAGATGTGTCCATTATTTGCAGCTTATTATTAGAATTAATATTTCTACGAGAGGATTACTTCGAAGAATAGTAAAATTCATAATACGAAGTAATACTGTTTAAGTACGTCTTGTTTATTGTGTTATTGTGATTTCATCGTTAAAAAGTTTAATAAATCCAATAAAAGTTTTAAATTATACAACTCACCTTCAGCAGTTCTCATTCTACAAGGACAATCACCCTAAAAAAGAATTCGTGCAAAGAAAAAAAAAAAAAAAAAAAAGAAATAAAATACTTCGCTACGCCGAGGCACATTACGCAATAAATTCAAGCACTACTGGAATAAGAAGACGTTGGAGTGAGAAAATATACATTGTTGCATGGGATGGAAGGTTTGCCGCCACAGTTAGTTTAACTCTGCAACTTAAAAATTTCCTTCTCTCTATCCAGGAAGAAAGGAAGAGAATAGCATGGTTGAGAATAGGAATGTGGAGGCTAAATGGGCAACGAAACGGGCACCCACAAGGTAATGTAGGGGAAAGAAAGACGTTCAACATAACATTTTTATGGTAAGAAAATTTAGAAATGGAGCAAAGAAATTATATGGTCAAAAATGAATAAAAGTATAGATCAAACCTGTAAGAAGTTGGGGCAATATTTACAAAAAGTCAAAGATAAATGGAAAAGAACTGTTAACAGAGAAGAACTATAGTTCATGAGCGTTTACTAGTAGTGATAGCTACAGTAATAACATAACTCCATGGCACGACAGCTCACGGGGATCCTTGGCCTACCGCCCGGCCGCTGCGTCCCCCATCTCGGTCCACTACAGACGTCATGGATGGGGTGCAGTATTGGAGGGTGAGACGTGGTCAGCGCCTCGAGCCCCTCCCGGCCGGTTAATGCGGTCCTCACGACCTGGAGCCGCTACTTCTCCATCAAGTAGCTCCTCAATTGGCCCCCCAGGGACCTCACGAGGCTGAGTGCACCCCGGTCCAGGTCTCCCAGCGGGGGAAAAATCCCCACGCCAGTACTGGGGATCGAACCCAGGTCTCCCGCTTGGTAGGCAGCTGCGCTACCACCGCGCTAAGGAGACGACCAGCTACAGTAATATGTTCTCTTTTTGTGTAACTTACTAGACTGCTCATTGAAAAGTGGTCTAGCCATACTCTATGGATAACAAGATATATATTGTACAATATATACAGGGTGTTAATGAACTATACCGAAATATTTTCATAGAATATGTAGATAACTTAAGTAATTTGAGATAGGATATTTATGGCCTGTTTATTGAAATCTCGAAGTAACGGCTATAAGTTTCTGAAGTGCCAGTGCGCTATGCATCGCGGCACTTCGTCTGAAATGAAAAAAAATAATAATAAAAAACTCTTACTCTATGACATGAATCGAACTCATGACCCCGCGTTACGCATTAATCCACCAGAGTAGTTAAAAAACGCCTCCAGAGTAGGTAAATAACTCAAGAATGTGGTTAATGAATGCTCAGTGTCGCACTGTCAAATGATTAGTTCGAAATTTTACAGATTTTTGTAACATTAAATCTTGAGAACGCTAGTAACGAGCTGCTAAAACTCGATATTTCTATGCTCGGTCAGCAGTTCTACAGACATTCTAAGCCATTTTTTCAACCTCTTTGCTTTAACAACGACTTATCAGCACATGATACCCACACGTTTAACGCTATGTTTATCCGGGGACCATGCATCGCCGAGCTTAAATTTCTTATATCAGTCACGTGCACAATCTCGTAAATTATTTCGGTGTAGTTCATTAACACTCTGTATATTTATATATAACTTTCTCTAGCTTACACATACAAACTATTGTTATAAAAGAGTATTCTCTTATCTAATCTACTAATCAAGATAAACATTAGCAGAAATTGTCTTACTACTTGCTTCCTTGTAAGCAGAAGGGAAGTAAAGGGATACACTAGACTAAAGCGATAGTCAATTCTTTCGAAAGCTCATCGCTATGTGCAACAATTGAAGTATGGTTTGCTTTGAATGGCCAGCAGAAAAATAAGAGATGAAATGAAAGGTGGCTTCCCGTTTGAGAAAATATACGTATTTTAAAATTTAAACTAATAGCAAGGAATAGTCACATACGGTCAACTCTACATAAAGTATATGGCATAAAGTATGTGTTTTAAGAAGATCTAGATTTTTGTAATAAGATTTGTCTATTTATGTATTTTCTCAGTTATGCAACATTCAACAAAGTTCGTCCAGAATAAACAGGTCTTCAGAGGTTAATTCCAGGAATTTAAGATATAAATTTTATTTGTGATATATTTAATATACGGTATTTTAATCCAAATCTTCAGTCATTTTTGAGAAAAACAATTTTAAAATAGTCCTCGTAAAAGGCAGTTTGGGGGGGGGAATTTTTTTTTTTGAAATCTTCCTGTCGTATCCTTGGAGGATAGTAAATATAAATACCAAGTTTGGTAACCAACTCGTTTTGTTTTGGAGATATGCTGTCCACACACACACACACACACACACACAAAGACACGCACACACGTCCGCCCGCCCGCCTGGGTAGTTTCAGGGTAGCGTGTCTGCTACCCCTAAGAGATCGCGAGTTCGAATCTCACGTAGAGTGAGTTGCTTGGATAAATTTTTTTTGGGTTTTTCCCATATCCTGAGAAGACGAATTTCGAGTAACTTTACGCTCCATGAACCGCGAGATTCCTGAGCATCATTTCACCAATTTTATCCATCCTCCGATATGACCAACTAGGTTAAAGGACATTAAGCTAATAAATAAATAAATAAGCACCCACACGCGGACCTTTTCCTAAAGTCCCTTTCTTGGACTCAGGGGACCTCAAAACATATTTCCGGTGAAATCTTGATATCAAAAGTTTGAGTGGAATACAATTCCTTCTCCAGCTACTTCATACATTGTAAGTATATAGTGTTAGAACTATGTAGATTCAGATAGAGAAGTGCAGTGCCATTTCCAGTATTAGAACCACAGATATCCTGGTCTCTGTCTATTAGCTCTAACCACTGAGCTGCTACAACGGCAACACGCCAACACGAGATTAAACTGCCTAACTGGCTCACATTTTTCCAGGTAAGCCACCAACAGAATTCAAATTATTTTGAAATGGCATATCTCAATGGTGACCAAAAATTTTGTAAGAACTTTAAGTCGCGGGTTTCATAGCGTAGCCAGTTTTAGGTCAATCATAGTCATTTACAGTAAATACATTAGTTCTGGGCGTTTTCTTTTGCTAAATTACTTTCAAATTTGATTATTGCATTCAAACCTCATTCAGAATCATTCTTATGTTATAAATTAAAGCCAGGAAGTTTATCATAACACAGTATTGAATTGAAATGTGTAGGCTTTCACGGCCGGTGTCAAAGGGTTAAATCCCCTTAATAACATTATTACTTAACTAAACCTTTAAAAGAAAAATTTTAATAAGAAACATTATTATCCGGGCTTGTAGGCCGTGGTCTACTGGGCTCTTCCTTCTTCATCTTCCCAGACGTTTCGTCTACGGCTGCGGCAGACATCATCAGTGAGAAGATGAAGAAGGAGGAGCCCAGTAGACCACTAGTATTGAATGTTTTACTATATACTTTGTCCCAACCTTGTAAAATATATTAATTCTTAAACATACACATATATGTTATTTTATGTTGTATTCGATGTGAAAATCGAATTGATTACTCTCATTACTAGAGTAATTCATATTTTGGTAAGTCTAGGATTATGGTATTTCAATACTATGAGCTACACCATGAACACCGTAATCTTAAAATTACTGTATTTCCCCAATTTATAGCCCCTCTATTGTATGAGGGTAATAATGTATTATATTTCATATTGGATGAACAGTAAAATGAAAATTATATTTTCAAAATTTTATTTTTATTATTTTATACGGTATCCAATGCAATATTATTCCTATATAAAAGGGGATTAAAATTGAGATATCTGGTATGTTTAATATTATAATGTTATGGTGTTGAATTGTCATAATTCTAAAATTAATAGATTTATTCAAACATTAAACTCCTCTATGTAATATGACACCAAAAATCCAATTTTAATATTGGCTACAATTTGAAACTAAAAATGTATGTATATTTGTATAAAACAATATATTTTCAAAGTTGGACCTAGGGTCAAATTAGCTTCAATTGTGGTAAAACTTTACTGTATTATGCCAATAGTTCTTGGCTATAATTATCAAGTAACAATGATCCTGAAAGAGTTGAACCCAATATTCAAATTTTAAAGTTAATTTAATTAAAACAAGTGTTCAGAATTCAATGCCACTACTGCAATTGTTTCTTACACATTATCCGTGAGTAGGACATGAGTAGGATCAGTTGGAAAGGTTTATGATGCCATGGTAGCTCAGTCGTTAGAGCATGTGTAATGAGACCAGGAGAACCCTGGTTCAAATCTTCGCTTAAACATTCACTTTTTCAATGTGACTTTCTCTACACGTAATATGTACAACGTGTATAGAGAAGGTGACTGCACATTGCACCGAAAAATTCGATACCGAAATTTCACCAGAAATACATGTTTTGAGACCCCCTGAATCCATTTTTACAAAAAGATCCGTGTGTGTGTTTGGACGGCTTAGCCCAAAAGTTAAAAGACCGTTAAATACGTAACTTAATATTTAAGCCTATTATCTTGCAAAGATGCGACAAAAAGATATTAAAAATAATCTCCCCATCCCGAGCTACCCTTACATGTACACATTTTTGACAATTTTGTTTTTCTCAAAAATGGCGTTAAGGATTTTCATTAAAATACAGTAAATTAAAGGTATTCACAACAGAAGTAAACTGTATATTTTGAATTTTCAGCAAATAGCCTCTGAATAGCACTTTATTCCGGTTGATTTTTGCAGCATTTTGCATATCGGTTTTGCCGTAATACAAACATTTACTACACAAACAATATACGAGGGTCGGCTGATAAATTCTATGCCTCACACAGATATGGCGCCAATAGGCCAGTTAGACGTGTAATTTAACTCTACACTAGCTTGTATCCAGCTTGTTTAGTTTTCGAATGACAGCATTTTAAGCAAGACAGTTTTTGAGTTTTCACGAAAACGGTAGATTTGGAAAAACGAGCAGTGATTAAATACTTCCATTTGAAGGGCTTAACGACTAAAGATACCATGGAAGTAATGGACTGTACATTGAAAGACTCTGCCCCTTTATATTCAATGATTAAAAGGTGGGTTACGGAGCTTAAAATGAGACGTACGACCACTAGTGTTGAGCCTCGCTCTGGACACCCTGTAGAATTGACAACTCCAGAGATCATTGAACAAATTGATCGTTTAGTACTGGAAGACCGTAGATTAAAGTTGTTTGAGGCTGTAAACATATCAAAAGAACGTGAAGATATTATTTTAAGTAATGCTTTGGGCTTTAACAAGGTCAGTGGAAGATGGGTGCCGCGTTTGTTGACACCTGATCAAAAGTTGCAAAGAAAAACTGTTTCTGTTAAGAATGTGGAGCTCTACCGTAAAAGTCTCAGTGAATTTTTGAGACGGATTACTACCATGGATGGAACCTGGTGCATCACTACACTTCAGAAAGGAAATCACAGTCAAAACAATGGAATGCGCCAGGTGAACCAACTCCAAAAAGGGCAAAGTCAATTTTGTCAGCTAACAAGGTTATGGCGAGTGTTTTCTGGGATGCACAGGGAATTATTTTTATTGTTTACTTGGAAATGGGTGAAAGTATCACTGGTGACTACTACGACAGCTTACTGCAACGTTTGAGTGATGAGGTGAAAAGAAAAAACTTCATTTTTTTTTCATTACGACAAGGCTCCGGCCCATCGTTCAGTCATTGCAATGGGAAAAATGTGCGAATTAGAGTTGGAATTGCTAGAACATTCACCCTATTCGCCAGATCTAGTACCCAGTGACTACTACCTGTTCCCAAACATCAAAAAAACAATTTCTTGGAGGACGAAAATTTCACAGGAGGACTTTGATAAATCGCACTACAGAGATGGTTTAATTAAATTAGAACACCGATATGACAAATGCATTAACTTTTTCTGGAAATTAGGGTGAGATATAAAACAGAAATGTTGTTTTCATTGATAGGCTCTGGGCTTATCAACCGACTCTAGTAGATCACGTTAAAACACGCCACTTATGTCATGTGAATTGTTGTTGTAGAGTTAACCGTTTTCAAGATGTACCTTGTATTTGGTTTCACTTTTAAAATACTTATACTTTTCTCAGACAGGAAGTGTCCGTTTTCGTTTCGTTCTACTCCTGGCCAAGCAAAGAAGCCAACTTCAATGTCAATAACATAACGATAAACTTAAAACACTTGACCATCGCTTTAGCATAGGCATTTCTTTAGTTCCATTTTAATTACAAAGGAACTAAGCAATAAGTACATTCTATTAACGCTTATCTCAATTAGCATGGTGAAGAAATAAAAATAGTCTTTTATAAGAGGTCTAGTTGTAGAACAGTTAGAGAAGTCATGTGAGTGTAACACAGCAGATTGATTGTCACGCGGCTAGTGTAGAATAAACATATAATTGACCAATAAAAGTTATTGTTATATATATATTTCATGTTAATCAAAAATGTTATTGTTGTTTGCTCATTTCAGTTAGATTAAAATGAATTCCATAATAAAAAAACATTATTAATTCAATTTCCCATTATGTTTATTATGTGCGCTTGATTCAAATATATTATTTTCATTTTAATTATACGTAAAATAAAATTAGCAGCTCCTATAATTAATTCTTGCTGTTCAGATATCTACTTCAAGAAGGCCGATATTAAAAATTCCTCTAACTGTCGAGCGAGACACCACTAAATGGCAGCTGCTCAAGAAAATTACAAAGTTTTGACAAATTAAAACAATAAAGTTGAAGCCACAAAAAATTAGAATTAAAATGAACTGTATATTTGAAAGAGAATTATAGCTTTTATCATTAAAGTAGTATATGTACCCTATATATTAAGATTCATAAACATATTCAATATCCATTGGCGATAAAGAAACACAGAAAATTGTAGGATATACATTATATTAGTCATGCAAAAGCTATAAACTTAATATATTGAATAACTTGTTGGAATACTTTTTGAGAAAATAAAAATAACGAAAACTATATCATAAAGAGTGCAGTTTAATGTGAAGGGATTTTACAACATGAGATTTCCATTTGTGGAAGAACCATAAAATCAAAGTCATAAAATTTGTATTGTCCTCGAACCCAAGTAGGCACAATAAAATCAGTTTCCCGACACACAGTAATGCTTTTATACTGCTGATAAAAGGTGTTATAAAACCAATAAAAGAGTACACTAATCGTGGGATTAGCTTAGGTGAACAATTTTCTGTAAACGGTCTCTGAAGGCCTTTTGTTTCTGGATGATGTTTGTATATCTGGAAAACATAAGAGCTAGGCAAAAACTTACTGTATAAGAGAGATATATCTCGTTTAAAACCTATAATTTATATTATACACATTCATTTTATATAGTTAGAAATTTCTGATATATTCCTTGTTATTGCTTTCAGTTTTAAAATAGATACTCATAATTTTTAAACCGAGAAGTCGCATTCACTTCGTAACTCTTTTGTTTTATTTCTAGCTATGCAAAAAGAACCACATTTCAATTGTACCATAGTGCCCATCTTTCAATATATTTTGCTATCGCTTTTGCTAATGTATCTCCTATTCCCCTTTCTTCTTAGAAAGACGCAAGTAATAAGACAATTTCTGAGGGCATTTACATCAATTAGCATGATTTACACAAAGGAATAATATTGTGTAAGAATCGTTTATTTGCAGAACAGATAAGTATGAATGGAAACCATCAACATTTTAAAATGGAAGTTGTCATTTGTTTTTCTTGTGGTCATGCGAGGGGCATGGAATTATGATGGAATCACATATTGCTGGATTTGAATATTGCTTAAGGATACTGTTTCCCTTTGTACCAGCAATGATATGTTATAATACTGCCATTTCTGAAAATATTTATAGTGATTATGACGCAAGAGATTAGATTTTGTAATTATTGTTTTTAAAGAGCGGACAGAGAACACCATTTAACATAACGCATAAGGGATTTTAATGCATACTCACATTCACGAAATATAAATTGCACTTTTTATACAACACATATTTAAAACTGACCAGAACACCATTATCATAGAATCAATATTCCTATCGTGGACTCTATTAAACGTTTTTACGCTCCTTGCAAGCGATAAAAGTATATACCGATTTGATTTTGAGTGTTCATAGACACAAACACACACACACACACACACACACACGTGCACCTTTTCTAAAAATGTATTTCTCTTTATACACGGGATCCTAAAACTTGTATTACTGTGAAATCTCGGTAGCGAAATTTTGGGTGGAGTAAAATACTTTCTCCCCCTACGTACCATGCACTATGTAGAAAAAGTAACAAAAATAGTTACCTGAGAATTTATACGAGCTTTTTAGAATATACAAACGTTAGCCACTGTTATTTTCTCCAGGAAATATGTTCAATGCAAATAGTAGGCAGAGAATATATGTAATTCACCCAAAAAAATCAATACTTAGAATTCACCGTTTTATGTATATATACTTATGTTTACTATATAGTAAAATAAGCAAAAAAACCATGTTAAAAAAATCAGTGTGTGTATGTGTGTGTGGATAACATAATACAAAAACGAAAAGTTCGTTAACTACCAAACTTAGGTATTTAAAATTAGTATCTTAAGGTTGTGACACAAAGCTTTTTAGTAAAATCTCCTCACCCCGAACTATCGTTTACATGAGAAATTTTTAGAACATTTTAAATTTTTCAAAAATGGTTATAACGATTTTTATTAAAATGCCATGTATTAAAGATATGCAAATGCAATATATAATTATGAATTATTCACATTCTGAAGCCCTCTTCTTAGGAATGACTTTTGCATAACGGATAAGCTGTAAAATATATATCATAACTCACTACAAAAATAATAGAATCTCGTTATAGCACACAATTTATGTCATATATATTTTGTTCGTGGAGTGTCATTGGTTTCAGTTTTAAAATACTTAACCTTTTCTCACACGGCAACTCATCGACTCCTGCCGATCCAAAGAAACGATTTCAATCACATGGCAACCAGCTTTTAAAAGTTTGGACCATCGCTTTAGCCTTGTGTATTCCCTTATTTCTCTTCTGCTTACAGGGAAGCAAGTAATAAAACAATTTTTACTAATTTTTATCTAGATTAGCATGAAGAAGATAGAAGCATAAGCTTTTCAATAATAAGTTTTTGCAGAGCTGTAGAGAAAGTTATGTGAATGGGACACATCACATTTTTATATACACCTTTACTAGCGCAAGTTCCATTACAGATATAGTAATAATACATTCCTGAATGAATTCAATGCATAATTATCAAAATTCCTGTAAGTTAGTAGTAATCTTTTGTGATCTATAAGAGGCTTACAATTTATATATCTATAGTTTACAGTGATTCATAGTTTATAGAATTGACAAATTTATGTCGTTTTTAACATGCTGACCATATATATCTATATGCTGAGAGCTCCTGGATTACCACAAACTGATGAACACAAAGGCATATGAAGACCTTTTCCTTTTGATAGTGTTTAGCGTTCGCTTTTACTACATATGGCATCGCATGATATATAAAATGAAGATGGAGCACCGGTAGAATGCGACGGCAGGGTAAACAGAGAACCCGGAGAAAACTCGCTCCTGTGCCAGTTATTTCCACAAATCCCATATACGGTTGCTTGGGATCGAGCTCTGGCTGCCATGGTAAGAGGCGAATTGACTAACTACTCGGCCATATGAACAGGTTACCAGACGAATTTCTAAAATATACAATAATGCAATGTTATATAGTGTAGATAACCCATCAATATGTTATATTTTAATTGTATTGCTTAATCATAATTTGTGTTATAATACGTGAAAATTCCATAGAATTACCTAAATAATAATAATATTTCATTGTAAATTGTTATACTATGACGCTAATACTAAATTGCTTTGCATATGATAAACTATTAATGGGCACTGAAGGATTCAGTTTGGTAAAAGATTAACGTGTAAATACGTATTTTGACTGTCAAGTCGTACCAAGGTCGCCCTAATCTTCATCTATTTTTCAAAATTTTACATTTTCTTGTAAATTCTGGAATTGAAAAACGTGTTTGATGTGTATAATGGGCTATACAAAATTAGTGTGCCAACAGCTTGTGTATTTTTTCAGAGTATAACTTTAAAGAAGAGAAGCTAGGTATAAATATAGATGACACCACTTTCCTCTATTATTATCTTTGTAATAGAGATAAACGTTAACTTAAAGTAGGGAACGCTACCCTGTAATGATAGAATGGAAATACATTTGTTAACACAAAAATAATAGGGTCGTAACTCCCAGGGGAAAACGCCAGGCAGGTTCCACCTTTACAATTATGAGTGATTCATGCACAACAACCTACATAATGAGGTAATCTGAACGCCATTGGTTTTTCATGTAAACTGTTTTACCGTCCAAAACACCTGCTCTTCATTCAGTTAGCTTTCAAATTACCGAACACAAATTAGCATCATTTTACCGCTTTTTACGGGCAGCTGTTTTGACCTCATTTTGGTTAACTGCATGGAAACCGTTTTTAATTGAGCTATTAGACTAAAAATAGCATAAATTGGTAACAAATTAAGACTCGGGGAATGAAATATTACAATCTTATCTTATTTATAGAAGTTTTATTTATGTTCAGCTAACCCCAAAGGTCCAGTTATATTCTTTGTCAAACTTATTCTTTTTTAACAATACATATACCTTTTTCCTCTTTTCATTTACTTTGTTTTTCTGTTTGATTACTGTTTGAATTTTGCTTATAATACTCACACACATATGCATATTTTACAAACATACAAACTCCCCTGCCCAAGGCGGGACTCAACTCCACGATCCCATGCGCCACGAAGAAACAAAGCGAGGCAATTTAGCGAGCGCAACCATGGGGACCGGTACGTTTTGAAAACATTTTTTCGACGATTTTATTCTTTGATCACGATTGTCATATCGAAAATTTAATTTCGTACATTCAGTACTGGTAACCTAATCTAACCCCCCTCTTGTTTTGCTACTTTACTGCGCTTAATTGTACTAAATCTTAAAACTTTGATTTATTCTTTCTTTTAGAAATCTAATATTATATATATATTACTTAAACTAATCCAATTCAAGTAATAACAATATAAATTTCAAACTTATTCCAATGAATTAAGAATATCACTAAACGAAAAAACTGCAGAAAACAATAATATTTATATTTTAAATTTGCCATTTTTAGTCGTATCTGGGTGTTTACTTGCTTTATAATTGTTAATATTGACTTAGTATAGGAAATATTGTATTCCACCCAAAAATTCGATACAGCGGTTTAACCGGAGACTCCCAGAATAAAAACCAAATAAAAGAATAAATATGTTAACGTGCGAATGTGTGTGAATAGTGGTACTCAAAACCGAAAAGGTTAAATACAAAACAAAACATAATATTAAAATTAGTATATTAAAAGATGCAACACAACAATTTGCAAGAAAATCTCATTACCCTAAACTACACCTTACATAAAGTATTGTTCTAAATTGTAGATTTCCTCAAATTGACTGCGAAGATTTTGATTAAAACACCACATATTAAAAATATTCACCTCACAAATAAAATGAATATCTTGAATTTATTGAGAATAGACTGTAAAATCTTCTTCATGCGGAAGGAATTTTGTATAATCTTATAGATATAACTGATTAACATTAAATGATATACGGAAAAGTATAGTAAATTGCTGGAAGGGATAGTAATAATAATAATAATAATAATAATAATAATATAATAATAATAATAATAATAATAGTGCCGCAGTTCAAACTAATCAAACAAATAGGCATTTGGTTGGATCAGATTGTGAGGGATGTGTTGGATTGGTTTGTGAGGGTTGTGTTGAGTAAAAGAAAGAAGGGCCTACCCTACAACAATAACGAAATTTCCCCATAATTCGGTTTAAAGAATATTTCAAAACATTTTAATGTTTATCACAAACATTTAGATTTCTTTAATACAAACAATGTATTCTGAATGACTAACACTACTGTCTATGTGTCTATAACTGAAATCAAGACAAAAGACTAACAAAAGGACTAGCAGCTAAACGAACGACCTAAAGAGTGGCACAAGCTGAAACAAAGAACAATCTGGTCTGTTCCATTTATGTGACTCTCTCTACATCTCTGTAGCAAAAAAATGTTTAAAAACGTACTCTTTTGTTTACAATATTAATCGAGATATACTTTTTTATACCCGGAGTATTGTCAGGACTACGGAGCTGTATTCCTTTTCCTTTTTCTTTCCACTTTCTCCATATTTCCTATGTTTTCATATTGGTTTAGCGTTTTATTTTTACTTACAAATATCCATACATATATACATTTATAAGCACACAAACACTTATGTCCAAAGCGGGACGAACCCACGAGCCACTGCGCCACGCTTGCCGATTTCCATAGCCGCCCTCGCTAATCTGCCTAGCTTTGGTCCTATTTACAAGGAAGGAAATAATACTTTTTTCTATATTTTTGAGCTATGCTTACACACGGGTGCACTGACCTTTTTCAAAAGTATTTTTCTTTGATTCAGGGGGTCCCAAACCATGTATTTCCGGTGAAATCTCATTATCGAAATTTTGGCTTGAATTGAATACCTTCTTAATAGCCTTGTAATAATATGTGTAGAGTAAGTAAAAATATGACTTTCGTATCTTACGCAAACATGCAAGCCCTCCCTTGTAGTGTGGTGGTAAAGTGTCTTCCTCGCATTGAGGAGGCTCCGAGTTCGAATCTCGATTGAAGAGATTTATCCGGATAAGTTTTTCCTTATCTTCAGATAAATCTAATCTCTGTTGATCCCGGGCATATTTGAGCTTTATTGTATCTATGTCATTCATTCATCTTTCAATATGACTTTCCAGGTTAAGAACGTTGGCTTAAAATATGATGTGTTCCATCCATACAACTTTCTCTTCCTGTTCTGCAGACAAATTATTACTAAACAGTTTTCTGTGTACTCCTTGCTATTCAAGATAAACATTAACAAAGCTAGTTCTTGTTACCTAGTTGCTACTAAGGGGAATAAAGGAATACACTAGGCTAATGCGATTGTCAAATCTTTATAAAACTGTCGCTATGCAATTGACACTGAAATTCGGTTCTCTATGCATGGCTAGGATTAACACGAATGAGACACGAATGGCGACTTACTGTATAGCTATTCTAAATTGGAAGCCAATAACAAAAAATATCTCCGAAATGGACACTTCCACAATAAAAATATATGACATAAATTGTGTTCTGGCGAGATCTACATTTTTTGTGTCGTAAATTTTTGTCTATCTCTTACGTTTATCAATTATGCAAAAGTCTACCAGAATGAAGAACACTGTACTATATATACTGTACTTTAATCAAAGTCGTTTAAGCCACTTTTGGGAAAATCTAAAATCAGGGATTTGGTGGACTTTCTGAAAATATACGTTTCGCATTCTTGAAAAATTCTAAAATTACAAGTTTTCGTTTTTGAGTTACGCTGTAAACAGACATAGACCCCGCCACCCTCTCACACACATATATCTTATTAAATGTTTTACTCAGGGGACCTCAAAGCATGTATTTGCGTTTAAAATTCGGTATCCAATATTTAGATAGAATACAATACCTTCGGTACATACATCCATCCATCCATCCACCCATCCACCCATACACACACACACATACATACATACATAGAAGTAAAAATGTGAAAATATCAATTGAAAATTTGTCTGGATTGACAAGAATTGAATGGAAGAACGGACCTTAGTGGGAGTGGTTTGCGGAAGACTGAGTGGGTGGGGTCATATGCGCGTAAGGAATTATAGTTATTGTAAATAGAGGAAGTATTAGACATATTCCATTAAATTGTATTTTTTAAGATGAGCACTGAAACAAGATTAGTTGATTACCTTTTGCCACTATGGCAGGTGTGTTGGAACGGTATATGAGGGTGTGTTAAATAAAAATAACTAAAATCTATCCTCCCAAAAAAAAATCTAATTTTCTCATAGTTGATTTTTAAAAGTATTTCAAAACATTGTTTGCTTAACAGTAATTCTAGAATAATTTCAAACTACACAGATTACATTTTACCTACTTTCAGTTTGCACTCGGATCCAACATGTGCAGTATGTGTAAGTTATAGTTTTACATATTTATGAAATCCCAGCATTAAAAAGGCGTATTGTGATGGCATACATCGTGAAAATTTACCCTATTTGTGTCTCTAGTGTCAGAAAATGAATGATGTCATCACCGCCAGAACCTAATTTTCTCAAATGTGCCTCTAAAAAAAAACCTGAAATCGTCACCCTCGCAAGTGCAGCAACATTCAAACACTAGAATCACACCTCATTCAATTTATTTTAAAACAAAAAAAAAACAACTATATACATTGAACTCTCTGGCATTAATAAACTCTCAGCACTCTTGGCTTCGTTCAAAATGTCAAGCGGAATACAACCATAGTATCAATAGTTTTATCATTACTTTCCATTTTCCTCTATAAGTGTTGAAACAAATGAAAAACATGTGCTTAGCAACTATATTACGTCATTCATCTGTGATCTCTGATATATTATAATTTAGTAAATTTATTAATTACTGTTATGTATTTTAATGCTAAGATTGCATAAAACGTTGTGTGTAACACGGAATAACCTCATTGGAACATTCGTAAAAATTAGTGTCTCGTGTCACTACCAGTCAGATTATACACTAGTTACATAAATAACTACTTTATGTTAGTGTTATTCCTATTATACACTATTTTCTAAAACTTATGATGTATCATTCTATTCATATGAATTTCTCTAGCTGTTCCAAAACAAGCTTTCCTTACAACAGATAGTTCTTTGATCCACGTCATGCTACTCGAAATAAACATTAGCAGAAAATATGGTGTTTTCATTTGCTTCCTTCTAAACGAAAGGAAAATAAGGGAATACACGACACTGGAAGCAGGTCGACATGTGAACAATTGAAGTTCGGTACACTTTGCATTTCCAGGAAAACAAAAGAAAGATGAAAAGAAAGTTGATCCAGTTTGAGAAAAACTACTTATATAGTTTAAAGTTGAGGCGGTTAATTCTACAACAAACTGAATAGGACTAAATTGTGTGTTTTAACAACATGTATATTTTGTAAAGCAAGTTTTTATTCTATTTCTTATGGTTTACCAGCTATGTAAATTTCAGCAAAAGTAATCCAGAATGAACAGATCTTGAGAAAATACTCCGAGGATATTTAAGTAATACATTTAATTTTTCATAGTAATATACGGTATTTTAATCAAAATCCTTATAACCATTTGAGAAAATAAAATCCCACGTAGTTTGGGGTGGTGGAATTTCTTGAAAATTTCCCCACTTTGGGAAATACTAAACTAAAACACCAAGTTTGATATTTAATGGACTTATTTTTAGTTATGCTATCCACAGACACACACACACATACACACACACACACACACACACACACACACACGACAGGCACACAAACACTGTCAGCTTTCTAAAATTGCTTTTTTTTTTTATTCAGGAGGTTTAAAAACAATATATTTCCGGTGAAATATCGTCATCAAAATTTGGTTGGAATACAACACATTTTCTAACTATGTTGTACATATAAGCTAGAGAAAGTAAAAACAGTATAAAAAACCTATGTGTTGGAAAATCTTGGAAATGGAAAATACTCCAATTGCTTCACTGCAAATTATGCATTAACCACACTTATATTGCAGTACTATTATTTCTGCATTCTTATTGCTTTCTCTACCACGTATGTACGATGTACATAGTAGATAAGAAAGGTATTTATTCTCCCCCAAAAATCGATATGGAGCTTTCATCGCAAAAACATGTTTTGAGGACACTTGCTACTATAGGTTAGAGCCTATGGATAATTAAGTGATGAGAATTATTTATATATGTTGAAATTTGTTGACTTCTCTAGAATATTGGTTCTCTAAACTGTGAAAATATATGATTGAACCCAAGAAAAGCATTTTTAGAAAAAGTTCCGTGCGCAGGTTTGTGTAGAGTATAACTCCAAAACGAAAATTTGGTTTAGTACCAAATTGGTATTTAAGTTTAGTAACTTCCAAAAGTGACCCAAAGATTTTCAACAGAAGTCCTCCACCCCAAATAACACCTTAAAGGGAACATTTTTCAAAATTTTAGATTTCCTCCAAAATAGCTCCAACCAATTTGATTAAAACGCCATACATTACAGATATTCACATGATAAATATAATGCATATCCTGAATTTTTGGACATATGTTCTGAAGGGCTCTTCATTCTGAATGACGTAAGCTTAAATGGCAAACCATAAGGAATATATACTATAGAAAAAATGTAGGTCTCTTAAAACACACGTTTAATGTCGTACACATTTTTATAGAGTTAGCGGTTTCCGAGATATTCCTTCATAGTCTCTTCAACCTCAAAATACTTACAATTTTCTCAAACGGTAAGTTGTTATTCGTTACACAGCTCTTTTATTTTACGCTTAACCATGCAAAGCGAATTGAATTTCAATTGCACCAAATAGAGACCAGCATTGAAAATATGTATCCATCGCTTTAGCCAGGTGTTTTACTTAATGTTCCTTGTATTTACAAGGAAGCAATAATCCCATATTTGCTAATATTTATCTAATATTTATCTAGATTAATATGAACTGGATTGCAAAATAATATTTTGTAACAGTAATTTGTTTGCAGAATGGGTAGAGAAGGTCATTAGACTTTTAGAAAATGTCCATGTGCGTTTATCTGTGAACAGCATAACTTAAAAACTTGATGTGTTCCATTCACATGATTTTCTCTACATCTCTGCAACAAATTATTGTTAGAAAGCTTAAACTTCTATTTACTTCATGCTAATCGAGAAAAAATTAGCAGAAATAGTCTTCTTACTTGCTTCCTTGTAAGTAGAAGCGAAATATGACAGTACCATAGGTTAAAGTGACAGTCAAAAGCTGGTTGCTATGAGACAGAAGTTTCTTTATTTGTGTGGACAGGGGTTGACAAATCCTGTATGAGAAAAGTATAGGTTTTTTAAACCTAAAACCAATTACAAGGAATATCTAAAAAAACTATCAACTCCACGAAAAAATGCATATAACTTAAATGATGTGTTTTAACATGCTGTGCATTTTTTGTGTGGTAAGTTTTTGTCCCTCTATTTCGGTTTAGCAGTTATACAAAACTCCGGTAGTCTTCAGAGGCTATTCCCAGAAAGTTCAATATATATATATTTTATTTGTCAAGTAAATATCTGTAATATACGATATTTTAATCAAAATCGTTTGAGCCATTTTTAAGAAAATAAAAATATTCGAAAACATTTCCATGTAAAGGGTAGTTTAGTGTGGGCGTATCTTTCTCAAAATCTTCGTGTCACATCCCTGGAATATACTAAACTTAAATACTAAGTTTGGTATGTTACCGACTTTTCGTTTTTGAGTTATCGTGTTCACAGACACACGGACACACTAACACACTGGCATACGCACCCATGGACACACACATACGCACCTTTTTCTGAGAATGCTTTTTGTTTTTTGGATACAGGGGACCCTAAAACACATATTTCCGGTGAAATCTCGGTATCAAATTTTTTGGTGGAGTGTAATACCTTCTCTACACTATGTACATAGTGCGCATAGAGAAAGTAAATAGCTTACTCCAAAAAAATGTAGATTTCGTTAATACACACGTTTTATGTCTTACACATTGAGGTATTCCTTGTTAATTTTGACATTTGTAATTATTAAACTTTTTCAAATGGAAAGTCGTTAGTCACTTTTTTTATCCTGTTCATTCAAAGAGTTGCATCGCATAGCGATTAGCTTTTAAAAGTTTTGACCTTCGGTTATTCTAGTGTATTCCCTGATTTCCTTTATACTTAGAAATAACTAAGTGAAAAAAATCAGCTAAAGCTTGTCTCCATTAAATAAAATAGGGTAAAGAAGAGGCTTTTATAGCATTACTTTTTTTTTCAGAATAGGTACAAAAGGTCATATGAATTGAATATATCAGATTGTTTGCGGTTTCAGCTTATGCCACTCGATTGCTGCTAGTTTTTTGTTAGGCCTTTATCTTTATGTTAGTCTTCATATTAGTCTTTAAGCAGTAAATTTACACTTTGCTGAAGCCTCATCACAAAGTTAAAGTCTTTC
The DNA here is from genome assembly GCA_030762935.1 of Hymenopus coronatus. NCBI lineage: Eukaryota > Metazoa > Arthropoda > Insecta > Mantodea > Hymenopodidae > Hymenopus > Hymenopus coronatus. The sequence goes on along the minus strand of CM060882.1, from coordinate 100,060,259 downwards.
TGTAGTTAATGAACTCATAATACTTTTAGTATTAGAGCTCGTTCATTACGATTGTTGTAGAAAGCATAGAAAGTTGAAGCTAGGATGTAAGTACTCCACATTTTACTGTTATGTTTTAGAGGTAAGCTAGACTTTGCAATGGAAGCAGAGTAGTTGCTCAATATCTTGCTGCAAGTGCCAGCCGCAACGGTTAAAGTGCATCCTCCATCTTCTTTATCTTTTGCAGTACGATTATTTTTCCTAGACGTAACAACTTTCTTCTCCTTTATGACTTGAACTGCAGCCAATTTCTTATCCTATCTTTCTCTTCACTATCTCATCATGTTCCAGAAATATAGAGGTATATTAAGCAAGGTGAATGTAAAAGACTACCTTCACATAATACGTAAACATTTGGTGAACATTGTAAATACGTTATGTTGAAATAGGTTAAAAGAAGATAGGTTGAACAAGCTGATCACTGAAATTAAACCTGGATTTCAGAGCCTTCTTAAGATGAACTTTAATATAATTTTGAGGTAAGCAGGCCAAAATTTCTATGGTTTGTCTCTTGAATTAAACAAATTACGAAATGTTATCAGTTACAAGTGCATGTTTTTTCTTTTTCTACACATACTATGTACACAGTATATATAGAAGGTATTGCATTCCATCCAAAAATTCGATACCGAGATTTCACCGGAAATATACGTTTTAGGATCTCCTGTATCTAAAAAAGCCGGATGTGTTCCATTCACATGACTTTCTCTAAATCTCTGCAATAAATTTTTGTTTAAAAGCTTATACTTCTATTTACTTCATGCTAATCGAGCAAAAATTAGCAGAAATAGTCTTATTACTTGCTTCCTTGTAAGTAGAAGGGAAATAAGGGAGTACATACGTTAAAATGATAGTCAAAAGCTGGTTGCTATGTAACTGAAGCTCCTTTGTTTGTATGGACAGTTGACAAATTCCTGTATGAAAAAAATCTGATATGTTCCATTCATATGACTTTCTCTACATCTCTTCTATTTACCTTATGCTAATCGAGGAAAAAAATAGCAGAAATCGCTCATTCCTTTTTTTTTTTTTTTTTTTTTTTTGTAAGTAGAAGGGAAATGAGGGAGTACTATAGGTTAAAGTGATAGTCAAAAGCTTAAAGCTGGTTGCTATGAGACAGGAGTTGACAAATACCTGTATGAGAAAAGTATAAGCTTTTCAAAGCTGAAATAAAAACAAGGAGTATTCAGAAACGATCAACTCCACGAAAGAAAGTGTATATAACACAGATTGTGTGATTTAACGTGCTCTACATTTCAGTGTGGTAAGCTTTTGTCTATCTCTTACGGTTTAACAGTTATGCAAAATTCCGTAAAATTCTTCCTGAATAAAGTAGTCTTCAGAGGATATTCCCAGAAAATTCAAGATATACATTTTATTTGTTCGATAAATATCTTTAATATACGATACTTTAATCAAAATCATTAGAGCCATTTTTGAAAAAATCATATTTGGCGAAAAAGGTTCCATGTAATGAGTAGTTGGGGCTGGGGGAATTTTCTTAAAAATCTTCGTGTCGCATCCTTTGAAGATACCAAGCTTAAATACCAGGATTGATATTTAATGGACTTTTCGTTTTTGAGCTATGATGCCCACAGAATCATACAGACAGGCACACACAGATATGTTTCTAAACATTCTATTTTTGGATTCAGGGGGTCCTAAAACATAACTCAAAAACGAAAAGTTGGTAAAATACCAAACTTGGTATTTAGTTTAATATCTTCCAGGGATGCGACACGAAGCTTTTAAGAAAAATCCTCCACCCCAAACTACATGTAAAGAATTTTGATTTTCTCAAAAATGGCTCTAACGATTTCTTTTAAATATATATGTTTAAGACACGACCCATTCTATATTCCGCTTGAAAGGCCGCTTAATTGAAGAGGCCTTTATATCAGGTTCGAAATTATTTTATTGTCCGTAAATATACAACATAGAAACAATGGTTTTACCTCCCTTCCCCCCATTCTAAGGATTCTTACGCCCGAAAAAATCCATCGTCATCCGCCGGGTTTCAACCCGCAACCTTGGAAATCATGTATGCTACCCCTAGATCACTGAGGACAACTACGTTGCGCCAAACGTATTTAACTATCGCGTTATCCAATAAAGAATTACTTATTGCGAATGTTAATTTAAAGTAATTAATATCGTTTACAAGATAATTCTGGAGGTTTACACTGATCAATTGGCATCGACAAACTATCTGAGTTGGTGAATACGATACTGAGCGCTCACGCAAAGAATGAGGGATTTCAGTCGGTCGAATCCGTAAGAAAACGGGCGTCTTATTTTTCTCTCGATTATACTCCGCCTCCCGGTTTATGACTTCAAGTTAGATTTAGGGGTTGCCATTTTAAAGCTAACGCGTTATTATTTCAACACTGGCTATGTGTTGTAAAAACTACCTGGAAGGACTGGATGAGTTGCGGAATCCCAAATTTAGGTCGTCTATCAAGAATTAACTACACAATCGTTTTACAAAGAACGTTTACTTGGATTTCGCTAATAGCTGAACCTTGCGCAAAGCACTACTTCACGTCTACCAAATGTTAATCCTTCTCTCTTCATCATTCCCAATTGTTAAACAAAATGTTTTAATATACGAAATGTGGGGTAAGAGTCACCCCTGCCACTGCGCATTCTTAGAGGATTCAGGGTGGAGCTCATTTATGCGTATAGCGAGATAAAAAAAAACCCTTAGATATGGTGGTCAAGGGGATGCATCCATAGAAAATTGGGAAGCTCTAAATAAATACACCAAGGAGTGCAAGCAGACATAGTGTTTTTGCTACCATCAGAGGAATTAACAAGAATACATGGTTAACTATTAATGAGGACAACCGAGTTTATTCCCCTAATTCCACAGCGCTTACCTGGTATATTTTGCTCTTCTAAAAGTTACACTATTAAATAACACCTTGTCCTTTACTCAACATCTTTTAAGAATTATCTGCGTCTGGTTTAGATGTGTCTTGTAATTTATGTAACATTGCCTCTTGCTAAATGAAATAACTAATTTACTAAAATGACCATCGGGTACCGCAAGTATTACCCGAAGATTTAAATTAAAATAATTGTACAAACAATAGTTACAGAAAGCTTATTATTATCCTTAAGTATATTCATTACTAATATTACCATCATTATTTTGTTATTCTATTTCTTATAAGTGCGTACTTTATTTATTACTTATAATCAGTTACTACATGCGTGATTTATGCCATACGGCAGTGAAGTAAATACTACAACTTTATTAATATCAGATAAATCAGTTTCACCAGCTCCAAGAAATTCACTTAGCTGCCTTTTTTAACTTTTGCATACCACGAGGTTTGATTTGGCGATTCCTCGTTCTCGTGGCACCCTACGTCACCGTTTATTCGGTTCATTAGAACTAAGATGGCTTTCTATTAGGAGCTAAGCTCTCTCTCTCTCTCTCTCTCTCTCTCTCTCTCTCTCTCTCTCTCTGTTAGAAACGATCTGTCATTCACCTTCCTAAATTATACAGCATTTTAATGCCTTTAATCACATACATAGCAGTTACTTGTTCCGTTAGAAATTATACTTTCTCATAAAATAGAAATAAATATAAGAACTGCAATAAATGAAATGATTGATCTATTTATATCATAATTTAAATTATTTAGTTATTTCTATGTTTTATATAAATGATTTTATAAATTTTTATTTGTATTTCAGCATAATTGAAATCCCAAAAAAAGTGTTTTAAAAATACTGTTTGAAGAAAATCTAACAGTTAGCTACTGTTTGTCTTTATGAGAGACTGTATGTGTATGTGTGTGTGTGTGTGTTTGAGAGGGGTTTCTGCATACTGTTAACAAAATAAAACTGAAGCTCTTGTTCAAGCGAATTTTTATATCTACTATGTTCTTTAGCAGAATTCTGTAAAAATAGGGTTTGAGGAAAATATATTCACTGAGCATAAACATGCAGGTAGCATTTTACTTTCCCTAACACGTATGTACTCACAATGTAGGTACATGATAGCTAGGGAAACTGTATTCCACCCAAAAATTCTATATCAAGATTTCATCGGAAATACACGTTTTAGGGTCACCTAAATAATAAAGCGTGTGAAGGTGTGTATGTCTGTCTGTCTGAGAAAAGCCTAACTCAAAAAGGAAAAGTTGGTTAAATAGCAAACTAGATATTTAATTTCAATATCTGCAAGAAAATCCCTCACTCTCAGATACTTTACATGGAACAGTTTTGGAAAATTTTGATTTTCTTAAAAACCGATATAAAGATTATGATTAAAATACCACATGTTTAAGATATTTTCTTGCCAAACGAAATGTATGTGTTGAATTTTATGAGAATAGCCTCTGAAGGTTTATTATTTCTAGATGGCCTATCTAACTGGTAAACCGCAAGAGATAGACAAAAATTAATACATAAAAAAGTAGAACTTGGTAAAACACATAGTATATGTCACATATTTTTTGTAGATTTGACCGTTTCCGAGATATTATTTGTTATTTTTTCAATTTTAAAATACTTAAGTTTTTCTCCTGTGACAAATGAATTTCAATTTCATATCTTTTATTTTATCCCAGGAATACAAAAGAGAACCGAATTTCAATTGTTTCAACCAGAGCTTTTAAAAGATTTGACTATCGTTAGCCTAGTGTATTCCTTTATATCCGTTCAACTAACAAGGAAGCAATTAATAAGACCAGTTCTACTAAACTGTCTCTTGATTAGCGTGACGTAGAAAAATGTGATGTATTCTATTCACATGACTTTCTCTACAGCTCTGCAGAAAATTATTAAAAAGCTTATTCTTCTATCTACTTCATGATAATCGAGATAAACATTATATTATTACTTGGTTCCTTGCAAGTAAAAGGGAAAAATTCTGATGTGTTGCATTCACATGACTTTCTCTAGATGTGATACAAAAAACTTTCGTTACAAAAGATTATTCTTTTATTTACGACGTGCTAATATCAAGATAATGGTCTTATTACTACTGGCTTCTTTGTAGGTGGAAGCGACATAAGGCAATACACTAGGCTAAATCGATATCTTTTAAAATTTGGTCTTATATAAAACGACAGAAGTTCTGTTATCTTTGCATGGCCTGCAGTAAAAAAGGAGAGATGAATCTAAACGTCATTTCCTGTTTGAGAAAAGTTAAAATAGTTTAAATTTGAAACCAATATCAAGAAATATCTCAGAAATGATCAGATCTATATAAAAAATGTATATGACATAAAGTATGCGTGTTAACGAGATCTACGGTCGGCCAGTTATACAAAAGCCATTCAGAATGAAAAGGTCTTCAGAGAACATTCCTAGAAAGTTCAAAATATACATTTTATATGTGATGTAAATATATTTAGTATATTGTTTTAACCAAAATCGTTAAGGAATTTAAAAATGTTCCATGTTAAGGGAACTTTGGGATGGGAGGATTTTCTTGAAAATCTTCGGGTCATACCAGGTTTGGTATTTAACGGTATTTTCATTTTTGAGCTATGCTGTCCATAGACACACGCAGAAAAGCACGGACCTTTTTCTATATTTGTTTTGGATCCAGGGGGATCCAAAATGTGTATTTCCAACGAAACCTCGGTATCGAATTTTGGGTGCATTACAGTGCCTTCTCTATACACTATGTACATAGTACTTTTCGAGAAAGTAATAATCTTCTGTAAGGAAAGATTTTTTGTGGAACACCAGAGAAGTCATGTGAATGGAATACATCAGATTTCTTCTAGGATGATTAGACGGTTTAGAAAATCAAATTGAAGCGCTTTTTCAAGGGATGTTTATATACACTTTGTGATTTAGCCAGTGATATTAATATGTTTATTAGGATTCAAAAACAGGTGTATCAAGCTCATATAATAATTAAATCTGACATGTTGTATTTGAAACACCAAATTGGGTAACAACTGTTTGTCACATTAAATTTCGCAGTCAACCAACACTGCACTCTGTTACTGGCAAAAAATTGGGTCAGCAAATTGGAAGTAATCACGGGCTATAAATCAGACATATCGAACAGATTAGCTAGAACTACGGCAAAAATATGTGATTTGGAGATAACGCCTAATTCTGGATTCTCAATTACAGCTGCGCTCTGGCGTAATAATCGGAACCTGAAAAGTCATTTTACCCCGACGCAACAGTATAATAAATCATGGGGTTGCTAATTCAACCCTTCTCGCATTTTAAATCATAACTGAGATATACCTGCCTTCAGGCTGTATTTATAAGTAACAACGGATGTGATGTAGGTAATATCAAAACGCCTCCTTCTCACGAGACTTGTATTACACTGACGTCACAATTTTGTTTGGGGTAATCCCCACCTTCAGATTCTTTATTTACAACTTTATTTAATTTTAAACAGTAATGTGAAGAGTAATCGTAAGGCCTAATCGGTCTGAACTTTCAACCTTTGTACTTTCAATCAAGTTTTCAGATTTTTATTACTTTCTCTAAAAGTTCTATGTACATAGTGTACAGAGAAGGTATTGCACTTTACAAAAAATTCAATAACGAGATTTCACCGGAAGTATATATTTTTGGGGTCCCCTGTATCCAATAAAAGCATTTTCAAGAAAAGGACTGTGTGTGTCTGTGAACGCGATACCTAAAAACGAAAGGTCGGTAAAATACCAAACTTGGTCTTTAAGTTTAGTATCTTTCAGGAATGCAACACGAACATTTTGAGAAAAATCCCCCCACCTCAAACTACCCTTTACATGGAACATTTTTCAAAAATTTTGATTTTCTAAAAAATGGCTCTAACGATTTTGATTAAAATCTCGTACATTACAGTTATTTACCTGACAAATAAAATGTATATCTTGAATTTTCTGGGAATAGCCTCTGAAGACTATTTTATTCTGGATGAATTTTACGGAATTTTGCATAACTGCTAAACCATAAGAGATGGACAAAAACTTAGCACACAAAAATGTAGAGCACATTAAAACACACAATTTATGTCATATACATTTTTTCGTGGAATTGAGAGTTTTTGAGGTATTCCTTGTTTTTGGTTTCAGCTTTCAAAATCTTATACTTCTCTCATACAGGATTTCACGCAAACAAAGGAACTACAGTCACATAGCAACCAGCTTTTGACTATTACTTTAACCTATGCTACTCCCTTATTTTGCTTCTACTTACAAAGGAGCAAGTAATGAGACTATTTCTGCTAATTTTTTCTCGATTAGCATGAAGTAAATAGAAGAATAAGCTTTTTAACAATAATCTGTTGTAGAGATATAGAGAAAGTCATGTGAAAGGAACACATCAGACTTTTTTTTTTTTAATTATGGCTGGTATAAACTTTCTCAATCAATATCTTAGTTATTCATTTCTTTTTAACGGATTTTATATTATAGAATTATACCACTGTAAAATTCATGCTCGTTTCTCTATCACGATCTATTTCAGCTGGAGATGCGGTGGTCACTGAGTAGGTAAGTATAATGGCTGAGTCTATTGCAGAAATGTGATCAGCTAAATCAACTTATTCACCACTCACGTAACACTGCAAAATTCATGAGTATATACTCCTTTTCCAATTGTTTTGCATATTGGATAGAGAAGATATTGTATTCCATCCAAAAATTTGGTACCGAGATTCCACAGCAATATCTACATGTTTTGAGACTCCTGAAAAAAAAAAAAAAAAAAAAAAACTTTCTAAAGAAATATGTGTCGCCTTCCGTGGTCTGGTAGAGGTTGTTGGAATGCAAAAATCCTTAGCATGGCTTCCTTCGGAAGGGAAGTTAAAACGAGGGTCCCGTGTAAATTAATTTGCACGTAAAAGAATCCAATGCCTTGAAAGAAGAAAGTTCTTGGGCTAAATTCCACCATTTTTCACGTCCTACAGTGATTTCTTCCTTCAGTGTCATCTGTGGGCAAGGAGCCGATCCTTCCTTACCACGGCGCATAGCGGCGAACTCACAAACTAGAAACTCAAGTCCGATCATAGAAATATCGAAACGACGCTCCACGCTCGACTTGGGAACTACAGGAAATTAACTCACCAGAAAAATGTGCGCGCGCGTGTGTCTATCTGTGCGTAGCATAGCTCAAAAACGCAAATTCCGTTAAATACCAAACTTGATATTTAAGTTATCTTCCAAAGATGCGATACGGAGATTTTCAGGAAAATAATAAAAATAATAAATACGAATAAATCCCATAACCCATTACATAGAATATTTCTAATTCTTTATGAGTTCGTCTGTGCTAACAATCAACTAAGAAATTTCATTGATTTTATATCTAGGATTCGTTGTCATTCGCTGCTGTGATATTGTGTAGCTTCAGTTATGTATCAATTCTAGATTTTTTTTTTTTTTTTTTCAATAATCTTCGGATAGTACCGGAGATTGTTTGGCATCTCTCTAACTTATTACTTTCTCTACACTTACTATGCACATAGTGTATAGAGAAGGTATTGCACTCCACCCAAAAATTCGATACCGTGATTTCACCGGAAATATATGTTTTAGGATTCCCTGTATCCCAAAAAAAAAATGTTCACAAAAAGTCTGTGTGTACGTGTGTGTCCGTGTGTCAGTGTGTCCGTGAGTCCGTGAGTCTATGAACACGATAACTCAAAAACGAATAGTCGGTAAAATACCAAACTTGGTATTTAAGTTTAGTATCTTTCAGGGATATGACACGTAAATTTTGAGAAAAATGCCCCTACCCCAAACTACCCTTTACAGGGAGCTTTTTTCGAACATTTTCATTTTCTTAAAAATGGCTCTAACGATTTTGATTAAAATTCCGTATTTTAAAGATATTTACCTGACAAATAAAATGTATATATTGATTTTTCTGGGAATAGCCTGTGAAGACTACTTTATTCTGGATGAATTCTATGACATTTTGCATAACTACTAAACTATAAGAGATGGACAGAAACTTACATCACAAAAAATGTAGAGCATGTTAAAACACGAATTTATGTTGTATACATTTTTTCCTGGGGTTGATCGTTTTTTTAGATATTTTTGTTTTTGGTTTCAGCTGTGAAAAACTATACTTTTCTCATACATGAATTTGTCAACTCCTGGCCATACAAACAAAGAAACTTCTGTCACATAGCAACCAGCTTTTGACTATCACTTTAACCAATGGTACTCTCTTATTTCGTTTCTACTTACAAGGAAGCAAGTAATAAGACTAATTCTGCTAATTTTTTCGATTACTATGAAGTAAATAGAAGCATAAACATTTTAGCAATAATTTGTTACAGAGATGTGAATGGAACACATCAGATTTTTTTATATCTCTGCCACTATCATATGAAATATCACATCCCAAGTAATTAAAAATGTGAACCTGTTCTAATATGTTATCTCATGTAATACATAAGACGTCTAACTAATATATTTTGAAGTCCACTGAGAATTATCTGGGAGTGTCAAACGATATTTACCTGGATTATTTCATACATATCATGAGCATTTAAACACACTCTATAGCAAACATTTCACAGAGAATTTTAAATTCTTTAAAAAATATATCCTGGAGACATAAATAAAGACTAACCCGGTGCTAAATGGTACAAAACAAAAGAATGACCAGATAGTAAATCGTATATATAAATTAACACCTTTGTGTATGAAATAATCTGTAATTAAATTCACTGTGATTGATTTTTTTCCCTGAAATGACATGGAAGATTTTAAAATTGTATTCATTTCATTAATGTTTAGCATAAAATTTAAATTTAGTAATACTTTATTTTATATTTCTTGTGATTTGTGAGAATTTTCTTCAGTAGTGTCGAATTCTCTTTTCTTTGGTTAAGCAGCCGCGCCATCTGTCCGGCACCATCTATACCACGAAACATAGAAGCATATCTGAAACAGGAGATGGAAACGGAAGTTTTGGTAGATAGAAAACAGCCCCAGCAGTCTCTTGTCAACCAGGGAAACCTACGAAAAACCCAAGATCAGCCTGGGCAAATCAGTGGGACTCGAATCCAGAAGCTTCACACATTTTCGCCGAGCCATTCTTCCTTTCGTGGTTAATAACCTCACACTGTTATTTCGCAAATACAGGATTTACTATTGCTAGGTTTATTTGCGCGCTAATTCTCATTGTTTCTTGAATAATTGCTTTCAATGAAGTGGAAATGTCATTGTGCAGTACATTCTGATGTAATGCACGTGTCTTGGGGCCCGTAATTTCCACGGAACTGCGGATGCATTCATAGGCTCCCCACAATGTGTCATTTTTTCACTTTGCAAATAATGTGCGACAGTACTTCATTCACAGATAATGTGAATCACATCTGGGATCTCCTAAATAAGCTATTGAATGCTCGCGCTGAAACACAGTTGACTTGATAAGTTGGTAGAACTGCCTGTCATAAATCTCCAATACACTGGCGTTCCTGATAATTATTTCTCTTTGTCTCTTCGTACGGACTCGCGGTGGGTGGTCATGCATGGGCAACGCATGCGTAGGGAGGTCATTGTCGATATATGCAAAAGTGACATATCATGCTTCTAGACCTATTTCTGCAGTAGTTCTTTATAGTAAATACATTATGAAATATAATGTCTTATATATTGAGTCAAATCCACATTCAAACGAAGAATTTTTTTTACGGTCTTCAATAATTTTATAGGAAATTAGTTAATATTATTACGATAAAGGAAATTGTTAGTATGATTATAAATATATAGGTTAAAATTTGAACTATTTATTCTACGATATTACAGGCTTTTGATTGAATTATTATATCCACATGATTTTCTCTAACCATTCTTCAACAAACTTTTCCTATAAAACCTTATTCTATCTACTTCATATTAATCGACAGAAACATTTGTAAATATTACTACATCCTACAGCATCGAGTCTTCAACCTTCAGTTAGAAGAATTTAATTTGGCCCTGTGAGAATTATTATAACTTCATTAATATATATTCTTGCTTTCTCTCCACGTGCAATGTACATAGTAGGTAGAGAAAGTATTTCATTCCATCCAAAAATTCGATACCGAGATTTTACCGAAATACTTGATTGGGGATACTTTCTTTTTAGAAAGATTATATTGTGCTAGTGTTTGTCTATGCGTTGCTTTGAACAGCATAACTAGAAAATGAAAAGTCCGTTAAATACCAAACTTTTTATTTAAGTTCAGTATCTTTCAAGGATGCAATTCGAAGATTTTATAGCAAAATTAGCACCTTCAAAACTACCCTTTACATGGACATTTTTTTTTTTTTTTTTGAAATCTTCGTTTAAAAAAATGTCTCCTAATGATTTTAATTAATATGTTTAAAATATTTTCATGTTAAATGAAACGTATATTTTGAATTTTCTGTAAGTAACCTTTTAAGATCAATATTCTGGATGATTTTAGCATTACTTAGTACACAAAATATAGATTCTGGTTAAAAAAACACACAATTTATGTCCAATTCTTTTTCTTGTTGTGGAATTAGTCATGTCCCAGATATTATTTTGTATTTAAATTTCCCAACATATACTTTTCTCAAAAGAGAAGGCGTCATGCGTTTAAAACGGACTTTCAAAAATCACACGACTAACCATTGATATATTTCACCGTCGCTTTATCCTAGAGTAATCCTTTGATCCTATACCAAAATGTGTGGTAAAACCATTTTTGCTAATGTTTATATTGATGACCACGAAGTAATGAGATTAGGATAATAAACTTTTTCAAAAATAGTTCGTTGCAGAATAGGTAGAGAAAGTCATGTGAATATAAACCATCAGATTCATGCAAACAATGACGCATTTCACATTGGCGTTCCCCAATTAACTTTGCGATCCTTGATTAACTTTATAGACAAAGGTGTTGTCCAGTTCTAAGTTGTCCTTCTAATCAGATACGAATGGGATAGGGTAGGAGGCAAAACCTATATATTCGAGAAACAGCTTATCATAAAGATTGCCATAAAGTTATTTTACGGCAGTACTGCAGTAGAGGCCGCATTAAGAAATACTTGATGAACTTAATGAGGAAATTATATATACAAAAAGAATCGGCAAAATCATCTTAAGACGACCTCTTCTGTCTACCATGTTATAACCTAAATGGCAGACAAGATGAAGGATGTCCAAGAAGCAGATAGAAAAATCAGTTTCAAGAACAGAGGTAGAGAAACACGCCTTATTGGACCGTTTATTTTGTCAAATAACTGTAACGATTGTAACAGGCCTAAGCATATAACAGACTACATGTCCAACACCACTATGAACTTACAAAGAAGTTACATTTACAAAATAAAAATTACTGTATAGGAAAATAAAGGTATTTGCTAAAGGAACGCATACGTGGGCCATACGTGTCTTCAATTGAATCACATTAAGTTAACAAAAACAAAGGAAATGAAAAAGAGATATCTCATTCAACTGTTTTGGTTTATTAGATGGCCACACAGTCTTTACAGAAATATTATTGGCAAAAACCACAGGAACCCGTTGGCTGCATTCCATGCAATATTTCGTGTTTCTGGTGTATTCAAGTTGCAACAGTTTACAATACCGTGTTGCATTATTTGATTGAGGTTTCTCGACAGGTGGGCTTATAATGTCCTGTTCCATTTTATGTTGCTTCTCCTCAATAATTACCTATATGAAAACTGGTAAGAACAATAGCCTGAGTTGTAACCCTTCTGTTCCCTAGAAATGTTTATTTGCACGTAAAATTAAAGTAAATGCAGATTTATTTATGGATGATCTTTAACTACTCTGATTCTTTGTGTCCCATTCTATATTAGCGTGAAAACCCGCTTAATTTTGCTCAGAGGCCTCATTATTAGGCTAAAGTTTCCTTTACGTACCGTAAATCTACAACAAGGGATCCACGCCTTAACGTCCGTTCCAAAGGAAGTCATGCTGAGGATTTTTACGCTCGAAAAATCCATCGCCCTCTGTCGGGTTTTAACCCGTGTTTGTAGCAACCAGAAGATATAGGTCGTGAGGCCAAACATGAGTACATCTTGCGCATAGGGGAAGTTGTTTTTCTTCCCTCCCTCTTTGCAACGGCTTAGAGGGGTAATGGAAATGCCAGCTTAGCGGAATAATACAACCTTAACAGCGTGCAGGGTTCAACAATTATTATAGTTCACATAAAAATAATTGTTGTCACATATCCATAGTTATAGGAAATCGTTTTGTTATAAAGTTAATTTTTTTATCGTACACTATTATTAATATGTAGAGGGTCAGACGAAATGTGTTTCGTGATGTTCCAATGTTTATTTTTGGTTGCGATCCAGCTTATCACACAATGAATTGACAACCATGAATATAACTAATATTATTGTACTCTACTTACATGTTTCTACAGCTCCCATATCCCACTCATTGTTCCATCATCTTCGTCCTCATAACCAGTATTGCTATTCATATCGGCGGCATGACCGTCTTCCTCCAAGTTCATAATAATGCCGCGCTAAAACTAGTGCTAACGTACTTCACTCCTTCGTGGATAGAAACGTTATGACTTCTGCGCATACAAGTTGGCGCAAATTCTCCCACCATTAGCCCTTCAGATTGCACAATGCGCAACTTTGTTTTGCTCCTGTCTAGTCTCAGGAACTCTTAACATGTTACTCAACATCACGGAGAACGACCTTGGAAGAGATCGTCCTTGGGGAAATTCCACCATTTTCTGGTCCACAAATCGAGACATAATACGATGCTGCCACCTATAGGCAATGAACTGATCCCTCGCACGTATGGCGAAATCGCGAATTAGAAATGTCCCCTGATCTAGGAAATACCGTTAGATGTTCCAATGGAACATATATACACATAAGCGCATTCGTGTCGAGAAAAGTAAGGCAAGAGACCTAATATTCTGATTTATTCCATTCACATGACCTAGCTGTTCCACAAACATACTTTTCTTACAGAAGATTATTCTTTTAACTGCTTCGTACAGATCGAGATAAACATTGGCAGAAATGGTTTTATTACTCGCTTCCTTGTAAGTGGTTGTCTCCTTCTGCTTACCAAGCGGGAGACTTGGGTTCGATTCCCGGTACCGGCGTGGGGATTTTCATCCGCTGGGAGACCTGGCCCGGAGTGCACTCAGCCTCGTGAGGATCTTGGGGGGGGCGAAGTGAGGAGCTACTTTGAGAACTAACGGCTCCAGGTCATGAGGACCTCAGTAACAAGCCGGGGGAGCAGGTTCGAGGTGCTGATCACGTATCGTATGGGGGACGCAGCGGCCGGGCGAAAGTATAAGGTTTCTTGTGAGCTGTCGTGCCATGGAGCTATTATGTTGTTATTCCTTGTATGTAGAAAAAAATAAGGGAGTGTACCAGGCTATGACATACTAAAATCTTTAAAAGCTATCGGTAAGTGAAACAATTGAAATTCGTCCTCTTTGCATGGCTAGGAGTAATACAAAAGAGATGTGGAACGAAAAATAGTTTCCAATTTGCGAAAAGTTCAGTTAGTTAAAATTTAAAGCCAAAACTAAGAATAGTTTGGAAACTGTTTAACATTACAAAAAATTTAATGGCATATATAAACTGTGTGTTTTAACGATACCTACATTTAATACGTAGTAAGTTCTTGCCTATTTCTTACGGTTTATACAAAATTTAGCAGTATATCTAGAGAATTTAAGCTATACACCTTATTTGTGATGTAAATATCTGGGTATTTTAATCAAAATCGTTACAGCCATTTTTGAAAAAGTCAAAATTTTCGAAACATTTTCCATATAAAACGTAGTTTTGGGTGTAGGAATTTTCTTTAAAACTTCACATCGCATTCTTGGAACATACTTGAACTTGAATACCTAATTTGGTATAATTTTCGTTTTTGAGCTATTCTTCCCACAGACACACAAACATACACGGACATTTTCCTACAAATGCTAATTTTTAATTGTGAGCAGTCTCAAAAGCGTATATTTACGATGAAATCTCGTTACTTTCTCTTTCTGCTATATACTGTAAATACGCGCTAGAAAAAGTAGACATGCACTTGCGAGATGAGACAGTTCACAATATTTCTAGAATTTAATGAGTGCTCTAAGAGGCCGCCGTGTATGAAATAAATAAACATCGCTATCACATTTTTACTTTCTCTAAGTACTATGTACATAGTGTATAGAGAATGTATTGCACTCCACCAAAAAATTCGATACCGAGATTTCACCGGAAATATATGTTTTAGGGTCCCCAATATCCAAAAATAGCATTTTCACAAAAAGGTCCATGTGTCCGTGTGTCCGTGTGTCTGTGAACACGATAACTCAAAAACGAAAAGTCGGTAAAATACCAAACTTGGTATTTAAGTTTAGTATCTTCTAGGGATGCGACACGAAGATTTTTTACAAAAAATCCCCCCACCCCCAACTACCCTTTACATGGTACTCTTTCGAACATTTTGATTTTCTCAAAAATGGCATTAACGATTTTGATTAAAATTTCGAATATTAAACATATTTACCTGACAAATGAAATGTATATCTTGAATTTTCTGGTAATAGCCTCTGAAGAGTAGTTTATTCTGGATCAATTTTACTAAATTTTGAATGACTGCTAAACCGTAAGAGATGGACAAAAACTTACTTCACAAAAAATGTAGAGCACTTTAAAACACACAATTTATGTTATATACATTTTTTCGTGGAGTTCGTCGTTTTTGTGACATTCCTTATTTTTGGTTTCTGCTATGAAAAACGTATACTTTTCTCATACAGGAACTTGTCAACTCCTATCCATATAAACAAAGGAACTTCATTGACATAGAAACCAGCTTTTGACTATCACTTTAACCTACGGTTGTCCCTTATTTCGCTTCTACTTACAAGGAAGCGAATAATAAGACTATTTCTGCTAATTTTTTCTGATTAGCATAAAGTAAATAGAAGTATAAGCTTTTTAAGAATTATTTATTGCAGGGATATGGAGAAAGTCATGTGAATGGTACACATCAGATTTTTACTTTCTCTAGCCCCGTATGTACAATGTACATAGGATAGAGAAGTATTGTATTCCACCCAAAAATTCAATACCGAGATTTCACCAGAAATATATGTTTTAGGGTCCCCTGTAACCAAAGAAAGCATTTTCAGAAAAAGTTCCGTGTGTGTGTCCACGTGCCTGTGAACACGCTAACTCAAAAACGAAAAATCGGTAAAATACCAAACTTGGTATTTAAGTTTAGTATCTTCCAGGGATGCGACAAGAAGATTTTGAGAAAAATCCCCCCCACCCCCAACTACCCTTTACATGGAACTTTTTTCGAAAATTTTGATTTTCTCCAAAATAGCTCTAACGATTTTTATTAAAATTTCGAGTATTAAGGATCTTTACCTCACAAATAAAATGTATATCTTGAATGTTCTGTGAATTGCCTCTGAAGACTACTTTATTCTGGGTGAATTTTACGGAATTTTTCATAACTGCTAAATGGTAAGAGATGGACAAAAACTTACCACACAGCATATGTAGAGCACTTTAAAACACACAATTTATGTTATAAACATTTTTTTCGTGATTGTTTTTGAGATATTTCTTGTTTTTGGTTTCAGCTATAAAAAACTTATACTTTTCTCATACAGGACTTTGTGAAATCATGTCCATACAAACAAAGGAGCTTCAGTCACATAACAACTACTTTTGACTATCACTTTAACCTATGATAATCCGTCATTTCGCGTCTACTTTCAAGGAAGCAAGTAATAAGACTATATTTGCTAATTGTTTTTCTATCAGCATGAAGGAAATGGAAGCAATGGCTTTCTAATACCCAATTTTTTCCAGAGATGTAGAGAAAGTCATGTGAATGGAACACATCAGATTTTTTATTTCTTGAGACAGAAATAACCCCTACAGCAGATAATAAATATGTTCCAGCCTGTGCTCCAACGCTGGACGATTATGAGGAAGGATCTAATCTCATGGAGCTGCTTCTATGAAGTGAATATAGTCAATGGGCTCATTAAACTGGACAATGAAGAACGGAAGCACGGTCTCCTTGATCCCAACCAAGGAGCAGCCATTAGCTTGCTTCCGATAGTGACAAAAGCACATCTTGTCAGATTATAAAGCCGAATGGTACACGAATTCCTGTCTTTTGGACTGTAATTACCATCCCTTTCGGCGAGTTTAATTGCCATGAGCAGCTTCTTAGTATTCTGTTTCTTCCTTCTCTGCTAATGTGTTGGCAGATATATGCTTTAGCTTGCTGCATTCTTATAATACATTATTAATTTTATTCCAGATGACCGGCTCGAATGTTATTATGTAATTCCGTATAAGTAGGAAGAAAGTAAGGGAATACACTAGGCTAAACCAATAGTCAAATGCTTTAAAAGCTGTCGTTATGCGATTGTCATTACAAATCGCTGCTTTTCTTGGCCAGGAGTAGAACAAAAGAAAAACGGACACTCCCGTCTGAGAAAAGTATAAGTACTTCACAACTGAAACTAATAACAATGAATACCTCGAAAACGGTAAGCTCCACGAGAAAAATGTATATGACATAACTTGTGTATTTTAACAAGACCTACATTTTTGTATAGTAAGTTTTTTTCTATCTCTTACGGTTTACTAGTTATGTCAAATTAAGCAAAATTCATCCAGAATAAATAGGTCTTCAGAAGCTATTCCCAGAAAATTCAAGATATACATTTTATTTGCTATGTAAATATATTTAATATATGATTTTTTAATCAAAATCGTTAGAGCCATTTTTAAGAAAATCAAAATTTTTGAAAAAAATCCATGAAAACGGTAATTTGGGGTGGGGGGATTTTCTCAAATCTTCGTGTCGCATCCCTGGAAGATACTTAACTTAAATACCAAGTTCGTATTTTAGCTACTTTTCGTTTTTGAGTTATCATGTTCACGGACACACCTTTTTCTCAAAATTCCTTTTTTTTTGGATACAGGGGGTCCTAAAACATGTATTTCCGGTGAAATTTCGGTATCGAATTTTTGGGTGGAATACAATACTTCTCTATCCCTATGTACATTGTACATATGGGGCTAGAGAAAGTAAAAAATTGCTGTATTTCAGTCACATGATTTTCTCTACATCTTTGTAATAAATTATTGTTAAAAAACGTATTTTTATCTCTACTTCATGCTAATAGAAATAAACATTAGCAGAAATGCTTACTTGTCAATAGAAGGGAAATAATGGCATACACTGGGCTTAAACGATTGTTAACTTTTTTAAAAGCTAGTTGCCATGTGGATGAAATCCGTTTCTTTGCACTGCCAGGAGTTGACAAATTGCCGTATGTGAAAATTTGAAGTATTTTAAAACTAAAACTAATAACAAGGAATATCTAAAAACTGGTCAACTGTACGAAACAAATTTATATATGACATAAATTATGTGTTTCAACGAGGTCTACATATTTTGTGCAGTAAATTTTTGTCTATCTCTTACGATTTACTAGTTATGCAAAATCCAGCAATATTTATCCGGAATAAAGAGGTCTTCAGAGGCTTTTCCTAGAAAATTTAAGATATATTTGTCATTTACATATCTGTATTATACAGTAATTTAATCAAAATCGTTATAGCCATTTTTGAGAACATCAAAATTTTCGAAAATTTCTCCGTGTAAAGAGTACTTTGGGGTGGGGAGATTTTCCTCAAAATCTTCGTTTCTCATCCTAGGAAGATAATAAACGTATATACCAACTTTGGTATCTTACCAACTTTTAAGTTATCGTGTTCACAGACGCACGAATATAGGTCAAACACACATGGACCTTTTTCTAATTTTTTTTTTTTTTTTTGATACAGAGAATCCTAAAACGGTAAAAGCTCGGTATCGAATTTTTGAGTGCATTACAATATTTTCTCTATACACTATGTACATAATACGTGTAAAGAAAGTTAAGAAGCGGATGCGTTCCATTCACATGTTTTTTTCTATATGCTCTGCAAAGAAATTATTGTTATGAAAAGATTGTTCATTACCTACATAATACTAAAGAAAACCAGAAATGGTTTTACTACTTAATTCCTTAAAAGTGGAGGGGGAATAAGGGAATAAGCTATAAAATCTTTAAAAGCTGTTGCTATGCGATTTTCATTGAAATTCCATTCTTTTCCATGTCAGAAGTAAAACAAAAGAGGTATGAAACAGATTAGGGCTTTCGTTTGGGAAAATGGTTTAAGTATTTTAAAATTGAAACCGATGACTGTCACTCAGAAAGAAGAGGATTTCGGGGAATATTCTCAATAAATTCAGGATATACATTTTATTTGCAATGCAAACATTTTATTATACGGCTTTTTAGTCAATGTTTAAGAAAATCAAAAATTTCTAAAAAGTTCTGTATAAAGCATGATAGTTTAAATTTTTTTCTAAAATACTCATGTTGTATCCACATACGAACTTAGACCCATTTATGAAAATGATTTTTATCAGAAGGTTTTTAAACATATATTTCCGGTGAAGTCTCGGTAATGATTTTATTGGAATACCGTACCTTTTAAACCTACTTATGATGTATATACGTGCTAGAGAATGAAAAATAAAAAAACACAACCTAAGTAACAGGACAATACTGAGAGAATCAACAGCGTTTTGAAGTTACAAACAGTGTTTAGAAGTCCACTAGTTTTATCTTTCTATATGTAATAACTGTCGTCTCCTTAGCGCGGTGGTAGCGCAGCTGCTCACCAAGCGGGAGACCTGGGTTCGATCCAGTACCGGCGTGGGGATTTTTCCCCCGCTGGAAAATCTGGCCCGGGGTGCACTCAGCCTCGTAAGATCCAATTGAGGAGCTACTTGATGGAGAAGTAGTAGCTCCAGGTCATGAGGACCGCACTAACCGACAGGGGTCTTGAAGCGCTGACCACGTCTCACCCTCCATGGCGTCTGTAGTGGACCGAGATAGGGGACGTAGCGGCCGGGTGGTAGGCCAAGGTTCCCCGTGAGCTGTCGTGCCGTGGAGTTATATGTAATAATTGGAAATATTTCCTGTTTACGGAGTGAGAAACGAGTATTTTTATTCTCAGTCGTGATTTTT
The DNA here is from genome assembly GCA_030762935.1 of Hymenopus coronatus. NCBI lineage: Eukaryota > Metazoa > Arthropoda > Insecta > Mantodea > Hymenopodidae > Hymenopus > Hymenopus coronatus. The sequence continues at coordinate 100,040,203 of CM060882.1, read as the reverse complement.
CAATCGAATGCAAACAAACAAGCATTAACACTTTTCTCTACACTTTCGTGCTTTCCAAACATTACAATTAATGTAATAAACACGATGTGTTGCATTTACATAATTTTATCTAGTAACTCTTCTACGAACTATTCAATTAAAGTAAGCGTTATACATTTTCAATTCATGTATATTTCATTGCATGAAAAAGGAGATAAGCATGTAGACAGATTGTTAAAGAGCATGTCGCTATCTAATGACTTTGAAATGTCATTGCATTGTCACAAAAAATAACTAATCGTCTGAGAAGCGCTCCCATCTCACCCCATCCTGACATACAAAAAGCGTTTCAATGGCTTAAGGTGTGGAGTTCTTTTCGGCTCACTACACTGCAATACTCACGACTCACAGGGGTCTGCCTTTAGTATGCAATGCAACTCAGTATTCACGGCAAGCTATGCTTGGACTGGCGAGAAGCGCCCAGTGATGTATGGGCTACCATATTCCCCCTACAGCAGGATTACAAGGTTTTTTGTTGAGTGCGCATGAGTCGAGTAGAATTGAAATAGTGTGCTTTAGAAGGACGTAGTATGAAACTTCGTTTGACATGCCCCTTCTTTTTTCGAAGCATCCTCGCGGCATATATTTCAAGCAAAAACTAATCCTACTTTATGGAAGTCAGTTTAACGATTTAACAAATAGGAGATTCTCATTTAACGCTGTATCTCCTTTAAAACTTAAGTTTTCTTCCTACACTACCATGGTGTAATAAATAAATATAAGCTCTTAAAGGGAGAAATAATAACCGCAAATTCCTGCGATGTAGTAAGCATATGGCTTTAAAGAGCCACGGTTTTTTTCCTGTTTATGCTAATTAAGACACGAGGACACAAGGAAGAAGTTCCCTTCTTGGCTTAGAAATCTCCAAGGGAAAACTAAGATGAATTAATGAAGCACTCGAGCGACCAAATTATTCATATTCCTGGAGAAGAATGAAGCTAATTATTGCTCTAGCGATGAACTCCAAGGCATTAATTCTTAGCGTTATTCTGAACCTGCTTTCTCATATTTTATCACGAGATTTCTCAGCGAAGTCTACACCCTTTCTTTTAGTTCAGAGGAACAATAGTTAGCGGGAATAAAATGAACAAGTTGATTTAAAACCTCCATCAATCGGAATCTTCTTATCTCCCAAAGAAAGTAAGCTGCAGAGTGTCATTTCCACCACTTCCGTAACTGTATTCTAATAACAGGAAAATTTGCATGATTCAGAATAATATAATGGTAAGAAAAAAAGCATTAGGCTTTGTTTATCTTGTTTTAAATTCTATCTATCGTCTTCTTGTTGTTAGTCATATTAGCATAATTTCCCTATTCCCTATGCTGTTTTTAGAATATATATTTTAAAATAGAAGTTCAAAAGGAGTATATTTTCTGAACTATTTCTTTGCAATGACTGTTGATAAGAATCATCTGCTTCTGACTAACCTTTTTGTTAAATCATAAATTTTCTTTAAGTATATGTTAATCTATACAAGGATTGTCCAGAAAATAAAGGCCGATTGGCTTTAATATAAGTATTAAAATATTTTGTTAAATAAGGCATGTCACAGCATCGTTGTTTACTTTATTCTGTTTTTAGAATTTTATTATATCTGTCTACGAGCCTTAGATTATCACGGTGAAGTCCATAATCTATTAAACTAGCTCAATAAGCCAAAATGATCGGACACAATACCACCAAGTACAGAACGATAAATGTTTGGGAAACAAATGCGTAACTTGCTGGGGTTACATGTCTGTCATGCACGATTTTGTTGTTCGCTTGATTATTCAGATAATTTGTGATATGTAAAGGTGGTCCAGGGTGAATATCAAATGCATTAATTCATCCATTGTTTTTTCGCCCTCCGTGTGTAATGGTTACCATACTAGCTTCATAAACCTAAGGTCGCGGGTTCAAACCCGGCGGAGGAAGATGGATTCTTTCGGTGTAAAAATCCTTAACATGGCTTCCTTCGGAAGGGAAGTAAACCCGTTGGTCCCGTGTCGTAGATTTATGGCACGTAAAAGAACCTCAAGCCTGATAGAGAGACCTCTGAACAAATCTAATGGGTCTTTGACCCCCAATGGAGAATGGGACGCTCAAAACCACAGTAGTTACAGAGCGTCTATAAATAACACGCCATTTCCATTTTTTATTTTCATCCATTGTTTAACGTTTCGCATCACTGTCCCAAATGTCTTTCCATTATTAATATATTAGTATTCAGTTCCTTTAGTTGATGCAACATTCTGTGGGTTTCAGATTCCGAGTATTCAAAAAATCTGATACTTTTCACCTTAGAGTCAGCGGAACTTTGTATTAAATATTTTACTTTGAACAGTCACAGAATGCACAATAATAATTTGGTTGAAAGATTCAGAAAGATGAAAATATTAAGCAATTTAAAGTTATTATTTGAAGGAAAGGTATTATTTGTGTGTCACTCACATAATGCTGAGAAAATATGTCGAGGAAAGCAACGTGAATCTGCAACGTCATTACTTCCTGAATTAATATAGTCTAACATTACTAATACTTAAAATTTTGAACCTACTTGGTGCTGCTTATTATTGATAAGTTCACGGGATACAAACCGAGTTAAATTGCAGTTGTAAAATATCCAAGCTTTCAACCGTCTTCTTCTTCCCTGACAAAGACCACTGAGTTAAAGTGGTCGAAAGCTTGAATATTTAAGTCTTCAAATTAACTCGGTTGGTATTCCGTAAAGTCACCATTAATTACTAATAGTATATTATATATACTATTAGTAATTAATTAGCGTATAATAGTATATGCTTCCATTAGGGGTGGATCAATATTATGGTCAGAGTTGTGTGGAGGTTAAGGTTAAGAAATCTAGACAAATGTTTGCTTGAAAATATACTTTGAAAAGGTTTAATGTCTGATTCGACTTTTCTATTTAATGTCTATATGGTTACTCTAAAAGAAAAATAATTATAAAAAACATGGGTTAACACTATTAGTGGTTAACTATTATGTCCGGAAAATTAAGGTCCTATGGGACTTTGAGTGGCGCTTTTAGGTGTAATAGCTAGAACATCTGATATTTCATTGAAATTTATTCGGCATCTTGAGTCAACTGAGATACACATATTATTGTCACATAAATTGTAACTCCGGGTTACAATATAGTAGAGTAGTAGTAGAATATGAGAAGTACTTATTCGCCCAAGACGAAAGTATTAAACAGTTTAAGCCAGTGATCTTCATAACGATGCGGAGTAAATTTAGGGCAAGTATTGACTGTGCGGGTAACACGGACAGGGCAGAGAAGTCGGTACTAATAAATAGATCTATTAAATGAATATGTAATCTTCCTGAATTAGCTAAAATTACACCTGATAAACTTATCGGTAGGTGTACTGTAGCGACAGATGCAGTTGTCATTTGTTCAGTGGCGCTTAAAATGTGGAAGTGTATAATACGAGAAGTGATTGAAGAATTTGACTCCAGATTTAAATAAAGGATAGACCTGGAGCTTCATATATACAATTATTTGCTACACCTTTCTTGTTGCAGTTGATAATATTTCTACCACACTGCAACTAGAAGTGTTAGATTTGCAGAATGACATAGAATTCAAAGACAAATTCCAGATTAGAAAGTAGCTTCCCATCTATCACGCTTTGCATATTTCATCATTTTGCTGCCCGAATCTTACTGTGTTCATATTTGAGTATGTATGTGAGCAGTTGTTTTCAGTGATAAGACTTGTAAACTACATCACAGAAACCAGTTATCAGACCATAACTTAAAATACATCCTTGTTTGTGTGCGAGTCAGAACATAGTATCTAATGTTGTAAAGCTATTGCAGTAACAAAAAAAAAAAAAAAAAAGAATTAAAATATCTCGACAGAGTAGTACAGGCTCGCAGTAAGTTTACACTCTGATTATATCAACAGGGTATGCGTTGTAAAAGCAGTAAACCATTTTCACAAGCATAAAGAAATGATTTGTGTAAATAATGACATCAGGTTTAAAGCACATTTAAGACATTAGAGAGAATGTTAGTTATTCTGTTAACAGCTTTAAATGCTCCTCATGCAGTAGCAGTAGTGTTAGTATAAGTATTTTGTTTCCTGAGCAATAAAGTACATTTCTGTTTTCAGTTATTTTATATCAAATTAATAATACTGAACATCCTTTAACTATCACCAATCATTAGAGATTCGTAACACGCACTCTGTAACAGAGAATGTGCTTATTCCGCCACTGTATGCTCTGCTGACCCATCCTTAGCCTACTGAGTGCCCGCGGTGCATCTTGTCTTTGTTTACGGGCCAACTTGCTCTGCGTGATTACGTCAGAGGGCAAATTAGGGACGCTGATTAGTTTAATGTTTGAAGTTTATTTCTTTGTTAACCTCAAGCCACATTCTTTGAAAAAGCAATAAAAAAAACAGTCTGCTGGGATAAAACAAAATACTTACATTCATTTGGATATAAAGTACACAGCACCGACCTGACAGACGGCCCTAGGAATTTCCACGGGTTTTCCATTAGGCCAGTGACTATTTTATAAACCGGCCTCCCTTGCTCCCACAAGGATGAAAGTGGCCCTCTTCGCACCACAACCTCAGAGGGGGTGAACACCGGATACCTCGGAGGGAGCGACAGATACTAGCTTCTCACCTAGGCGGCCCGCGTTCGATCCCAAGTGACCGTATGTGGGATTTGTGATGACAAAGCAGCGCAGGGGTGTGTTTTCTCTTGGTTTTCCGGTTTCCCCCTCAATCATATTCCACCGGTTCTCCATCTTCATTCTAAGTATCATCAGTGTCTTCGCGGTGCCCTAGTAGTAAAAGCCGGCGTTAAACACTATCAAAAATATTGTTTCTGTCTACTAAGCTCTCCAGGCTAGTGGCCGGAGGAATTAAAGCGTCTTACAACCCCGCTCAGGCATCACCGCACATATGCACCCAATCTCCCATCGGTTTCAGGAACCAGTGCCCCACCGAGTCCAACCCAATCTAAACGGCTCAGGTTGGGTCCGACGTACTTCTAGTAGCTTCAGAAGTACCACGGGTGCTCGGGGTCCGCAGCAGCTGAAGAGACTCATCTGGACAAAAGGAACTTGATATCCCCATTGCTATCGTTATTCGTGATTTACAAGAAGGTACTACTCCCACACTAATGGCGATGTGCGAGGTGTACCTATATACTTCGCTATATAAACTTCAGATCGCCAACTCCTGCTGGAGGGGGATTGTTAACTTATGTGGTGCTGACACCCAACGTAATGCATCAGAGTGGTCTTCCGAAAAAAATAGCTGCTTTACCTTTATTTTGGCTGTGCTACTCTGACGATGTTGAACACTCTTGAAAAGGAATTTTACTGTATTTCATTTCACCCATTTACTTAAAGATTTATTGTATAGCTATATCATATGTAGACCGAGAATATATATGAACTGAAATACCCAAAATTTGCATGCAATATGACTAATACATTTCAAGTACCTATTTAAAGTAAATATACACAATTAAATTAAAATTACAATTGAATTTGGTTTGTTAAATTTATGTTGCGCGACTGTTAGAATTCTTACTTGATGGATGCATCTGTGAAATTTGAAAAAAATATATTAAAAAATTAAAAAACTATTTTTGTAACATTATCATATAAATTCAAAACTTTAAAATACTATATAAAGTTTTTCCCACTCAACATGATTTACTAATAATTAAATCTATAAATGGGTAGGCACATTCTTATTAAAAAGCACTCTCTCCACACTTTGACCCTTATTTTCTCGTAAACTTTTCCCCCCACTACACTTTTGCATACTCAAAACGTTCCTAAGAAGCCGGTTTAGATCAGCGTGTTTTAAATGTTTATCCTGCCTCTCAAAAATACATTTAACAAAATGGTCATATATGTACTTATTCAAAATAATGCTCAATTTTGATAAATAAATTATTAAATTTTGAAAAATCAGAGGTTTTGGAAACCACGAAAAGTAATAAATTTTCCACACTAATTATTGTTACTAAAATATAACATATCAGATCTATTTATAATCTCATTCTCTGTAAAACTGGATATTTTTATGTGAATACTTTTAAAAATGCACCATATAGGTCATTTTATTGTGACAGTAAATTTAAACAATCAAAATTATTATTTAAATAACCATCAATCTGGAATTTTGATACGAGGTAAAAATGTTACTATCATTGTGTACGATAGCCGGCATGAATGTTAATAATATATTGCAGGTATTTCCAAGAATTTTAAAATTATAAAATTGTTTGTTGGATGGATATTAAAATCAAACAATAGTTTATAAAGCTTTTATTAATAATTTAGAGGCTAAAATTAAGTTGGTGAAACAAACGGGAATAAGGATTTGGAGGCGGGAAGAAAATGCTCAAATTGAATTTTATTAGAAAAAAGTACCTATAATTACTAATACAAATGCTTTTAGATTTTGCCAAGGTTCATATTATGATACACAACAACAATTTTCTCCAAATTTTCTGGTATGAAAATGCAAGCTTGTATACTGAAAATGGGCGTTTAGCATCAGAGCTCGTTATCGGGGCAAATGGAAACCTTAGAACTCTATAGAGTACCTTAACATTGGCTGTACCTTTAACACAGATAACACTTCCTGTATATATAGGCAAAGCCTGGCTTTTTATGACATCTCAATTTTTAATTTTTAAGAACATTTTACATCGGGCCCCACGATCAACTTCGCTTTCACGTTACCACTTCTTCCATGATGTTGGTTGATTGCTGCATTCCAGAGAAGGTTCCGCACTGCAACCACCATGGAGTTATTGAACATCAGACTTCAAGAGAATAAAAATGATGTGAGAGTATTATCAACGGGCAGCCGTAACCGCGGGGATAGATTCACCACGACGGGTCCCTAACATAGTTCAAACAGCTCATCTGAATGCTCGGAGCAATAGTAGCCCTCGCCCCAAAAACGACTCAAACGCCATCCTGACACCGAGAGCCATATTTTCAAAGTGTCTTCACCATCTTCACCACTGCAGTTTTCACTGGCACTTACAGCCCTGAAAGTGGTCAGTTACTATGAAACGGAGATGAAATGATGCGAAAGGATTTCGGAGAAAGAAATATTTTTTATCCCAGAATTCGCCTAGTGAGCCCAGAAAACTCCGAAAAGAACATGGGTCACAGAGACTGGCAGCGAGAGTCGTACCCGCGACCTCCCGAATACCAATCGCAAACTAAACGTCTGAACCACCTGGCAACGTCTGAGTCAGGCCGTAAACCCATTCCTCACTGAAAATTTTGAGTTGCAACTTTAAGCAAAAGAAATGTTTAATTTCGAAAAATACAAAATTATACAGTTATACTCAAAATGTAATAAAATGTAGAAAATATGATGTGTTCTATTCACATGTCTTTCTCCAGCTATTCCACAACAAACTTTCCTTATGAAAAGGTATTCTTTTATCTAAACCATCCTAATGGAAATAAAATTAATAGAAAGGAACTTATCACTTGCTTCCTTGTAAGTAAAAGGATAATAAGGGAACATACTCAATTAAAGCAATAATCAAATATTTTAAAAAAACTGTATTAAACAATTGAAGTTCGGTTCGCTTTGCAAGGCCAGCAGTAAAACAAGAGAGATTAAATGAAAAGTGACATTCCGTTTAAGACAAGATACGTAGTTTTAAATTGAAAACAGTAACAAGGAACACCTACACAAACAATGTATATGACATAAATTATATGTTTTAACAAGATCTACATTTTATGTCCGGTGAGTTATTGTCTGTCTCTTGCGGTTTATCACTTACGCAAAATGCATCTAAATTTACCCAAAGAGGTCTTCAGAGACTATTCCCAAAAAAATTCCAGATATACATTTTATTTGTAATATAAAAATATTTAATATGCAATATTTTAATCAAAATAGAATCATTTTTGAGAAAAAAAAATTCAAAATATTTTCCCTGTAAAAGGTATGTATGGTGGGGTTATTTTTTGGAAAATCTGCGTGTTACATCCTTGGAAAATACTAAACTTAAACATCATGTTTAACTGTCTATTAGTTTTTGAGCTATGCTGTACAAAGGCGCGCGCGCACACACAGACCTTTTTCTAAAAATACCTTCTCTTGGGCTCAGGGGACTGAAAACACTATCCTGAAAAGACTAAAGTCGAATAACTTTTAAGCTCCATGGACACCTATATCATTTGAGCATCATTTCATAGATTTCGTTCGTCATCCGATATGACCAACTAGATTAATGGACGTTGAGTTATTAAAAAAACTGATGTGTTACCTTCACATGACTTTTTCTATCTTTTTCATATACAAACTATTCTTACGAAAGAATTTTATTTTAGCTACACCATGCTAATCGAGATAAACCTTAGCAGAATTTGTCTTATTATTTGCTTCCTTGTAAGTAGAAGGATTTGGCTATAGATAAAGCCAAATCCTTTAAAAGTGGTTGCTAGGCAAAACGATTGAGGTTCGGTTCGCTTTACATGGTTCTGTTTGAGAAAAGTTAGATAGTTTTTAATTTAAACCAATAGCAAGAAATATCTATAAAACGGTCACATCTACAAGAAAAACGTATGAGATATAAATTATGTGTTTTAGCAAGATATACATGTTATGTAGTAAGGTTGTGTTTATCTGGTAAGCTTGAAGATTTTGCAAAATTCTGCAAAATGCATACAAAATATAGGGTCCTCAGAGGCTATTCCCAGAAAATTCAAAATAATAAATATTTTATTTGTCATTTGTAAATGTGTTTAATATACTGTATTTTAATAAAAATCATTAGAATTATTCTTGATAAAAAATTCGAAAACCTTTCCATGTAAAGGGTAGTTTGTGGGGGCGGGGTAGTTTCTTGAAAATCTTCGTATAGTACCCTTGGTAGATACTAAACTTACATACCAAGTTTTTATTTAAAGGTATTTTCGTTTTTGAGTTAAACTACTGACCATAGACACACACACAAACCTTTTTCTAAAAACGCTTTTTTTGGACTCATGGAGTTTCAAAACATATATTTCCGGTGATCTCGACATCGAAATTTTGTGTGTAATACAGTACCTTTTCTAGCTACCATGTACATTATATGTACATACGTGCTAGAGAAAGTAAAATGACAAAATTAAAAAAGAGGGGATGCATATATAAGCGGAAGTCAACCGGTCGTCCAGCAGTAAATGAGGCAAATGCGGTGCAAGTGAGAGACAGTTTCACACGAACTTCACAGAAATCTACCGTAAAGAGCAATAGAGAATTAAACATCCCTCAACAAACTGTATGTAACATTTCACGGAAACGTTTGAAGGTCCGTCTGCAATGGTTACTGACTCTGAAACCAGACGACAACAAGCGACAGTATTTCTGTGAGGAGATGCAACTCAGAAGTGAAACTGCAGGTTTCTAAACTAAACACAATTATTCGATGAAACGATTGACCACCGCTTACAGGTGCATCCCCTCATTTTGAAGTCAGCGTATCACTTACGGATATTGGGCCCACAGGGGGAATCAACATCAAATATTCTTCTAAAATTGGTTGTACCGTTACAACAGGCTGGGATATGTGAAAATCTAGCTCACAAAATGCGCTTCTGTCTTCGTTTGGAGCCAGTTTTTACTTTCTCTACACGCATTATGTGCATAGTGTATAGTATTGCACTCCACCCAAAAATTCGATACCGAGATTTCACCGGAAATATGTTTTAGGGTCCCCTGTATACAAAAAAGTATTTTCAGAAAAAGATCCGTGTGTGTGTGTGTGTGTCCGTGTGTCTGTGAACACGATAATTCAAAAACGAAAAATCGGTAAAATACCAAACTTGGTATTTAAGATTAGTATCTTCCAGGGATGCGACACGAAGATTTTGAGAAAAATCCTCCCACCCCAAACTACCCTTTACATGGAACTTTTTTCGAAAATGTTTATTTTCGCAAAAATGGCTCTAAAGACTTTGATTAAAATATCATATATTTAAGACATTTACCTGACAAACAAAATGTATATCTTGAATTTTCTGGGAATAGCCTCTGGACGAATTTTACGGAATTTTGCATAACTGCTAAACCGTAAGACTTAGATAAAACCTTACTCCACAAGAAATTTAAAACACACAATTTATGTTATATACATTTTTTCGTGGAGTTGGTCGTTTTTGAGATATTCATTGATTTTGGCTTCAGCTATGAAAAACTTACTTTTCTCATATAGGAATTTGTCAACTCCTGTCCATATAAATAAAGAAACTTCAGTCATATAGCAACCAGCATTTTTGACTATCACTTTAACCTTATTTCGCTTATACTTACAAGGGCACAAGTAATAAGGCTATTTCTGCTAATTTGTTCTCAAGTAGCAGGAAGTAAATTGAGGCATAAGATTTTTAACAATAATTTGTTGCAAAGATGTAGAGAAAGTCATGTGAATGGTACACATCAGATTTTTTGTTATATCGTCACCTAGATACGAAATTAATATTAATGCAACAGGTTCACCAATATAATAAAAGGTGTTTGAGCTTCTCTTGCCATTGATACCAATATTATGATTCTAAATATCTCCTGCCTATAGTTATTCAAGTTAGTAATGGAAAGATCTGTACTATATTACAAATTTATAGTGTTTCCATTATCCGTAGTGGCAGGAAGTTTGTCATTAAGCATAAAACAGAAGGATCGAATAGTAAACTAACTAATTTTATTAGTGAAGTACAGTGTGATTTTGGATTTGTGCCCATGAAACCGCAAGGGCGCATTGGAAGTTATTCCTGAGTAGCAGAGTGACTGATTTTACACACAACCTACCACTACGCTTTTAGATTAATTGGCATCTGTGAAAGATAATTGATTTTTGGCAGCGACTCTACCTCAACTCCGAGAAAAAGTGTTTCCTGCGAGTAATTGAAAGTTTGGGACAGACAAATTTGCGGTAACCACCGCGTTTTGATCTCTTGTTACCCCCGCTCTTTACCACCGTTTTCGATAGAGCATCCTCCCAGTAGATTAAAAGGAAAGAACCATCCATCTTCTATCTGAAGTGGTTTTCCCGAGAACAGCTTCCTACTGCAGAAGAGTGACGGGAAAGATTTTTCATAAAGTACGCTGCGTTACTCTCTTTTCTATTCTTGTAATAAATCTGCCATATTCATTGTGTCGGGTTTTATTAGAAATTCGTATGAATTTTATCTCGTTAAGTACTCATGTTTGGAAGAGCCTCAACTCGATTAGGATATGTTTACTTTCTTGACACATGCTACGTGTACAATAGGTAAAAAGGGTGTTGTATTCCACCCAAAAATTCGATGTCAAAATACAAATTTAGAAAGAGGTCCACGCTCACGTATTTTATGTGTGTGTGTGTGTGTGCTCAAAAGCGAAAAGTTGGTTAAATTTCTAACTTTATATTTAAATTCTGCATCTTCCAAGGATGCGACATGAAGTCCTTCCAACCCAAAATACCTTTAACATGGAAGATCATTAAAAAATTGCTATTTTCTCGAAAATGGCCATAGCGATTTTGATTAATAAACATTATACATATTTAAAATATTTGTATGAGAAATATTGTGTTTTCAGGAATGCCTCTCAAGACCGTTTCATTCTAAATGACTTTGTATAACTGGTTAACTTAAATATACAAAAGCCTTAGTCGTACACAAAAACTATAGAAATCGTCAAAACACAGTTTATTTATGTATGTAGTATACATACACACATTTAAATTGGGTGTTGTTTATTGACGGTTTTCAGCATCACATCCTATATTGAGCGTGAAGGAGCGTTTAATTTTGCTCTGAGGCCTCTTTTATGAGGCTTGAAGTTCTTTTACGTGCCGTAAATACACAACACAGAACCAACGGCTTTACTTCCCTTCTGAAATCCATCACCATCACGACCTTGGGAATCAGGGGCAGCTAATATTTCTACAGCGTATCCACCCAGAAATACGCTACCAATATTTCACCGGAAATATATCGTTTAAGAACCCCTAATTAAAAAAAAACAAATTAGAAAACGGTCTATTTGTCTGTCTGTGGTCAGCAATACTCAAACATGAAATTTCCGTAAGTACAAAGCTTGCAATTTAAGTTTAATTATTCCCAAGGTTGAGACAAGTACATTTAAAGAAATTCCCCACCTCAAACTATCCTTTATATGGAAAATTGTATGAAAATTTTGATTTTCTCTAAAATGCCTTTAACGTTTTTGATTAAAATATCGTATATTAAAGACATTCACATAACAAAATGCATACTTTGAATTTTTTGGGAATAGCATCTGAATCCCTCTTTCAGGATGATTTTGTATAACTGATAAACAGTAAAAAAATGTAGATCTCATTAAAACACATAATTTAATCATATATGTTTTGTATTTCATTTCTGAAGTATTCCTTGTTGATTTTAGCTTTAAAATACTTACAATTTTCTCATATAGGAATTTGTCAACTCCTAGCCGTACAAATAAGCGAATTTCAACCTCATGGCAACCAGCGTTTAAAGAATTTTTTTATCCCTTTAGCCTAGTGTATTCCTTTATTTCACTTCTACTTACAAGGAAGCAAGAAATAAATACCATTTCAACTAATTACTTTCTACATACGCACTATGTACATAGTGTATAGAGAAAGTATTGCACTCCACCAAAAAATCGATACCGAGATTTCACCGGAAATATGTGTTTTAGGGTCCCCAATAACCAAAAAAAGCATTTTCACAAAAAGGTCCGTGTGTGTGTGTCCGTATGTCCGTATGTCCGTGTGTCCGTGTGTCCGTGTGTCCGTGAACACGATAGCTCAAAAACGAAAAGTCGGTAAAATACCAAACTTGGTATTTAAGTTTAGTATCTTCCAGGGATGCGACACGAAGATTTTGAGAAAAATCCCCCCACCCCCAACTACCCTTTACATGGAACTTTTTTCGAAAATGTTGATTTTCTCAAAAATGACTCTAACGATTTTGATTAAAATTTCGGATATTAAACATATTTACCTGACAAATTAAATGTATATCTTGAATTTTCTGGGAATAGCCTCTGAAGAGTAGTTTATTATGGATCAATTTTACTAAATTTTGAATGACTGCTAAACCGTAAGAGATGGACAAAAGCTTACTTCACAAAAAATGTAGAGCACTTTAAAACACACAATTTATGTTATATATATATTTTTTTCGTGGAGTTCGTCGTTTTTGTGACATTCCTTATTTTTGGTTTCTGCTATGAAAAACGTATACTCTTCTCATACAGGAACTTGTCAACTCCTATCCATATAAACAAAGGAACTTCATTGACATAGAAACCAGCTTTTGACTATCACGTTAACCTACGGTTGTCCCTTATTTCGCTTCTACTTACAAGGAAGCGAGTAATAAGACTATTTCTGCTAATTTTTTCTGATTAGCATAAAGTAAATAGAAGTATAAGCTTTTTAAGAATTATTTATTGCAGGGATATGGAGAAAGTCATGTGAATGGTACACATCAGATTTTTTTATCTCGATTAGCATCAATTAGATAGAAAAATAAGTTTTTAACATAATTTGTTACAGAGATGTAGAGAAAGTCATGTAAATGACACATATAATATTAGAGGGGACCCTAAAACGCGTGTTTTTGATGAACTGTGGATATTGAATTTTGGGTATAGTACATAGAGAAAATAAAAATGCACATTCAGAAAAATTAATTCCAAAAAAGCTTTGTTTAAGCACGTTAAAATAATATTTGATACAGATACATACTTGTACACTTAAAAATTAAATAATCTACATGTTGTATTTAGGGTCTCACATTCAAAGGAACCAATAGTCATTACATTCACAGTTCTGAATTATTTGCAGAATATATTTCCCTTCATTACATTCGGAGTATACAGCTTTAAAGGGTTTGCTTGGGATTCCTATAAGTGCAAACTTCTTTATGCAATAAAAACCAGTTATTATAAACTAATATTTAGCATATTTTATTACTAAGACGAAACTTAAGTAACCTTTACTAACTAGTACGTAAAAGGAACAATGCATTCTTACATCTCTTATTCTGTCATTGCCAATGAAAGCCCCCAAATAAATAACCTTTGACACTCGTATAACTGAATCAATTATTTAAAATAATTTTTGTGTAATTTTGCAAACAAAAGTTGCAGAATACTAGGTTTCCTCTGACGTAATAAAATATTTTTCTTTAATCCACGTGCTAATTGTAGATTTTTATTTTCTCTATCCCGTGTGTACTATGTACATGGTGGATAGAGAAGGTATTGCATTCCACCCAAAAATTTGATTTCGGGATTTCACTGGAAATATATGTTTTGGGGTCCCCTGAGTCCGAAAAAGCATTTTTAGAAAAAGGTCCGTGTCTGTGGACAGTATAGCTCAAAAACGAAAAGACCGTTAGATACCAAACTTGGGATTTATGTTTGGTATTTTCCAAAGATGAAGCTTTTCAAGAAAATCCCCCTACCATAAAGTAAACTTTATTTGGTAAAGCTCTCAAATATTTTAAATTTCTCAAAATGTCTCTAACGATTTTAACTAAAATACCGTATATTAAAGATATTTACATCCCAAATAAAATGTATATATGCGCTTTCTGGGAATAGCCTTTGAAGACCTCTAATATAGATGAATTTTGACGAATTGTGATTAACTGTTACTGTAAGAGATATAAAAAGTACTGCATCAAAAATGTGGATCTCTTTAAAACACACGATTTATGTTCTTTACGTTTTTGTTGTTGAGGTAGCCATTTCTGTTGGTTTCAATTGTAATGTACTTATGCCTTTCTGAGACAGGAGGTGTTCGTTTTTCTCTTGTTCCACTCCTGGCCAAGCAAAGAAGCGATTTGCAATAATAATCTCAAAACGACAGCTTTTAAAACATTTGACTATCACTTTAATATAGCGCTTACCTTTAGATTCCTTCGTCATATAAGGAAAAGTAATAAGAACATTCTGCTAATGTTTATCTCGATCAGCATTATATAGAAAGAAGAATAATCTTTTGTAAGAAGTTTCAAGAGCAGCTAGAGAAAGTCATGTGAACAGATTTTTGTAAGCTATAATTGTACATCAATATGCGCAAATTGACAAATTGAATGAATTGTTCACAGCTGTATCCTCTAATTGACAGCTACTCAAAGCTGGGCCTTGAATGCTCCATTCTTCCACATAAGTCATTAATACGCCCACTTCTCTGCATGGAGCAGAGCTAGCAAGACTCACTTCCTCGGTTACAAGTCAGCTAGAACAAATTCCTACGAAAAACCACAGATGTTCATTGGTTCCTTAGAAATAATCAACATTATCAAGAACTTGGAATTCTCCCTCTACAGGAATACATGAGATCCGTCTCAAAATCCTTCCTCAACAAACTACCAACAGTACCTGGAGCTCCCACTTATAGCTTTGGAAATAGAAGTCATCAAATGAACAGACTGAAAAGAAAAATGCCTCAAGATCTGCTCAGCGATTCCAAAGACAGTGATTTCACATAACCTTTAACATCATACTTTAACATAAAATGTTTCTCACCCATTGATTCAGTTAACTATTACCAATGTAAATAAATATTCTTATGTGATATTTGTATCCCACCCTAACTTACGTTAGAGGAACCAAAGACTAACCTCAGCTTGTCCATATTATGTAACTTATCAAAGCAATAATTGTAATGAAATTGCTCAGGCGGTAACGTCTGTGGCTCGTATTCGGGAGAACCTGGGTTCAAATTCTGTAGGCCTTTTGTTTTTTGTGGTTTCCCAGTAACCAAGGCAAATGCCGGACTGCATTTTTAATATTGACCCTAAATTTTATATTCAATCTAAACAGGAGTAAAACTGAAAAATGTGATTATTGAATTGCGCTGCCATAAAGCTACAGATAATGTAATCAGTTGACTGGAGAGCACGATAAACAATCTACTTGTCGTGGAGCTGAGTGGTATGGTGCGACGAGATGAAAATTCAAAAGCCTAGCTGCACTTTGCCATCTGACTACGGATGGTAAATCAGCTAGACTGACAAAGGTACTCATATACTAGGAATGAAGCGAAAATATTATGGCACAAGGGCAAGATCTTGAGAACCACTATCCACAACATACCTTCAACGAGCTGCCTTAACGAACAGATCCGTCGTGATATTGCCGAGTTGTTAAAGCGATATAACATAAAAAATCTGATGTGTTCCATTCACATGACTTTCTCTACCTCTCTGCAACAAAATATTGTTAAAAAGCTTATGCTTCTATTTACTTAATACTAATCAAGAACAAAATTAGCACAAATAGTTTTATTACTTGCTTCCTTGTCAGCTGAAGAGAAATAAGGGAGGACTATAGGCTAAACTAATAATCAAAAGCTGGTTCCTATGTGACTGAAGTTTCTTTGTTTGTATGGACAGCAGTTGACAAATTGAGAAAAGTATTAGTTTTTTATAGCTGAAAACAAAAACAAGGCATATATCAAAAGCGATCAACTCCACGAAAAAAATGTATCTGAGATAAATTGTGCGTCTTAAGGTGCTCTACATTTTTTGTGTTGTAAGTTTTTCTCCATCTCTTACGGTTTAGCAGTTATGCAAAAATCCATAAAATTCATCCAGAATAAAGTAGTCTTCAGAGGCTATTCCCAGAAAATTCAAAATATACGTTTTATTTGTCGTGTAAATATCTTTAATATATGAAAAGGATACAATGGTTATTATACAAATTATTTCAAACAAGAGAAATGTATCCTCTTCTTGCAGATATGGTAATTTATTTTTTTCCTTCTTCAGTCCAATCTTTTTCCAGGTATTGATAACATTTAAAAGAGGAGTGCCCGAGCTCCAAACATCAGACCAATTACCCCTATGATATTTAGATTGTATTTTGCCTTGAAATATGGAATTGTGGGTGTCTAAATATCCCTTTTCTTTTTGTCGACGTCTTCTGGTTGTCCTTTGGGATTTTCAAATATAACCGTAGGATCAGTGATAAAGCCTATTTTTGCGTCTTCTCAAATTGCAGTCATGTCAATTCATCTTGTCTACCGTCAGTTTCCAGTCCGTGGACTTCTCCGAAGACTTTGTAGTTGTTCGTTCGCAGTTCGTTGGCGATCATTATATTTGAGTTATGCTTTCACGGGTTTTAATTAATGTGCCAATGGTTGATTATTGCTTTCCCACGGCATTAAATGATATTTGGGGCTTGGTTGGTTACATAGTTTAGAGACGCAGTCCTCTTGGGGCACGTGATATGATCCACTCTCACTAAATATCTTCCCATAGAACACACAGCGGAGTTGAAAGTTTGATACTGTATTCATCGTTTCTGCTTTCATTATTTCCTTCGGTATATCTCTGGCTTTGTGTATTCGATGATTTGTCTGAAAGATCGGAGCATTGTTTAGTATTCTATGTAGGCGCAGTTACTTCTTATAAATTTTGAAATTGACAGAGCTGTTTTTAGATATCTGGCTTTAATTTATTTTTTCGTTCCTGAATGCTTGTTTCTGAGACTAAAACAAAAGGCATAAAATCGAGAATCGTAGATTTCAACTCAAAACAACTAAAACATGCATTTAAACTGATTATAATGTTCGGGGTGTCTACAAATCATTGGATGATTTCATAAGGACGTATTTTAACCAATACTTAACAGAAATAAATTGTTCATATCAATAGTTGAAGATGGGATGTTTGAAGTTTTGTTTTGTACGTCCGATTTTCATTTGTCATGAAGTGAGAAACATGTACATTGTATTATATTGGTGATGCAATAGCTGCAGACAAATCTTCTGCACATGGCCACCTCGTTCACCTGATCTTACAGTGTATAACATCACGTCAGGGATACTGGTTACGTCCCTTCACTTCCAACGAAGTTGGTGAAATTGAGAACATGCATTACCACTGCCATCGAGGACATCATACAAGACTTGCTTGAGAGGGTGGCATGAATGTGATCTGCTGTGTTACATGTGGTGTTCACGTCGAGATTCTAAGGTAAAAACAAAACTTCTAACATACCCTTTCAAGTGATGGTATGGTGGTTTATCTATATTAAGTATTAGCTAAAATACAGCCCTATGAAATCTTCGATTAATTTATGGAATCCTGTTTATTAAATGCGTGACTGAGCTAACGATTTCGTTATAAATTGATTATGCTTGTCTTTATCTCGAAAAATAGCAAATTCACATGAAAAGAATATTTCTAACCGGAAAGTAGCAACATTGATGTATATTAAATTTGAGCCATACTCTTAAAATGTGGATGTGAATGGATTTATCATCTCTAGTTATAACTCAATACCTTTCTATTGTTGTTGGAATACTGTTATGTGCTTATGAAATGAGCTCTTCACATAATAGGAAATAATAATTACACCTCTGAAAGTCAGAATAAAATTTACTTTATGCAGAAAACGTCGCAAAATATCGCGAATGAACAACTCAGATATTTGAGAATTCTGAATTCTTTAAATGTCATAGAACTGTCTTATACAAGGATCCTCTTGAGAAAACTGACAAAGGGCTATATTACTTCAGTTTCTTATTGTTGCACGCGACATCAATTTTCATTCCTCTTGTGTTTTCCGATAAGAAAATGGGTTTTTTAAGTAACTGTTAAAAAACTAGTAGTTGTGCAACAGTGCTAAAGGAATTTTCCTAAGGGAAAAAGAGAAGTTTGTAAGTTTAAAAGGCAAACTTCCGATTCTTCCTTGTTCTTGACAAACAACCAAAAGGACTACTGTAAAATGGCAATTTCTTTACCGTGAGTAGCCCGTTAAGACTATGAAAATGTTTTGAAACAATAATTGAAGGAAAATATATTATTAATTATGTTGGTATAGAATAGCTATAGAAAATATATTAAATATCACTAAAGAATAAAGTTCTCACAATGTATTTATAAAGCGTTCACCTAGTAATGTGATACTCGAACTGATAGTTGGGTTAAATGTGAGGAAGCATTGCCAAAATGCGAGACCCCGCAATATAAAAATATTTCAGAAAGAAATATTACAAGACCAAGACTTGTAAGGAAGACAGAATACAAAATTGTTGTATTTGTTCAGAAAAGTATTGTTTTCGTGCTATGGTTTCATATTGAGGATTTCGTTTTGCTGAAAAAGCTATAGCATTTAAATATATCACACAGGTGACTCAGGCGTTTCGTCTGTGAGTGGCATTTGGGAGGTCGTTGGAATGGAAGGGTCGTTGAGAGGTCGAATGCTGGGGAGGATTCTTCATTCCCCCGAATTTCCTGTCTCTCCATTTCATCCGTCTGCTCTTCTTTTATGATTATATGATGTCGACGGGAACTGCGGTGATGGCGTCCTCTCGTGAAAATGACGCGTCGAGATGAACTGCTTGAGAACTGTATGGAACGCCACGATGGCTCCCTGCCGTAGTCTAATTCCGGCTGTCCTTAATTGCTCTCATCTCCTCCTCTCCTCCCGGGGTCTGACGTACAAAAAGCCTAATCACTGGCTGAGGTACAGAATCTCCTTCGGTACACTACACATCGCACATGAGTATGCCAATCTATAAAGACATTTTATGTGCACACGCGTATCGATAAGAAGGGAGAGCAAATATTTCTGTCTTATAATAGAACACATCATTAAAGCCCAAAATATGCATCCATTATGCTCTAAAACGTTAAAAATATGCATTAAAACGTTTATAATATGCACTTAAGTATGTGCTAATAGACTAAAGTTGCCCTTAAAATTTAGTTAATTGAAATTCATTTTCGGGAATTTTAGGATTATTTCTTAGGTTGCTTACCTTAATTTTGAAATACTCAATGAATACTCCATTTTAATAGTTGCAATTTAACTGTGTGGCTTAATGCAAGTATTTTAAACTGTTTATTAATTATAAAATTGCCCTGTTAAACATGAGTATTAATGGCAAGGAACGCTTCAGGAATCTATGACTAAAACTTTAAATGCTAAAGATAATTTGGCAGTTGGAAAGAAAATGCTCAGATTTAAATATACTGGTAAAAAGTATTTATATTTAATATTTCAAATTCTTTTAGATTTTGCTATAGTTCATGTTACAATACACAGCACTTCTCTCCAAACTTTCTAGGGTGAAAAAGTGTTCCGTCAATTAAGTTTGTATGCTGAAAATGAACGTTCAACACAGAACTTGGGTTACATGTTTGAACAAAAACAAAAAATGTCAAAATATGAAGTAAAATAAAAATATGAGTTTATCACCAAAAATCTTAAAACAGGCAAATATGCAAAATAAAATGAGTGTTATTTTAGCATACTACTTTCGAAATGCAAAGACATGTAGGAAATTATTGAATATCACCTTAAAAGGTCATATTCAAAAGATACTAATACTTATCATTGCTTCCAATACCGTTATAATTAAACATTGTCTCTTTCAAAGTAAGTGCCTTGGAAAGCCACAAAGCGCCAGAGACATCTCTTCAGCTCCTCATAGCTGATCAACTGATTGGCTACACTTTTTTACTTTCTCTATACGTGCTATGTATATAGCGTATAGAGAAGATATTGCACTCCACCAAAAAATTCGATACCGAGATTTCACCGGAAATATATATTTTAGGGTTCCCTGTATCCAAAAAAAGTATTTTCAGAAAAAGGTCCCTGTGTGTGTCCGTGTGTCCATGTGTCTGTAAACACGATAACTCAAAAACGAAAAGTCCGTTAAAATCCAAACTTGCTATTTAGGTTTGTTATCTTCCAAGGATGCGACATGAAGATATTCAAGAAAATTCCCCCACTCCCAACTACCCTTTACTTGGAACTTTTTTCGAAAATTTTGATTTTCTAAAAAATGGCTCTAATGATTTTGAGTATATTACAGATATTTACCTGACAAATAAAATGTATATCTTGAATTGTCTGGGAATAGCCTCTGAAGATTACTTCATTCTGGATAAATTTTGCATAAATACTAAACCGTATGAGATGGACAAAAACTTAACACACAAAAAATGTAGAGCACATTAAAACACACAATTTATGTTGGATACATTTTTTTCGTGGAGTTGATCGTTTTTGAGATACTCCTTACTTATGGTTTCAGCTTTGAAATACTTTTCTCATACAGGAATTTGTCAACTCGTGTCCATACAAACAAACGAACTTCAGTCACATAGCAACCAGCTTTTGGCTTTCACTTTAACCTGTGGTACTCCCTTATTTGGCTTCTACTTACAATAAAGCAAGAAATAAGACTATTTCTGCTAATTTTTCTCGATTAGCATGAAATAAATAAAAGAAAAAGCTTAGTATCAATAATTTGTTACAGAGATATAGAGAAAGTCATGTGAATGGAGCACATCAGGTTTTTTGAATTTGATCTCATACATGTGAGGTTTGTTATGTATCGACGATCTGCAAACAAATGATCCCGGGTTATTGTGACATTTTCATCATTTCTTGTAACTACAGGTCTCCCACTACGATGTTCATTTTTCAATTGACTCTCTGTATTTTGAAATGTCTTAAATCATCTAATTATCTGGCCCTTGACAAAACACTGTCTTAGTAGGTCTGCTAAACTTTTATAAACGTTTTTATTGTACTTTTTCCAAGTGTGAAGCAAAAGCTTATCGCACACCGCTGTAGAAAACCGCGTCACTCATTGTCAGAAAGAGGTGAAAAGTGTGTCATATGTTCACTGACCTCACATCCTAAGTCCTACGTCACCAGTATTGCCACATCGAACACTTTGCTTCAGTCTCATTACTTTATTTGCACACCTTATAAATCCAAATCTTTCTTCTACTTATTATTCGTGTGTAGAAAACAAGAAGTTTGCCCTTGGAGAAAGAATCAGAGTTGTAGAACCTGGCCTTATACTGCCCTTTAGTTACGTTTATATTCGTAAAATATTCGACGTTTATAATATTTTCTTTTACTTCTTTATTTTTAAATCTCTTCTGCAATATATTGTTGCTAAAGTTTTAATTTTCTGTCTAGATATCTTAGGCTAATCAAGATAAACGTCTCCATTACTGGTTTCAATATACATTCCATAGTTGGTACAAGGGGGTATAGGAGACGTGGTAGTCAAATGTTTAATTACTTTTTCTATAATGGATATTGATAGGGGAAGTATTACATATTACTAAGAAATTCGATATCGAGATTCCACCGGAAAACGCTTGTTGAGGCCCCTAGAAGCAAAAATACGTTTTTACAAACATTTTCTGTGTGTATGTGTATGCTAATGTATCCCTGTGTCAGTAAACAAAATTCAACAATTAAATTGCAAACTTGATGCTGAAGTCTTGCATGTTCTAGGATGCGATATGAAAATTATCAAGAAAATATCCTCTCCCCATCCGAACCTCACTTTACATATAAAATTTTTTAACAATTTTATTTTACCAAAAATGCCTGTAAGGGCTTGGTTAAAGTAACTTATGTTTAAGACATTTTCACCATAAGTAAAGTTTATATGTTGAATTTTCTGGAAATACCATCTGAAGAAATCTTTATTCTGGATGAATTTTACGGAATTTTGCATAACTGGTAAACCGTAAGAGATAGACAAAAATTACTCAGCAAGAAATGTAGAGCTCGTTAAATCACACAATTATGTTATATTTTTTCTTCGTTGAGTTGACCATTTACAAGATATTTCTTGTTATCGGCTTCATTTTAGAATACTTATATTTTTCTGATACAGGAATTTGTCAACTCCTGTCCATACAAGCAAAGGAACTTCATTCACATAGCAACCAGCTTTTAAAAGATTTGTCTATCGCTTTAGCCTATGATACTCCCTTATTCCCCTTCTACTTATACGGATACAAGTAAATAGACTATTTATGTTATTTTTTCGATTAGCATGAAGTAAACTGAAGAATAAGTTTTTTAACAAATTTGTTGCAGGAATGCAGAGAAAAGCTTTGAATGGAACGCATAAGATCTTTTTATTTGTTTCAGGAGCCTAAACTCACGAATTTTCAGGGAAATCTCGGTGTTAAAGTTTGACATGAATGTGATACTTCCTCTATTACATAGATTGCAGAGAAACTCAAAAACTAATTTTACTAATGTGACAAGATATATAATAGTTAAATTAAATTAGCTACGGTACATGAAATTCTGTTCTATTTAAATTCACTGCATTTTTTCTCTTCTTTAAACGCTGGTAAAGTACTGAGCTAAAATATGGTTCGAAATGCGACTTCAGAAGCTCTATTCTACGACAGTCACATCGGAATATAGGACTTTGGGTATCGAGAGCTCATATATACTCCTCTGTCTCTGCAGGATCCACAGATCCTGTTCGGGCTGAGTAACATTAATTCGGCCCACTTCGGAGGCCAAACAGGTGTTTGTCTGAATCAATGCAAACCTTGCGGAATCAGTGATTAAGATCTGGAAAGGTTAATGCAATTTATGCGGTTCACCATGTGAACTACGCCAAGTCGATAAACGCTCAGTGACACTCTCGCACTGGCAGGTGAATGAAACATCTGTACACAGAGTACAAATAGTATTAGACATCGAATTTCTGATTGTCTGTAGGGAATTTTTAGGGCGTGTCTTCTGAATATCCGCTGGCCCTAGCGTCATTCTAATTGGGGAAGGAGGAGGAGTTGTAGCTTACTGTTGTAGTCCACGTTATCTAATCTCACTTCCAATTGAGGAAGGTGGCTATTCCTATTAACGAATGAGTTGACAAACCCAGCATAGGTATGCGCTATTGGTTCGATATAGAACACTCATCTGCAAACTGACAGTATCAGCCACTAAAATAAAAACGTGACGTAATACAGTACCCTACAAACGGTAAGGAATGCGGTGTACGGAAAAGCCTGCCGGTTTCTTTCTGTGCCTTGTGTACAAGACAGCGTAACAAGCGATCGCCGTAATGTAACTTGCACCTTGTACATTCGTTTATACAGACTGATTCAAAAATACTGTTACAACGTTTGGGTATGGATTCCTGACATAAAAACAAGAAAATAGGTTCATATAAATATATGCTCTAAAAAGCTTCGTTTTTGCATTATCAATTTTTTTAACGAAACTCGCCTTCAACGGCTTTCCGGGTCCAACCTAATAATTTAATTTATTTATGCACTCATTTATAAAAGGCTTTGATTCATTTTACCCTGCGAAGTTGGCTTTTATGTCATGGTCACTTGTTAACATTTGTCATTTATCAGATATGTAATACATTCCCCCATCACGCCTTGATGTAATTCAGCTCATTTTTCCAGGCTTATTAAGAAATATGCCTCTGTAAATAAGAAGAAACGTGTGATTTATGCATCATGCCCTAACACATTTTAGTCCCATTATTCGAGATGCCCTGGCTGGAGCTAGGTAGAAGAGGACTAGTTCCATGGCCTGCACGTTCCCCCGACCTCAATCCTTTAGACTTTTGTCTTTTGGGGAAACTTTAAACCATTGGTTTATGGAGCAGACTCTCAGATGAAGAAACTCTTTAATCTACGTGTCATGGAAGCCTGCGAAATCACACGACATTGACTGGGAGTATTTGACATCCCATGCGTCGACGATTGCATGCGTGTTCAGCCGCAAGAGGACATTATGATCATTCGCTATAAGTGATATTTGTATGGAATAGCTTCTAACAAGCTAAAAACGTAAAAAATAGATTATTAACATTTTGACCCTCAACAAATCGAGAACGAAGAGTTTTGAGACATGCATTTATATGAACATTAATTACTTGTTTTGATGTAAGGAACCTGTGCCCAAACTTTGTAAAAGTATTTTTGAGTCAACCTGTATATTCTGTATCATCCAAGGGAAACAAAGGCTTTTAAACGCTTGATTTGTAACCGTACCTGCAGGACAAAAAATGTTACATGCCCGGACACAGTGCGATATTTGATGCGCTATCATTGATGTTCTAATACATCGTTTTGTGAACCCCCAGATATTTCAAGGGGTTGGCCAAACTCCTTTCCATAATGGCGGGATTCAGATTAGGCATATTATTGTTTCCTTAATTTCTGTAGTATTGTCATAACAATAGAGAATTTATCACAAACCGTAAATGTCTGATTTAGTTATATAACAACGCTAGGAATGCATTTGATTTCATTACAATGGAAGTTAATCTGCCAGTGTCTTTGTGTTCTAACAATACTAACAACAGTACCGCGGCCTCACTAGGAGGCACGCTTTTCAGCAATAGCCTACATGTTTTCTTGTGGCAAATGCAGTAAGTTATCAGTTGTTTATCATAACCGTTTCCGTTCATATTGAAATGGACAACTATTGAAAATTGGACGTTTGAAGGAGAAACGGGGTTTAACAAAACGCAAGTTAGTGTCGTGTCAACAGCTCATTCAGCTTCTAGTGATGTGTGTTAGTGCGACAAAATTAAACTGTGTGTAAAACAAAGAAAGTGCGATGATAATTACATTAGGTTTGGAAACAAATGGAAATGGACTTTTATTAATGGATGCTCTTTAACGACTGTGGTTCTCAGCATCCTATTCTGTACTGGGAGTGAAGACAGCTTAATTTTGCTCAGATGCCTCTTTATCAGACTTAAGGTTCTTCAAGGTGCCATAAATCTACGACACGGGGTCAACGGCTGTACTTCGCTTCCGCTACTACGGATTTTCACGCCCGAAAAAATCCATCGTCCTTCGCCGGGCTTGCACCTACGACCTTGGTTATATGAAGTTAGCATGGTAGTCAATACACCACGGAGGGTGACTTTAGGTTTGGATTTTTATATATAGGTCACCAGACCACATTGTGGCGACATTCTTGCTAACATCAGTCTGAAACCATTTCTATTTAAACGTCATTTAGAAACTGAACACATCACCCACGTAAATAAATCCGCTGAATTTTTACACGAAAAGCTAACGAGTGGACACAAATGGTGACAATAAGAATGCTCTTGAAGCGTCTTATCGCGTTAGCTACACAACAGCTAAAATGCAAAAACTTCATTCAATAGCAGAAGGGCGGTCATGTATAAATGACGTAGTACAGTACAAACTTGGAGAATCTTTTACAAAAATAATGAATATAGTACCATTGTCCAACAATAGGAACAACCGCCGAATTATAGACATATCAAATTATGTTGAAAATTAAATTTTAGAAAGAGTTCATGCCAGTCCTTTTGCGATTCAAGTTAACGAATCCACTAATGCTGCTATTTTAGCCATTTTGTTAATTTTCGTTCGTTTTATTAACGTGTCAATGGAAGAGTATCTATTGCCCTACAGACCCTTAAACAAGAGAACTAGGAGGGAGATATATTTAAATTAACCGACGGATACTTTCGCGAAAATTCAATACACTGAACTTGCTGTGTAGGCATTTGTTCAGATGGTGCGAAATATATGGCAGGGTGCTATGCTGGGTTTGTTGCCAAAGTGAAATCGGTAGCGCCGAACGTTTCTTGGACACGTTGTTGCATTTATAGATACGCTCTTGTTTCTAAACACATGCTCGATGGATGAAATCTGTACTGACGATGTGGTGAACATAATTAATTTTATTAAGGCTCGGCCATTAATAACAAATTAAGTTATAGGTCTACATGTAGTAGATGGTCAATATTTAGAAATTCCTTGAACAATTGTGTCCTATAAATTCTCGCATCTTTGCAGTGCTATGTGAGGAAATTGTAACAATTTATAAGTGTTTATTGTCTCACATTGAAGTTCGGTGGCTATCACGAGGTAATATTTCCAGACTAAATCAGCTTAAAGACAAAGTTAACGTTTTTATCACCAGCCATGCCTTTCACAAAGCGAAGTGCATGGGAGATGAAATCTGGTTTCAGGCTTTAGCTTACTTGGCAGAATTTTCTCAAAAATTAACAATGTAAACTTAACCCTCCAGGGGTCAAATATAATTGTTTATATTGTGGAAAACCTAAACAAATCTTTCATTTAAAAACTTAATTTTTGGGATTCGCGTTTCAAACCACTATCTTTCTTTGGACGAAAATGTCAAGAACGTGATCAAAGAGAATCTGAGGAATTTGGGAAACCTTCAGAAAATATTTCCCTGTTATATCCTATAACAAATGGATTCGTAGTTCCTTCGAAGATTCAAGAGTTTTAGAATCCATAATAAGAGTAAATGAAAAGGAGACCAGCCTGGCTTTCACCGTGCGGAGGATCCCCAAAGACTAGTTTCCCAGGCGCACACTGACTGTGGCTAGCTTCCTTCCATTGCCGTGGACAGGACCGCGGCTATTGTAGAGCAAAATTAGTCAGCGATTGGACGCCCCCAACAGCGCCTTGTTTCAATTAACCTAATCACCTAAATCGTCACAATACTTTCTATCAAGTGCCGTTAATGATAATTTTAAACAATACATATATTTACGCTAACTAGCCCCCATGTGCTACAATATGTTTGAATAAATTTCGTTTTCTATTTACATAATTTGTTCTATCCTTGCTAATGAAACTCCTAGATAATTTAAGTCCATAACTTGTTTAATAGGGGTATTAGCAATCATAATTTTGGCTACAACAGGGTCGTTTCCATAAATGCTATTATTGTTGTTTTCTCAACTGAATTTCCATATTATATTCAGTGGCAACCATATTTAAACTGTAAATAGCTCTTTAAAATTATCTTCAAAATGCTTTAACTGTTGGGTCATCTGGAAAAGCTGAAGTTTCCCCATTGATCCTATGTATTTTAGAGTAAGTAGTTAAAACTTAATTTTACGAATTGCACTCTTTAAATAAATTTTAAATAATTCGGATGAAAATGGGCGCCTTAATTTATTTCAATGTCATTTTCTGACGCATTTATATATATATATATATATATATATATATATATATATATATATATATATTTATACAATCAGTTACATTATATAATTAATACACATATGTACATAAATGTGTGTATGAGTATTAGTTTCAATTATACCATAACAAACCTTTTAAACCTTTTAAATACTGACTTATTTGTCATATCGTGATACTGAATACAATTCCAATTAGAATGTCTGTTGAATAGGATAAGCCTACTTCTATTTAAAAACAGGTGCTGCAGCAGCTTTGATTTTCTTAGATTATCTTTACCTACAGATGATGCAGCGCTTTATGTTTTGTCCTACTGCGCAAGCTGGAGGAAATCTTTGCGACATAATCAATATTGAACTTTATTTTTTGTACCTAGGTGTACATTTATTGTTCATATCTCTGTCTTTCTTTCTTTACCCTCCTATATGTAGAACGTACCAGCCAGCGTGTGAGGCCAAATGCCTGTTGAGGACCAGAGGCCCTAGATTTGAGAGAAGGTAGAATGGAACCCGGAGAAAATGTGCAGATACGCCGCTTTGTCCACCACAAATTCCATATGTGGTCCTTTTGGGATAGAACCCGGGCCTGTTAGGTGAGAAGAGAGCGGTCTAACTACTCACTCATGGCGCCGCCTTCAATTAATATTTATTCACTGATAAAGAAAGCTCTCTCTGTGAGCATTTTCCCTGGAAGTGTGGGCATTTCGAAAATTATGATACGAGGGTTGGGGCAAAAGCCAGATATATGAACGGATCACAAATGTATATGTGTCGTGTGGAAGTTCTGCAGACATAGTGCGTATGCAGAACAACAGATGGCTCTGTGATATCTGGTGGTAGCGCAGCGAGGACTGTGAAGTCAGTCAGTTGGTGAGTGTCATGGGAGATGGAACTAGCCCGTGTTGAGCAGCGCGCCTACATTAAAATAGCCGTTCTCCGAGGAAGACATGCGATGGAATGTCACAGTGAATTAGTGGAAGCCCTTGGGAATAATGCCCTAGCATACCGTACAGTAGCACGGTGGGTAGGAAAGTTTCAGAAAGGACGTATGTCAATTAGTGATGAGCAACGTTCGGGACGACCTGTCAGTGTGCGGACCGACGTGGGATCTTGTCATCGAGCAGCTCCCGGATGAAGACAGACGATGGAGGCTACTGGAGTTAGAGAAAGCAAGTGACATCGAGAAACACAAATATATTGCGAAATGAACAGCTACTATGCAAAATCGTAACGCGGTGGGCAACGCATGCACTGACGGAGATTCAAAGGTGAGTGCGCTATGCAATATGCTCCGACCACCTTGCACGCTGGCAACAGGACCGCGATCAATTCTTGTCACGAATGATGTCATCGATGAATTTCGGGCCAGGGCATACGAACCAGAACTGAAACGTCAGTCCGCGGAGTGGCGACATGCTAGATCACCAAGGAGGCAGAAATCCTGTCAGAATCCTTCCCCAGTCAAATTGATGGTGATCATCGCGTATGACATCCCTGATGGGAAGAATTGGAGAACCCGCCGTATTCTCCCGACATTTCGCCCTGTGACAACATTGATCTCATTCGAAAGATTAAGGAACCACTACGTGGTAGGCACTTTGCAACACGAGAGGACATTGCTAATGCTGTGAGCGAACCCGATTCACACATGGTGCGGCAAATGCTGCGGTAGTGGTATTCAGCGCATCCTACATCGTTGGTAACGTGTAATGACAGTAGCAGGAGACTATTTTGAGGGTCTTTAGGCCTAGGTTTGTCATGTTAACTGTATGTTAATTGTGTTGTCATTCTTTTGCACTGTGAAGGTCATATTTCCCTGTATACTACCATAATAAATTAGTGTGTTACGATATTCAGTGCTATTCATTGTTCACACATGTAGTTAACGCCTTGTCCTTTCGTCTGTATGTCGCCCTCCGTGGTGTAATGGTTACCATGTTAGCTTCATATGCCCAAGGTCGCGGGTTCAAACCCGGCGGAGGACGAAGGATTTTTTCGGGTGTAAAAATCCTTAGCATGGCTTGTGAAGTAAAGCCGTTGGTCCCGTGTCGTAGATTTACGGCACGTAAAAGAACCTCAAGCCTGAGAGAGAGGCCTCTGAGCAAAATTAAGCGGTCTTTCACGCCCAATTTAGAATGAGACGCTGAGAACCATAGCAGTTAAAGAGCGTCCATAAAAAACACGCCATTTCACTTCGTTTGTATGTCACAACGGACTGGTATCGTCAAGAAAATAAATAGTTGCCATAATTTTTGCCCCAATCCTCGTAGTTAGAGTATGTACCACTTGTTGGCTACATCAGAGACCAAAGGCTAGAATTTCAGCACCACGATATACTTTGGTGATGTTTTTAGGACAGAATAGGGACTAATCAATTACCATTTACAAAAATACCTATCGCTATTAGTTTCAAATCACATTTCGTGATTCTTAACACATAACCGAAAAAATCCAATATTTTCCATTCACATGACTTTCTCTACTTGTTCTATAAAGAAGCTACTCTTACAAAAGATTATTCTACATCAGGCTAATTGAGGTAAACATCAGCAGAATGGACTTATTACTTACTTCATTGTAAGTTTAAACGTAAGCTTAAAGAGATAGCCAAATATTTTGAAAGCTTTTGCTATATGAATCAATTGAAATTCAGTTCTCTTTGTGTGGTTCTGAGTAAAACGAAAGAGGTATGAAAGAAAAGATTATTTCCCGCCTTAGAAATGTTTGAGTAATTTAAAAATGAAAGTAACACTAATGAATATCTTAGAAAGGCTTGCAATAAAAAAGGGAATCTAAAAAAAAAAAAAAAAAAAAAAAAAAAAAAAAAAAAAAAAAAAAAAAAAAAAATTCCGACATTGTCGTTAATTTTGTTTTAACGACATCCACATTTTTTGTCCAGTAAGTTTTTGATTGTTTCTTACGGTTTACTAGTTACACAAAAGTTATCCAGTATAAAGAGGTTTTCACTAGCTATTCCAAGAAATATCAAGATGTACATTTCGTTTTTGATAAAATACCTTAAACATATGCTATTATAGTCAAAATTGTTACAACCATTTTGGAGAAAATAAAAATCTTCTAATAGTGTTCCATGTAAAAGGTGATCGGGTATTTTCTTGAAAATCTTCGTGTCGTATCCTTGGAAGATATGAGCCTTAAATACAAAGTTTGGAAGTATTTGACAGATATTTCGTTTTTGGGATATGCCGTCCACACACACACACACGCACACACACACACACAATATTTTAATTGAGATTCATTTATGGGCACCCTTTAACGTCCCATTCTCTATTGGGCTTAATTTTGTGAAGAGAATTCTGTATCAGACTTTAAGTTCTCTTATGTGCTCTAAATCTACGATACGTGACCAATGAATTTAGTTCCTTTCTTAAGGACGCCATGCTAAGGATTTTTAGCCCCGAAAAAATCCATCCCCTTCCGCGGGTTTGAACTCGCGACCTTGAGATCTATGATACCCTCAGAACACGCAGGACGAGATACTATATGCACATTAACATTTTTATAAAAATGCGCTTTTTTATTCAGGGGGTCTCAAATATATTTCTGGTGAAATCTCGATGTCAAAATGAGAAGAGAAAATGTTCAAGAGAAAATTAATAATTAAGGACAAATAATTTTACCTATGCAAAATACGCAGGTATTGAAAGATCAATGCGGAAGCCGGAATAATACAAAATATAGATCTAAAATACGATCGTTTTCGAGAACTTTAAGAGAGCTGGACACCGTATCTAATGGCCCTTTCTGTTAATTTGCTGCGCATAGGAAAAATATTGGAATGTTATCGGCATAGGTGATAATAGGTGAAATTTGACGTCTTTGTCATTGTGAGTACATATAGAAAGAAAAAAAAAAACTGTACCTTTCGTAGGCATTTGTTTAAGAGGTTTCATCCTTGGCATAAAACTAGGGAACTAAAAAGTCTGATGTGCTCAACTTTCTCTAGCTGTTCCATGTACAAATCATTCTTACAAAAGATTATTCTTTTATATATACCATGTTAATCGTATTAACATTAACAGAATGGGTCTTATTACTTGCTTCCTTACAAATAGAATGAAAATAAGGAGATATACTGGACTAAAGCGATAGTCAAATCTGTTTAATACTGGTCGCTATGTAAAAAATTAAGGTTTGGTTCGCTTTGCATGGTGACGTTTCAGAAAACGGTGGTTTAAAACTGAAACGAGTAACAAGAAATATCTCGAAAATGGTCAACTCTACAAGAAAAATGTATATCACATACTTAAATTATGTGTTTCAACATGTTTTGAGCGGTAAATGTTAGCCTATCTCATACGGTTTAACCGTTATGCAAAATTCTGTAACACTCATCTAGAATGAAGAGGTCCTCAGAGACTATACCCAGAAAATTTCAAAAATACATTTTATTTTGTATGGTGTAATTACGTATCATTAATGTTGGGTGTTTCAATCAAAATCTTTAGCCATTTTTCAGAAAAACAGAATTTTCAAAAATGTTTCCATGGGAGATGGGAGATTTTGTTGAAAATCTTTGGTTATCATCCTTGGAAGTTATTTAAACATACCTAAAAATCTGACGTGATCCATTCATATGACTTTCTCTACATCTCGATAAAAATTATTGTTAAAAAGCTAATGCTTCTATGTAGTTTATAGTACTCGAGATAAAAAAGCAGAAATATTCTTATTATTTGCTTCCTTGTAAGTAGAAGCAAAATAAGGGAGTACCATAGGTTAGAGTGATAGACAAAAGTTGGTTGCTATGTGACTGATATTCTTTTGTTTGTATGAACAGGAGTTGACAAATTGCCGTATGAGAAAAGTATGACTTTTAAAGCTGAAACCAAAAACAAGAAATATATAAAAAAGATCAACTCCACGAAAAAAATGTTTATAACATAAATTTTGTGTTTTAAAGTGCTCTACATTTTTTATGGCAAGTTTTTGTCCATCTCTTACGGTTTAGTAGTTATGCAAAATTCCGTAAAATTCATCCAGAATAAAGTATAAGGCTATTCCCAGAAAATTCAAAAGTTACATATCATTTGCCAGGTAAATATCTTTAATATACGATATTTTAATCAAAATCGTTGAAGCAATTTTTGAGAAAATAAAAATTTTCGAAAAATGTCCCATATAAAGTGTAGCTATGGGTGGGTGGATTTTTCTCAAAATCTTCGCGTTGCATCCCTAGAAGATACTTAACTTAAATACCAAGTTTGGTATTTTACCGACTTTTCGTTTTTGAGATATCGTGTTCACAGACACACGGTCACATGGACACACACGGACCTTTTTCTGAATACCTTTTTGGATACAGGGGACCCTAAAACATATATTTCCGGTGAAATCTCAGTATTAAATTTTTGGGTGGAGTGCAATACCTTCTCTATACACTATATACATACGTGTAGAGAAAGCAATATGACGTTTGGTATTTATGGTCTTTTCATTTTTGTAGTATAATGTACAGAGGCATGCAGACACATACATACACTCAGGGACATTTTTCTAAAATTACTTTTTTGGACTCAGAGGACTTCAAAACATATATTAGTGGTGAAGTCTCGACATTGGAGTTTTGGGTGGCATACAATACCTTTTGTAGCTTCTAAGTACATTGGATGTACATAAGTGCTAGAGAAAGCAAAACGCGGAATAAGTGCCTTAATAAGACAGCTACAAAATATTAGAATGTATTAAATTGTAATAATAATACAATAGCCTCATATTGTATGTTGAAATTTTTGAATATTGGTGGAATATGGATAGGCAAAGGAGAGCATCTTCATGTATCAGCCGTCCAAAGATAACATTTACTTGGCGCCTGGTAGCCCATACATCTTGTACTATTTTTTCAATGTATAACGATGTATGCACTGCTACCAAAACACTCACACTACTTTTGTTGGTGTTTAAGCAAACGTTGGTGTTGTATGTCCAGGACTTATCCAGCAGTCAACAATCTCCAGGAAATAGAAGGGAGGAAGCACGCACAAGGGTGAATCAAAGCTCTTTTCAAGCTTCGACCCTCTCTGTCAAATCCTATTACTTCACACTCTGTCATCAGAGGAGGGTGGGGGTACATGCTCCAGTGCAGAATCCATTTACCGATCGCGTGTATTCCCAGGAGCGTGTTGATGTCAAGATATGGCTTGAGAATTTCATTACCACTTTGTGTTATTAAATTGTACACTACATTAATTTCACGGCATATATGTTTCTATCAAACATCCTTGAAGCAATTCAGAAATTTTGAGTGCCTCATAGAGTACAGATTTTTGTGCCGCAATTCTCTTGGTTCTGTAAAAATTTAAATGGAGTAGAAAAGTAAATTATTTGAAAATATTTAAGGTGTAATTTCTTGATATATTAATATGTTAAATTTATTTACTGAAACTAAAAATAATTAAAATGCTATAGAGAAAAACTTCCGATGTGTTCCATTCAATTCTCTACATCTCTGTAACAAATTATTCTTCTATTTATTTCATGCTAAAATATTAGCAGAAACGGTTTTGTTACTTACTTCCTTGTAAGTAAAGGGAAATAAGGGAATACACTCGGCTAAACCGACAGTCAAATGTTTTAAAATGTGGCTGCTATGGGATTGAAATCCGTTTCTTTGCGTGGCCAAGCGTTGACAAGTTCCCATATGAGAAAGTTTCAAGTATTTTAAAACTGAAATGAATAACAAGGAATATATCGAAAACGCCTAACTCCACGAAAAAAAATGTATATAACATAAAGTGTGTTTTATCGTGACCTACATTTTTTGTGTACTAAGTTTTTGTCTATCTCTTACGGTTTACCACTGATGCAAAATTCAATAAAAGTCATGCAGAATAAAGAGGTTTTCAGAGGCTATTTCCACAAAATTCGAGATACACATTTTATTTGGGATGTAAATGTTTTTAATATACGGTATTTTAATCAAAATCATTACATCCATTTTTGAGAAAATCAAAAACTAAATTGTTTCTATGTAAAGGATAGCTTGTGGTGGGAGGATTTTCTTGAAAATCTTCGTGTCGTATCTTTAGAAGTTACTATACCTAAATATTAGGTTTGCTATGTAAACGGTATTTTTGTTCTTTAGATATGCTGGCCATAGACACACAAGCACACACGGACCTTTTTCCAAAATTTATTTTTTTGGATTCAGGGGGACCCAAAACATGTATTTAATTCCAGTAAAATCTCAGTATCAATTTTTATGGTGCATTGCCATACCTTCTCTATACAATATGTATATGGTACGTGTAGAGAAAGTAAAAATTACGGTAGAGAAAGAATATTTGTCTAAAATTGCCAAATAAGATACTGACTCTTTGACCCGTTCACTTTTAATGGAATTCTATAACATCCATTGCCACTCCCATGGCTGAGCCGAATTGTAATGCTCATGCGAACGGAAGGGATGTTTCATTTTGACCTGATTGGAAGATGGGGCGGAAGATTTGACAGTTACTGTTTCACGGTTCATTGGCATGAATTGGTGATCAGCGATACATATCTCGAAATGCTTTCAAATCCACAGTCTCGTAGAAAGGCGAATTAATATTGCACTCTGCACTAGCTTTCCCTCTCTGGGAAATGCAAATGAATATTTCAGGAAACTAAAAACATATCAGACTTGTATTCACTATTTCAGTTATGGAAATTTTAGCTAAAAAAAACCTGTTTTTATTTTTCAACACGTATTAATCATATAGCAAGTACAGAAGGTACTCTGTTCCACACAAAAATGTAATGTTGAGACTTCAGTGTAAATATACGTTTTGAGCTTCCCTGAATAAATATATATATATAAAGATCCGTGTGTATATTTGTGAATGTGCCTGTGAACAGCATTGCTCAAAAACAAAAAGACCATTAAGTACCAAATTTGGTATTTGTATTTAGTATTTTTCAAGAATGCGACACCAAGTGCTTAAGAAAATGTTTTTGAAAATATTTTTTCTCAAAAATAGCCGACAATTTTGATTAAAATACTTTATATTAAATATATTTACATGCCAATTAATATATATCTTTAATTTTCAGAGATAACCTTTGAAGACATCTTCATCCTGAATGAATTTAGCATAACTGATAAGAGATACACAAAATATGTGGCATACTTTTTTTTCTTTCTGATAGAGTTTAAATGTTTCAGAGATATTCCTTGTTTACTGTTCAATTTTAAGCTATTAAACTGTTTCAAACGGGAGATTATCTTTTGCTTTATCCATTTTATTTTACTCCTAACCTTACAAAGAAAACCGAATTTCAAACTTTTCACATAGCCACAGGTTTTTATAAGTTTTGCTATCGCTATGGCCTGGTATATGTAGATAAAGGAATAATTCTTTATAGCGACAGTTTGTGGAGAAAGTCATGTAAATGGAACACAAGATATTTTTAATGTTAATTTCTAAATCTTCAACCTCGGAAAATTTTGCTTTTTTATTTTCTGTATCTATTAAGGTTTAATTCCAAAAAAAATCCTATAAATATATCTAAATTACATGTTTTAAGGAAATGATACCAGAAAACTTATTTTAGTAT
Organism: Hymenopus coronatus; assembly: GCA_030762935.1. Classification (NCBI taxonomy): domain Eukaryota; kingdom Metazoa; phylum Arthropoda; class Insecta; order Mantodea; family Hymenopodidae; genus Hymenopus; species Hymenopus coronatus. The sequence goes on along the minus strand of CM060882.1, from coordinate 100,003,838 downwards.
TGAAATGATTTATTTCTGATTAAATATGTCTCAAACTAGGACTATATAATGTACAAGTTTTATTGAAAGTATTCCTATTTAATAAAATAAATATAAAATTATTACTCCACTCTGAGTATTGTCTTTATAAAAAGGCGTGGCTGTATATATTTTTTCAAAGCACACAACTCAGATTATTTGAATTTGGCGACCATAAAAATTTGTATCCATTTCTATGCATATTCTAATATTACCTTTCTTTTACGATCCCAATTTATCATTCTTGGTCATTTCTCTCACACATCACCCAGTTTCCTACACTTTCTCCTTTCATAGTTTAAATTTTCCCTATCCCATTTTTAGTAAATTCACCTACGTTTGCATGTGTTGTATCCCCGAGCGCATATCTCAAAAACAAAAGAAGGATAAACATATATTTCCGGTGAAAACTTGCTTTCAAATTTTGGGGTGGAAAATACAATAGATTTTCTGCGCACATTTACATTGTACGTGGTTATGAAAGCAAAACTAAAGAAAATGTTTCCAAAGTATGAAGCTTTTTCAGCAAAGCGTGAAAATATAAAAAAGGAGAAAAGGTTCAAAATATGTAAACAGTCCGGTTCGTTAATTTATAAATGGAATTTGTAGAATTTATGCATATTTTATAACGCAAAATCATCACTTACTTGGATTTAATCGGTCATACTAATTGAAAAACTAAAATTAGAGAAAGCAAAGAAAAATAATTTACTGTTTTTGTCCTTGCTTAGTACTAATAATTACAAGGTAGGTACTAGTAAAAATGCCGGTTCTTCAAGAATAAAGGGCGTTTAATTTCACATGTGACGTCATAGAGAAAATCCTACTTTTCTCAACTGTATCAGACTCGATGGAAACACTAGGTTGTGTTTTACAATTTTTTTTTTTTTTTTTTTTACAGAGAACTGAATGAATAAAACATTAGAAAACCGGACATTGCTAGTAGTGTCAAGCAAAAATCTCTGTATTTTCGGTTCATGTTTGTCGAGAATTCGCTTACTAAAGTTGACACAAGTCACGTTCGTTCGACTTTACCCACTCGCTCTCTCTGTCCCTCCTTCTCTCTCTCTCCTTTCCAGGTAGTAATTCTGCACGGCCTTTGGAGAAATGGGTAATCAACTCACGGGCTGCGCATAATGTGGTGCTTTTTTTTTTTTTTTTTTTTTTGGTAGTGTTGAACACCCGCTTTTACTACTTGTGTGGATGATACTGGTGATACATGGAGTAAAAAAGGAGCACAGATGGAATACGATGGTGGGGGAAAACCGGAGAACCCGAAGAAAATCCTCCCCTGCGCCGCTTTGTCCACCACAAATCTCAGATGCGGTCGTTTGGGATTGAACCCGAGCGAGAGGTGAGAGGCGAGTGACCTAACTACTCTGTCACGGCGCGGCCATTGTGTTGCTAACTCACTTTATTCTTTTCATGTGTGGAAAATGAATAAAAGTTATCAAGGATTCTTATAGAAGCATTAACAATAGGTCTCACTTCTAGCTTCAAATATGTGTTTTATACTGAGTCTTCAGATTTATTCGGTCTTTAACGCCGTGGATTTAAATGCATAGCGTCATAGTTCAGTGAGCCCCTTGTTTCAAAAGAGAGGTGCGGAATTTGCTTACTTCTCTTGCACTTAAAACGAAGCAAGTAATAAGACAATTCTGCTAATACTTATCTCGAGTGGCATGACGTACCTGGACAAAAGAATAACTTTTGTAAGAGTATTTTGTTTTTGAAACAGCTAGAGAAAGTCATGTAACACATCCGATTGTTTTTTGAATTTCAGATGTTTATTTCTATGTATGTGTTATAATGACTTAATAATTAATACAAACATTATTTCAGAGATCAAAAAGCATATTGTTCATAAATGTAGTTAAGTTAATTTATGAGTGTGCTTATAAAGAGTGTTCAGATTTATTCGGCCTTTGCCACCAGGGACTGCATGCATAGCCCACTTTGTAAACAGGTTGATGTACGGACAGTACAGAACTCTTTTCAACAGCACGTTTTCTACAGTATTTAGTTTTGTGTATTTTCTTAATTTATTCGGTGTAGGCCTGTTTTCTGTTTCATTAAATGCTGTAAAGAGTATGATCAAAAAGTTATTATAATGGGAAGTTGTACCATTAAAGCCCTCTACGTTACCATTTTAAACACAAATGTTATGAGCCATTTCTGAGAAAATTAAATATTTAAAAAAAAATCTTGCATGTAAAGGGTAATTTGGGCTGGGAGATTTTCTCAAAATTCCTCGTTATATACTACGTTTTTGAGTCATTCATCTCACAGACACATTCACGCGCAAACTTACATTTTTCTAAAAATTATTTGTTTATATTATTCAGAGTTCTTAAAGCACATTTCCGGTGAAATCTCGGTATCGTATTTTTGAGTGGACTACAGTATCTTCTCCACCTCCTATATACATTGTACAATGTGGACGAAAAGGTGCAAATAAAGAAGAACCTACAACTTTTAAACAAGTCAGGGTAGCTGAAAATTCTGAGTGTAGGTTTATAACTTTATTTGTCGAATACTAATTGATAACCTTCCCTTGTTGACTTTGCATTGGTTATTTTTAGCCGCGAAGAGACATGTTATCGATTTGATAGGTGCATTGCGGTTTGGATGAGTTCATTCGTAATTCGGTAACAATGGATTTGTTAATATTATACAAGATTCTAAAATAAATAATTTGCCTTATGTATAAATAGATGCCGTGCCCGAGCAAAGTAGTTAGACCGCTCGCCTCCTATCTAGTCGGCCCGGATTCGATCCCAAGCTCCTGCATGTGGGATCTGTGGTGGATGAAAAGGCGTCTTAGTGGGTTTTTTTCGGGTCCTCTGGTTTCCCCTACAACTAATTTCACCAATTCCTCCATAATTATTCCTGTCATCCATTTCCCTTGCATTTCATATCATCCACTTCCTCTCGCTCATGCTTGACTACCATCCGTCCATTCGTTCCTGGTCCTCCATTCATGGTTTCGTGTTCTTGGCTTCCCGACAGTTTCTAATTCCTAGGCGCCCACTTGTAAGTCCTAGGAGAATAATGTGACTACGAAAAAAATCTATTAGTAGATAAATGTGTATATTAATAATTATGCAAATTTCTTTTGAGGCTGTTTTTATTTAACTATCCCTCAGACAATAAACGAAAAGTAAACTTATTTTCATAGGTATGGAAATTGCTCGACAAGAGAAGGAGGAAAACAAAAAGATAAAGAAGAAATGATGGCGAAAAAGGAAGTGGAGATTGATGATGACATGAGAGATTATGACTATGCTACTGATGGAAGAAGAGGGGAACTTTGATGATTTACTTTGTGAGCGGGGAAGTAATTATCTCTGCTTGTCCTTTGTTGACAGGAGAAGACTGAAGACCCACAAATAATCTGTAGCCATTAGCTCCAAGACCCAGTCATCGTTTAACTCAGCCTTTCCACGACAAATTGCCTGTTCTGCTGAAAATATTAGGAGGATAAAAATTGTTTAACACGAAACTCAGGCAATCGATCACACTAGCAGAATGCGCTTATACAACCCACCATCCCCCCATTTTCTTTGATTATTGTGTGAAACATTTTCTTTTGTCTAGTTGATAAGTGTTTAATTGTTAGCGAAATAGGTTCATAAATCGGACATAGTGATTTTGATTTTAGCAATTGGTTAACTCTAAGTTTTAATAAATCAAATATATAACATTAAATAATAATATTGAGCAAATAATTTGTCGTTTCTGTCACCTTATGAAAACACTATTCTGCGGACGGGAATAGGCTGTAAAATGTTTTCAACAATTTCATTTTTAAAAATTGTTGGCGAAGAAGTTAAATTCAACCAATTTCAACCTAGATTCACGAATAGATATCGTATGATAGTTTTGGCATTCTATCACCAACATAGTACATTTTTGACATCTTTCAGCTCAAAGGAGTAAATGTTGATCCAGTTAAACACATGCATGCATGATTTTATTACATTTTTCTTGTATATAAAAAGGAATAAGAAAAAACACTAAACTTAAGAGACAGTCAAGTCATTGAAGAGCTGGTCGCTAAATTGTGGAATTGAAATCTTGATTGAGTAGGAGCAAAAGAACATCTTTTTTGAGGAAAATATAGACAATAATGAAACCAATCACAAGGGAGTCAATAGGAAAGTTTAAATATTTCAGAATTGTTTATTGAAGGGGATATCAAGCTAAACTGCTCCACAAACCCAAAGTCCAATGTTCGATTCCCAGCTATCGCTCATTCTTAACATGGTTTTTTTACTTTCTCTACACGTACTATGTACAAAGTGTACAGAGAAGGTATTGTATTGCACCCAAAAGTTCGATACCGAAATTTTACCGGAAATACATGTTTTGAGGCACCTGAATCCAAAAAAGCATTTTCAGAAGAATGTCCGTGTGTGTTTTTGTGTGTGTGTGGGGGTGGGGAGGGGCAGCATAGTTCAAAAATGAAAATACCTTTAATAGCCTAATCTGGTATTTAGGTTTTGTATCTTCAAAAGCGTTAGAACCATTTTTGAGAAAATAAAAATTTACAAAATTTGTCATGTAAAGGGTTATTTGTGGTGGGAGATTTTCTTGAAAATCTTCCTGTCACATTTTTGGAAGATACTGCACCTAAATACCAAGTTTTGAATTTAACGGTCTTTTCGTGTTTGAGCTATGATGTCCACAGACACATACACGGATCTTTTTCTAAATGTTTTTCGGACTCAGGAGTCCGCAAAAAAGATGTATTTCCGGTGAAATCTCTACATCAACATTCTGGGTGGAATACAAAGCCTTTTCTAGCTATTATGTATATTGTATGTACATACGGAATAGAGAAAGTAAAATACACGTAGAAGCACCTTTGTTGACGACGCTGATTATGTACCCCAAATATGCTGTCTAATATATGTTGTGCAAATTGCAAAACTTGGATAAGATATTAATATAAAACTAGACTAGTGAAAATACTTGATATAGCATAAACGATGAGTGACATGTGAAATCGGAGCTGCTTAAATCACACTTGATCCTGTACAATGTGTAAGTTTCCACTTGTGAAATGGATGATTCAAGCATGGGCTTTATGAACTTTATTATTTAATGCCACCGCTCATCTCTCACCGAGGCATTCCGCGCACGATCAGTGGGGACTACGTGTACGATTTTTGGTGAACAAAACGGCGTCTGAGCTGGTTTTCTCCGAGTTCTCTTATCCCCTGACATTCATCCACCAGTTGCTCCATCATTACCATTTATTTAATCCATTTTGCATTATTTCGTAATATCTTCCACATTCTCATGCCTAACTACGGATGGACTCTTCGTTTCGGGGTCTTCATTGTGATTGAATGCTCATCGACTGGTCTCTAACCTAAGACACTCGCTTCTTATCCGTGGGGTGTAAGTCAGCTATGTGAGGATGGTAAACCAAACAAGTATGTTGTGTGATGCCATACTATGCGTCCAAATATTTTTACAGTTGCATGAGGAGAATCCCGTCTAAAATTGAAAAACGCATTTCGCTCACTGCGGTCCTGGAAGGGATGAGATGAAGGGAACCACACATACCGGCACCTAGGAACCGGAAAAAAATATAATAGAGACGCGCGGAAGTCATTAACAATTCCATGTTGATCGCCTCGAGAAATTGACGAGGAACCACAGCTTGGAGAGAGTGCGACATTGCGATCCTTACGGCCTCAATCTAAAGCTCCAAGCAAGGCCGATGAAAAATATTTTACAGTGCGCACACATCCGCGCAACCACACCTGAAAGATGAAGAGAAGGAGGAAAATAAATGAGAGAATTATCCGTGTTAGAGAAGGATCTGTATTAGGCTTAGCCGACCAGGAAAACCAAGTGAATGCGCACTCTCCCGTGATCGAATCTAGAACCTGCGAAGACACCTAGCTCGGTAATTTTACAATATATTTTATATAAATCCATTAGTGTAAGCATTTCTGTTATTTCAAGTTATTATTTCTAGGCAACCAATCAAGCTTTGGGGAGTTATTGATCAAAATATAGTAGTAGCCGTTTGAGTCAATATCATAATCTACATGTAGGTACAAAAGCCAGGGATTGCTAGAGACAGAATTTGTCTTAATTAGTCGTAATTTTTCACAATAATACATATATTTATATCCACTGATTCTTATTATATCAGACTTAGGTCACTGTTGTGCTAGGGTTGTATATATTATGTGTATATATGTCTTTTAAGTGTAATTATCTATGATAAGAGGGTGCATTTATGGAGGTGTACTCTGTGCTGTAAATTTAAATTGGTATATTTGAATATCTTTTTATCTTTATTTTCGGATTCACTCTTAATTTTTATTGTTGTTTAATATTGCTTTTGACTGTGTATTTCCTTTGTCTTTTTATTTTCGTGTTTACTCTTTTAATTCTTTGTTGTGGTTGTTGTTTTAATATTGCTTGTAATGTGTATTACAAAAGCACGTACGGTCTGTGGACCCGTGCGACTGTTGAAATTCTATGTATGATATTGCTATATTAATAAATACACTTATTCATTCATTCATTATTCATTCATACTAAAGAAAAACTAAACTCTGTGACGCAACATCCCGATATGGGGTCAATAACTAACGAACGCCTAATCGCTGCATCCACCCACCTTTGCCCATTACAGGCATCATGAGTGAGGGGCAGTGCTGGAGGGTAGGGAGTGGCTAGCGCCCTGAAAAAAAAACAAATACTCGCTGGAGAAAAGTAGTAGTGTTTGAACATTCAAAGTATTGTTAATTACATAAAACATTTTGACCTAAATAGTGTGCTTTAACGAGTTTTAAATGTAATGTGGAGAACGATTATCTCCTATCTCTTAAGATTTGCCAATCATACAAAAGTCTTTCAGAATTAAAAGGACCTAAAAGGCAATTCCAAGAAAATGCAATAAATAAGTGTTAAATCTTATTAAATGTATCTTATTTTAATAAACATTGTAAAGGGATTTTGGGGGAAAATACAAAAAAGCAAACATTTTCCATTCAAAGAATAGTTTAGGTAAGGAGTTTTCGTGAAAATCTTTTGTGTCAGATCCTTTTAAGTGCTGAAATTAAATAAAAACAAATGTTTCAATTCGAATTGTGTATTCACACAAACATGCTCGTACAGTTCAAACACACACACGTGTAACTTTTGGATGGAGTGCAATATTTCCTCTACTTGATAATAGTTCCACAGTTCTGAATGGTTCTTAGGTTTTCTTTCAGCAAGCAAATCTGTTTCCATCGTATTATCAAGTCTTAAAATGTCTTACTTAATTTAATTAATTTTATTTATATTTTCTTATCGTTTCATTTATATAGCCGCCTTTAACATCCAAGGTCATATCGGAATCGAACCCGGGACCTCCGGGTGAGAAGTCAGTTCGCTGACCACTCGAGCACGAAGGCAGTCAATTATGTTTATAGATTTAATTTAATTTTACTAACTGCAGTTTTCTTTGAGATTTAAACATATTTGGAATTTTGAGTAACATATTATATTTACCCACTGATTACTATATTTTAGAGCTATTTATTATAGTAATAAATAAGTAAATATACATCCCTTATAAAGTAGCAGCATAATGAACAATCAATGCTGAATATTTATACTTTTAACAGTAAATAAATATCCCGCTTCAATTGACGTTGTAAAGAATTATTCAGTGTTTTTTGTATCACTTAGCAGAAAATATCAGTTTTAAAAATTTAGTAAGTTCAATTCATATGACTTTCTAAGCCTGTTCTGCAAAAAACTATTGTTACATAAGGTAATTTTTTTACGCACATCATGCTAATTCGAGATAAACCGTAGAAATTCTATTATTACTTGCTTCCTTCTAAGCAGAAGAAGTTACCTATATAGTTTAAAATTGAAACCGAGACAAGGAATATCTCGTGTTAGACCGCTCACTCCCCCCCATAGGTGGTCCGGGCTCGATCCCAAGTGCCCGCATGTAGGATTTGTGGTGGACGAAGCGGCGTCAGGGCGGGTTTTCTCCGGGTCCTCGGTTTCCCCCGCCGTTCATCATCACTTTTCGTATCATACATTTCGCTTGCTTTTCATATAATCCACTTCCTCATGCTCATGCCTGCTACGAGCAACCACACGTTCCAGGTTCTCCATTATGTGATTTCTTGCCATTGGCTCCTCGACTCGCTACTGACCCCCAGGGGGTGTCGCCCCTACATACGGGGATGGTAAAAAGACTACGAGTTATAAAAAAGTTATTTTCCAGAAAATTCAAGATATGCATTTCGTTTGTCATGAAAATATCTTAAACATATCGTGTTTTAACCGTCGAAAAGTATTCCTTGTAAAGGGTAGCTTGCTGTGGGGGAATTTTCTTGAAAGTCACATCATTGAAAAATACTGATCTGCAATACCAAGCTTGGTATTCATAGACTTTTCATTTTTGTACTATACTACCCACATACACACTGACACATACATACTCACACGGGTCGTTTTCTATAAAAAGCATTTCTTCTCTTTGTACCCAAGGGGTCTCAAGTAATATCTCGTACTTCCGGTAAAATCTGGTATCTATTGCATTTTTGGGTAAAACACAATATCTTCTTCATACACTATGCACATAGTACATGTAGAGAAAATATAAATAAAGGGTATTAAAGCAGTGGCCTTCCATCTTAATAAAGTATTACTAGCTACCTTTAATTATATGTAATAAGTAAGGACACAATATATATCTTACTACAGGGATAATGCATTTAATTCTTTCTTAAATTAAGGAACATTTACACTTTATTTACAATAAAATAATAACAAAAGTCTTGTGTTCCATTCAGATGGCTTTCTCTAGCTGTTCCACAAACAAACAAACTTCCTTTACAAAATATTATTTTTTCATCTATGTCATGCCAATCGAGATAAATGTTTGCAGAAATTGTCTTATCACTTGCCTCCTGTAAATGGAAGGGAAATAAGGGAGTACACTAGGCTAAAATGGTAATCAAAACTTTCAAAAGCTATCGCTGTATGAAACAATTGAGATTCGGTTCTCTTTTGTATTGCCGGGAGTAAAAACAAAAAGTAATGAAACGAATATTAGCTTCCCGATTGGGAAAAGTTTAAGTAGTTTAAACTTGAAGGCAATAACAAGGATTATCTCGGAAACGATTAAGTCTAGAAAAAACGTATATGTTATAAATTGTGTGTTTTAAGGCGACCTATATTGTTTCTAGGTCGTCTCCTTAGCGCGGTGGTAGCGCAGCTGCTTACCAAGCGGGAGACCTGGGTTCGATCCCCAGTACCGGCGTGGGGATTTTTCCCCCGCTGGGAGACCTGGCCCGGGGTGCACTCAGCCTCGTAAGGTCCCTGGGGGCCAATTGAGGAGCTACTTGATGGAGAAGTAGCGGCTCCAGGTCGTGAGGACCGCATTCACCGGCCGGGAGGGACTCGAGGCGCTGACCACGTCTCACCCTCCAATACTGCACCCCATCCATGACGTCTATAGTGGACCGAGATGGGGGACGCAGCGGCCGGGCGGTAGGCCAAGGTTCCCCGTGAGCTGTCGTGCCATGGAGTTATGTTATATTGTTTCTATAGTAAGATTTTATCTATCTCATACAGTTTATGAGTTATACAAAAGTCATCCAGACCAAAAGGTCCTCAGAAGTCCCAGAAAATTCAAAATATACGCTTCGTTTGTCATGAAAATATCTTAAAGAAAATCGTTAGAGCCATTTTTGAGAAAATAAATGTTTCCTAAAAATGATCCATGTAAACGGTAGAGTTCGGGGTGGCGGATTTTCCAGAATCCCTTGTTATCACATTCTCGGAAAATAGTGAACTTAAATAGCAAGTTTGGTTAGACTTTTCGTTTTAGAACTATACGCCTCCCCTCACACACACACTCTCTCTCTCACTCTCTCTCTCTCTCTCTCTCTCTCTCACACATACACACGCGCGCGCATGCTTCTAAAATATTTTATTCAGGGACCTCAAAACCTGTATTTAAGTTGAAATTTCGGTATCGAATTTTGGGTGGAATGCACTACCTTCTCTATCTACTTGGGTGCACTGCATTGTACATAAGCGCTAGAGAAGGAAAAATACATTTATTAAAGTATAGCCATCAATGTCAATAAAGTGTCACTAGCTATATTTATCTATATTTAATAAATAAAGATTTAATATTACTAAGTTCGAAACTGATTACAATGAATTTAATTCTTACTTAGTTTAAGGGGAATTGTTATACCATTTACAATAATAGTTATTTGTATTATAAGTGGCTGAAATAGACTACCATTTGTGAGTGGGATATTTAATATACGAGCGCGTAAGCGCGAGTGTTCTAATTTCTCATGAGCAAATAATAGTAGGTAGTGTTTTGTTTGTTCGTTGCGGCGTAAATCCGTCGGAATAAACACTTTCAATTTTGGTTATTTAAACTACCCTACATTTATCAATAAATGAATTAAAATGGATATTCCCGAATAAGTTTTAAATTATACCAAAAAAGCTGTACTTAATTTGTAACTCTGCAAGTCGAAGGGCTTATAAGACAAGGAATCTTGATTATTTAAATAATTGCGAGCTGCCAAAGGAGTTAAAATACTTGACAATGAAATAAGACACTTATTTTATTTCACGAGAAATAAAGACCTATTGTTACTTTTACCTAGAATACATGAAAGTACACATTTATAGGATAGGATAAAATAATTAAAGAAATGTATTGCAAAAAGCTTACATTTTGGTTTGTTCAACTTGATATTTTCCATAAAAGAGAAATGGAAAAGTAACTCAGACACTAACGTAGTGTCCCTTTGCCCTGTTAACGCGGCAGGAGCTGGTCAGTTTGCCGTGTGGTGCTCGGTAGGTGATGTTTTCGGGTCGGTACGGTAACGGCGCGAGTGCAATAGAAAATACTACTGAGAAATGGGAAACAATACACCAGGTTTTGGAAAAACTCATCTGCAGAAACTGTCACAGGTAAACATATAAACTTTATATACCGTATATATTATTAGTATACGATGGTTCCGCCACGTGGCATTACTTCTATATGTGGCCACTTTTGTTATTTCGTCATTAGAGCCGCATTGTAGTTATTTACTGGTCTTTATAAACATTTAGGGCCCTAAGCTGCAAAGCGTATACCAATGTGGAGTGTCCTAAGCCACAAAGCATAGCCGAGGGATATATTTTATAAGTAGAGGAGTGTAGCAGTTGCGGCCGAAAGCGACAGGCTGTAGCCGAGGGATCTGTGAAGCTAAAACCACAATGATCCCAAGAAGAAGTCAAAATTTCACATCTGAACAACTTAATGTTTTCAACACTTTCAAGTATGGATCACCACTAAAAGTCCTAATTTGTGTGTGTGTGTGTGCATGCCGCGGGCATGTCCGTAGTGGAACCATCGCATAGGTTTACCCAGTTTATTACTTGCATAAATAAGTGATAATCGTTTAAGAACGAATAAAACCATTACTTCCCAGGAAAGCTACGTACTTACCTATAACCTAATTACATAGAAACAAAAGGACCTGAAGTAGGTTATGTCACTGTACTCCTGAAATAAATCTATAAAAACATTAAATCTAAACAGCTAATTCATAAATCACCGTTGCATTCTGACTGATGTTAACATGATTACATGTCATTTCTTTGCGTAATTAGGTTACGACCATTCGTACTTGTAACATTCAACATGTGGGTTTTGTAAATGAAATTTTGAAGTGACTACAGGTTTGTTTTGAAAAGGTAAATTCAGCCGAATAGTAGTTTTGGAAATGAATTTATGACAACGAAGTAGATCATGTAGCGCGTAAGTGTTTAATAGCTTCTGTTGCCCAATTTGATCGCCGTTGAAACTCGCTACCCACAGGTCCTTAGTCATATTGTTTGTTTTTTTTTTTTTATTATTTTTTTTTTACTTTCTCTATATAATATATGGTACGTGGGTAGAGAAAATAATCTATTCCACCCAAAAATCGATACTGAAATTTCACCGAAAATATGTCTTAGGGCTCCGTGTAATAAAAGAACAATTTTAGATAAAAGTCTGTGTCCGTGAACACGATAAGATAAAAATGAATAGTCGCTAAATTATCAAAATTATTTAAGTACACTATTTCCCAAGGATGTACAGAAATTCACGCCACGCCACCTCAAACCACCCTTTACATGAAAAAAATTTCGAAAATTTTGATTTTCTCAAAACTGACTCCAACAGTTTTGATTAAAGCACGCCTGGGTAGTTCACCTAGTAAGGTTTTTTGGGGGTTTTCCCTTATCCTGTGAAGATGAATGCCGAGATCATTTGAGCATAATTTCAACAATTTCATTCATCGTCCGAAGTGACAAACCAGATTAAAGGACTTTAAACTACAAAAACATTGATTAAATAATATTATATAAAAGATATTTACACGACAAATAAGATATATATTTTAAACACTGGAGATAGCTTATAAACCTCTTTATTCTGGACGAATTTAGCCATACAAACAAACGGATTTCAACCACGTAGCAACCAGCTTTTAAAGCAATTGACTATCGCTTTAGCTTAGTGTATTTCATTATTCCCTTCTACTTACAAGGGAGCAAGTAATAATATTACTTCTGCTAATTTTATCTCGATTAACATGAAGTAGATAGAAGAATAAACTTTTTAACAATAATTTGTTATAGAGTTGTAAAAAAAGTCGTGTGAATCGAACACATCAGATTGTTTTTTCGTTCTTTTCTTTCATTCTGAAAAGATGACTCTACTAACCATCCAAATTTGCTATTATTCCATTTTATGTACGCCCATTCTGTCGCACGTTAACTTTCCATCCAAGTGTTCAGAGGCATAGACGATAAAATTGGGCTACTGTATATAATGCAGGTATTGTTTGACGAATAAAGGAATGTTAACATATTAATAATTATTATATGAAATGTGCCAAATTTTAACTAAATTCTCTTACCAGAAGTAATTGCTATGTTACTACAACATGGTTTAAGAGACCATTGCTTACTTTTCACATATAAAAAAATGTGTTCCATTCGCATGACTTTCGCTACATCTCTGCAACAAATTATTGTTAAAAAGCTTACGTTTCTATTTACCTCGTACTAATCGAGAAAAAATTAACAAAAACGGTCTTATTAGTTGCTTCCTTGTAAGCAGAAGCAAAATAAGGGGTTATTATAGAGAACTTCGGCCCCTCTAGAAAAACAAATTTTGGTTTGACTGTAAGTTTGGTTTATACTTGTTACGTTTTCACCAATTTTTGTTATCGGTAAAGCTCCGTAATTAAGTTAAACGCTAATTTATTACGTGCGAGTAGCGATCATTTTTTGTGAATGTTTATGAAGTATGCTGCCAAGAAGGAGTAGAATATAAATAAAGAAGTCTTGTAATACTTTTGCAATGTAAATATACGGTAATACTACACACTAAAGTGCTAAAACCTGAGTTTCATTGTCGGCGGCAGGCGAACAGTTTTATGGAATGCAACACCAGCATGTCGCTAGACGCTGTGCTGATGTATGACAAGTATGTTTCACGCAGATACAGATGTTCAGTGAATTTTATTATGCAGAACTTCGGCCACTCTAAAATCGAATGAAACTAAGTGCGATTGATTAACTTTGTATTTATGATGACAATTTCAAAGCCTGTGGATTTCAAATTTAGCGCGAGGTTAGTGTGTGTATATAAACAGCTAGCAACATTCGTTTTTTAAACTATCTCCCCACCCCTAATCCCCCTCTAACCACTACGGTTCCTGTTAGAGTGCAAAACTGGTATAAGTCGCAGCGGAGAGAGTTAGCGGCCCAACTTGTAAATAATTACCAAATAAGGTAATACCATAGCTTAAAGTAACAGTCAAAAGCTGGTTGCTATGTGACTGAACTTCCTTTGTTTTTATGGACAGGAGTTGACAAATTCCTACATGAGAAAATATATTTTTCAAAGCTGAAAAACAAAAACAAGGGATATCTCAAAAACTAGCAACTCAAGGAAAAAAATGTATGACATAAGTTGTGTGTTTTAATGTACTCAATATTTTTTGTGTGGTAAGTTTTCGACCATCTCTTACGGTTTAGCAGTTATGCAAAATTCCGTAAAATTCATCCAGAATAAAGTAGTCTTCAGAGGCTATCTCCAGAAAATTCAAGATATACATTTTGTTTGCGAGGTAAATAGGTTTAGTATAGGATACTTTATCAAAGTCGTAGAGCCATTTTTGAGAAAATCAAAATTTTCGAAAAAAGTCCCATGTAAAGAGTAGTTTGGGTGGGAAATTTTCTTGAAAAATCTTCGTGTCACAACCTTGAAAGATATCAAACTTAAATACCAAGTTTGGTATTTAACGGTATTTTCGTTTTTAAGCTATGCTGTCCACACACACGGACCTTTTTCCAATTTTGTTTGAATTCAGGGGGACCCAAAACATGTATTTCCAGTGAAATCACGGTATCGACTTTTTGGATGGAATACAACACCTTCTCTATACACTATGAACATAGTAAGTGTAGAGAAAGTAAAAAAATGATCTTATGTTGTAAAAGAATTATCAAGTTTTATTAGGTTTTTATTGATATTTCTATATTTGTTACGATTTAGATTTAGCATATATGGTAGATACTATAATCTATTTATTTAGTTAATTACCTAAATTGCTGTAAGCTTATTATTTATTAAGTTTTAAGTTTTGCTACGTCGAAGTTTAAGCAGTGCATGTTTTGCTTGGATAATTTAAGTTACAGTATTATAGTATAAGTTTTAGTATTATTATAATACCGGTACCCCACTTTCATGCGTGATCCGTATTTAGTATTGCTATTCCGTTAGAGTCGCTTTGCAGTTACAAAGTCTGTTATAAAATATTAGAACCCTAAGTCGCAAAGCTTAGCCGTGGGATGCTTTCTATAAGTAGAGGAGTGACAGCATAGTGATGTCAGGGCGTAGCCGAAGAATCTATGGCACTAAAACTCCCAATGATCCCAAGAAATCCTCAAAATCTCTTCAATCTATCGTATTTCAAAACTAAACACGTTAATATTTTTAACGCCTTCAAATTTGAATTGCCTGTGGAAGTTCTGCCGTTGTACTTTTTGTAAAGTTGCAGCTGTTTCAGAAAGAATTATGAAATTTGTAAAAAAGCACCTATCACACCTAGAAGTTACCTTTGGAAAAATACCTTAAATCGGAGCTCGTAAGTTTGCTTAAAATTTACTATACATAACAGTTAACAGAATCATAATCAGTCCAGAATAGAGAAGACAAGCCGAATTTAAAACAAAAACGGATTTTTCACTTGCAGTTAGTTTACAAACATTTTTACTTTATCTACCATGTATGGAAGTAGAGGAAGAAATGTATACCAAAATTCGATATCGTTATTTCACCGAAAATACATATTTTGACACCTCTTGAACACAAAAGATGGAGATTTAGAATAAAATCGGAGGTGTGTGTGTGTGTGAGCGAGAGGGAGAGAGAAAGAGAGAGAGAGAGCATTACTCAAAACAAAAACTCTTAAAAAAATTAAACAGGGAATTAGAAACCAGCCAAGGATGCGAGATGAAAATTTTCAAGAAAATACCCTCACCACAAACTATCACACAGAAAATTTCTGGAAAATCTTGATTTGTTGTTTTGAAAAACAGCGCTAAGAATTTGTATTTAAACGCTCATATCTTAATATTCTGGCAAAAGACACCGAAATTCTCTTCCTTCTAAATAAATTTTGCGTAACTAATAAACTGTAAGAGATATATAGAGCACAACATTTATATCACATTGATTTCTATAATATTCTTGTTAATAATCTTAATTTTTCATACCTATATCTTCCGTAGATACGGAGCAGTTATTCGTTTTTATCCAAGAATGCGAGAAAAATGGAATTTCAAAGCCGTCACATAGCGAAATAATTTGGCAATGCCCAAGCTTTGTGAATATTATTGTTCCCCTTGTATCTATAAAGTAATGTAGATACAATAATAAAACTATTACTGCTAATGTTAATCCCGATTAACATGAAGTAGATTGTAAGTTATATGCGAGTGAGTAGAGAAATTCATGTGTATGTAACTTCTAAATTATCTTAAAATACATTTTCAGCTTCTGTAGCATATATGCACAGTTTACATATTATAGAAAGTATTATAATCCACACAAAAGTTAGAACCGATATTTCGCCAGAAATACATGTTATGAGAGCACTGATTCTAAAAACAGCACATTTACAAATTTGTCCATATGTCTGTGAGCAGCATAACTCAAAAACGAAAAGCTCGTTAAATACTATATTTGGTATTTAAGTTCAAATATTATCCAAAGATGCGACATGAAGATTTTTAAGTAAATTTCTCCACCCTAACTACACTTTACATGGAACATTTCTCGAAATGTTAATTTTCTCAAAAATGCCTCTTGACGATTTTTATTAAAATGCCACACATATATATATAGATATTTTTACGAACGAAATACATATCTTGAATATTCTGAGAACAAACAATGAAGGCCCCTTCATTCTGGATGACTTTTACATAGCTCGTAAATAACTGGTAAACCGTAAGAAATAGACAAAAACTTAAAAAATGTAAATCTTGTTAAAATATATAATTTATGGCATATGCATTTTTTTGAGTTAACCGCTTTCCCTTTTTTGAGTTATTGGTTCATATTTTAAGCTACTGATATCTTTCTCAAGCGGGGAATCCTGTTTCTTTTCGTCTCTCTTTTCTTTGCTGCTGGCAAGCATAACAACCGGCTTTTAAAAAAACAATTGCTTTAGTCTGTGTCTTTCCTTATTTTCTTACTTACAAAGAAGAAAGTAATAATACCAATTCTGCTAATGTTTATCTCGATTAGCATTTTTTAGATAAAAGAATAATCTTTTGTAGGGATAGTTTGTGGAACGGCTAGAAAAAGTCATCAACTGTTTATTCAATGAGTGTACACAAGTACACCAACATAGTCTTTTAACTTAACGCAATTATGAATACTGCGACCCTGCTGCCAAGCTTACATTCGTTATCCTCGAGCATGGGACTCATGCTACCTTCTGGTTCTGGAGGTCATGGGTTCAAATTCAGCGGAAGGCGATGGGTTTCTTTTCGGGCGTTAACTCTTGTCATGGCTTTCTCTGACGGAAAGTGAAGTGATGGTCCCGGGGTCGTAGACTTACATGTAAAACAACCTGAGGCGTGACAAAGAGACCTCTGAGAAAAACTTGCCCGCCGTTTACGCCAAAAATACAATGAAATTTTGTGGGCAACGGCAGTTTAAGAGCCTCCAAAAAAAAATTCAGTTTAATTTTCTAAGTTGGCAAAACTTCATGGTTCGTGATACAGTTACCCCGAACTAATTAAGCACCTTCGAATTCTTTCGCTTCTAATAAGAATTAGTATCATAAAATTTTTATCGCTAACATATTATTATTAATATTATTATTATTTATTTCTCTATCACGTGTGTACAATCACAGAGTAGACACAGAAGGTAATGTATTCCACCCAACAAATCGATATGAGATTTCACTAGAAATGCATGTTTGGAAGAAACTTTAATAGACAAGTATACTTAGAAACATTTTCATCTATGTGCGTCTGTGTGTGTATGTGTATGAACAGTATAACTCAACATAGAAAAGACTGTTTAGTCCAAACTTGGTACTTAGATTTAGTATCTTCCGAGGATGCGACACGAAGATTTTCAGGAAAATATCTCCACCGTAAAGTACAGACTACATTCTCAAAAGTGATAAACGATTTTGATTAAAAATGTCATATATCAAAAATATTGCCATGACAAATAACATAAATATCTACCCTCCGAAATGCCCAGCATTCTGGAGGACAATCCGAAATAAATAAACAAAATCTTGCTACATAAAAAATATAGATCCGGTAAAACAAACCATTTATCACATACGTTTTTTGTTGAGTTAACCATTTTCGAGATATTCCTTGTTATTGTTTTAAATTTTAAAATATTTTTTCTTTCTCAAACGGGAGCTCGTCATTAGCATTCCTTTTGTTTTTCCTTGCCATGCAAAGAAAACCCAACTTTGGTATCATTAAATAACGATTGCTTTCAAACACTAATTCCGATTATCGCTTTAGTTTAATGTATACTCCTATTTCTCTTTTGTTTATTACTTTCTCTACACGTACTAT
Organism: Hymenopus coronatus; assembly: GCA_030762935.1. Lineage (NCBI taxonomy): Eukaryota > Metazoa > Arthropoda > Insecta > Mantodea > Hymenopodidae > Hymenopus > Hymenopus coronatus. The sequence continues at coordinate 99,985,646 of CM060882.1, read as the reverse complement.
GTAAATAGTGTATAGAGAAGGTATTGTAATGCATGCAAAAAATTCGATACCGAAATTTCACTCGAAATATATGTTTTATGGTCCCCTATATCCAAAAAAAGTATTTTCAGAAAAATTTCCGTGTCTGTTTATATGTATGTATGTGTGTGACTATAGGCAGCATAGCTCAAAAACGAAAAGACCCTTAAAAACTAAACTTGGTATTTACCTTTTGTAACTTCCAAGGATGCGACACGAAGATTTTCAAAAAAACTCCCCCACCCCCAGCTACCCTTTATATAGAACTTTTTTCGAAACTTTTAATTTTTCTCAAAAATGGCTCTAACGATTTTGATTAAAAGATCGTACATTAAAGATATTTTCACAATAAATAAAATGTATATCTTGAATTTTCTGGGAATATCCTCTGAATACTACTTTATTCTGGATGAATTTTACGGAATTTTGTATAACAGCTAAACCATAGCAGATGGATTGAAACTTATCAGACAAAAAATATAGAGCACGTTAAAACTCACAATTTATGTCATATACATTTTTTTAGTGGAGTTGATCGTTTTTAAAATATACCTTGCTTTTGGTTTCACCTTTGAAAAACTTATACTTTTTTCATATAGAAATGTGCCAACTCCTGTGCATACAAACAAAGGAACTTCAGTCACATAGCAGCAAGCTTTTAACTATGACTTTAACCTATGGTACTCCCTTATTTCGCTTCTACTTTCGGAAGCAAGTAATTTCTTTTCAATTAACATGAATTAAATAGAAGCATTAGCTTTTTAGCAATAATTTGTTGCAGAGATGTACAGAAAGTAATGTGAATGGAGCACATCAGAGTTTTTTTTTTATTTTCATAACTTCCTTTATTGTAAGGTTGCCTCATGGACAAAGCTTAACAAATACAAAATTTAACAACACACATAAATGGTTAAATATAACATTACGAAGCAGCGTAATAAACAATATACAGTATCAAAATTCAAGTTATAAATTTTCAAGTGAAGTAGTGGAAGAACATGGAATTCTTATTGAATTAGAATGTAATTGATGAAGACTATAAACATGATTCCTTAATATATATTAAGCTGTTTAAAGCAATGTACTAATTGATCTAATATCTGTGATGTGTAAGCTTAGCATCTTGCAGGTGGCGGCGAAGAATTTGGAATTGAGGGGGTCAGCGCAACAGAAAAATATTTGCATCACACTAATAAAATTTGTTGGGTATATCTCAACATTATGTTAAGAGTACTCAATGTGTTGTGTAATAACCTGGAAAAGTGTCAGTGAACAATCAGTTCGTTTTAAATTAAGTTTTTGTTATTCTCAAAGAAACCAGGGGTGTTTAACCGAGCTATGCTCCATTTTTTAAAAGATGGGTTTGACCACTGTTGCACTGACCCCCTCAATTGTTCCACTGGCACCAATCAATAGCCCGATTACAGTAATATGGTCGAGTGCATATTTTTCTAAGTGATTTGGAACTGTTGTTTCGTAGATGTTCTTTTCCTGGTCGTCCTAGTTCGTTTCAATGAACTAATTACCATTTCTGCTAATGTTTATCTCGATTAGCATGAATTAGAAGTTTTAGTTTGCTGCAGAATAGAGAAATTCGGTGAATGGAACACGTTACATTTTGATCAATATTGTTGATAATTATCATTGTTGTACTCAACAGTATCATTACCTGTAGTGGCATGTGATGATAATTGGTAGCTTCTACTCGTGTACCCTGTATAGTAATTCGATAAGCACCAGAGCAACAAAACCAAGCTTTGTTTATTCAACACATGAATTATACATCTAGTTTCCGGTTATAACGTTTAGTTCATTTTGTTCGTGCTTCCTTCTAAATATTACATAAGAGCTTATCGAATTAGCAGCTTAGTACTTCATGCAAGAGCACTGTATCAATAATGCAAAGGTTAGGCTAAATAAATGCGGCTTAGCTTCACCATGCACCTGTGGGGTAACTAAAACAATAAAACATCGATTTGGGGCACAGCTGCTTTTCAATTTTACGGTTCAGAAAGTATGTAAATAAAATCCTGTGAATATAGCTTCTTTGCCTGCAGGTTTACTAGATAATGGAGGTTTTTGTAACTTTAATAATATTAAATATTTACCATAGAAACAAAACACACATAATAGGATTTCATGCAAATTTTTGAAAACATTGAGCGCATGTTATCTCTGGAGCTGAAAAAATTCTGGTATATTCAAAGGCCTTTATTTACGCGTTTTTTCAATACATTTTTCTTAATAATTTTTCACATTAATGCAAATGAAAATTACCAGATATGGATTTATTGCATATTTTCTTTTACATAAAATGTGAACAAGGAAACTAATTATTAGCTTTAAGCAATAGTCAAATCTTAAAAAACAAATTGATATGTTCCATTCTCGTGATTTTCTCTATATCTCTACAACAATTTATCGTTAAAAATCTTATTCATCTATTTACTTGATGTTAATTGAGAAAACATTAGCACAAAGAGTTTTACTGGTTGCTTCCTGATAAATAGGAGGAAAATAAGGGAGCACCATAGCTTAAATGGATAGTCAAATATTCTAAAGCTGGTTGCTATGTGATTGATGTACCTTTGTTTTTATAGACAGGAGATGACAAATCCCCGTATGAGAAAAGTATAAGTATTTTAAAGCTGAAACTACTAACAAAGAATAAATAAATAAAAAAAAACAAAGGCCAACTCCACGAAAAAAATGTATATAATATAAATTGTGCGTTTTAACGAGAGACATTTTTATTACGTAAGATTTGGCCTATCTCTTACGGTTTACCAGTTATGCAAAATTTCGCAAAATTCATTCAAAATAAACATGTATTCCAATGCTATTCCCAAAAAATTGAAGATACACACTTTACTTGTCATGTAAATCTCTTAAAAATAAGATATTTTAATCAAAATCGTTAGAGCTATTTTTGAGAAAATCAAAATATTCGAACATTTTTCCATATAAAGTGTAGTTGGGGTGGGGGAATTTTCTTCGAAATCTTCGCGCCGCATCCATGGAAGATACTGAACTTAAATACCAAGTTTGATATTTAACGGTCTTCTCGTTTCTGAACTATACTGCCCCCCCCACACACACGGACATTTTTCTATTTTTTGGGGGGGAGGGATGAATTGTTTTTTCACACAAGCCGTGAGTAGGACTGAAAAATGCAATGCCATTACCGGGATTTGAGCCACGATCTCTGACCGGTTGCTCTGCCACTGAGCTACCATGGCAAAATGCTGGCATAGCATTGAATTTCTCAACTGACTCGCATGTTTATAGTGTTCTCAAAATACTAAACTATGTATCCTGGAACTTGAGTACCTACAACATTTTAAATTGCCATTGGGATTGTCATTTCAAAATAATTTGAGAACACTTTGTGGTTTACCGGGAAACATATGAGTGAGTTAAGAAATTCAATATTTTGCCGGTATGTTGCCATGGTAGCTCAGTGGCAGAGCAACCGGCTAGAGGTCGGGAGATCCGAGGCACAAATCCCGGCTATGGCATTGAATTTTTCAGTCTGACTCTTAACTATTCATGTTTTTTCTATTCAGGGGGTCTCAAAACATGTATTTGCGTCAAAATCTAGGTATTGAATTTTTGGGTGCAATACATGTCAGCTATGAGATAGTTTTGAAATTACTTTCTCTTTCCTTGACTAGGAGAAAGGAAAGTGAATAACGAATTTCCATCTCAGAAAATCTTTAAGTATTGTAATATTGAAATAAGTAACAAATAATATTTCAGCAGTAATTAACTCCACAAAGCGAATTATGTGAAGATATCTACATTTTTGTGTTCAGTAATATTTGGTCTATATTTTACAATTTGCCAGTTGTGCAAATATGCATCCAAAAAAAACAGGGCTTTAGAAATAGAAAATACCAGATATACATTTTATTTGTGAAAAAATTCTTTATTACATGGAATTTTAAACAAAATCGTTAGAGCAAATTTTTATAAAAATTAAATTTTTGAAAAATGCTTCCTCGTGAAGAGTAGTTAGGGGAGGATCTTGAACATACTTGTGTCACGTTCTTGAAAAATACCAAGTTTGGTATTTAACCAACTGTACGTATTTAAATTATGCTGCTCTCATTCATACATACAAAAAAAGATATACATAGACCTTTTCTAAAATTTTTTTGCTGATTCTGGGGATCTCAAAACATATGTCTGGTAAAATTTAGACATGGAATGTTTATTTGGAATACAATACTTATTTGTGCATAGTATCAGTATAGGAAGAAAAACGGAATTGCATGTTTACTTTACCACCCAGCGTCTATCATACGTGTCTATAAGTACCAAAAATATGTGATTAGGTTTTTAAATTAGTAAATCAAGCGAATTTTATACCTTCTTCCATTGTTTATAAACGTTAGGGGAAATTATTTAATGCTCTCAGCATTAAATATTGGGATTTAAACATAAATAAATGTTCTTAACGCTCACTTTTACTGCTTATGGCACCGCAGGCGATGACTCTGATAATACAGGGAATGAAGATACAGCACCGGAGGAATGGAATGGCGGGGAAACCTTGGAACTCTGAGGTTGAAAATCTCCAAGAACACGAAATAGAAATATAAAACAAAATCTTCTCACACTTTCTATGGAGTATTTTTGGAAAATTTGGATTTTCTCATAAATGTCCTTGGCGATTTTGATTAAAATATATTTATATAAAATCTTTTCAAGACAAAAGAAATGTGCATCCCATTTTTTGGGGAATTACCTCTGAAGCCCTCTTTAATCTGAATGACCTTTTAATAACTGGCAAACCATAATCGATGGACAAAATCTTACCACACAAAATATTTACTTCTTGTACTGCGTACATAGTACATAGGCAGAGAAGGTATGGCATTCCACCCAAAAATTCTATACAGAGATTTCACTGGATTTCTGAAATAAAAAAAAAAAAGTAAGGTCCACGTGTCTGTGTTTGTGCGTGTGCTCATGTGTGTCTACTCAAAAAAGACAGTTGCTAAACACGAATTTCAATATTTAAGTCCAGCATTCTCCAAGGATGCGACGCGAAGACATTAAAGAAACTTTTTAATGTTTTAATTTTTATAAAAATGGTTGTAATAATTTTGATTAAAATACTGTATAATAAAAATATTTACGTGAAAAATAAAATATTTGTATTGAATTTCTTGGGCATAACCTCTGAAGTCAACTTGATTTTGAATGAATTTTGCATAACTGGTATACCATAAGAAATAGATAAAAACTTGGTACACACAAATGTAGAACTCATTAAAATACAGAATTTATCGTATACATTTTTACTGTAGAGGAACGTTTCCGAGATAATCCTTGTTTTTTGTTTCAATTTTAAACTATGTATTTTCTCAAATGGGGTCATCTTTCGTTTCATTTTTTTTTTTTTTTTTTTTTTTTTGCTGGCAATGCAAAGCGAACTAAGCTTCAAATGTTCACATAGTGACCAGCTTTTAAACGAATAGGCTATCACTTTAGCGTATTCTCTTTTTTCACTCCTGCTTAGAAAGAACTAAATAATAGGTCAATTTATGCTCATGATAATGTGGATTAGCATGATGTAGGTAAAAGAACAATCTTTGTAAGAATAATTTGATAGAGCAGGTAGAGAAAGTCATATGAATGGAACACATCAGATTTTTTTTCAGTCAACCGTTTGTTTAGATTTTCCAAATTGTTATAGTTAAGTTGTTTCCTTGCTTTATTATTTATTTTTTTTCTGCTTTTTAATTGCTGTTTTTTTTAGCATGTCTCTACATCAGTTTATCTCAATTAAAATAAAGTATGTAGATGGAAAAATTAAATTTTCTTGGGGGTAGATTTTATGCTGACTAATAAATTATAGATGTAGATGTTAGAGAAAGGCAGGTGAATGTTACATATTACAGTTATATTATATTTTATAAATGCTTATCAGCTTTAAGTGAAATTATACCGATAATATGTTAAATAAATTACTACTATGCCGAAAGTAAATGGGGCCGGTTATCAAATGTTAAATTGGCCACTCGCATCTCACTGGGACGGCCCAGGTTCGATCCCAGGCGATTGCATGTTGGATTTATTGTGGACAAATCGGTGAGGGGCGGGTTTTCTCCGTGTTCTCCGGTTTGCCCCGCCATCGCATTCTTGCGCTGATCCATCTTCATTTCATATATCATCAGTGTCATCTCTAGAGGTGCCATACGTAGTAAAAGCGGGCGTTAAACACTATCAAAACGTTAAATTGGGCAGCAAAAGATTGGTAGATGGTTAGTGCACAGTTATATGAGCGTCCAGCTAAATTATTTATCCACTTCAGTATGAACTCTCTACCATTTGTACATCAAGTTAGTATAATAATAATAGTAACATTATTAATTGTTTTTCACAAAAGTCGTGTGTAGGACAGGAGTTGGATAGGTAGAGTCAGACTGAAAAATGCCATGCCATATTGCACTACGGATCTCCCGACCTCTAGCCATTTGCTCTGACACTGAGCTATCATGGCAGCATACCGGCATAGCATTGCATTTCTCAACTGACTCGCATGTTTGCCGGTGAACCAAAAGGTGTTCTCAAATTATTTTGAGAAAACTCCAAAGGCGACTTACAATGTTGTAAATACTTTTAAGTCACAGAATTCATAGTATAGCTAACTATTATGTCAATTGGTATTGAATTACCTCTCCAACTCCTGTCCTACACACGGCTTGTGTGAAAAACAATTAACTCAATACCATTTGACCATAATAGTTGGCTACTATGAATCCTGGGATTTTACTTACAACATTGTAAGTCGCCATTGGAGTTGTCATCTCAAAATAATTTGATAACACCTTGTGGTTTACCGGGAAACATGCGAGTCAGTTGAGAAATTCAATGCTACGCCGGCATGCTGCCATTGTAGCTCAGTGGAAGAGCAACCGGCTAGAGATTGGGAGATCCAATAATAGTAGTGGTGGTGAATATTAACTTATATAAATAAAACTTGTAAAGAAATATAGTTATATATAAATAAACCGTGTTATTAGTATGCGTATATGAGAATACCTTTTATATAATAGAATAAACTTATTGCTATTCATATATATAGTTATGTTGAATGTACGCACTTAATGCTGAAAACCAGTGATGTAGTTTATAGTATAGCTTAGGAAGCAGTTGCAAATTTGCTGGCTTTCCGGTAATGTTTCTGTTCTAGATCAGTTTGCTTTATCTTAATCTTTTTTTTTTTTTTACCTTTACTCTTTTTTATATACTTTAAATCTTTATTTACCGATTTTATTTGTAGGTTGTAGTCAACTATCTCAAAAAATGTAACAGCTGATAAAACTGTGCAATGCTTATGTTAGGGAATAAATTTTAGAGTTTAATATATGCCCCAGTACCTATAGCTAACTAGGTGCCGGGATAGCATATTCGGATTTTATTTTATTTATCATTTATTTGCACCTCAAGATGCATCAATACTTACTCAAGAGGTTTTAATTCCATTGATCTTACTTGTGCTACATTTTCAACACATTCTATTAAGTTTCCTATGGACCCATTTTCCTTTCCCTTTTGTATAACACTACTAACATTTAGTAAAAGGGGGGGGGCGATCTGGTGGCACAGTGCGGTAAACCAAACCATAAGCGCCCGAGCCTTGATGTTTTATTCCTAGTGTTTTCTGGCCTAAATTCTATATGTTTAATTTCTGCTCAAATTGCACCTCAGGAAAGCTAGCATCTGATTCATTACCAGGACGATCCTTTTGATTTAATCGTCCTGGAGTATTTTATGGACAATGTTCAGAAATCTGTGGAGCCAACCAATAGGTTTTATATTCATGAAATGATATTAGAATGCAATTCTAATGGTGTATTAATTGTACTGAGACTTAAACATAAATGTTCTTTATTTATAACTTTGAAGGATATTAGCTTTTTAACACAGTTTCCTATCGTAAACATTATTACGCAATCAAGAAATGACATTTTTAATTTCTCTACACTATGTACATCGTGTATAGAGAAGATATTACACTTCACCCAAAAATTCGATATCCAGATTTCACCGGAAATAAACTTTTAGGATCCGCTGAATAAAAAAAAATCACTTTTAGAAAAACGTCCGTGTGTGTCCATGTCCGTAAACACGATAACTCATAAACGAAAAGTTGGTAAAATACTAAACTTGTTATATAAATTTGGTGTCTTCCAAGGATACAACACGAAGGTTTTGAGCAAAATCTACCACTCCAAACTACCCTTTACATGGAAAAATTTTCGAAAATTTTGATTTTCTCAAAAACAGCACTAACGATTCTGATTAAAACACCGTATATCAGACATTTACAAGGCAAATTAAACTTACATCCTGAATTTTTTGGGAATAGTTTCTGAAACATCTTTATTCTGGATGGATTTTGCTGGATTTTGCATAACTAGTAAACCGTAAGAGATAGACAAAAACTCATTACACAAAAATTTTATATCTCGTTAAAATACACAATTTATATCATATACATTTTTTTCATAGGGCTCACCATTTTTTAGATATTGCTTGTTGTTTGTTTCAGTTTTAAAACATTAAAACTTATCACACACGGGAACTAGTGGACTCTAGGCAATGCATAGAAACAGATTTCATCCATATGGCAACCAACTTTTAATACCGTTTTAGCCTAGTGTATTCCCTTATTTTCTTTCTGCTTACAAGAAAGCATTTCTGCCAATATTTATCTCGATTAGAAAGAAGTAAATAGAAGCTTAAGCTTTTTAACAATAATATGTTAAAGAGATGTAGAGAAAGTAATGTGAATGAAACACATGTTCTTATTTACACCTCAGGAAAGCTAGACGCCATAATTCACAGCTGATTCATTACATGATCATAGTTAAAATTGCGCAATCAAGAGATGTACTTTTTCAGATGGTGTAAGGTTCCAATTTGCTGTTGAACAGTTGGGTAAAAGAATATCTTTCCGTAAAAAGCTCTGAGAAGCTCGGTGTTCCTTTCTGTCTGCAGGAGCCGTAAAATCCGTTTAACTAATAGCGCTGTCACTAGTAACACGGGAGGATAGTTGATTCTGTATACACGACACATCCAATCACGTTAATTACCTCATTAGTAAGCTTGTATGAATCACAGCACTTCAAAGAACATAGCACAGTTCACAAGGCTATTCCATAATTAGGATTTCACATAGTTCATCGCTCACATGCTGTCAGCTCATCACTCGAATACCCGTTATATTGTAGAATCCGCTTCTGTATATAAAAGCAAGACACAATGTTTAATGTAATAAATAAACTTTAAGGAAAACTGGACTGAGTTTTTTGGTGAAAATTACACTTTTTTAATTTCTTTAATACGTATGTACATAGAACATCCGCCCAAAGTTTCAATACTGGGATTTCACCTGAAGTACATGCTTTGAGACCCCCGAATCTAAAACAAAACAAAAAAAGAAACTTTTACAAAAAGGTCTGTGTGTTTACGGTGTGCGAATATGGGGGACCAATATACCTCGCAAACATATTGCCCATTAAATACTAAACTTAGTATTAAAGTTTAATGTCTTCCAATTATGGACACAAAGATTTTCAAGAAAATTTCCCCGCTACAATTACATGGAACATTTTTCAAAAGTTTTGATTTTCTCAAAAATGGCTGTAATGATTTGAATTAAAATACCACATGTTTAAGATATTTTCGTTAGATATGCAACATATTTTATATTTTCTGTAACAGCCTTTGAAGACCTCTTCATTCTGCATAACCTTTGTGTAACTAGGAAACTGTAAAAGAGAGACTAAAGGTTACTGCAAAAATACTGCACAATTTTTTTTCTAGAGTTAACCCTTTCCTAAATACTCCTTGTTATTCTAAAATACTTGAACTTTTCTCAAACATTATGTCACATCTCTTTTGTTTTACTCCTAGCATCGCAAAGAGAACCGAATTGCAATTTTTCACATAGCGATAGCTTTTATAAGATTTGACTATTGCTGTAGCCTAGTGTATTCCTTATTTCCAAAAATATTTTAACTAAACATTTGCTTTGCAGAAGACGAGCTGTAAATATCACTAAACATCTAAATGAAACCTTCGTCGATTATAATATCAAAATTAATCAAAATAAAAACAAAAGCTATGGCATTCTTAAAGAATAACGTCACTTAGGGTGTAAACATTCTAAAAAATAGATATTGAAAGATAAACTTTAATTATCTAGGATGAAATGTATCCTAATATAAAACTCTGATGTTTACCGGAGGAAGTCAGTTGCGACAGAGAGCTCGGAGCGGACGAAGCAGTCGGGCATAGAAATGACAAGGAATAAACATTCTTTTGCAGCAATACCTCTTATCTATAAGAAAAGAAGTAGGTAATACGACCAACAATTCTGCTTATCTCGATGAGTTTGAAGTTTATAAACGAAGAAAGTTTTCTAACAATAGTTTTTGGAGAATAGATAGGGATACCCTGGTGAAGAAAAGCTCAGCTACTTACTTTCTCTATCACATTACGCAGTTTGTTGAGAAGCTGTTGCATTCCAGCCAAAATGCTATGCCAAAAATGCAATAGAAATAAATTCTTTGAGGGTCCCTGATTAAAATAGGAAAATGTCCGTCTACAGAGACTCGACACAAAGATTTTCAAGGAAATCCCCCTCATCCAAAATTGCGATTTTTATGGAACATTTTTCGAAAAATTTATATTCTAAAACCGGCTAAGTATTTTGATTAACATGGAATATATTAAATATATTTACAGAAGAATAAAAGCTATATTCTAAATTTTTTAGAAGTTGGCAAGGAAGTTTTTTTTAATGGGAAGGTATTTTCTATAGCAACTAAATTTTAAGAATGGACACGAACGTATTACACATAACAATGTGTTTTTCTTTTAAATATTTAAAGATCCTTTCAGTTTCCTATATCCGCCTTCATCTAAATGTGTAACAAAATTATTTCTGAAAACGATTATCTCGATTAACATGATGCAGGTGGAAGAAATAAGGTTTAGTGAGAATAGTTTGTGAAAACTATATTTAAAAATAATCGAAATGTTACATTCACATAAATATCACTACTCATTCATCTACAAACTGTTCTTAAGAAAGCTTGCACCTGTTGTTATTTCAAAACAACCTAGATAAATATTTGTAATTGTTATTATTGTTATTCTTATTATTATTATTAGTATTATTATTATTATTAACACATATTTCCATGTATGCACAAGTGATAATCAAAAATGTTATAAGCTGATATATGATGGCTTTAAAGACCCGTTCTCTTTGCTTAATGAGGAGAAAGAAATACGAATAACGACGTACCATTTATATGTGTAAGTACTTTAATTCTAAAACCAACAACAACGAATATCTCGGAAATGGCTTACCCCATAAACATGAATTTTACATAAATTACGTATGTTTACGAGAGCTACGTTTTTTTTTTTTTTTTTGTTTTTTTTTTTGTATTAAGTTTTTATAAGCGCATCTCTTATGTTCGTTAGCTATGTAAAAGTAATAAAGTAAAAAGAACATCAGAGGCTGTTCCCAGACAATTCAAGATATACATTCCGTGATGTAAATGTCTTAAAAACTTCCTATATCAAAATTCCTATAGCCAATTTTGGGAAAATCAAAATGTTAGAAAAATATTTCATGTTAAAAGTAATTTGGGATGAGGAGAATCTCTTAAATCGTTGTGTCGCATGCCTGGAAGATATAGAACTTAAAATTTTGGTATTTAATCGAGTTTTCATGCTGTTCAGCCACATGGACATACATGGACGTTTCAAAACGCGTATTTCCGTTGAAATCTCAACGTCGGAATTTTGAATCATAGCACTTAGTACACTTACTATGCGTAGTAGAGAAAGTAATAAACGTTAATGAAAAACCATTGGCAATTTTTGCTTGTTTTGTTTGCATTGTGCATTACTCGCTTCTGTGTTAGTTAATTTCTTCTCAGTTTTCAGCTAAATTTTAAAGACAGAGTACAGTTTGTTTTAAACTGATTTGATACAGTAGAGTGGCGTTACAGTTTTTGCAAACTGTATTGCAAACAGGAACAAATGTGTAATGTTTGTTGAAAATAAAACCTGCCTTTCCATGCATACCGAATTAACATATACTAAGCTGAACCAAAAACATTATTCTGTATTTCTTAATTAGTAATTATAGTAAAACCAGATTTTGGAAAATAACTTCTATATACTGCACATTTTAGTTATGAATAATAGTGCAAATACCTTGTCAGCCCGTAAAGGAAGCACGTGTTTGCGGCCTTCTTACGTTCGCAGAATTCTTGGTATGCGTGGCGGCGGAGCTGAGGCCTTGGAATGCGACACATCAACGCAATAAGCACTTGCCAGAACACTCGTCATTCACAACTTTCAAGCTAAGTTAGCTTGGTTCAGTCTTTGATTGTTGAGTGTTAGCGCGCAGTGACGTGAGAGCAGTCAACTGTGCACACGTCGAAGCGTTGAGTAAATTTTGATGCAGCAGTGAACTAATGATTTATTTTGTAACTGTTTTGAAGCAAATATTGTTACAATATGATTACTCTGAAATGTGACAATAATATAATCCCCACTGATATTAAAAGTTTGCATTTACTCGAAGAATATTGTTACAGTATGGACACCCGGAAATGTTCCAACAATATAATTCTCATTGACATTAAAAACGTACATTTACTCGCAGATAATTGCTACAATATGGCCGCCCGGAAAATAATCCCCACTGACATTAAAAACTTACATTTATTTGCAGAATACTGTTAGAATATGGTCACCCGGATATGTGACCACAATATAATCCCCACTGACTTTATAAACTTAACATTTACTCGCAGAATATTGTTACAATACGGTCACCCGAAGATGTGACAACAATGTAATCTCCACTGATATTAAAAGTTTGCATTTACTTGCAGAATATTGTTACAATACGGTCACCCGAAGATGTGACAACAATGTAATCTCCACTGATATTAAAAGTTTGCATTTACTCGCAGAATATTGTTACAATACGGTCACCCGAAGATGTGACAACAATATAATCCCCACTGACATTAAAAACTTTCATTTACTCGCAGAATAGAGTTATGAAAATTAGCAGACCGTTACTCTAGCTAATCTTTTTGTAACCAAGTTAAGATATGACCGACATGTTCATTGGTAGAGTTAGAGCGAGGTATTCGGCAATTTGATAGGCCCTCCCCTCCACTCACGCGTCAGTATTTTATCGCTTTTACGATGTCAACTGTTTCCCCTCAACGTGTTTAGTGCAGGATTTTATTGAGGAAGTCAGAATGGGAGTCGCGCGTTGTAATAACGCTCACTGGTGAGCCATTCGTCTGCCGTTCCACAATTTGAATCCCCTCTCGTGCAAGCACGTAATTCACCCACTACTAGAGTGAAGCAGGTGTACCAATAATACATTTTAAGTTCCCCTTTTCTTTGCTCCAGGAAAAAATAACTGGGTTTAGGGGCGAGTTCCCCCGCTCTACGATCGTTTGGAGTGCTCTTGTTTGTTCCTGACAATTTTCGGCTTTAGAATTATGTGCAGAGGCGAGCAAGCAAACCAAACTTCTAGGAGAGCATATCAAGCTCTCAAAAGGCTAAATCTATAAGGCATTTGAAAAGTTATGCCACTGTTTTATGAACAGTTCTATCCAACCCGTAATTACTTAAAACATTTAGTAACTAAAGACTGTAATATGCTCTCCGGTTAAAAGTTTAAGATTTACATTCTGTGGTTATTGATAACTACTGGTTAAGGGGACCGTGAAGTGATTTTCTAAAGTATAAAGATAGTTCAAGTTTTTGCACAGGCGTTACTGGCCACAAAAGAAGCAGCTATGCCCAATTTCATTGAAATATCTGTTTTCATTTCTGGATATAGCAATTTATTCGATTTAATTAGCCAAATTCAAAAGTTGTCTTCTATAGATATTAAGCTACATTACATGGTACATGCAATTTTTAAAAATAATATTCTTTAGTATGCTTGTGCTAAATTGTCTGATTCACATTTTCTTATAATCTTCAAAAAGTGTCTTATATCATAAAATGGAAAAAAAAAAAAAAAAAAAAAAAAAAAACTTCAACAAAGCGTTTGATTATAATAATCAATTGTTAAAAATAATCTATGACCAACAGCATCACCAAATTGTAGTAGAATACCTTCAACTTTATTAGGACTTTTACGAAGATCTTAATATATGTTAATCCTTAAATTTTATTACATATATTTTCACCACTTTGACAAAAAAAGTTCAGTCTTTTATCTGAATTTTTGTGGGAGAAGATGGATTTTAATTATGGGGGGGGGGGACTAACCTGGGAAAATACTGGACAACTTCAATGCATTCTGCAAATTGACCTGTCCATTTCCTGTTCGCCTTCCTTGTCATTTATTTCAGGGTTGAGTTGAAGGACCAGGTGTAGAAGTTCGGCGAATTCCGAATTTGGGTACTTTCGGCTAGAGCCCCTTCGGGAGACTCCCAGAGTCTCTGTGCTCGTAGGAACGTTCAATCTGGGACTCTTCATGTTTACGCCCATCGTTAGCTGGATTTCATCGCCCTTCGGGTTTCTCCCTCATCCCTCCCTCCCTGGGGTTAAACTCTCAAAGCGCCCTAAGGGATATGTGCTGCCCCAGTGTGTTATACTAATCCTAATCCATCACTAAGCAGTTCAGTTATTGGTTTTGTTTCCAATAAGTAAAGTTGTAGAAAGAAGAATAATGTTTCTATAGGAACAAAACAAGATAAAGGCAGAAGTAAAACTTGAACTGTTCATGAAAAGTTTATCTAACTAGGCCGCCACAACAATGGGTTGTCAATAAAATATGTCCAGTTTGCAAAACTCAAAAACTAACTCAACATACAAACTTCAAAATGAATGTTGACATTATTTTAATGCCTTAAATATACATTAACGTGCATTAAATGTGGCTCTTCTTTGTTGTTTTTTCTCCATTCAACATTCAGATAAAAAGTTGGTTACATCCGGCCGGTACATATTTAGTGACTGGTCTGAAAAACAACATTAAATAATGGATTACAATACATTTTATTTAAAATGGATTGTTATTGAAATATAATTTTAAGCCGATTCATACATATTGTTAAAATTATTCAGGTTCTATAATGTGCTCGTATCACCCGTCTCTCTTGTTAAAGCGAGATAAGTCGTAACAAAGCATGTGAAACGGAAGATGTACCTAGGAAGTACAGGTTAAACTTTAAATTAAAACTTTTATTTACACTGAAATTATTTATCGTGCGATTCGATGTAATAGGAACGTCAGAACTCGCCAAAGAGCAATATTTAACATCTATGTGAAAGGGCGGTACACGCCTCTATGAAAGAATTTCGTTAAGAGTTACAAGGAAAGTTAAACCAAGTCTTTAGGCCGGCATTATAGAATAAGTGGTGATTTATTTGAAAATGGGTTTAACCTGGACGACATGCTAAGATATCTATGTGAACTTTTATCAGGATATGGAGACGAACGTTAAAGTTATTGCTGTAACTAAATGGCAATGAGAAAGTCGAATTAGGAAAACGGTAGTGTAACATTAAAATATAAGGTTTACATTCAAAAGCTAACCTTCAGAAGTTCAGACATACTTCCAGTAAAATAAAGTACCCTGCAATTCTGTGGCTAGAATTGTTCTCAGAAAGTAGAGGTCGTCACGCTAGTAGATGCAGGGTAGATTTTGTCAGTACTAACGTAAACATCTCCGTTCCAATATGGGTTACATTTTCTGCACATACGTTAGCGTTGTCCGGTATTACATTTCTCCTGTTTTATGAAAAGCTATACAAATTTTCCATTGAATGGCATTTAAAAGTTAATTTCCTGGTAATTCTACAAGTAGATGGAATTCTAAAACACTGCTGTTTCGTGTTCTTTTATTATATAGGATACTTTCACTCAAATAAATAATTCTGAAGTTTTCCTTTTCCATATACATTTCACTAATAGAGGCTGTTATGAGTATAAGCGTAGATATTTGTAATTAAGAACATTGAATTAAAAAAAATTGCTTCTTTGCGGACTTATACTTTTAATTATTAAGAGTAGTGTGTTTTCAGGTTTGTCAGTACCTCGAAATAGGCGTGGTACACACGAGACAGTGTTTATTTTCACTGAGATCGCGAGTAGGAAGGCGTAACCTTGAGTAGCTGTGCCTAGTTGTAACTGATGGTGAATCTGTACCGAGTTTGAATGCTTTCTGCAAGTCCAATGACTCTACACTACCTAGGTCACTATTAAGGTGTGAAAAAGCATAAGTAAAACGGATAGTCGACACTGACAGCATCTTAATTCCGCGTCACAGTTAAGACCATGTAAAGCACTTCGGGTAGTAAATAATCGGTTTGTTTGTTTGTTTGATAACTGATAAACGAAGAAAAAAACATTTCACTAAAGTGGATACACCTTAAGGTATTATTTATCAAAAGTATCTATCTCTAATCCCAACACTATGTATGTAAATTTTCTTATTTATCTGAAACATGAAAACGCATATTCGTAAAAGGGCTGGAAATGC
Organism: Hymenopus coronatus; assembly: GCA_030762935.1. Classification (NCBI taxonomy): domain Eukaryota; kingdom Metazoa; phylum Arthropoda; class Insecta; order Mantodea; family Hymenopodidae; genus Hymenopus; species Hymenopus coronatus. The sequence goes on along the minus strand of CM060882.1, from coordinate 99,969,060 downwards.
GGTTTGTTGAATCAGAAAAGCATAACAGAATTCCAAACTTGCCAGTTTTGCGACGTGTTTCCGGGCCAGACTTCCACTTGATGGCCAATCAAATGCAATGGCTGCGGACGCCTGTTGAATGCCGTAATTCCGCACCGTACGACTGGCCCCAAGGCATAACATGGCCAGCGCCAGACCGCTATTCCAAGCTGGAATCTCCTACAGAATGGTTCTGAGATAGTTGAAATATGCTCCAGATAAGGAACACCAACACAAAGAAAAAGCATAGCTAAACTTAACAAAACACACTTTTATATTGTCTCAGGGTGATACTGTGCACGTGTGTTTTACTTCTCATAGTGATATTGAATCGAGCTTATCGATGAAGAGTTATCTACAAGAAATGTTGTTAAGTCCAGTATAAACCCAATTCTATTTATATTGGTTTGTTTTTTTCACACAGGCCGTGTGCAGAACAGTTGCTGGATAGATAGAGTCAGATTGAAAAATTCAATGCCATAACCAGGATTTGAACCACGGATCTTCCGGTCTCTAGCCAGTTGCTCTTCCACGAGCTACCATGACAACATGCGGGCATAGCATTGAATTTCTCAACTGACTCGCATGTTTCCCGGTAAACCACAAGGTGAACCACAACTGCGATTTACAATGTTGTAAGTGCTTTGTCTCAGGATTCATAGTATAACCAATTATTATGATTAATTTGTTTTTTTCACACAAGCCGTGTATAGGACAGGAGCTGAATAGGTAGACTCAGACTGAAAAAACTCTATTTATAATTATTCGTGATATTTATAGGACAGTAATACAAACCAAACATAAGAGAATATTTATCTAGAGTTATTTTAAACATTTATTCTGGCAGTTGCATTATATAAATATTAAGGATAAGAATGCAGCTATTGATCACATGCTAAATGTCCAAGTGGTGCTTATAAATTCCTAAGCACTGTGGAATATAATGGAATTTAGAATATTTGGGGAGTTCCACAAAATTCTTCTTAGTACTCTAAATAATTTCGTATTGAGGAGGTCGTAATATGTACGCGACGGGCTTTCGCAATTCCTCCTAGAGCATCTGGTAGGTGGCCCAATAGCCGTATTTCATGCGTGCAGATAACCCTTCGTGGGTTAAAGATATTGTCGATTTCAACAGGGCAATTGGAAGCAAACACCGCTCAGTGGCGAGTGAGTAAATAGCGCATGCGGCTGTCGTTGTATACCTCTTGCATAACAGCGAAAACGGGGAGAAAATGACTCTCGCAGTTTTCGGTCCGTGATACAAGAGACCGAAAACGTAGTTAATTGCTTTCTACTTCAACTATAGAGCCTTTGTTTATGAGAAAATAGTCATCTAGCAAGGCTCACCAATACCTAATTTTGTAAATGTTTATACGCTGTTCTTATTTAACATTACACACTAGAGCCACTGAGGGGTAAATCAAAACATTAACAAAATATCTGATGTGTTCCATTCACATGACTTTCTCAACATCACTGTAACAAATTATTGTTAGAACGCTTATTCTTCTATCCACTTTATAACAATCGAGATACACATTAGCAGAAATTGTCTTAATTAATTGCTTCCTTGTAAGTAGAAGGAATATAATGGAGTACATTAGGCTAAACGATAGTCAAATCTTTTAAAAGCTGGTTGTCATGTGGTTGAAATCCGTTTCTTTGCAGAGCCACAGGTTTACAACTTTCCGTGTGAAAAAAGTTTAAGTATTTGAAATCTGAAACAAACAATAAAGAATATTTCGGAAATGGTCAATTCCACAAAAAAGTATGACACAAATTGTTTCTTTTAACGTGATCTACATTTTCTGTGTAGTAAGTTTTTGTCCATTTCTTACGGTTTACCAGTTAACAAAATTCAGCAAAATTCATTCTAAACAGGGGTCTATAGAGGCTATTTCCAGAAAATTCAAGATATACATTTTATTTACCATTTAAATATCTTTTGTATACGGTATTTTAATTAAAATCGTAGAGCCATTTTTGAGAAAATCATATAAGTAGAAGGGAATAAGGGAATGCGCTATGCTAAAGTGATTGTCAAATGTTTTAAAAGCTATCGTTATGCGATTGTAATTGCAAATCACTTCTTTGCTTGGCCAGGAGTAGAACAAAAGAAAAACGGACACTTCCTGTCTAAGAAAAGTTTAAGTACTTCACAATTGAAACCAATAACAAGGAATATCTCGGAAACGGTTACCTCCACAACAAAAATGTAAAGGACATAAATTGTGTGTTTTGTCGTGATGTAAATTTTTTGTGTAGCGAGCTTTTTTTATCTCTTACGGTTTAGCAGTCAAGCAAAATTCGGCAAAATTTATCCAGAATAAAGAGGTCTTCAGAGGCTATTCGCAAAAATTTCGAGATATACATTTTATTTCAGACATAAATAGCTTTAATATACGGAATTTTAATCAAAATCGTTTGAATCATTTTTAAGAAAATCAAAATTTTCGAAACATTTTCCAAGTAAAGGGTAGTTTGTGGTGTGGGGGATTTTTTTTTGAAAATCTTCGTGTCGCATCCTTGGAAGATATTAAACCTAAATATCAAGTTTGGTATTTAACGGTCTTTTCGTTTTGGGGCTATGCTGTCCACAGACACACACACACACACACACACACACACACACACACACACACACACACGGACCTTTTTTTAAAAATGTTTTTTTTTTCGGGCTCAGGGGACCCCAAAACATATATTTTCGGTGAAATCTCTATATCGAATTTTTAAGTGCATTACAATACCTTCTCTATCCCTATGTACATTGTACATATGGGGCTAGAGAAAGTAAAAATTGTATACAGGACACCCAAAAACATATATATCCGATGGAATTTCGGTATCAAACATTTGGATGGAATGCATACTTTCTCTATACATTATGTACAGTCATGGAAAAAATGATTGAGCGCTGTAACCTTTCAAAGTATCGCTTCGGCCTCACGGAAGCACACGAAGTTACCCAAGCTGGATTTACACGTGCACGTGCGCTACGCTACAAAACATGCTTCTATACAGCGAATTAAATCGTAGTTTACTGCTTTATAACATAAAATAGCAACCAAAATAATTGTTTTTCTCTACAATGCTCAAAAACGATAAAAATTAAACCGAACTTTGATGGTTGAACTGTCCGCTACAGTTCTTTATAATCCGGGTATAAAGTGCTCAGAATAGAAAAGGCTCAAGCCTTACGTTCTCCGTTTGAAAGTCAGTGTGCTACCAAGCGTAGGTTCGGGCCCGGTAATCCGCATAGATTTTCATTTTTTTTGTTTGTTATTATTTTGTTTTTTAGTTCATATTGGTACTCCTTACAACCGATGTAGATTGTTATATAATCATTCACTCTGTGAAATGTGAAATCTTTTATTTGCTGCTTTCGCAAACCAGAAAACAAAGAAAAACACTGCAACCTGGTCTCTGCAACAAAAGGATAATGAAACAAGAGAAAACAAATTCTAATACTTTGTGTGGTCCCCATTATTTGCTATCACTGCCCTCAATTTTCGGGGCATGGAATCCACTAGCGTTTGAAAATAAGTAATGTCATAAGTAGTGAATCCCAAGTGTCTATCATGGCACACCAAAGTTGTGTGGCATTATTCAATCTGGAACCTCGAGAAAGCCTCTGCTTTACTTTCGTCCAAACATGTTCAATTGGGTTAAGATCTGCTGACATTGTAAGACACGGTATCTGCTCTAAGATATTCGTGTGCTCAGAAAACTACTTTTGAACTTTGGCCGACTTGTGGACCGAATGATTATCCTGTTGGAATGTAATAATATCTTCAGGATAACGCTCTTTGGCAGATGGAAGCAGAACATGTTCTAGAATTTCAGAATAGGTTTCCTTATTCAGCTTTCTATTGGCCTGTATTACGATCTCCGGTTAAGGTTTAGGTTAGGAGTTAACTGGGAGGTACGTCTATATGACTGTATTACGACCGTCGGTTAACGGCTAACTGAGAGTTATTTTTGGAGGTGAACTGACCGCCACCTCGAGTAGTGGTTACTGAGATAACTTGGAGTTTATTCGTACTTGACACAGAAAAATGGCGTACTTCCAGCCGCGATTGAATGTTGATAGCGATTCTGAAGATGAAATGCTGGCACAGTGTTAATTCAACAGAAGAAGAAGAGCAAAGAGAGCGGAAAAATAATTACGAGGAGGAATTTCAACAGTTACTGACTGTCAAAAGCTACAACATCACAAATTTTAGAGGAGATAAGGCATAAAATAGAATTTACTACAGAAAGGTAAGTTTTCAGCTATTATATACCCTTAGGCAAGCACAGTGACATATATTTGACATTTTGAAAATTAAATAAATAAACCAACGTGGGCCTTAGATATATCTTTACGGCAGAGGTTATGGAATTATAAATCTAGTGCTCCATGGTGCAGATGGATTGTTATTAGAAGTCGATGTTATGTACGGGTTTTTAAAAACGAGCGTATTTGTAACGAACCGTGAATAATATAAAGATGCCAAAAACACCCGAACCTGAGATCACTGCTGTTAAACTTAAATGCATTGTGGATGAAAATGACGATGTTGCTTTTCATTAACAAAGGTATGACAAGGAGCAGGCAACTGAAAGCAATAACGGATAAAAAATATATGTTTTAGGTTATGATTTGTAAATGTCTTCAACCTTTTCACAGATTTCTGACGTAGTTAACTTCAATAATCACTTCTGTGTGATACCATACAATTTACTAATTATATTAGGCTAAAGTTCCGTACCTATCGCAAATCAGATGTTGAAAGCCATTCAAGTTCTGTGATGTTCTACTACGCCGTACGGTTCCGTGTCTATCACAGCCAGAAACTCGTGAGTTGTATGTAGTAGACAATTTACACATTCCTTTCTCAATGCAAACTTACAGATTGCAAACTTTGTCATGGCACAGAATCTGTAATTTCAGTGCATAAATACATTTGGAGTGGTGTAAAGGATTGCCCATGGTGTAACGTGTGGGATTTAAATAAAGTAATTTATTTTCTCAGTTTTTCATATCAAAAATATAATACTTTCAGTAATATGTGGAATTTGGATTGAAAAGTTGAATAGCCAAGATTATATAGCTAGTTTTTACATAAGCTATTTTCTTAAAAGAAAATGACTGTAATTTCATACCTGGCCAAATGTTTGAAAAAAAAATTGGTTAGTTATTGGTGTGGATGGCAAATTTTGTAAAAAGTTTGCTTTTATTTCTGGATATACCTTGTATTTTTGAGTCTTCCCTCTTTGCAAACATTCTGTGACATACTTTATGACAATTCATTTGAGAAGAATATGATTTATCCATAATATTAAACTATAACCAGATTTCTAAGTTATAAAAGTTGTGCATTATTATTATCATCATCATAATCCCCAATATAAATAACAAAAAGCTGCCTCTATTTTTAAACACTTTGGTCTTCATACATTTGCAAAATTTTCATAAGGTTTAATATAAACATATTTGCTTACTGATCACATTAATTGGAAACATTATAAGTAAGGAAAAATAGAAATTTTTACATACATTTCTAATATTTGTTACAATAAATATCTTTCCCTTTTTTCTATTCTGTGTAATAAGCATAATAAATAATACTATCAGTTTATACAGTATCAAGGCTAATTTTATTAATATAAAATAAATATTTGCTTATTAATGACACTATAATATATTACTGAAAAACTTTCAGGGATAATGGCAAAACTTTGCATTCAAGGTTTACTCATTATTAGTAATTAAATTTGAATCAATTCAACTTGATGCATCTATATTCCTTTTCAATATTATACCTACCCTGAATCAGTGATTACAATTGAAGGAATTTGTCTTTTCAGAAATTCATGTCTTCCAGCAACGGAGCAACTTTTGATGACAGTGGCGGCTCGTGCCTAAAACAAGTAGCGTGCTGCACGGGGGAAAAAAAATGCATGCAACTCACCTAGTTTCGAAAAATGAAGTCCATACGCCGATGTTTCTTCATGCAGAATTTGTCCATCACTCTGACGTTGAAATCCCTGATATTTGTAACGAATTGTAGCGAGTTTTTCATATGCTTCTTGCTATTTGAATGTTTTTTTATATATTCATTAACATGACCTAGATCTTTAACACCAGTCGTAGACCACGAATCTGTACTTCCAAACAAGAGGCAAGGAAAGCAAAAGAGCGCGTTTCTGATTTCACAACCACAGATCCAGTCACTGTTGTCATATATATTTGTGTTAAACTTTCTTGTGTAAATAGAATTTTTACTTCCTTTTGCTTTCTGTTCAATTTTTAGATCAGGAGTAGGTCGCCCTAAATTTTTTATCCTGATCTTTTCATCTAACGATCGCCTTGAAAAGGGAGTTTTTAACAGCTCATCAACTATATTCATTATGTATGACTAAAGTTTTCTTACCTATGAAAGTAACACAAACCTACACTGAATGATACTGAAATATAATAAAGTGCGATCACAGTTGGAAATAAACTGAAAACTGACACTGAATAACATTTACACAACAGAACACTTTGTTTCAATGTGATACACGTGGGCCTGTTAGATTTCACATTTGCGGAAGTAACACATTGCGCCAATATGAACTTATGGTTACCAATGTTAACAAACAATATAACAAACAATGTTCTGTACGTTCCAATGTGAATAAGGTATGGAGATAATAGTCCTTTTATGGCTCAGTTTGTATCACAAAGATATAATTAGTTATTATAACTAAAATAAAACGTTGTAATACGCTTTAATTAATTTCACTAAATTCTGATGTTTAGTGTGGCACTTAGGTGAGTGTGGCAGGGCTGTTTCGTCTGCTGCCAAAACGATTATAAGGAAAAGAACTAACACTCGTAGCGATTTCATTGATTCCGTGCTTTAGCCAAACGCAGCACGTAGCAGTGCGAAAACGATGGGACAGCGACCGTCAGGGGGGGTAAGAGGGGAAGGTTCTACGCAAGCGCAATATTCACCTACCGTGCTTGATCGCTTTGAGCACGTGGATGCATTCCATTAGCTAAACTTGCGTGTTTACCTTGCTTCGAGAGTTCGTCATTGGCAGTGCTGCCTTTCTTATTACTACCATAATGTGTTATGTTTGTTACATGGTCCTTCAGCATGTCTGTTATGTAATTTAGAAGAAAAAAAAGTAGCGTGCTGCAGCTCTTCAGCACGTAAGGACGAGCCGCCCCTGCTCTGCACTTCTATGCAACTGCTGGATCATACATCTCAATTGGTGATACTAGTGGTGTGCATAAGGCAAGAGCAGGCCGAGTCATCAGCAATGTTACTGCTGCCATTGCTTCCATAAGGCCAAGATACATTATCTTACTTCAAACAAGGGAAGATGTGCAGAACGTCCAAGGGAAGTTATTTGACATTGCAGCATTCCCAAGAATGGCAGGTGCAATTGATTGCACCCATGTTTGAATCAGATCTCCAGGTGGTGAGGCGGCAACAGTTCTGCAACCGAAAAGGATATTTTTCCTTAATGTCCAGACACTGGTGGATGCCAACTTAATGATCCAGGACATTGTAGCACGATGGCCTGGGTCTGCACATAACTCCATCGTATTTAATCATTCTAGACTGAGGAATCGGCTGCAAAATAATGAACTAGGAAACAGTATGGTGCTATGTGATTCTGCATATGCAGTAGGTCCACATTTCCTTCCTCCTTTGCAGGCTCCACAGCTGCCAGAGAAGCAGCTCTTCAATGAATCCTAGATTCATACAAGAAATGTTGTGGAAAGATGTTATGGTGTGTTAAAAGCAAGGGTCCCTGTTCTTCTTTGGGATTCATACTAATGTAAACCAAGTGCAGAACATTATAGTTGCATGTGCTTGCTGCACAACATAGCACAAGCAAATGATGGTAACGTTTCTCCAGTTGACGCAGAACTCCAGCTTCGGTTACACACATACATGCAAGAGGAACAAATGCTGGCAGAGCTCCAAGAAGCACGTGTTCCAAATCGTGTTCGTGGTGCTGTGCATAGAACATTTGTACAATATTTTCACAACAGACTACAGGCACACAGAGTGCACTAAATGTAGCTGCTATCTAAGTAAGAAAGAAAGCAAATGTGAAGAATACTACCTACCTGTATTATTATATATCATATATTTTACTGTTGTTAGAGGAAGTGTGTTGTTAACCACTTGAGTGTAAAGATTTCATTTTATTTTCCTGTCAATTTATCATGTTTTGGATTTATGCTAATTATTGTTACAGAAAAATTGTAGTTTTTAACTATTCATTTTTAAATTATTTTCCTATCAATTTGTCTTTATTCAGGGTTTATGCTAATAAATGAAGAAAAATTGTGATTATGTTAAACTTTTGTTTGTGTTTTTTAGGGCATGAGCTATTATTAAAAAGCTTGTGCTTTTAATATGTTTAGTGTTAATTGTCTATCTCATTTTGCATCAAAGCAAACAATGGCAAGGTACTTGCTATCGTCTATTCAGCATGAGCTGGTCAAATTGAGTGCCACCTCATGGATTTATCTGACCCGGAGGACAGCGACGACTGACCCATTTGACTGGTCTCCCTCAAGGCTTCTGTTGCTGCAGCAACAATCACATATCAGCCATCACCTTCAGGAAAGCTACACACTCATCAGAACCTTCATGGAAACTATATTCCCAATGCTACCAATTACTAACAAAGGAAGAAACCATCACTCAGGGAGATAGTGGTGGCTCGCCCAGAATTTCAATATTTCACAGAAAATTCCCAAAACCTACACCTCAGGTTCACTAGGGGGCAGACTAGGCCTTGGCCAAGCATGTCTCATAGCAACCATCCTGACCACATTGTACCGTAGTTGTTCACTCTGACCTACAGAGCACAGTGCAGTAACATTTCTGCAGCAATTCCTTCCTTCCTAGTCCCACACTCCTGGCATGTTAGGGTCAGTGTATTAAAAGAACATTTTCCTCCACTTGGAAAAAAATTGTGTCAATTATAGGATAAAATGGTTAACAATGGATAAAAACAAATTTAACAAAAACATGCCTTTTTTTATTGGTTGATTTGCTTTTTTGACAACTTATTTTCAAATCTAACAAAACACATTTTTGTTCTGTTTTCATTTTGGCCTCGTGAAGTTCCTGCTCCTCCATTTCAGCTTCATGACGTTCCTGCTCCCTTTTCTGTCTACTGTTGAGCTCCTGTTGAAGTACAGCAACTTCCTTCTTCTCCTTTGCCCAAGACAGAACGTTTTTACTGGATATTGAGGGTGGTGCATTTTCTTTCTGTGAAAAATATAAAATGCACAATTACATAACAAAAGAACAATACCTGGTTTCTGTGCTTTCTAATTTCAGATAGTATACGTGCAGCTGTTACAGAAAACATTTACTCAAATTTGTCCTATGCACAAAACCATCTGGCATATAGCACAACTCTAATTTGTAGGTTATTATGAAATGTATTTCTCTGCTGTTTGCAATTAGTGGTAGTGTTTAGAAGGTTGAACTGATTTAAGACATAATACAAGTACATATTAGTGCACACATAGCATTCATTTGTTTCTGGTGTAGGAAAGAGAGAAACTATAGACCTTGGGCAGTCTGTGTGATAGGCTTCATTAAATGTGTTTTATGAAAAACGTTACTAACAGTATTGGAAATAAGCTGAAGTAATAACACATTTAATTACTTCCTAACATTCCATTCCTTTAAGTAATCAGATCTGTTAGACAAAGGACAAAATCAGATACTTAAGTTATGAAGCATGATTACATGTGCCAAGGATGATAATCACTGTCCAGACTTTTCACAGAAGTAAATAATGTGCAGTTTCAATAAAAGTTTTATAACTTATTGTTTCATTAAGTTTACACTTAACAGCTTCAATATTTTTTTGTTTTGGAGATTTGCTCTTCATTTTAAAAAACTGTGGACACAAGACAAAGCCCCTGGTCTTTGGCAGTTAGGTTAGTTTGAGCATCACCAGATGTGATACTGAAGATTTATTGTAGCATATAATGTGTAAAAATGAAGCTAGTAACAGTGAAGTAACAAATTATTGTTATTTTATTGCATCGTAGCAGTTTATCAAACTGGATGTGTTACTACCAAACCTTGAGTTTTGTACATTTTCATTTTGGCACCACATGAACGCATTCGTACTGCATTTTTCAAGTTCAATAAAGAAAGTGCTGTAGTATTTTAAAAATACTTTTAGCTAAATAGTAAAGGACCAATTAAATTTAGCTTAAAAAGGATCATTAAATAAGTTGTTTGCCACTAAATTGAACATGACAATGCCTTAGGTTTCTTCTGTAAATATGGTTTTCATCATGCATGACCACCGATCATAGGATTCAATGTTTATCAGATATACAAGTAGTATATCTAGTGCATTTAAAAAGTGTGTGAGGTTTAGTACCAAAAACAATAATATGGAAGATAATGCTGCATGTAAACATTATTTATCCACTTAAACATTCACTATTCATCTTAAATGCTGGCATAATAGGCCCTAAGCAGACATATACATATTTTACTACACTCCTGGATGAGTGTATGTTAAATCTAACACATTAAAAAGAAATATTGATGGCTGGTTATGTTAGCATCAGTCATACATTTCTCTGAAAGAGTGCTCACCTGCACTGCTTGTAGTCTGTAAAGCAGCATTTCTAGGTATTTTCAGCATTTTAACTGCGAAGTAACCCCAGTCAAGATCTGTAAATTACAAAATTATTTATTAATACGTTACACTTCTCTCCAACTATAGCAGACAAAGCATTACACATCTCACATATATGATTCAGCCAGATTAGAAAACAATGTATATATGCATCAAGTATGACCATAAATTTTATGTAACCATACACAAGTAAATATGGTCCTATCTGTTTTTCTAACACTTACTGACAAAGTACCGCTAAGAATGTTCTCAAAATAACTGTTTTATTATAATATTCAAACATTCCCTCATTTTCATTTAGTAATGTGACAAGGTAAACTTATGTGCATATTTCCTACAAACTATTTCTTTCTTTATCCTTTCCCCCTTAAATTGTTGGCATCTACTTTACATACAGTCAATACATCAGTTACCTTCCGCAGTACTTTTATATATCAATATATGTAGTGATGTACACATTCACATTTTACTTGCATTATTCTTAAATATATTCTGCATTTTCATTAACAATCAAAATAAGATCATTTCTAATTACAAATAAAATTTGTACTTTGGTATTTACTCCATGACACATTGAAATGTAATTTGATTTCCTATTGCCTGTATATGTCTTCTGAATTCAAGATAAATTCTGTGCCTAGGCAGTGTTAAGGAAATAGAACACATAGCCTACAGATTACAAAGACCCAAAATCCATATGGAAAAACCTATGTTCAGGAATCATAATGTTGTCTAGATATAAAAACTGGGTTGCATATTTATATAAGAGCCTATAAATTGAACATTTTGCAACAATAAATTTACAGCCACTGCTTGATATTTATGCCATGGACCAAAGCTCAAAATCTAGGTGAAGCTGCATGACTACGATTTTTGCTTATGGCTTCCTGTCTTTAGATCACAAGCAGGCAGGAGAAAATATTGCTCAAGCTTTTCTTTGTGTACCCACTGCTTGCCACTGTTATATATGTACTGTTTCAGATCTGTTACCTTCTGAAGTTTGTGTATGCTGCTCTGCTTCAGCAGGCTCACTAACTGAAGCGCCAAGAGCAACGAAGATTTCCATACTTCCTGCTGCAACATCTACAATACGATTACACATTAGTAGAAGATAATTACTCATGTTTACTTAGACAGTTAAAAGAGAGAAAACTGCTGTAATTCTTACCAAGATCACAATCTGTCACAGATTTCATCCCATTGCCTGAGCTGTCCATTAATGAATTTAAAACCTTGTCAATAGGTGATGACTTTGGAGATGGTGACTTTCCATTATTACTATATCTTGGTTCCACCACTTACACTTCCATTAAAACTATTTAGGTATTAGTTTTTTCACTTCTACTCACCGTAATATCGTTTTACAAAGTTTTAAAAATGTATCTTGTCTATTTTTGGACTTTAACTTGCAACAAAGTACGCGATTTATACTAAAATATACCAGAAGTATTTGTTTTCTTTACTTTTTTACAGTAATTTCTATTGTTTCAGTATCTATCAGACAGGTGGCGTCTCAATCTTGCATAGTTGACGTTCATATTGCAAAATTCAGAACTACCAATATTTGAAAACTAGTTATCACTAGCCATTAAAAGGTTGTGGAACCATCAATGAACTGTTCACTATTCGGCCACTAGAGTCACTTTATAGTTAGTTGATTTTGAGGCATTTGTTGCAATATAGGGTGATTGCCAACATTGATACAAAAAATACCGCGATTCTAAAAGTCATTCTGTGTGTTTAGAGTTCTGAATCAATTATTGTTGTGTAAATAAGTGCTTTTCATGAAATTTATTTTTAGTGATTTTCCTTTACTTTGGTTTCAATAATTTCCACTTGTTTTATCAAAGCATGCGAGCGAAGCGAAAATGCGCTGTGATAGGGTTAGGTTAGTGTGTGTGTGTGTAAATAAACTTATTTTCATGTACTTTTTGGTTTTAATAATTGCTACCGGTTTCACCAAAGCGTGCGAGCGAAGCGAGCATGTGCTGTGTTAGGTTTAGGTTAGTGTGTGTGTAAATAAACTTATTTTCACATATTTACAGCCTTGGCACTCCATTATTACTGTGTGAATGTTGGTGACTTTTGAGCTTCACTTTTTTGTTCTTTCTTTGAAGTTTGGTGACTTTATCTACGTTGGTAGTATTGTAATTTCATTGTTTCTAGACCATAAATACTTACTTCCCGCCTAGCAAAGCTATTAAATCTTCCCCCTCCATGAACATTTTCGTGAATTTTGCTATTTAAGAACGTGTACTTAGAGGGTGGGAGTGGTGGCTTATTCCAATTCTAAATGAACACATATTAGCTCCTACATACTCTGAAGTGGATTACAAGGTTAGTTTCAATTCTTAAAGATTTGTATTTGTGCTGGTCCTCTGGTATAGCTTTACCGACTTTCCTTCTCCTGTCCCACTCAAGTTTTTCTTCCTTTCGGCATTTGCCTGCCGAGCTTTTTTCTTTAGAGAGCCATGCTTCTCTCGAATCTGGGCAGTGGTCCGGTGATTCGCGGTCTGAGCATTAAATTGCCTGGTAATTTGCTCCCAAGCTCTCTACTAAAATGGTATAATTATAGAATTATACATCGCAAAGTTAATATAAACAAATATGAAAGGTTAAATCAAAGCAAAAGTACAATGCAAACCTACCTTCTGCTTCCATGTGGCCACTTATGCTCCTGAATAAGTTAATAAATCTTACTAAACCCAAACAAATAAAAAATACGCTAACCTAACAACTGATTATGAAGAAATCTAACCTCTATCCAAAAATAGCTATAATTTAAACACACTTACAATCAGTCTACCCTATGCTAACTCTTAATATGTACTGAATATTACTGAAATACAAATAAACTATTACGCTTATTCCTTGATATTAATTGACGACTAATAAACAGTCTGTCATCTATATTTATTTGTAATTAAACAGTTGTTGTTGTCCAGGCTTGTTTATAGACGCGAATTATACAGTTTATCGCAAGGTAGCGCTGAAAACACATGTGATATTTTAGTGGAAAATGTTACCAACTGCTCTCATGGCATCATAAACCACAGGATATTAAACCTTAAGGCAAATTGTGATCGTAATACGAGCCACTGAATTTAACCAACAGTTAACAAACTCCGGCTAACCGAAGGTCGTAATACAGGCCCTATGATCACGTTCCAGTATACCTGCACCTTCCCGAGATATCCATGCCCAAGTAGTAACGCTCGTTTGACCACTCCTTGCAGCTATTGCAACATTTATTAAGGAAATTCTGCATGAGAAACATGAGTGTGGCAAAATAATGATGTCAAATCAAAATAGAGATAACTCAAACTGAAGTAATTAAATAGGAAAAATGATCACCATGGTGTCATTGTCTCTTGAAGTAATGCCTCCAGCAGTTCCAAGGGACGTAATATGACGGGAAGTAGGGGTTTTTGGTGAAAATCCATCTCCCACACAGTGGTGTCTTTGAAAGATTTTCCTCTACTATTGAAAAAAACAAAACAAAACAAACATTCCTTGCAGAGTGGCAAATAACGCATATCATATCGAGTACCACTAAGTCTGTAAACAAACACAGTCGAATTGAACGTTGCTTCGTTGGAGAAAATTACTGCGCTCCAATCGAAGTTCCCGTACTGTACAGTGAATGCCAACCTGTCAATTTTGTGGGCTTCAGTTAGCACTTCCTTTACTGCCGCACGTCTACGCCGAATTCTGACATCTTTATAGCGGTTGCTTATCGTCCTTGCACAACCCGGGAATAAAGACAAAGCCTTGTATTCAGCGGCCGTCAGAAACGGATCTCTTTCCACCTCTGCCATGAGAGACCTGTCTTCATTCTCGGTAGATACACGCAAGTGACCAGTACTCTTCCTTGCAGCAACATGTCCCTCTTCACAATATAACTTTGCCCACCTCCTCGCAGTGGACTGTGGAACGGCTCTCGTGGCCGTATAACCCTGTGAAACCAGGGTAGAACAGCAGGACGTTTATCAACGGCCTCTGCCATTGCTAAAGTATGAATGGATGCGTCGTTGTAGTAATGATTGAGGACCTTTTTTGGCGACTAATTGAGCCAGCACAAACATTTGACAAACACACAAAGAAACACAATTACGACAAAGGGGCTTATCAACAGTAGTTGTAAACTTTGGATATTATACCTAATATATATCTGCATGTTATATAATAATCAAATTATAACTAATATAGCGGAAACTCTGTATTAGTATAAATTAAGAATGTGAAATAGAAAATATGATAGAAAAAACAACATAAATTGGGGAGACAAAAACCTAGGCTGTTACAGAGGTTTGAACTGAGGTTCAGGAATTTTAAAAATGCTTGCTTTACCTCTGAACTATATCTGTTTGGTCCAAAATTTGCTGCTGCCACATTCATATATGCGCTGTAGTACTGGTCATGGTTCTTGTGATAACGTGATTCATTTGTTGTATTTAGTGTGCTTCATAGCTTCTGAACCAGCGCATTGTTGATTCAGTTGATTTGAGAATTGGTTGTTCCACCTATATGTATAACTACCAATGAACATAGCGTCAGGTAGAAACACTTTTGGGTTTGTTTACTAATTGGCTAACAAAGAATGGGTAGCATGGCGATTGTTGCCGAATTCTTTATCAGGAACCAATACAAATACGAAACGCGATGCAAGACACACCCTGTGACACAGTTAGGTAAGTCTAGCTGCATATTGGAAATAGCGACCAGTGTAAACCTCGCTGCGATACGAAGTGGGACTTTGAAATATTCTGCTCTCAGAGTGCGCTCAATCATTTTTTCTATGACAGTACATAGTATGTGTAGAGAAAGTAAAATTGAGAGTACGCAGCGTTTCATTCAATTAATAATACAGTGAAACGCTGCGTACTTATTCTGATGCGTGGTTTTTGTTACGATACCTTAAAGTTTTGATTTATCCTTGAGTAGTTTCTATACTTTAATAAGAACAGCGTATTTACTATTACGAAACAAGATATTGGAGAATACTGATGGGTGACTTTATTTTATCAAAAATAAAGGGTCTGTAAGTAAAATGGAAAGCAGTTACACGAACAGGAAACTGCGAGAGAGCGATTCTTTCTTCGTTTTCTCTGATATGCAACGAAGGCCTCCTTGCGCTATTTGTTCACCCGTCACTGACCGGTGTTTGCTTCCAATTGCCCCGTTGAATTTGACAACTTCTTTACCGTGTGAAGGGTTACCTCCTCACGTGAAATACGCTGCTATTGAGCCACCTGGTATAGTTAACATTTTAGTTTACACTTTTCAGTGGGTCAAATAAGGCAATACTTTTTATAAGTGAGGCTTGAACATTTAAAAAAATCTGTTACATTCATATGATTTTCTCTAGCCGTTCTTTAACAACTATTCTTACAAAGCTTATACTTATATCTTCTTTTAAGTTGATCGAGATAAATATAGAAATGGTTATATTACATGTTTCCACGCGGTATGTGGGTAGGGTAGCAACAGTCGGCTTAAGCTATAATCATATCTTTTAAGAGCTACTTCACTTCTTCATGGCTAGAAGGAAAACTGAAATAAACGACTTCACATTTGAAAATTCAAACCAGCCAAAAGAAATACTTTGAGAATGGTTAACTCCACATATCCACATATTTTAAAATAAGGTTTTGTTTTTGTCTTGATATTTGCAATCTTTGAAAAAGTAATTCAGGAAGAAAAGTTCTTCAGGGGCTCAACCCAGAGAATTAAAGATATATATATATATTTTTTTTTTTTTCATGAAAATGTTTTAATACAGTTCAAATTTCTAATTTTAACATATGTTCTAATAAAAATCGTTAAGTCAGTTTTGAGAATATCAACATTTATGGAACATATTCCATGTGAGGGGTGAACCAATTGCCTTAAACATCTGCAAGTCACATCCTCGAAAATGCTGAAATCTAAATACTAAATTTGATATTTAGTTCCTACACATAAACACTCGTACCACGGACCGTTGTATTCCTTTAAATTTAAGAATTATAACCTCCTATAGCCTCTTCCAACTTCAAAGGACTTTTTTTCTAAAAAAATCTTTTCTTGGTTTCTGAGGGCCTCAAAACGTACCTATTCTTCCGTTGAAATTCACATCGAAGTTTTGTGTGGAATATAATAGATACTTTGCGTATTTATATACGCAATGGAAAAAGTAAAAAGGAATTGGGAATAAATCTGCAGCGGTGACATTTTTACTTTCTCTAGCACATATGTGCAATATCTGCAGTAGATAGAGAAGGTATTATATTCCACCCAAAAATTTGATACTGAGATTTTGAGGAAATACAATTTTGAAGTCCCTTGAATCCAAAATAAAAACTAGTAAACGAAAAATCGTTAAATACCAAAGTTAGTATTTAGGCTGAGTACCCTCCAAGAATGCATTACGAAGATTATGAAAATCTCCGTGCTCCCAACTAACCTTCAGATGAAAAATGTTTCTAAAATGTTGATTTTGTCAAAAATGGCTTTTCGCATTTTGATTAAAATATCACGCGTTTAAGATATTTGTATGACTAACGAATTGTGTATCTTGGCTTTGGCCTTTCTGGGAATAGCCTCTAAGGCCCTCATTCTGGATAACATTTGTATAACTAGCGAACCGTGTAAATAGACATAAACTTACCACAAAAAAGTAAGCATGTCATTAAACCACACAATTTATGTTACTTTTTTGTAGTATTCACCATTTCCAAAAATTTCCTTGTCATTGGCTTCAATTTTAAACTACTTGCCTAAGCTTTTCTCGAACGGACTGTCATCTTTCGTTTCAGATCTGTTTTGTTTTCTCCTCGCCACGTAAAGGGAACTTAATTTCAATTGTAGCACTTAGCGACTAGCTATTAAAAATGTCACTATCGCTTTGGGCTAATATATTCCCCTATTTCTCTTTACTGACGAACTAAATAATGTTTGCTAATGTTTATCTCGATTAGCATGATACAAATAAAATATTTTTTTGGAAATTCATTTTTTATTTTGCGGAACAGGTAGAGAAAGCTACATGAAGGGACCACATCATATTTTAAGTTAAGTGACGGAATATAAATTGAGTGGCAAAAAGGTAAACCTACGTATGCTCTCTTAGCATTATGTTAATATGTTCAAATCCAAGCAATATGGAGTTACTTCTTTAATGTTAATGTTGGGAATAAATAATCTGATATTTTACATTCACATAATCTTCTCTAACTGATCCAGATACAAACTACTCTTACAAAAGATTATTATTTTATCTACATCATGCAAATTGAGGTAAACATTATTAGAATTGGTTTTGTTACTTGAGGAAGAGAAATAAGGGAATACATTATGCTAAAGCGATTGCTAAATCTTTTGAAAGCTGGTCCTTATGTGAAACATTTAAGGTTAAGCATGGCTTTGCATGGCCCCTTTGAGAAAAGTTAGGTACTTTAAAACTGAAACCAATAACTAATATCTATATGGCCAAGTCTACAAGAAAAACGTGTATGACATAAATTATGATTTAACAAGATCTATATTTTTTGTACATCAAGTTTATGGCTATCTCCTACGGTTTCACCATTACGAGGAATTCTGCAAAACTCATCCAGAATAAAGGGATCCTCAGAGGCTATTCCCAGAAAATTCAAATTATACATTTTATTTATGACATAAATAGCTTTAATGCACTGCATTTTAATCAAAATCTTTAGAGCTATTTTTGGGGAAAAAATACAAAAATATTTCCATTTAATGATAGTTTGTAGTGGAAGGATTTTTTTAAATATCCTCGTCGCATCTTTGGAAGATACATAACATAAATACCAAGTTTGGCTTTTAGCGGCCTTTTCGTTTGAGTCATGCTGCCTACAGACATACATACACCTTTTTCTATTTTCTGATGTGTCCCATTCACATGACTTTCTCTACTTCTCTGTAACAAATTATCATTAATAAACTTACTCTTCTATCCACTTCATGCTAATTTAGGTAAATATTAGCAGAAACACTCTTATCACTTAGCTCCTTATAAGTAGAAGGGAAATAAAAAGAATCCAGTAGGCTAAACCGACAGATACGTGCTTTAAAACGTGGTTGCTATGGGATTGAAATTAGTTTCTTTGCGTGGCCAAGAGTTGACAACTTCTTGTACGAGAAAATTTTTAATTATTTTACAACTGAAACCAATAACAAGGATTGTGTCGAAAATTGCCAATTATATGAAGAAATTGTGTGTTTTAAGGAGCTCTACATTTTGTGTGTGGCAAGTGTTTGTCTATCTCTTACAGTTTAATAGTTATGCAAAATTCTAAACAATGCATCCAGAATAAAGAGGTCTCTAGAGGCTATTCCGGAAAGTTCAAGACATACATTTTATTTGTCATGTGAGCGAAAAATAAGAGATTTTAATCAAAATCATTAAGCCATTTTTGAGAAAGCCATTTTTTTTCAATGTAAAGGGTTTTTGGACGGTGGGGGATTTTCTTGAAAATCTTCGTCTCTCATCCTTGAAAGATAGTAAACTTAAATATTTGGTATTTGGTATTTAAGGACTTTTTGTTTTTAGGCTATGCTGTGCGCACTGATACACAAACATGTTTCCAAAAATATTTTTTTGAATTCCCAAAACATGTATTTTGGTATCTTTTGGGTGCAATACAATACCTTCTATATAAGCTATGTATATAATACGTGTAGAGAATCTAAAAATTCTTTTTCCAAAATAAAGGGACCTCAAAACACATTTTTGGTGAAATCTCGACATCGAGTTTTTGGGTGAATTACACTACTTTCTCTAGGTACTATGTGTATGCAATGTGCTAGAGGAAGTAAAATGTTTAGTGTGCATTCCAATATAGATGACGTGTGTCTGTAGCTCACAATGGCTCTCTTCAAGTTCTATATTCTTACGGAAACACTACTTTAACGTAACATTTCGCACCCCAACGGGTTCAAGTGTGTCAGGTTGCATGCCTCTATATAAAAGCTCTTTGAGGATTTCCAGAAGGGGAGCATTTATTTATTTTGATCAGTTCACATAACTAGACATACACATAATCACCTGCAAAGCTGTTTTTCTGGACGTGGGATTCGGAAGCCTCCCCAGTCAAGAGGGTTTGGGATTTAACATAATCCGGTTCATCTAAGTACTTACTGCATAACGATTCTTCGTCTCCCTTTAACCGTTGGGGAATTGCCTCATACGCGCTAATCTCTGAAAACCAACGCCGCCATCCGCGGAGCTTGCTTAGGAAGGGGTCCTGACACCAACAATAAGAACCAGGGAGAGGCGTAATACCAAGAGAAGCACAATTTCAAAGAGCAGGTCCTTCATTAAAGGTTATGTTTGATTTTTGCTGGTTTAAAACATTTCAGCAGTATATGCCTGTTTCGTTTATATGCCATCCTTTAAACTTGCCTGGCTCTATGTATATAGTAGTTAGAGAAGGTATTGTATTGTATTGTATTCCAGCCAAAATTCGAAACCGAGATTTACCGGAAATATATGCCCCTGAATTAAAAAAACATGATGTGCTACATTTATATGCATTTCTCTACCTCTCTGTATAACAACTTATTGTTAATAAGCTTATTCTTCTATTTAATCGAGATAAACACCAACAGAGATTGTATTTATTACATAGTTTCGTATAGGTAGAAGAGTAATAAGTGAATACACTAGGCTAGACCGACAGTCAAATGCTTTAAAATGTGGTTGCTATGGTAT
Organism: Hymenopus coronatus; assembly: GCA_030762935.1. Taxonomy (NCBI): domain Eukaryota; kingdom Metazoa; phylum Arthropoda; class Insecta; order Mantodea; family Hymenopodidae; genus Hymenopus; species Hymenopus coronatus. The sequence continues at coordinate 99,948,650 of CM060882.1, read as the reverse complement.
AGAAATCTTCTACTCTTTGCGTGGTCAGATTTTGACAGGCTCCAGTATAAGAAAAGTATTACGTATTTTAAACCTGAAATCAATAACAAGAAATATCTTAAAAATAATCAACTCCAGGAAAAAATGCACATATGTGTGTTTTAACAAGCTCTACATCTTTTTAGCAGTAAGTTTTTGTCTATTTCTTACGGTTTACCAGCTATGCAAAATTCCACAAAATACATTCAGAATAAAGATGTCTTCAGAGGCTATTTCCAGAAAATTCAAGATATACATTTTATTTGTCATGTAAGTATCTTTAACATACGATATTTTAACCAAATCAGTAGATTAATTTTTAAAAATATCAAAAGTTTGGAATTTTTTTCCACGTAAAGGGTGAACATTTTCGTGTCGTATCCTTGGAAGATACTGAACTTAAATACCAGTTTTGTATTTCCGGTAGAATCTCGGTGTCGAATTTTTGGGTGCATTACACTACTTTCTCTATACATTATGTACATAGTACGTGTAGAGAAAGTAAAAATGTGTGTGAATCTGTATGCGTGTGTGTGCACAAGATAACTGAAAAGGAAAAGCCGGATAAGTAGTTCAGTATCCTTTAAGGATGCAATATGACGGTTTTCAGTAAAATTCTCCCACCTCAAAGTACCCTTTTTCTATTCATTTTTTGTTAATTTTCTGAAAAACAGCTAACGAGTTTGATTAAAATAGCATGTGTTTAACATATTTTCATTGTAAACGAAATGTATATCTTGTATTTTCTGGGAATAGTCTTTGAAGAATGCTTTTTTCTTGATTACTCTTATAAAACCGGTAAACAGTAACAGACAGACAAAAAGTAAAAAATGTATATCCCGTTAAAACACACAATTTATGTAATTTACATATTTCTATAAAGTTGTCCGTTTCTGAGTTGTTCATTATTGGTTACGATTTCGATCTGCCTAAAAGTTTTCTCAAAAAGGAAGCCATCTTTCTTTCCATTTCTTTTTTTTTTTTTTTTTTGTTCCTGACCGTGCTTTACACATCACTCAGTTTTTAAAACATTTGACTCGCTTTAGATTTTTTCCCTTCTATTTAATTGCAAGTAATAAGACGATTTCTGCTAACGTTTGTCTCTTTTAGCGTATGTAGATAAGAGTAATATTTTGTAAAATCAGTTTGTTTGGAGAGAAAAGTCATATGAATGGAACACATGAGATTTTTAAATAATCAGGGGTGCCAATTTACTCTTTTTCGTTGAGTTTTCGCGTTTTGTTTTGTACTCTTAGATTTGCAATCACACGCACATGATTACTTTCCAGATCTTGAAGAAGGTAGCAAATGATTAAATCAAAGCTGAAAAGTGTCACAAAATGTTGCACCCTTGAAACATTGAAACCGATTTAAACAATCAGTGATACTAGAGGGCATCATTGTTCTTCGGTTTACCGCACCAACACACTATCGTTGAGCTATCGTGACATCAAGTGAACTTCTCGCATGCGATTAATATATCAGTTGGCCATACAAGATCTTTTCGGGTAATCCAAGATATATAGGGTGATTTAAAATACGTGGGTAGATATGTTCCAGTCGACGTAGAGAGGAGTCCAAGTAGATCGATCCGCGACGTGCTGTATTGATTTTCCATCCGACTACTGTAAAATGAAAATCAACTGATTACTGTATTCAAAACTACTTCTAAAATGCAGGAACTGAAACAATATTTCGCTCTTTTCTGGGGAACCCTGGTAAAATTATCATTACGTTTTCTTAGGGGAAAATGTGTTTAAGACTGACACTTTAAAGCCAGATTTAAAATTCATTTTATGGGATAAAAATTGTGGTTTCTAACCTCAAAGCTACCCCATGTATAGTATCAACAGTATCAGGTCCTATGGTATAAGAAGGCCAGATTTTATCTGCTATTTTGCTTTATCTAAGTTTCACAAAGCAGGAGGATAATTGACGCTAATATGAAATGTTAAAGGCTAACTTACTGTATTTGACGTTAATTATGAGCCTTGGTACCGGAATCAACATTGTATTAAATGAGTTATTTCGTGTTGGATAACGGATAATAGGACATATAGATAGCAAATATGATAAATAATTTCATATACTTAAACCAACAGTTATGTACGATGTGCAAGTTAAAGCATATTGCTAGGTAGAAGTCAAGCATTGACGAAGCAACTAGCTCTAAGTCAGAGTAATGAGAGCGATTAGGTTCTTGGATATCTATAAGCAGGAATTTCACGAAACTCAAGATTTAATTTTGCGCAAGTTAGTGTTTAAAAATCAAAGGTACGTGAGAAGTAAGAATTCAAAGTGGATTAATACGTGGGATTAAACAGTTAAAGCGAATGAAGTGTGTCTCATGTTACGATAACACAAAGTTTAAAATTTTGCAACGTAGAACATAGACACTGAGGGATGATTCTCTGAGTTTAATATAATGGTATATAATTCGAAAATTTGTTACATTGGTGCCTAATACACTTCAAGTGACATATTCTCTTTGAAGATTCCATTTTGCTGACAAGTAAAGTTCTTATTACTCTTGAAGTTCGCGAATTTAGTACTATACTTCCCGCAAATGAAATGGTGTTGTCTATTATGGGCTCACCCACACATACCATGACAACAAATAAGCTGAGAGCAAACCTCAAATTCAATAAGATGTAGTTCATTTAACTTGTTTTGTTTTTGGAATTTTGATTTTTACTAGGTGTTTTGGTGTTAAGATTGTAATAGATAATGTGGAACATGGTATACAAGCGCTTGATAGAAAGCATTAGAATTGACGAGTTATATCTAGTATTACAGTAGAGTTAATGAGAATTCGGTTTCGTATTCAAAATGTATAATATAACTGAAACTTTGATTTTCTTTTCCTATTAAATTTTAGTGCTTTATTTCAATCTTCGAATTTTGTGTGTTTCAGACCAATAAACTAGTTTGTACAGTTCAATAAGAAGGCGTGAGGTCTGCAAGTGAGAGTCTAAAGCAGACTATTCTAACATGGCTACCGCCAGCGAGGTACTCACAACTTGCAGGAGTCTTATCTATATTTAGGGCATCATAAAATATTAAAACAGATAGCAAGATCTTAAAATCTCATATGATTTGTATTGTATATTGGGTATTACAGTATGGTGAATACCAGATTTTCTATTAAATGAACTATTTCGTTTAGTTTTGACAAAAATGAGGATTACTGTTAATCTTGCTTTCGCTAGTTCTATTAGGTATCTCCATTCTGAAATCCTATTGGAGGTTGAAACTTATATTGCTGTTAAACAGTTATCTTAGAGAACGCTGAAACTAAATCATGAATGCCTGAAGCCTGCTTTTGTTGAAGTGTGTGTGATTTATGGTGTGATTGGTCTTTTAGAGATGCTTACGTTTAGAAATTTAGTTCCCTTCGTTTTACCTTTCATCCATTTGCTTCTTCATCTTTTCAATATTTAGAATTTTTATTCCACGTTTTGCGAGACTTCAACAAAGATAAATGGTTTCTCATTTAGTATTCAAAGTTCTCCATGGAGTATTCGCGTTCCTCCATTAAATTAAATTTTCCAATTAGGGAGAAAGACAGCGTAGAGTCTAATTGGAGTTTTTCTTCATTATCCTCTAGTGTATTTCAGCTGCAGCTTATTTACTGGGGGTATTATTTTTTGTTTGAAGTATGAGAAAACTGCCAGGTTGAGACAGAGTCATTGACCAGTCTCTAACTTAACGGTAAACACAGCAATAGCTAAATAAATAAATAATATGGTGCGAAAGGACACGTGGAGCTTAGATCTACCAATACGAGTGAAGACTTCCCCCAGATACGCACGGTAGAAAGCGATAAATAGGGAACAGTATGTGTGTATGTATGTATTTATTTATTTCTCTGCAAGTAGGTATCACCCGGTGGCAGAGTTATATATGTATACAAGATATATAAACAATAAATCACAGCTGCCAGGTTATGGCTTTGTAAGCTAGATATAATAGTTATTTACACAAATGTGAAAGCATTAATTTTTCTCTCAATTCAGATTAATTAATTTCATAATTAGAATCACCAACCAATTTACCATTTGTATTTACAACAATATGAAATCACAAGCATTTCATTTAAGGAATATTTACAAAAATTATCCAACATTAAAATCAAGATTTTTCCTAAATTTCTTCAGAGACAGGGGACAACCCCGAAAGGCTGCTCCAGGCAATTCATTCCAGTCTTTTATGGTTATATTTACAAAGGAGAACTTTTCCACGTCAGTTCTGTATCTTCTACCCTTAATTTTGAACGGATGATCGTTTCGTGCATAGAAAGTTGGGTTTTCCAGTTTGTCAGTAACGTCCTCCCATGCGTTTAAGCCAGCGTAAGCTTTAAATAAAGCGCACAACCTCTGTTTCTCACGCCTAAATTTCAACGGCACCCATTTTATTTCCTCAGCGTTTGGAGGCCCAAAATATTTACCCCTTTTTATGAATTTTATAGCCCTTTTCTGGATCTTTCCTAACGAATCAATTTGATTGACTCTATACGGGTCCCAACAAGTTACTCCAAATTCCATGACCGGCCGCACTAAGGACTTGTACGCGATTTCCCTGGACTTTGCACTCCCCTTTTTTAAAATCCTCATTAAGAAGTGCAGTGTTTTCCACGCTTTCTTAGATACCGAATTTACCTGCTCGTCCCATCCAGCGTTACTCGCCAAGTAAACTCCCAAGTATTTGCAGCTGTCCACCTGTGGAATTTTTTCCCAATCCATGTGATAGTTTTGCAGACTTTTTTTCTCTAGATCTATTAAATGCAATTGACTTACTTTTGCCAGCGTTAATTTTCATTTTATTTGCAGCAGCCCAATCACTAATTTCATTTAAATCACCCTGAAGAGCAGCCTCATCTTCAACATTTCTAATTTTATTGTAAATAATACAATCGTCTGCAAACAACCTTCTCTGGCATTTTATATTGACAGTTATGTCATTTACAAAAATAAGAAAAAGTAACGGCCCCAGTACTGAGCCTTGGGGTACGCCCGAGCTTACCATACCCCTTTCAGATAGCTCCTTGCCTACTTTTACCCTTTGCGATCTTCCTTCCAAAAATGTTTTAACCCATAGAACTACGCGTTTATCAATTCCTGTAGCATTTAGCTTCTGGATAAGTAAATTATATGATACAACATCAAAAGCTTTGGAAAAATCTATCACCACTGCATCTGCAAGACATATTGATGAAATCTGTACTAGTATGGCACACAATAACAGTGCTAAACAACAGGCCGGCGTCAACAAGGCTATGGCAGAAATTGGTGGTAAGATACAAGATCTTGATCAACGTGTTAACGCCCTGAAAGACTTCAAGCTATGCCTCGATGTCCTGGAAGGAGATATAAAGATGCAGGTGTACAGAGAAGAGACTAGGAGGAGGAAGAATGGAGGGAGTGAGAGACATCAAACAATGAGATGATATGGCTAGCATCACGCTTCTTACGGCCGTAAAGTTGGCTTTCTTGTTGTGGATATCTAGCTATCGGAGCTCCTCACTTTCCTCGCTATGTACCAGTTCTGTACAGGGAACTTAAAATCCGCATCACCTTGTGTGAGATCAAACCCGAGCGCATTCCGTGGCCGGGAACCAAAGCAACAAGCTAAAGCCCACTGCGCAAGACAGAAGCAGTAGCTAGTATTAACTTCAGCTATAGGAAACATTACACCAATTTTGTAACACCAAATTATCCAGTAAAAAAATGCCGATTTTCATGGAACTCGAATATGATCCTAGTGATTGATTCTATTATTAACAAACAAAATAATTAGCTCTCTGGACTAACATGACATAGATAAAAGAAAAACTTTATATAGGTAAGTAAAACATTTTTTGGAACAGCTAGAAACTCCTGTAAATGGATCACATCAGATTTCATAAACATGTTTTTGTGTTCAGATAGCTCAAGACGTACATATACGGTGAATATTGACAGTGAGTTTGTTTCTCCTACTTAGTATACTATTAGGAAAAGTAAAAGCGGATTTAATGTTTAGTTTGTATTAAGACTGATTTCTTAGGGATAATACCCAAAACTTAATATATCCAATGTCCTTTCATTTTATTGCAGAAATTATTTCAAAATCGGTCCTATACATTATAGTACAAGAAATCTGTGTGCTCCATTCACATGACTATCCATACCTCTGTAAAAAATTATTATTAATAAGCTTATTCTTCTATGTTTTTCATCCTAATCGAGATATATACAAGTAGTAAAAACGGTTTTATTACTTAGTTCCTTATAAGTAGAAGGTAAATAAAGGGTATACATTAGGCAAAACCTACAATCACGAGTTTTAAAATGTGGTTGCTAAGGGATTGAAATCCGTTTCCTGCATGGCCAGGAGTTTCTCAAGTTCCCACATGAGAAAAGTATAACTATTTTAAAACTGAAATTATTAACACAGAAATCTCAAAAACGGGTCAACTCAACGAAAAAAGAGAAGTATAACATAAAGTGTGTGCTTTAATGAGCTCTACATTTTTTGCTGAGCAAGTTTTTGTATCTCTCTTACCGTTTACCAGTTATTAAAAATTCATTCAGAAGACTTTTCAGTAGCTATTTCCACAAAATTCAAGATATACATTTTTTTTCCATTTAATATCTTAAAATGCGATGTTTTATTCAAGAGCGTTAAGGCAATTTCTGAGAAAATCAAATTTTTCGAAATTTTCCATGTAAAGGGCAGTTGCTGGTGGGGGGATTTTGTTGAAAATCTTCATCTTACATCCTTAAAAGATACTAAACTTATATACCAAGTTTGGTGTTTAACGGACACACACGGACCTATTTCTAAAAATGCTATATTTGGATTCAGGAGGGCTCAAAACATACATATATTGCTGGTGAAATCTCGGTATGGATTTTTTGGGTGCAATATAATACCATCTCTGTACACTATGCGCCTAATAGTGTGGAGAAAGTAAAATTACCGTATTAATGCGTTTTAAATAATAAAATTAGAGACTTTATATGAAGATATGAAGACGTAAACTTCGAAACCCTTCAGTATTTTTTTCTCAAAGAACATAAACATCACATAAGGACAATGTTCTTCAGCGCTGTGTCAGTTGAGAAGCACAGGGTGTAATACGAAGATAGTATTTGGATAAGTTTCCGATTCATTTATCAGCCACTAATGTAAGAAAGATTGAAACGGGGAAAAAATTACATCCAGCGCTTCATAAATTTAACATCCTAAATCCTGCCATAAATTCCAATCCTCCAGGGAAAGAAAAAATAGAAAAGATAAAGGCAAAGAAACGGAAGAAGAATAAGCGAGGACATCGAAATCACCACAGTAATTTATTTAGCAGGTCACCAGTAAACTTGTCCTCACTATAAATTCCTGGGGTAAACGCCCCGCCCTCGCGCATCTTTTGCTTGCCTTTGATTCTTCAACCCCTCTTCGCATTTTTGTGCCTACTTCTTTCAAGTTGCAGTCGTCAATACTGCGTAATTTTGCTAGAACATTATACATTAGAGTGTGATCCAATTATTAGTTATTTGTAATTTTTTTTTCATACTAGCGATGTGTAGGTCAGGGGTTGTCTAGGTAGTCAAACCGAAAACGCACTGCCTAAGCGGGGATTTGAACATGGATCACCCGGTGTCTAGCTGGTTGCTCTAGCATTGAGCTACATGGCAACATGCAGATGGTATTAAATTTCGTAACTGACTCGCATGTTTCCCGGTAAGCAACAAGGTGACCTTAAATTGTTTTGAGATGACATTCACCAATGGCGATTTACAATGTCGTAATTGTGTGAGTGTGTGTGTTTGTATAAGTAGGTTACGAAGGGGTATTCTACATTGCAACAGTGGGTTTATGGTACGTCAGACCCCTGGAGGTAGTGTTAATTTCTCATCTCCCTACAAGAGTGTAATTTCATAGGACGGCCGACATTTGCACAGAGAGAGCTGCAAGGGACGGTCCCTAGCAGTCCTCTAGCAATTATTCATCTCGACGCGGCGAGTGCCGGAAGCCCGCCACTTTCGGATAAGTTTAAGGCCCAAAGTTAACTTAAACGGGTTTCCAGGAGGCACAGACTACTTTTCTACTCAGCATCAGATGTGCTGCGAAGGCAAAGAGCGAAAGAAAACGCGCGCTAATAGGGAGAAAATGTAATCGTGCACGCGAAGACTACAAAGTGGCGTTCCTGTATGAATGAGTGCAGAGTTAGACGCGAAATGGGCATCTATGAGCATCGCGCGTAATGTTTGACATTTGTTCGCCAAAATATAAGTGTGGTATCTAACTGCTGCATACTCCAAAACGTGCCTAGGTCACATACCCTCAAGCAAAAATAAACGGGCGTCAACAATATGTCTCGTGTCATTTCTGTACTCCACACCTGAGAAAGGCCCGAATCTCGTAAAATTTCAGCAACCCATACGAGAGCACCGCATTGACCAGTGAGAGTGAAATTAATTGAGAGGGGGGGTGGAGCCACGTCGGCGGAGGTCTGGAAATCTCAGACTTCAAGGCCTAAGCAGGTACGTGGCAACCTATGGAAGGACTGCCGCAACTTCTTGAAATTGTCCTTTACGGGATTCACAACAAACTAACAACACGTTAAGCAGACAAACGAAGTTTACAAATTTGAGGAACAATTAATTTTCGAAACTATGCAAAAATGAAAACTTTCAATGAATTCCAAGACATTGTAACTTAGTCTCATTCATGCATATACGAGGGTTGAATGAAAAGTAGTGCCTCCACCTTCGTTCTCTCTTCAACATATGGCAGTACTGGTATGTGTCGTCAGGTACTGGCTTGTTCCGTAGCCTCATCTATACAGCTCCAGTTGGCGGGAAGCCTTAGCATTGAATGGTTGTGTTGTTACAGTGTAAAGTATGGAACCCTGCACAGACGGTCGGTCAGTGCGATTTAAGCAACGTGCAGTCATTGAATTCTTGACAGCAGAAGGTGTCATCCCAAAGGAGATTCATCAGAGAATGAAAGCAGTTAATAGTGATTGTGTTGATGTGAGTACTGTACGTCGTTGGGCGAGTAACTTCTAAGATGTTGAGGTGGGACCATCTGACTTAAGTGACAAACAAAGAGTTGGACGTCCTGTGACAGCAAATACCGAGTTTCACAAACAAAATGTTGACAGATTGATTCAGGACGATCGTCGTATTACTCGGAGAGAAATTTCTAGCACAGTCGGCATTCCACTAGAACGTGTGGGTCACATTATTGCTTTGCTGGGCTATCGGAAGATCTGTGCACGATGGGTACATCGGATTGTGACTCCTGAAATGAAAGCGCACAGACTTGAAATTTGTCAGGAACTCCTCTCGTGTTACGAGAGTTTGTGTGTCTATGGTGTGCATAGCTCAAAAACAAACAATGACTGCACGTTGCTTAAATCGCATTGACCGACCGTCTACGCAGTGTTCCTATACTTTACACCGTATCAACACAACCATTCAATGCTAAGGCTACGGAACAACCCAATACCTGCCGCATACCAATGTTGCCATCTGTTGAGTTATGAAGGGTGGAGGCATTATTTTTCATTCAGCCCTCGTACATCGTGCATTTTCTATTCAGCGAAGCCTGCTATAGACCTAATTTGAGAGTTTCGGCAGCACCTCTTGATATTAAAAGCTGAATATAATAATCGAAGTATGAGATTTAATATTTGTTTAAGTTCTTGCCTGTGTATGCCTGTTTTATATTCGTATTTTTTCTTTTAATATTGCACATTTCATGTTACAAAGTTTGCAATTTAAATCTTGGAACTATGAAAAACGGAAGGTCACAGAAAAAGAGGAGGGGGGGATAATACTGCATATCTAATAATATTTTGGTACAAATATATTTTATTACAAAGTTGATATTTCTGCATATCTTGTAAGATTTACGATTATACATTTTAATTCCGTTAGCAGTGGGTTGGGCTTCTTGTCCTCTATTTAAACACTTTATGAAACACATTTTGGATACCCAAATCACTATTTCAGAAAACGTGTCTAAAAAAACTGTATTACCCTTTCCAATAAATCAGATAATTGGAGAAAATATTAACATTTTATCTATCTGATCAAGTTAAAAATTAAACTTTTTTTGCTATTCTTGAGGAGCTTTGATTTTCGTGAATCCGTACCATTAATGACACAGAAGAAACATCAAAGCAACCAATTACCTTTTATTTATTTTTTCTTATCTATTCCTATCTGAGTTATTGTACTGTGCCTATTTCCTTTAATACTTTATTATTAAATATTAATGAAATTCTACAAACCCTTTCTGTTTTACTAAAGAGGTGAATGTGTTCCAAACTCTTAAAGTATAAGATGTATAGGCTTTACAATATATTCTCCATAATACTTTGGGCTTGAAATTATATTTTGGTTTTAAGAAAGGTTTCCACTTTCTCTAGAATGTATGTACATAGTACATAGTAACTAGATAACGTATTGTATTCCATCCAAAAATTCGATATCGAGATTTCCCGGAAATATATTTTAAGATCCCCTGAGTCAGAAAAAACATTTTTAGAGAAATTTCCGCGCGTGTGTGTGTGCAGCTGAGTTCAAAAATGAGTAGACCGTTAAATACCAAGCTTGGTATTGATGTTTAGTATCTTCTAAAGATGTGCCACGAAGATTTTCAAGCAAATCAACGGGCAGTCTGACTCTCTAGGTTCTCGAAGGTCAATTATCAGGCGAGGGCAAGTAGTCAGTTTTCTGGTGACTCGGTTGGCCGTATACAGGGTGTTAATGAACTATAGCGAAATATTTTCACAGAATATGTAAATAAATAATTTGAGATATGTGACTTATGGCCTGTTAATTGCAATTTATGAAATGCCAGTACGCCACGTATCGCGGCACTTTGTCTGGAATGAAAAAAATGATAATAAAAACATTTACTCTATGACAGGAATCAAAATCATAACATTTGGGATAGCAGATTTCCGCGTTAGGCATTAAGTCACCAGGGCAGTTGAAAAACACCTCCAGAGTAGGCTACACACCTCAAGATAGTTAATAAATGCTCAGTATGCAATGTCAAGTGGTTAGTTCAAGATTTTACAGATGTTTGCGACATTAAATCTTGAGAGCCTAGTAACGAGCTGCTAAAAATCGATATTTCTATACTCGGGCAGCAGTTTTAAAGACATTCTAAGCCATTTTTGCAACCTGCTTTGCCTTAACACCGACTTATCAGCACCTGATACCCACACTCCAACGCTATGTAGTTGCGTTATGTTTATCCGGGGACCATGTATCGCCATCTTAAATTACTTATCAGTTACGTGGACAATATCGTAAATTATTTTGATGTAGTTCATTAACTTAGGTACTTATGGAAATGTTCGAGGGCCTTCACCTCCTCCAAGAGCCCCAGCTACACAAACAATTGCTTCGACAAAAGGAATACTTTTTTGCATTGGACTATAAACTGTGGGTTGTATAACTCGGGGAAGGGACTCGCCTGGTATATTATTGTAACATTGGTATGGTTTTCCAATAGTACTCCATTGGCATAAATAGGTTAATTAAGGAATTTTAATTTTCTCAAGAAAGGTATCCTGACTGCTCTACTGGTTTATCAAATGAACGCAATCGTGTAAAAGCGCAAGGGCCATCAGCTGCCTCTTAGCGCCCTACAGGAAACAGGTCTACTGAGAAAAGATGTATACCTATTCAGTCTGACTCTACCTATCCAACTACATACGGCTTGTGCGAAAAAACAATTAATCCAATACAAATTGACCATACTAGTTGGTCCTGGGACTTTACTTACAACATTGTAAGACGCCATTGGGGGTTGCCATCTCAAAATAATTTGAGAACACCTTGTGGTTTGCTGGGAAACATGCGAGACATTTGAGAAATTCAATGCTATGCCGGTATGTTGCCATGGTAGCTCAGTGGCAGATCAACTGGCTAGATACTGGGAAATCCGTGGTTCATATCCCGGCTATAGCATTGAATTTTTCAGTGTACCTATCCATATATACCTATTGCTCGGCGGAATGATGTCACAGAGCAGGGAACCTACCAATCACATGTATGACTTACTGAGCTTCTTGTTGGCTGATACTGTTTTATATCGTCAGAAAAGTTTATTGCGGTTTCAAACATTTTCATGAAGGTGATATTTTAATGCTACAAGAAAATACTGTAAAATCTGATAAAATGGAAATTTCCATACCTTCCGTGCTACTTAAGGAGAATATTGTAATGATAATTATAATTAGAAGTGGTTCACTACCGAAACGAGAAACGCAAAAGGGACCAATTAAGAATTAATATCAAATTGCAAGATATCGACGTATGAATGAGACAGATCGATAAGCTTGTAACCGGTTGTGAATCAGGAAGTATTTCCTGGATGGAATAAGATCGTGAGCAATAATTGCAGGTGAGAATTAATTGCTGTGGTGAATTAATTCACGCTAAACGAGCTGTAAACCAAGGTATAGTCTTACCCGAGAAATTTGTGAACTGTGTGTATTATGATAAAACTAGTTGTTTTCATGTTTCCTAGGAAACAACAAAAATGAGTCTTTGTTTTCATTGTAAATTATTTTAATTCCTTTGGCAGCACCCTATTCTTTAAATGATAAAAATTTAATAATTCGGGAGTACACATTTTAGCTCATTTATTCATTTATTTGATGCTGTTTAATCAACCAGAATTGAAAATGTTTATTCCGGCGGGGTTACGCAGCAACGAATAAACAAAGCACTACCTACGTCACGACTAAAACTAAATTCCTCGTAATGACGAACATTAATAAATACAATAATATTACAGTTAATGTTAGGATAGGATAAAACGTTGTATATTACACGTGGCTTATTAGACTATTATTTGCTTATTAGTAATTAGAACACGAGCGCGTAAGGGTAACCCACTCACAAATAATAGCCTATTTAACACACTTATAACATAAATAACTTATCATTTCAGTAAGCATCCAATGCATCTTACCTAGTTTAAAATAGTGCTTAAAACTGTGTAGCGATCAGCAGTTTTGACGGACGTAGCAAGGGTTTTAATATCTCGCCTGTTTATCAAATCAACTGGGAGATGTTTGTTAATTAGCTATTGCATGAATGTTAAATCATAAAGTGGCAGAGAGGTGAAGTAAACTAGTAAATCTAAATTCTATAACCCTTGACATTTTATTTCTCACTGTTGGATCAAGCAAATTTTCCAGTAGTCGTAAATTGTTAACTTAGTTGTTCTGTTTAAGAGAACCCGGTAAGCCAAATATGAGTAAAAATACATTTTTTGTTTTTATATTTAAAAATACTAGAGAATTTTTTGAGTAAAATGCTTGAATCTCTATCTTGATATCACTATTCTAAGGATTTTATAGAGTATTTACCAAGGAGCTGCATCTAGTGGCCATGTCAATTTATTGACATTTTTTTTTTTTTTACTATGAACGGAATTAGTTGATATATTTAAAGTTCCCATTTTTTTAAGAAGGAAATGTTGGAAACTTTTGAAATGGCCATATTGATTTTTGTAACACTGATTACGGATTTATCGTGGCAACCTAACTTAGCCATTTTGTTTTATGTAAACCTCTTAGATTGTTATTGATGTGATCCTGAATATTTTGTTGTTGTGTTTGGTTGTTATTTCAATATTTCTACAATGCCACAACTCAAATAGGGGTTTTCAGAAAGCGGAAGAATGTTGGGGGGGGGAACACTGCAAGTAATGTTGATATTACAGATCCACATATGGATGTTGAAATAAACATGATATAGGTGAAAGGAATAGTGATGATGTGGAGTGTAATAGATCTTCTAAAAAGAAATTGCATAATTATGCAGATGAATATAATAATATATTGAAAGATGCTGATGAAAATGGCACTAATGAAGTAATAAATATTAAAATGTTATACGATATTCTTCATAACTGACAGTCCTACCTATGGTGCTGGAATGTATTGAAAAGGTTAGTTCTAACTTTGAAGCTCGATATCTCAAAACTACATTTTTTGGTACATAAGGAACATTTTCTCAGACACTGTTAGACATAGAAAGCTCATACTTTCCAACATTATGATTATGTAAATGATAAACATTTTAACAGGGCCATTTTTTAAAATTATTCATAGTTTTGAAAATTTGAAGTGATTAGTATGATATTTTTAATGAAAAAAATCAAATACTGCAAAAAAAGTATTTACTCGTCAAATAAATATTCTGCAAAAAAAAAAAAATGTTAAATTGCGTACAAAGTTCATAGAGTGTACTGTAAAATTTTGAAGTAATTACAATAAATAGTTTCTGAGAAAATGTTTCTCGAAAGCTTAAATTTTAACATTGTCATGATATGCCTTGTAAACATACATACATACATACATACATACATACATACATACATACATACATACATACATACATACATACATACATACATACATACATACATACATACATACATACATACATACATACATACATACATACATACATACATACATACATACATACATACATACATACATACATACATACATACATACATACATACATACATACATACATACATACATACATACATACATACATACATACATACATACATACATACATACATACATACATACATACATACATACATACATACATACATACATACATACATACATACATACATACATACATACATACATACATACATACATACATACATACATACATACATACATACATACATACATACATACATACATACATACATACGTACATACCTACGTACCTGCCTGCCTGCCTGCCTACCTACCTACCTACCTACCCACCCACCCACCTACCTACCTACTCTCCTACCTACCTACCTACCTACCTACCTACCTACCTACCCTCCTACCTACCCACCTACCTACCTACCCTCCTACCTACCCACCTACCTACCTACCTACCCTCCTACCTACCTACTACGATATAGGCACAGAGGGTCTTTTAAAAGTGATTTTTTGGATTAAAGGGTCCTTAAAATATATATTTCGGATGAAAGCTCATAATCAAATTTTTGGGAAGAATACAATATTTTCGCTACTTACTATGTTCGTATATTCATAATACTTGGCGGAAAAAATATATACACTACTGAAAGTAGGCAATGAGATTTCTTCCAGGCACGAAGTTTTTGTTTATTTTCTTGAAGCTATGTTAGCTTGAGGGGGGGGGGGGAAGAGGGTTGTATATGTGTGAGACCCTCCTTTTCGGCTTAGCTTCCCTTCACTTCGTTCCGTTCTGCCTCTGAAACCCACCAATTATCTTCTAAATCTATCTCATGGCTTAACGAACCCTCCCCTAACCTCCCCTGTAAAAAAAATCTGCCAAGATGCCGATTAACAGAGATATGAATAGCCCCTCTCGCGTGGCCTCCCCTCCCAATCCAATATCCTGGTTGTAATAATGGTGGGGGTTAGAAGGCAATTTTATGGTGGTATACTTCTTTATGTGGTTATGTCTAGTTTCATGTTATTGGATACCGTTTTGAGTAATGCTGGATGGCATGTGTACAGGCGTGAGGCTCCTGTGTTTGGGGGAAGTGAGCACAAATAAGCCTTATTGAGAGTAATGGTATATTAGCTGCTGTATGAGAACACCAACAGGAAAGGAATGGATAAAGCAGTAAGGCAACAGACGCTTAGTCAACAGCATATCTTGATGTGCTAGCCATAGTCGCCCTCCGTGGTGTAATGGTTACCATGCCAACTTCATATACCCAAGGTCGAGGTTCAAACCTGGTTGAGGACGATGAGTTTTTTCGGGTGTAAAAATTCTTAGCACGGCTTCCTTCGGAAAAGAAGTTAAAGCTGTTGGTCCCGTGTCGTAGATTTACGGCACGTAAAAGAACCTCAAGTCTGATAGAGGCCTCTGAGTAAAAGTAAGCGATCTTTCACGCCCAGTATAGAATGGGACGCTGAGAACCATAGCAGTTAAAGAGCGTCCATTTCATTTCGTGCTAGTCAAGGCTTCAGAAAACAACTTTGTCAGAGTAGCACTGCAGTTGAAGACGGGTGTAAACTGATATTTTAGGAACGTAAGTACAATTTACATAGTAAGTAGAAACGGTGTTGTATTCCACCTAAAATTTCAATATCGAGCTTTTCCGGAAATGCACATTTTAGGGATCCCTTATTTCTAAAAACAATTCTGAGGTGTTCTATCCTTATGACTTTCTCTCATCGCAATAACAAATTATTCTTAAAAACATATTCTTCTACCTAATATATGATAATCGAGATAAACATTGGCATAAATTGTTTTACTTACTTGCTTCCTTGTAAGTATAAGGAAAAAAAGAGAGTACAACGGGTTAAAACGGTAGTCGAATATTTTAAAACTGGTAGTTGAAATCTATTTCAGGGCCAGAAGCTTACAACTTTCCGTGTGAGAAAAGTTTAACTATTTGAAATCTGAAAACAATAACAAGGAATATCCTAAATTGTCAATTCCACATAAAAACGTATATGACATAAATTGTGTGTTTTAACGTGATATACTTTTTTGTGTAGTAAGTTTCCGTCTCTCTCTTTTGGTTTACTCTTACGTTTAGTCAGTCATATTTCTTCGTGTAGTTGGCCATTTCCACGATATTCCTTGTTGGTTTCAGTTTTTTTTATACTTATTCTTTTTTAATCTGTAAAATGTCCAACTCCTGGCTATGCAAAGAAACTAATTTCAATTATATAGCAACAGCTTTTAAAACATTTGTCTATTGCTTTAATTTGGTGTATTCCCTTACTTCTATTCTACTCATGAGAAAATAATTAATACGTCGATTCCTGCACGAAGTAGAGAAAAGTGTCAGCTTAAAGTAAAAGCAATCTTTTGCAGAATAGCCAGAGAAAGTTGTGTGGATATAAGACACAAGATTTCCCCCCCCCCCAGTGATGGAGTGGCTCCAAGGAAAGGGAGGAGGGAGAATCTCATGTGATTGATTTACATTATTATATCTACCTCTTCTGCAACCAATTATTCTTGCAAAATCGTATTCTTCTACTTCAATCTAAAAACATTAAGCTGAAAAACATTAGCAGAAATGAAAGCTAGACCAAAGCGATAGTCATATCTTCTAAAAACTGTCGCTGTATGATGCAATTGAAAGTCCATTCTCTTTGATCAGGATGTAAAATGTGGATAACAACTTTCCATTGCATAAAAACTTAGGTATTGGAAATTTAAAAACAATAACCTCCAGAGAAAATGTACATGAAATTGTGTGTTTTAACGAGGTTTACATTTTTTGTACATATAGTAAGTTTTTATCTATCTCTTACAGTTTACCAGATATGTATAAGTCCTTCAGAATGAAAAAGGCTTCACTAAAAATGCAATATATGCATTTTATTTGCGCAGCGTACTACTGGAGTAGTAACTTCTATTCTTCATCTCCTAAACATCAACAGCTTGTATTCCAAATCTTTATGTTACCTGTTCCCGTTTTTACATTTAATCCATCTATACATTAAGCCATCCATTCACCAGCTTGTTTACTGCGACGTTTTCTTTTACTGCTAGTTCCGCGTCATTCATTCTTTTTTCTCCTCCAATGATTTATCTCTTATTCTTCAGAAAATTCTCCAATCTGATTTTGACCAATATGTAAGCAGTTATAAATATCATACGAGAAAATTTTAGATATGATATATTGTCAATATGTGTTTGTATCCATAAGAAAATATTTATGAAATAAATCAACAAAAATACATTATTAAAATGTTATAAAACAGTGGTATTGCTAATATTATTTTATGGTGCAGATATTTGGGTGGGTAGGAAGTTTCAGAAATGAGATTTCTAAGACCAGTGGCTGGAGTGGCTCTAATGGAACACGAAAAAGAGAGAACAAATCTGGTGCGTTCCATTCACATGACTTTCTCTATATCCCTGCAACAACCTGTTAGAAAGCCTATGCTTCTATTTAATGCATGTTAATCCAGAAAAAAAAAATTAGCAGAAATAGGCTGATAACTTGCTTCCTTAAAAGTAGAAGCGAAAGGGAGTACCATAGATTAAAGTGATGGTCAAAATCTGATTATTATGTGACTGAAGTTCCTTTGTTTGTATGGACAGGAATAGACAAATTCCTGTATGAGAAAGCTTGTTTTTTAAACCAAAAACAAGGAATATCTAAAAACGATCAACTCCATGAAAAATGTATATAACCTAAACTGTGTGTTCTAACGTGCTCTACATTTTTTGTGTAGTAAATTTTTATCTATTTCTTACGGTTGCACAATTCCGTACATTTCATCCAGAATAAAGTAAGTTGCAAAGGCTATTTCCAGAAAATTGAAGATATACACTTTATTTGTTAAGCAAATATCTTTAATATACGATATTTTAATTCGTGTCGCATCCCTGGAAGAAGCTAAACTTAAATACCAAGTTTAGTACTTTACCGACTTTTCGTTTTTGAGTTATCGTGTTCACAGATACACACGGTGTATCTTTTTCTGAAAATGCAGGGGGCCCTAAAACTTCGGTATCGAATTTTTTGGGTGGAGTGCAATACCTTCTCTATACATTATGTACATAGTACTTATAAAGAAAGTAAAAAGGAGAGAAATAGAAATAAAAGAAATACTAGATTGTACCAGAATTTCTGGCAGAACTGGAAAGGTCATTTAGACTGAATGCATGAAAACCTATTACCAAAGGAAGCATTTAATTTTATATTCAGAGGAAAACGAAATATAGGAGCTCAACATTAAAGATGAAATGAACAATTCTGACTGGGGCGGTACAGGCCTGTGACTTAAACCTTGTGGGAATGGTCATGATTTTGAACAAGGTACACCTTCATTGTAAGTATCTTCTGCTCAGTTATTCAGGATCTTATTAGTTGCTGAAATAAATCAGAATTATCTTTACTGTTCACTACAATTTTCTTCAAAATCTCAATTTTTAGTGGTTCCAATCTCCTCCGTTAAACGTTATTTCCAGATCTGCGAATGCTACATGCTGCATTCTCTTTCGTTCTCCGAGGTTTTGTAGACGTCTGATTGCATGTTTTATGCATGTTACTTTTCTTTTGATCTGCCATACCTCTTATAGCCCATGCATCGATTTTGTATTATGTGTGTAAGATAAAACTTCCATTCCTACTACTGGGGCTTATCTTGGCTTTGTTTCTTCTTTGTTACTAGCAGCTGCATTTACTTAGTACCTCCTTTGGTTATTCCATATATTGATTATGAGAATGGTAAATTGTAATGTATATGTTTAAATAAATGGGTAAAGATATTGCTTTCTTTCTCGTCACCCAGCTTTAAGGTTATCCAAAATGTGTGTTCCTTAGGTTTTTGTGTTCCAAATTACATTATTTTCGGTAGTTACAAAATTAAAGATATATATATATATATATATATATATATATATATATATATATATATATATATTAACATATTCGTCGAGCAGGTCAGCCGGCCATTTTGAGGATTCGTTAATTGCTAATGGCAGTAGTTCATTTTCTCTCTCACTCACTGACAATAATTGGCATGTCATTCTGGCGAACTTTAAAAAAAATAAGAAGGAAATAAAGCTAACCATTCTTTAGTATTTGATATCCAGAATATCCATTGCTAACTTCTATAGTTTTTTAATAAACTTTGTTCTCAGGTTTTAACGTTGTTTCGGTGCATGCATATCTGCAGTATTTGATAAATGGTATCTAAAGAAAGGAATATAATGCATCGATCGGCACTTTTTAAACTCTTGGCTCCTTTTTACTAGAGTTTTACAAATGATATTTATGTTTATTTATACTCTGTGGAGAGCAGTAACCATTTGTATTATTTGGAGTAGCTATACATATTTTCTAATCCATGACATTCTGAAATAAAAGCCAAGGCCTGCTTAGAAGGCAACTTGTTTTATAACTCAACGTATTCGACTTTAAAGAAACATATTGTAAGCCAGTTTTAGTCTTTTATTAATTTAATGAATGAAATTACAACTAATTTAATGACGAATGTCCAGCGGAACAATTTGAGATTTTCAATAGTGAAAGCATTATCAAAACCATTAGTGGCTTTTATATTAACCTGCGCACACATACATACATACATACATACATACATACATACATACATACATACATACATACATACATACATACATACATACATACATACATACATACATACATACATACATACATACATACATACATACATACATACATACATACATACATACATACATACATACATACATACATACATACATACATACATACATACATACATACATACATACATACATACATACATACATACATACATACATACATACATACATACATACATACATACATACATACATACATACATACATACATACATACATACATACATACATACATATATTTTTACTATTTGGACCAGTACATGTTGCAGGTGACGCCGTGGTTAAGTGATTAGACTTTTCGTCTCCCATCTAAGTGGCCCGAGTTCGATCCCAAGCGCACGTTCTTAGGATTCGTGAAGGGCTGACTGGGCCACTCATTCCACCAATTGCTCCATCATCTCCTTTCCAATCATCAATTTCGGTTACATTTAATACCATCCGCTATGGGCCTACCACTCGTAACAGCTTCTCCATTCTGTGGTTTCATGCCGTTGGCTTCCCGACAGGCTTCTGACCCCTAGGCATTGGCTTGTAAGACCTCGGTGGGTGTCTGTCCTACAAATACATGGAGGGTAAGCTGATTACGAAACGAAATATGTTACATGCGTAGAAAAGATATTCTTTACCCGAAAATCCGATTCCCTGATTTCACCGGAAACAAATTTTCGGGCACCCCCAAAAATAATTTTTACTTTTTACGTTCTCTACACATACTTTATGCATAGTGTATAGAGAAAGTATTGCACTCGACCCAAAAATTAGATACAGAGATTTCACCGGAAACATATGTTTTAGGGTGTCCTGTATCCAAATAAAGCATTTTCAGAAAAAGGTCCATGTATCTGTGAACAGGATAAATCAAAAACGAAAAGTCGGTAAAATACCAAACTTGGTATTTAAGTAGTAACTTCTAGGGATGCGACACGAATATTTTGAGAAAAATCTCCCACCCAAAACTACCCTTTACATGGGACTTTTTTCGAAAAAAATTTATTTTCTCAAAAATGGCTAATGACTTTTATTAAAATATCGTATATTAAAGATCTTTTACCTGACAAATAAAATGTATATCCAGAATTTTCTGGGAATAGTCTCTGAAGACTACTTTATTCTGGATGAATTTTACGGAATTACGCATAATTGCTAAACCGTAATAGATGGACCAAAACTTAAAATACAAAAATGTAGAGCATGTTAAAACACACAATTTATGCTATATACATTTGTTTTCGTGTAGTTAATTGTTTTTGAAATATTCCTTGTTTTTGGTTTCAGTTTTAAAAAACATACTTTTCTCATACAGGAACTTGTCAACGTCTGTCCATACAAACAAAGGAAGTTCAGTCACATAGCAACCAGCTTTTGATTGTCACTTTAACCTATGAAACTCCCTTATTTTGCTTCTAATTATAAGGAAGCAAGTAATAAGACTATTCCTACTAATTTTTGCTAGGTTAGAATGAAGTAAATAGAGGCATAAGCTTTTAAACGTTTTATTTCAGAGATTCAGAGAAAGTCATGTAAATGGAACATATCAGATTTTTCTACTTTGTACATAGTACATAGGTCCGTGTGTCAGTGTGCGCTTATACCTGTGAACGCATAAACTAAACGATAACTAAACTTGGTATTTAACTTTAGTGTTTTCGAAGCATGCGACACGAAGATTTTGAGGAAAATCTCTACCGCCTCCCAAACTACTCTGCTTATTTGCTCAAAAATGGCTGTAACGACGTAAAAAATGTTTAATAATAAGTAAAATGTATATATTGAATTTTCTGGGAATAGCCTCGAAATACCTCATTCTCAGAGTTCAATTTTCAGCAGAGAAAAAAAATTATTCATAAAGCCAGAAAGGATGAACACCTCAGTATTAATACAAATAAAATACGATAGTTGGAGCAATAATTGCACATGTGTACATAACAATTCATAAGTATCTCCACGAAAATTGTTTTCTATGTTTTGCCACCATGATTGTTCTTCCTGGCTCAGGACTTTTCCAGATTTTTCTCAGCCCACGTGACCGGCAAATCCCTATATAGCAGTCAAAACTTAGACCTTAGCTTTATTTGTAAAAATCATTTCACAGTTATCATTTCATGCGTTATTAGCGCCCTACACCATTTGATATCATATGTAGTAAGAATCATGCTAAACATTTCCACTACAGAAAAGTAGGAAGGTTTGGAATACTTTGGAACTGCTAACTTAAAGAGAATCACGATGTTGTAATGTTGGAAAACGGTTGTAAAAAGCTGGAAAATGTTAACAAGAACAAGAAGAAGAGAACACACAAGAACAGAATAGGAGATAAGGAACATTACCTATATTTATGTGGAAAGGTAGTTAACGAGAGCGAGGAAAGTGCTCACCACTTGCAGTAAGAAACAACAGAAAACGAAATGTGTGCAGAAAACAAAAGAGAATGGTTTAAAGGAGCCGAATGGAACTTAAAATGTAAAATCTAATGATGCAGAGACTTACCTAAACAGTAAAACGGTTAAAAATACATTTTAAGATTTTCAGAATATTATAATAAAGAGATCTGTGGTTGAATTCCAGAGTAAGAGTATAGAAGTATTACATCCAACCCCAAAATTTGATACCGCTTTGAACAAAAGAAATCGGATGTGTTCCATTCACATGAATTTCTCCATTTCTCATATTATGAAAACGCTTCTGATTCAGTTTACTTAATACTTATCGAGAAAAAAATAACAAATAGTCTTATTATTTGCTTCCTTGCAAGTAGAAAATAAATAATCAAGTACCATAGGTTAAAATGATAGTCAAAAGCTGGCTGCTTGTTTGTGTGAACAGGAGTTGACAAATTCCTATATGAGAAAAGTATAAGTTTTTCAAAGCTGAAACCATTAACAAGAAACGTCTCAAAAAAACTATCAACTCCACGAAAAAAATGTATAAGACGTAAATTATGTGTTTTATCCTGAACTACATTGTTTGTCTATGTCTTACGGTTTAGCAGCTATGCAAAGTTCCACAAAATTCAGAATAAGTAGTCTTCAGAGACTATTCCCAGAAAAGATATACATTCCAGATATACTTTTTATTTGTCAGGTAAATATCTTTAATATATGACATTTTGATCAAAATCGTTAGTCACCTTTGAAAAAATCAAAACTTTCGAATAAAGTTCCATGTAAAGGGTATTTCAGGGTGGGGGGATTTTCTTGAAAATCTTCGTGTCGCAAAACTTAATTACCAAGCTTGATATTTAACGGTCTTTTCGTCTTTGTCCACACACACACACACACACACACACAGACACACACACACACACACACACATACACACACAAACGCGCGCGCGCAAGGATCTTTTTCAAAAAATGATTTTTTTTTAGATTCAGGCGGACCCAAAACATGTACTGATACCGAATTTTTGGGTGAAGTTCAATACCTTCTCTATACACTAAGTACATAGTAGGTTTAAGCTTCTGCCTCTTCACGCTTACCAAAATAAGTATTAGCATAAATTGTTTTATTACATATTATTTCCCTGTACCAGTGGATTATGGAAACACAACGCGCTAAAATGGTAGTCAAAGTGTTTATAAGCTGGTCGTTAGCGACAAGTCTTTATGTAATACCGTGCCCTTTGCTTGGCTGGGAGAAAGAAACACAAATAACGATTTCCCAATGAGAAACTTTATAAGTATTGCAAAGCTAAAGTAGTAAAAAGGAATATCTATGAAATGGTGTTTTAACGAGATCTACATCTTTTGTGTTGTAAAAGTTTTTGAATTTCTTACAGTTTACCATTTGTGCAAAAGTCATCCAAAATGAAGAGCTCTTCAGTGGCTATTTCTAGAAAATTAAAGTATAACATTTATTTCCCATAAAATATTTAAACAAGTGTTAGGTTCTTTAATCAAAACCGTTAGAGCAAATTTTAATATAACAAAATAATAAGTATTAAGTCTTTTTACTTTCTCTATACGTGCTATGTACATAGTGTATAGAGAAGGTATTGTATTCCACCCAAAAATTCAATACCGAGGTTTCACCGGAATGCTAAAAAACAAGCATTTCTGGAAAAAGGTCTGTGTGTGTCTGTGGACGCATAGTTCAAAAACGAAAAGACCGTTGAATACCAAACTTGGTATTTAAGTTTGGTGTCTTCCAAGGATGCGACACAAAGATTTTCAAGAAAATTCCCCAACCCCAAACTACACTTTATATGGCAACATTTTCAAAAATGTTGATTTTATCAAAAATGGCACTAACGATTTTGATTAAAATATCATATATTAAAGATATTTACCTAACAAGAAAAATGTATATCTTGAATTTTCTTCCTCTAAATAGCATCTAAATTCTATTTTATTCTGGATGAATTTTACAGAATTTTGCATATCTGCTAAACCATAATAGATAGACAGAAATTTACAACACAAATAATGTGAAGCACATTAAAACACACAATTTATGTTATATACATTTTTTTTCGTGGAGTTGATCGTTTTTTTAGATGTTCCTTGTTATTGATTTCAGCTTTGAAAATCTTACACTTTTCTCACACAGGAATTTGTCATCTCCTGTCCATACAAACAAAGGAGCATCAGACACATAGCAACCAGCTTTTGACTATCACTTTAACCTATGCTACTCCCTTATTTCGCTTCTGCTTACAAGGAAGCAAGCAATAAGATTATTTTCTACGTTTTAGTTAATTAATTAATTAAATAATTTATTCCATTGGAATCTTCTCTTTTGTTATCCGAAACACGAAAAGTATTCCAGTAGTACAACCATATAGAATAACGTAACACAAGCTTTTTTAAAAGCACTCAATAAAACAAATATAGCAGCTTTCCTCTAAGCCATTAGTGAGGTTTTACATCATCCTCACCCACGCTAACCCACTGGATCAACCCTCAGTCAATATGTTTGCGTGTATTATTAACAAAAATCATAAGTTCTAATTTACAAAAATTAATATTTGTATTCTAGTCTGAACCTTCTACAATTACATTACTTTTCAGAACAAATAAAATAACTGATTTGCATAATTCATTTAATTCACTGGTATGTGCAATAAATATAACAAAACATTTCAACAACAATTTTGATAATTTTTCTCATTTGAGAGTAAACGCCAACTGTAAACGCAAATCCAACATTCCTGTCATTATCAATCAGGAAATCTTGTTATTTTAGTTTAGCATCTTCCAGGAATGACCCAACAACATTTCCAAGAACTTTCAATCTTTTACATGGAAAATATTTCTTATTTAGAAATTTTCAAAGCTATCTTGAGAGATTTTGATCAGAACATCAAATGTTCAAGACAATGGCATGTGAATACTCTTGGGATATTCTGTGGAAGGCCTCTTCATTCTTAACGTTTTCTTTAGAATTAATAAATCGTAAGAGACACATAATTTTACTACACAAAGAATGTGAATCTTATTAAGGCATTTAATTTATATCGATTAAACTTTTACTTTCTCTACCAGATTATTAATTGTATTAATAATTTATAAATAAATGTATTCTATCTAAAAATTCAACACAGAATTGCCGGAAATACATGCTTAGAAATCCCTGAATAAAAAAAAGTTTTTAGAAAGTATCAATGTGTAAGTCTGTGAGTGAATGCGCGTGAGCGTGTGCCATTTGTCAGCATAACTCAAAAATGAAAAGTCAGAAAATACCAAAGTTTTAGTACGCTCCAAGGATGTGGTGTAATATTTTTAGAAAAATCTTCTATCCCAAACTATTCTTTATATGGAAGCATTTTCGGAAGCTGATTATCTCAAAAATATCTAACAATTTTGAATTAATACACCGTTATTTAAGTAATTCACATGAGAAAATGTATATTATATTAAACTTTATAAGTATAGCCTCTGAAGATCTCTTTATTCTGGATGGCTTTTACATAACTGGTAAGCCATAAGAGATAGAGAAAACTTGACTATATAAAAATGTAGATCTTGTTAAAACACAATTTGTCATACACACTTTTATTTTTTAGAGTTAACCGTTTGTGAGATATTCTTTGTTATTAGTTTCAATTTTAAACTACTTAAACCTATTTTGAAACGGTAAGTCATATTTTGTTTCATATCAGTGTTGTTTTACTCCTGGCATTGCAAAAAGGACTGAATATCAACTTTTTCACGTAACAACGGGTTTTAAAGTATTTCACTATGGCTTTAACCTAACGTATTCTTTTATTTCCCTTCTACTTACAAGGAATTCGATTTCTGCTAATGTTTATCTCCATTAACATAATGTACTCTCAAGTATAGTTTTCTTGAGAATAGGTAGCGATGGTCATGTGGATGGAACAGTTAGATTTTTATGCAAGTCGTTTCCAGATACTTCTTGTGATTTGTTTGAATTCTCAAGAACCTGAATGAAGCGAACACCATTGCCCAAAAGCGAGAGGCCGGTTGCATACCAACATAAAAGCTGAGCATTTTCGAAGCATGCGACATCAGCATCTTCAAGAAAATGCTTCCACCTCTACTACATCCTCCAACTAGTTGAACTATTTTTTGACAATCTTGATTTTTTCTAAAATGACACTAATTTTATTTTTCTTAAGATAGTAAATGTTTTAAATGAAATGCCTATTTTGAGTTTTCTGGGAATTGCCTTTGATGCCCTGTTTATTATGGATGAGTTTGCTTAACCAGTTAACTATAAGTAGTAGAGAAAATTGTACTGCACAAAACATCTAAATTAATGAGATCTAATAAAACACAAAATGTATGCCTTTTTACTTTCTCTACACGTACTATGTACATAGTGTATAGAGAAGGTATTGCACTCCACCCAAAATCCGATACCGAGGTTTCACCGGAAATATATGATTTAGGGTGTCCTGTATCCAAAAAGAAACATTTTCAGAAAAAGGTCCGTGTGTGTGACTATGTGTCTGTGAATACGACAACCCAAAAACGAAAAGTCGTTATTACATACTTTGTATTGAAGTTTAGTATCCTCCAGGGGTGTGACACAAAGATTTTGAGAAAAATCCCCCCCATCACCAACTACCCTTTACATGGAACTTTTTTCGAAAATTTTGATTTTCTTAAAAATGGGTCTAACAATTTTGATTAAAACATCGTATATTATACATATTTACCTGACAAATAAAACTTTCATCTTGAATTTTCTGGAAATAGCCTCTGAAGACTACTTTATTCTGGATGCATTTTACGAAATTTTGCATATTTACTAAACCGTAAGAGTTGGGCAAAACTTGCTGCACAAAAATTTCTATCTGCATATATACTAAACCGTAAGAGTTGGACAGAAACTTCTCTTAAAAATGTAGATCACGTTAAAACACACAATTTATATTATATACATTTTTTTCGTGGAGTTGATCATTTTTAGATATTCCTTATTTTTGGTTTCATCTTTAAAAACTTACCTTTATCTCATACATGAATTTATCAACTCTTGTTCATACAAACAACGGAACTTCAGTCACATAGCAAGCATCACTGACTACCACTCTAAGCTCTGGTAGTCCCTTATTTCACTTCAAATTACAAGGTAGCAGGTAATAAGACTATTTCTGTTAAGTTTTTCTCGATTAGCACGAAGTACAAACAAGTGCAAGCTTTTTAATAATAATTTGTTGCAGAGATGTAGAGAAAGTGGTGTAAATGGATCATAACAGATGTTTTGTAGTTAACCGTTTCCAAGATTTTTCTAGATTATGGTTTGAATTTTAAAACGAGAAATTTTTCTTCATTTTTCCTCATTTTTCTTTATTTTTCTTTCTCCTGGTCAAACATAGAGAACGGGATGTCAATGTATCACATATTGACCGGCTTAGGTACCAAGATAGACAGGCTGGGGCGTGAACTGAAATCACGTGATTCTTGTAGTCCAGTCATGGCTCAATGGAGTAAAATTACAGTCGCCTAATTATACACAGACACACACACACACACACACACACATATATATATATATATATATATATATATATATATATATATAGTCATGTTTAAAACTACCATTACTACGTAACTCCGATACGTAACCTGTCTCTCTCGTTAGCCGTGATCAGATCTTGAAACATGTGGTCATCGCTTTACCTTAGGGTAGTATTTTATTCCCGCGTATCTATTAGGATGAATGTAGTAAAGATATTTCTGAAAATAAATTTTACAATAATTTCAATTACTTATTAACCCAAATAATTTATACATTTATTAAACTCTATAAGGGTTTCTCGTTCCCTTAATAACATTTAAATCTTTTTCATGAACGGATTATATCTTCAGATGTAATTAGAATCCGTGTTAATACCTTTATTTGTAATGTTGCTCGATTATCAACTTTACGGGAAGTAGAGAGAAAAAATAAGTTTTTGTAAGAATAGTTTGATGCAGAATAGGTACAGGAGTCATTTGCATGAATGCATCTAATTTTTAAAAGATTGCATAATAGATTTGAACGAAAAACTCGGGAAGATGATGGAAGAGATAAGGGATATAAACCAAGAAGTATTAATTAAACCTTTTTTCCACATAATCCGTGTGGACAGGAGTTAGGTAGAGTCAGACTGAAACAGTTAACCATAGCCGGGATTGGTCCCACGGATCTCCCACGCTCTAATGGTTGCTTTAACCACTGAGCCACCACGGCAGCATGCAGACACAGTATTGAATTTCTGCGATTAATTAGCACTAATGACCTAATAGTTGGCTATACTATGAAACCCGGGACTTAAAGTTTGATATTGTAAGTCCCCATTGGGGAACGTCATCTCAAAATAATTTGAGATAGCCTTGCAGTTTACCAGGAAACATGGGAGTAGTTGAGGAATATAATCTGTGTCAGCATGTTGCCATGGTAGCTCAGTGGTTAGAACAAATGGCTAGAGACCGGGAGATCCGTGTTCAAACCCCAGCTATGGCATTACTTTTTTCAGTCTATTATCCAAAATGTATGACCGCCAATAAATTATGACGTAACTTCATATTCTGTGGAAGCACCATCATTGTCATTATTGTCGACACTTTTTTCGTCAGTAGTTATAATTATTTCAATTCTTTATTACAGTAGGCCTCTTGCTTCCAACTTTAATCCATTTCTGTTACTATTGTCTGACTTTATGTTGTTTTTTCTAGGAGTTCGAAAATATGCTCCTTATCTTCACGGTCGTCGAGTTACGAGAGCTTTAGCAGCTATAAATTTATCTGGATCTCCTAGAGTATAAGGTTCTTTTAGGGACAATAAAGGTATAAATATAAATAGAATAATAAACCCTAAAATGTCGTTCAATTAAAATAAGGATAAAAAGGAATTTTATTAATGTTTCTATTTAAACCTAGTTTCATTTTTTTTTTTGTAAAATTCTGCGAATGATACGAAACGCTAGTGGTTGTAGTAAATCTTTCTTGTAGTATCTAGATTTCTTTGGCAAGCTCAGGAGGCAGCCTATCCTTATGCTTTTCCTTTTCCTTCGTTATCCATAAAATTAAACCATCACCAACAACAGTTTTATTACGAGTTGGTTTTCATATAACTTTGAAACTAAAGAAGGCACTATCACAAATGTATCTCAAATGTAAAAGCACACTAACATCTGCGTGCAACAATGTGTTACACGCAACTATATTCCAGGGCAGTCGACTCCCAATCTGTATTGTATTAGACCATTTTCACCCAGAGAATATGTACTCATATAAACAGAGAGACCAAAGCGAACCAATTGTATGTTCATTGGCTGATGTCGCGAATTCCAAGATACATCGGTTATAAAGTAGTTCACTGAGTACTAACTTGGGTTTTCTTAACATTAATTTATTAATACCTGGACACATGTTGCAGAAAATAGAAACTTTCGAGCACCGATATCTCAGGACATCACACTAACTCAAAAGCATTAGAAATGACCAATTGTACGAACACACAGAAACTATAAGGCAACACTCATGTACAAGCACAAAAGACACCACAGGAGGCAACTCATATGCACAGCATAACATGAAAAAAGTAGAAGAAACATCCAAAGATAAAAACACACCACTATTAACTCTAATACAACACTATGACAAAAAAACAAGAACAGCAGGACGAGCTAGAAGAGCATCTTCGAGCATTCATAAAGTAAATAAAACACACATGAATAAAGAAGAACGCAAGGTATCACTAAACTCGAATTAAAAATGTTCGAAAACATTAAAGACAGATTAAGCACAAAGAATCAACTGAGAATCAAAATTACAAGTCTCCTTAGGATGCAAGAGCAAAAGAGCAAGGGGGGGGGGGATGAATGGGGATTACTCCAAGAGTATATAACAATCAGAATGACATGATGCTACAATCAAAAATTAAATATCTCTCCAAAACACAAGATTAAAAACCATACTAGGCTGAAGAGGGAATCTCCCTAAACAGCCCTGGCACAAAAGTGCCTAAATACCCCAAATAAATGAAATAATGAGTACTAACAAAAGCTATTGGATCTCCTCTGTATTACGCAAAAAAAGGTATGTTTAACATGTGATTATGTAGAGTTGCAGCAAAATAAATATAAAGTAAACAATCAAATTGGACTTCATTAGAAAATGAGCAAACAGGATGCGCAAACTTTCTTCTAAAGGTTAGTTTTGGAAGCGGGAAGTTGAAGCCGTTAGTACATAAACCATATGACCGAACAAATGCAATTTGTAGAACATCGCAGAAATAAGCCTTTTAACGAGTTGTGAGAAAGATGCAATTTTAAATTGTGCCACAAACAGTATAAGAAATATTGCACGTCGACAATCAACGATATTGTTACGTGTATGTACATTAAGTATATAAATTCCGCTCGCAGTAAAAGGTTAAAAACACGCAAGATAACCACATTTGAAAAATCAAGGAAACGTAAAAAGCTAGTGCTATAAATTCAGTGTGATGAATTTGTTAGGAGTGCAGTGCGTCAAAAAGTTAATCATTTCTTGTACATTAATGAGCCACTTACAATCAAGAAAGTACTTGCGTTTGTAAACGGTGATTCCGAACATCTTTGTATAAGCTGTTACTTGATATTTTGAATTGCGGAAAATAAAAGACAAGGATGCCATTTTGACTGTAAAGATGTATTGTTAAACTCCCGCGTACAGACAGGAAAGTCAGAGGCTGTGTTTACTTAACTAAATATGGGTAGAAGGCCATGACGGAATACAATCTCTGTGATTCAGATTAGGTATGTTTTTCGAATTTATTACTTTCTCTACACGTACTATGTACACAGGGTATACAGAAGGTACCCAAAAATTAATATCGAGATTTCACCGAAAATACATGTTTTGGGACCCCCTGAATCCAAAAAATGCATTTTTAGAAAAAGGTGTGCAACTTTGTGTGTACGTGCGTGCGCGCGCGCGCGTCTGTGGGCTGCATAGCTCAAAAACGAAAAGTCCGATAAATACTTTGGCATTTAAGCTCAGTATCTTCCAAGGATAAGACACTAAGATTTTCAAGAAAATCACCCCACTCCCAACTACTCTTTACATGGAAAAATTTTCCAAAATGTTAATTTTCTCAAAAATGTCTCTAACGGTTGGTTTTGATTAAAATGTCGTATATTAAAGATATTTACCTGACCAATAAAATGTATATCTGGAATTTTCTTTGATAAACTGGAAATGATAGACAAAAGCTTACTTAATATAAAATACAGAACTTATTAAAACGCACGATTTATGTATGTGCATTTTTAATTTCTCTATACTCGCTATATACATAGTGAATAGAGAATGTATTGCCCTCCACCAAAAAATCCGATACCGAGATTTCACCGAATATATATGTTTTAGGGTCCCCTGTAACCAAAAAAAGCATTTTCACAAATACGTCCGTGTGTGTGTGTGTATGTGTATGTGTGTGTGTGTGTGTGTCCGTGTGTCTGTGAACACGATAACTCAAAAACGAAAAGTCGGTAAAATACCAAACTTGGTATTTAAGTTTAGTATCTTCCAGGGATGCGACATGAAGATTTTGAGAAAAATCCCCCCACCCTAAACTGCCCTTTACATGGAACTTTTTCGAAAATTTTGATTTTCTAAAAAATGGCTCTAACGATTTTGATTAAAATATCACATATTAAAGATATTTAGCTGACAAATAAAATGTATATTTTGAATTTTCTGGGAACAGCCTCTGAAGACTACTTTATTCTGGATGAATTTTGCATAACTACTAAACCGTAAGAGATGGACAAAAACTTAACACACAGAAAATGTAGAGCACGTTAAAACACACAATTTATGTTACATACATTTTTTTCGTGGAGTTGATCGTTTTTGAGATATTCCTTTTTCTTGGTTTCAGCTTTGAAAAACTTATACTTTTCTCATACAGGAATTTGTCAACTCCTGTCCACACAAACAAAGGAACATCAGTCACATAGCAACCAGCTTTTGGCTCTCACTTTAACCTATGGTACTCCCTTATTTCGCTTGTATTTACAATAAAGCAAGGAATAAGACTATTTCTGCTAATTTTCCTCGATTAACATGAAATAAATAAAAGAGAAGCTTATTAACAATAATTTGTTACAGAGAGATAGAGAAAGTCATGTGAATGGAACACATCAGATTTTTTTTCGTCGAGTTGATCATTTTTTGAGATATTCCTTGTTATTGGTTTCAGTTTAAAATACTTATATTTTTCTAATAAGGGAAGTTAACTTCTGTCCATGCATACAAACAAAGAAACTTCAATGACATATCCATCAGCTTTTGACTGTCACTTTAACCTATGGTGCGCCCTCATTTCCCTTCTACTTAAATGGAAGGAAGTAATAACATTTCTGCTAATTTTTTCTAGATTAGCATAAAGTATAT
The DNA here is from genome assembly GCA_030762935.1 of Hymenopus coronatus. NCBI lineage: Eukaryota > Metazoa > Arthropoda > Insecta > Mantodea > Hymenopodidae > Hymenopus > Hymenopus coronatus. The sequence continues at coordinate 99,915,635 of CM060882.1, read as the reverse complement.
AGAAGAATAAGCTTTTTAAAAATAATTTGTTGCAGAGATATATGGAAAGTTGTGTGAATGGAACACATCAGATTTTTTTTTAATTAATGACTTAGCGTTATTGTATACAATACATTACAATTGTGAGCAATAAGAAACAAACAAATAACATGAAACATGCGTCTGGCGTTTGCCCAGCGGCGGCCCTGAATGCATAATTAAGATGCAATGAATGTGGTGCAAGTCTCTTTCGCTTTAATCTTCTGTTTTCTGGATCTGGTGGGTAGTTTGGGGGAATTTGTTGAGCTATCGGTTACTGTGATGGTGGAACTAGTTGTGAAGTCTTCTGTAAGTTCTCCTGAGAACAACTGTTTCTTCTGGAACTTTGAGATCTGAGTTAATAGTGGAGTTTCTGACATACCATGGCGCATTGGTGATTAAAAGGAGAATATGTTCTGAATAGTTTGAATTTGCAACAGTATATGACCACGCTTTGTATTTTTATTATTTTAATTATTATTTCACATAGGTTTAATATAGGAAAGCTATCTGCTTCAGTAGCCAAGACTGAGCAGATTACAGAACACAAAACCTTAGGGCGAAGAAGTTGCTATTGTATATGCCAAGATTACTTTCTTTGTATATAAATGCTTTTGTAAGTGCAAAGCGTTAGCGCATAAGAAGCCTAAGTAACAGGAAGTTTTATAGACACAAGTCTTTTCCCTAAAAGTTAGCAGCTCGGGACTTTTGCATTATAAAGAGCGGTCACGTGAGTCTAACACAAAACTTCTAACTTCCAAAATTAATCACGTGACAACATTATTTTTACGCTTCTTTTCACCCAATCAGAAATGAGATCTAAGATTGGATAGTTTAGGTATATAAGCGGTGCGCACACAGAATATAGGCTGTATGATGTACGTACGTGGATGCGGTAGTGTTGGTGCGCGAGTATGTGATATTCTTACGCGAAACATTGCAGTCATCGCATGAATTGATATGTCGCGTAATAGGGAAGTACGCGGTAATTATCGATAACCGTAGAAAACGAGAACTAAGTAAGCAGAAGAACATAGCACTAGATATTAGCACATATTTCTACGTCTTCAAGAACTGCTATGTTGGGAGTCGCTCGAAGAATTAGTGCCTCATCAAGTAGCAAAGATGAATAAAATATTAATTCTAAAGAATAAGTGAAGTACTTCTGTTCGTAAGTTTACCTAGTGTGACATACCCCTAGTCATTTTTTCTCCCCTCAGTGAGAGTCAAATTTAAGTGTTCTACATGGATGGGCAAAGCCGGTGCATCATAGAACTTCAAAGAGGTATGTACACGCTCCTTTATGAAGTATTTCACTGGCTCTAATTCAGACCGACTCCAAGGTAGACGAAAGATACAGCGACAAATTCTTCGGATGTGAGAAGGTGAAGCTGAACCCCAGATAGCAACTGTACATAGGCCTGATCAGTGAAGTGAATATTTTGCTTTAGCAAATAACAGAAACGGTTTCTTCACGAGAAATGCAAATCTCAGCTAAACGGAAGAAGTGGCAGACGTAGGAAGGCGGATGTTTTTACGTAGTTTAGTATAATAGTCCTGTGCCACTACTGAGTTCCACGTTCCGGAGAGAAATGCGCCACAGCTCACAGCTAAATTGCACCCCTGTGATGCGTCATGTGACGCAAATGTTAAAACGTTTAGTGCAGGGATAACTTGCAGGAACACCTTGTTTATAATTCATCGACTGTGCAAGTTTGAAATTAGCCTGGAAGAGGCCATACGTGGCTAACGTGGAAACTGCAGTAAATCACCTGGTTAGCAACTGATCGCGGTGCTGCTGCTCCTCCATTACATTGTCTTCCTTTTCTAAATAAGAATGAAGACGCTGTGCTGTTTTGTTTTAAACATTCCTAGTTCTTCATAGACGTTAAACCCTTTTTACTTTCTCTACAGTACTATGTACATAGTGTATAGAGAAGGTGGTGCACTCCACCCAAAACTTCGATACTGACATTTCAACGAAATTAGGCGTTTTAGGGGTCCTGTATAAAAAAAATCATTTTTATAAAAAGGTCCGTGTCCACGTGTCTGTATACACGGTAACTCAAATACGAAAAGTAAGTAAAACTTCTTTAGTAATATAATTTTAGCATCTTACAAGGTTGTGACACAAATATTTTGAGGAAAATCCCCCCCAAACTATCCTTTACCTGGAAAATTTTGGAAAATTTGGATATTCTCAAAACTGGCTCTAACAATTTTGATTAAAATACTGTATATTATAGACATGTACACGGCAAATAAAACGTGTATCATGAATTTTCTGGGAATAACATCTGAAGAGCTCTTTATTGTGGATGAATTCTTTTGGATCATGCAAAACTAGTAATCCGTAAGAGATAGACGAAAACCTACTACACAAAAATATAGAGCTCTTAAAACATACAATTTATATCTTATACCTTTTTTTCGTAGAGTTCACCATTTCTGATCTATTGCTTGTTATTTGTTTCAGTTTTAAAGTACTTGAAAACTTTCCACATACAGAAATTTGTGAGCTCCTGGCAATGCATAGAACAGATTTCATCCACATGGCAACCAGATTTTAATGTCGTTTAGACCTAGTGTATACCCTTATTGCCTTTCTGCTTACGAAAAAGCATTTCTGCTAATCTTTATCTCTACTAACATGAAGTACATAGAAGCTTAACCTTTTTAGCAATAATTTGTTACAAAGATGTAGAGAAAGTCATGTGAATGGAACGCATCAGATATTTACTTTGTCTACACATACTATGTACATAGTGTATAGAGAAGGTATTCTACTCCACCCAAAAAGTCCATACCAAGATTTCACCGGAAATATATGTTTTAGGGTCCCCTGTATCCAAAAAAAGCATTTTCAAAAAAAAGGTCCGTGTGTGTGCGTGCCCGTATGGCTGTGAACACGATAACTCAAAAATGAAAAGTCGCTAAAATAACAAACTTGGTATTTAAGTTTAGTATCTTCCAGGGATGCGACACGAATATTTTGAGAAAAATCCTCCCCACCACCAACTACCCTTTACATGGAACTTTTTTTCGATAATTTTGATTTTCTCAAAAATGGCTCTAACGATTTTGATTAAAATGTCATATATTAAAGATCTTTACCTGAAAAATAAAATGTTTACCTATCCTGAATCTTCTGGGAAATAGTCTCTGAAGAGTACTTTATTCTGGATGAATTTTACGGAATTATGCACAACTGCTAAACCGTAAGAGATGAACAGACACACAAAACACACGTTAAAACACACAATTTATGTTATATATATATATATATATCGTGTAGTAGATGTTTTCAGATATTCCTTGTTTTTGGTTTCAGCTTTAAAAAACATACATTTCTCATTTGTTAACACCTGTCCATACAAACAAAGGAATTTCAGTCACATAGCAACCAGCTTTTGATTAGCACTTTAACCTATGGTACTCTCTTATTTCGCTTCTAGTTATAATTAAGCAAGTAATAAGACTATCCCGGCTAATTTTTTCTCGATTAGCATGAAGTAAATGGAAGAATAAACTTTTTATCAATTGCGAGATATTAAGCGACGTCAACCACCTTGGCAGAATTGAATATATTAACGGTATTACCCACAAGTATAATAGAACCTTTCTGCATACTGTACAGGAAAGCGATTAGCAATTGAATCTATTTTTAAAACAAATCTGATGTGTTCCAGAGTAACAGACATATACGCACATTAAATACCAGAAATATTCATAAATTACATGTTTCATTCACTAGGCTGGAGAAAGTTAAAGATAACCAATCTGATAAAGATAACATGATAGCCAACATAAAGAAATGGTTGATGAACAATTTATTGAACAGTTTGGATAAGTTTTTAATACCAAAGTTATATATTATTGACTTTATACCTTACTTGTAAATACTATTTTGTTCATGTCTATTGTACTAACGTATCTAATGACTTGATAAATAAATAAATAAATAAATAAATAAGTAATAAATTCTGTACAGACTATTGTTAAAAATATTAATCCTTTATCATCGTGGTATTCAGGATGAACATTTTCAGAAATGGTTGAACTAGTTCCTTTCAAGTAGGAGGGAAATAAGAGAAATGCGATAATACACTAGTCTAAGACGAAAGTCAAATATTTTAAAAACTATTGCTATGTTTAACAAAAACAGTTAAATTCGGTTCGTATCATTAAATGTTGCATAACTGGTAAACTCTAAGAGATGGATAAAAACATTCTGCACAAGAAGGGTATATCTCGTAAAAACACAATTTTCCAATTACATATTTTCGTGGAATTTATCATTTCTGAGATATTTCTTTGACATACTTAGTTTTAGCTTTTTTCATACAGGAACTTATCAACTCCATAGTGTAAAGAAAGGATTTCAACCACATATCAACCAGCTTTTGACTATCCCTTATTTTTACACAAAACCTTTAATAAACGGTTTAGATTCAATTACATATATTGATTTGGGTTGAAGAGAATTTTTTATTAGAAATGGTCCATGAATGAATTACACCTTTATACTTACAAGGAAGCAAGTACATAATAAAGCCATTTCTGTGAATGTTTATTTCGGTTAGCATGAATTTGATAGAAGAATAAGCTTTTAATAATAATCTGTTACCAATTTGTAGAAAAAGTCACGTGTATGGAACGGAACACAGATTTTTTCCTAATAAGCCATTTTTGGATTAATATTCAACTTTAAAACGTTCGATTTAAAAATTAAACAACCTTTGAGATGCTTTTTACGTATCTAGGTGTTTAACTGATTCTTTAAAACTCGTATAATAATCTAGTGTATAATATTAAGCTGTTAATGCATTTTGAATAAAATAGAGTATCTTTTGCAAGCATTTTATCTTTGAGTTTAAATGGCGTATAAAGCATGGGCATTTAAAGACCAGAGTAAAATGTGAAAGCCGACTAAAAACAGAAGCAATGCTTTTAAAAATGAATATTTACTTTCTCTATCACTTATAATGCATATAATTTACAGGTAGCGAAGGTGTTGCATTGCACACAAAAATTCAATAGCGAGATTTCAGCACATGTTTTGAACATCTTTAGTTCCAGAAAAAAGACATTTTTGAAAAAGATCGTCGTGTGTGTATGTGTGTGTGCGCGCGGTTGTATAACATAGCTCAAAAAAGAAAAGTCTGTTAAATACAAAAATTCATGCATACATCATCTTCCAAGGGTGGACACAAAGATTTCTAATAAAATCTCCAACACAAAACTCCTTTTACTTTGAAAAACTTTCGAAAATTCTATTTTGTCAAAAATGGTTAAAACGTTTTGATTAAAATACCTCATGCTTGAGATATTTTCAAGAAAAACAAACTTTATGTCTTGAATTTTCTAGGAATATCCTTTAAGACTCATAATTACTATAATGGATGACTTTTGCAAGCGTAAACCGCAAGAAGTAGACAAAATCTGAATGTCAAAAACTATTTTGATATCAAATGCATTTTTTCTGCTTTATTTTTCTTGTGAGGTTAGCAATTCCCGAGATATTATTATATGTTTAAATTTTCCAGGATTTTTCTCAAACGGAAAGTCCACATTTGCTTTTCTTTTTATTTACTGCTGGTCATTTAAATAGAATTACATAGCCACCATCCTTTAAAAGATTTTAATGTCTCTTTAACGTAGCGCATACCCTTATTTCCCTTGTACCTATAACTACTTGGATAATTCCTATTAATGCTTATATGCATTAGAATTAAATAGAAGAATACGCTTTTGTAAGAATAATTATTTCACAACAGGTAGAGAAAGTTATGCGAATTAACACATGAGATTTTTTACGTTCTTTACACTTAATATGTACATTTGTTGCCAAAAAAGAGGTCATGTCTGGAACGCCGAACTCCCTCACGGCAGCACCTTGGTTACACCATCCGCGATACAGTTGTGTAGCGGCAGCAACATGCTGTCATAAGTTACAAATCTTGATATTACTAATATTATAGTCAATCTTAATATTATGATCAATATTCATAGGCTAATGCATAACCAAAACGACTTCAACAACAAACTATCAAATATTAACTACACAAAACATGACACAGTTTGGATTGCAAAACCTGCCACTTTCCATGTGTATTCATTGTAGCGCTGTGATAAAACGTAGGTTACTTCTCTGTGAGGGTTGTAGGTTCGCTTCTCGCACGAAGTAAATATTTTTTCCTTTCTATTAATTATCTTGAATCATCATATAGCGGCTATTTATTTGACAAATTTCATGCATGACATTCGGCACAGTATATGTTGCACATGAAAGGACTTAACACACTAATAAAGCAATCAAACATAACCATTATAGTCCGATCTGTGCAATATTCGCATACAAGGTGACATTTTCTTCCATACGTAAGGGAAATCTGATTGTCTATCATCCAAAGCGGACACGATACATGCAAAATACGTGGCTTCACAACTCCATTATGGTCGCATATCTGTATCGTGTTTGGGTTGGATGTAAAGAGACGGTCTAGCTATGATGTGGCGGGCACGGTGTGCAATACACGGTAATTCATAATATTTTGATTCTCTCTCTGAAAATGTGTTCTCTATTGAGAACGTGTCGGTTGAGGTAAAAAGGGAGCTCTAGCCCAATTACCTGTAAATGGGCGAAGCACAAAATATGGCTTCTGTGCACAAATCAAAGAAGTCTGGGCTCTTGAGGCTTCTCGTCCACATTATTGTAGGCATTTATTTTGTCTATGTCCCGAAGGTTGAGAGCAGTTACACGGGCTGAAGGTTCATACACTCGATATTAATTATTTTTTGTGTTTTAATTTTACAAGAGAACAGTTTATTTAACATATTTTTAGTTATTAAATACGAGTGTTGGTAGATTCATGTTGTGTGCATAGATAGGCCCATAGCTTCAATTGCCAAAGTTACATTAATGCAATATTATGTTGCACATGTTCAGTCATAAAATTAGTAAATTTAAGAAAAAAATTACAAGCCCGAGATTTGAACCTAGGTACTAGGAGTGGAAACAATGTCTTCTTAACCTCTCCGCCACCGTAATGTTGTTCTGTGATGTGCTCTCAGTACTCGTAAGTTAACCATTGTACAGTTCTTTCGCGTGCGTTGTGAACACAGCTTTTGCAAAGATACCCGAAGCTCTTTGGTCGACTCATGGACTCTGGGGACGATTCATTTTTTGTTTCCATGGGTGTACATAATGCATAGAGAAGTATTGTATTCCACCCAAAAATTCGATGTTGAAATGTGTTTTGAGATCCCATGAGTAAAAAAAGGGTTTTTAGATAAACGTCCGTGTGTGCATGTGGCTGTGAACACGATAACTAAAGCCGATAAGTTGGCCAAATGACAAATTTAAATATCAAGTTCAGCATTTTCCTAGGAAGCAACACGAAGTTTTTCAACAGAATTCCCCCACTCCGAACTACCATTCACATGGAATAATTTTCGAAAATCTTTATTTTCTTAAAAATGCCTGTAATGATTTTGATTAAAATACCATATCTTAATATATTTTCGTTACGAATAAAATACTTATTTCGAATATTGCCTCCTAAGAGTTATCAGTTTTAAAAATATTATGTGTCGAAAGTGTTTTCCACCCTGAGTGTCATGTAACGGGCATGTTTGAAAGTTCGATTCTTTCTTTTTCCTGCTTTCTTTTTTATCAATTTCCAAGACGCCAGTTTTTCGTAAATATGAACGCAATGTTCATTTGTTTGATCCAACAGCTCATGACCAACGATATTGATTTATTGCTTTCAAACAAACCTTTCTATTAAGTCGTTTACAGTTTTTCGTGAATAATATGAAGAAAGGTTTAAAAATAATGTTTATTTTTATGGGATACTGGTCTAATAGTATTAAGACCCATATGAAAGGCAAATGCATCTTTTTCAGCTTTGCTAGATGTTTAGGAAATAATAATCTTCATCAAGGGGCAGCATGTAATGGGAGCTCTTTGAAATTGTCAAATTGGTTAGACATAACTCTTTGACTGTCAGGCATTTTTTACACTGAGAAATCTATTTACAGCTATGATTTTATAAACAAACGTAAATATTTATCATAACGATGCTAAAAGATACATTTAGCGAACTTCCCAGTAATTTTTGCTTCAGAGGAATGTTGACTCCATACATTTCGTAAAACTGTTTTATTTAAAGTTTAATTCATATGCTATTATTTGTTACAGTATAAACCCTTTGCAAGTGTTTCCTCTTTTGGTTTATGTTCTTTTTATCTTTCGTTATTTATATTGCACTTTTCATAGTCCTTCCATTTTTTTTAATTGTTTCATTTATATAGCCACCTTTAACATCTAAGGTCATATCGGAGGATTTGCATTAGAAACAACTCGTTTTCTGTAGGTTCTTTACGTTGAGTTTAAATCGTTTTATTGTCCACAAAAACACACACACACACACACACACACACACACACACACACTTCTAGACTCTGTGAGGGTTAGGGAATAATTCTGGTTAAAGAAACATTTTCCGCCCAGCCGGGAATCGAAATCGAGACCTCTGGGTAATAAGTCAGCTCGCTGACTCGACCACGGAGGTAGTCACGTACCAGTTTTAATTTTAATATTAAGCGTGTTTCCGTTAAACCGACTTTAGTGATTTTGGTGATATTAAAACACACTTTTTTAAGAATAGTTGTTACAGAATGAGTAGAGAAAGTCATGCGACTGGAACACACCAACTGTTTTATTTTATATTAAATGTGGAGATTTGCATCTACTGGAAAAATCAACGCTCAATTTATCTTTTCCTTAACTCGAAGTGATCTCGGGTTTCTAGCCAGGTAAGCTCTTGGATTGACTTCGACGTTTCGAAGTGTACATCATCTTCGTCTTCAGGGTAAACTGCTAACTTGAACTTACCTGCTAGAAGCCCGAGAATACTTAGAGTTTATATATCGTCAGGAAAACTTCAGCTCTTACTTTCTCTACCTTGTCTAAAAGATGTAAAACACAATCACTGCTTATATATGATGTATAGAGAAGAGGTTCTCAGAAGTCTAACGGTTGGTATTTACTTGAAAACATGGGTTTCCGGTGTGATTTATGGAGAATCCGTACACAAGGACATACAGCAATAAAATTAACGCATTCATTACCATGTCTATGGATGGAAACACGTAAAGCAGAACAATTCAAAGTTACGACTGGGGGGTTAAAGCTGTTTCTTTTATAGCTACCATTGGGTCAGCCAAGTTAATAATACTTTATTGCCCCAACCAGGTTTATTTTTCATCTCTACACTGTTGAGACACAATGGAAAGTCTTCCCCTGCAACAGGTGTGGCTGCATAAAATTATTGGTATTGTGGCTTATCGGTTCACATAACAAGAGCCATAAATCTGTGTCAAGAGCCTCACTCCTGAATGCAGCGTATTCATAGTCTGTGGGTCTTATTATTTTAATGTAAAATTAAAATGACACTCCTTATTTTAAACGAATGAAGTTTGTATCGAACATTTTAGACAAATGTTTTCTTTAATAAAAACAAACTATAAGAAGTGTAAAATCCTTTTTAAGATTTTGGGAACATTTTTACTTTCTCTATACGCACTATGTGCATAGTGTATAGAGAAGGTATTGCACTCCACCAAAAAATTCGATACCGAGCTTTCACCGAAAATATCTGTTTTAGGGTGCCCTGTATCCAAAAAAGGTATCTTCAGAAAAAGGTCCGGGTGTGTCCGTGTGTCCGTGAACACGAGAACTCAAAAACAAAAAGTCGGTAAAATACCAAACTTGGTAGTTAAGTTTATTATCTTCCAGGAATGCAACACGAAGATTTTGAGAAAAATCCCCCCACACCAAACTATTCTTTACATGGAATTTTTTTCGAAAATTTTGATTTTCTAAAAAATGACTAACGATTTTGATTAAAATATCGTATATTAAAGACATTTACCTGACAAATAAAATGTAAAATTTGAATTTTCTGGGAATAGTCTCTGAAGACTGCTCTATTCTGAATGAATTTTACGGATTTTTGCATAACTGCTAAACGTAAGAGATGGAGAACAACTTACCACACAACAAATGTAGAGCACTTTAAAACACACAATTTATGTTACATACATTTTTTTCGTAGAGTTGATTGTTTTTGAAATATTCCTTGTTTCTATAAAAAACATACTTTTCTCATATAGGACTTTCTGAACTCGTATCCATACAAACAAAGGAACATCAGTCACATAGCAACCAGCTTTTGATCATCACTTTAACCTATGGTACTCCCTTATTTCGCTTCTACTTACAAGGAAGCAAGTAATAAGACTATTTCTGCTAGTTTTTTCTCGATTAGCAGGAAGTAAATAGAAGCATAAGCTTTTTAACAATAATTTATTACAGAGTTGTAGAGAAATTCATGTGAATGGAACCCATCAGATTTTTCCTTAAGTGGTCATGATTCGGCGTACAGTCCATACTTGTAACCGAGATACTGTCAATTCAGAAGTACATTTCACCGTTTATTTTACTAGAGGTTTTGAATATTTCTCACATAGCTTACAGCAAACATTCAACCACTACAATGGTCGCAAAGCTTAAAGGCATATAAACGCTGGCCAATGCTCATGCAGAATGTAGTGGGCATGTACCGGTGACAACTGTGGACATGGGAGCGCGTTATACACGTCATCGTGTCGCCCATGGTTTCCCTAGTTAAACAACAAATTAAAAATCCTTATAACATTAAACTCTTACCTTGATACTCATAAAAGACATCAATGAAAGGGAAGTAGTTCAGATAGTCTTCTTCGAAAACGCTTACTTCGGAGTCGTCACTTCCATCACATGATAATCGACTCTATAGTGTCGTTCCTGGAATTTTCTTGAAGCCGTTCTGCATTCCTCATTCGTGGCACCCAGTCGCCTTTGAGTTACACTGCGTATTGCCTCGAGCAGAAATATGTCTGCTAATTTTAACGAAGTGTTTCTATCGGCGACTTAGAATGACTCGACCTGAGAATGAATCACCGTACGTTTGTCAATCGAAATATCACTTGTCCCACCCAGCTTTGATGGACATATTCCCTCACTGATATCATAAAGATAAACATAATTTTATTTGTATATAAAAAGATTTCATCACGACTTAACATGCCCGTTCAGTTTAATAATAAAATAACACATAACTACTATCAACTGAACTTTTAATTGCTTCCCTTTCAAATTGCGTGGTTTATGTATCTTGGTGTTCCATGATAATCATGTGAAGTGGAAAGATACATAGCTTGCGTTCTAGGTATCGTATAGACAGAATTATTGTACGGCCATGATCAGAGAATAAAATTCTGTGCAATTGTGCAATCTGGCATATAGCATATATTAATATTTATCCGAGAATAATTAGTGAAGTTAATGAAGATAATGTTGTCAATGCATACACGTAAGGTGTGTGTATACCAGAAGTGACAGCGCTGGTAGGAGGGGCAAGCATATAATACGCTGGAAACATCAGTGCGGACCGCCTGCACATGACTTTAAGTTTTGTGAACACTATAGCCAATATTTTACTAGACTTATGCTTTACTTAGGTCGACGAAGACGCAAGAGAAAATGTACGTCGATCGTCCTCCGTATAATAAACAGCAACATTTATAAACAATATTCCGGATTTCAGGCGACTCATACAAATTACCTGTTGAGACTTGTTGCTTTGTTTAACGGTATAAATCAGCGTGAATTTAACTCCATAGAATATTACAATTTAGGAATGGATTAATTCTGAAATTCAGACTATTATCGGGGGATTACTTCCTGCGTGCATTGCTGGCCATTTTGGCGCGGATAAATGTTAAAGGGAATAAATAATGCACAATGTTAACTACTGCGTGTATCAGTTTAAATGCCTGATATGCTGCAACCAAGTCGAGACAATAATTAATTAGAATTTGCAATAAAACGGGCTGGAGTGGTGTGATGAGACCTCTGTTGGAAGAAGAGACTGGACCATGATAAGGATTAAATGAAAACGAAAGCCACTTGAGCACCAAGTCCTCTTTGTGATGGAGATTATAGTCGGTGCGATACTGTTCGACCGGCTTTTGTTTGTGTAGTGTGCATTTGGCCCGCTACAAGATCAGACCGAGAAGTAAAGCTGAAAATGATGGTGGGCTTTCCCACGGTTATTAGGGCGGCTTGGGGAAAACAACATTCGCAACCCTCTCGTAAAGCACAACCCCTCTCATATATAAAAATACATAATCCTCTTCTCTTGTCGGAACCGAGAGCATAAAACGACGAGGATACGTAGAGTACATGTATGCTGTATTGTATCATTATAACACTACTGCCCAGTATAGATCTCACTGGTATGGTTTAAACAATAAAAGTCGTTACATTTGAATAATTTGACGATAGAAATCTGGTATTGAAATTCCTCGTAATATCGGCAATCAATATGTAGGGAGTTAACTTCTACTAACATTTGTAATGTTTTAGTTTAGTATTCTTTTACGGCCTCACCATGAACGACTGTGTAGGAAAAGAGGGAGGAATCTTTACTGACACGTGCTTGTATCTCATCAAGGTAGCTCAGTGACAGAATCCTGAGACGAAAGTCCAATTTTTCAATGATTTTCCGACGTTAGTCCTATATCGCCAATAGTTTTACAGTGTTTAGACCCTTCACTTTCTCTACACGTACTACATACGTAGTGTATAGACATTGTATTCCACCAAAAATTCGATACCAAGATTTCAACGCAAATACATGTTTTGAGCCACATAAATCCAAAAAGCAGCTTTAGAAAAAGGCCGTGCGTGTCACTGGACAGCATGGCTGAAAACGAAATATCTGTTAAATACCAAACTAGATTTAGTATCTCGTTAAAAAAATCTCCTCACCCCACACTACTCTTTAAAAGGAATTTTTTTAGAAAAGTTTGATTTTCTCAAAAATGGCTCTAATGATTTTGATTAAAATGTGGTATATTAAAGATATTTACATGATAAATAAAATGTATAGTTTGAATTTTCTGGGAATAGTCTCTGAAGACTTCTTTATTCGGATGAATTTTGCATAACTGTAAATCGTAAGCGATAGACAAAAACTTAATGTCATAGACGTTTTTTGGTAAAGCTGACCGATTCTGAGGTATTCCTTGTTATTTGTTCCAGCTTTAAAATATATTTTCTCATGTGGGAGCTTGTTAACTTTCGCTTTAGCCTATGGTGCCTACTTCCTTATTTCTGTTTCATTTACACGAGTTTAAGTAATAAGAGCATTTCTGCTAATTTTTTCCCGATTAGCATGAATTAGTTTGTTGCACAGATGTGGAGAAAGTCATGTGAGTAGAACACACACGATTTTTTTTTCACAGTTTTATTTTAACTAATCCGCTACGCGGATTATCGCAACAATAAAATCATCCTTATACTCCTTAGATACTACTATTTATACTAACAAACGAGTCAATATCATCAAGCTGTAGAATACCCTTCCTGGAAATAGTGGAAGCATCATCAATAAAATCGGAAGTATTGTCAGAGCATCATTTTCTGGAAAGGTACGCATTCAAAGGCTTGGGTCGTTGCCAATACTCTGCAAGATCGTTCCTAATGATCTTCTGTTGAACAGAAGAGAATCAAACAAGTTCTATAGGTTTTGCTGAAAAGAATATCCGAATCTGCATAATACTGTTGCGTATAAAATGAAGACGACGGTGCACTCGATTTCTGGCTTCGATAAATCCCTATAAAACAGTAACAGAGACTTTAGGAAGCTTTTTGAACATCGCGGATGAAACTAATCGATTATGAATGCATGAGGATAATCAAGTAGTGTTGAACTTTATCCTCACAGTTTTTCATAAAAGTTTTGCAATGCTCCTAAGTAGTAAACATGTAAAAGAAAATCACGACTTGACTCCATTTTGCTTTCTCTAGCAGGTATTTACAATGCACTTAGTAGGCAGGAAAGTTATTACATTTCATCCAAGAATTCAAAATTCAGATTTCACCGGAAATATATGGTTTGAGGACACATGAATAAAAAAAGCATTGTGTATGTGTTTGTGTGTCTTGGACATACAACTCAAAAACAAAAAGTCCGTTAAATATCAAACTTGATAATTAAATTCAGAATTCATCAAGGAGGACTTTCAAGTAAATTCTCCCATCTCAACTACATCTTATATTGAAACATTTTCGAAAATGTTGAGCTTTTCAAAAACGGCTCAACAATGTTGATTAAAATGCCCTGTATTAAAATATTTACATTAAAACTAAAATGTATATCTTGAATTTTCTGAGAATAGCCTCTGAATGATTTTTGCACAACTGGTAAACCGTAAGAGATAGATAAAAACTTACTATACAAAAAATATAGAGCTTGTTAAAACACATAATTTATGTCATGTACACTTTTTTGTGTGGAATTAGCTTTTTTTAGTATTTTACGTTATTGGTTTCAATGTCAGAATGTTTAAAATGTTCTCAAATAGGAAGGCGCCATTCACTTCATATCTCTTTCGTTTACTCCTGGCCATACAAAGAGAAACGCATAGCAATAGCATTTAAAATATATAATTATCGATTTGAATTAGAGTATTCCCTTATTTTCCTCCTACTTACAAGAACAAAGTAATTAAACCAGTTCTGTTAATCTTTATCTCGATAAGCATGAAACAGATAAAAGAATAAGCCTTTGTAAGGATAATTTAATCTCGAATAAGTAGAGAAAAATGTGAATGGAACACAGTAGATTATTTTGTCTAGTATGGTTGTCTTTATCTCTCTCTCATATGGCTTACTAATCTACAAAAACAGTAAGAATTAAAAGCATTTCACTGCTGTTGGCAGAAAATTCCAAATGTACATCTTATTACTCAAAGTTATACTTCTGAAACTCTCGAGATGGTTTTTGAGAAACTAGAAAACCACCTTATTTCGTGTAAAGGGTAGATTGGGTTAGAAGGACATTCTTCAACATTTCTTGTCAGATTCTTAAAGGCTCTTGAACATACATAAATGTACCTATCAGATTAAGTTTTAAAAGTTTGCTAGACCTACGTCCGTAAGTTCACAGTCATATTAACAGTCGAATCTAAAACAGTCTATCTTCACAATTTGTTATAAAAGCTAGAGAAAATCTGTGCGAAGTTTGTAAGTGTGTAGCGATGTAGAGGACTGACCAAATGTTGGAGGACCCAAGTCCAAAGGTCAGGTCGAGAGGTATGGCTTCTACTAAACTCATTTAAATTCAACTTAAACTTTGTTGAAGAAACACTGTACTTGAGCATATATACTTTTTAGTGATATTCAGAGGACAGCACGATTAACTCATTGATATTATCTCTATTATTTTTCTAATGATTCAGACTATTAGCGACAATACAGTAAGGAAAACTACAATAACGTCTTTCTACTTGGTGATTCATATGATGTAATTCACCATACCAAATTCAAGAATACTTTTATTGGACCAAAATTAAACTTCAGAAATGTTTCTACAGAACCTCTGGAGCAGCTGTTCCAACTCTTCACGGCTGAATAAGAGTACTCGCGCGTACGCAGCAACACTCTTTGGAGCCAGGCTCCGGGGAAACGTGATCGTCAAAACTTCACTAGGCAAAGCTCATATCACCAGTTCTTTTAATTTATCGCAGATAGGGCAAGATTCTAGATAATTAAAACTTGGTTTTTGAAAATACAAATAATTAAAAGTAACATGTTTTGGTTATTTTTCCTATCTGGTATAATCACATTATTAATGAATAAAACACAAACAAGAGTTTGTATCTATTCCAAATAGTTTTGCTTTTCTCCTGTAAAATTTGATCGTCCGATTTATATAGCATTTTCAATTTAGCCAGTCCAGTCATCACGCGCGGTAATCCTCGCTCTTGCTCTTTCTATCAACACCCCTAGTTGAAGACCATTGTTACAAGTCACTATTGATAAAACAATACTACCGCTACTGCTATGGGGGAAATGAGTGAAGTGGGGCGATGATTATAATGCGGGGGAAAATGACATTTTCCATAAAATCTGAGGCGAAAATGAAAACACTACATGTTACGTTACCCTTTGACCTTATTTTGGGGAAGTGAGAGCACACTTCTAATTTTGCAGCTAGAAATTCTCTTGGAGCAGTGTAGGTCACGCTGGAAGAGAAAGGGCGTTACATTCAACACCGCCAACATTAAAACATTCTGCGTTCCATTTTGCTTTTATTAATTTCTCTACTATATATATATATATATATATATTATATATATATATATATATTATATATATATATATATAAGTAGAGGAAGTATTGCATTCCACCTGAAATATTGATACGAAGAATCCGGAAGTACACGTTTTGAGACTTGCTGAATGGAAAAAAAAAATATCCCTCGCTCGCTTTGTGTGTGTGTGTGTGTGTGTGTGTGTGTGTGTGTGTGTGTGGGCGCGTGCGTGTGTGCGTGTGCGCGCGCAATATCTGTGTAAACAGCATAGCTTAAAAACAAAGATTCTGTTAAATATCAAACTTAATATTTAAGTTAAGCGTTTTCCAAAGATTTGATACAAACATTAAAAAAAAAAAAATACCCCACCTCCAACTACCTTTCATCTGGAAAATGTTTTAAGATATTTTTGATATTCTCAAAAATTGCTAACAATATTGATTAAAAAAACTTGTTATTTTCAATACAAATAGAATGAAGCGCCCAGAATCAAAATCCTTCATCCACCTAAGAAAAAATATGAGATAGGAATTCTTTTCTATGTATTTCTATATGGCCAATTCGATGTGGTCATTGTTTTTATGCAAAATAGTTTGATTTCTCTGAAATTGCGCTAACATCCAACTGAGTTTCGGTCATTATTGGTTTTCAAAATCACCAAGTACGTTTTGGTGCATCAGGTTGTGGAAATGTTATACCCAGAATCTCAGCATACAGCTGTGATATGCAGATGTATTTGTGTGCATAAAATGTTTAATTTATGCTCTGATATTAAGTGAAATGACGAGCTGAGAGTTACAAAAAATGCTCAACAAGGAAAACTTGCCTTTATATACCAAATAGGAAAACTGGCAAGGAATAAAAGATAACGACATAGAAACTTTAATAGTGTTTAATTTGTATTACATAATATAATGTGATTATTATGTACAGTATTGTAATACACTGTAGGCCTATTCTTATATATTATAAAATGGCCATATATTTATAGGCACTTCTCCTCTGGTCTTCCTAATATACCAGCTTTTAATCATATTGATGACAAATTGAAATGCAACGGTTTTGAGTTTTTTGGACATAAATAAGTTGTCTATTGTTCATCAGATAAACAGCAACAACACAATTTCACTATCGTACATTATCCAGTTAAGCAGTTAAATGGTGTACAGTTATAGATCATTCCAGATCTATAACTGTATCATCTAACCTTTATTTTTTTTTTCGTAAAGAAATGGTGTAGAGATTTAAAGAATTTTCGGCATTAAGATGGACAAAGTGAGTGGTGTATTTAAAAGACATTACATAGGCGATGGAGAACCAGCGAAAGAAACTCGAGATGATGCTAGGAAAAGCTTTAAATTGTGACGGTAGAAAAGCTATTCATGTGTGTATACAACGTTTCAAGGCTGTAGAATCCACTATGCCCGAGGTAAATCCATTTGCTGAAAATATCTTTCCCGAGATATTAATATTAAGAAAACGTGGGAAATGTACAATAACTCTATCCAGTGGGTGACAAGTAAGAAAATCTTTCCTCAGATATATGCTGGCAAAAAAACTACAATATTGGATTTTCAACTTCTAAAAGAGGTGGTTGTTCATTTTGTATTCAAGTTGAAATTCTAAAAGAGGGACATGGTGTAGAGAAACTTGAGCTTTAGAAACAAATAAACAATTGCAATAAGATAAAAGCTGAAGTATTTGATGGTTTTCTCAAGGAAGATAAGCAAATAGTTCTTATAATATCATTTGACTGTCAAAAGAGCCTTGTTTGTTCTAAAAATGTCCAGATCAACAACGTGTTTCAGTCGCCAGATAAGTTTTTTTTAAATTAACTGCTGTAATAGGTAACTCAAAATCTAAACTTGTAATGAGAGTGAATATGGCAAAAATTCCAATACTAAAGCTGTATATCACCAGCTTAAAAAATTGTGACCATAACGGCAAAAACTTGAGACTTTGAACAGATAGGTGTATGTACAGCAAAAATAAAAAGCTCAACAAAGATTGTAATGTGCTCTAAATGGCTACTCACTGAAGCACCTGTAAATATCAATAACATGGAATTTATATATTCTGTGGTTGGAAATTCATTTCTTTCTCCTGATTTCTTGATTGGAGTAATCGAAAAAGAAACAAGGAAGAAGGAAATTATTGTAGATCCACAAAAATATAAAGATATCATTGCCATACATGGAATAGTCTTTTAACCTTGGAAGTGAAGATTTACCTCTTCAAAACTGGAAGAAAGAGACCAGACGGAATTTTAAGATTTCCTGTGAATTGGCATTCCAAGTTCAGACCCTGTAATATGTTTAGTTTAAAACTCTCTGCATTGTAGGAAAAGATAACTGATAATTCCAAAGATAGTAACAAGAAAAAATAAAAGAATTTAAATTATTTATTCTGATATTTTAATATTTAGAGTACCTTAAAATGCACCAAGTGAAAAGATGTGACCAAACTTTTGATAAAGCACTTAACATCATTGGCAAGTGCTATTTATATTGAAGTTTTATGTGGAGGTTATAAATTCAAGAAACACTATTGAAGGTGTAGATGGACAACTAGAAGAAAGTATTCACCTAGAGCAAAAGGATTGAGACATAGTGAAAAATCGGAGAGCACTTAAAAAGTGTACATCTTCCAAACTGATACTGCTATTATGTCAGAAATATGTGAATAGTCATAATTTGTGTCTGGTTTTCATTTGTTTCATAAGTTGTAAGATGTAAGTTGAAATGTTTTCCACTTCATTCATTGTTATGTTTAGAACGACTTATCGTACTTTCAAAAACCCCCAAATACACTTCAGTTTTAAAACAGTTAGGTACTGATTAAACTTTATGTATTTATTAGTTTAAACAGATATAAAATTATTTAATTTGTTTTAAGGTATTTAGTGAAGGTAAAATATGTATTAAAATCATTACTTGTATTTTAAGAATGTTCATTCATATGCATTTAGCTTTTTCCAAACAGATTTGGTTTTGTGGACTTGGAGGGTTTTGATTCTAGGTGCCCCAAATGCACATTTTGAATTTTCTGGGAAGGAATCGTGTATAACGAGTAAACGTTAAGTGACGAAAACGTATCACAAAAACATTATGTATCTCTAAAATACACAACTCATTTTAAATAACTATTTTGTGTCATAAGTATTTTGGAGGCATTCATTATTAATTATTTAAATTTTTCAATTCTTCCATTGGTTTAAAATACTTTTGACGTTCACTTGTTTCTTGCGATTTTATGTAAAGAGCAACTTTAAGGCCAACATAGTGTTCAGTTGTTAAACATTTGTCTGTCGTCATTCTCTAACTATAAGGAAGTGTGTACCATATTTCTGCAAAGATTTATACTCGCTAATGAACGATAAAGGATAATGACATGTAATACATCTTTTAACTCTGGGTATTTCTTACGAAATATAGGTATTGTAATAAGGAAAGATGTTAAGATCATATAATAAGGGAAAATAAGAATATTTTAATTATCAGACTAGAGTAACGTGAAATGTATGTTAGGACAGGAACAATTGTTGTCAACAATTAGGAATTGTTGTCAGAACCCATTTAGCCTTTCTTAAATACATACATAATTACTTCCGCTCAGGAGTAAAATATTATTGTAACAGAATGAAGTTGATCACGTGTCAGCAAAAGGAAAGCTAAGATAAGTTTCCCTCTTACCACAGTGAGAATCGATCATGCGTTTCTTTGCATACGTGACAAAGACTGCATGATTCAGAAGATACTAATGTGACACACGCCAAGGAGGCGTAGGCGTTAGAAAATTATGAACTAGTGATGATATTAAAAATCTGAGGTGTTCTATTCCCATGTCTTTCTCTACATCTCTACATAAATTATTACTAAAAAAGCTTATTCTTCTATTTACTTAATAGCAGAAAGGTTTTTATTATTTGCTTCCTTGTAAGTAGACTGAAGATAAAGAAGCACAATAGGTTAAACTGATAGTCAAATCTTTTAAAAGCTGGTTGCTATTTGAAGGAAGTAACTTTGATTGTATGGATAGGATTGACAAATTCCAGTACAAGTATTTTAAAACTGAAACCAATAATAAAGACTATCTCAAGAACGGCCAACTCCATAAAAAATGGATAGGTATAACAGTGTTTTTTAACGAGTGCTACAAATTTTGAGTGCTTAGTCTATTTCTTACTGTTCACCATTTATGCAAAATCCCTCCCCCTAAATTCATCCAGAACAAACATTTCTTTAGAAGCTACTTCCAGAAAATTCAAGATATATATTTTATTTCCCACGTAAATATCTTTAATATAAGAGATTTTGATCAAAACCGTTTGTCATTTTTGAGAAAATCAAAAAATTTTAGTTTTCTTGCGTAATGGGTAGCTGGGGAATATGATTTCTTGAAAGTTACCCTGTCGCATCCTTGGTATTTTGGTATTTTAACGGACTATTCGTTTATGAGCTATGCTGTCCACAGACACACAAGCACTGACCTTTTTCAAAGATTTTTTTTGTATTCAGGGGGTCCCAAAACATGTATTTAAGGTGAAATCTCGGTATCGAATTTTGGGGTGCAAAACGATACCTTCATATACACTATGTACGAGAGCCGTTTTTTTTTATCCTCCGATAGGCTATAAATAAAAGACAAGTTCATAAAAAAACAATTATTTTATTACTAAAAGTTTTGTACACTTATGGTTACTTTTCAACATAATCACCGAAAATATTGAGACATTTATCGTACCTGTGCACAAGCTTTGCGATACCCGTTTGAAAAATGTTGCCGACAATGATTTCAAATGAGCTTTGACGTTGTTTTGAAGATCTTCGTTGGTTTGAAAGTTCAGGGAAAAGGTGAAAGTCGCTGGATGCCATGTCAGGATTGTACGGCGGATGATCGAAAATGCCCCATTGAAATTGTTCAATGAACCGATGGGTTCTGCCAGCAGTGTATGGACGAGCGTTGTCATGGATCAACACAATTCCTGAAGTCAGCATTCCTCTTAGTTTGTTTTGAATGGCTCTCTGCAAACGTCGTAAAGTTCCACAATAAAAAGCTGCATTGATAGTGTTTCGGGGCTGCATCATTGGCGGCCACATTTTTTGAAGCGGGTATTGCAAAGCTTGTGCGCAGGTACGATAAATGTCTCAATCATTTCGGAGATTGTATTGAAAAGTAACCACAAGTGTAGAAACATTTTAGAAACAAAATAATGTTTTTTCATGAAATTGTCCTTAACTTATAACCTATCGGAGGCTAAAAAAAAAACAAAAAAAAAAAAAACGCCCTCGTATATAGTACGTTTAGACAAAGTAAAACATGGAGCCAGACAGAGGTGCTCAACATTTGTGCAAGAACAAGCTTAGCTTGTTTTGTTTTTATTATTATTATTATTATTATTGGTAGTATTTTTGTTTATTTTATTATTATTAAATACAGTTCCGCAGTTTTGTCAGGATCCCAGGGTTGTAGTTTTTTTTATCGTGTTTTACTTTCTCTAGCCTACTCGCACGATGTACATGATGGATAGAGAAGCTATTGTATTCAATCCAAGTATTCGATGTTGAGATTACACCGGAAATATATGTTTTGAGGCCCACATAGTCCGAAGAGTTTTAGAAAATGAACCCTGTATGTCTATCTGTGTGTGTTTGTGGATAGCATAGCTCAAACACGAAAAGACCGTTAAATGCCAAACTTGGTATAAAGTTTGGTATCTTCTAAGGATGCAACAATAAGATTTTCAAGAAAATCCCCCGTATACAAACTACCTTTCAGATGAAAAAGTTTTCTAAAATGCTGATTATTTGGATGGTTAACGATTTTGATTAAAATACCGTATTAAATTTACATCCCAAATAAAATGTATTTCTTGAATTTTCTGGGAATAGCCTCTGAAGACCTCATTATTCAGGATGAATTTTGCCGAATTTTACTTAACTGCTAAACCTTAAGAAATAGACAAAGGCTTACTACACAAAACGTAGATCTCAACACAGAAATCTTTCTAAAAGATTTTTTTTTTGGATACAGAGGGTCGCAAAATATATATTTCCGGGAAATCGAAATATCAAATTTTTGGGTTTAATATAGTACCTTCTCTATACACTATATAAATAGTACGTGTAGAGAAGGTAGCAAAAACATTACAGCATAACCTTTTTTGGATGGAATGCAATACTTCCTGCAGACATTCAGCTTGGAAAGCAATTTAAGCCCCCCTCTGAGCTGATTTACGTGGACATATGTATACCTGATCTTATTACGCGAGTCGAGGTGTTTACTACCGGGATAAGGCAGCTGCGAAAGGTGAGCGTTGCGAATTATAAATACCGTGAAGCAGGTTTTCAGCCCTTACACCTGGAAGCCAGGGTCATCCCTTGGACAGACACAGGAATTCTAAGACTCGCTTACCAATGCGTTCTTTGCACGAGACCGCAACTAATGCCCACGGAGAGACCTCACGCTGATCAGCCAGAGAGGTGTTGGATGTACAGTTCACCTTACTGCCTAATCTCTCAAACTAGAAAACGGTGACAATCCGAAAACTAATTGACTGTGACTGCCTTCTAAGGAACTATTTATTTCCTAAAGACGCGCACTTCTTAATAACGGAAGAGGTTACCCGGTGTATATACAATAACACTGGAAGTCTAAAAAAAATCGGATGTGCTCCATTCACATGATTTTCTCTACATGTCTGTAACAAATTATTATTAATAAGCTTATTCTTCTATCTACTTCATGCTAGTCGAGATAAACATTAGCAGAAACTGTCTTATTTCTTAGAATGGAAATGAGGGAATACACTAGGCTTAAACGACAGTCAAATGTTTTAAAATTTTGTTGCTATGGAATTGATATCCGTTTCATTGCGTGGTCACGAGTTGACAAGTTCCCGTATGAGAAAATTCAGTATTTTAAAACTGAAATCAATAACAAGAAATGTCTCAAAAACGGTCAACTTCACGAAAAATATGTGTATGAAATAAATTGTGTGTTTTAACGAGCTCTACGTTTTGGTTAAGTAAGTTTTTATCTGTTTCTTACTGTTTGCCAGTTTTGCAAAATTTCACAAAATTCATCCAGAATAAAGATGGCTTCAGAGGCTCTTCCCAGAAAATTCAAGATATCCATTTTATTTGTCGTGAAAATATGTTAAATATAAGAAATTTTTGAGAAAACCAACATTTTCTTAACTTTTTCCATGTAAATGGTATTTTTATTTTTTAATATTCCTGGCATATCCTTGGAAGATACTGAACTTAAATATCAAGTTTGGTATTTAACGTACTTTTCGTTTTTGAGCTATGCTGCCCCCCCCCACACACACACACGGAAATTTTTCTAAAAATGTTTATTTTTGCATTCAGGTCTCATATATTTCCGATGAAACCTGGGTATCGAATACTTGGGTGCAATGCAATACCTTCCGTAAACACAATGTGCACAGTATGTGTAAAGAATATAATAAAATCAATTACTAAAGAGATTATCTCAGATGTAAACCCACATTCCATTCGTTTCCTGTATTGAACAAATGAAGGTGTATTTTACGGCCTCTAAACCACAGAAGAACTTGATACGCATATTGCAAATAGATTTTTTTTCTTTCTGCGTACTTTGATTCACTTTAAATTGCGGTGAAGTGGGTGAGAAAACAATTCATCATAGGGGAGGTCAAGACTGCCGCAGATCTGAGTGCCAGTTATTTTGATCCGCCGTAAACATTTTACTGCATTGAGGAAATGTTTGATGGCGTTTAATTTCCTTTCTTAGACTACTCAACTTGACTATTAATGCACCAATGCAATTTCCGAGATTAGGCAATTTCAACCAATCGCGGTCATCTGACTGGTGCGATTCGAAACATCTTATCGCAACTGATGTTCATTTCTTTCAATCTTGTCACTCCTGAGTTCTTTTGTTTAATTCAGTGGCAACTAAGAAAGAAAGAAAAAGAACTTGGTAATTAAACATAGTCGAATGCGTCATCTACCATTTGAAAACTAATGTAAGTAATACAATCATAAACTGATAAAATCATCCTTCCTATATAATATAAATTATTTATAGTATATTTCTCTGAATTGTCTTATCAAATACAACTTGTGTTTTCATCACTTAAAACAACTTACTCTCGTCGCTGCCCTCCGGTCTGAATTATCAACAAGATGAAAACATTCGTGCTCTTTCTTGTGAGAGTTATTAAAAGCAAGTGAAACCGAAAAAGAATTGAGGATAAATGAGATAATAATGAACAAAACACTGGAGCTTAATATGGATCTATGTGTGTATTTTAAATGTTTTACTCTGAATACTTTATTTCTTCGAGAAATTTAATTTGGGGAATTTTAAACTTAAGATACCTAATTATTACTATTGTTATTATGATGATTATTATTACTATTGAGCTTATTACTATTATGATGGTTTTGATTATGATGATAATGTTTATTATTTTAAAACAAGAATTTCATCATGATAATAGCTAATAATTAAATGTTACAAGTCTATAAGGCTACACATAAACTTTATGCATTTGATTTATTTATCAATAATATACACATTTCCACAATTTTAACTTCTAATAAACACCGTCACATAAAAACAATAACATAAAGAAACATTCTTAATGCTCGATTGATATGGTTTTCTCTACTTTCTTTAATTTAGTATGGTTATACAAATTATTAATTTTATCTTCTTCACTTTAAATAAGATAAACTTCGTAGAATAATTATATTGCACATTTAGTTACACATAAATACAACGCAAATAACAATAATTGAAAGTTTAAGATATGGATATCGTGTGCTTCTATTAAATTCCATACTCTTAGGACTCAATTGCAAGAAACAGCTGAAAATTAAAAGCACTTTAAAATAACGACAGTGTTGAGCAATTTGAACAATTCAACGGATACTTTCGAAATGGCTCATTACACAAAATAAGTTCTTGGAATATATTGTATGCTTTAAAAAATCTATATTTACTTTCTCTACTTAATATATAATACATAGGTAGAGAATTTATTGTAATCCATCCAAAAATTCTGTGTTCCTTCACACAGACATCTCTAGCTGTTCCACAAATTTTTCTTACAAAAGATTATTCCTGTATTTACATCATGCTAATCTAGATAAAAATTAACAGAACTATTACTTGCTTCCTTTAAGTATAAGGAAAATAAGTGAATACATTAGATTAAAACTATAGCCATTTACGTTAAAGGCTGGTCGCTGTGTGAAACAATTGAAGTTCGCTTCGCTTTGCTTGATCCCATTTGAGAAAACATAATTAGTTCAAATTTGAAACCAATAACTCAAATATCTCAAAAATGGTATAATTTTTGAATTTTGTATTGTTTAACCTTTATGCAAGTCTTTGCAAAATTCAACTAGAATAAAGAGGATATTCCAAGAAAATTAAAATTAAAAATGTAAATTTTTATTTGTGATGTAAATGTCTTTATTATGCAATATTTTAATCAAAATCGTAGAGCCATTTTGAGAAAATCCAAATTTTCGAGATGTGTCCCATGTAAAGAATAGGTTGGGGTTATATTGAAAATCTTCGTGTCGCATCCTTGTAAGAAACTGAACTTAAATACCAAGTTTGATATTTAACCGACTTTTCGTTTTTAGTCATGTTGTCCACAGACGCAGACAGATAAACTCACACGGACCTTTTTCTAAAGATGATTTTTTGGACCCTGGAGACTCAAAATATACATATTTCTGGTGAAAGCTTAATGGAATTCAATACCTTTTCTACTTACTGTGTGCATAGTACGTGTAGAAAATTTACGGGATAGTTATATAGGCAAATAACTGATTACCAGTTAATTGTGTTACTGGATTCCAGTAATTAATAATAGATAGTTTAGTGTGAGTGAAAATTGTGTTATGTTTGGAATATACTTCATTTTATGTTAGAATTAATTCATTTTAGTTATTAGTATATAAGTAATATCTGTTAAATAATTACGTAAGACCAGAATTTAAAAGTGGGAAACAAATTATAAAGCTTGCAATATATGTCCTGGTATAGGGAACTAGATGTCAGGATGGTGTATTGCAGTATTTACTTTATTTTATTGTTTTAGTACGTGTAGAAAAGCTAATACAACAAAGTCGCGATTTTAATTATGATTAGGCAGTGTGAGCAGAAACAGAGGACCACCGCAGTGCTGTGTGTACCGTTGCATTTGTAACCCAGATACCCGAGTTGTGATGACCGAGGGAGGCAACTGGCCAACCTGCAGTGGACATGTTTATGACGACTGTGATAGCCAGTACGCCTCCAATAGATAAAAGTATTGCGGACCTTCCCATACACACACACTCCCCTAATTCAAATATACGCCACCATGCAGTGAATATACAGTGGTGCACTGGCGCTTCATTCCAATTTAATCGTCTTCAGCAATTGTATTATGCTTGGGCGATAATTTAAGTTTTATAAAATGTTCACCACTAAAATATGAATAACTAGCCAAAAAAAGTATTTGATTGAAAAAAATTAAGTCATTGAAATCAAAAATTTCCTTTTGTCACTTAATAGCTTATAACTTAGACAGTTAAACAATAATGTATAGACTACTGAATTCCCGGGTTCGCTTCCCGGCTGTGGCGGGGAATTTTTCTATAACTATAATTATTCCCTATTCCCCACAGACGGTGGAAGTAGGCATATGTGAGTGTATGAGTTTGTTAATGATTGAGAAAAACGATTTAAATCCTACGTAAAGAACCTCAATCAAAGAATTGTTTCTAATGCAAATCCGCCGATATGACCTCAAATGCTATATAAATGCAAAAAAAAAAAAAAAAACATTCCGATGTGTTCCATTAACATGACTTTCTCTACCTCTCTGCAATAAATTGTTAAAAGCCTTATGCTTCTATTTACTTCATGCTAATCGAGAAAAAATTAGCAGATGTAGTCTTACTACTGGCTTCCTTGTAAATATAAGCGAAATAAGGAGCGCCATAGATTAAGGTGATAGTCAAAAGTTGGTTGCTATGTGGTTGAAGTTCCTCTGTTTGTATGGACAGGAGTTAACAAATTCACGAAAAGAATGTATATAACAGAAATTGTGTTTTAATGTGCTCAACATTTTCTGTGCAGTAAGTTTTCGTCCATCTCTTACGGTTTAGCAGTTATACAACATTCCGCAAAATTCATCCAGAATAAAGTAGTCTTCAGAGGCTATTCCCAGAAAATTCAATGTATGCATTTTATTTGTCAGGTAAATATCTTTAATAAACGATATTTTAATCAAAATCTTTGAGCCATTTTTGAGAAAATCAAAATTTTCGTAAAAAAGTTCAAGAAGTGGTGGGGCGGTTTTCTTGAAAATCTTCGTGTCACATCCTTGGACCTAAAACATGTATTTCCGGTGAAATCTTGGTATAGAATGTTTGGGTGCATTACAACACCTTCTCTATACACTATGTACACAGTACGCGTAGAGAAAATAAAAAGTAAACTTTATGGTTACGGGTGTGATTTACGCATGTCTTCCGAAAAAGTACTAATTATGCAATAATTTTTTATCTTGAGCGATTTAAGGATAGCGCCACCATCAACAAGAAGCATATAAATATTATCTAAATTTCCCACTCCCTCTCCTCTCCCCCTTCATTCTCTTTTTTTCTTTTAATTTAAATCTTTCTATGCGTTTTCCTAGGCTTTCTTATGGAGAGTTTGTTAGACCTATGCCTATACTTAAGAAGTTTAATAACACTTTTAAAATAAACTATTTGCTAAGGGGTATGACATTTCAAAGCAAATCAATATTTTTTAATTTTTTCATATTGCTTGGATACCTAGAATTTTTCTGGATGTTTAAAATGTTTTACGAATATACTAACACATTTATCACTTTTACTTTCTCTAGCACATATGAAAATGTACAGAGTAGGTAGAGAAAGCATTTTATTTCACCACAAAATTTGAAACCGATATTTCACGGAAATGCATAATGCATGTACCCTCAACCCCCCCCCCCAAGAAATCCTAGAAAAGGGTCTGTTTCTGTGGGTAGCATAAGACAAAAATAAAAAGTCTGTATGTTTCAAGGATACGACACAAAGATTTTTCGGAAAATCCGCCCACCCTTAACATATGGAAAATTGATCGATATTTGCCATTTTCTCAAAAATGACTAATGTTTTTCATTAAAATGCATATATTGAAGGTATTTTCAGTCAAATAAGATGTACTTCCTAAGTTTTTTTGAGAACAATCCCTGAAGTCCTCTTCATTCTGAATGACTTTTGCATAACTTGTTAGAGGCAGTCAAAAACGTACTTCACAAAAATGTAGATGTCTTTGAAACGATTTATTAATTTCATAAAGTTTTTTTTGTACAACTGAGCATTTCTGAATATTATCCATTAGTGGTTTCAATTTTAAAATCCTTGAAACTGATCTCAAACAGGAAGTAATTGTCCGTTTTTCAAATACTTCATTTTGCTCCTGGCAATGGAAAGAGAACTAAATTTCAATAATAACCGTATAGCGACAGCTTTTAAAAAAATTGACTGTCACTTTAGTCTAGTGCATTCCACTGTTTTCTTTCTACTTATAAATAAGACGTTCCTGGTAACATTTATCTTGCTCGGCATGATGTAAATGAAAGATTGGTATTTTGTAGGAGTTCTTTGTTTACAGGATAGATAAGTTATGTAGACATAAGTGGCAAAAATATTATATTTGCGGAGAAATGGTTCATGTGAAAACACCAAAAATGTTTGCAGAAACATGAGCTACAAGAATTGCTTCGCGGTAACTGGCCCACATAGTGGAGGTCTTAAGCTCAAAACACATGAGACAAATTGAACGAAGACTTTTATATGGTTTTCTCAGTCTTTAGGCAAATGCAATGTTGATTAATTTGATTGGCACATTATCCCATAAATTGCTTCAAAATTGCGCTTCTTTTCCGTCTTTACTCTCATATCATCCATTGAGCTCATACAGGCTGCTTTTAAGTTTGCTTGCTCCTCGACAGGCTGCTTACAAGCGTTGGTTTGTAGGTCCTGGAGTGTAAATCCTAAAAAGATGTTCCATTCACATGTCTTTATTTATATCTCTGTGACAAATTATTGTTAATAAGTTTATTCTTATATCTGCTAATGCTAATAAAGATAAACGTTAGCAGAAACGGTCTTATTATTTAATTGCTTATAAGTAGAAGGGAAACAAGGGAATACACTAGGCCAGACCGTTAGTCAAATATTTTAAAGTGTGTTTGCTATGGAATTGAAACCGTTTACCACGTGGCTAAGAATTGACAAGCTCCCGTATGAGAACAAATGTAAGAATTTTAAAATATTTAAAAAACAAGAAATATCTCGAAAACGGCCAAATCCATGAAAAATAATCTAATGTGTTCCATCACATTTTTTCTACTCTCTGCAACAACATTATTAAAAACGTATGCTTCTAATTACTTCACGCTAATCGAGAAAAAATTAGCAGAAATAGTCTTATTACTTGCTTCCTTTCAACTAGAAACGAAATAAGGGAGTACCATAGGTTAAAGTGATAGTCAAAAGCTGGTTGTTATGTGACTGAACATCCTTTGTTTGTATGGACAGGAGTTGAGAAATTTCTGTGTGAGAAAAATAAGATTTTTAAAGCTGAAACTAAAAACAAAGAATGTCTTAAAAACAATAAACTTCACCTTAACGTGCTCTACATTTTTTGTGTGGTAGTTTTTGTCCGTCTCTTACGGTTTAGCAATTATGCAAAATTCCGTAAAATTCATCCGGAATAGAGTAGCCAGAATTAGAGTATTCCCAGAAAATTCAAACTATACATTTTATTTGCTATCTAAACATCTTAAATATAAGAAATCGTAATAGTAATACTATGCAGTTATAAATCCAGCAGCTAATGGAAGAGGATTATAAGTAGATTTGATTAGTGAGGGGTGAGTGAAGTAAAGTTAAGCAAAGGCCTTTCCTTCCAAAAAAAAAAAAAAAAAAAAAATATGTATATAGACATTCGGAATAAGGTGAGGAAAAACAGTGTTTAAAGGGTTTTAATGAATAAAAACATCTAATGTTAATAGCATTTGGTTTTCACCTCTGCATATCCACAAATTTAGGTTGCAAGGAAAAATGCACAAGCCTGAAATTTCTGCCGCGAAAAGAATTTGAAAAGCAAAAGAGCTTTATAATGTTTCAATCATCTCTACACACAGAGGCACTTAAGATGTCAATAGCCTTTTCACCCGATATATCTTCGTAATAATCAAATTATAACTCCCCATCCGGCGTTAGGAATACTGACTTGGACATGACGAAATTGTAACAGCATTTCGCTGTCCTAAATTTCTCCTATAGCATCACAGAAATAGAACTGTGAAGCCAGTTTTCCATATAGCAGCACTGCTATATTTGAATTAATCATAGCCGAGTGTAAGGCTAGCATGGAGTTTCATCTTTAGAATGGAATATGCACAGCAAGCAGCACGTATGATGACGTGGTCGCCTCAGTATGTATGCAGCGCAGTAGCTTGTTAAAATTGACTTCTGGATTATTTTATGTCCACTGCACGTATTCAGCTGACCACCTCGCAGCATCTGGGTCATCAAGAATGAATGTTTGCGCTCGCCACAGGTACACGGTGCATAGCAAATACCTTAAGGTCACGTATGACTGGAACTTCGAAATTCCAAACTGATAATGCTAGCTAATAATCTCAGACCTTCTGATATACAGGGTGTTTCAAAACGACACCAAACGAAGATGTGCTCCTTGTTTGTCATACCGTACGTGATACGTGAATATACTTTTCAGCTCTAAACTTGGCACATACAAAAACTGCCATAAAATCACCATGGATTAGGCAGTCATACATAACAAAATGGCACGTGCCTGGCCCCTCCAAGAGAGACGACGATTGGTAGCGAAGGTCCCAATTGCGTTGTTTAGGCGTGGTTTGATAGACATACCGGCGCGGTACAGGTCACCTTAGTAATGGAAAACGTACCATGTGGGTTTTCTTACGTGTTTCGTATAACACGTTCTGATGTTGTTTACGTGGCGTATGACAACCGTTGTTCCTTCACTGCCTAATCCCAAATGCGTGCGATTTTTAAACACACACAAAACTTTAAATTGAAGAGCTTGAAAGTTGCGACATCAAGTTTTGGACAAGTCAAAGTGTAAGCTAATAGACTGCTATCTTCGTTTGGTGTCATTTTGAAACAGCCTGTATAAAGGTTGACAACTAGGAAAATACATTACACAGGAGCCCCAACAAGATCCTTTTGGCACTTAAACCACAGGTGTAATATAATGCGAATAAGTTGCATTGCAAATTTCAGTAGTTTAGAAGTTAAGGTCAAATTTGGCATTTGCGACAACAAATTAAAATTAATATTTTAACCCTAGGTTTACAATAAGTATATCTATTTTTTGGAATTATCCTAGGTTTCTCTCTGTCTCTTTTTATTTAGGCTTCAAACATTTTAAATTTATAAATGTGCTTTTTTTTTTGTCAAAAAATATATTTGTGTTGGGAAATTGAAAAAAATATGTCTAAATACATCTGACAGTAAAACTTTTCCATTGACAATTCGTATCTATTATATTTCTTTGAAGATGTAATGCAAATTTTTCTTATATTTACACATATGCTACTTTCTTCTTTAGCTTAACGTACTTTAAATTGACTGGTCTTATCGGACAATGAATGAAATCTATAAAATGATATTCAAATGATCTCGGGATATATGGAGCTTAAACATACTCGACTTCGTCTTCTCAGGATAAAGGAACACCCCGAAAATACCTTATCCGGTTAACTCACCCTAAACGAGATTCGAACTCGCGACCTGTTGAATGAAAGTAAGACACGTTACCCCCACACTATCCAGGAGGGCAGATGCTACTTTGTCTCCTGAATATATGAGAAATTTTACTTACATTTACAACTTGCAACTCTATAAGAAATTCTACATCCAACATTTTGGCATATTCCAAAAATTCCGGTTGGGAGAACAAAAAATCTGATGTGTTACATGACTTTCTCCAGCTGCTCTACAAACAAATCCTTACAAAAGATTATTCTTCTTTCTACACCATGCTAATCGAGATGAGCATTAGCAGAACTAAGGAAATACACTAGGCTAAAGTGATAGTCAAATGCTTTAAAAGCTATCGTTATGCGATTATCATTGCAAATCCTTTCTTTGCTTTGCCAGGAGTAGAACAAACGGAAAACGGACATATCCTTTCTGAGAAAAGTTTAAGTTCTTCACAAGTGAAACTAATAACAAGGAATATCTAGGAAACGGTTTTCTCCGCAACAAAAATGTAAAGGGCATAAAATGTGTGTTTTATCGAGATCTACATTTTTGTGTAGGAAGTTTTTGTCTGTTTCTTACGGTTTATCTAGTTATGCAAAATTCAATATAAATTATCCAGAATAAGGAGCTCATTAGAGTGTATTATCAGAAAATTCAAGATATACATTTTATTTGAAATGTGAACAGCTTTAATATACGGGGTTTAAATCAAAATCGTTAGAGCCATCTTCAAGAAATTCCAAACTTTCGAAAATGTTTCCATGAAAAGGGTAGTTTCCTCTGGGGGAATTATCATGAAAATCTTTGTGATGCATCCTTGGAAGATACTAAACCTGAATACCAAGTTTGGTATTTAACAGGCTTTTCGTTTTTGAGCTATGCTGTCCACAGACACAGACACACACACACACACCCGGACCATTTTTTAAAAATCTGATGCGGTACACTCGTATTACTTTCTCTAGCTACTCTACAAACTAACTTCTTACAAAAGATATTCTTCTTTCAACACCATGCTAATCGAGATAAACATTAGCAGAATGTTATTACTTAGTTCTATATAAGTAGAATGGAATTAAGGAAATGCACTAGGTTAAAGTGATAGTCAAATGTTTTAAAAGCTGTCGTTATGCGATTGTCATTGCAAATCGCTTCTTTGCTTGGCCAGGAGTAGAACAAAACAAAAACGGACACTTCCGTCTGAGAAAAATATAAGTACTTCACAATTGAAACTACTAACAAGGAATACCTCGAAAACGGTAAGCTCCACGAAAAAATGTATATGACATAACTTATGTATCTACATTTTTTGCACAGCAAGTTTTTGTCTATATTTTACGGCTTACTAGTTCCACCAAATTAAGCAAAATTCATCCAGAATAAAATGTCTTTAGAAGCTATTCCCATAAAATTCAAGATATATATTTTATTTTGTGATAAATATGGCTTTAATGTGTGGTATTTTAATCAAAATCGTTAGATCTATTTTTAAGAAAAACAAAATTTTCGATTTTTTTCCATGTAAAAGGTAGTTTCGTGTCGCATCCTTGGAAGATACCAAACTTAAATACCAAGTTTGGTATTTAACCGTCTTATCGTTTTTGAGCTATGCTGTCCACACACACACACACACACACACACACACACACACACACACGGATCTGTTTCTGAAAATGCTTTTTTTTATTCAGGGAGACCCAAAACATGTATTTCCGGTGCAATATCTCTATTGAATTTTCAGTTGCAATACAATACCTTCTCTATCCACTATGTACATGGTACATAGAGAAAGTAAAAGATTGGAAACTAGAAGCCCCAACAAGAGGCCTATTTCACACTTATACTACAGGTCTAATATAATGCAAATAAGATAGTGTAAATTTCATTCATTTTGTTTTAATGGTTTAGAAATTAATGTTAAATTTGTTTTTCGATTTCGTTAGGTCACTAAAAGTCATTTGCGACCACAATTTAAAAGTATAAATGTACATATATTATTGTGTATTATTCAATATAATATATTGAAATTATCTTGGGTTTGTCTGTGTCTCTTTTGGTATAGGCTCCAAAATTTTTAAAGTTATGAATACATATTTTTGTCAAATAAATACGTTTCTGTTTAGGAATTGAAAAAATATGCTTAAATAAATCTGACAGTAAAACTTATCCATTTACAATTCTCACTCGCTGCATCGCTTTAAACATGTACAGAAACTTTTTCTTATATTTACAAAATACTACTTTTTTCTTATATAGATTAACGTCCTTTAACCTGGTTGGTCATTTCGGACGATGAATTGAACGTGTGAAAAGATGCTCAAATGATCTCGGAGTCAATGGAGCACAAAGTTAGTCGACATTCGTCTTCTCAGGATAAGGGAGAACCGCGTAAAAAACCTTAACCGGGCAACTCACCCTGAGCGAGATTCGAACACACGACTGTTGAATGTGAGTCAGCAACTCCACCCCAACACTACCCTTGCGGGCACATTGTATCTATTAGAAGTTTTACTGCCATATACAACCTTTATTTTATTATTTTTTTAATTTTATTTATGGACGCTCTTCAACTGCTGTGGTTCTCAGCGTCCCATTCTATATTGGGCGTGAAAGACCGCTTAATTTTGCTCAGAGGCCTCTCTTATCAGGCTTGAGGTTCTTTTACGTGCCGTAAATCTACGACACGGGACCAACGGATTTACTTCCCTTCCGAAGGAAGCCATGCTAAGGACTTTTACGTCCGAAAAAATCCATCGTACTCCGCCGTGTTTGAACCCGCGACCTTGGGTATATAAAGTCAGCATGGTAAACATTACACCACGGAGGGCGTCTATTATATATAACCTTTACTTCTAAAAGAGATAATATACTCAACATTCCTGGCATATTCCAAAAATTCAGATTGGGAGAACAAAAAAACAGTCTATGAAAGTGGAAGTAGACAAAAGTGGGCGTAACTTTGACAGAGTTTAAAATCCTCATGACATTTAAATTAGCAAAAAGGAATTTAAAAGGCCAATTAAACCGCTTTTGTGTTCAGGAATGCTGGAACTTTATTGGACTTAAAATTTAATTTTTTTTTTTTTGTGATTTTCCACGAAATTTCAATCTGTCACTAAATACAACTTACAAAGGCTCCAGAAAGAATTTGTATTCATTTTAAATATTCCAAGCATCCAAATTAACAAAGAGAAAATTGTAATCTATGCTAGCCTTATAAAGGAGGAAAATTTTGTGTGCATGTATTTTTATTTTATCTACTACGTGTCAAAAGCAGAAGTACTGCATTCCAGACAAAATCCCCATGTGTGTCTGTAAACAGTAAAATAAAATACCTATTTTGATATTTATACATTTTTCATTTTAAGTTCTGTAGCTAACAAAGATCTGACACAAAAGTTTTAAGAAACTATACCTTATGTGAATATTTTTTATAAGACATGTTTTTTAAGAAATGGTTCTAAACTGTTGATTCAAGTATCTCATGTTAAAGGTATTTTATGAAAAATATGTGGCTTAAAATTACGAGAATTAGCTGCTTGTATTCGGAGGAATTTAGTATAAATTTCTATAACTAGTAAACATTAAGCAGTAGATGATGTGTTCCTTTCACACGACTTTCTGTTCCTCTAAGAAACTACTTTTACAGAAGATTATTTTATCCGAATCATGCAAATCAACATAAGCATTAGCTGAAGTTGTCTAGTGACTTGCTTCCTTGTAAATAGTAGGGAAATAAGGGAGTAAACAGGGTAAAGCGATAGTCAAATCCTTTAAAAGCTGGTCCCTGAACGAAAGAACTGACATTCGGTTTTTTGTACTGGCCAGAAGTAAAACACAAGAGTTATGAAACGAAACTATCTTCAAAAATATGTAAAATGTGTTTTTATGAAAAATAACTTGAAATTACTCGAAATAGCTTGTATTCAGGGGGAATTTTCTATAATCTTCTATAACTGTAAACATTATAAACAACTTCCAGTTTAAGAAACATCGCCCATTCGAACTCATGACCTCTTGAATGTGAGGTAGACATGCTACTCCCAAAATCCCGAGGCGGGCTTAAGTAATTTAAAAATGAAACTAATACCAAGGAATATTTCGGCAGTTCCTCTCTCTCTCTCTCTCTCTCTCTCTCTCTCTCTCTCTCTCTCTCTCTCTCTCTCTCCCCACCCCAAAAAGCATATGACAAATCGTTTTGAATGGCATTAATTTTTTTTTGAAAAAAAATCAAATTATAAAAAGATATTCCATGTAAAGGGTAGTTGGAAGTGAGGGATTTTTCTGAAAATGTCGGTGTTTAAACAGACTGTGCGATTTTGAGTTAGCTTTTCTTCAGCACATACACGTGCTTTTTTATTCAGGGGGTCTCATAATGTATTTCCGACAAAATCTTGGTATCAAATTGTTGGTGGAATATAATACATGCTATGTACATTGTGTACATGCGTGGTCGAGAAAGTAAAAAAAAAAAGAATAGAAATAGAATATGTAAACAAAAACCTTGTCTTCTGTGAGAAAAACACATTATTTGCATCGAATAATATAAGCTTAGAAATTAGGAAGACTTTTCTGAAATTTGATTTAAAAAAGAGTGTTGTATGGAAGAGACGCCATACCTGAGTGTTTAAGACCGCTCGCCTCTCCCCTAGACAGCGCGGGTTCGTTCCCAATCGCCCGCATGTAGGATTTGTGGTACACGAAGCGGCGTTTGGGTGGGTTTTCTCGGGTTCTTTGGTTTCCTCCGACTCTCATTCCATCAATTGTTCCAGCATTACTTTCGTACCATTCATTTCGCCTGTATTTTATACCATCTGCTTCCTCAAGGTTCATGCCTAGCTACGGATCGACAAGTCGTTCCCGGTTCTCCATTCTATGATTTCGTGCCGTTGGTTCCCCGACAGACTTCTGCTCATAGGCATCAGCTTGTAAGTCTTAGGTGGGTATCAATGCTAATTACGAGGAGGGTAAGCGGATCACGAAAAAAAAATGTTATATGAATGTAAAATTTGGTTAATACTAAAATCAAGATAAGATGATCAGAAGTATTTGACTCATGGTGTTACAGAAAAATACTGAAAATGAACTGATAAAATTACCAGTGAAGACGTTATGAGAGAGGAAAAACAAAAACATAAATTTGGAACCAAATAAGAAAAACAATAATAGGATATTTATTAAGACACCGAAGTATTTTGAAGCTATAATCAAAGATAAAACTGAAGGCAAAAATACCAAAGTATGAACAAGGCTAAAATATATGCAACAAATGGAACGACCCGAACTGGAGAACGCATGAAGAATTGAAAAAACCGAGAAAATCAGAACGAAGAATCGCTGTAAACCATTCCAAGGATTAATTACAAAGAAAATGATAAACTTTTAGCATAACAGTATACAGATTAGCTGATTTAAAGGTACTCTCAAAATAAGATTATATCTTACTATTCTTAGATTAATAATACTTCTAAACTAATAAATTCCTCTAAAGATTTACTATGTTCTTCTGTGAAAACTTGGGTCATTTTGTTCCAAACCTTTACCTGCTACACTCAAAGACAAACAACTCTGCTGGATTTGACAAGAAAAACTTCATAGCAACGAGATCTCAAGTACATCTTGCAAAGTAAAAAAAAACGAATTTGCGTTGAAGAAAAACTCAATGTAAGAAGAAAAGAACAAAAAAGGCAACAGCAGAGGAGAAGAAAAGGAAAGCCTTGGGTCAGACCAACCAACCTTGTGGATTTTATTGTGGGCCAT
Source organism: Hymenopus coronatus (assembly GCA_030762935.1). Lineage (NCBI taxonomy): Eukaryota > Metazoa > Arthropoda > Insecta > Mantodea > Hymenopodidae > Hymenopus > Hymenopus coronatus. The sequence goes on along the minus strand of CM060882.1, from coordinate 99,877,818 downwards.
GCATTAAGATCTTTCCTTATTTTCTCGCCATTAATATTTTCAGCACTTTTCTTTTTGTAAAACGCTCCTTGCGGAGTATTTTTTCGGTTACACAAACAAAATTTGCTATACATGTCCACAGAGGTTTAATAAATAATAGTGGCCTAGATATTACTGTCAGATGACAGTTTTAAATTTTCAGACACAAAAAGTATCGTTTTTATGACAAAAAAATTCATAAATTTAAAATTTGTGGATGGCTTCACTAAAAAACACGGAAAAACCTAGGACAATTTCAAAATTTGTGAACCTAGGGTTAAAATATTACACAAACATTTTAATTGTTTTATCTCAAGAGATTTTAAAAGTGATGCAATTTGCACTGTAACTATTTGAATTATATTATACCTATGGTATAAATTCAAAAAACTAACATTTTTATAATTTCAAACTTTGTCATACATGCCCTTCAAATCTAATAGAATGGCATGATTTGAAAGCAAATTAACAGGGATTCTTCGTTACGCTTGATAAGACTTCATGTGAATATTTTTTTTTATTTATTTATATAATGTCACTTTATAACAACAAAGGTCATCAGCGACCACAATATTCTTACAAGATCAATGTATATACAAAATTTAATAGAGATATATTACAACTGTGGTCTTTGAACTTTGGTAACAGTAAAGTATAGTACATGTAAATTGGTAAACTATTATAAGAGTATCAAACTGTGGTTATAACAATTAAATCACATTATACAAAAGACAACATTTGTGATATCTCCATTAACTTGATAACTTTTCTGCATCCTTCGGTGGTGTTAAAATGGAATACAGATCACTCTTGAGGTTTAAGTTCCCTCCGTCGTTCAGTAAAGCAGGGCACTCGAGGATAAGGTGAGATGTTGATACGACTTCTGGAGCTGAACATTTTGGGCAAGGATCTTTGGTTGTTTTCTTCATCAGATAACCATGGCTGAGGTTGAAGTGGCCGATGCGCAACCTGGTGAGTAGGACGTTTTGTTTTCTTCGGAATTAAAGGTGTGATATTGCCGGTTCTGTAATAGATTTCCTAACCAGTTGCAGTTTTGAGTGCGTAGATTTACACTGTTTGTCCCAGTGGTCGCGATATAGCTTTTAAACACCTTTTTTACATCCTGAAAACATGTGGATATTTGTAAACTGTTCTGTGGAGAACTATCCTTATTGCACAGAAATAATTAGTAAAATACTTTTATTCTGTCTGAACCGAAGAGGTTACATTAAACACAAAACTCAAATAGAATGCAGTAAAACACGTGCGGGAACTTTCATTGGAGGAGAAACAGTCTCACTTTACTATCTTGTGGGGGCAACTTGAGTCAGTGTAAGGCATGTGATTGGTCCTTGTATCCATAGCTTTCGTCTTTGGCTTTGCGCGTCAACCCAGCACCGCAAAACTTGACTGATTTTCCATACGTTTTACTTTCTCTACGTACCATGTACATAGTATATAGAGATGGTATTATATTCCGCCTCAAAACTCGATACCGAGATTTCATCAGGATCCACTGAGCTAAAAAAAAGAAACAGTTATAGAAAAAGGTCCATATGTGTCTGTGAACACAACTCAAAATCAGGAAGTCGGTAAAATATGAAACTTGGTATTTTTAGTTTTGATATGTTCCAGGGATGCAACACGAAGATTTTGAGAAAAATCCCCCCACCCCAATCTACCTTATGGAAAACATTTCGAAATATCATACATTACAGATATTTACATGATAAATAAAATATATATTTTGAATTTTATGAAAATAGCCTGTGAAGACCTTTTCATTCTGGATGAATTTTGGTGAATTTGTATAACTGGTAAACCATAAGAGATAAACAAAAGCTTACTGAAGAAAAAATGAAGATCCCGTTAAAACACACAATTTATGTCTATATATTTTTTTCGTAGATTTACCATTTTTTAGATATTCCTTATTATTGGTTTCAGTTTTAAAACTCCAGGCAATGCATACAAATGGATTTCAACCACTTGGCAACCAGATTTTAAAATATTAAACCATCGCCTTAGTCTATTGCTCTCCCTTGTTTCCCTTCTATTTACAAGGACGCAAATAATAGGACAATTTCTGTTAATATTTATTTCGATTAGCAAGAGTAGATAGAAGAATTGGATTTTTAACAATAATTTGTTACAAAGATGTACATAAAGTAATGTGAATGGAACACATGAGAATTTCTTGTGTGTTGTGTTTTGCGTGTAGTAAAGTTCTAATGAACAACAGTAAACTATAATTATTAACAACGCTGGGGAAGTTAATTTAAGTGTAGGTGTACCTGTTCAAACAAGTCGGAATAACTTCCTTTTCTAAAGAAATTTCCAGCAATAGTATTGGTAAAGTTGAACGTTCTGATATGTACTTCTGTCTATCTTTACCCTTGTGAAACGTCAGGACCGGAGATAAACGGCGATGCAGTAGTACAATTTAATGTAGAGTGGAAGCTAACCAGTTTCAATATGCGAAAGTGGTGAAAAGAGTAAGGAAGTGAAAGGATTGCTGCGCTCAATGAGGGCCAGTACTCACCTCATGAAATAAGACTTATCCATGACTACAATGGACTATATTATAAAAGTCTGAGGTGTACCATTCACATGGCTTTCTCTACATTTCTGCAACAACTTATTCTTAAAAAGCTTATACTTCTATTTACTTCATGCTAATCAGAAGAAAAAAAAAATAGCAGAAATAGTCTTATTGCTTGCTTCCTTGTAAGAAGCTAAATAAGAGAGTACCATAGGCTGAAAGAATGGTCAAAAGCTGGTTGCTATGTCACTGAAGTTCCTTTGTTTGTATGGAAAGCAGTTTCCAAATTCCTGTATGAGAAAAGTATAAGTTGTTCAATGCAGAAACCAAAAACAAGGAATGTCTCACAAACGATGAACTTCACGAAAAAATTTATATAACATACATTGTGTGTTTTAACGTGCTCTACATTTTTCGTGTAGTAAGCTTTTATCCATCTCTTATTCAAAATTCTGTAAAATTCATCCAGAATAAAGTAGTCTTCAGAGGCTATTCCCAGAAAATTCAATATATACATTTTATTTGTCACGTAAATATCTTTAATATACGAAATTTTAATCCAAATCGTTAGAGCCATTTTTGAGAAAATCAAAATTTTCGAATAAAGTTCCATGTAAAGGGTACTTGGGGGTGGGGATGTTTCTCAAAATCTTCCAGTCGCATCTCTGGGAGATACTAAACTTAAATACCAAGTTTGGTATTTTACCGACTTTTCGTTTTTGAGTTATCACACGGACACACGGACAGACACACACACACGGACCTTTTTCCGAAAATGCTTTCTTTAGATAAAGGAGACCCTTAAAATCTATATTTCCGGTGAAATCTTGGTATCGAATTTTTGGGTGGAGTGCAATACCTTCTCTATACACTTGGGTCTGTTTTGAGTTCGTAATATTTCTCCACTAGCACCATGTATCCTCAAATAAATTCGATTAGAAAAGCAGAATTAATGCGTTATAGGGACACTGGAAGGAATTACTTTAATTTCTATATAAAGAATCTGAAATATTGATTCACGCATATATATTGTTAAGAATTCTGAATTACGTTGACCTCAATAAAACCTTGCTTTCGGGAAGTAAAAGTGAAATAGGAATTACAAAATTTACAGTTCAATTAAATGTCCTTCATATAATATTGCTTCATATCTGAAACATTTTTTATTTCTCCCAAAAGAAGGGCCTAAATTTAAGTGTTTTTTAAATAAGGAACAGGCACTAATATTCTTAATATTGCCAAGTTAAGGCGAAATGTGTCCCTCTCCCGAAGCATGCCTTAGCTCACCTAATGGCCTCTTGCCGACGTGACTACCGGTGACTCCTGGCTGGCTTCTTCTCGCCCAAAATTCAAATGATAACTGACTTTAATCTTTGTTTGTCGTCGCCTCCGAGGCTGGTAACACTTCCCGCACATCTGCTGACTGCAAAAGAGAATACCTCAAGCTGGATCCATCGCTTACACAAGGAGAAATATACATACGTTATTCCAGTGCTCTCGTTTCCGTAACACTTTTAAATTCTGTTGTTTAAAATCACATCGCCATTGTGTCAGTTGTCAGACCACGGCCAACTATTGCACATAACAATTGAATGGTTAGGGAACATGTAACAGTGGAAAATAGAGAATAGTTAATCCCAAAATAAGCTAAAATCAGAACTCAATGAAATGCATTTTATTTTTTTGAAGATGACACTATTTGAATGTGAATTGATGAAAAACACAATTTGGTTGCAAAGCCTACTAATCACTGCAAACTGATACTCTTACAGTCCAGTAATAAAGAGATGTTTTATCCGATAAAATCGTAACCTTGCAAACCTATTATAAAATAAAGCCCGTAATTGCTCTTTATCGGCATTGATAAACGATGTTGGTCAACATCAAATATTGAATGAATGAAATAGTAAACATATCTGGCAAGTTTTGATAGTTTCAAAATTGCAGTAGAGCACATATATGCTGATCCACTCAACCAACTAATGAATAGAGAACTTTACACAATTCTGTAGTAATAGTTTTATTTGGATCGCATACGCAAGTTTAATCCTTTCACATCACCTATAAACATTACTGCACGTTTGTTTGAAAGAGTTGGGTGTATCTTTCATATACCTTTATGAAACCTGAACGAGGATGCGAGTATTAATAAGCTCCAAAACAATTTATAATCTGTTCCATTCACATGCCTTTCTCTCTCTCTCTCTATTCTCAAAATTCTTAAGAGCTTGTATTCGCCTAATTTACACTAGAGATAAATATTAGCAGTAATTATTACAAATGTCGTTATAGGCTCAAAAGAAACTAGGGCTAAAGTAATAATTCAATTTTTTAAGTGCTGGTCACTCGCTATGTGAGGATTTTGAAAGCTCCTTTTCGCATTACTGTGAAATAAAGAGAGAAAGATATATAAAGGAAACTAACTCCTATTTAAAAAAAAGAGTTAAGGATAGATAAATCCTTTAAGAGCTGTTCGCTATGCGACAAGTTTTAATACTTTTCATTCTGCTCGATAGGAGGGGGGGAAATATGATTTCACATTTGCGAATACTATAAATAGGTACTTGAAGTATAATTTTTACGTACAATATATGAGAGAATGGACGATGGAAAATAAGAATGAACTATAAAATAAATATAATTCACCTAATATTGTAACAACGATTGCTCGTAGACTAGAATGGTTGAGATATGTGATAAAATGCCTGATAAAGAATAGTGAAGAAGATTTTATAAATCAAACCAGAAGGAAGAAGGCCCAGATTAAGATGGATGAACGAATGGAGGAAGACCTCGGAAACCACAGGCGGAACGATGGAGCCATAAAGCTATGTAAAGAATCCTCAGGGCATCAATCATTAAGTAGGTTATGGTCATACTTTTAAGAGACGTTAGAACAAATAAATATGAGTATTTTAAATTAAAATCGATAACAAACAATATCTCGGAAATGCTAACTGAACAAATACTGTATTTGTCACTGTCTGTTTTAACGATATCCACATGTTTGTGTAGTAAAATATTACCAACTATTACGTGTACCAGATATGCAAAATGTTTCCCAGAAAATAGAAAATATAGATACCGGTCAAGCACTTGTCATGAAAACAAATGGGTTTCTCCTTTGTAAATCTATACATACTATCCGTTAAGGGGCAAAGGGCAGTTACTTCTTATAAGCTATGAAGCGGATCGTTTCAGGCTTCATGAAAAAACGAAGCAGCGGCATTTCACTCCAACTACTAGTATATTGTATTAATCAGCCTAATCACTTCTGTAACTATCCTAATAACTCTCAACAAAATCAGCAAGAACTTGCTGTTAAATGTAAAATGTTTCACGTAGCACATATTACGAGTTAAAAACAGTAAATTAAACTTCTTGTTTGATTCTAAAAGAGAATTTGTTTTTATCTAGAAGCCTTTGGTTGTGTTTCAAAAGGAATTTTGCCTGTGTTATCTTTACCAGTTCTTTACCTCCATCTTCAAGATCTTTAACGTTAAGGCATGAGCGATTAATTTTTTGCCACAATTTGTCAAAAACCTGAAAATATTTTTGTAGCAAATGGAAGTTGTAATCTTTGGAGCATACATTGAGTCAACGTTTACGTATAATCCTCTTGGTTCCGGCTCTACAGTAATTTAGAGTTCGTAAGATACACCTGTTCCCTAGCATACCTATCGTTCTATAAAACGGCATTTTTTACTTTCTCTACACGTACTAGGTACGTACTGTATACAGAGGGTATTACACTCCACCCAAAAATTCGATGTCGAGATTTCATCGGAAACACATCTTTTAGGGTTCCTGTAATAAAAAAAAAGCACTTTTAGAAAAAAATTCGTATGATTGAGTCTGAGAACACGATAACTGAAAAACGAAAAGTGGGTAAAATATTCAAGGATGCAACACGAAGATTTGGAGAAAAATGCCACTACTCCAAACTACACTTTACATGAAAATTCGAAATTTTTGATCTTCTCAAAATTGTTGAATTTTCTGGAAATAGTCTCTAAAGACTTCTTTATTCTGGATGAGTTGTGCTGTATTTTGCATAACGGTTAAACGTATGAGTTAAAAAAATGTAAAAAATAAAAAATCTGATGTATTCTAATCACATGACTTTCTCTACATCTCTACAATAAATTATTGTTAAAAAGCTTATTCTTCCATTTGCTTAATGCTAATTAGAAAAATTAGCAGAAAGGTCTTAACACTTGCTTCCTTGTAAATAGAAGGAAAACAAGAAATACCATAGGTTAAATCGATAGTTAAAGCTTTTAAAAGCTGGTATATATAAATTGTGTGTTTTAACGAGCTCTACATTTTCTGTGTGGCAGGTTTTTGTCTATCTCTTACTGTTTACCAGTTATGCAGAATTGAGCAAAATCCATCCAGAATAAACATGTCTTCACAGGCTATTCCATGGAAATTGGAGATATACATGTTATTTGCCATGTAAATATCTAAAATATATGAGATTTTAATTAAAATTGTTAGTCATTTTTGAAAAAAATCAAAACTTTCGATTGAGAGATTTTCTTGAAAACCTTCGTGTCGCATCCTTGGAAGATGCCAAACTTAAATACCAAGTTTGGTATTTGACGGTCTTTTCGTTTTTTGAATTATGCGTCCACAGACACACATACACATTCACACACACACACACACACACACACACACGCAAACACACACACACGGATTTTTTTTGGATTGAGGGGGTCCATAGCATGTATTTCCGGTGAAATCTCGGCATCGAATTTTTGGTGCTATACATACCTTCTCTATACATTATATACATAGTACGTGTAGAGAAAGTAATAATATCTCGTTAAACTCCTCTTATTTATTTCTTATACATTTTTTCGTGGAGTTTGCCTTACTTGAGATATTGCTTGTTGGTTTCAGTTTTAAAATACTTAAATTTCTGAACTCCTGGCAATCTAAAAATGAATTTCATCCACATGGCAACCAGCTAAACGATTTGAGTTTCGCTTTTGCCTAATGTATTCCCTAATTTCTATTTTACTTGCAAGGAAGCAAGTAATAACAGCATTTCCACTAATTTTTATCTCGATTAGCATGAAATAGAGGAATGGACTTTTTAATCATTATTGTTACTGATAAGCCGGGAAAGTCATGTGAATGGAACACATAATGTTTTTTATTTTCTCTGTACGTACTATGTACATAGCGTAAAGAGAAGGTATTGCATTTTGCACAAAAGCTTTATTCCGATATTTCACCTGAAATTCACGTTTTAGGGTCCCCTATAATCAGAAAAATCATATGCTTAGTAAACGATCCTTGTGTGACTGAACAGAATAACTCAAAAATAAAATTTAATAAAATACCAAACTTGGTATTTAAGTTTAATATCTTCCAAGGAAGCGACAAGAAGATTTTTAGAAGAATAGCCCCACCCCTAACGATCTTATATGGAAAAAAATATATTTTGATTTTATCAAAAATAGCTATAGCGATTTAATTAAAATACTGTATATTAAAGGTATTTACATGACAAAGAAGTATATATCTTGAATTTTCTGGGAACAGCTTCTAAAGACCTTGTTATTCTGGATGAATTTTGCTGAAGTTTTTTTTTAACTGGTAATTCGTAAGTGCTGAACAAAAATTTACTGATCGCACACGATTTATATCATAAACATTTTTTCGTGCAGTTTACCATTTCTGAGATATTCTTTTTATTGGTTTCAGTTTTAAAATACTACTATTTATAATCAGCTGGCAATTCATAGAAACTGATTTGAAGTACATGACAACCAGCTTTTTATAAGATTTGGCTATTGCTTCATGATTGTGCATTCCCTTATTTCCCTTCTACTTTCAAGAAAGTAAGCAAAGACAGTTTCTGCTACCGTTGATCTCGAATATTTTAAAGTAGAGAAAAGAATAAATTTTTGAATAATAATTTGTTACAGATGTAGAGAAGGGCATGTGAATAGAACAAATTTTTTTTCAAAACTAAATTTTTACAGTTTCAAAATGTTCCTCGTGTCTCAGTTCCAGAAACCGCATAAATACCCTTAATGGTATTCTCCAGGACAAAATATATTCTAATACCAATAATAATTTTTCTATGAAAATGTAATTAATTTTAAGGAATACATTTTCTTATCTGTAAGCTTATAAGCAATTTTAGAATTCGGTTTTCATATTTATTTCAAATAATTTTTCATACTATTTTTACTTGCCGAGTAATTTCAAATAATTTTTCATACTATTTTTACTTAGACAAGTCATTTCCAAATGCATGTCCTTAAATTGCCTGTAAAATGTAGTATCAGCGGCATTTATGTCGGGGCTTATTTTTTCACTAAGTTCTGTACATTAATTGTCTGTTACGATAAAATATGTTGGAAGAATAAACAAATAACTAAAGGTACCGGTTTTCTTAGCGAGGTTTGGTAAGAGTATGTTTTAATTGTGCAGCCTGTCGGTATTCTAACGGTAGCGCATGTTACCGACCTCCCGCCTGAAAAGGTCACTGTCCGATCTAGCTTAGTAATAGTTAGCGAACACAACAGCGCGGCAAAGGCCTTTGTATTGCTTCCCTGCAAAACAATCCCGAATGCTCTTAGACTCCTCTGGAAATAGAGTTTACCTCTGGATGTATGAAATGTGACTTCCCGTAATTTCGGAGACTGGAAGTTTCGGAGTTCGGCTACGGGACTATATATGAGGGATCGACGACAATGCCGGTCGGCAGTTAAAAAGACAATCGGTTAGCCAAGTACGCGAAACAGTGAAGTGGATGTTGTTAATAAGGGTGCAGCTAACATGGAAGTGCTAGCTGTCAGTTATTTTGTGTATCAAGTGTGTTTAGTCCTACAAGTGTAATGTGTTTTATTATGGCCAGTGCCTTGATGGCGAATAAAGAGATATTACCTGAAACTGGTGTTCTCATTTGTTTCAGTATGTTTAGAAATTAGCTTTGAAATCAAGCGATGCGGATATCTTCCAAGTATAGCTTTTTTAGGATTAAATGTTCTTTTAAAGGTTTCGTTAAGTAAATAAATCATTTACTCCCGGTAGCGGGTCCAGGCTCACTCTTTATTCCTCAATTACTGCCTACACCATGCGCATAATGAGAATTTTGTTTATCTACCTCTATTGGTATTGAAGATTATATTTTCGTATTGCATAGGACCTCGGCAACAACATCTGCACATTGGTTTAACCTTGTTTCGAAAGACTGTGGTTTTAGTTTTAAACATTAAGTGTGCTTTTTTTTTTGTTGAGAAAATCAACATTTTGGAAGCTTTGTTGTTGTTTTTTTTTTTTTTTTTTAGTAAAGGATGGTTTGGCATGATTGGATTTTCTTGAAAATCTTCGTGTTGCATTCCTGGAAGATGCTGAACTTAAATATCAAGTTTGTTATTTAAACATCACACACTTGCGGACCCTTTTCAAAAAAAATGTTTGTATTTTTTGCTCACGCATATATTTCCAGAGAAATTTCGACAACGAAGTGATGGATGGAACGCAATACTTCCACCTACTATACATAGCAGTGAAAGTAAACATTAACTGATTATGATACAGTTCACGTTTTATGCAGAAGAGCTCATGTGCCTGAACAAGTAATACGTTACATATAAGAAAGTGATTTTATAATTTATACAATGAAGTAAAGCAGCCCATGTTCACATTGAATATGTTAGCATATTGTGCTGTTATGGCCCATCCATAACCTAACGACTCCCCAGGTAGCTATAAGACTACCCTACAACATCTCCCTTCCTAAATTCTGCATAATTTTCTGACTCATGTCAATCTCCATTCTGCAATTTTCAACGTGTTTCTCTTGAGACTGCAAGGGGGAACATGCTTCAGTTCTTACAGGTTATAGGATGAAAATACTTGACTATTAAGATAGCCCATCTAGTGATTTTATTACTAAAGATAGGTACTTCATTCTATGTGATAATTATCTCACATAAGTGTGCAAAATTTTAGTCATGTAGCTTTATAGTTTCTAAGAAAAAGGAACATGTTTCAAAAAAAGTATTTTTGAGATATTCGCAGTTGAAGATAATCGCTGTCAACTCAAACGGAGGTATGAGCGATTTTAGAGTTTCATATTCTTCTGCAGCAATTTTTAAATCAATTATATCTGTCAACTCTCACGGATTGTTTACATTAAGTCCGAATAATTTATATAAAGCAAGGGAGAACTGCAAAATCATTTGGTTCGAGTCAAGCACTACTCTGCTGCCGGAACTATCTATTTCACGGCAGAAATATGCTGTTGGTGGGATGTGAGGATCCCTGTCGAGTACTCTATCTCGCCTAGGATGGGAAGGGTCCAGGTTAAATAATTGGTGGTGCGGCATATCTGGATGATGACGAGATAGGTAGAAGCACCCCTAGTGAGTCCTGTTTTGTACATTTTTAAAAACATTACCATACTCACTTTTGTTACTTATTAGTGCATATTATTCTATTTTAAACTTGAAAGACCAAAACTTATGGCCAAATGTTATTGGTCAATACTAAATTTCGGATTTTGTCAACTTTTTACCTTAGTGTCCTAACTCAGCAAAAATATGTTAATAGTCAAAAGGTTAAATGATCAGTAAACTATATATTTTGAATCGGAAAGAAAACAGAAAATACATACAAACAGAATATATACTCTTTTGTTGTTTTTGACTACCCACTCCACTTTAATAGTTTAGTAAAAATATGTAGGAGCGTAACATACTGGTTTAATTAGAAATTTGAAACAAACCACCACACTTAATATCAACTCAAAGCTCGGTTAGTTCAAAATTGAGCTTTGTATTTCATTCAAAATATATTCTGATGGTGTCCAGCTTTTAACTGACACTTCACTAATTCCTCAATGTATCTTGGTTAAGTGATTAAGTTTAACTTTCCCTTGCATTTTACTTGGTTATTATTATTTCATTCGCTGTGAAATACTTCAATTTCCTTCGCCCCTTAACTTTTTTTTCCGTAACGTCGCCGCTTATTGAAATACCCACGCATAGTCTCTTCTTCCAGGCGTTTCACTCTCTACAGAATCGAATATAGGACCTCTCTTAATCTCTCGCAGTACCAACTTTCACTGCGCGTTGGCAGTCCTCAAACTCGCTCGAAGAAAAACACTTTTTCGCATCAAGAACACACACATTAACTCGCTCACTACTTACTTACTTACTTACTGACCTAATCACGCGATAAATCTCGTTTATATAGCAGCTGATATCTTCAAAAACCTTCTAACACATACTGGAAGCGTGCTGTAAGCGAGGGGAAGTAAAATCTCCTGAAGATTTAACCATTTAAGCATCCTTAGCGTAGTGTTTGGGGTGGACAAAATGCTGCTTATGTTTGTTTACATCTCCGACTACCCAGCACAAATGCTGTGCCATAGGAATACTAAATGAAAATTCTACTCCTAAATATAAGGTCTTGAAGCTGTACATAAATGTCTAGCTATTAAGGTTATGGAATCCATTAAATGTAGAAGTACTTCAGAAATATTATAGCAGAAAACACAAATTATATATGTGTTTTAAAGCATATCGCTTCGACATTTTAAATAGTCATAAGTAATATTCTGACATGTATTAAGATATACATTTAATTGCTGAACTTCTGACTATTCAACTGCATTGTTTCAGTAGTGATTTCATGTCTTAAGTATACTGATATACGTATACTGACAAAATATATATATATAATATATATACGCCTCTGAGAAATTTCTACAGTCATTCCATGCAGTAACTAGGATTGTCTACAACTCGTACCCAGCGATATGGAAGTCGTAGTATCTTTGTAACGCCTCCTGTTCTGCTGATGTTTCTGATGGACCACCCTATTGCCTGCAGAATGTTGGGAACAGTCCGGAATTGAACGTCACGAACGTTTCCTTCATCTTTGGGATTGCGTCATAATCACAGGGGCTTACGTGAATGTGGTGGATGGAAAAGCACTTCCCAACTCCAGCGATGGTACAGATGATCAGCTGCAGAGTGTGCCACATGCGCCCGTGCGTTATCCTACAAAATGATAGAGTCCAAGTAAGTTTGAGCGGCGTCATACTGAAGGAATCGCTGTGTCTCCGAAACTCGCCGAGCTGCAATTTTACTCATTTTTAGAATATGAAACACAGTGATGTGCGTTATTCCTATCTCCTGGGCTACCTCACGTACAGTCTGTCGTCAAACGATGTCTGACATGCACATGCTCTTCACTAACACTTGGACGGCCTGGCCTAGGCAAGTTTGCGGCGTGGTCACGTCCTTCGTTAAAAGCACCAACCCACCTCGCCACAGTTCTGTATAATAACGCAGCCTCAACTAGATCGTCATGACATTGTCCTGCTGTACGACCACGGGCAGATTGAATTTTCAGCCATGATCGCTGCTCTTGCTTTCTGAAGATGGGGAAAAACCACGGCTTAGAGCGGACACTAACAGGAGACTAACTTCAACTCTTCATTGCGCATGCGCTATGTATCGGAGGGAAAGTCCATTTACAGGAAGGGGAAGCCAGACATCGACTAACATGTGGTAGAAGTGACAACAATCAACTCCATCTCGTTTCACTTTTACGGCAGTGTTGCCATTATTAAAGTTACATATTTACTTATATATACATATATTTATATAGATTTAACGGCCCTCAATGGAATGAAGCTGTTTATACTCGTATTTACACCTACCAGCGCGAGAATCTCTGTTTTTATTCCGCGCCGTGACCAAGTGGTTAGATTACTCGCGTCTCATCTAGCGGTGTGAGTTCGATCAAAAGCTAAGGAATATCTGATTTGTGTGGGACAAAGCGGTGCGGGAGTGGGTTTTCTCCGGTTTCCTCCACCATCACATTCCACTCCATCTTCATTCCATGTATCATCAGTGTCATCGTATGCAGTGCCATGGTAGTAAAAGCAGGCGTTAAACACTATAAACAACATCTCTGTTGTTTAGTTTTTTTAGTTCAATTGTTATAACCTATGGATTGGTAGGTTATTTTACCTCCTCCAAAGAATTGCCGAGTTGCGAAGGGTATTAAAACCGTGTATTTTAACGTTTAGACTACAGTTCCTTATTCAGTTGTCTCATTGCTATTTAAAAGAAGCAATAACTATAAACTTCGTCTCGATTTTGCCAAGATAAAAGTTAAAGGTGGAAATTCATTTATAACAGATATAAAATATTCTTAAAAGATTAATATAAAGACACGATGTATGAAAAAGCAACAAAAAGAAAATGTGTTGCAAAACATGAGGAAACATGCCACAATTAGTAACGCCCTATATACGCTGGGAGGTGAAGAAGTGCAAAAAATATATTTAGTAGAGAACAATGCGCATAAGGACTGGACTATCACACCGTTCACAAACGCTAATATAAATATTTGAACTTGTTCATCTCCCAACCTTGTATAGGAATGCACGAGTAGTACGTTAGTACACTAGTCAAAATATGTTATTTCTCACTCCAGAAGTTCGGATCGATTTTCTTGCGGAGCAAAGGAGCTTTCTTTGGCTAAGAGTAATTCTTATCCTCAATATCTGAAACATGTATAAGTTGTTTTAAGGTAAAACGAAAAAAACAGCATTAAATCTGCAGTAAAAATTATACAACACAAACCTGACAGAACCACAGAATTAAGGAGAGTAAACAAATCAAACAAAAGAGCAGAGCCCGCCTGGATAGTGTGGTGGTAGCGTGTCTGCCTACATTCAACAGGGCGCTTAGGTTGATTTGCCCGGATAAGGTTTTTTTAGGGGTTTTCCCTTACCCGATAAGATGAATATCGAGTAGCTTTAAACTCCATGGACCCTGAGATCATTTGAGCATAATTTTGCCAATTTTACTAATATAACCAACCAGATTAAGGGTCTTCAGGAAAAAATAAATAAATAAAAAAAGGATTGGAGGACGATAGATTTTGTTCGGGTATCTTCTGAAGGAAAATAAAGCCGGGGGCCCATTGTGGTAGATTTGTGGCACGTAAAAGAGTTCCAAATCTGATGAGACCTATGAGAAAATAATATAAAATGGAACGATGTGAACTACAGGCGTTAAAGAATGTCCATAAATAAAAATATACTCTTTAAACAAAACCCATTTACGACTATTTATATGTATTGCATTGTTTTTGTTTCTAATTAAAACTCTTCAAATAAATATACTTTTGTGATCAAAAAACTTCATAGAGTCATAATTCTAACGATTAATTATAAAAACAAGCTATAAAAATAAATGACTGACAGTGATAGTGATGCAATTATTTCGAAATCGCAATACAATTTACAATTCGAATCACACAAAAAGAGTAATAACCTGTGTAGAAGAGTAGTTTCAACTTAAAAAATCGGCATAATTTTGAAAACGACAGTCTATTTAAATATGCGCTTCTATCCTTGGCGTTAATACAAAACCCTATTTTGAAACGTGGTTTCTAAACTGTGTGATAAATGCTGTAAAGCAGGGAAACTGCTATCGTTTGAACTGGCGTGTATCTACAGTGCGCCGCTGAGAGATGAAAGCAGGAAAATCGTGATGTACTTCAGAAGATGGGAACATATTTTTTGAAGTGAGGAAAAATATGTGTATGCGTGCACATGATGGAGGGGAAGTTGAAACATGTTTCCCCTCTGAATCAGTCGAATGGTGTATTTGAAACCGGTGTTTGGGGGAAACATAAATCTGAAAACTTGGTTCAAACATAACACGCGGATAAGCATAAGGTTGTTTGTCTGCCTCCAGCATTCTATCTCTGATGTCTACACAAATGCATCAACTTTGTACACACCTTTTTTACTTTCTCTACGTGTGCCTATGTGTGTGTGTGTCTATGGACAGCATAGCTCAAAAACGAAGAGACCGTAGAATACCAAACGTGGTATTTAAGTTTGATATCTTCCAAGGATGCGACACGAAGATTTTCAGGAAAATCCCCCCAACCCCAACTTCGCTTTGCATGGAAGTTTTTTCGAAAGTTTTGATTTTCTTAGAAATTGCTCTAAAGATTTTGATTAAAGTATTGTATATTAAAGATATTTACCTGACAAGTAAAATGTATATGTTGAATTTTCTGGGAATAGCCTCTGGATGAATATTACAGAATTTTACATAACCCTAAGAGATGGACAAAAACTTACCACACAAAAATGTAGAACACGTTAAAACACACAATTTATGCTATATACATTTTTTTCGTGGAGTTGGTGGTTTTTTAGATATTCCTTGTTACTGGTTTCAGCTTTAAAAACTTATACTTTTCTCACATAAGGACTATGTCAACTCCTGTCCATTGGAACAAATAGCTTCAGTCACATAGCAACCAGCTTTTGACCGTCATTCTAACCTGTGGTACTCCCTTATTTCGCTTTACAAGGAATCAAGTAATAAGACTACTTCAGCTAATTTTTTTTCGATTAGCATTAAGTAAATAAAACAAAAAGCTTTTTAACAATAATTTCTTGCAGAGATGTAGAAAAAGTTATGTGAATGGAACACATTAGATATTTAAAAATGTTGATGTTACATTCACATAACTTTCTCTACACCTTGGTAATAAATTATTGTTAAAAAGCTTATTCTTCAATCTACTTCATGCCAATCTATATAAACATTAGCAGAAATGGTTTCTTGTAAGTAAAAGGGAAATCATGGAGTATACTAGGCCTCAACGATAGTCCAATCTTTTAAAAGCTGGTTGCTATGTGGATGATATCCATTTCTTTAAGTTGCCAATAACAAGGAATATCTAAAGAATCTGATGTGTTCCATTCACATGACTTTCTCTACATCTCTGTAAAAAATATTATTTAAAATTATAGTTCTATTTACATCATGCTAATGGAGAAAACAGTATCATAAATAGTCTTATTACTTACTTTCTTGTAAGTAGAAGCGAAAGTGGTTAAGCTTGGGTTAAAGTGATAGTCAAAATTGGTTGCAAGTTCCTTTGTTTGTATGGACAGGAGGTGACAAACTCCTGTATGAGAAAAGTATACTTTTTTAAAGCTGAAACTAATAACAAGGGATATCTCAAAAATGATCTACTCCTGGAAAAAATGTCTACAACATAAATCGTGTGTTTTAACGTGCTCTTCATTTTTTGTGTGGTAAGTTTTTGTCCATCTCTTACGGTGTAGCCATCTCTTCCATAAAATTCGTACAGAATAAAGTAGTCTTCAGAGGCTATTCTCGGAAAGTTTAAGATATATATTTTATTTGTCAGGTAAGTGTCTTTAAAGTTTGCTATTTTATTCAAAATTGTAGGAGCCATTTTTGAGAAAAACAAAAATTTAGAAAAAAGTTCGAAGTAAAGGGTATTTGGGGTGGGGGATGTTCTTGAAAATCTTCCTGTCGCATCTTTGGAAGATGCCAAACTCAAATACCAAGTTTGAGTTTTAACGGGCTTTTGGTTTTTGAGCTTTGCTGTCCAAAAGAACATACATACACAGAGACACACACAGAGAGCCAAACAGACAGACACACGCACAAAAATGTTTTTTTTATTCTGGGGGTCTCAAAACATGTATTTCCGGTGAAATTTCGGTATCGAGTTTTTGGGTGCATTACAATATTTTCTTTATACACTATGTACATAGTAATTGTAGAGAAAGTAAAAATTGTCAACCCCACAAAAAAATGTATATAACAAATTGTGCTTTTCAAAGAGATCTATAAATTTTGTGTAGTAAGTTTTTCTCTATCTCTTACGGTTTACTAGTTATTCAAAATCCAGCAAAATTCATCCAGAGGTTATTCCCAGAACATTCAAGATAAGCATTTCATTTGTCGTGTAATAATTTTTAATATACCTTATTTTAATCAAAATCATTACAGCCATTTTTTCCATGTTAAGGGTAGTTCGGGATAAAGGAATTTTTCAGCAAAATCTTCATATAACATCATAGGAAGATACTAAAGTTAAATACAAAGTTTGGTATTTTACAAACTCTTCATTTTTATTTTCTCTATTCGCATTATGTACATAGTTTATAGAGAAGGTATTGCACTCCACTCAAAATTCTTACCGAGATTTCACAGGATATATGTTTTTGGGTCCCCTGTAACCAAAAAAAGCATTTTCAGAAGAAGGTCCGTGTGTGTGTCCGTGTATCAGTGTGACTGTGAACACGATAACTCAAAAACGAAAAGTGCGTAAAATACCAAACTTGGTATTTAAGTTTAGATCTTCCAGGGATGCGACACGAAGATTTTGAGAAAAATCCCTCACCCTTTACAAGGGACTTTTTTCAAAAATTTTGATTTTCTTAAAAATGGCTCTAATGATTTTGATTAAAATACCGTATATTAAAGCTATTTACCTAAAAAATAGAAAGTATATCTTGAATTTTCTAGGAATAGCCTCTGAAGACTACTTTATACTTGATGAATTTTACGGAATTCTCCATAGCTGCTAAACGGTAAGAAATGAACAAACACTTAACACACACAAAATTTAGAGGACGTTAAAACACACAACTTATGCTATATATATTTTTTTTCGTGGAGTTTAGTGTTTTTGTGATATTCTTTGTTTTACTTTTTAAAAAACATACTTTTCTCATACAGGAATTTGTCAACTTCTGTCCTTAACAAACAAAGAATTTCAGTCACATAGCAACCAGCTTTTGACTACCACTTTAACCTATGGTACTCCCTTATTTCGCTTCTACTTACAAGGACTCAAGTAATAAGAGTATTTCTGCTGATTAGCATGAAGTAAATAGAGGCACAAGCTTTTTAACAATAATTTGTTGCAGAGATGTAGAGAAAGTCATGTAAATGGAACACATCCGAATTTTGATCTATTGTGTTCATAAGCACACGGACGCATACACACGGACCTTTTTCTAAAAATTGAAATTTCGGTTGCAATACAATACCTTCTCTGTAAGAAAGGAAATATATTTGCGCTATTAAGCTTAAATACTATGATCTAATCTACAACCCTGAAGCAAAAAAAAAAAAAAAAAAAAATTCAGAAACAGGTCTGTGTGTCTGTCTATGTCTGTCTGTCTGTCTATCTGACTGTCTGTCTGTGTGTCTGTGGGCAGCATAGTTCATAAACGAAAAGACATTAAATACCAAACTTGGTATTTAAGTTTGGTATCCTCCAAGGATGCGACACGAAGATTTTCAAGAAAGTCCCCCCACACCTAACTACCCTTTACATAGAAAAACTTTCGAACATTTTGTTTTTCTTAAAAATGGCTGTAACGATTTTGATTAAAATGACACCTATTAAAGCCATTTCTATCAAAAATAAAATGTTTATCTTGAATTTTCTGGGAATAGTTTCTAAAGACCAGTTTATTCTGGTTGAATTTTGCTTAATTTGGCAGAACTAGTAAACCGTAAGAGATAGAAAAAAATTTGCTATCCAGAAATGTACATATTGTTAAAATACATAAGTTATGTCATATACATTTTTTTCGTAGAGCTTACCGTTTTCGAGGTATTTCAATTGTGAAGTACTTATACTTTTGTTTGTTCTACTCCTGGCCAAGCAAAAAAGCGATTTGCAATGACAATCGCATAACGACAGTTTTTAAAACATTTGAATATCATTTTAGTCTGGTGCATTCCCTTATTTCCATTCTGTTTATAAGGAACTAAGTAATAAAATTCTGCTAATGTTTAGCTCGGTTAGCATGGTGTTGAAAGAAGAACTATCTTTCGTAAGAAGTTTGTTTGTAGAGTGGCTAGAGAAATTCAGGTGAGTGTAACACATCAGATTTTTAATGTCTTAGGCTGTACCATTCCCGAATACCTGTATTCCTTTTAGAAATAGTATTTCTCACGTGTGTCAATTCCCTTGTCATACAGGTTTTAAACAATCAATTCTTTGAAAGCGTATACCAGGGATCCAGTTATATTGCCAATTGTATTTTCACATGATGAATCTGCTAACGGGCTACAAAATTCAAATTGCTCTTTAGGAATACTCAGTAGTATTTAGAAATACTCTCTAAATGTAAAAAATCGTAGGTGTTCCATTTGCATGACTTTCTCTACACCTCTACAGTAAATTATTGCTAAAAAGCTTAGCAGAAAGGGTCATATTACTCGCTCCCTTGTAAATAGAAGGGAAATAAGGGAGTACCATAGACTAAATCGATAGTCCAATATTTTAAAAGTTGGTAGCTATGTGACTGAAGTACCCTTTTTTGTTTCATATATATATATATATATATATATATATATATATATATATATATAGCCCCCTTTAATATCTAAGGTCATATTGGGGGCCTTGAGCTAGAAACAACTCGTTTTTGTAGGTTCTTTACGTTGGGCTTAAATTGTTTTACTTTCCTAAACACACACACACACACAGACACACACACACCCACATTCACTCTCACATACATACTTCCAGACTCTGTGGGGGATGGGAAATAATTGTGGTTAAAGAAACATTCCCCGCCCCAGCCGTGAGTCGAACCCGGGATCTCCGGGTGAGAAGTCTCCTCGCTGACCACTCGACCACGGAAGCAGTCTAAGTACCTTTGTTTGCATGTATGGAGAGGAGCTGACAAAATCCCGTATGAGAAAAATATAAGTATTTTAAAGCTGAAACTAATAACAAGGAAAATATGCAAAACCGTAAATTCCACGAAAAAATGTATATAGCATAAATTTTGTGTTTTAATGAGATCTACATTTTTGTTAAGTAATTTTTTATTATCTTTTACGATCTACCAGTTATGCCATAACCCGCAAAGCTCATCCAGAATAAACGTCTTCATAGGCTATATCAGAAAATTATAGATACACATTTTATTTGTCATGTAAATGCCTTAAATATAAGAGATTTTAATCAAAATCGTTACAGCCCTTTTTGAGAAAATTAAAATTTTCAAAATTATTTCCATGTAATGGGTAGAAGGGAGTGGGGGGATTTTTTTGAAAATCTTCGGGTCATATTCTTGGAAGATACCAAACTTAATTACCAATTTGGGTACAATACAATACATTCTCTATATACTATGTATAAAGGATGTACAGAAAGTAAAAAATAGTCACATAGCAACTAGTGTATTCCAATGTTGATAGTTGTAGAGGTGAGAAAACTTTTAGCCTCTCTACACTGAATTTATTTTTAAAGCGTTTCCACGAGAGCGTTTGGAGGGGAGGGATTTCCCCTCAATCCGTGCTGTTAGGTTTATAACCTGGATGTGAAAGGGGTTGCACTGAACCCTCCCTTGTTAGCAATAATTTGACTGGACAAATAAAGTTTTCAGTTGTCTCCTTTATTGCGAACACGAGAATAGAGCATGCAAATCATGCAAATTCTGACCTAAGCATGCCTCGATAGTTTCACTCTGTCGCTCCTCAATATTTAACCAGGTTACGTACCGCTCCGACAGGGGGCAGAACATGTAGCGCCGTCATTTTCTACTAACTGCTTCCCTGTTACAAAGTTCCCTCCATTCTTTTTTTAATCATCGAACGATTGTCCTTTCTGTGCAGAATAGGAGGAAAACAAAGGTCCATATTGGCAAAAACCTTACATTAGCAAGTTACATTTGTCACTATGACGGGGATAAAAAGAATTTTATATTTCTCGCTAAATGTAGAAAAGAAACAAACGATATGCCCTTTCTTTGTAAGAAGTTATAAATGCAAATTTTCAAAAATTCAATTGTCTTTGTTCTGGGATGTGTTCTGTTGTCAAAAGGAACTGGGTAATATTGTGGCCACACATTTTCACAAAAACCTTTCTGTCTCTCTTCACCTCCAGTCTTTCCTTTTTACTTTCTCTACATAGCACATGTAAGGAGAGAAAGATATCATACCGAGATATCACCAAAAATACTCGTTTTAGGATCACCTGTGTCCAAAAATATCTGATGTATTCCATTCACATGACTTTCTCTACATCTCTGTAACAAATTATTGTTAAAAAGCTTGTGCTTCTATTTGCTTCATGTTAATCGAGAACAAATTAGCAGATATAGACTTATTACTTGCCTCCTTGTAAGAGAAGGGAAATAAGGGAGTATTATAGGTTAAAGTGAAAGTCAAAAGCTGATTGATATGTTACTGAAGTTCCTTTGTTTCTATGGACAGGATTTGACAAATTCCTGTATGAGAAAAATATAAGATTTTCAAAACTGAAACCAAAATCAAGGAATATCTCAAAAACGATCAACTCTACGAAAAAAATATGTATACTACATAAATTTTGTGTTTTAACGTGTTCTACATTTTTGTGTCTTAAGTTTCTGTCCATCCTATGCGGTTTAGCAGTTATGCAACATTCCGGAAAATTAACGTAAAATTCCGTTAAAAAGGTTGGTAGGTTGGACTCTCACTTTCCTTCTCCTCTCCTCTGCTGCTGTCTGTCCTATTTTATTGTATTGCTGCTTAGCATTCACAAAACTTGAGTTCTTACTTTGCATCTAGTCGAACTGAAGTTCTTTTTGCCTACTCCAGTTTCACCTCTAATGGTTTGCTGAAGCTACAGTGACTTAAGACATTTAAAAATGGAACCTGGTGGCCATGTAAAGCTTATTTGCTTTCAGAAATGTTTAAATTATTTTACGGAATTAAAATAAAAAAGTCAATTTTTACTTTCTCTGCACGTACTTGTACATAGTGTATAGAGAAGACATTGTAATACACCCAAAAATTCGATACTGAGATTTCACCGGAAATACATGTTTTGAGATATCCTGAGTAAAAAAAAAGCCTTTTTAGAAAAATTATCGTGTGTGTGTGTGTGTTTGAGCAGCATAGCTCAAAAACAAAAAGACCGTTAAATACCAAATTTAGTATTTACGTTTGGTATCTTCCAAGTTTTGAGATATCCTGAGTAAAAAAAAGCCTTTTTAGAAAAATTATCGTGTGTGTGTGTGTGTGTTTGAGCAGCATAGCTCAAAAACAAAAAGACCGTTAAATACCAAATTTAGTATTTACGTTTGGTATCTTCCAAGGATGCGACAAGAAAATCTCCCCGTCCCAACTACCTCTCTTATATGCTAATTGAGAAAACATCAGCTTCCTTGTAAGTAGGAGGGAAATAAGAAAGTACCATAGGCTGACTATTGATTTAGCCTATGGTACTTTCTTATTTCCCTTCTACTTAAAAGGAAGCAAGTAATAAGATCCTTTCTGCTGATGTTTTCTCAATTAGCATTAATTAAATAAAAGAATAAGCTTTTTAACAATAATTTATTGTAGAGATGTAGAGAAAGTCACATAAATGGAATATATCAGATTTTTTTGTGATTTTACATGCAATTTCAGTCATGCACACCCTTAAGAGCTTGGTCATTATTCAGTTTCGCTCTTTCACCTCTGAAGTTTAACAGGCAAACGAGGAACAGACAAGTGCCATTAATATTTAAGCTGTTAAGTCTGTTCTAATTTCCATTCTCTTTACCGGGAAATGGATAACCCACTTGGAATGCCATCACCTGTGGAACGATTTGAAGCATCGTGTTTGAGTTCAGCAAGCTGAAGTGCACTTGTTGGACGCATCAGAATTGTAGGAGCGCGAGAGGGGGAAGGGGGAGGGGGGTCAAGAGACATGTTTTTCCTCAAAATATCGGTTTACTACGAATTGCATTCAAAATGTTTGGTATAACACAAATAAGAGATAACTTTGCTCAAACAATTATATGAACTTTAAATCAAAAAGAAAAAAGCTAATATGAACCATTCACATGACTTTGTCAACATCTCTGTAACAAATTATTGTTAAAAAGCTTATTCTTCTATCTACTTAACAATAATCGAGATAAACATTAGTAGACATTGTCCTTATTACTTGATTTCTTGAAAGTAGAAGGGACAAATATATGCTCCATTCACAAGGTGTCCTCTAGCTGTTCGGTAAACAAACCT
The DNA here is from genome assembly GCA_030762935.1 of Hymenopus coronatus. Lineage (NCBI taxonomy): Eukaryota > Metazoa > Arthropoda > Insecta > Mantodea > Hymenopodidae > Hymenopus > Hymenopus coronatus. The sequence continues at coordinate 99,854,400 of CM060882.1, read as the reverse complement.
ATTTTTCAAAACATTAATCTGTTATCTACATCATGCTAATCAAGGTAAACATGAGCAGAATTAGTCTTATTACTAGCTTCCTTGTAAATAGACGAGAAATAACAAAATGCACAGCAAAAGCGATAGTCACATCCTTTAAAAGCCGGTCGCTATGTGAAACAATTGAAATGCCATCTCTTTGCTTGTCAGGAATAAACAAACGAGAAACGTGAAGACAGATGTCTTCCCGTCCGAGAAAAGATTTCGTGGCTTAAAATTGAAATCAATAATCCAAAATTGACTGCCACCGTGGTTGAGTAGTCAGCGAGTTGACTTCTCACCCGGAGGTTCCGAGTTCCATTCCCGGCTAGGGAATCCTCCACAGAGTCTGGAAGTATGTATATGAGAATGAATGTGTGTGTTTGAGGAAAATGAAATGATTAAAACCCAAAGTAAAGATTCTACAATCAACGAGTTATTTCTATTGCAAAACCCTCGATGTGACCTTAGATGCTAAAGGTGGCTATATAAAAGACACAATTAAAAAATATTAATAATCCGGAATAATCACGAAAATGGTTAAGAAATAAGGGAGTACTATACGTGAAAGTGATAGTCAAAAGCTGGTTGCTTTGTGCCTGAAATGTCTTTGTTTGTATAGACAGGAGTTGACAAATACCTGTATGAGAAAAGTATGTTTGAATACTGAAACCAAAAGCAAGGAATATTTAAAAAACGATCAACTCCACGAAAAAGTATATACAGCATAAATTGTGTGTTTTAACGTGCTCTACATTTTTTTTTTTGTGACCAGTTTTTGACCATCTCTTACTGTTTAGCGGTTATGCAAAATTCCGCAAAAGTAATCCAGAATGAAGTATTCTTCAGAGGCTATTCCCAGAAAATTCAAGATGTACATCTTATTTGTCGTGTATATAGTTTTAACATATAATATTTTAATCAAAATCATTGGATCCATTTTTGAGAAAATCAATATTTTAGAAAAAAGTTCCAAGTAAAGGGTTGTTGAGGATGGGGGAAATTTCTTGAAAATCTTCGTGTCGCATCCTTGGAAGATATCAAACCTAAATATCAAGCTTGGCTTTTAGCGTTCTTTTAAGTTTTGGACTATGCTGCACCCACCCACCCACACACACCCACACACACACACACACACACACACACACACACACACACACTCACACACATGTATTCTTCTAAAACTCCTTTTTTTTTTTAGTTCAGTGGGTCTCAAAACATTTATTTCCGATGAAGTCTGGGTATCAAATTTAGTGCATCACAATACCTCCTCTATATACTATGTACATAGTACGTGTAGAGAAAGTGTGTGGCATATATTGTGTGTTTTAATGAGATCTACATTTTCTGTGCAGTAAGTTCTTGTATACCCCTTACGATTTGCCAGCTATATAAAACTCATCCAGAAGTTATTCCCAGAAAATTCAAAACATACATTTCGTTTGTCATAAAAATATCTTATGTATAACGTATTTTAATCAAAATCGTTAGCGCCACTTTTGAAAAAATCAAAACTTTGGAAAAATGTTCTATGTAAAGGATAGTTGGGGCTGGGGGAATTTCTTGAAAATATTTGTGTCGCATCCTTGGAAGATACTGAACTTTAATACCAAGTTTGGTATTTCGTTCGACTTTTCGTTTTTGAGTCTTGCTGCGCACAAGCACTATCACACACACACAGGGACCTTTTTCTATACATTCTTTTTTCGCATTCAAAGGGTGACAAAACATGTATTTCAGGTAAAATCTCGGTACCAAATTTTATATGCATTACAATGCCTACATAGTGCTTGTAGAGAAAGTAAAAAGAAGCTTCTAAAGTTTGTTGCAGTTGATCTTGTGTTATCGTGGATAGGTCGATTTAATATTCAAATCTGAGCTGTGGTTAAGGTTAAGCAAACAGCTCTAAAAGGACCGGGAAATAATCTTTATACAGACATAAATGAGTTGAAGAGTTGCAATTTATTTATACAGTGTAATTAAAATAGTGCTTGACAAGCGGGAGACCTGGGTTCGATCCCCAGTACCGGCGTGGGGATTTTTCCCCCGCTGGGAGACCTGGCCCGGGGTGCACTCAGCCTCGTAAGGTCCCTGGGGGGCCAATTGAGGAGCTACTTGATGGAGAAGTAGCGGCTCCAGGTCGTGAGGACCGCATTAGCCGGCCGGGGGGACTCGAGGCGCTGACCACGTCTCACCCTCCAATACTGCACCCCATCCATGACGTCTGTAGTGGACCGAGATGGGGGACACAGCTGCCGGGTGGTAGGCCAAGGTTCCCCGTGAGCTGTCGTGCCATGGAGTTATATAATTAAAATAGTGCCATATATTTAACAATTAATATCTTTAGAGCTTAGCTGATGCTGTTTACAACACTATTACCTTTATCTCGAACTCTGCGCGTTATTAAACCTTCACCAACTACATTTTTCGCCTCATTATTATTTTCCCTGCTTAGTGCTTGTGACATAGTATATAGGTAGAGAATGCATTGCATTCCACCCAAAAATTCGATAATTTCATTAGAGATTCACCTTTCGGTTCCCTGGATTAAAAAGGGACCAGTTTTAGAAAAAAGGTCTGTGTGTGAACACGAATACTCAAAAACGAAAATTAGGTTAAATTCCTAACTTGATATTTAAGTTCAGTATCTATCAAGTATGCGACACAAAGATTTTCAAGAAAATCCCCCCTACCCAAACTACCCCTTACATGCAAAAATGTTCGAAAATTGGCTCTGACATATTGTATTGGAATCAAAATCGTTAAAGATATCTTGAATTTCCCGAAAATAGTCTCTGAAGAACTCCTCATTCAAAATTACTTTGGTATAACTGGTAAAGCGAAAGAGATGCTCAAGAACTTACCTCACCACAATTTAGATCTTGACAACAGGCCTTTTGTCATAAATACTTTTTTGTACAGTTAAACGCTTCTGAGCTATTACTTGTTATTGGTTTCAGTTTTAAATTACTTAAACTTTTCTCAAACGCGAAGTCCTCATCCATTTCATATCTCTTTGTTTTACTTCTACCATGCAAAGAGACCCGAATTTTAATTGTTTCACATAGCGTCAGGTTTTAAAAAAGATTTGACTATCGTTTTATCCTAGTGTAATCCCTTATTTACCTTCTAGTTTCAAGGAAACAAGTTATAAGACAAATTCTGCTAATGTTTATCTCTATTACCTTGATATAGATAAAAGAACAATCTCTTTTAAATCTGTTTGCAGAAGAGGTGGAGAAAGTCTTGTGAGTGGAACATATTAAATTTTAAGTACACTGTTACGATGTAACTCCAGTAGATTGATCTGCAGTACTGGACTCTGTATCTGTTGTATTTGGAATCAATCCCATCCATCCATCCATCCATCCATCCATCCATCCATCCATCCATCCATCCATCCATCCATCCATCCATCCATCCATCCATCCATCCATCCATCCATCCATCCATCCATCCATCCATCCATCCATCCATCCATCCATCCATCCATCCATCCATCCATCCATCCATCCATCCATCCATCCATCCATCCATCCATCCATCCATCCATCCATCCATCCATCCATCCATCCATCCATCCATCCATCCATCCATCCATCCATCCATCCATCCATCCATCCATCCATCCATCCATCCATCCATCCATCCATCCATCCATCCATCCATCCATCCATCCATCCATCCATCCGCGAAAGAATTAAAACTGGCCATGGGTTGGTTTTTTCGCTGCGTTAGCTTGCGTCTTATTTCTTGAGACAATCGCTATAGTTTTAACATCCACTTTAAATATTTACCCCACGTTAACGTTCTAAACCTCATGTGTTCCATTCACGCAAATTTCTCTACATCTTTGTAAGAAATTATTCTTAAAAATATTCCTCTTCTATTTACTTCATGCTAATTGAGAAAAATCAGCAGAAATGGCATTATTCCTTGCTTCCTTGTAAGTAGATGCGGAAAAAAGGGAAAGCATAGGTTAAATGGTTGGTCACATTTTTTAAAAGCTGGTTGCTATGTGATTGAAGTTCCTTTGTTTGTATGGACAGGAGTTGAGAAATTCACGTATGAGAAAAGTATAAGTATGTGTATTTTAATAAGCTTTACAGTTTTTGTTAAGTTACGTTTTGATGTATATCTTACGGTTTAACGGTTATGTGAGATTCCGCAAAATGCATTCAGAATAAAGAAGTCTTCAGAGGCTATTCCCAGAAAATTCCAGATATACATTTCGTTTATCATAAAATATCTTAAACATCGGTATTTTAACTAAAATCGTTAGTCATTTTTGAGAAAATAAAAATTTTCGAAAAATGTTAGATGTAAAGACTTGTTGGGAGCATGGAGATTTTCTTGAAAATCTTCGTTTCTCATCCTTAGAAGATTCTAAACTTGAATACCAAGTTTGGTATTTAACGGGGTTTTCGTTTTTGAGCTATGCTGCCCACAGACACACACATACACATGAACATTTTTCTAATTTTTTTTTTTTTTGTATTCTGTATTTTCAGTGAAATCTCGGCATCTAATTTTTTGATGCATTACAATATATTCTCTATACACTATGTACACAGTATGTGTAGAGAAAGTAAAAAGGAGAGATTTAAACGTTTGAAAATGACGTTCTGCTCTTTGACTTTCTGCTCATGTAAAGACTTTACAGCACGTTAAGGTGAGGTTGGGGTTGGATGATAATGAACCCATTGTGGAGTGTAAACACACGTGTTGTTCTTTTCCCTCGCTGGCATCTTTAGGGGGACGAAAGTTATGTTGACACTGGATATCAGGCCCCTGTGGAGGCCGTGACGCCAGAAATCAATATGCACAACTGGATGGATCCCCTAATGAATGGCTCCAGAAAGAGAGGGAATCATCTGCTCCAGAGTTATTGGATTTCTGTGCTGCGGGTGGCACTGGAATTTTGTGAGGTGTGCCGCTTGGTGTAGATGACAAATGGTTTGTTATATCTCGCCGCACCAGTCCATCTTTTGACCTTTTCTCCTCGCATTATAATGCACTGGGTGGCACTTCTTTTTGGTTCCATTATCGGTGATCAATACGCGCTAGGAATTTCGTTAAGCCATACGCATAACTTGTGAAACACGCCGTATAAGTAGACAGCTTCCAAGGCGCAGTTATGGCTTCATAAGTATACGAAATCGACTAGTCCTGCTTCTGTCGATATTGCCACTAAGCTATTTGGATGTGCTTCTTAAGAGTGGATAAGAGCTTTGTTAATGGAAGCTAAAGGCCTATATTATAATCGGCAGATTATCCAGCAGTTTACTCGATTATCTGGAAGTTAGGATATGAACACACACAAGGCATATTCGGAATCAAAAGATCGAGCAACGAAGCAAAAATAGCTATTCTTATATTGTATTACTTTTATAAGCTACTACACGCGTTGCAGTGTCATACAAAGAAGGCTTTTGCGTTTTAAACCTTCTTTTAGTTACACTATTTCTTTTTACTTTCTCTATACGTACTATGGACATACTGTACAGAGAAGGTATTTTATTACACCAAAAACTCGATACCAATATTTCACCAGAAACACATGTTTTGAGATCCCTGAATCCAAAAAAAAATTTTTAACAAAATGTCCGTGTGTAGGCAGTGTAGTTCAAAAACGAGAAGACCGTTAAATATCAAACTTGGTATTTAAGTTTGGTATCTTTCAAGGATGCGACACGAAGATTCCTAAAATAAATGCCCTCACCCACAACTACCCTTTACATGGAACATTTTTTAAAAATATTAATTTTTTCAAAAATGGCTCTAAGGTTTTCATTAAAATATCGTATGTTTATTGTATAATTATGACAAAGGAAATGTATGGCTTGGATTTTCTGGGAATAGCCTCTGAAGACCTCCTTATTCTGGATGACTTTTGTGTAAGCAGCAAACCGTAAGAGATATACAAAAACTTACAATGTAAATCTCATTAAAACGCTCAATTTATGTTATATACATTTTTTCTAGAGTTAAACGTTTTCAAGATATTCCGGATTATTAGTTTCAACTTTAATCTCTTAAACTTTCCTCAAAAGGGAAGACATCTTTCTTCTTCATTTCTCCTTTTTCGTTTGTTTGCTCCTTGAAAGCAAAAGGATTGGTATTTCAATTGCTTCATACAGCAACCGGCTTTTAAATGACGAAACTATCGCTTTAGCCTACTGTTATTTATCTTCTACTTACAAGGACCTAGTAATAAGACTAATTCGCTTATGTTTATCTTCATTAGCACGATGTAAATAATTCCTACAGATTCCTATTTCCCTTCTACTTGCAAGTAGCTAGTAATATGTCTAATTCTGCTTATGTTTATCTTGATTAGCAGGATGTAAATAATTCCTACAGATTCCTATTTCCCTTCTACTTGCAAAGAGCTAGTAATAGGACTCATTTTTCTTATGTTTATCTTGATTAGCATGATGTAGATAATAAATTAATCTTTCGAATAAAAGGTTTACCGACCAGCTAGAGAACATTACATTTTCCCCCTTCTACTTGCAAGGGACCAAGAAATGAGGACAATTTCTGCCAATGTTTATGTCAATTAACACGATGAGGATAGAAGAATAATAATTTAACAATAATTTGTTACAGAGAAGAGAGAGAAAGTCATGCGATTATAACACATCATATTTATTTCTTTTCTTCCTTTCGTGTGAGGTGTACACAAATAGGTCAGAAGATTTTCCGGCGCATTCAAGAATACTTATTTAAGTTGAAGAAATAGTGGAGACACTCAGAGATAATAATCAGCATCCTGTTAAACGCTGGTGCATTTCATAAAACTACAGAGTAAAACTTGGGATGTACACCCTGTTATCTGCTGAATGATAGAATTGTGTGTGACGGTGAATTTCTGATTCATTCTATAAACACCAATGTCCTGAAGGCAGTGTACAAACAATTAAATCTGCATTAATAATTACATACCGACCCAGGTAATTAATGCAATGCCTAGAAATTCTATATAATGCAATTAGGAGATCAGATAAATACAAAACTATTGACAAATAAAAGTGTTTTTGTACTTTACTTGCTTAAAATGGTGTATATCCAAACGATAGTACAGTTAAAGGCAGCAAATCTAGTGTTGTTTATAAAAGTAGAATATTAAACTATAATTATATAAATTAAATGTCTATCAATAATAAAATCTTTATCAGATCTTCATTCAACATCTATCTTTTGTAACACAACAGCTAATAAATAATGTCTCTGGCTAATATTAGCAAATTTATTCGTGTGTTTTAGAAATCGTACTTGACTTGTTTCCTAAATAGCAAAGTTTCTTTCATGGATTAACCAGCCAAACATTTTCCTTTCTGACAACTATTGATTTTCCTTGGACATTTCATTTTTAAAAAACATCACATGAAAATGTGTATTATTCTTTGTTTGTGATGGGCTAACTTTTGAGATTTTTGGTAACATTCTGTTTCTAAGATGGCTATTAATTTGATCCGCAGCTTAGGATATTTAAGTAATGTTCTATTTCAGTACTGACAGAACGACTTTTTTCAGTCCAGGCGGAAGAACAAAGCGCTAAGGCAAACTGGGAAAAAAAGGGAGACGTCTTTAGACCATTCGAAACCAGGAGCAGAATATACGACTCAGGGAATTTCCCCTGGGCAATTAAACTCTTATTCCGTCCTGATACAGGTCACCCTAACTATCCCGTTATAAGAGGGGATTTTGTGTAGATTTTATTCAGGGCTGTATACTACGAGTTGAATTCTGTTGCTGTGCTACGAAAAGTTAGGGCACATGTATTGGTCTGAGTAGTAGAGTATTTAAAGTTGTTTGGGCTGTGACAACATTATTATACTCTTGTTATTTTTAATTGGAGCAACTTCCCAAAAACAAAGTGGTGTTTGGAACATCATAAAGGTGAATATATTTATTAGGGGACTGGATACTTGTAAACAGTATGCAACAGAATGAATTTTGTCTGGAATATCACCCATCCTTCATAGACTCGCTCTGAACGGATTGCCAATATATTTTGGAACCGCCCGTCTTGCTTGACCAAACACAGCAGTTGATGCCTATGGCGCCGGTGTGTCTAGATATCTCCAGAAAAATTACTTCGGTTTGTCTCTGGATTATCATTTATACAGCACTTCAAAGTACAAGGGGCTATCAATAAGTCCTAAGAAAAAGAAAGATAAACAAATCAGTTTTGGTAGATTTTTTCCAATCTAATTTCTTTTAGCTCCATACTCTTTCCCCACTGTTTTTCGAGTTATTTTAAGCCTTCAAAAAAGTAGAATTTCGGAAGGTCTCCAAAATAAGCATCTGTTTGGGAGATGATATCTTCGTTAGATGTAAATAAATTTCCGACGAGTCGCTTTTTTAAGTTGGAAATAAAAATAAATCACTAGGGATCTTCTGAAAATGTTGAAATTAATTTTACAATTTTCGTCATTGGAACTGTTATGGTGTGCACCCTTGCATTGTCTTCATGTATGAGAATCCTTTTTTCTTTTTTCTTAATTTCTCCGTTCAACCGGTGAAATAACGATGCATAATATTCTGTATTTATCGTTCTTCCTTTCTACAAGTAATCGTGTAGATGATTCCGCATGCATTCAAAAAACTAAGGCTACCATCTTGTATTTCACCAAATTTGCTTTCTTTGGAGCCAGTTCACCTTTAAAAACCCACTTTTTGACTGTACTTTTGTTTCAGGAGTGTATATAGCTTTTATGATTCGTTTATGCTTTATAAGAGGAGGTTGATATTTGATTCAAAAGTTATTATTTGTTGTGCTTATTAGCTTTAATAAATGTTGATTGATTGTTATTGAAAATATAATTTGATTTTATTGTAACTTAACGAGGATTGATAAACTGATTATAGCGTATCCAAGTTTCATCCACAGTTATGCATCGTTATGCAGAAACTCGCCAGGATTACTACATAAGAATGACAAACCACCTTCCGAATTGATCACACGATTGAATTTTCTCTATTAAGAGAGAACGCGGCACTCATCCTGCCGGGACCTTTGTCAGATCTAATTTTTGGTGCAAAGTTAAGAGCACTGTACCATATGCTATGCCTGCAGCTTATACTATTTCGCAAACTTTGATTCGTCAATCACTCAAAACCATATCATAAATATTGTCAGTCATCTCGGAAGAAATCATTTCTATTAGACGTCCGCAACGATGTTCTTCATTTGTGGATGGGCAGCCACGTTTAAATTCTTTAACCAATTGTAAATCGTTGCAAACGCAGGAGCAAATGCGCCATGAACTTCATCCAACTCGACTTTTATCTCTTTGTTGAGCCTTTTGAATAGAATTGTTTATTTACCACACGAAACTAATTTTTACTTTCTCTAGCCCTGTATGTACAATGTACATAGGGATAGAGAAGTATTCGATGTCGAGATTTCACCGGAAATACATGTTTTAGGACCCCCTGAATCCAAAACAAGCATTTCCAGAAAAAGGTCCGTGTGTGTGTGTGTGTGTGTGTGTGTGTGTGTGTGTGTTCGTGTGTCTGTGAACACGCTAACTCAAAAACAAAAAGTAGCTAAAATACCAAACTTGGTATTGGGAAATTTTGATTTTCTTAAAAATGGCTCTAACGATTTTGATTAAAATATCGTATTTTAAAGATATTTATCTGACAAATAAAATGCATATCTTGAATTTTCTGGGAATAGCTTCTAAAGACCTGTTTATTCTTGATGAAGTTTGCTTAATTTGGCATAGCTAATAAACCGCAAGAGATAGACAAAAACTTACTGTACAAAAAATGTAGGCCTTGTTAAAATACACAATTTACGTCATATACAGTTTTTTCATGGAGCTTACAGTTTTCGAGGTATTCATTGTTATTAGTTTCAGTTGTGAAGTACTTATACTTTTCTCAGACGGGAGTGTCGGTTTTTCTTACGTTCTACTCCTGGTCAAGAAAAGAAGCAATTTGTAATGACAATCAGATAACGACAGCTTTTAAAACATTTGACTATCGATTTAGCCTAGTGTATTCCCTTATTTTCTTCCTACTTATAAGGAACTTAATAAGAACATTGTGCTGAATACCTCGATTAACAGGGTGCAGAAAGAAGAGTAATCTTATGTAAGAAGTTTGTAGAGCGGCTAGAGAAAGTCATGTGAATGTAACACATCAGATTTTTTTTCCATCTTTCTAAAGAAGCATTAGATTATTGATGCAATCGTGTATGGCAACGAAATTACTTAACGGATACAGCTGATACTTTAACTGTCATCCATTAGTGGACGACGGTTACTAAATACAAACTTTCTGCGATGCTACGAAGGTAATTTTTTGGATATTCTAAGGACTTACTGAACGTCCCTCGTAATTCACTAATTTCTTACTGCTCACCCTTTCCCAGTTTCTTCTTCAACAGTTCTTATAATAATTAATAAGAAAACAGAATTTGCTCTTAATTTAAGAATGTTAACATTTATCTCTTGTTTTTTAAATAATATAAAATAATCCTATATAAGAGCTTTATACACTTTTAGTTTAGGTTTATTTTTTTTTCATCTTACGTAACAACAGATTCTGGAACTTTTTAACTGTCTTACACATATTTGACAATACAGGCTATGAATAAAAATAGTTTTTAAAAGGATGTGACTTATATTACTTGAGCAAATTTTAAGTTATGGAATAATAAAGCAACTTATAGGAAATTCAAAGGATAAAAGTATCATCATTAATTCCCAAAAATAATATTTTAGCTTAAACTTTAATGCATTTGCTAATGCTTAATATTAAATAATATTAAAGTAATAAATTTAATTTTAAAGTTTATAACTCAAAAATACACTTTCGACCAAATACCAAAGTTAGCATTTAAGTACAACAAATTACAAAGATATTCAACAAAAGCTCTTAATCTCAACTAGAATTTACATAGAAGACTTGTCGTGCTTATGAAATGAACTATTAATGGAGTTTCGATACATGTTAAAATTTCTTGCAGACTATTGCATTTCAGATTGTCTAAAGCAGCAGGTCTAACAGAAATGCTATATTTGGTAACCACAGCCACCATAGCCAAAACCTTGCGCGTATTTTCGTTGTTCTATAGAGTGGGCTGTCACGTTGTAATGGCGATAGCGGATGGGTAGAACACTGTTGAATGCAATAGATGTTATTCAATAAATGATGTATTCAAAATGCCGGTAGTAGGAACAGTAATTATCTTACAGACTGCTTCGAAACTAAGCAAAAAATCTGATGTGTTCCATTCACATGACTTTCTCTATAGCTTTGCAACAAATTATTGTTTATAAGCTCATGCTTCTATTTACTTCTACTAATCGAGAAAAAATTAGCAGAAATTTGACTTGCTTCCATGTAAGTAGAAGCGAAATAATGGAGTACTATTAGTTAAAGTGATATTCAAAAGCTGGTTGCTATGTGACTAAAGTTCCTTATTTTGTATGGACTGGAATTTTAAAATATGCATATTGTATATTTTGTAAAATGTTAATTATCCCCCACAAACTAACCTTTACATGGAAGCAAAGAAGCAGCTAAGATGAGAGAAAAACATCTCATGTGTTCTATTCACATGACTTTCTCTACATCTCCGTAATAAATGATTGTTTAAATTTTTTTCTTCTATCTGCTTCATGCTAATGAAGATAAAATTATCGGATATGGTCTCATTACTTGCTTCATTATAGGTAACATAGGCTAAAGCGACAGTCAACTCTTTTAAAAGCTGGTTGCTATATGATTGAAATTCCTTTGTTTATATGGCCAGGAGTTGAAAAATTCCTGTATGAGAAAAGCATAGGTATTTTAAAGCTGTAAATGATAACAAAGAGTAACTGACAAACGATCAGCAGAAAAAAAACAAGAAAAACAAACAAACAAACAAACAAACATGTATATGTATTTTAAGGAGACAAACAGTTTTGTGCAGTAAGTTTGTCTAAACCTTACGGTCTATCAGTTATACAAAATTCAGCAAAGCTCGTTCATAATAAAGAGGTCTTCAGAGGATATTTTCAGAAAATTGAAGATATATATTTTATATTTCATGTAATATCTATAATATACGATATATTAATCAAAATCGTTAGAGCGAATTTTGAGAAACTAAAAAGTTTCAAAAACTTTTCCATGTAAAGGGTAGTTTGTGGTGGAGCATCTCCTTGAAAAATATTTGTGTCGCATCCTTACAAATTTCTTAAATAACTAGTTTGGTATTTTTACCGACTTTTCGTTTTTGAGTTATCGTGTCCACAGACACACTGGCACATGGATATAAGGTCTCTCACTCATTCACACACACACATACACACACACACACACACACACGGACCTTCTAATAAATTTTTTGGATGCAAGGGACCCTAAAACGTGATTTCCAGTGAAATATCGATATCAACTTTTGCTACTCGCATACGCACCTCAAAACATATTTCCGGCGAAATCTCGTAATTCGAATTCCTGGATGGAATACAATAGTATATAGAGAAGATATTGTTCAAAAACACAATTTATATCATATACATTTGTAAAGTTTCTTAACCGTTCCCTAGATATTCCTTTTTATTGGTTTCTATTTAGAACCTCTAACCTTTCTGAAACGCGGTAAACTTTCATTTTATCTCGGTTTATTGATAATGCAAAGCGAAACTAACTTAAATTGTTCTACCAACTTTTAAAACATTTGATTATCGCTTTAGCATAATATACTCCCTTATTTTCTTCTACTAACAGGAAAGCAAGTAATAAGACCATTCCTGCTAATCTGTAGCTCGATTACTATGATGTAGATAAAATGATAATCTTTTGTAAGCACTTAGGGACGGAAATATAAAAGGAGTTTTAATTATGGACGCTCTGTAACTACTGTGGTTCTCAGCGTCCCATTCTATACTGGGCATGAAAGACAGCTTAATTTTAATCAGAGGCCTCTTTATGAGGTTTCTTAATGTGCCGTAAATTTACGACACGGGACCAACGGCTTTACTTCCCTTCCGAAGGAAGCCATGCTAAGGAGTTTTACGCCGGGTTTGAACCCGCGACTTTGGGGTATATGTAGGGGAGGAAGGTATGTGAAGGGAACACATTGGATTTTTGAAATTTAGATCTGTAAGAATACATTTAAGAATACATTTATTTATTTCAAGTAAGGGTGTAAACTTCATTCCATTAGTTCCAGTGTTTAATGAGAAAAATCTATACAAGAATTACATCACTTGCGGGAAAACTACAGCCACTGTTTCTTCGTTCTCGCAAACAATTGCCAATCTTTCCTGAAGTTTTTAAGCATAAAATACCAGTTAAATCGCTAATGAAGCCTTCACATTTTTATGGTAGATTGCTAAATCTGTTTACTTGTCCACATAGAATCTATATATATATATATATATATATATATATATATATATATATATATATATGTGGAGATCCAGACTTCTATTTCCATTAGTTTATCTTGAGGACGAAGTTGATGAATAAAATAACAAGAAAAGTGGACTTCAAACTAAACCCTTATCTGGCTAGAGCCCTAGAAGATTTAAGAGTTATTATGTAGTCAGGAACGACTTAGCTCTTACTTTGGCTTTTATCCAAACAAGTAAGAGAGGGAAATAATGTGGCAGTGATCCACATCTAAAACAAGAAAAAGGGCAATAATAGAAGCTGAAAGGAAGAAAAACATTGAAAAATGGTATCGGATGTAGACAAATTTAACTATAGGCTATTGACAAACTAATTCTTTACATCGGGGCAAGACAGACTGGAGATTACAATACAATTAATATCATATGGTAAGTTCAAATCATTGCTCCACAGATTCAGGATTTTTCAAATTGCTGAATGCCCTGAGGGAGTCATGAATAAACGGTAGATCTACTGGCTGAGTTCAGAACTTTGGAACTGCAGCGAGGTCTTTAGGGTGCGGGAGGGGGGCACTGACCAATATGGGATAGGCATAAATAAGGGACGCACTTCACTGTTTTGTTAATAGACCTTGAACAGTTTTAATCTAAAGACATTAAAAGGATAGGACACAGAGACTTCAAGCTGTGAATGTTCACTCATGTCAACAAAGTATATAATGAAAATATAACTCTTTTGGACAATTATTTTTGGATTAATTAAAATATAATTAACATGTTTATTTTTTATTTAGATGTGAAATTTTAAAGGGTTAGTTAAAAAAAATTGTTAAGAGAATTTAACCCTTTTATTATGATTTCAAAACATAAACTTATTAATCAAGTATATAGCTATTACTTATGTTTATTGAAGGAAGAGCAAGGCATAATAGATATGAGCCAATAATTCCTTATTCATTAAGAGAAATACAAAATTGAAAATTTTGTTATGAGTGGTCTACTCTTTGGTGGACGTGGAACTATTGTAAATCATTTTGTTCCATACCGGGGTAAATATATAATAGAAATAACAAAAGTATTAAAACATTCATTGCCCATTTCGAGAAATCATATTTTTAAAATTACTACATTTACTGGGACACCTTAATAAACAAAACATAATTAAAAAAATCGGTTGTGTTCCTCTCACATGACTTTTTCTACATTCTCTACATTGCTGTAAGAAATTATTGTTAAAAAGCGGATTCTTCTCTCTCCTTTATGATAATCGAGACAAACCTTAGCAGAAACTGTCTTAATTACTTGATTCTTTGTAAGTAGAAGGAAAATAAGGGAATACGCTAAGCTAAACGATAGACAAATCTTTTAAAAGCCGGTTGCCATGTGGATGAAATCCGTTTCTATGCAGCTACAACTTTCCACATGAAAAAAGTTCAAGTATTTCAAATCTGAAACAAATAACAAATAATGTCTCAAAAATTGTCAGTTCTACGAAAAAAAAAGCGCATATGATATAAATTGTACGTTTTAACGTGATTTATATTTTTTGTGTAGCAAGTCTTTGTCTTACGGTTTGGCAGTTACGCAAAATTCATTCGAATAAAGAGGTCTTTAAAGTTCATTCCCAGAAAATTCAATATCATGTAAATATCTTTAATATACGATATTTTAGTCACAATTGTTAATCATATTTAAGAAAATAAAAATTTTTGAAATGTTTTCCATGTAAGGGGTAGTTTTGTGGGGGGGGTCCTCAAAAACTTCGTGTCGCATCCCTGGAAGATACTAAAACTTAAATGCCAAGTTTGGTATTTTACCAAGTTTTCGTTTTTGATTTATTGTGTCCGTGTGTTTGTGAGAGACACATGGACACACACACGCGAGCGCACGCGCACGGACCTTTTTCTAAAAATATTTGTTATATACAGGGGACCCTAAAGCGTCTATTTCCGGTGAAATGTTGGTATCGAATTTTTGGGTGGAATTGAATACTTTTTTATACACTATGTACATAGTACGTGTAGAGAAAGTAATAAATACGCTCTTGTTACAGCTAAAGAAAAATATAGAAAAAGAAAAACTTTTTTTTTCACCGCCGCATTTGCTGTATATACATGTTGATGTAAGTTAATCAATGCAGTTCAAATATAATCCACGTGCCATGTTGCATGTGATTTAAAGCTCTGATACTGATCTTCAGCATCTCGTTTGACCTTGAGTTAACCATTTTTCAGAAAGGCAACGAGAGGAGGTGAATAGGCAGGTGCAGAAATATCTTCTATTGCCAAAGGGACACTGTTGACAGCTCAATCGTAACACCCCATCTTCCCAAAGCTAAGAAACTTCGCATCCGTTGAAGCAATTAGAAACAGCGAGACAGAAAGGAATTGAAAAGAAGGAAGTAGAAACAAAGTGTAGAAGAATATAAGTGAAATAAAAGAGAAGCAGCATTTGTGTGCAATGAAGAGGGGAGAATTAAATGAGCATGGAAAAACAATCGCAACAAACAAAACACAAAAAAGGTCCATGCTGCATGCGATAGGAAGCGATATACTAATTGGTACGGCCCGGTATCTCAGTCGGTAGAGCCTTTGCCTGCGGTGCAATGGGTCCCGGGTTTGATTCCCAGCTGAGGGGTGGAACTTTTTCTCTAACCCAGATTATTCCTTATCCTCCCTAGAGTCTGAAAATACGAATGAGATGTGAGTGTGTATGTATGTATGTGTGTGTGTGTGTGTGTGTGTGTGTGTGTGTCTGATCTTGTGGATAAAATTGAAGAAAATAATACCCAACGTCAACAAATAGTAAACCAGTCAACACATTTCCCCAGATGCAACATGTTTACAAGGAAATGCAGCAGATAAGACCAAACAGTTTTAAAGGAGTATAATTAGAAAAATCTGATGTGCTCCATTCACATGACTTTCTCTATATCTCTGCAACAAAATATAGTTAAAAAGCTTGTTTCTATTTACTTCGTACTAATCGAGAAAAAAAATAGCAGAAACACTTTTTACTTGCTTCCTTGTAAGCAGAAGCGATATAAGGGAGTATCATAGGTTAAAAAACATAGTCATAAGCTGGATGCTACGTGACTGAAAGTCCTTTGTTTGTGTGGACAGGAGTTGACAATCTCCAGTATGAGAAAAATATGTTTTTCAAAGCTGAAACCAATAAAAAGGAATATATAAAAAATTATCAACTCCACGAAAAAAAATGTATATAACATAAATTGTGTGTTTTAACGTGCTCTACATTTTTTGTGCGGTAAGATTTTGTCCACCTCTTACGGTTTAGCAGCTATGCAAAATTCCATAAAATTCATCCAGAATAAGTAGTCTTCAGAGGCTATTCCCAGAAATTTCAAGATACACACTTTATTTGTCAGGTAAATGTATTTAATATACGATACTTTAATCAAAATCGTTAGAGCCATTTTTAAAAAAATCAAAATTTTGGAGCAAAGTTCCATGTAAAGGGTAGTTTAGGGTGGGGGGATTTTTCTCAAAATCTTCGTGTTGCATCCCTGGAAGATACTAAGCTTAAATACCGAGTTTGGTATTTTACCGACTTTTAGTTTTTGAGTTAACGTGTTCAAAGACACACACACGGACCTTTTAATGAAAATGCTGTTTTACTTTCTCTACACGTACTATGTACATAGTATATAGAGAAGGTGTTGCACTCCACCAAAAAAGTTGATACCGAGATTTCACCGGAAATACATGTTTTAGGGTCCCCTGTATCCAAAAAAGAAGTTTCAGAAAAAGGTCTGTGTCTGTGGACACGAAAACTCAAAAACGAAAAGTTTAGTATTGGTATTTAAGTTTAGTATCTTCCAGGGATGCGACACGAAGATTTTGAGAGAGATTCCCCCACTCCAAACTACCCTTTACATGGAACTTTTTTCAAAATTTTTTATTTTCTAAAAAATGGCTCTAACGATTTTGATTAAAATATCGTATGTTAAAGATATTTACCAGACAAATAAAATGTATTTTTTGAATTTTCTGGGAATAACCTCTGAAGACTACTTTATTCTGAGTGAATTTTACGGAATTTTGCATAACTGCTAAATCGTAAGAGATAGAAAATAGCTTACCACACAAAAAATGTAGAGCACGTTAAAACACACAATGTATGTTATATGCCTTCTTTTCGTGGAGAGGATTGGTTGTTCGATACTCCTTGTTTTTTGTTTCAGCTTTAAAAACTTATACATTTCCCATACAGGAGTTTCTCAACTCCTGTCCATATAAATAAAGGAACTTCAGTGACATAGCAACTAGCTTTTGACTATCACTTTAACCTATGGTACTCCCTTATTTCGCTTCTACTTACAAGGAAGCAAGTGATAATACTATTTCAGATATTTTTTTCTCGGTTAGCATGAAGTAAATAGAAGCATAAGCTTTTTAACAATAATTTGTTACAGACATGTGGAGAAAATCATGTGAATGGAACACATCAGATTTTTTTTCACCAGAGTACATCTTTACTCCTCTTTGTTTCGTTGTTAAGTCAAAAGGATCTTTCTTTTCTTTACAGCAATTATAAACAGACACAATTGTGTTGCCGTGCGTTCATTCCAAGGCCGTGTAACATATGTAAGTTTTAGCAATGACATACGTATAGCTCTTTCCGTCTCTTTTTATCATTGTTGCGATTGTTGGTCACGTCTCCAGCCAACACATTACAATCTTCTTTACTTAAACGTTTTCCAAATATATTAATAACACAAAACAAATTCAGCAATAACAATTCACACAAAAACTAATTGCTAAATGTATGTTCTAAGATATTTAGCCAAATAAATTTCAAGTTCTTAATAAAATTACAAAATAAAACCGTTATATCTTGTGGCCTTAATATTATCACAGACTTAGGACCAAAATCCGGATATAGAAGTCCCAACTACAGCTACGTGGGTGAGTAATCTTAAATTTGCACCATCAAATTACAAATAAGAGAATTTCTGTAATAAGAGCTGCAGCTTTCCTGGCGGCGTAAATCTTCGATAGACATGTTCCTGGGTTCCGTGCGGGCCAATTGAAGATGTCTAAATTAATATGACCACATAAATTCAATTCATTCAATAACCCTGAAGACGGGAAAAATGTATGCTCCCGAAACGTTGGTGCCTCACCACACCTGGCTGGAAGCTCGAGAGAACTTCGAAGAAGACAATTTATGTTAATGTTTATCTTGATCAGCATTATGCAGGGACAAGAATATCTTTTGTAAGAATATTTTGTTTGGAAGCATCTAGTCAATGTTATGTGAACGGTACACATCTGATTTTCTTATCAATGTTTAACGCCTGTTTTACTACAGGCGAAGGAGACTCAAAGTGGATAAAATGAAGTTGAGTTGGGGAAGGACATTTGGGATGAAAATGTGGATTACCTCCACGGCACTTTCCTGTTATGAGGACTGTTAGAAAACTTCGAAAAATACTCTCGAGCAGAATGGTTCTACGGGGCTTGAACCATGGTCCAAGCCTTAACCACCTCGACAATGTGTCGATAAATTCCAATGTTGGCCAATTCTTTATAAGGAAATCTCCTTTAAATAATCACCTTGTGACACAAATATCAGTGTGTATCGCAGCCATTTGTTATATAGGCTTTACTCAGAAAAGAGCTTTTGACAAAACATCAATAGAGTAAATGGGAAGTTACGCATAAAATAGCTTTTCCGGGACACGTAATAACAGAAATTCAAAGTCTATATTTTGGAGCTAATCTTAGAATTACAGAAACAACTAAAGCCAGAGACAAATCGATATTGACAAACCAGAGAGTCAAACGAGGTTGCCCATAGTCTTCTTCATTGTTTATGTTGACGAATTCGTTAGACAGCAAGAACAATTAACTGCCGATTTTAAATAAATGTTACAGTCTTGAAAACAACATTATTCGCTTCCCACCAAGTGATGTTTAACAACACTAAGGACAAACTGCAAGCAGCAGCCCTAAAATTAAATGAAACTGCAAGCAGCTATAAAATGAGCATCTCAGTGGTATAAATTAAAGTAATGAATTTTAAAGGGACAAACCACAATGGTAAAATATGATTAACAATGAAATAATGGATCAAGTAAATAATGTACTTAGCGTTTAATACATCTTACTGCCAAAAGAATAATATTAATACTATACAATTAAAAAGACGATATAATATGTGCAGGACAGTAAGACAACGTTGAAAAAAAAACTTTAAAATATTGAGTTAATATTCAATAAAACATGACAATACCAACCCTAAAAATGAAAACTGGACAGTTAATAGATAAGATAACAGCAATGAAGTTCTACGTTCAGCAGCAGGTTGCCTAGTATAAGATAACAAATATCATGTCGTGTCTGCCTCACATTCAAAAAGTCGTGAGTTCGAATCTCGCTTAGGGAGAGTTGCCCGTATAACGTTTTTTTCGGGATTTTCCCTTATCCTGAGAGCACAAATGTCAAGTAACTTTAAGTTCCATGGACCCCGAGATCATTTGAACATCATTTCACCAATTTCATTCATCGTCCGATTTGACCAACCAGAGTAAAGGAGTAGAGCTAAAAAAAAAAAAAAAAAAAAAAAGAGCATGTGTTCCATTCACTTGACTTTCTCTATTTCTCTGTAACTAATTGCTGTTGAAAAGCAATATCATGTATCTATTTCATGCTAATCGATATAAGCATTATCAGAAATGCTCTTGCTACTTAAGGAAACACACTATGCTAAAGCGATAGTCAAATATTTTAAAACCTAGCTGCTATGCGACTGAAATCCGCTTCTTTGCATGGCCAGCAGTTGGCAAGTTCCCTAATGAGAAAACCTTAAATATTTTAATACTGAAACCAATAGAAAGGTAAACGGTAAATTCCACAAAAATTGTGAATAACATAAATTATGTGGTTTAACCAGATCTATCTATATTTTTTGTGCAGTAAGTTTTTTTCTATGTCTTACGGTATGCTAAAGTCATTCAGAATTAAGAAGCCTTAAGAGGCTATTCCCAGAAAGTTTAAGATATACGTTTTATTTGTCAGGCAAATATGTTTAATATACGGTATTTTAATTAAAATCCTTAAAGCTATTTTTGAGAAAATCAAAGTTTAGGAAATGTTTTCCATCTTTCCTTGAAAGATAATGAACTTACATACCAAGTTTGGCATTTAACGGACTTTACGTTTTTGAGCTGTGCTGCCCACAGACACATACAAAGAGACACACGCACACGGGCATTTTTATAAAAATGGGTTCTTTTGTATTCAAGGGGTCCTAAAACACGTATTTCCGGTGTAATCTCTGTATCACATTTTTGGGTGTAATGCAATTCTTTCTCTATGCACTATGTATATAGTAGATACGTTTAGCGAAAGTAAAAAATCTGATGTGTACCATTCACATGACTTTCCCTATATCTCTGAAACAAATTATTGTTAAAAAGCTTATACTTCTATTTACTTCATGCTAATCAGAAAAAAAAAAAAAAAAATAATCTTATTACTTGATTCCTTGTAAGTAGAAGCGGAATCAGAGAGTACCATAGATTAAAGTGATAGTCAAACGCCGGTTGCTGTGTCACAAGTTCCTTTGTATGGACAGCAGTTGACAAATTCCTGTATGAGAAAAGTATGATATTCAAAGCAGAAACCAAGAACAAGGAATGTCTCAATAACGATGAACTCCACGAAAACAATGTATATAACATAAATTGTGTCTTTTAACGTGCTCTACATTTTTTGTGTGTTAACTTTTTGTCTATCTCTTACGGTTTAGCAGTTATTCAAATTTCCGTAAAAATAATCCAGAATATAGTACTCTTCAGAGGCTATTCCCAGAAAATTCAAGATATACATTTTATTTGTTAGGTAAATATCTTTGCTATACGAAGTTTTAATCAAAATCGTTACAGCCATTTTTGAGAGAATCAACATTTTCTAAAAAAGTTCCGTGTAAAGGGTAGTTGGGGGTGGAGGAATTTTTCTCAAAATCTTCGTGTCGCAGTTCTGGAAGAGACTAAACTTAAATACCAAGTTTGTTATTTTACAGACTTTTCGTTTTTGAGTTATCGTGTTCACGGACACAAGGACACACACATTCGGACGTTTTTCTGAAAATGCTTTTTTTGGATACAGGTGACCCTAAAATATATATTTCCGGTGAAATCTCGGTACCGAATTTTTGGGTGGAGTGCAATACTTTCTCTATACACTATGTACATAGTGCATATAGAGAAAGTAAAAAGGAAATCAGAGCAGAATGGGATATAGGTACAATTTAATAGGAAGGACTGAAACATAAAATTTAACTGGCTCGATCTCATCGAAAGTATGTCAGTTGACAGAGCGCCACAGATAACCTTCAATACGAACTTACAGGAAGAAGAAACAAGAGCCAATCAAAGCCAAGATGAAACTTTCTTGATGTGCAAATTGGCAATGACCTATATACATGAAGCAGAAGTAAAAGTTGTCATATACCTGCGGTCGCGGGTTCAAACCCGGCGGAGAATAATTTTTCGGGAGTAAAAATCCCTTGCATTGCTTTCTTCAGAAGGCAAATAATACCCGTGTCGTAGATTTACGACACTAAAAGAACTTCCAATCCTGAAGAGGCCTCTGAAAAAAATTAAGCGATCTTTCAAGCCCAATTTAGAATGGGACGCTGAGAACCAGCAGTCAAAGAGCGTCCATAAATAAAAAAAAAAATCCATTTGCAATTCCGCAGTGGAAATAAAAGAAAACCTCAACAAAATGTGAAGTTATGCAATTTAACGAGATAAGCGTTTATTAACCATTAATCTCTTAAGATTAAATGTGGTTGTCTGTTTTTGCGATTACTCATTATTAAGGTGAGCTAGTAAGTCTTATTCTTGACCTTAAAATAGATATTATCAAAATTACCATGTTTTGAACTTTACATATATGCGGTTGATACATCTAAGTGGGCAAAAGTATAATACCTATAACACTGAAAGTACACAGTCATATATACTGCACCCTGCTGTAATATATGAATGGGCAAACAATCGTGAGAAACGCTTTCAGCAAGTTGACCTCCTTTCAGAAGGCATGAATCGTTCGAGTCTTCTTAGTCTAAGAATTGCCAACTCGCGAGTCCGACGAAATGAGTACATTACATGGCCACGAAGATCCTTAGATCTTACACCTATGTATTTCATTCTGTAGGATGTTCTTTAGGATAAGATTTTTGCAAGAAGATCATTTGATGATGGCATGGTTTAGTTATTTGGTAGACATTCCCAAAAATCGAGCGTGAACTAGTACCTACGTAAATGCTAAAAATAAACAGGGAGAGGGATGTAATATATGACATTAATTCATAGCATATATATTATATTAAGACGGAATTTGCATATGGTCATTCAGTATAATTACCTATATATCTGTGCGTTTATTTGTTCGAAAACAGCACATTCATGCAAACTTATCATTTCAAAAACATTCATATATCATAAGGTGATTTCATCCGAAGCAGACGTGAATGTATCCCACACTCTTTTGGTCAACCCTTAGCAGAAATATAAAACTTCGATTGCTTGTGGGAGCTACTAACAAACACAAAATCTATTCTGTCAAGATTCATTCCCCAATGTAACTCCCCAATAGATAGAAGGAGAGATTTAGCTGGAGAATTATCGTTCTACTGGAAGTTGAAATTCTTTTGTACTCATGGTTTTTAGCTTTAGGTATCATCCAAAGTTAGATAACAATAGATACCTCAAACAGTAGGTGCTTGAGATTTAAAAGCATTACACATTTGATATTTTAAGATACTTGGAGTTACTCATAAAATATGTCATTTTAATAACTGCTAGAAACGTCAAAATAAAAATAGTCGCCTACTCTTAAGAATTACATTTAGAAAAATTGTCAAATATAAGTACATTAATAGTATGAAGAAAATATAATTAGACATTCTTTCTGGTTAATTATTGTGTCTTAACTTGGAGCGCCAAACCCAAAGTTTAAATCAAACTATTATGTAGGTCATGCAAGACAATCTGACAACGTAAATAGGTTAGGGAATAATAAAAGAAAGCAGTGGAGATACTTATAAGTACAGTCGTAACTTGTGGTGCTTCTGGGCCGTGGCCCAAGCGACCGAATGCGAGATTTGTGGTGGACAAAGCGGCGCAGGGCGGGTTTTCTGCGGGCTCTACGGTTTCCCCCGCCATCACATTCCACCGGTGCTCCATCTTCATGTATCATCAGTGTCATCGCCTGTGGTGCCACAAGTAGTTAAAGCGGGCGTTAAACACTATAAAAAATTACAAAACTATAACTCATGTATCAAGTATATTGATACTGTATAGAGTATGGTGCAAAAATTAAAAAGCTGTGGAGTATTACTTTCTGTACACGTACTATGTATAGAGAAGATATTGTATGGCACTAAACATTCGATATCGAAATTTCACCGGAAATGCATGTTTTGGGACCCCTTGGATCCAAAAACAGGCATTTTTAGAAGAGTTCGTGCATCTGTCTCTCTATGTGTGTGTCTCTGTGTGTACAGCATAGCTCAAAAACGAAAGTCCTTAAATATCAAACTTAATATTTTCAAGAAAATACCCCCACACTACCCTTTACATGGAAAAAATACAAAAATGGTTATTTTGTCAAAATGGTCTTAACGATTTTGATTAAAATCTCTTATATTTAAGATATGCACATTAATATAAAAGATATATCTTGAATTATTCTGGATGATTTGTTTTTGAATTTTGCATAACTAGTAAACCGTAAGAGATAGACAAAAACTTACTACACAACTTACTACACAAACAATGTAGAGCTTCTTAAAAAGCACAGCTGATGTCATATACATTTTGTTACTGGAGTTGATATGCGTTGTTATTGGTTTAAGTTTTAAAATGCTTAAAACTTTTCTTATACGGAAACGATTGTCAACGCTTGGTCAAGAAAGAAACAGATTTCAATCCCACAGCAACCACAAAACATTTGACTGTCTGTTTAGCCTAGTGTATTCCCTTATTTCGCTCCTACTTATAAGGAACTAAGTAACAAGACCGTTTCTGCTAGTGTTTATCTCGATTAGCTTGAAGCGCGTAGAAGAATAGGCTTATAACAGTAATTTGTTACGGAGAAGGAGAGAAAGTCTTTTAAAGGAACACATCAATAGTATAGCATATACATCTTCTATAGCCTCTTGTGAACATTTTTACCAAACATGTTTCAAAATCCGCTATTTTTACTTCCTCTATACGTGCTATGTATATAGTGTATAGAGAAGGTACTGCACTCCACCAAAAAATTCGATACCGAGATTTCACCTGAATTATATGTTTTAGGGTCCCCTGTATTCAAAAAAAGTATTTTCAGAAAAAGAGCCGTGTGTGTGTGTGTGTGTGTGTCCGTGTGCCTTTGAACACGATAACTCAAAAACGAAAAGTCGGTAAAATACCAAACTTGGTACTTAAGTTTACTATATTCCGGGGATGCGAGATTTTGAGAAAAATCTCCCCACCCCAAACTAGCCTTTACATGGAACTGCTTTCGAAAATTTTGATTTTCTAAAAAATGGCTCTAACGATTTTGATTAAAATATCGCATATTAAAGATATTTATATGACAAATAAATTGTATATTTTGAATTTTCTGGGAATAGCCTCTGAAGACTGCTTTATTCTTGGTCAATTTTACGGAATTTTGCATAACTGCTAAACCGTAAGAGATGGACAAAAACTTACCACACAACACATGTAGAGCACCTTAAATCACACAATTTATGTTATATACATTTTTTCGTGGAGTTGATTGTTTTTGAGATATTCCTTGTCTTTTTTTCAGCTATAAATACATATATTTCTTATACAGGACTTTGTGAACTCACTTTAACCTATGGTACCCCCTTATTTCGCTTCTACTAACAAGGAAGCAAGTAATAAGACTATTTTTGCTAATTTTTGCTCCATTAGATGAAGTAAATAGAATAATTTGTTGCAGTGATATAGAGAAAGTCATGTGAATGGAAAAAATCAGATTTTTTAAAACTTAAAAAGAGTCCTGTTTAAATCATTCATAAACTACCTTTTAAGCAACATTTTTCTTTCTGCATGATCTTTTTTCGCAGTTTTACATTTTTTCAAAAACTTTATTGCTTGTGCTTCAGTTTTTCCCTTATTTGTATGTAAATTTGCATATAGAAATCCAAAGTGTACTATCTAAAGATTAGCGACTTGAGAGACCATGGAGGGAGGGGATACACACGCCATTGAAGATGCCTGCCGCAGACGTAACTGAAACGTCTGGGAAACAAGAGGAGAAATCGAGTGGAACACGCCCTACAAGCCCGGATTTGTTTTCTTTTCTTTTAGTCACTTTATTCGTTGTCTCAAAAAAATTGTTTATGCTGAAAAAAGAGAAGTTTAAATAACAAACTATATTCCCCAAACTAATAATTTCAACATAGACCACATCCTTACATTTACTTTCACTGACCCAAATCGTTATTTTATATTGAAAAAACAGAATAATTTTAATACAATATCTTCATAAAAACAAAAACTTGTTTCTCTACAACTGATACGATCAGCTTAAATCACATCCTTACATTTAAATTAAAATTTAATTAGTTTATACTGAAAAAAATACTGAAATACCAATATCTTCATAAAACCAAAAACTGGTTTCTCTACAACTAATTATATCAACTTGAATTACATTCTTACATTTATTTTCACTGCACTTAAATATCAGAAAATGTCACTATCATATTTCTGACAAATGTGGAGCACAAGAGCAATTTTGAAAATTAGCATTTTTCCCGCGAATTAAGCTATTTAATTGTATTATCTTACAAACTATTTCACATAAAGCTTTCAAATTTTGCACAGTAATTTCTTTGTTCTTAAGTGTAGAAATTTAGACTCAAAGTCCCTTAGTGTATTACTAGTTAACGCAATTCAAATTTCTTACATCTGAATGAATACATTGTAACTCATTCGTTGTCTCCGTTCTTCGGTCCCACATTTCCGCCGTCTCCTTTTCTTTCTCTTTCTGTTTAGCCTTCTCGTTTATAGGACTTTCAACCCAGCGCCTTGTGGCGCAAAGGCTGGATCAGCCCGATGCCTGGAATAAAAGTGAGGAAGTGGATGTCAGGAAGATGATTATGGAGCAATTGGTAACATCAATGGCCTGGGAAACTCTCCAGGAGGGCCCGGAAAAAATTCGCCTAGACATCGCTTTGTCCAACATAAATCCCACAGGCGCTCCCTTGTGATAGAACCGTAACCGCCTAGGTGAGAGGCGAGCGTGGTAACATCTCTGCACCGCGCATCTCTGTTTTTAGTGTTTAACGCCTGTCTCTTTTCCAAACCTTTATATGTATATCCAAAAATCTGACATGTTTCATTCACATGACTTTCTCTACATCTCTGCAACAAATTATTGCTAAAAGGCTTGTGCTTCTGTTTACTTAATACTAATCCAGAAAAATTAGCAGAAATAGTCTTATTACTTGCTTCCTTGTAAGTAGAAGCGAAATAAGGGAGTACCTAGGGTAAAATGATAGTCAAAAGCTCGTTGCTATGTGACTGAAGTTCCTTTGTTTGTATGGACAGGAGTTAACAAATATTTGTGTGAGAAAAGTAAGTTTTTCAAAGCTGAAACCAATAACAAGGTATATCTTAAAAACAACCAACTCCACGAAAAAAATGTGTATGACATAAATTGTGTGTTTTATCGCGATAAAACTATTTTTTGTTAAGCTTTTATCCTTTTCTATCCCTTACGGTTTACCAGTTATGCAAACTTTAATAAAAATCACCCAGAATAAAGCGGCTTTTAGAGACTATCCCCTGAAAGTTCAAGATATAAATTTTATTTCGCATGTAAGTATCTTAAATATATGAAATTTTAATCAAGAGCCATTTTTAAGAAAATAAAACTTTTTCGAAAAAAGAGTCCATGTAAAGGTTACTTGGAAGGTACCAAACTTAAATACCAAGTTTGGTATTTAACAATCTTTACGTTTTTGAGCTCTGCTGTCCACAGACACACCAACCTTTTTCCGAAAATGCTTTTTTTGTTTCAGGGGGACCCAAAACATGTATTTCCAGTGAAATTTCGGTATCGAATTTAACAATCTTTTCGATTTTGAGCTCTGCTGTCCACAGACACACCAACCTTTTTCCGAAAATGCTTTTTTTGTTTCAGGGGGACCCAAAACATGTATTTCCAGTGAAATCTCGGTATTGAATTTTTGGGTGGAGTGCAATACCTTCTCTATACACTATGTATATAGTACTTGTAGAAAAAGTAAAAATATGCTGATACTGCAAAAAGCTATTGAAATACATTGTTTTAATGGCTGTTTCAAACGCCTTTATCTTATAATTTACCGGTTATACGAAAGTATAATGAAGACTTAAAAGACTATCTCCCAGTAGTTAAATACATAGTTTTTATTAATCATAAATAACTTAAATTGGTATTTTAATCAAAAAATTAAGGATAGTTTTCAGAAAATAAAAACTTTTATTTTTTTTTTTTTTTTTTTCATGTACAGGTGTTAGGAGTAAGGGGTTTTTTCGTCAATCTTTGTATCGCAGCTTTGGAAGACACTGAACTTGAATTACAAGGTTTGTATTTATCTAGCAGAGGACTCTAAAACACCTAAAATCGCTCCGATGTAAACCGCGATGCCAAACTTCTGTGCACCATGCATCGGTCCAACCCATCTCGATTCGGTAGGTAAGGAAATGGAAAGATTGACGCAGAGACGCCGGTATTGCTAACAATCGAGGAATTGGAGCTCACATTATTAACCACCGTGGTGAGTCGTAAAGTACTCTATGCCGTACAATGCACCGGTGTTTGCACCCTCAGAAACCCTGATCTAGCTGATATAGGTGAAGCATTTTGATTTGAAAATGAAAATGTAAGATTTTATTTATGATAAATTATGATATTATATATGATTAGGATGTAAATTAATTTTAACCCCAATCAGAACACTATGTGCTTGGTTAAAGTTGTAGTCATGTTGCAATATACACAAGATTTGGAATTACAGGTGAAATGGTTTATTGATAATTTTTGTTTTAGGTTGGTACAATAGTTGACAGTTGTGGTTACGGTATAACAGTCGTCCTTCATATGCTGTTCTCTGGTTTCCAAAGTTATGGGTTCAGACCCGGTGGGAGCGATGGACTTTTTCGGGCGTATAACTCCTTAGCATGGCTCCCTTCGTAAGGTAAGTAAAGCCTTTGGTCCCGTGTGTTAGACTTACGACACGTAAAATAACCTCAAACCTGATAAAGAAACCTTTGATCAAAATTAAATAGTCTTTCACTCCCAAAATAGAATGGGTCGCTGAGAACTACAGTAATTGCAGAGCGTCCATAAATAGTATTCAATTTAATTTGCAATCTACTTCTACTTCAGTTGCCTGAAGCGTTGGTCTGTATCACAGAATATTCATTCAGTAGAAACGTTTATGAGAAATAAAAGTACATCTTGAGTTTTCTGGGAATAGCCTCTTAAGACTTCTTCATTCTAGATAAATCTTGTATAACTGGTAAACCGTAAGAGATAGACAAAACTTAACTTCACAAAATATGTAGAACTCCTGAAAACACACAATTTGTCATCTACATCTTTTTCTAGAGTTGACTATTTCCGAGATATTCCTTGTTATTGGTTTCAGTTATAAAAGACTTAAATATCTCTCATAGGGAATTTATCAACTCCTTATCATGCAAAGAAACGAATTTCGATCAACTAAACTAAATTTCAACAGATTTGACTATCCATATATCCTAATATATTTCATTATTTACGTTCTACTTTCAAAGAAGTAATAAGACCATTTCTGCTAATAGAAAGTACATAGAAAATAAGTTAAACGATAATTTGTTACAGAGATGCAAAGAAAGTCATGTGAATGGAACACACACATCAGACCGTTTTTATAAGGCCTTAAAGCGTTTATTTTCTGTGAAATGTTCTTATCGAATTTTTGGATGGAATATAATATCTCTCTACTTATTATTGGTAGAGAAATTTAATTGATTACATTAATTCTTTCTGTCATCTGGTATAAAGTTTTATTACTAAATGTTTTGCAATAATAACACAATTGCTAACAGATTTCTCCAAGGTGATGATTTAAAGAAATTCCAAAATTGAGAAATTTCTTCAGAAAGCTCTTTTTCTTTTAAAAGTGCTAGGTTACTGTTCATCTGCGAGCTAAAATTAATGGCGACAGATAGCACCACAACTTTCAGAGGAAATCCAAATACACGTTTACCAGTTTTCTAAATTTCAGATTTAAATAGTGATGTGTATAATTTTTAGCTCCATGCTATATGTATGTGCTTAATATTGTAAATATTATCCGGTAAGAAAATTTTAATGTGACGTAGTTCTGTATAAGGCCTATATTACACTCTCACATTTTCTGTGTCGAGAATGAGCTAAAACCTTTGATCACATGTTATGAGCACATTTAAGCTCTCAAGGATATTACACTACGTCAAAATTTTTATGAGTTTTAAAAAGGATAACCCAAAGTTAATAGCATGAGCTGAATCAATAGTACCTATTTTGTTGTGATTCGGATGTAAGTTTTGTCATTATAGTGAATATTAATAAATAAATTTACTTTAACTTTCTATTACATTCTTCTGCATCATTTTCGTATAACCTAACCTAAAACTTAACCTCAATAAGGCAATTTCTTAAAGAACGTAAATGAATACTAAAATCATGAGTATTAATAACAAAGCCAGCAGCAAAAATACTAATTAATAGCTGTCATAATAGTTTTAATTTTGTTCTTCTAACTATTGGCTTCTCAATCCATTTAATCATGCATTTCCTCACATCATTGCCATATATTCTTCATATGCCTCACTAATGGCTACTGCTATGCTTTTATGTATTTCCAGTGTTTTGTTTCTGTTTTTTTAATTATATTTTGAACTGTACAGCATTTCATGTGATTATAATTGGTAATGAGCAGTTTGGCTGTGGCCATTGAATATGTATAATGTCTGCCATTTGCTTTTCGAATCCTAGATGTGATCAAGGTTTAATGGTAGGTATAGTTCTTATCACAGAAATATGTTACAGCTAAATATGGCCAAAGGTGCTATATTACACTTTAAAATGTTTTATATATATTTGATCAAATTTTTGTGACACAGAAATATAATAGTGTAATGTAGGCCTAAGAACAAATGAAAATAGTTGAAACATAAAACATTCTAACGAAGAAATAATGTTTTGTTACTTAACATCTTTGAGAGTATCTGTCTTCAATTGTCAGTTTATTAATTTAACCTCTTTGTTTGGATTTGAAATTCTGCGCAACTGCCTCTAAGGCCGAGTGATCAGCGAGCTGACTTTTCACCCCGGGGTCCCGGGTTCGATTCCCGGCTGGGGCGGGGACTTTTTCTTTAACCAGAATTATTCCCTATACTCCACAGAGTCTGGAAGAATGAATGTGAGAGTGAATGCGCGTTTGTTTAACGATATAAAAGTGATGAACCTAACGTTCTAGACCTATGTTTTTACACAAGTCCAAGACTCCGATATTACCATTGAAGTTAATGAAACAACTAAAATAAAAAAAAAAAAAGTTTTGAGCCAGAAGCTTGTTTGTGGTAAGTTTACTAATAATATAATCACTTTTTGTGAGCTCTACAGTCATAACTGCATCACTGATGCACAAATTCTGTGAATTATTTTCCTAATCTATTAATATAAACTATAATTGTTTTTGTTAATTGGAAGATAGATATTAATCCAATCATCAAAAATACAATTTTGTTTCAAATTTTGCATTACCTATTATCATGCTATTGTTCTTAAGGCTCATTTTGTTTAAATCTTATCTTGCCACGCACTTATTTTATTAATTGACCGCATTTTGTTATATTGTTTAAAACCTACCACGGTTTATTCTCATTGTTACTAATTCTACTGTAATCGTGACTTTAAGATTCTACCTTATTAGTTGTTAATTGTTAATAATCCTGAGGCAAATATTATTGTATTATTTATTTAATTTTATTCTGTAAAAACCACTTTGTAAATGAAAAGTCGCCTAAAATAGTTCAGGCGTCGCACTACACGGTGTAGTAGTTACCCTGCTAACTTCAAGGTTGCGGGTTCAAACCCGGCGAAGGACGATGGATATTTTTTTTTTTTGCGTAAAAATCTTCAGCATGGCTTCCTTCGGAAGGGAAATAAAGTCGTTGGTCCCGTGTCGTAGTTTTACAGCACGAAAAAGAACCTCAAGCCTGATAGAGAGAACTCTGAGCAAAATTAAGCGGTCTTTCACGCCCAGTATTGAACCACAGTAGTTAAACAGCGTCCATAAATAAAAATCCACATCATCTCATTTGTAGTTAAGCAACTATAAATAAAAGCTTAAAAAAATCTGGTGTCTTACAGTCACATGACCTTCTGTAGCTACTCTACAAACAAACTTCTTACAAAAGATATGTCTTCTTTCAACACAATACTAATCGAGGTAAACATTAGCAGAATTGTATTACTTAGTTCCTTATAAGTAGAATGGAACTAAAGGAATGCACTAAGTTAAAGTGATAGTCAAATGTTTTAAAGGCTGTCGTTATGCGATTGTCATTGCAGCTTCTTTGCTTGGCCAGGAGTAGAACAAAAGAAAAACGGACACTTCCGTCTGAGCAAAGTACTTCATAATAGAGACCAGTAACAAGTAATATCTTGGAAACGGTTGCCTCTACAACAAATACGTAAAGGACGTATATATTGTATATATGCATATATTTTATTTTGTATAGTGAGTTTTTTTCCATCTCTTACGGTTTAGCGGTTAATCAAAATTGGGCAAAATGCATCCAGAATAAAGAGGTTCTCGGAGGCTAATCCTAGAAAATCCAAGATAAACATTTTCTTTGGGATGTAAATAGCATTAATATACGACATTTTAATCAAAATCGTTAGTCAGTTTTTAGAAAATCATAATTTTCGAACATTTTTCCATGTAAAAGGTAGTTTGTGGTGGAGGGATTTTCTTTAAAATTTTCGTGTCGCATCCTTGGAAGATACTCAACATAAATACCAAGTTTGGTGTTCAACGGTCATATCGTTTTTGAGCTATGTTGTACACAGACACACACACACACTCAAACACATTTTTCTAAAAATCTGATGTGTTCCATTCACATGACTTTCCCTACATCTCTGCAACAAATTTTAGTTAAAAAGCTTATACTTCTATTTCCTTCATGCTAATCGAGAAACATTTGCAGAAATAGTCTTATTATTTGCTTCCTTGTAAGTAGAAGCGAAATGAGGGAGTACTATAGGTTAAAAAGATAGCCAAAATCTGGTTGCTATGTAACGGTGAAATCTCGGTATCGGAATTTTGTGTGGAATACAATGCTTCCTCTATACACTATGTACATAGTAGGTTTACAGAAAGTAAAAAAGTCTGCACCAGAAGTTTGCTTGTGGTAAGCTTGCAATTAATTTAATCACAATTTTGTGAGCACTACAATCATTGCTGCATCACTAATGCACGGAATCCTGTGACGTAGGTGTTTATCCTATACCAGGAGGTAGTAATGGGCCATTGAGGCACCGAGTCTGTGGCCCTAGCTTGAGAGCTAGACACACCATCTCTTGAGCTTGAGCAAAGTGAAGTGAATTCTATTACGGTGGCAGTGTGGGTAAATGTAATACTGCGAGATTAAGTGGCATCGGTTGTACAACATGAGCTTGCGCTCTGACCTCGTGTATTTTACATGAGCTGTCTCGCTGCCTGGTGTTAGATGCTAAGCTAATTTCAGCGTGTTTCACTATTAAATTTTCCCGAACATGCTTAACCCTTACACGTTATCTGCGCACTAACGGGGCAACCACAACCACTTCTTTTTCTGTGGTTCCAACGCAGTTGTACGGAGGGTATGGTTTACTGCAGGAAATGCGCCCTTATTTAGAAAGGACCAGTGAAGTATTATACACAATTTAATGCTGTTTCCACACTGTGCATTAATAAAAATCTGATGTGTTCCATGCACACGACTTTCTCTACATCCCCACAAAAGAATTCTGATGTGTTACATTCACATGACTTTCTCTAGGTGCTCTACAAAACTCCTACAAAAGATTATTCTTCTTTCTACACAATGCTAATCAAGATAAATGTTAGCAGAATGTTATTACTTGGTTCCTTATAAGTAGAACTTGGTATTTAAGTTTAGTATCTTCCAGGGATGCAACACGAAGATTTTGAGAAATATCCCCCCACCCCCAACTACCCTTTACATGTAAATTTTTTCGAAAATTTTGATTTTCTCAAAAATGGCTCTAATGATTCTGATTAAAATGTCGTATATTAAAGGTATTTACCTGACAAATAAAATATATAGTGAATTTCCTGGGAATAGCCTCTCTAGAGCACTTTATTCTGGATGAATTTTACAGAATTTTGCATAACTGCTAAACCGTAAGAAATAGACAAAAACTTGATACAGAAAAAATGTAGACCACGTTAAAACACACAATTTATTTTATATACATTTTTTCGTGGAGTTCATCGTTTTTTAGACATTTCTTGTTTTTGGTTTCTGCTTTGAAATACTTATGCTTTTCTCATTCAAGAATTTATCAACAGCTGTCCATACAAAAAAGGAAATTCAGTGACTTAGCAACCAGCTTTTAACTATCACTTTAACCTATGGTATTGCCTTATTTCGCTTCTACTTACAAGGAAGCAAGAAACAAGGCTATTTCTGCTAATTTTTTCTGATTAGCTTGAAGTAAATAGAAGTATAAGGTTTTCAAGAATAATTTTTTGCAGAGATGTAGAGAAAGTCATGTGAATAGTACACATCAGATTTTTTTTGTTGGTTTCCCATGTTTAAAATTTCTCTCTTGCTACAAAAATACAGCTTGAGATGTGAAAATTCTTCCCAAAGTTTTTGCAGAATGTGGAAATAAAATTTGGTTTGATTTTTTATATTGATGGTAGATTAGTTTTAAAAAATATAACTGGTATGATCATTCGTTATTTTTTATTCTTTTTTAATTTTTCCGCTTTGTGTTATAAAAATGTCTTAAATAAAAACTATATACTATAGAAAATGTTCAGTTATTTAACAAAGGTATTAAGCAGTGCAATTTTATAAAATAATACCTTGCTTACTATCTGTTGGGGAAGATACATTTTGATTTTAGCTAATTAAATTTCAATAAATACATTAATGTATCTGGAATAAAAAAACAGCTATGAATGAAACTTGGTGGGAATACTTGTTTTCTTATCAGAAATGAATGTACAAAACATTAGAACTCTGGCTTTTTATCCCTTCAATGTTCTCTTAAAAACATGGCCCAATATATTTGTTTTTACCTGCATCTCTTAAACTCATATAAGTAGTTAAATACTTTGGGAGTGTAACTTTGTTATTGATCAAGCACCGGCAAAATGTTTCCCTAAGTTTATATGTTGCATTATTACTTATTCCGTTCAATTAAAATTTAAACTTTAGTCTTTTAGACTATACTAAAATGCTGACAAGGCAATGTGTAACTTCACATGCAAAACATACGCTGTTTTTTTTTAACTGTGATAAAATGCAATAAATTAATTTTAGCCTTGGACCAAGCTCAAGTGATGCTTAGAACATTAGTGTAAAGCTTTCAGGAATGATTTTAGATACAGAATTAAACTGGAATTCACATGTTGAAATGACCTGTAAAAAGGTATCTAAAGCTGTGTATTTATTACGGACTAGTTAAAACAAAGTACCTTGCAGCTATTTAAAGCAAATATATCTTGCTTTGTTTGAACGTCTTTTTAGCATATGGGGAATTGTAAATTAAATGACATTTTACTTCTACAAAAGAAAGCCATGAGAATTTTGTCATACTTCTTACAGAGCTCCTTGTAGACCACTTTTTAGGCAGCAGAAAATTTTAATGGTGTATTATTGCTACTTATAATAATAATAATAAAAATAATAATAATAATAATAATAATAATAATAATAATATGTCCACAAGGATGTAAATCAACTTCAACTAAACAGATATGTATACACATTAAATACCAGAACTATTGATAAATTACATGTTCCATTGTCTAGACTGAAGAAAGTTATAGTTATTAGACAATCGACAATATAATCTATTATAAGCTTTCTGACCATATAAGATTCGAATGTAGTACAGTTTAGGGCTAAAGTAAAAAAAAAATGGTTGGTGGACAAATAGGATGAATTTTTTTAATACTAAACTGTTTATATAACTGACTTTATCCCTTGTATACATTATTTTGACAATGTCTATTACACTAATGAACCTCATGACTGAACAAATAAATACAATAAAAAAATAAAGAAGCGAGAGAAATGAAAGTTGTAGAATTTGAGTAGTATCGGTATTAACATTCACATGCTGAAATAACTTGAATCCATTCTTAAATTGCAATTTCTGGAGCTTAAGTTTCTTACCAAATAGAATCCTTTTCTCAAAAAGATTATGTGTTAAACCTAAATAATTTTAAGGAACTACTAAAAAATTGTTATGAATTTGAAACTGTAGGAATCTCTGTCCCTAATTGTAATAATAATAATAATAACAATAATAATAATAATAATAATAATAATTATAACATAAATAGCAATAATTATAACATAAATGGCAATAATTATAACATAAATAGCAATAATTATAACATAAATAGCAATAATTATAACATAAATAGCAATAATTATAACATAAGTAGCAATAATTACAGCATAAATAGCAATAATCACAACATAAATAGCAATAAATACAACATAAGTAGCAATAATCATAACATAAGTAGCAATAATCATAACATAAGTAGCAATAATCATAACATAAGTAGCAATAATCATAACATAAGTAGCAATAATCATAACATAAGTAGCAATAATCATAACATAAGTAGCAATAATCATAACATAAGTAGCAATAATGATAACATAAGTAGCAATAATGATAACATAAGTAGCAATAATTACAACATAAGTAGCAATAATTACAACATAAATAACAATAATAATTACAACATAAATAACAATAATAATTACAACATAAATAACAATAATAATTACAACATAAATAACAAGAATAATTACAACATAAATAACAAGAATAATTACAACATAAATAACAAGAATAATTACAACATAAATAACAAGAATAATTACAACATAAATAACAAGAATAATTACAACATAAATAACAAGAATAATTACAACATAAATAACAAGAATAATTACAACATAAATAACAAGAATAATTACAACATAAATAACAAGAATAATTACAACATAAATAACAAGAATAATTACAACATAAATAACAAGAATAATTACAACATAAATAACAAGAATAATTACAACATAAATAACAAGAATAATTACAACATAAATAACAAGAATAATTACAACATTAATAACAATAATAATTACAACAACAATAATAATAATAATAATAATAATAATAATAATAATAATAATAATAATGGTAATGATAATACTGATTATGATGATGATTACAACAATATTAATAATTACAACAATATTAATAATTACAACAATATTAATAAATACAACGATAATAATATTAATTACAGTAATAATAATAATAATAATAATAATAATAATAATAATAATAATACTTACATAAACAATAACAAGAACAAGGAGAAGAAATTATAAGATTTCATGCCAGAAGAAATACTTATTTAATTTTTGTTTATCTTAAATTCAAAATTCTATAAATAACGACATTTTAAACAGATTAATTATCGCAGTTCAACGAACTTATAAGTTTCCTATGATGCGAGTAAAATCTTCAAATCACTTGCAAAATTAGAATTTCAGTTAGGACCTGGCTTATTATAAACAAGGTATAAATACTAAAATAACATATTTGTTACAAACCTAATCCTGGTTGTTTCACTGTCTTCTGCCATTAAAATCAACTCACCCTGTTTGTACATGCTTACTTCCATGTCTGTAATTAAAACTTATCGTTATAGTGATATTTTGTTATGAAAGGTTTACATTTTAAGTAGCTTAAATTTCAAAAGTGGAAGCCATAAATGTAATTATTCACGGAAAACAATAATGTTTGCGTTGATCGGAACTGATAATTGACTAAACAAATGCCATTACGGGAACGAGAGTGCTGGAATAGCATATTTACATTTCTCCATGTGTAAGCGGCGGTTCCAGCTTATGGCATTCTTTTCGGCAGTCAGCAGAGTGGGAGAAGATGGGTGTAAAGTGTGCGCACAAGTCACTGGTCTTGAAGGAGACGACGAGCAAGAATAGACACAGTTATGACTAGAGGATACCGGTAGTCGGTTTGGCAAGAGGTCATTGAGGTCAGCTAAGGCACATTATGGATTTCAAAATTTCTAAATGATATATGTCTTCGGTTTAACTTAACAAAACTAAGAACTTTAGAGCCTGGTTCTTTATCTTTAACTTCGGGGGAATACTCTTATTGAAGAATTGGATGTTGTAAAAGAGGTAATGCAATAAATAGGGTTTTCAAAAAGAAGCTATGTTATGTAAAGAATATTTAACAGATCTGTAAAGTTATGTAATCGTTATTTCAATTTTACTTCCCGAGCGGAAGCTTATTATATGAAGTCTGTGTAACTAATATATCTTTTACAATATATGTATGAAATACTTAGCAAAGATTATTCAATAATGAAATAAAAATAGTTCCTTCCCCTATTTCAATAACGCAAGATGTCTGCTTTCCTTATCGCATTCATTTAACGATCCATGCTACGAATTACAAACAGAACGTAGTAGGCTATCCGTATATTTGAAACTTTTTACTCTGTTAACACCTTATTGTATTTTACATAGGCACATAAGTTTTTCAGTTACCAATTGCGTTTTCTATAGATATATTTTTGATGCACCCCGTTAGTTGCTAAGTGATCACAGCGTCATGGTAACGCCTGCCTATCAGCGGGTCTGTTCATTCTCATAAAATCGTGCTTCAGAAGGTGCTGAAATATTCCCTAAGTGTTTCCACATTTATTTTATATATTTTATGACATTGTTATTAACCTGTACAATCTTCAGTGCTCATCTAAGCAATTTTTACTTTTTTCTCCATTTAGATACATTCCCAGTAGAACATCTCAGGTCATATTGTTTAACTTGGAACCATTACTCATCACTCATGATGTCGCTCATTTTACAGTTAAGTGTAGTTATGTATTGCATAATGTTAGAGCTGTTCATACTTTCGCTCAAAGGAAAATGGAGAATAATACTACTTAAAGAAAAATACTCAAGTTCTGGCAGCAATTGAACCCGATCTCTGGATTTGGAATATTCTGACTCATTTTAATTCGAATGAGTGAAAACTAGAGGTAACTTGAATAAACAACCAGAATCCTTCTGCTTCAACTCCTCTTTTTGTTGTGTGTTTAAATAAAATGACACATGCTTCAACATAAAATGTGTGCTTCATTGGCAGTAAATGATAATTCGTAGCAGCTTAAACAGCTTAAACATGTTATAGCTCATATAACAGTGTTTAAGAGACATCAGAGACAAATTGGAAATGTTCAACTTAAATTAGCAGCTTATGTATTTAGAAGACATTGATATGAACATGTTGTGGACCGGGACGAGACCATTGTTGAGTGTTATCGCTACTGAAGGTTGATTTCGGAGCTTGCTCAGCTGACTAGAAATGCCGACGCCTGCTCTTCCTCAAGTGAGGTGACTCAAGGTGGTCAGACTGGTCTCGTCATCTCAGTCCCGATGAGCGTGGGGGCCTGGTTGGACGTGGTTTGACCGTGAGAGTCACGCTGGTGAAGCCCACCGAGCTGAAGCCGGAATCGTTATGTAGAGATCGTTCTACGAGATCTCCGTGGGTAAACCGAAATGGGAGAACAATCAGACAGGTGGATAGGTTTCTTCCTAGACTAATGAGCCAACTTTTATCCAGTTAATTGCACACCAAACAGGCTGTTGGCGAGAATCATTTAAGATTGCCTACCTGCGTGCCCACAAGATCTGGGAGATTTGTGGAGAGTCTAGGTATATTTGCTGTGTACACACCCTTGTAAGGGTTTAACCTTTGGTTAAGATTTGGTCTCGTGCAGTTTAGATTGATGGTTTTAAGAGGGTAGCACTAGATATAGGCTCCTCAAAGTTGCGTTTTCAGGAGCAGCAACCTTTCCGCTGCTCCGCTGGTATCTTGATTCATTTCATTTGGGCTAAGTCTTTGATGACCACTCCTATGAGTGCAGGTAATTAATTCAGCTTTTTGCTGTTGGCAGGTTTTATGCCTTTGTTACCGGGGGTGTCCACAAGCCATGTGGGGAACCCAGAACTGCCCGCATCAGCGCTCAGCTCGTAAGTAGTTCCCCAGTGATCTGACAACGCCATCCTCATTTTGGGCCAATTTGGCGTATACATTTTGAGCCCGGCACCAAATGACATTCTCCACAATTGGGACGCTTCATGTAGTAGTCTCATTGGAAGCGACGACATACGGAGTAGTTAGAGTAGTAGTAGCCCTCTATTCTGTATTCACTGTGACCAAAAAAGCCAGGAATATGCTGCCAAGCCCCACCTCACAGGCATAGAGCATCAGAGGAACTGATTTTGAGCGCCTTGAAAAAGCATAGCTTTAAGTGAACCGCCATTTGCAGGCCACAACAGGGTATAGGGTGGCCACAGCCGCTCGCTGCACGTGTTCACGAAAAGAGGCCCTGTTGAGAATGACGCCTTGTTAGTAGACGGAATTTCCCCACTCTAGCCTTTGGTCCTGATAGAAGTTGGGCATCTGGGCTGTGGGGGTGCGTTTCTTCGTGAACAGAACAGTATGACTTTTGCTCGCATTGACGGACATTCGCTATGTTTGCACTAGACGAAACGGAAGTATCTCTGTAGGGGGTTAAAGCGTTTAACCACAGGAGTGTAGGGATGAGTTAAGGTTTGAAATGTTTAGGTGGAGTTTAGTATACTATAACACCTTTTTCACGCCTTACCCTACATGTCTAGCACGTATATCTATCCTCTTTAAGGGAACATATTCCAACCAACTCAAACACTACTGTTCCTAGCATACAAAAGATTTCATCGCTTCCGAACTAAGACATTCTACAGACACTCACTCCTTCAGTAATTTGGGAGCATATCCTATTGTAAGAAGCTTTATCTTCTCCTTCTAGTCCTTTTGGAAGTTTCTGGCCGGCGTCCAGCTGGCAAGAATGAATGACTGAGAGATTGGAGCCCACGCTCGACAGGAAGACAAGTTGCAGTCATTTGAATGGAATACTCTGAATGTTCACACTTATCAAATATGTGGGTTTAAATATATAATAGCTTTTCACACTTTAATACCAGAAAAAAGTTTTATGTGCATCATTCCTCTCACTTTCTTTACGCAGTCATCGATAAGCTGTTCTTACAAAAGCTTATATTTCTATCTGCTTTATTTTAATCCAGATCAACACTAAATTTTCAAATTTTGTTTTATTGCACGGTTAATTCCCAGAAATGTATTATTCCGCGCTGCGTTTCCTACCTCTTTCCCCTGATTGGCTAATGAACAACTTTAAATAATGACAAACCGGTGACACGTAAGGTTAGGAGACAAAAAGCAATATACTCTGTCATGATGAATACGAGCTGCTGTCGTCATATTCGAGGTTTAAAACGAAGAATCCTCCAATGCATTTGTTGAAAAAGCTTATAATGCTTTATACGGTTTATACAGTTATGAAAAAATAATTTGACAATTCATTTCAAATATATGAAAGTAAATGAAAAAAAGAAATATTTCGTGCCACGTAGCAGCCTGTTTCACAATAGCACCAATGAGAGATGACTAGTCATTTGATGTTATGAGATACGGGACAAGGCTATGCGAAAACAAACCTTAAGTAAAGTGGGAATAAAATAAGCTTCCGTAACAAGATATTTCTTACTCTTTATAATAGCGACTTAACACATGCAAATATTATGTTTTTTTTTGTTGTTGTTGTTTTTTTTTAAATTCGATAACAAAGAATCCCATTCAAATACTTAACGCCAAATAAATTACTTGGTATAAATTGTATGCTTAACGAGAACTTGTTTACTTCTTATGGTTTACGAATATACAACAGACTCTCAAAATAAAGAGGAATTGCTGGGCCAGATTAATACAGTACATATCTGTTTAAAGTATATTAAACTTTATTAAAACTGCTTCAAACTGTGTTTGACAAAATACAAATTAGCGAACATTATTCAATGTAAAGGGGCCTTTGTGGTGGGGGATTTGCATGAAACTATGTGTCCCATTCTTGAAAGATGCTGAACTTAAATGTCAAATGTTATATTTCATGGAAATTCATAGATCTTGTGTTTTATTTAAAATGTTCAATATTTATTCACTGAGTCTCAAAACGTGTATTTACAGCAACATCTCGGTATCAACTTCAGGCGGAATGTTATAGTTCCACTACTCATTACAGGTAAGTAGCGGTAAAGCAAGTAATACTGTTAGATTTATAAAATAAGTAAAATAATAGATTATGAAAGTAATTTTTGCACCAAGAATTTTACCACTTGAAGTAACATAAAACGTAGAGAGTAAAACTTAAAATAACGAAAATAAATTTGGTTCTGCTAGCCCTTCAGGATTAATTTTATCTTTGAAATACAGAGTTACCATAGCTTATGTTTAGTAAACGCCAGAATTAAAAGTATAACAAAGGTTGATACATCAAACGCAAACTCAAGTTTGCATTGTGTTCACTAGTTGGCACCACCAGTGTGGTGACTTCATAAAATGGCGTCAAAAGAGTGTCAGGTTGGTGCTACAGAGTTAATGGAAAGAGCTGAACGACCGCCTAGACACGTGTCAAATACAGACTGTCTCTACTGTCGAATGGTTAGGACTTTTCTCTCGGAGGTCCTGTGTTCGATTCCCAGCTATGCTGGGGATGTTTTCTTTAAACGGAATAATACCCTGTCCCCAACAGAGTCTGTAAGTATTCACGTTTAGAGTGAAAATGGGTGTGTTTGAAAATAGTAGTGAACCTACAGTTAAGGAGTTCTCAGAAGTCAGTCCTTAATGTGTCCATGATACTTATAAAAGATTATTCTTTTATTTATATAAGGCTAATTATGAAAAAATATAAACAGATATAGTCTCGGTATTTGTTTCCTTGTTAAGAGGAGCTGAAACGGGATTTTCATAATTTTCTTTTTTTATTTTCATGTTTTAATTGCATATGTATATTAGAATCTGCCACTCATTTTGGTATAACTGTCACAGAGGTACGCTAAGTGTAACTAGTTTAAAAATTGTTGAACATAATACTGCGTAGTAGAGTTTTAGAATATGTTGGTACACTTACTTGGTAATGCATTAATATCTTTGTAAATGTTAGTGTTAGAGAAGATATCTTTTTTATTTTGATCTCAAAGTTTTCCTTTAGCTACTCGCAGCTTTGGTATCCCTCTCACATTTCCTTCATGTGAGAGTTTCGAAAACTGCGAAATTGTGTTCTGGAAAGTTAGGTTAGTTTTCTTCTACT
Source organism: Hymenopus coronatus (assembly GCA_030762935.1). NCBI lineage: Eukaryota > Metazoa > Arthropoda > Insecta > Mantodea > Hymenopodidae > Hymenopus > Hymenopus coronatus. The sequence goes on along the minus strand of CM060882.1, from coordinate 99,811,423 downwards.
TTTATTTTAACTTTGAAAGTAATTTCTGAAGAAGTAAAATTACCTATACAAATACTACACTGTCTCAAACTATTTGACGCTAAGGGCTGACATTGATATCACACATTTGCACCTTAATAGCCTTTATTTTAACAAAAACGTTTAATGTATATGTATTAGTTGTTTTTTAAAATTTAAATATCACACTTTTTCAATAAAAGTTCATCAAAAATGTCATATCTTTCCTTCTAATGAGCAGAAGTATTAAATTTTTCATCAATCAATAGTAAAAGTATTGTTGAATATACAAACAAAAAAAAAACTTAGCTCATTATCTTAAATATTTTCAGAGATAATGGGTGAAACTGTAACATTGGCAAGATAGGACATTTCGACTCCCCTTAAGTAGAAGGGAAATAAGGAAATCCAATAGGCTAAACTACAGTCAAATTTTTTAAAAGCAGGTCGCCATGTGAAACTTTTGAAATTTAGAGCGGGAATAAAACGAGAGATAAGGGACGAAAGATCATTTTCAATTTCATAATATTTTGAGGACTTTAAAATTTAAACCAATAACAAAGAATATCTTGGAAACCGTTAGCTCTTAAAAAAAAATCTATACGTAAATTGTGTGTTTTAACGAGATCTGCATTTTTTGTGCAGAAAGTTCTTCTCCATCTCTTGCAGTTTACCAGTTACCTCGTATATAAGTTGTCCAGAATGAAGATATCTTCAGATGATCCCAAGAAAATGCAAGATATATATTTTGTTTGTCATGAAAATATATTATGCAGCGGTATTTTAATAAAAACAGTTAAAGCAATTTTTGAGAAAATCAAAATTCTTCGAATAATATTGCATATAAAGGAATGTTCCTGAAAATCTTCGTGTCGCATTCTAGGAAGATATTAAACTTAAACACTAACTTTGGTATTTAATCTACTTTCGTTCTTGAGCTCCACTAACCCTCGCCACATACGCGCGCGCGCGCATACACACATATACACACATACACACTAAAAATAGCATCGAATGTTTGGATAGAATTGCATTGTACATACGGGCTAGAGAAAGTAAAAATATGCTTACATAAATTAATGGAAAAAATCACTGTTATCTTCTATAGCAGCATTAGAAGCAATAACACATTTTTAATTATTTTTTCTTTTAATTTTGTTGTTGTTTTTGTTTGCTTTTTGTTTGTTTTTCTTTCATTTTATCTCAGTCGCTGCTTTGGTGCTGGCTTGTTTAACTATGTCTACTGCAAGCACTCTCTATATTCTATCTTTCTATGCTATCTTTTTTAGTCACTCTGTTTGCTGTTTTCATTCCTTCGAGAAGTTTGCTCTCATCCCTTTATGGGTGCTTTACGATTTCCGGGAACAAACTTCTGATAACGCGTCAATCCAAAAGTCGTATTTAATGCACTCTTGTCCCCTTAAAGTTGACCAACGTTACTCGACACCGCTTTAAACTGGTTAGCACATTTTACAACGTGCTTAAAGCTGTATGCTTACAATACGCTTTATTAAAGTTATCTATCTCAAAAAATAACACCATTTTGATGAAGGTGAGGCAATATTTATATCCTAACTGGCAACTTTTTGTAAATTTTATCCCATTTTGTGTAATTGATGTTCATATTTTTGTTGTATACCGAGATTGAAATCGCTGGGTGCAATATAATTATTCCCTGTGATTTTGTTATGTGTAAGTGTTTTAATTTTCTCTCCACGATTTTGTTCGTTGCAAACAAGTTTCGAGGTAACATGTTTATTTTCTTGGTTGTGAAGCCAATTATAAAAGAGGCTGTTCAAAAGGAAGGAAAGGGCACTCGGATACCATTATTAGTCGAGTGTGGTAGATTCAGCCTTGATTTAGAAACGCATAAATATTTACAGCAATTGAAGTTGTAAAAGTTAATCCAGAATAAATCACAATTGTACGAAGTGAACTCGATTGATGGATTATTTGAAAAATTACCGTCTAATATCAATAGTCTGAATCTACATAGCACACTAAGTCCAGCATAATGTCCTGAGATAATTCTAAAGAGACGTAATATGCTCCAAAGGTAGTTTGAAGCTGAAGTCTGCAGGGGAAAAAAAATCTGTGTTGCATTCATACGTCTTTCTCTACCTACTCTGCAAGTAAGCTATTCCTACAAAAGATTATTCTTCTATCTAATTGGTTTTACTAGTTAGTTCTTTATAAGCAGAACGGGAATAAAGGGATACACTAGATTAAAGCGAGGCTAAATCTTAAAAAGCCGATCGATATGAACAGCTGATGATCGGTTCGCTTTGCATTTCCAGAAAAACAAAAGAGGAATGAAAGGATGGGATTCTGTTGAGAAGACACATACGTAGTTTTAAATTTGAAACCAATAACAATGAATATCTCGGAAACGGTCAACTCTGCAACAAAAATGTATTTGACATAAAGCATCTGTTATAACGAGATCTACATTTTTGTGCAATAAATTTGTATTATCTCTTACGGCTTACCAGTTATGCAAAATTCATTCTGAATGAACAGGTCTTTAGAAGCTATTCCTAGAAAATTCAAGATATACTTCTTATTTGTGGTGTAAATAGCTTTTATATAGTTCATTTTAATAAAAACGTGAGAAACGTTTTTGAGGAAAACAATATTTTCAATGTTTTTCCATGAAAAGGGTAGTTCGGAATGGGGAGAGTAGTTGAATATTGAAACAATATCTCGTTAACTATACAAAAAGGGTATAGCACATAAATTGTGTGTTTTAAAAAAATCTATATTTTTTGTGCAGTAAGTTTTGTCTTTCTCTTACAGCTTACCAGTTATACTAAAGTCTTCCAGAATGAAAAGGTGCTCAGAGACTATTCCCAGAAAATTGAAGACTAACATTTTAACATGTAAATATCTGTAACATACAATATTTTAATCAAACTCGTTAGTCATTTTTGAGAAAAACAATTTTGGAAAAATATTTTATGTAAAGTGTAATTGGGGTAGGGGATTTTCTTGAAAATCTGCTTGTCATATACTTAAAAGATACTGAACTTAACTATTACCACACGTTTTGTTTTCGAGCTATGCTGTCCACAGACACATACACCCACCCATTCTTCTAAAAATGCCTTTTTTAATTCAAAGGTTCTTAAAACGTGAATTTTTAGTGAAATCTCGGTATTGGTGCCTTCTCTATTGCGTACGTTACTAGAGAAAGTAAAAATGAAATACATTTCCTGAAATTTAAAATATAAAGAAATATCCTCTGAAGCTCCTCTCAATCTGGAGTACTTTTAAATAAGTGCAAAGCGTAACAGATAGACACAATTTTACTGCGCAAAAATGTACATTTTGTTAAAACTCAAATTGTAGCCTATATAATTTATTGCATTAGTCCTGGTTATTGGTTTCAGTTTCAAAATATTTATAATTTTCTGATACGTGAATCTGTCCTGTTTCTTTTGTTTTATTCCTGGTCCTGCAAAAGGAACCGAATTAAATCACATAGCAACCAGCTTTTAAAGGATGTGATTATTCTGTAGCATGGGGTATCCCCCTATTTTCGTGCTACTTTAAAGACGCTAACCTTCTGTAGCAATAATGTGTTACAGAATAGGCATAAGTAGTTATGTGAACATATTAGATGATTTTTTCCCCTGAATCTGCATATATAGGAAGCTTTGCAATATAGATTTCTTCTTCTTCTTCTCTTCACGGTATGGGCAGATTGACCGTTCCGTCTCACAGTTGTTCCATCCACCTTTTTCTGGGTCGACCGACATCTCTCCTACCTTTTGGTTCATTTTCAAAATCAATCCTAGGCAGTCTTGAATCTGCTATTCTTTGAACATTTGCATCCACTGATTCTGATATTTTTCAAAATCGGAGTTTATTGATTCTATATTAAATTTTGCTCTTATATCTTCATTCCGGATTTGATCTAATTTTATACCTCCTTTTGTTTGCCTTAAAAAGTTCATTTCTGCACTTTGTAAACGGCTTTTCATTTTCTTTGTGGTAGCCCATGTCTCACTTCCATGCAGTAGTGTAGGAACCGCCATTGTTTTGTAAAACTTTAACCTAGTTTCCTTTCTTGTTTTATATCTCATTGTTTTATGTATAATTCCACATATTATTTGGAATCTTGAAACTGTTTTATTCATATCTCTTTCAGTTCTTTTCCAGTAATTGAAATTAAATCCTAGGTATAGATTTACAATGCAAATTTTTCGAATTGTGTAACTTATGTTAAATTTGATGTCCGAAGAGTTTAAAGAGATAAGTCAAGGTAATAATAATATATAATTAAATTAAAGATGCGGTACGATTTAAGACAGCTAATAATTAAGCGAAGACAATCGCTGCGGCCGGGGAAGTCTGCAGATCAGTAAGATTCTTTTGTTCTGGCTGAGAACAAAAGAATCAATGGATGATGTTGCTTAGTTGCCTTGAGGGTTTACAAGCAGGTGCATTCACTGTGGTATGTGTTATCATGTGCTAAGAAAAACATTTCAATTTCACGACTGGGCAGCATTCCAATGCCGGAAGGAAGAAATATGGGATACAAACTTTCAGAACTGTGTCCTGGAGGGCTTAAAAGATGTTAACAGCCAAAATGGTAATATCTAGTTATTAAAAATCGCGTGTGTTCCATTCACATGGCTTTCTCTACATCTCTACAGTGAATTAATTCTAAAAGTTTTATTCTTCCATTTACTTAATGCTAATCGAGGAAAAGTTTGCAGAAAGGGTCTTATTACTTGCTTCCTTGTAAGTATAAGGGAAATACAGAAGTACCATAGGTTAAAGTGACAGTAAAAAAACCGGTTGCTATGTGACTGAAGTACCTTTGTTTGTGAGATGAAAAATTCCCGTATGAGAAAAGTATGAGTATTTTAAAGCTGAAGCTAATAACGTGGAATATCTCAAAAACGAAAAAAAATGGATATAACATAAATTGTGTGTCTTAACGAGCTTAACATTTTGTATGGTAAGTTATTGTCTCTCTCTTGCTGTTTACCAGTTATGCAAAATTCCCCAGAGTTCATCTAGAATAAACATGTCTTCAGAAATTATTTCCAGAAAATTGAAGATATACATTTTATTTGTCATGTAAATATCTCAAATATAAGAGATTTTAATAAAAAATTTAGAGTCATTTTTGAGAAAATCAAAATTTTCTAAATTTTTTCCATGGTAAGGGTAGTTAGGGTGGGGGATTTTTTTGAAAACTTCGTGTCGCATCTTTGGAAGATACCAAACTTAAATACCAAGTTTGGTATTTAGCAGTCTTTTCGTTTTTGAGCTATGCTGTCCTCAGACACAGACACGTACACACGCAGACATTTTTCCAAAAATACGAATTCAGGAGGACCCAAAACACGTGTTTCCGTTGAAATCTCGGTATTTGGATGCAATATAATAACTCCTCTGTACACTATGTGCATAGTATGTGTAGAGAAAGTAAAAATCGCGTGTGTTGCACTCAGAAAATTCAAATTCACTTTAGTAAAACGGTTCTTCTAAACGTTTATTATTCTACATCATGTTAATCAAGAGAAACAATAGCATTTTTTATTTGTTTAATTGTTTGTTTTTTTTTGTCTTTTTTCACACAAGCCGTGTGTAAGACAGGAGTTGCATGAGTAGAATTGAACTGAAAAATGCGATCTTCCGGTCTCTAGTCAGTCGCTCTACCACTGAGCTACCATGACAACACACTAATTTACCATAATAGTTGGCTATCTATGCATTTTGGGACTTAAAAGTATTTACGACATTTTAAGTCACCATTGGGTTTGTCATCTCAAAATAATTTGAGATCACGTTGTTTTATTGGAAAATATACAAAGTCAGTTGAAAAATTTAATGCCGTGGATCAGTCAATTATGTATTTTGATGTTAATATTCAGAAGCTGAAAATACATTTTATAAGAAGTTTCAAATATTGAAAGTCTTTTATATTTGCAAGATGTAAATATCTCAAAACTCGAGGTAGCACTAAGTAATTACATTTTTTTAACAAAATGCGTATCATTTTGTCTGCTTTAAACATATCATTTTTGGAATTTTGTTAACAGAATAGAAGTATGAATACTTTTATAAATTATTTTGTTCTCCTTTATTCCTTTGCTTTTTTTCCAAAAAAATATATACAGAAGCTTCCCACTAAAATATTTAAAACATACCTACATTTAGTATAACAAAAAGTACACCTGATTTCCAATAAACGGGTCTACTCATCTATAGTGATAGATTAAAATGGCTAAATTAAAGATGGTTCAATGAACTGACCTCTTAATCACAATTTTTACTGATGTAATTGATGAGTAGAAGACTGCGTGTTTAGATATTTTTACTTTCTCTACACGTACTATGTACATAGTGTATAACGAAGGTATTGCATTCCACCCTAAAATTCCATACCGAGATTTCACCGGAAATATATGCTTTAGGATCTCCTGTATCACAAAAAAGCATTTTCAGAAAAAGGTCCGTGTGTCTGTGAACACGATAACTCAAAAATGTAAAGTCGGTAAAATACCAAACTTGGTATTTAAGTTCAGTGTCTTCCAGAGATAATATTCGAAGATTTCGAGAAATATCCTCCCACCCCAAAATAGCCTTTATATGGAACGTTTTTCGAAAATTTTACCTTTTTAAAAATGGCTCTTAACGATTTTGATTAAAATATAGTATATTAAAGACATTTACCTGACAAATAAAATGTGTATCTTGAATTTTCTTGGAATAGCCTCTGAAGATTACTTTATTCTGAATGTATTTTACGGAATTTTGCATAGTTGCTAAACCTTAAGAGATGGACAAAAACTTACCACACAAACAATGTAGAGCACATTAAAACACACAATTTTTATATGCTTTTTTTTCGTAGAGTTGATCGTTTTCAGCTTTGAAAAGCGTATACTTTTCTCATATAGAAATGTGTTAACTCCTGTCCATGGAAACAAAGGAAATTCAGTCACATAGAAACTAGTTTTTGACTATCACTTTAACCTATGGACTCCCTTATTTCGCTTATACTTCCAGGAAAACAAGTAATAAGGCTATTTCTGCTATTTTTTTCTCGATTAGAATGAAGTAAATAGGAGCACAAGCATTTTAACAATGATTTGTTGCAAAGATGTAGAGAAAGTCTTGTGAATGGAACACATCAGATTTTTTTATTTTAGTCAAAATGCTATCAGAATTTAAAACTAAGAATTGATTAAAAGGAACACCAAAGATATTGGACTTCCTCCATAACAAAAATGCCATTAATATCACTATGTATGGTCTTGATTATGCCGACATCAGTTTTCCCTTGTTTATGGGTGTAACTTAAACTTCTCAGTACTAATGCTTAAGCCTATTTTTTGAAGAAAGCCAATAACTAATATGCTTCAGAATTCTTTCCTATTAATAATATGCCATCTGAAAAACAGATACGGTTTCGTGAGGCAAACAGAAATCATATGGTTCTAAGACACTTTTCTCTGATAATTTGTTTAATGTGTGTTTGATACAACGGTTAGATAAGCAGTGTATTGTATGTTTCCTTGCAATTAACAGATTGGAGAAATACAGCATGATTTAAACGATTTTCAAATCTTTTAAGAGTAGATAGTACACATAGAATCTTGTCTCCACTTTGGCATGGGAATATGGCGTGTGTTTTGTTCTCTTTGCATTTTAGAACATTGCTTGTATTCTGTTTTTAACATTATTTATGTCACTATTAATCTAAAACCTCAGTTTTGTTGCCTAAATGGTAAGGGTCTTCGTCGCACATTATATAGCACTTTGTGACTTTGTGATTCGGTTAATTAACCTCAACTATCACCAGAAACTCCATTTACTTCAGGGACTTCAGTTATATTGGCTATTAACCATTTGTATGTAACCATAAATCTCAGTATAACTTTAGTATATCCAGTATGTAAAAATTAACAAACAAATAAAGAATTTATCTGTGTTCCGTTCACATAACCTTCTCTATATTTTTGTAACAAATTAGTTTTAAAAAACTTATTCTTCTACTTCGTGTTATTTGAGAGAAACGTTACCAGGAATGGTTTCATTTCTTGGTTCCTTATAAGCAGAAGGGAATAGGGGAACACGCTAGTCAAATCTTTAAAAGCCAAAAGCTTGCTATGTGATTGAAATTCTTCTCTTTGCATGTCCAGGAGTTGACAAATTCCTGTATTGACTGCCTCCGCGGTCCAGTACCTTCTCACCCGGAGGTCTCAGGTTCGATTCCAGACTGTGACGGGGGAATTTTCCTTTAATCAGAATTTTTCACTATCCCTCACAGAGTCTGGAGGTATGTATGTGAGAGTGAATGTGTGTGTGTGCTTGTCTTTAAATACAATAACTTAAAAGCGAAAAGTCGGTTAGATACCACGCTTGACATCTAAGTTCAGCATCTTCCAAGGATGCAACACGAAAGATTTTCAGAACATTTTCCTAAACTTTTTTTTTTGGAATCAGTGGACCTCAAAACATATTTCCAATGAAATCTCGATATCGAACTTTTGGATGGAGTATAGTAACTTCTCTGCCTACTATATATTTTACATGTAAATAAAAAAGCAGGTGTATTTTCAATATTTAAAGTACAAGTAGTCACCCTGAATAACAATGGCAATACCTATTTTATACAATAAAGTATCTAGGGAAGCGTGTTAGCTAAACTCTGCATAGGTATGTGTGACACATGACAATTTTTTTCTACTCACAAAAACGCTAATAATCCTCAAATTCAAGTTAAAGCTACAGAAGGAAGGTATGATTTGGCGAATAAAATCTAACAAATAGCCACCAAATCGTGATACAGGGTGTAACATTACGCGATTGAGGTTTACTTTTCTAGAAATAAACTTTAGTATATTCATATGACGTAATTGCAGCACGATCTTTCGAAGCACTGAGAATTCTCCAGCAACCAGAAAGTAATTCTGTTTTTCTCACACTTTGAGATATTTTTTATTTTGCTAGGCTTATAAAGTTTCTCTACTGTGTTTCCGAGACAGATCGTGATTGGTGGTTGCGAAACCTGTCACCAAGAGTTGGGAAACGCCGTTACCTTAACGTCTACTCGCTTTAACACCTCGGTGTTTCGGTCGACGAAATCCCGGACATCTCGCCTCACTTTGTCATATTGACAAGTAGAAAGAAAAAAAAAAAAGTGAACAGCAGACTGCCGCCCTGAAAATTGACACTTTGAGAGTAACCGTAGCCCTCAACAGTGAAGCGTGTGTGACTTCTCCCCCCTCGTAAAATATATAAATTGCTCGGGAGCCAACCCCAGGAAATATCGACCATTTTCTGGAAGGACAACCTCCCACAAGGCGACTTTAAAAATGCAAGCCTTGAGATACTAGAGCTAGGAGCGTCGCTTCCTATAAACAGTGTTCCAATTGTTCCTTTTTGAACCTATTTACTAATAAAGGGAACGCCAAAAAGTTGGTTTATTTGCTAGCTATCCCACTGGCTTTCTTATGGAACCTGGAGCTGAATTCACCAATAATTTCTGTAATACTAAAGCTAAACATTCGCACACGTGCTTTATATGAACAAATAACTCGAGTGTAAACTTTCAATTTATTATAATACTATAAAGATATTATACACTAATAAGAAAGCAATAAAAAAATGTAATATATTACACTGACAAAACCTTCTGTACTCATTGTTAAACTGTTCTTGAAAAAGCTTATTGTTGTGTCTAAAACTAAACTTTCATGAGGCTAAAGTCGGAAGTCGGGTTTTGGCCTATCTTCCAACTGCTGTACTATCCATCTCTGCCCATTACAGGCGTCACGAGTGGGAAGTGGTTAGTGCCTCGGCACCTCCTGGCTAGTTAATACGGTCCACGCAATCTAGAGTCGCTACTTTTCCCTCAAGTTGCTCTTCAGTTGACCCCTAGGGACTGAGTGCACCCTGGACCAGGCCTACCAGTGGGAGAAAATCCTCACGCCAGTCCCGGAAATCGAACCCTGGCTTCCCACTTGATAAGCAGCCGCGCTAAAGAGACGAGCCCGTTTTTCAGTCTACTTCATGTTAATCCAGATAAAAATGTTTTATTTTATGAGTATTTTCTTGTAGATAAAACATAAACGAGTTCATTAGACTTGAGCGATAGTCAAATCTTTCAAGAACTGATTGCTATGTGATGGTGTTGACATTCCGTTTTCTTTTCTTGTCCAGAAGAAAGATAAAGGAATAACACATTCCATTTGAGGAAAATATAAGGATTTTAAATTTTAAATGAATAACAAGGTACATTTCGGAAATGAATTCCGCAAAACAAGCTCTTGCTAGCGACCAACTCTCTTAACAATTTTACTACCGCTTTAGCCTAATGGATTCCCTTATTCTCTTTTTACCTACATTAAAGTATTAGCAAACATTAACTGAAATCATTTTATGTCGATTAGCATGAAGTAGAGAGATAAATAAGGTTTATATTTTGCTGTAGAACACAGAAGGTTTTATGAACATAACAAATCAGTTTTGTTTACCATTACACATCATTGGATTCTCTATAACTCCACTACCCATAATTACTTTTATATGCCTCTTCAATATATGTATATGGAAGTAATTGCAATGTTGACATCCTTGAGGTAAACTCAGAGACTTTATAGGTTCTCTATCTTAAACATCAGCAAGCAGGAAACATTGCCCTGTTGCTGGCAGAGAGGCTTAGTACCGAATGATCCAGACGTCTGATTACATGAGCTTCAGCTGCTCATCAGATTTACGAGAGAAGAATTTTTATGAACGTTTCACAGAGGGCAGATGAAGTTCGATTCTCCCAGAGGACATCTCGTCTCAAAGAAAATGACTCCAAAATCAAATTGCTGATTCTCTTGTGTGGCAAGCTCTTGTGCTAAGGAAGTCTTATTCTGCAATCACATGAATTTCGCTACCTGTTTTTCAAAAACACTCTTAGAAAATGTTATTCTTCTGCTTATTTTATATTAATTGAGCTAAACTTTGCAGAAATGTCTTTATGTAGTTTTTTTGTAGATACAAGGGGCTCAGCGCAGCAGCAATAGTAAAACATTTCAAGAGTGTCACCGTATGATAGAATTAAAATTTACTTTTTGTTTCCATGCACACGAGAAGCAAAATGAATAACGATTTTGCTCTTGAGAAAAGTGTAAGCAGTTGAATGTTTGAACAAATAGCAAAGGATATCTCGGAAATTGTTAACACCAGAAGGAGTTAATTGGAATAAATTATATGCCTTAACAATATCAAGATTTTTATGCAGTCAGAAATTGTCTATTTCTCACGGTTAAATAACTATACAAAGGTCATTCAGAGTGAAGTTGGCTTCACAGGCTAAACCCTGAAAACTTGAGTATATTTAATTAGTTTCTCTAGTACGTATGTACAGTCATGGAAAAAATGACTGAGCGCACTCTTGGAGCAGAATATTTCAAAGTCCCACTTCGTATAGCAGCTAGGTTTACAGTGGTCGCTATTTTCAATATGAAGCTAGACTTACCCAACAGTGTCTGCGACATACTTACAGCCTGTCGAACACATTAACAGGCTATGTCTTGCAGCGTGTTTCACATCTGTATTGGTTCCTGAAAAAGAATGCGACAACAAGCGTCATGCTGCCCATTCTTCGTTAGCCGATTAGCAAACAAACCCAAAAGTGTTTCTATCTGATGTATTAATCATTGGTAGTTAGTTATACATATAGGTGGAGCAACCCATTCCTAATCAACTGAATGAACCAATAAGCTAGTTCAGAGGCCATGAAGTCCCCTGAGCACGATAAATGAATCCTTACCATAAGAACCATGACTGGTATCACAGCGCATATATGAACGTGGCAGCAGACGCTTCTTGTCCCAAACAAACATAGCTCAGAGGTAACGCAACCGCTTTGAAAATTACCGAACCTAGGTTCAAACGTCTGTAACAGCATACATTTAGTCTCCCCTATTTATGTTCTATGCGGCCACCAGAGCGGGCAGCGGGCAGCTCCACAGTCCACTGCAAGGAAGTGGGCAAAGTTATATCGTGAAGAGGGGACATGTTGCTTCAAGGAAGGGCACTGGTCGCTCGCGTCTATCTACCGAGAATGAAGACAGTTCTCTCATGGCAGAGGTCGAAGGACATCCGTTTCTGACGGCCGCTGAACACAAGACTTTATCTTTATTCCCGGATAGTGCACGGACGGTTTTCAATCGCTGTAAAGATGCTGGAATTACATGTAGACGTGTGGCAGTGAAGGAAGTGGTAACAGAAGCCCACAAAATTGACAAGTTGGCATTTGCTGTACAGTACGAAAACTTCGAATGGAGCAAAGTAGTTTTCTCTGTACCGCAGATGCGAATTCAATTGTCTTTGTTTATAGCCCTAGTGTTACTCGATATGATAATTTGGCCACTCCTATTCTGGAATTCTAGAACATGTTCTGCTTCTAACTGCCCAAGAGCGTTATCCTGAAGGTATTATTAAATTCCAACAGGATAATCATTCGGCCCACAAGTTGGCCGAAGCTCACAAGTGGTTTTCGGAACACACGAATATCTTAGAGCAGATACAATACAAAGTCAGCAGATCTCAACCCGATTGAACATGTTTGGGCGAAAGTATAGCAGAGGCTTTCTCGAGGTCCCAGATTGAATAATGCTACACAACTCTGGTGTGCCATGACAGACACTTGGGATTCACTAGCAAATTACAATTAATTTCAAATGCTAGTGGATTCCATGACCCAAAGTTTGAGGGCAGTGATAGCAAATAATGGGGACCACACAAAGTATTAGAATTTGTTTTCCCTTGTTTTATTAGCCTTTTGTTGTATTTAAAAACAACACGAGATCAGGTTGAAGCATTATTTTCCCCTAGTTTACGAGAACAGAAAATAGAATATTTCAATTTCACACTGTGAATGATTTATACAAAGTAATCTACATCGGTTGTACGGAGTACTAATATGAACCAAAGTACGAAATAATAAGAAATATCTATGCAGGCTACTGGGTTCGAACCTACGTTGGGTAGTACACAGAACTTCAAATGGAGCACGTTAAGACTGAGCCATTTCCACCTCGGAGCATTCCTTTCCCTGTTTATAATTAACTGTAGCGGACAGCTTAACTATCAAGGTTTGGCTTATTTTTTTAGCGTTTTTATGCATATTAACGAAAACGGTTATTTTGATTGTCCTCTGGTTGCTATTTTACGCTATAAAGCAATAAACTGCGTAAAAACATCCTGTATAAACGTATATTTTGTAGCATAGTGAACGTGCACGTGTAAACCCAGCTTATGTAACATCGTGTGCTTCCGTAAGGCCGAAGCGATACTTTGAAATGTTACAGCGCTCAATCATTTTTTCATGACTGTACATACAAGGTACATAGTAGCTAGAGAAGGTAATGTATTTCACCAAAAAATTCGAGGTTGAGATTTCACCGGAATTAAATATTTTAAGGTCCCCTGGGTCAAAAAAATTTACTTTCTATTCTATTCATTTATACTTTCTACATACAATGTAACACTAGTAGTTAGAGAGGGTATTGTATTCCATCCACTGGCAATATATGTTTGCACTGGAAATTTTCACTGAAAAACTGTTGGATATACTATTTTACTGGACTAAAAACTGCGAGAGACAACTGAACATGTGATCATTAACGTGTAATAAAGACGGTGATTTAAAAAAAAAACTCAAATTTAAGTTTACTTGACTCAGATATGTGTTTAAAACAGACTTACCTTTTTTATTGCATGTCTTCGTCTGTCTCTTATGCTACAGCCTTTATACAAAAGTATACGAAGTTCTTTCCTAATAAATAGTATTTCACACTATACTCTCAGAGAAAATTGTTGGTACATTTTATTCGTTATTATATATCTTAAAACAAGTTACTTTAATCAGTTTCCATGTAAAGGGTACTTTTGAGTGGTAAAATGCTCTTTATAATTCTAGTATCGCGTATTTGGAGGATGCTGAACTTAAATATCAAGTTTGTTATTGAACCGAAATTTCGGTTCGTGCGTGCGAACGGAGGGACTTTTTCTAAAGGCGTTCTTTTGGTGTTCAGGAGACACTATAACGTGTGTTTACATAAAATCTCGGTATCGAATATTTGGTGCAATACAATACTTTTATGGGAAATAAAATGTACTTCTTGAATTTCTGAAGTCCTCTTCATTCTGAACGACTTTGGCATATTTGGTAAATCGTGAGAGATAGACCAAATACACAATTTTCCTTATACAATTCTTTCTAGAGTTAACCATTTCCGGAATATTCATTATTCGTTTCAATTTTAAAACACTTGAAACTTTTCTCATATGAAATGTGTCAACATCTAGCCATGCAAAGAGAATGAATTCCAATTTCATAGCAACAAACTTTTAAAACATTTGACAATCGCTTTAGCCTATTGTATCCCTAATTTCTCTTCTACTCGTAAGGAAATAATTAGACAATTTCTGCTAATGTTTATGTGTGAATCAGAGAGAAGAATAAGCTTCTTAAAATAATTTGTTACAGAGAAGTACAGAAAGTCATGTGAGTGGAACACAGCTTTTATTTTCAGCTATTTAAAATATATTTAAACTAGGAAGATTCAAAAGTTAAATATTTCACCCAATATAGTTTTTTTATTCCCATTGTTCATTTCTTTGGTCTCTTGATTCTTATTTTAATGTAAATAGTTTGCCATCAATATGGAACATGCTGAATTCGAACATGGTATTAATAATGAGCTATTCAAAGTCTAATTATGTCAAAATTGTTCATTCATAACCCATAAATGTGCTGTATGCGATCATGTGGCCCAGCATGATACTAGCAAATATGTAAATAACCAATCGAGGTTCTTGCGTGCCCCAGTTTGATAGCTATTGCAGCATGTATATCCGATACCATTCAACAACATTGCGCTCGCTGTTTTTTTTCTGTTCATCACACATTTTGTTGAAAGCGGTTTATCGTTTTGCAGCCAATATGCATTCTGTAGCGAATATGTAAACAACGAACGAAAACATAAATAGTATAAAGAACAAAGCGATGTGTGTGTACATAGCCTACATTATTGGTTATCTGATTTGTGTAGGCTCGCTGGCTGGACACATGCCCCCCCATACATTTCCATTGTTCCTGTTAAAGAACGGCCACGTACAGACAGCAAATTGATTCTAGGCCGGCTTATCGTTGTTATAATTTTTGTTCTAAGTAATTGATTTATAGGTGAGAGTATCAATTTCCCGCTGTTTAAAATTCAGTGGGAGAGCGAGAGAAAGAGCTCCAGGTGCTATGGACAATAATTATATCGTTATCCCCTCCTATAGCATTTGTTTATTAGCTGCGGGCACAAAATATCTATTACACGTTGCAAGACAAGCGAGATATATATGATGCATGTGTTACCTACACAACAAACATATGATAGCCTACCTCGAGACTCTGTCCTGTAATTATAAATACATAAGTGAGACAAGATGTTTTTGGAGAGGTAGAGTCAAACTGAAAAAATCTGATGTGTTCCATTCACATGACTTTCTCTACATCTCTGCAAGAAATTATTGTTAAAAAGCTTATGCTTCTATTTACTTCATGTTAATCGAGAAAAAATTAATCTTATTACTTGCTTCCTTGTAAGTAGAAGCGAAATAAGTGAGTACCATAGATTAAAGAGATAGTCCAAAGCTGGTTGCTATGTGACTGAAGTTCACAAATTCTTGTACGAGAAAAATATGAGTTTTTTAAAGCTGAGACGAACAACACGAATACCTCAAAAACAATCAACCCCACAAATAATATATATAGCATAAATTGTGTATTTTAACGTGATCTACATTTTTTGTGTGGTAAGCTTTGTCTACCTCTTACGGTTTAACAGTTATGCAAAGTTCCGTAAAATTCATCTAGGAAGTCTTCAGAGACTCTTCCCAGAAAATTAAAAATATACATTGCATTTGTCAGGTAAATATCTTTAATATACGACATTTCAATTAAAATCGTTAGAGCCTTTTTTGAGAAAATCAAAATTTTTGAAAAAAGTTCCATGCAAAGCGTAGTCTGAGGTGGGTGATTTTTCTCAGAATCTTACTAAACTTAAATACCAAGTTTGGTATTTTACCGACTGTTCATTTTTGAGTTATCGTGTTCACAGAAACATGCACGCATGGACACACACACACACACACACACACACACTCACACACTCACACACAAACTCACATGGAACTTTTTCCCTAAAACATATATTTCCGGTGAAATCTCGGTATCGAATTTTTGGGTGGAGTGCAATACCTTCTCTATACACTATGTGCATTGTGCGTATAGAGAAAGTAAAATTTACTTGATTCCTTGTAAGTAGAAGCGAAATAAGTGAATACCATAGGTTAAAGAGATAGTCCAAAACTGGTTGCTATGTGACTGAAGCTCTTTTGTTTGTATGTACATAAGTTGACAAATTCCTATATGAGAAATATAAAATATGGTATTTAACGGTCTTTTAGCTGTCAAATTATGGTGTCCACACACACACACACACACACAAACACACGACTTTTTTTTTTTTTTTTTAGACTCGGGGGATCCCAAAACATATATTTCCGGTGAAATCTCGGTATCGAATTTTTGGATGGAATACAGCCCTACTATGTACTATGTACATACGTGCTAGAGAAAGTAAAATGCAATTCAAAGCTGGCATTTAAAACCACGATCTCGTGGTCTCCGTTACGTTACTCTTGCTGCTGACCTAATAACATGTCTGCAACTGATTTGCGATTTTCCCGGTAAACCACAAGGGGATCTCAAATTATTTTGAGATGACGTTCCCCTATGGGGACTTACAATGTTGTAGCTGCTGTAAGTCCCGGGCTTCATAGTTTAGCCAACTACTAAGTCAACCATTGTGATTTAATTGTTTCTCTCACAACAGTCTTGTGTAGGTAATGAATTGGTAAGTTGATTAGAGCAGGAGATCCGTGGTTCAAACCCCGGCTGTGGCATTGCATTTTCTAATCTGATTCTACCTATCCAACTCCATTTGTTTAACATCTTTTTAAGGGCTATTAAGAGCGCAATTTAGTCATGTTTTATATTATTTATATTTATTTTAATCATGTACGCTATGGTGTTGAGTTTTAGATGACATGATTTACTGATATTTTATTTAATTTTTATTTTCTCTAGTACGTATGTTCAATATACGTACTAGGTATAGAAGGTATTGTATTTCACAGAAATATTTGTTATCTGGATTTCACTGGAAGTTATTGGTTTTGAAGATCCCCTGAATCCAAAACAAACATTTTTACAAAAAGATTTGAAAAAGAAAATGAAAAGTCTAAATTTAACTCTAATATGGAAAAATTCATGCAAAGAAGCATGGTCCAAGCGACATTTGCGAACTGGGATGAATGGGTTTGCTTGATTGACTGATATTCCAGATTTTGAAATTCATTCAGAGCAGAGTAAACCCTTATTTTCAAAATACAAGCTATTAGGGGTATAAATGCATATATCTGTATTGGTAACTAAGAACAACATAATGAACAACGTTATATCAAAGTATGCTTCATTTGCGGACATATAATTTGACACTTTAACAGCAGTATATTTTCAGGTTGGTTAGTACCTCCTCGTAGGCGTGGCACACACAACACATACGTGTTTATTCTCCCTGAGACCGCGGGTCAGAAGACGTAATCTTGATGGGCAGACCTCGCAATAACAAATATTGTATCGGTACTAAGTATGTACTTTCTGCAATACCAATGATCTCACACTAGCTGCGTCAGCAGGTCAGGTAGTGAATTGTGAAAATGGAGATGCAAAAGCTGAGTATATAGCAGGCATTGTATTTTTCGTAACGCATTGCTGAACATCAAGTATCTATAATTGATTTCTGGAAGAAGTGTTTGTTTATTTTTTATTAAATATTCATCTGCATGCCCAGGCATTCAGACATTAGTGCATACTATTAACACACTAGTTTTACGTTTGTTTGGCATTATAATATAGTGATAATTATTACAATAAATAATGATAATATATCATATGCACTTAAATTTTGTTTTAGAAATAGTCATTGCAGTCAAATGTCATTAAAATAATTTTAAATTACTACATTTGACCGTCTAAATTATTTTTAGAATTTTTCTGTGCTCAAAATTAGTACATATTAATTACACTATTTATTTATACATCTATTTGGTTTAGATATCCATGGATTTAATATATTTATAAAAACTTTGTGAATATCAGAATATTAGTTGTTGATTGCTGGCAGAAGAAGTGTTTGACAAAAAAAAAAAAAAAAAAAAAAAAAAAAACATACTGAAGTGGATACTCATATGGTAGCTAATCAAAACATCTCTATTTGTACTGCTAATATCCTGTATAGCAAAGGTCGAAACTTTATTAATGTAATGGATGATGAATTGGTTTAACCCAGAACAAGCAATGACTGCTTGTATTAATTCATAACATTATGATTATTATTTCGTAATTTGTCCCCATTTGCACGTAACATATCTGCTCTAGTTGTTTCCCTTTGGATATGAAATTGAGTAAGCAGAGCTTTCTAAAATTAGTTTTGAGATGTTCACTTATATTTGTGTTATAACGGTTTACTAATTTCAGCGTTTATAACTAGTGGCTGTTTTTCATAAACATAGTTTGTTACTTTATGCGTGCGTTTATATAAGGTACATCTTTGGCACATTTTATACATATGAGGACAACCTTATCATTTGTATTTATTTTCCGTACATAGGAGCAACAAAGTGCGTTACGCACAAAAACTTGCAAAACAGTCCACGAGCTTGATTACTCTTATTTGGCAAGCCGTTCTGGGTTTGTACCTGTGACTGAATATCGTGGAAAGGAACGAGAGTCCATGAAGGCACGGTCGAACGAACGTTGCTTACACTGCCTCTAAGGAAGCAAATATCGGCATTGACTATACTTCATAAACATGAACCGCACATAAAATGCATTCCCATACAAGGTAATTAGCTGCAATTATTTCGTTTTCGTTTTATCACTTTTGTTATACATGCAATTGTTTTCTATTAAAATTCATCAGAACAGCTCACTTAACATGTTTATAGTTTCTTTGTAGACTTAGGCATGATAGGGTATACAACGGAAGACACTTCGCGAATTACAACTTACTTGAGATCTATTGCAGCTAACACCTCTACCCCAGAACGTAGTGAGGAAGTGACTCAAACACAGGAGGCTACAGGTAACAGATAGACAGGTCACAGAGACGCGTGGAACATCCCAATATTCCTTGCATACTGGATCCCAGAAGACCCGTCTAAACAGGAGCCCTTTAGTGTCTACGGGCATATCCTACGGGCATGCACGTTATCTGTCTATAAGTGTCACATATCACGAAACCTTGTAAACACATCAAAAATAGAAAGTGTGGGGATGAAACGGAAATGAGGGAAAGGAACTGCAATAAATGAAAAACCACCCCAGTGAACCCATGCCTATCAGGAAAACCCACGAAGAATCTAAAGTCAGATTAAGATACAAACCACATAGTTTATCGCAGAGCCAGCTCATTCGCTTATTTATAAACAAGTAGTGTTCCTAGCTGAAATACTGAAACGTTTATTCATTAAATACATCCAGTGGTATTGACGCAGTAAATGAAGCAATTGCATTAACACATCAAATACACGTGTATTTATTTGACATGTTTCATGTTTAATTCATGTTTACTTATTCATTCAGTAGTTGTTTTCCAAAGAGTCATCTAAAACACACGTTTTGTTAAAAGTATAAGCTCATGATAAAGCCAACGAAGTTGGTTATTTGAAATTAATTAAATCCGACGGTTGAACAATGCAATTTACCTTTTAGGGTATTACAAAACAATGTTTTACATTTGTTCTTTCATACAAGCCATGTGTAGAACAGGAGCTGAATAGGTAGAGTCAGACTGAAAAATGCAATGCCATAGTCGGGATTTGACCGGATCTCCCGGTCTCTAGCCATTTACCCTCCCACTGAGCTATCATGGCAACATGCCGGCATAGTGTCGCCCTCCATGGTGTAATGGTTACCATGCTAACTTCATATACCCAAGGTCGCGGGTTCAAACCCGGGTGTAAAAATCCTTAGCATGGTTTCCTTCGGTAGGGAAGTAAAACCGCGTGTCCCGTGTCGTAGATTTACGGCATGTAAAAGAACCTCAAACCTGATAGAGAGGCCTCTGAGCAAAATTATGCGGTCTTTCACGCCCAATTTAGAATGGGACGCTGAGAACCATAGCAGTTAAAGAGCGTCCATAAATAACACGCCATTTCATTTGCCGGCATAGCATTGAATTTCTATACTGACTCGCATATTTCCCGGTAAACCACAAGGTAATGTCAAATTATTTTGAGATGACAACCCCAATGGTGACTTACAATATTGCAAGTACTTTAAGTCCCAGGTTTCATAGTATAGCCAATTATTATGCTGAATTGGTATTGACTAAATTTAATGTATTTTAATTAAATCATTACCAATTGACCATGATAGTTGACTATATTATAAATCTGGGACTTAAAGTACTACATTGTAAGTTGCCATTAGGGTTGTGATATCAAAATAATTTGAGATCACCTTGTGGTTTACGAGAAGCATGCGAGTCAGTTGGGAAATTCAATGCTATGCCGGCATGTTGCCATGAAATCCCGGCTATGGCATTGAATTTTTAAGTCTGACTCTACCATTTTTTACATTGTTTTTAAACGTTTAACATAAAATAAGAATACAGAATGTGATAACATCGTAATTCTGGCGACATTTCGCCCTCTAGTAATATTCCCGTGAAGCCTGTTTCCTTCTGCGACTCCCATCTTCCCGCAACCGGAAGAGAGCTGCTTGTCTCCGAAGAGTAACCGAACCCAACCGCATATACTGTTCCCCTCCCCCTTCTTAACTTTCCTCATTTGCATCCCCTACTTTCTTGATCTCTATGGACTCTGTGCAAATTACTTGACATGGTGATACCAAGCCTCTGCAGATTTATAGTTGGAGTGTAACCGTATTCGAATCATGCTGGTAATTATGTGTCGGCTGCAGCTTAAATTTGTAATCTGTATATTTATTTCAAAATATAAAATAATAAATAGGAAAACAGAACTACAGAAGTACTAATAAAATAAATCATTGAATTTAGGATAGGAACATCAACCATTGGTATTGCTTTTACATTAAAACAACTTAAAGAAAAATCTGAAGTGTTTCAATCACATGATCTTCTTTCCTGTTCCGAAACAAACTTATATCGTTTTATCTGCATCATCAAAAACATTGGCAGAATTGTTTTATCGTTTGCTTCTTTGTAAGTAGAAAGGAATGTTACAGGCTAAAGCAATAGCAAAATCTATTAAGAGCCGGTCGCAATGTGAAACAATTGAAATTCAGTTATTTTAGCTTGCTAGGAGTAAACAATAGAAAGACAAAAAGATAGATACTTCCCGTTTGAGAAAAATTTAAGGACCTAAAAGCTCTGAGAATCTAAAAACGATTAAATCTCCAAAAAAAAAAAAAAAAAAAATGTAAGGCCACGCCATGGCCGAGTGGTTAGATTATTCGCCTATCAACTAGACGGCTCGGGTTCGATCCCAAGCGGTCGCATGTGAGATTTGTGTTGGGCAAAGCGACGTAGGGGCGGATTTCTCCGGTTTCCCCCGCCATCGCATTCCATATATCATCTGTGCCATCGCCTGCGGTGCCACAAGTAGCAAAACCGGGCGTTAATTAGTATAAAAAACGAGATAGGTATACATTTTTGTGTAGTAAGCTTTTGTCTATCTCTTACGGTTTACCAGTTATACAAAAGTTATACAGAAGCCTCCCAAAATGAAGAAGTCTTCAGCGGCCATTCCCAGAAAATTCAAAATATATATTTCGTTTATCACAAAACTGTTATAAAAATATGGCATTTTAATCAAAATTATTTGAGCCATTTTTGAGTAAAGAAAATGTATCCATAAATGTTCCATGTAAAGAGTAGTTTGGGGTAAGCGATTTTCTCGAGAACCTTCGTGTTGCATACTTGGAAGATACTGAACTTAAATAGCACGTTTGGCATTTAATCTAGTTTTAGTTTTTGAGCCATACTGCCCAAGGACCACATGCACATACGAATATGTTTATTAAACTGCTTTTTCGATTCGGGGAGTTTCAAAATAGTTATTTTTCCCCTGAAGATTTGTTATAAAATTTTTCATTCATTATATACATTGTACATATACACTAGAGAAAGTAAAAATAGATAAAATTTAGAAATACATATTGTGTTTACAGATTTCACTAAATAGATTTAAACTTTAGGATATATTCTAGTAAAGAGCATCTACCATATGTTACTGAAGCAATAAAAAATGTATATAGTTACAATAGGCGATTTAAAAAAGTTGGGATAATTAAAGCTTTTCACTTTGTTTAATACATACATTTATACGAGATTTTAGTAGACCCAGAAATAAGATTCGAGAATAAAACATGTATAAATAATTTTTTGTTTGCATACGATCTGATAATATCCAGAAAAATTATTTTCAAGAAATCTTGTACGAGTTAAATTGTCACAAATTATTCTAGAGGACCGAAGTCTAGAACAACTATTCATTTTTAAATATTTAGAACGTGACACTAGTTTTAATGTAGAAAGGGATACTGGTTTTAAAATAAGGAAATATCAGTCATTTTGCGGAGCTATAGATACGTTTTAAAAACAAAATAAGAAAAGAAACTAAAATAAAATTCTAGAGTTATGTCAATTCTTACAATGTTGTACGGTCTAACAAACTTGGAGTTCAACGAAATAAATATATACACTTCAGGTGACAAATAAACGCTCGCAAGTATTTAACGTGTGAAGATATTCCTTTGTGCGTTAAAAGAGTAGCAAAACTCAACGGGATTATTTGAAGTTTCAACCCTCTAATGAAAAACTCTCGATATAAACCTCTGATTTATCCCTCGTAATTAGGATGACCCGACCATCGTCTCCGCTGATAAAAAGTCTCTCTCTCTCTCTCTCTCTCTCTCTCTCTCTCTCTCTCCCTCTAGTTCCTCCTATGACTGGTTTAACGAAAATAATCCCGTTGAATTCTGCAACTTTTATTGCACGAAGGAATGTCTGCACACGTCAAATACGGGACAGTTGGGGCACCTGGTAGAATGAGTGACGGAAGATACTCACCACTAGCAAGAAACTACCAAGCAAGAGGACTATGAAATGTTGGACGTCCTAGGAAGTGTTGGTTTAATTTTTTTGTAAAACTGGAGTAAACAATTGCCTAATTCTTGTGGTGGTAGTGATATATATTTATTTTGTTCATATAGTATGACACATTGTTAATATATATATATATATATAGATATATACATATCTATAGCTTATATTTATAAATTCTTATATTTTTAGGGTGATATACTGCAAATTGTAACCGATTTTTTTTTTTTTATTTTATGTAACATATTTTAATGTTCAAGTCATTTCTTTCTAGACCTCTGCTATCGGCTGTTGCAATAGCGAGCGATGGCATGTTTCTCGGAGGGTATGCGCGGTTAGGTATGAGAATGAAGCCCCAGCTGAATCAGAATTTCTCAAACCGGACGTTGTGAGCGCCCAGTACAATATGGATGGCGGAGTGTTTCCATTGTCTGTCTTGACTGCATAAACAAACCGATTGTCTCGCTGATTCGGCGGAGAAGTGACCAAATTTCAGTACAAATAACCTGCGACTAGAATCCCCAAGAACAGTGGATTTTTGTTCAAACTGAAGAACGTGGTAAATGTGACATGGTCATTCTCTTATATGAGGGGGGGGGGGAATTACAACGTTAAGCGACAGTAAAATTCAAAACATGCTGAAAAGTCTTATTGTAACTGTGTTCCGGGAGATTGTAACTACCGGGTGATCCAAACACGTCCAAACCGGTTGCGCAATGTCTTGCCTGTCCGTGCTCTCGGTGCTCGTTGCCGTATCATATAACGCCGCAGATGAAACCTTGCAATATTTTTAAAACTAATTTTAAAGACTTTAATTATCAATTTTATTAAAGGAGATGATGAAACTAGCCACCGCTGTTGTCCATACATTTTAGGCCCTCTTTAGGAATCTATTCATCACTCGCCGTAATTCTCGTTATGCTTTAAGTTACCACAGGGAGTTAGGTCGGTGGGCCGAGGGGACCACAAATCTCTACTAATTTTTCTGTCCTGAAACACACTTTCAATTGTTCTCATCGAAGATTGACTGTATGAGAGAAAGAAAACCGGAGGCCAAATTTTATTCACGCATGTATGGACGTCAATTGTTCACTCGAAAACAATTGGGCTTGGAACTCTTTCTCCATTAATGGCGCACCATAACCAATTTTTTCGTCATGAAGGGGTATTTCATGAACAATATTAGGTTTCTCAGGTTCCAGTTACGATTATTTATGTACACACATATCCATGAAGGTGGAACCAAGCCTCGTCCGTGAAAAATGTTATGTGGGCAAAATTTGCCATCGTATACACTATTGAGAGTCCCTCGTAAAATACAAATCGTAAATAAAAACACGCTGTGCAGTAGAAAATAAATGCTAAGCAATAACACACTTTGTTACTAAGTACAGGACAAAACAATAAATCATGCTGGTAATAACTCACTCTCACGACATGACCGACGGCTCAATACTGCACTTTCGGAGCAGATTAAAACAAGTCAGCACCGTGACCTTGTGTTCAGAAGCTGTGTGCCATGTTTCCGTGTGTGCAATGGAAAAACATTGCGCAGCGGTTCGGATGTATTTGGGTCGAACTGTAATTGCAAATTAAAATAAAATAAAGAAAAGATACCTCGGCAATAATGTAAACTCTTTTACGCATATGAACTTTCAGTGTTGTATATTTCTATTTTCTTTAGCACATATGTACAATGTATATAGTAGGTAAAGAAAGTTTTGCTTTTCATTCAGGAATTTAGAACCCGAGATATCACCGAAAATGCACGTTTTAAGGTTTCCTGTATCCGAAAAAGCACTTTTACCTTCGCTACATTGAAATGTACATAGTGTATAGAGACAGTATTGTATCTCGCCCAAAAATCAATATCGAGATTTCACCGGAAATACTTTTTTAGTGTCCCCTGTAAAAAAAAAAAGGTTTAGAATAACGTCCGTATATGATTGCAAGTCCGTGTGCCTGCACACGATATTTAAAAAACAAAAATTCGATTAAATAAAAAGGTACTTAACGTTGGTATCTTCCAAGAACGCGCCACGAAGTTTTTGAGGAACATTTCATCCTAAAATTGCCTTTATATGGAAAAAAAATCAAACATTTTGATGTTCTCAGAAATGGCTAAAATCATTTTGATTAAAATACCATATATTACAGATATTTACATGACAAATAAAATGTATGTCCTTAATCTCGGAATATCCTCTGAAGAGCTCTTCATTAAGGATGACTTTTGCATAAATTATAAACTGTAAGAGAGAGAGAGAAAAAAAAACTTACCACACAAAAAGTAGATCGCGTTAAAATACACAATTTTTCATGTGCACTTTTGTTGTAGAGTATTTCTTGTTATTGGTTTCAATTTTGCAATATTTAAACTTTTCTCAAAAAGTAAGTTGCTCTTTTATAGCTCTTTCCTTTTACTTCTGAGTATGCAAAGAGAACCGAATGTCGATTGTTTTGCATAGCGGTCGAGTTTAAAAGGCTTTAACTATCACTTTAGTCTAATGTATTCTAATTTACCTTATACTTACAAGTAAGCAGATAAAAGGAAAATTTATGTTAAAGTTTTTCTTTATTAAATGATGTAGGTAAAAGAGTAGTTATTTTGTAAGAATAGTTTGCGAACAGGTAGAGCAAGTAATGTAATCTCTAGCCTGCATGTACAATATACATCGTGGATAGAGAAGGTATTGAATTCCACCCAAAAACTTTATGTCGAGATTTTACCGGAAATATATGTTTTGGGGGTCCCCTGCATCCGAAAAAAGCATTTCTGGAATTAAGGTCGGTGTATGTATGTGTGCGTGTCTGTGTACAGCATAGCTCAAAAACTAAAAGATTGTTAAATACAAAACTTAGTGTTTAAGTTTGGTGTTTTCCAAGGGTGGATTTTTAAAAATCTCTCTACTACAAACTACCTTTTACATGGACACATTTTGAATTTCTAAAAAATGGCTAACGATTTTGTCTTAAAATCTCGCATATTAAAGATATTTACTGTCCTAATAAAATGTCTATCTTGAATTTTCTGGGAATAGCCTCTGAAGACCTCTATTCAGGATGAATTTTGCCGAATTTTGTTAACTCTTTCCGTAAGAGTTAGAAAAAACTTGCTTAACAAAGAATATAGGTCCGGTCAAAACACACCATTTATGTCCTTTACGTTTTCGTTGTAGAGGTAACCGTTTTCAAGATATTCCTTGTTATTGGTTTCATTTGTAAAGTACTTATACTTTTCTCAGGCAGGAAGTGTCCGGTTTTCTTTTGCTCTGTTTCTTTTGCAATCACAATCGCATAACGACAGCTTTTAAAACATTTGCCTATCACTTTAGAATAGTGCATTCCTTTAGTTCTCTTCTAGCTATAAGGAACTAAGTAATAAGAACATTCTGCTAATATTTATAGGAAAAAGGATAATCCTTTCTAGAAGTTTGTTTTTAAAGCAGCTAGAGAAAGACATGCGAGTGTAATAAGTGAGCCTTTTTTATTCTTTGTTATTACGTTCACTGTTTGCCTCTAGAGAACAGAAGTTAGAAGTTATAAGGAGTAAGTATACTTTTTTTACGCCCTGTATTTTTATGCAAACTCAATATATTTCATTCAGCCTTGAAAATAACAAAGACAGACGGAAAATTAAACATGTTAGCAAGTTAGCGCGGAGTATTACACGAGCCATTAAGGTTGCATGTGCATTCGTGTTGAATACAGGCTTTGACTGGAGAAAGGAAATAGAAAAGAGGGAAGTGCACACCTTGAAATAACCCTCAGAGTTGCAAATGTGGGCAGCACTCGACGAACTAGCTCGCAATAAGAAATAAAACAGCATTTGTCCTATGCTCTATATTAGCGTAGAACGTAAACCGACTGTTTTATCCCTGAGGCACATCGGCGACAGCTCGTACATTTATCTGAGTTTCTCTCTCTGGACACGCAAACTAAATCGATGGTTAACCATATAATAGTCTTCCTTATGAGTACCCACTTAGTTTTTCGTGATATGCTGCAATTTTTACGATTTGTTTTCCTGCGACACGCGATGAAATTTTTTTATTGTGCTTGCTCGATCTTCATTTACGTCATTCTTCAATTTATAGTCAGTATACATGATACTGCTGTGGCATGCACACAGTTCATAAAAATCGGATGTGTTCCATTCACATGACTTTCTCTACAGCTCCATAACAAATTATTGTTATAAAGCTTATGCTTCTATTTAATCGAGAAAAAAATAGCAGAAATATCTTATTACTTGCTTCCTTGTAAGCAGAAGCGAAATAAGGGAGTACATAGGTTAAAGTGATAGTCAAAAGCTGGTTGCTATGTGACTAAGGTTCCTTTGATTGCATGGACAGTAGTTAAGACAGTATAAGATTTTTAAGCCTGAAATCAACAACAAGGAATATTTAAAAAATGATCAACTCCACGAAAAAAACATATATGTCATAAATTGTGTGTTTTAATGTGCTCTTCATTATTTTTTTTGTGGCAAGTTTTTGTGCAGGTCTTACGGTTTAGCAGTTATGCAAAATTCCGTAAAACTCATCCAGAATAAAGTAGTCCTCAGAGGCTATTCCCAGAAAATTCAAGATATACATTTTATTTGTTAGGTAAATATCTTTACTATACGAAGTTTCACTCAAAATCGTTACAGCCATTTTTGAGAGAATCAAAATTTTCGAAAAATGTTCCATGTAAAGGGTAGTTGGGGGTGGAGGAATTTTTCTCAAAATCTTCGTGTCGCAGTTCTGGAAGAGACTAAACTTAAATACCAAGTTTGCTATTTTTACCGACTTTTCGTTTTTGAGTTATCGTGTTCACGGACCAAGGACACACACACACAGGGACGTTTTTCTGAAAATGCTTTTTTTGGATACAGGTGACCCTAAAACATATATTTCCGGTGAAATCTCGGTATCAAATTTTTGGGTGGGGTGCAATACCTTCTGTATACACTATGTACATACTACGTGTAGAGAAAGTGAAAATGAATGTGTTAATTCTGTTCAAATGTTAAAATACCTGGGAATATACCTATATGCAGCCATATAAATGATTTTTCTGATTATACCTCTTATAATTTCTTAGCTTAAAGATGATGATTTACACCTATGAAAATTGATTTTCCAGTTTAAATTAAACATAATTTGAAGTGCTAGTTGTATGAATCGACGATCAAAGCATGATAAGAAGTGCATATAGCTTCATGCTTTATGCCATTTTCCACAAAAAATCATGCTATAAAATTTGAACTATCGGTTTTGTAGACATAAATATATGACGTAAATATTAGGTACAGAAAGTATTGCATTCAACCAAAATATTCGATATCCAGATCTGGCACAAAAAAAGGCATTTTGGAAAATGTTTTGTGTATGTGTTTGTAAACTCAAAAAAAAAAAAACTAAATAATAAATCTAGATTAAAAGTATATAATCCCCAAATAAAGCATGTGATAATATGAAAAAAACTAAATCTCAATAAATTATATTGATCATAATATAATATATAAGACAATTAATTCTTAATAAAGATATAAATATTAATTAAAATCTAATAAAGCAAACGAAAAGAATAACAAACTTTTTAGTGCGTTAGCAAATGAAGATTTTTCATATAAGTTCAGAACTCCGTTCATATGACTTTCTCTACATCTCTGTGACAAATTATTGTTAAAAAAATTATTCTTCTATCTATTTTATGCTAATTGAGATAAACATTACCAGAAATTGACATTATTACTTGGTTGCTTGTAAATAGAAGCAAAAATATCTAATATGTAGATTGCTAAGAATAAATAAACGAGATGGGTGCAATACAGTACATTGTCTATACACTATGTACATAGAACGTAAAACATTTTTAATTCAAGCTATTGCAGCCTTATCTTTGTTATTCTTAATCGTTTTAAAAACTAATCCTTATGAAATATTTTACTTATTTTATTGTGTTTTGCGAGGAGATTTTAATTTAATATTATATATAAATTAAGAGAAGAAAGGTCATTTTATAGGACATCTATGAATCTTTATACCTTTAACTTTCGCATGTTTTATGGTATCAAATTTTAATTATTTTCCTTCAATATTCTCTTTCTTTTTAGGAACATTTTTATTCATTGGAATAAATTAATATTTTTATGTGTTAATGTTTACTTCCTCTACACGTACTATCTACATAGTATGTTGAGAAGGTATTGTAATGCACCCAAACATTCAATACCGAGATTTCACCGGAAATGTATGTTTTGGTGCACCTGAATCCAAAAAACAAAAAAACAAAAAAACTTTTTGGGAAAAAGGTCTGTGTGTGTTTGTGTGTGTGTGTGTGTGTGGACAGCATAGCTCAAAAATGAAAAGACCGTTAAAAACAAAACTTGGTATTTAAGTTTGGTATCTTCCAAGGATGCGACACGAAGATTTGCAAGAAAATCCCCTCACTCCCAACTACCCTTCACATGGAACATTTTCCGAAAATTTTGAATTTCACAAAAATGGCCAACGATTTTGATCAAAATATCGTATATTAAGGGTGTTTACCTGACAAATAAAATGTATATCTTTAATTTTCTAGAAATAGCCTCTGAAAAATAGGTACTTTATTCTGGATGAATTTTATGGAACTTTATATAACTGCTAAATCCGTAAGAGATACACAAAAAATGTAGAGCACGTTAAAATGCACAATTTAGATCATATACATGATTTTTTCTAAAGCCAAAATCTTTTTTGAGATATTTTTTGTCTTTGGCTTCAACTTTAAAAAGCTTATACTTTTCTCATACAGGAGTTTGTCAAGGTCTGTCCATACAAACAAAGGAACTTCAGTCACATAACAACCAGCTTTTGACTATCACTTTAATCTATGGTACTCCCTTATTTCCCTTCTACTTACAAGGAAGCAAGTAATAAGACTATTTCTGCTAATTTTTTTCTGGATTACCATGAAGTAAATGAAGCATAAGCTTTTTAACAATAATTTGTTGCAGAGATGTAGAGAAAGTCATGTGAATAGAACACACAAGATTTTTCAATTAAGAAGACTTGAGTAAATATTGCAGTCGTAATATAATTATAACTTAAGGGCGTTTATTTTATTCATATTAAGACCTTAATAAGAATGAAAGAATTTAAAAATGTTTAATGTTATATTGCAGAAGCGTTGAAAAGCAAAAGAACTGTTTATACGTGGATAGGTTTGTGGCGAATAAAAGATTGAAGCGGAGAGAGTATCAAATAAATGGGAACATGTGATACACTATCGAAGCTTTTGATTTTGCAGTAACTGCCGATGCAGATGGGATGGCTGAGTGTCAATTGCTTCCCTTTATGGTTCCTAGACCTCTGGAGTACGGGTCGTAATGGATATATCTGGTGCGCCCGTAGATCACAGCACTCGACCTTTTGGCTAAGTGGCTCGACACGCGGTATTGCATTACGTGATATCTTGTATCGGGCGGGCGGATCCAATGTTGGGTTAACAATAGCACAGTAATTGACAGACCTAAGGGTGGGGCTTCTCCATGTTTAATTACAACCGGCGTGACTGGGACAGCGCCCCAAAAATGATCCCTGACCCAATTAATATAATAATCGGCTTTTAAAAAGGTTCCTTATAAAAAAAGAAGATTAGGGCTATGCATGGAATTAATCGTATTTATTTAAACTGAATGTAGTGTACAGTTTCCAATTAAATAATGTTTAATCATTCGTATAAGAGTATTCAAATTTATCAGTAACCAGGATTAAACTTAAAGGATCTGACTATTATATTCACATTACCTATTTTTACTTTCTCCACACGTACTATGTACATAGTACATAGAGAAAATATTGTATTACACCCAAAAATTGAATGTTGAGATTTCACCGGAAATACATGTTTTGGGTCCCCCTGAATATAAAAACAGTATTTTTAGAAAAATATCCGTGTGTGTATCTGAGGGCAGCATAACTCAAAAACGAAAAGACAGTTAAATGCCAAACTTGGTATTTAAGTTTGGTATCTTCCAAGGTTGCAACAAGAACATTTCCAGAAAATTCCCAAACCCCAAACTACACTTTACATGAAAAAAAAAATGTTATTTTCTGAAAATACCTCTAAAATTATTATTAAAATCTCTTATATGTAACCTATTTACATACCAAATAAAACGTATATATTGAATTTTGTGTAAATAGTCTCTAAAGATCTCTTTATTGTGAATGAATTTTGAATTAGTAGACCCTAAGAATTAGATAGAAACTTACTACACAAAAAAATGTAGATTACGTTAAAACACACAATTTATGTCATACTCGGTTTTTTTTGTGGAATTCACCATTTCTGAAATATTCCTTGTTATTTGTTTCAGATTGAATATACTTTAAACTTTTCTCACACGAAAAGTTATAAACTCTTGGCCCGGCGTAGAAACGGATGGCAACCAGCTTTTAAGAGATTTGACATTCGTTTTAGCCTAGTATATTCCCTCATTTTTCTTCAACTTACAAGGAAGCAAGTCACTGAAAACATTTCTGCTAATGTTTATCTATATTATATAAAGTAAATAGAGAATATGTTTATTAACAATAATTAGTTTCAGCGATATAGAGAAAGCCATGAGAATGGACGCTCTGTATCAAGGAGAAGAAACGTGCGCCATTTTGAGATAGCTGTCACCCACATATGCTTTGTTGTGCTTGTTTACAATGTCGGTGTTGATTGAAAATCCTGCCGCTTGTGAAATCAGATCTGTGATTCGTTTTCTGAATGCTAGGAAAGTGAAACTAATTGAAATTTATTGGAAAATTGACGAAGTTTACGGACAAAATGCGATGAGTGATTCAATGGTGAGAAGATGGGTCCGACAGTTCAATGAAGGACGTAGTGAAGTGCACGATGAAGAACGAGGTGGGCGTCCATCTTTGGTTACAGAAGAACTGGTTCACGTGATTGATGACAAGATCCAGGAAAACTAAAAGTTCACAATTAGTGCTCTCGCTATGGAATTTCCCCAAAGCTCCCGATCACTAATTAATGAAATTGTTACCGAAAAACTGACATTTCGTAAACTTTGCTCACATTGGGTACCAAAGATTCTTACTGAGCAACACAAAACAACATGGATGGGTAGTGCACTTCAGTTTTTAACCCGTTATGATGAAGACGGCGAAGAATTTCTGACACAGATAGTCACAGGAGATGAGACTTGGGTTTCTTACGACACCCCTGAAAGTAAGCGGCAATCTATGGAATGGAGGCACACTTCATCCCCAGCAAAGTTTAAGCCAAAACAAATCTTGAAACCTCGAAAAACGATGTGCACAGTGTTCTGGGACTGGAAAGGAATTTTACTCGTTGATTTCTTACCGCGTGGTCAAACAATCAAAGCAGATGTTTATTGCGAGACACTTAGGAAATTGCGCCGCGCAATACAGACTAAGCGCCGAGGTTTTCCTGTCAAAAGGTGTTGTTTTTCTTCATGACAACGCACGAACACACACACTGCAAATGTGACGAAAAACCTCCTACAGGGATTTGGCTGGGACGTGTTTGACCATCCCCCGTACAGCCCTGACCTCGCTCTGAGTGATTCATCTGTGCTTGGCGGTCAACACTTCAACAATGACGAAAAGCTGAAAGAAAATATTTCCAACTTTTTGAAGACAATTGTACTAAGACTTAAAGATAGATCTTCTTTATTTATAACTTTGAAGGATATTAGTTTTTTTAACTTAAAGTCTTTAATATATTAGTAAAATTAAAGTTCACAGGCGGCAAACTTCTATGAAGAAGGTATACAACAACTTGTGCTACGCTATGACAAATGCCTGCAAAATGTCGGCAGTTATGTGAAAAAGTAGTTTAAGAGTTGTAGAATTTTGTGCAATAAATAATTATTCTATATCTGTACACAATTTAATTGTATTACCAAACGGAACTTACTTTCTGGACATACCTCGTATTTTCGTTTTGGTTGTATAAATGTATTTGAATGAATTAGCTAAAATCAAAGTCTTGTTCTACACATATTGAATTACATGCAAATTTTTGTAAATTGCGTTCCTTAATATCTTTATAGTGGCGGCATCGTGGACGAGCGGTTAGACCGCTCGCTTCTCATCTAGGCGGTCCGGGTTCGATCTCAAGCTCTCACACGTGGCATTTTTGGTGGACGAAGTGGCGTTCCAGTTTCATATTCTTTCTTATCAATTTCGCTTACATGTCTTATCATCCACGTTATGTTCATGTCTGGCTACGGGCTGACCCCTCGTAAAATGTTCTCCATCCTGTGATTTCGTGCCGTTGGTTCCCCAACAGGCTTCTGACCCCTAGGCATTGGCTTGTAATTCCTCAGGGAGTGTCAGACCTACAAATACGGGGAGGGTAAGCGGATTACGAATATCTTTAGAGAAATTATTGGCCAATTTTCTACATTGGTAAGCCTTAAAAGATTATATTACAAAGGGAAAAAATACAAATAAGAAACACTACATGATTATACCGATTATTTTTTTAAAACTAATCTATGACCAATATAAAAACTACAACTAGAATTTTATTACACACATTCTGCACTGCTTTGGGAATAATGTTTAGACCTTTAGCTGTATCTTTGTGTGAGAAGATATATTTTGAGTATGGGAAAATAACAACAAAAATTGAACCTTAACAAAAATGGCTTTATAATTTGACTGAGGTCATTCAAATACCTCAACGCTTTAAAACGGCGTCCAAATGTGTTAAACCCGTCCTAGGTGAATCCTATCTGCAAGTATGCACTTCAAAGTACCTATTTTTTGTACCTGAATCTTTGCACCAAAATCGACAAAAAGTATTTGTATCCTCTTAAAATTCCTGCGAAATAATAAAATGTCAAAACGACTTGAAAAAGTAGAAAGTAGTAAAACAAAACAATTAATTATTACTTTGGAAATGACTAACCACACACACACACACACACACACACACACATACACAAAAATGTGTTTAAGTGATTTGTGTCTTAAACAAGCCTACAATTTTTGTGGAGTAGGTTTTCAATTTTTGTTTGATATTTGTCAGTTATAAAAATGGCTTCTGAATGAAAATAATTCTCACACACTTCACAGAAGGCTCAAAATATAATATTTGGTCTTGTAAATGTATTTTATATGATATTACAGTGAACATACTTAGATCCTTTTTTACAGAAATTCGAATATTTAAAAAAAACTTCAGCCGCTTCCCTCCTGCTGAATTTAAATATGATATGCAACACTCTTTTCGTTTTTGAGTTATGCATTTGGATAAAATATTACATCTTAAACATATTTACATGAAAAATAAAATGCCTATGTAAAATTTCTGGGAATAGTTTAAGAAGTTCTCTTCTTCCGGCATGAAATTTATATAATGGTGTACCTTGTAAACTTTAAGGATAGGCGAAAACCTTCTGCTCCCTTCAGAATATAGAGTTTATTTTAAATAACTGTTTGGTGGCTTCAGCCGATTCCCAGATATCCGTTATTAATGGCTCGAAATGTGCTTATACATTTCTTTAAATTCTTGTCAATTTTCAGTTTTTTCTTGCGATGTCGTATAAACACTATGCAATTTTAATATAGTGTCCAGTTCTATCACTCTTGTCTTTGTATGGAACATGTGTAATGGAGGTATTGAGGTCTGTTGCAATTAAAATGAAGGAAGTAGGACAATAGAATTTCTTAAGAATAGCTTATATAACCAACTGTGAGTGTTAGAGGGTAGAGAAATCCATGTGAAGGTAGCAAGATCTGTTTTATGCTGTGAATTGCAGAAATGGTCAGTTAATTACAATATTTACGTAGATATGTCAATTTTCCTCCCTTGTGCACCTGTGCAAATACAGTCAGGTGCAATCAATGCCAGAGTGCTCCATTTGCACTCTCTTGTTACTGTAAGCTGAGTTCATAGTATTTCATAGTTTTAGTAAAACGCATTTCGCGAATGCAGCCCCGTCCACTGGAAGTCAATATGCCTTGTCGTTTTACGTGTAGTACTTTACGTTTAGTAGCATTTAAAGCAAAATAATAAATCTGCTAGGCATTAAAGTTTAGGATGTTCAATATATTGTGCTCTTATAATGCAGCTGCTGCATTACAGTCCCTGAGTGTTTAATTCTGTAACATCCTGTAAAAGAAATATCCTTGCGTACTAGAATACCAACTTTTGCTCAGCACTGCATTCAATTTGCGAAGTAAGCTTTTATACCAAGTAAGAATATTAAAATTAATTCTTTCAGGCCCGCTTCTCTCTCGCTCTATTTAAACAAAACATCCAGGGATTACGCTTATCTTGTCTTCAATATGCAAAACTTTTAATCAAGGTCCTAGCCAGATGTCACAAATGCTGGAGTCATCTGTTTCTGTATCGTTACTTCCCCCTCATGTGAGGTTACTGCCCTCGGAGATGTTTAATCCCCTTCTTCTTATTCTTAATACTGGAAAAAGAAAGATGCGTGTCTGCATGTCTCTCACTTTTCTTTCCCTTAAAGTTTTCCGCGAGGGTTGTTTTGTAGAAAGTCTAAGAGATAACGAGGCCGAGCTAGAGAGGGTTTGGTTTCCAGATGTTGCATGTATCCACATCGTCCCCCTGCCCTTTTTCCCGCCTGTTTCCCTTCATAAGTGTGGACGTTTCGTGAATTCTAGGGGACGTCGCAGCATCGAAGTCGAGGGGTCTCCAAAACGGGTTGTGCCTCAAGAGCTACGAACTTAGCTTCTTGAGAAACTGGAACTTCTTCAGCCCTCATGTGGGTTCACTGAGCGAAGTTCAATAAGAGTTTCTTAGTTCAACAAAATGGTGATTTATATTGCTAGAATACCATGATGCATAACTATTATGTATATCGTAAAGCTTCAGATGAGCTCATACTGTCGCAAAGAGCGTGGCTATATATAAGCAGTCTAATCATTCCATGATACCTACCCTTAATAGTTATCTATTTCAGTTAAAATCAAGCTATTCAACAAACGTTCTTGAAACTCTTACCCGAAAAAATCCTCAGCACGGCTTCCTTCGGAAGGGAAGTAAAGCCGTTTGTCCTGTGTCGTAGATTTACGGCACGTAAAAGAACCTCAAGCGTGATTGAGAGCTTCTGAGCAAAATTAGGCGGCCTTTCACGCCCGATTTAGAATGGGACGCTGAGAATATGTAAGAATATGACTAAAATTTATGAACTTTTGGAACGTTGTATATAATGAATTAAAATTATTCTTTCACCAATTTCAAACTAAGTTAATACTCTCAGATTTCTGCGTTTTTTCATGCATACAGATGCAAAGATTGCCATCAATGCCCCAATGTTAGAAAAAAAACTTCTGGAGAATCCTTAGAAAATATTACTTATCGGCTAGAAGGTATAATATGAAGAAGTCCTGACCAATAGGAAAAGATCTACATATGGTTTGCGACATTCCTTATGAAGCCATAATGTATCTATACTTTGAAATTACAGAAATCAATTGTGAACCACACACATTACTACATTCTTCGACTAGAGGTAGTTCCAAAATTCCCACCCGTCTTCAAGAACTCCAGAGATTTTGCGGTATAAGTTATTCGCGCACTGCGACCTTCTGAGATCCGTTGCAGCTAACATCCCCAGGATGAGGGATAAAGTGAAGGAACCACAGAAAGTTACAGGTGGCAGAAACACACCAAATTCCCCGTCTTGCTATTGAAATTATCCATAGAGGGCAGTGAACAATTCGTCAACCAAATATTCCTCTAGTTTCTTCGGGAAATACTTTTTCGTTTGAGCAAGCATCCGCGCCATGTGTTCGACATCACCATATGCCATAAAATATAGAAGCATATCTGGAAGAAGGGAATGGAGGACGTGTGTCTCAACTGGTTAAATGCTGGCCTTTTGATCCCAAGCTCATACGACCCAGTCCGATGGTTTCTGTGCGCATGTGTATGTATGTGCATGCGTGTGATAAGAAGAACTTGGCACTTAAAATTAGAATATAACAGCAGTGAATGTTTTGGAAGTCGTTAATGCATGTGAGTAAATTCTAAATTATGAGACCTGCATAATTTTCAGATTACACAAAATTGACCAGTATTTCACAGGTTATTTACAGAGAATACAAGACGTGCATTTTTCCATCCCAACATCTCAAACCCTTGTAATTTTTGTGAAAATTATACTAATATAAATGTTTCCATATAAACCATTATATTAAAAATCTTCGGCTTGCATTACGGAACACGAGATGTATGGAATTTTTGTGAAAATTTTATTGATTCTTTAGTATCTAATTAATATATATGTCAAGTTTCATTAAAATTGGATGAGCATCTTGAAAATCACAAATTATTTTAAAAATATTATTCTGTAAATGTATAGCATAATCAAAAAGTGTCACGCATCTCATAATTTGAGAAAAAATGGTTACATTTCTACAAATTGAGCTTTATACCAAAAACAAATTGTACAACATGTTTTAAATAAATATGTTTATCCAATTATTATAAAAACGCTATAAACTCATAAAAGTTTAATTTTAAACTAACCATATTCTCATAGAAAAACATTACTTTGAAAATTAACTAATTAATAATGTGTTTTGTGTTGTAGAATGTTACGGCTGATGCTTTCGCACATTCTGGGAAACGGTGGATGGAATTCAAAGAAAAACTGGGACGCGTGGAATATTTTGAACATATTAAAATGTAATTATGAGAAATATCTTCTTTTATCAAATAGTAAGATAGGAACCAGGCGTATTGTGGCATCTTTAAACTGTAGAGACATGTAAATGTTAACAACTTTTTACAAACAGAATATATGTGATATGTTCCATTATATTGACTCTCTACCTGTTCTGCAAAAAAAGTATTTTACAAAAGATTTTTATTTTACCTACTTCGTGCTAATTGGGATAAACCTTAGCAGAAATGTTGTATTACTTGATTCCTTTTAAGCAGAAGGTTAATAGGGAAAAACTAGGATAAAACGATAGTCACATCTTTAGAAGCTGGTCGCCATGTGAAAAATTCAAGTTCCGTTCTGTTTGCTTGATCGGCAGTGAAAAAAAATAGGCATGAAACGAAAGATTACTCTAATTTGAGAAAAGTTGAAATAGTTAAAATTGAAACCACTAACAAGAAATACCTCGGAAACGGTTAATTAGACAACACTGTATATGACATAGTTTGTATGTTTTAACTAGATTTACACTTTTTGTGTAGCAAGTTCTTGTCACTTACATGCAAAATTAATACAGAATGAAGAAATCTTCAGTGGCTATTCCTAGAAAATTCAAGACAACGTTTTGTCATGTAAATATCTTTAATATACGATATTTTAATCAAAATCATGAGCTATTTTTGAGAAAAACAAAAATTTCGTTTTTTTTTTCATTTAAATTGTAGATTGCAGATGGGGGATTTTCTTGAAATTCTTTGTGTTGCGTCCTTTGAAGATGCTAAACTTAAATATCAAGTTTGGTACTTAACAGACTTTTCATTTTTGAGCTATGCTATCCAAAAGCACAAAAACACACACACACACAGCCACCCGGAGCTTTTTCTAAAAATGCTTTTTGTATTCGGGGTACCTAAAATATGTGTTTCTGGTGAAATCTCGGTATGAAATATTTTTATGGAATACAATATTTTATCTACCATATGCATTGCCTGTATGTGCTAGAGAAAGTAAAAATATATGTATACATCGTTTAGGGGATATTGTGGTAGGGATATATGTGGCAAAATGGAATGCCACTGTATCATCTTATTATAGACGTCCAATTCTTCTGCTGATCGTATCATACTACCTCTGTATCGTAAAACACTTGAAATTAATTCCTTGGCCTGTTACTAAAGGACCGCAACGAGGGATCTTTACTCACTAGAGGCAACGGTCTATTATATCCACGATGAATTTAGGATGGCTATTATTCCCTATCTCAGATGTTTGGCTATTTACGTCACACGGTTAATCCTTCTCTGCCCTGCCGGACTATATGTGGAGTGATGTATGTAAACACAGCAGAGAGATAGCTCAGGGCCGTTCAAAACACATCAGTCCCTGAAATGTGAGCTTCATTTATGATAATGTTCTTAAGTGGACAAAATGGGATGCACTTATATATTCTCCTGTAAATATAAAACAATTTGCTACTCACCTGCCATAGTATGTTGTATATATTGTAACGTCCTTAATGAGTTAGGGCCGATACAACTACCACAAGCAATTGAAGCATAATTCTCTACGAACGAATATAAGCGTATTGGCGGGCGTCATACTTGCATATGAGAAATACCGGGACTTCTCTAGTGGTCAGGAATAGTTGATGCTAGAAGAGACAGCTTACACACGAAAGTTATAACATTATAAATTAAAGCAAGAACACGATTTAATACCTATACCAAGTCATCCTATACTGATGGCCGTTAGACCTGTAGCTCCTGGCGTCCAGTTCGACCTTCACGATGCGGAGACTCCCCAGAGACTGCTAGCTAGTTTCCCACGCGCTCACTGACTAGATCTAACTTCCTTTCATCGTCGTAATCGGATCCGCGGCGGTGAGAAAGTTAAACCATGTCCATGATCGGGACGTTCCAAATGGCGTCCTGCTTCAATTAACTAGCGAAACCGTATTAACGAACTTTCCTATAAACCGTTATTGACAATTTCAGTGCTTATTTGTTAACCCCCCTAAATAATAAATATATTTACACTAACTAGCCCCCATATGCTACAATATCAGCTCGCTTGCTTGTAGACACGTTACGTTAGAAAAATGCTGTGAACACCGTCATAGGCTATTTGAGGCATTGACCATGACTTAGGAACAATCAGTCTTAGGTTATATTAATGCGTAATGTAAGAGAGCAATTACCGATTTGAAACTCTCTCCCGTGAATTTTTTTCAAAATATATTTATTAAACATGTAAATGGGTGTACAAAATTTGAAGATCAAGTTCAAACCTTGATTTACGTGTTCAAGGATTAAACTTATTTTAATGAAAATACGGAATGTACAACGCCCAATAATCTGCCATAATGGGACAAACAAACTTTTTGGGTTTCTTCTCCCCTCCCACACAAAAAAGTAACATTTAATTTTGTAGCGTTAACATTTGCAGATATTTTGACTGAAAACATCGTCGCATGGCAATTGTAGAATGGAATATGGGTAGATTCTTAAATCTGAGAAAATTGATATTAATACAGAATATAGACAATTGCCAACTCTGACAAGCATTACATTTATTGCACAAACTTCATTTGTTATTGTGTAGCTCTCAAGAAGTCTTAAGTCCTAAAAACGCTACAATGTATTCTTTGAATTTCGATCATTCTTCGTGATTTAGCCTCAATTTATAATTGCAGATATTTTAGTACATTCCGGATTTTGAGTAACCACACACATATCAACCAAGAGAACAATGAAACCTCTAGATTTTCATTTTCGGAACGTGTCTTTTCTGACTGAGACCGTTAGTCGGCTTCTCTAGAATAACTATTGTAATTTTATTAATTGTTTATCAGTTTATATTTAGAGTGCTAACACTCAATTATTTCATGTATTTAAGAGTGTAAAAATTGGCTTTTAGCAAGAGCAGTTTGGAGTGTTTAGAGTAAACTTGGAAAGTGGAAAGAGAAAATGTCTTTGTTAGAAGTTACTCTATTGTTAGGGCACCTACAATAGCGTTGAGTACAATAGAGAATCAAGTGATGGTAAAGACCTTTATAGTTTAGAGAAGAGTTTTTTTTTTCCATTGTGTAACACTTGCACATGGGCATTATGATGCATCTTGGGAAGGAAATAATGCATTTTGGGTAATGTCATCTCCAAGTTCACGGTCTTTCTAACCAATCGGAAAGAAGCCGCCATGTTGGTAATTTTGCTATATAAGTAGAAGATTACAGTACGTCGGGGCTGTCTCTCAGTTATATCAGGGTATTAAGGTTACATCGAGAATGTCTTTGTTACATATCGGCATTCATGTTAAACATCGCAACACTCAGCAATGCTTAGTTAATTATCGGCTCTCTTAGTGATGAACAGTTCAAGTCAGTTAAGCACATCTAGATTTAGTTAAATACAGCTAAGTGAAAGAAGCAAGATTATTAAGTAAAATACTTGTGCGTCATCGATAAAAGAAGTTTCTAGTGATTATTTGATTTAGCAGACTGTACAGCAAAGTGCTTATCTCACATCTTCTAGTTGAGAATAAATTGAAGTAAAAGTAACCCTTGTTTACTTAACTTTATAAGATCATTCCCTAAGCTACCCTCATTCACTACCACTCCGAGAGAGTCAAACCAGCACGCAGGCTCAATTTAGCTGAGGCACCTCAACGGTAGTAGATCTTCACAACAAAAGGGTACGTAGATCTACTCATCTGATAGTGGAGTGAATCTTGAAGTACCGCCAACGTCTTCGTATATCTGAGCACGGGGCTAAACGGCAACATACTTGGCTCCTAAACGTAGTGCAACAATAATAAACTCTTCATACTTGGCTCCCAACGCGGGGATAAAAAGTTGCTTCACGACATAAACTTACCTCTTAAAAAATATCAAGTGAGGCATGACCGTTGCATGTGCACGCGCAGAGAAACAGAAAAAAATAGCAGCTGTTGTTAAGAGTAAAAGCTAAACATTTTAATGAAATTTACCCATTCTGGATATCGGTTTATGTGGAAATATGTCTAGTAATATTTCTTTTTCTCAAAACTTGCTAAAGATGTAATGATTTAGAAATTTTGGCTTGTAATATTGTACATGTTTATCCAACATACAAATTATGAATAGTCACTAAATAAACCTATCACTTGTTTTCTGGTTACCTAAAGAGTCGTTTAATGTTCAGTCCAAGGAATTAAACGTCCATAGTTAAATCATCAAAACAGTGTGAAGTTTAGAATTCAGTAATTTTGAAAAGATTGCCCTAGTTTTACAGACAC
Organism: Hymenopus coronatus; assembly: GCA_030762935.1. Classification (NCBI taxonomy): domain Eukaryota; kingdom Metazoa; phylum Arthropoda; class Insecta; order Mantodea; family Hymenopodidae; genus Hymenopus; species Hymenopus coronatus. Next base: position 99,769,267 of record CM060882.1, on the reverse strand, counting down.
CCTCATTAGCTCATATTTTTAAAACCACGAAAGGCCATCCGGATTCAGAAAATAGCGGTAAATAAAACTTTCTTTATTGAATGTACTTATTTAGCATATTAGCCTACTCTTGCAATTTGAGTCATCAACTTTTGTTATTGGGCAGTTCTATATATTTCAAATACAAGTGCAGCTTGTATCTGTCCCTTCTTTAGCGTTCATGGCTGCTAGTGAATTTTGTTCCTACTTTGATTTTCGTTCATCACTTTTCAACCTAATAGCCCCTCTTTACTCTTGAAATGCCCAAATTTCCCCTTGCTTTAAACCCTTTCTTCCCCTCTCAGCTTTCCAGGTTGTATTTATTTATCCTTCCACATTTACCTCTCCTCTTTCTTACACTGTACTCTCACTATACAAAATGGTAATTAGAATGTATGAGATACCATTAGTAGTTAGTGTAAACTCAAATTGTTCATTAAGTATCTAATAACTTTCTGGGAAGACAAGTAATGGTCTCTTAAACAGATTATAGCAACACAGCAATTACTTTTGATGACATAAAATATGTGAATAAATTATAAATATTACCAAAATTAACACAACTAAAAATAACTAAATAAGACTTTATTTAATCAGTAGTTTGACATCAGTGATTAAATCCTATTTATTTGTATGCACTTCACTTAATTTACTTCACAATGACCATCTTTCTACATAGTTGCATTTCTTCATATGAAATTTCATAAAGAAATTGCTGATTGCTACCGAAAAGCAAGAAAAAAAAACATAGCATAGACTCTAAGATCTTGCTAGTAAAAGACTGACAGTACATATAATCTTTATTTGCTACAAAAACATTATCTCATTCTGACACTGTATCATCTTGAGGGTAAAAGGTTAAACACATTTATATATTTTCTCCTCAGAGAAAGTCCTAACAAACACATAGAGTAAATATTCTTTGGTGAAACTTTTGAGACAGTAGTAGGGGCATCGGCGTAGTTGTATTGGCATCTATTACAAAGCGCCGCCACATATAACTGACCTGGGCATTATCAACCTGTTTCTTACCTTTCCTCTTTCCACTGTCTTAAGAGAATGACCAAAGGATACAATGTCGGTATTGTTATAGCTCACTATTCCAAAATTAACTTCAACAATTTTTAAGTTTATTGAACAGCTTACTACTCCTATTAGGATGGAATAACAATACAAATCTTATTATTGCTGCTATTATTATTGTTACTGTTATTAATAATATTATTTTATTGATAACAGCTTTTACTTAGGAATCTGCAATTCCATTAGGAATTAAAAACTGTTCCACTGTAACAGGCTATGGTAATACATTTTGCAAAAGAAACTCTAACTCAAAATATTCATGGTTAGTGGATAACATGTGGACTTACCATTCCAAGAGCATACTGGATTCTTTGTACAGAGTTTTCCTTTATATTCCTTTCATTTTTTTCTAGAATATTTGTTTATTTTTGTCACAAATATGATTAGAATGCTAAATTGTGTTTTTCCTCCAACAAATCATTGATTCTCTTAATGTTTGTACTCTGCGGCATTGGTTAAGTTTTATCAAAACATACAAATGGTAGAAATAAATGTCTAACGTGAATCATTCCTTTTTCGTTTACATGGATACCCCTGTGCATGTGGCAGGATATTTGCTAAGCCCTTTCTTCCGGCTCACTCCTTGGGATTTTATCCCTTCTTTTACATGTCATCAAGCTGTTTAGGGGGGAATCAAACAAGTTTCATGTGACATTAGCGATGCACCCCACCCTAACTCGGTAAAAATATACCTGACAGTTCTATCTGCATAGAGAAAAGAGAAACAGGAAATCCATCATATACATAATTCTTCCGTGGTAAACCCTCATACTTAGCTAGTAAATTGAAAAACGCTTCGTATACAGCGTTCCAAAAAAAGCGGACAACATTTTTTGGCAATTCGAAAAAGATATCAACCGTGATCTTTAGAGAACAGTTGCTAGGCTTAATTATGAATACGTTCAATTGGCTACAAATGGTAGAACGTGGCATTGTTAACTTGAGACTGGAAACTACAAAAAATGTGTACCTTGATCTATGTGCAACAGGCAAACTTCGATTGTAGCATCTGAAATGACTAAGTTGTAGACAAATTTGAAATACCCTGGCCGCAATTATTTTAATGTCACTAACAAGTACATTAAAATGCGTTATTCTCCAAGATTGCAAGAGTGATCTTCTCTCTGTAAGGTTTTGCGCCTTTAAATGTCCAACTTTTAAAATATTTCGCTACAGTTGGTATAAAAGGCTAAATCAATTATAAGATAATTGGCCTTATGGAGGAAGGGATGATTAATTATTTTGTGTGTCTGGTTAAACTGGATGACAAACAACTGCACTTATATAATAGTTTACATCAGCAACATGGAGACGAAGATTTAAGTTATTGCCGCTATCGAACTGCAATAACCATACCTATACTTACAGAGGAATTAATAACGTAACATGAAAATCTCAGGTTTAAGTTGTAATGTTACACTTTTTCTGTTGCTACATTCACATTTTGGGGAAGATAAAATGGAAAACAACCTACTGCTAAAACTATGCTCAAAACCAGAATAACACTGTGTTCCTTTGAGCCGCATCGTATGCACGTCAGGATTATTTCTAAATCTCTTGCCCGTCGCTGATGTAATGTTTAACACCCATTCTTACTGCCTTTGGCACCACAAGTATGTAGACATCGAGCATAAAAATTCTTAAGCAGTTGGGTGCAAACTATCTTCACTCAAACAATATATTGTGACGGGGCAGTGATTCTCACAAACTCCTTGGTATGTGAGGCGGAAACAAGAAAAGGAAGAGCGGTGCGACGTAACCTTCGGAATGTGATCCGTCATGATTCTTTTGGATTTTGAGATGTTTCTCCCAGCCTCGGCTTCCAGCTTCCAAGACGTCTATGATGTTATTTTCTAGCTATAAAAGGACGAAGGACTGTATTATTGTGTTGCGAATTACCGAGTCATGAGTGACTAGAAGGTTATCACGCAGTGGCGCCATGGGTGTCATGTAGCCGTAAATTGTGTTCCCATCGAAACATCGAGTGAATTATTTGCAGCAGTGAATATAAGATCTTACTTGTAAATAATGTTTGAGTCAATGAAGATATTTGTTACAATATTCTAGTAAGAGGGACGAATCAACAACATCGAGATTCACTGATGATAGATAAATGCCTGATGAATACTGTGCACAAACCCCAGGGATGAGGGGATTGTTATCAGCAACGGTCCTTTCTTAAGTGCAGTAAATAGTTTGTTTAATTCTTTTTGTTTTCACTTTAATTTAGAAAGTCCTATGCCTGCTGATGATACATGAACTTGAATGAAATGAGAGTTCGAAAGTTAAATTCTGGAGAGAAACATATATCAAGCATAAGTTTAAGATGGCTACCCAGCATTTGCAGATTTTGAGGACTGAAGTAACCTTTAACCCTGGTTTAGGGAGCACTGCCCTGGCGATATTTGAACCGCAGACCTTCCATCCATGAGTGCGTGCTGTAACGACCCTCGGCCACCATCGCTGCCGCTGTCAATAAACCCTGACATTGCGGAGTGACACAGTGACTTCATGTTCGGATGACGAGATGATAATGAAGTTAAAAGTATATAAAGACAGAAAGAAAAAAATCTGATTGTGTTCCATTCACATGACTTTCTCTACAAACTGCTGTTAAACAATATTATTCCCTTATCTACCCCATGGTAAACGACATAAACATTAGCAGAAGTGGTCATATTAGTTCCTGCTAAGAAAACGGAAAATAGGCTAATTACACCAGCTAAAGCGATACGCAAATATTTTAAAAACCAGTCGATATTAAAACAATTGTAATTCAGCCTCCTTTTCACGGCTAAGAGTGAAACAAAGTGAGACGAAACGATAGATGACCACCCATTTTAGAGGCTTAAATAGCTTAAGATTGAAGCCAAAAATATCATATGACATAAATTATTGTGTGGTTTATTCAAATATACATTTTTGTGCAACAAGTTTTTGTCTGTTTTGACGGTTTACCAATAATAAAAATGAAGAGGTCTTCAGAGGCTATTGCCACAAAATTCAAGATACACATTTTATGTAAATGGCTTTAACATACGGTACATTAATTAAAAGCATCAGCCATTTTTGAGAAAAACAAAATGTTTTAAAAAAATGTCATCTAAAAGTGTAATTTGGGGTAGGGGGGATTTTCTTGAACATCTTCGAGTCACTTCTTAATAACATGCTAAAGAAAGTCTTTTCGTTTTTGAGCTACGTTGTCCAGACACACCGCCGTGGCCGAGTGGTTAGACCACTCGACGGCCGGAGTTCGATAATTTGTGGTGGACAAAACGGCGCTGGAGCGGGTTTTCTCCGGGTATTCCGGTTTCCCCCGCCATCGCATTCCACCGGTATTCATTCATGTATCATCAGTGTCACCGCCTGCGGTGCCATAAGTAGTTAAAACAGGCGTTAAAAACTACCAAAAAAAATGTCCAGGCGCGCGCACACACGCACACACACCAAGGGCTAAACACGCTTTTTCTGGATTCAGGGGTCTCAAAACAGAATTTTCCGGTGATATCACGACGTCGAATTTTTGCGTGGAATACAACAGCTTCTCTACCATCTGTATCCATAGTACGCATGGAGAAAGTAAAAACGCGAAGTTTGCTTCTAGAAAAACATGATTTCTCTAATTCAGGCATTAAGCTGGCAGGCAGCTTGTATGATTATGCGCAGCGACTTTGTTTTAAATAGCAACTAACACCGCTTGTTAAATAGTGCGAAAGAACTACATACTTAAATAGGTGGTTAACTAGAAACTGGACATTAGAAGTGTTTGTAGCAGTTGAAATCAACGTTAGGTAAATCTCGGAAATGAGATTGCCAGGCATTTTTTTCTGAACATTAGCCTAATGTACTCCTTTATTTCCATTCTACTTACAAAGAAGCAAGTAATAAGTCCAATTCTGGCTAATTTTATCTTAATTAGCATGGCGTACATAAAAGAAATATTTTGTAAGGAAAACTTGTGGAACATTTAGAGAAAGTCATATGAATGGAACACATCACATTTTTAGAAAACAGTTCCTCGTCTATCTGTCTGTGGACTGTATAGCTCAAAAACTAAAATACCGTTAACACTAAACTTGATATCTACTTGTAGTAGCTTTTAAGGATGCGACACGAAGATTTGCAAAAAAATTAACGCCATCCCAAACTATCCTTTAAATGAAAAAAGTTTTAAATTTGATATTTCTCAAAAATGGTGTCAATGAGTGTGATTCATATATTATAGATATTTACATAGCTCATATAATGTGTATGTTCAATTTTCTGGAATAGCTTCTGAAGGCCAGCTCATTCTGGATGAATTTTTCTGTATAACTAATCCGTAAGAAATAGACCAAAACTTAACTGCACAAAAATATATGACCAGTTATGTCATACATTATTTTTAGAATTAACCGTTTTCGAAATATTCCCAATTATTAAATTCAGTTTTAAGGTACTTAAACCGGTAGTGAAAGTGAAAGTCATGTGAATAGAACATACAGAAAATATAATTTTTTTGAAAAAAAATATTTTTACTAGATTACGAAGCAATAGCAGATGGAGGCATTGGATTCAGAAATTGTAACATGGTTTTAGAGTTCCACTTAATTTGAATGTTGATATAAACACAGATGCTCTCATCAGCAGTTGCCCAGCAGTATTTTCTGACTAAATAACTTTGAACTCCATTTAATGCACAAACCTCATTATTTTGTTTTCATTAAATGTTATCAAAGGCTTTCATTGTGAGTTATGGAGATTTAGCTAACTAGTACATACAAGCATTTCAAAGCAACATCAACAATGTTCTGTATGTAATAGATGGTGTACTGTTTTTTAAGACAACTGTTACATACAATTAGGTCCTATGTACTATATATTCCGGCTACTTAATTAGCTGGTATCCTATATGACTATTTTAATGCATTTTAGTGGTAATGAGGTAAAGTATGCATTTGATTATTCCCCCCCCCCAAAAAAAAAGTTACATGAAAAGCAGCTAATGTGCTCATAATAAACTGATGATATTCTCCACCTATTTTGCAGCGATTTTTTCCAAAAAAAGTCTGATGTTCTCCATTCACATGACTTTCTCTACAACTCTGCAATAAAGTATTGTTAAAAAGCTTATGCTTCTATTTACTTCCTGCTAATCAAGAAAAAATTAGCAGAAATAGTCTTATTACTTGCTTCCTTGTAAGTAGAAGCGAAATAAGGGAGTACCATAGGTTAAAATGATGGTCAAAGGCTTGTTGCTATGTGACTGAAGTTCCTTTGTTTATGGACACGAGTTCACAAAGTCCTGACTAAGAAAAGTGTTTTTATAGCTGAAACCAAAAACAAGGAATATCTAAAAAACAATCAACTCCACAAAAAAAATGTACAAAACATAACTTGTGTGTTTTAAAGTGCTCTACATTTGTTGTGTGGTAAATTTGTGTCCATCTCTTACGATTTAGCTGTTACTTACCAATAGGAATGTCACGCTCCGTTGTGTAGTGATTACCTCTAAAACCCAAGATTGCAGATTCAAATCTGGTGAAGGGTGATGAATACTTTCGAATGCAAAAATCCATAGCATGGCTTACTTCTGAAGGGAAGTAATGTTGGTAACGTGTAATGTTTATTTGCAAGTAAAATAGTCTCATTCCTCAGCAAAATTTCCCGCCATTTCGCAAATCGTGATTTTGTCCTGCAGTACCATCTGTGGGCGACGAACCAATTCCTTGTCACCATGAAGTATAGCGGTAATTCAAGAATTTTTTTTGTAGTGTTTAACGCCCGTTTTAACTACAGGCGGTGTCACTGATGATACATGAATGATGATGGAGCACCGGTGGAATGAGATGGCGGGGGAAACCGAAGTACCCGAGAAAACCCTCCCCAGCGCCGCTCTGTCCACCACAAATCTCGCATGCGGTCACTTGGGATCGAACCCAGGCCGTCTAGGTGAGAGGCGAGTGGTCTAACCACTCGGCCACGGACGAATTCAAGAACTGGAAAGTCAAATCCTATCATGGAAATATCGTAACGATGTCCTTTGCTCCATTTTTGAAGATACAGGAAATACTACCCACTAATATTAATATTCAATGCCATTTTCCGTTGCTATTACGACCACGCAAATGCTATAGCAAACCTTAACTGAAAACAATTACATAACTATTATCGTTTATTTTAAAGTTAAATTCTTAAAAACTAATGTACACTTTATAAATGCCGTGCTGTTGCAGAACAAAGTTTATAACATCCGCTTTTGATCATTTTGCTTGCGATTGTTTCCTACAGAATTTCCTATAAAATGTATTTTAGCAATTATTTGCACCTATGTATGCCTAATGCTATTTTTTTAGTTAATTTGTCATTATTTAGGAGTATATATATATATATATTAATTTCCTGTAGCTCCTATTGGGGAATAGGACCTCCTTACACTGTTTCTCTGATCAGATGTGAATTTTGTGAGTTCGTCGCTATGCATCATGGTGACGAGGAATCAGCTCTTCGCCAGCAAATGGCACTGTAGGACGAGATCACGACTTGCGGACGCGAAACGGCGAAGTTGCCTAGAAAACTTCTTTCAAGAGTAGTTTTTCGCATAATAATCAGCACACGGACCCACCGGCCTTACTTTCCTTCTGAAGGAAGCCATACTAAGGCGTTTTACGTCTGAAAAAGTCCATTACCCTCCACCAGATTTGAACCTATAATCTTAGGTTTTATTTATTTTAGGTAGAGTTTAACGACCGCTTTTACTAATTGTGGCACCGCAGGCGATGACACTGGTGATATATGGAATGAAGAGGTAGCACTGGTGGAATGCAATGACGGGTGAAACCGGATATTCCGGAGAAAACTCGCTTCTGCGCCGCTTTGTCCATCACAAATCTCGCATGTGGTGTGCTTGGGATCAAACTCGGGCTGTCTGGGCGAGAAGCGAGTGGTCTAACCACTCGGCTATGGCGTGGCCTCTTGGATTTTAGGGTAACCACTATACAATGGAGATATAATCCATGAGTAATTCAATATCACAGTTCCATAGTAAATATCTATTTAAAGTATTTTACAATACATCTTGCGTAACGTTGTGCCTTATGCCATCACTGGACATTTTCTATTAATGTTTTCTTTCCATGTTAGAGTTAAAACATCAAGTTAACACATATTTTACTCCTTTTTTGTGCAATGTAGTTTTCATAGCTGGGCTAAACGCCGCGTCACAATAGACGCCATATTTCTTTATATGTAAACAATATGGACAGCTACATTTGCTGAACTTTTCTACCTTTATAATTACATCGTTAGAGCAAATGAGGCTCATTTAAAGCCATAGGTACGAGACAGCGCTTCTACATTATCTCCCTCTTTTGTTTTAATTGCCAAAGATTCATCCCAGCGTTAGGGAGCCCCAGTTTTATAGTATTTTATTTCTGTTTCTAACAATTTGAGCAAAGAACACGTAAAGCCCAAGGGATAAGGAAATGTTGTGGCAGCACGTTTCCTCGTTAGCATAATACAGCGAGAAAAACCAAATAGAGAATCTACTTTACGTACGTCATTATCTCGCATCATGCTTGAGCGCATTTGCTGGGAGCTACGTGCGGAATATCACATATCGCGAGGTTTCCCGGAGGACAGGCGTGCCGTAATGAAACCAGGTTGAAATTTCAACACGGCAATTTGGAAATAACCGCATATCGCACAAAGTCTGTACAAACGTTGCCCTGCAGCACTAATGTTTAACTCTCACATTTCCCTTGAGGGCCGGGACATGCAGTGTAATTGAATGTAAATATTATAATGCCTCTTACTCTTATTTCAACACTTACCGACATTTTATCTCCCGGCCCTCATTATTATACGCCTGGGAGGTTTTAGAGGCGCACAAAAATAAAGCTAGGCTTGCATGTTAATTCTCAGAGCTAGCCTTTACCTTGGTGCAGCCTATGTTATGGGGTGGAAACGGGGTAGCTTAAAATTCAGGTAGGGGATGTTTCATAATTCATTGCTCAACTACACAACTTTGTTAATTATTTCAAAACGTGCACGTGTGCCTTCATCTACCCTCTTTAAAAAAAATTACTCCCATTTATTTATTTTAAGGGACATTAGTAGTGAAATTTAAAATTTCTGGATTTCTGTATAGGCAAAATAATGTTTAGTTTTAAAGATTTGAACTTTCTTGGTGTTGGTTATTAATAAGAATACCAGTAAGTTAAAATGCTCGAAAGTTTTGACTTTTACGACACCAATTTAACTGGTTGTTATCCTATGAAGTCAGAATTAATTTTTATTTACTCTACACGTACATAGCGTATAGAAAATATGTTGTGCTCCACCCAAAAATTCGATATCGAGATTTCAGCGCTAGTACATCTTTTCAGACCGCGAATCAAAAAAAAAAGGTAGAACATGTGTGTGTCTATTTGTGGGTGTGCCTCTACACCGCATAGCTCAAAAACAAAAAGTCCCTCAAACATCAAACTTTGTATTTAAGTGCAATATGTTCCAAGGATGCGATACGAAGATTTACAACAAAATTCTACACGCTTAGCTAGCCTTTACATGCAAAAATTGTCGAAAATGTTGGTTCTGTCAAAATGACTTTGAAGGTTTTGATTAAAATATCGTATTCTACACGCTTAGCTAGCCTTTACATGCAAAAATTGTCGAAAATGTTGGTTCTGTCAAAAATGACCTTGAAGATTTTGATTAAAATATCGTATATTAAAGATAGTTACATGACAAAATAAAATGTACATCTTTAATTTTCTGGGATACTTGTAAATCGTAAGAAACAGGCAAAAACTTACAACACAAAAAATGTAAATCTCGTTAAAATATACAGTTTATGTCTTAAAGTTTTTTTTAGATCTGACTGTTTCTGAGATATTCGTTGTTATTGGTTTCAGCTTTAAAACACTTTTACTTTCCTCATACAGGAATTTGTAAACCCCTGGCCATAAAAAGAAACAAAGAACATAGCAACCAATTTTTAAAACTATCGCTTTAGCCTTATTCCCTCATTTCCTTCCTACTTTCAAGGAAACAAGAAATGTGACCATTTCTGCTAGTTGTATCTAGTTCAACACGAAATAGAAACAAGGATACGCTTTTTAACAATAATTTGTTACAGAGATGTAGAGAAAGCCATGTGAATGGAACATAGCAGATTTTTTAAATATAATAAGTATGGGATGTTATATAAAGTAAAGGTGTGCAAAGCTGCAGAGATGCCACCACAGATGCTACCATACGATATTTCTATGGGTGATATATTACTTAAATAATATATTATAAATTTATTAAAAGAAGTTATATTTTGTATCATGCTACATAAACTGTTTTAATGTATTTATATATGTTACAGACCACCGGTTTCCATCGTAGTTCTCGCTAAAGTGCCTCGCTTTGGTGCTAGATGGCGCAGGGGAACGTGGGTTCGAGTCCCACCTTGTTGATAATCAAAATGTTATTCATAGTGTCAGGCGTGCTTGTTTACACGATGAGAGGTGTCTCGCAACCACATTTGAATCAGAAAAAATAACAAGGAATATCTCAGAAATGGTCAATTCCACGAAAAAAGTATAACATAAATTGTGTGTTTTAATGTCATCTACATTTTTTGTGAAATAAGTTTTTATCTATCTCTTACGGTATGCCAGTTACACAAAATTCCGCAAAATGTATTGAGAATAGAGAGGTCTTCAGAGGCTATTTCCATAAAATTCAAGATATAATTATATTTGTCATATAAATATCTTTAATATACGGTATTTTAATCAAAATCGCAAAAGCCATTTTCCAGAAAATCAAACTTTTTGTATTTTTTTCATGTCAAGGGTAATTTGGGGTGAGGGGATTTTACCTGAGAATCTTTGTGTTGCATCGTTGGAAGATACTAAACTTAAATGCAAAGTTTGGTATTTTATCAACATTTCGTTTCAGATTATTGTGTTCATGGACCCCCCCCCCACACACACACATACACACACGGACCTTCTTTTAAGAATGTTGTTCTATACAGGGGACCCTAAAATATGTATTTCCGTTGAAATCTTGGTACCGAAGTTTTGGGTGAAATGCAATATATTGTCTATACACTATGCAAATAATACGTGTAATAAAAGCCATACGACTAAAATAATTGACGCTCTAATTACAAACATTTTATTGATAATTCAGCACTATTCTAAAACAAGGGATCGTGCTCAGTTATTCTGGTACTTATTTTAAAAAATGTTTAATAGGTATTATATCCTCCTATATTAATATTAAAAAGCATGGTAGTCCCATTACTAGTTTAATATATGAAACATATTTATGGAGCGCCCTCATATCGTAATGGTAGCATGCCAGCCTCTGGTACGGGGGAACCGGGTTAGATTCCCGGTGGATTCTTTTACGCTTCATTATAAGATGTAGTGCTCTTCACCTCCATCTCGTGGAAGGCAATGGCACATCACCGCCGTATCATCCTGTCTAGTCGCTGCGGTCGGGTTCAGGTCTGTCCCATGATACCGTCTCGATTTCAGTCAACTTTTGGGTTGCTGCTGCTCATGGTCATCTTGAAGCAATGAGTCCTGGACTTCAAGAAAACATTTTTGACCTTTAAGAGTCAACACCCTCCTCGATCATTTGTACTACAGCATAATGTGAAGAGCACAGACTAATTTACAATTTTCAATAGATATACTGTAATATAAAAACATTAAAAAACAAATAACCAGCAATAAGACTTTTATAAAGTAATTGCTCTTCCAAATCTATGGCATGGACCAAGAGGGCAGTATCCAAATTTTGAAATCAATGAAATGATACAGTGGAGGTGGTGTTGCACTCCTCATATCCTTGGATCTACTCTAATGTCCAAAAGTTAAGCATAATTCAGAAAACAGAGAACTGAAAGGGAAATCGGTGAAAGAGCACCATTAACAGTGTATGCCTCTCCCTACTGGTGGTCTCTGATGGTAAAGGGGTTCACGCTTCTAAGGTCAACAAAACTAGAGCAGCAAACCAATACCAGAGTATCAGAACCAGTGCGTGGCTCATTCGTTATTGTTCTCCCATTGTGAACAGAGAGTAGTTGCTTCGCGAAGTGTTTACAAGTCAGCGTCAACATGCTACAAAGACCTCAGCTGGACCCTATTTTGAAGGATAGAATCATCGGACGTCTAGAAGAAGGTCAGACACATACCACAGTCTCTTGGGTCCTGAATGTGCCACAAAATGTCATTTCCAGGCTTTGGTGATGGTTCAAAGAAACAGGAGGAGTTCCAGATCCCTGTACATGGTCGTCCGCGGGTCATAACACCGCAACAAGATCGATATTTGACCATAACAACACGACGACATCGGAGGATGCCCGGAGACAACTGTCTTCCGAGCTTGCAGCTGCCTCAGTTGAGGCAAACTGTATACCGGAGGATCAGAGCAGTCGTCCTCTGTGCTAGACGTCCAGCAGTGTGTGCCGCACTCACTGAACACGCATACGATCCCGTTTAGAATGGAGTCATTAACGTCAAGTTTGGACCTTGAATAAATGGGGGAACGTGCTGTTTACAAATGAATCCAGATTTAGTTTGAACAATGATTCTCGACGCTCAATAATCTGGAGAGAACCTGGAATTCAGTGTTATCCCACCAACATCGTGGAATGACATCCATTTGATGGTGGTGGCGTACTTGTGAGAGCAGACATAAGGTTCAATGGACATACAGATCTTTACAGCTTCGTCGGTAGTACTGTAAACGCCCAGAGGTACACAGGTAAGAGGTACTAGAACCACATGTGCGACTTTTTAGAGGTGAGTTGGTCTAAACTTCATCTTATAGGACGATAAAGCACGTCCGCATAAAGACCACCTGGTGGACGACTATCTTGGGAAGGAAGATATCCAGTGCTTGGACTAGCCAGTGAATGTTCCCGGATATGAACCCAATAGAGCATTCCTGGGATGCACTAGGAAGACGAGTTATAGCCCGCCAGCCCCCACCGAGGACACTTCCAGACCTCCGACGTGCTCTCTATGAGGAATGGGAACATCTGCCCGCAGAGCTCTTGAGCCACCTTAAATAGAGCGTGCCACGGCGCTGCGAGGCCTATGTGATTATGAGGGGTCACCACACCCCATATTAACCGCCCAGCACTATTATTGTCATTGTGGAAAAGATCGTCAGATTTTGTGCTTGCTTAAAAAGATGTCCCTTGGTCAAAATTGTCTGCTATTTCTCACACTATTGTATTCCAGATCAAGTATGATGCATTGGTATAAATATATTGCATTATTTTTAACTTTTGTACACTTATAATAGTTTGGTAATAAAATATTGAATTATGATTAACTTTTGGACACCTGTGTACATCGATCCTTGCGATTCTCAATATCATTGTATAAAGCTCATTAAGGGCTCTTAAACAATAAACCGGGAAAGAATGGTTTCAGAACAGATATTTGGAAATTACTGATACATCACATATAGATGAAATGGCAGATCATATACCCATAGGGAAAGATGGTGGAAACTATAGATTGAATGAAACTGTAAACCGATAAATGTGCAAGATAGAGTTGGATAAGATGAATGAGCAGCTAAACATGCCTAAAGTACAGGCGTAAGACTAGCAAATGAAGTTAGTGAAAGGTATTAATATCTTTCGCGTTGTATAAGATTCATCTAGATTGGCTATCGGTCCTGAAAGGAGTGCAAATCCACATAGAATTTTTTTCACTGACACACTGAGACACTTTTGATGAGCTGAAAACCTTAACAATCCTTATGAATGTTATTCAGGGTATATTTATATCTCATAGGTTCCATATATTTAATATTTACTGAGGCATTTTTCTCAAGAATATATTCAAAGGCATGGGAATTATAACATGTAGTGGTCAAATAGGCCAATGCATCCGTCAGCTATGTTCAACTGTACACCATAAAATGTGGTATGAAAGACACTTAAGGTCTCTTTGGGCTTGGGAGAATGAATGATTTGAAAACTGTGCTTTGGGCTAAATCTTAGATCCACAGTGAAACCCAGATTATTAGCTTTATGAACACATTAAGTGTATACAAAGGATTCCGTCACAAAATGTGCACCACCACTTAAACAATACACTTTATTAGCTACGCATTCGTACAGGTTCATTCACACCCTTGCGGTCGTTCTTGCTATGCAGAATCAGGTCCAGAATATTTTGCTTTTGAATAAATGTACATTATACATCTACATCTAATATCAGATGTACGCCTTAGGCGATGCACAGGGAATATGCGCTGAGTAATTATTTATTCCTCGTTTGGTGCGGAACCAGGGCAGTTTGGACCTGCAGGATTGTCTCCATCTGCAAACTTCAAGGACCCAGAAATATTCTCGCTATGCTACCTGGTCCAAACAACCACTATTCGGCTAGCCCCGAAGCTCAGTCGGTAGAGCTCCTGGCTGCTGTGGTAGTGGTCTTGGGTTCAATTCCCCGCTGGGAGTGGTAATTTTTCTCTAGTCCAGATCATTCTTTATTCTCTCCAGAGTTTATGAATGTGAGTGTGAATGTGTGTGAGATCTAACGAAGAAAATAACAGTAAATAGAAGCCAACAACAAACAATACACGAGTTAACACCATTGCCTAGGCAGTGTGTTTCACATGGCAACTCCACCGATATCACCATATAGTTAAAGGCGACGTATAAATGGAACAAAAGGAACTCTTCGTATTTTTCATTTCATCCCATCCTACTGTAAGTTGTATACGGCACAATAAGTCTCTGGCCATGTGCTTAAATCCCCCTTGCCCTTTGTGAGAGCAATGAAGAAATAAATAAATATAACAGCGGTTTTAATGGAATTAAAATGTGACTACTGGATTTTCTCCAGATATGGATATCCTATCATCGATTTCGTATGCCCTGGGGCATCTCTTGAATCAGATGCGGAGAGTTCAATGCGCGTTCGGGCTTTCGTCATTGTGGTTCACTGATAGACCATCGAGAAGTGAAGTCAAAAATGCATGGTTAAAATTTCGCCTGAAACAATTGATTTTTAAATTTTTAGTAATATTTTCAATCATAACTTTAGCGTTGCAACACAGATGCCCAGACTTCTTGAAAAAATTACTTGGTGGTATCCAAAATAATTGCTGCTCCAAGTCATAGTAACTTCAATAAGGTACTTGAGTCTAAGCTTGTTGAGAAATCTATTATGTATTTTCTGCTAGAAGGAAAAAAGAACTACAGAAAGCAATTGTGCAATCAGTTTATCTAGCCACAAGTTTAAACTGAACTCCCTGGTTTTATTAACGAAGAACTGCAAGCTTCATCTGCTGTATATCCACCCTAAACCTTCAGCATTAATATTAGAGTAAAACCGAATACTTTGAAAGACTATTTCTCTACTGAAAAAGTTTGCTCCATGGGAAAAAGAAACCACACGGTTTGTTTACAAAAAATCCCGTGCTCTGTTTAGGTAGCGTAGTTCTTTTGTTTTTCATTACTGTTATACAGGGCAGCCGCAGCGAAATAGCGGAATGCGTTTTCTCCTTTTAAATATTTATAACGAATTCCTTGCTACCACAGGCTGTACATGTTTGCCCAAACTTTATCTTTCACCCCGCGATTCTCTTATCAAATTATCTGCCCTTCCCTGCACCAGAAAGTGCGAGAGAACATCACGGCTACCCTCCGTTTTTCTCTCGAACATCACTCATTATTACACGTACTTCAGCCACCGTAGTTGAAGAGCGGTTTAAGGCACTTTACGCTTCGTTAGGTACCATACAAGTAAGGTGGACCTAAGAATCGCTTGATCAACCTGGAGCTTTTGGCGGAACCGTATACGAATTTGATGCTACGTACTTGTTTCCGTGTTCATCTCTGATAAAGAAGATACAGAAAATGCTACTCAGAATTTAAAACGCCTAGAAGTAGGTAAAATTCATAGGAGTGTATCACAATTAACATACATTTTTGCTCTTTAGTGTAAGGGGAGAATCGGTGGGAAAACAATAAGCACTACATCCAGCACTGTTGAATTTTACTGTCTTATTGTCGCTGGGTTATACTTCACTGGATATAGCATTCCAAATATTTATGTTCTCTAGCCCGCAAGTACATAGGGTATAGAGAAAGAATTGTATTTCACCCAAAATTTGATACCGAGGTATCACCGGAAATATATTTTTTGAAGACACCAGAATAAAAAAAAAACATTTTAAGAATAAGATCGTATGTGTGTTTGCGTCTGTGAAGAGCATAATTCAAAAAAGAAAATTCCGTTAAATATCAAACTTGAATTTAACTTCAGTACCTAAACTACCCATTACATGGAAACATTTTGAAAATGTTCATTTTCTTAAAAAGGCTAACGATTTTTGTCAAGTATCGCATATTTAAGGTATGACAAATAAAATTTAGATGTTGAATTTTCTCGGAATAGCCTCGGAAGGCCTTTTCATTCTAGATGATTTTTTTTTTTTTTTTTTTTTTTATAAATAGTAAACCATAAGAGATGACAAAAAATTTTGTAAGAATAGTTTGCAGAACAGGTAGAGAAAGTCGTGTGAATTTAACGCACCAGATTTTCAGTAAAATTTTGCTTGCAAAGGGTTAAATATAGCATATCCGAGGTTTTTAAAAATGAGTTCAGTTTTATTTGCATTATTCCTTACTTATGAAAACACCTGTGTATTTATCGGATCATAGCCTCCAGCGATTTTTATATGCTTCATATTATGGTTATTTAAACACACACTTGTGGAGGTTTATTTTTACGTTATTATTATTAATTATCTTTCGCTTGGTCTGACATTGCAATGCATGCAGCACATTTTTTGTAGCAGTATTTTTTATGAGCAATACCTATTGTAGATATCACTAATAAAGATATGATGTGTTCCATTCACATAATTTTATCTAGCTGTTCCATAAACAATTTTTTCTTATAAAAGCTTTATTAATGTATCTACGTCATGCTAATCTAGATAAACATTAATGGCAGAACTGACCTTGCTTCGTTGTAATTAGAAGGGAAATAAGGGAATACATTGTGCTAAAGCGATAGTAGAATCTTTTAAAGGTCGTCGCTATGTAAAACAATAGAAGCTTGGTTTGCTTTATATGGTCCTATTTGAGAAAAGTTAATTAGTTTAAGATTCAAACTGATAATAGTGAATATCTAGAAAGCAGTTAACTCTACGAGAAAAACGTATGACATAAATTGCGTGTTTTAACGAGATCTACATTTTTGGTGCGGTACGTTTTTGTCTATCACTTATGGCTATGCAAATGTCTGCAAAAATCAAACAGAATAAAGGGTTCTTCAGGGGTTATTTTTGTAAAAATTCAAAATATATATTTATTTGCAATATGAATAATTGTAATATACAGTATTTCAAGCAAACTCTTTAGTCATTTTTAAGATAAACAACATTTTCTAGAAATGTTTCATGTAAAGAGTAGTTGGGAGAGAGTTTCTTGAAAATCGTGTCGCATGCTTGTAAGATACAATTTGGTATTTAACTGACACTTCGTTTTTTGAGCTGTGCTGTCCACTGATAGATAGACATATACGGACCTTTATCTAAGAATGATTTTTTTCGGACTTGGAGGACCTCGGAAACACAAATTTCGATGGAATCTCGGTGGAATGCAATACCTTCTCTATCCACTATGTGCATAATGTGTAAAATATCCAGTGTGTAAAAATATCTAATGTTACACTCACATGGCATATTCTTGAAAAAAAAATGATCCATTTTCTTCATACTAATCTAGTTAAATGTATGCCTAACTGATTTTATCACATATGCCCCCTGTAAATTCAGAGTGATTTATGTAGAACTGACACATTTCTTTCTTTATTTATTCCATTGGAAATTCATTCAGTGACCCAATTTTAGCACCAAATTAAGCAGAATGTTCTGGAGTTTTGATTCCTTGTCACTAGATTGGCAGATGTTTGTTTTATTTCTAATTGCATTTTTGGCAGCTGTTTTGACATTTTGTTCTTGTAGTCAACGAGAAAACGCAGTACACATTAAATCGACTCCTCCTTGTGAAGCAATACTGGATTACATCACTTGTTTGCCATATATCAAATAAATCCATGAACCCAACTGCAGGTTTCTTTGACGACCGGATAATTTCCAGGAAATTGTGGCCACCGAGATCTCCGGATTTGACATCGCCGGACTTCTTTCTATGGGGTTACTTAAAAGACAGGGTTTACGCCACACGTCCCCAGACATTGGACGATCTGAAGCACAACATCGCAAAGGAGATTCAAGCTATTGACAACAGAGTTCTCCAACGAGTGGCCAGTACGACGTGTTGAGTTGTGCTTTATGCAGGATGAGGACATTTTCAACATTTGCTATAGAGGTAAATAATCTCCCAAAATCCCTCTAAATTTAGGTAAAATAAGTTGTCGCTAGTACAATTCGCTTTGATAAATTAATGAAAGAAATGTGTCGGCTCTATATAAATCACCCTGTATGAAGCGATACAGAAATACACTATGCTTAAGTTATAGTCCAATCTACTCCCAAGTCTTGGACTGCTGAATTTGAAAGAGGTTTGAGAAGAATAGGCATGGTGTCAGCATAGCAAAGAGATGAAACAAATGATAAAAATCTGATGTGATCCATTCACATGACTTTCTCTACATATCTGCAACGATTATTGTTAACAAGCTTATGCTTCTATTTACTTCATGCTAATCGAGAAATACTTAGCAAAACTAACCTTATTACTTGCTTCCATCTAAGAAGAAGCGAAATAAGGGAGCACCATAGGTTAAAGTGGTAAGCCAAAAGCTGGTTGCTATGTGACTGAAGTTCCTTTGTTTGTATGGACAGAAGTTGACAAATTCCTGCATGAGAAAAGTATAAGTTTTTCAAAGCTGAAACCAAACACAAGGAATATCTAAAAAGCGACCAACTCCCCGAAAAATATGTATATAACATAAATTGCGTGTTTAAACGTGCTCTAGATTTTTGTGTGGTAAGTTTTGTCCATGTCTAACGGTTTAGCAGTTATGCAAAATACCGTATAATTCGTACTGAATAAAGTAGCCTTTAGAGGCTATTCCAAGAAAATCCAAAATACACATTTTATTTGTCAGGTAAATATCTTTAACAAACTAAGTACAGCCTTTTTAGCAAAATGTGAAACTTTATCGGAAATATCATTTTCATTAATATTTTATTGGTTTATTTGGGGCAGTTATTCCGGCGGATCTATAGTCGCCCTCCGTGGTGTAATGGTTACTATGCGAACTTCATACCCGACGGAGGACGATGGATTTTTTTGGGTGTAAAAATCCTTAGCATGGCTTCCTTCGGAAGGGAAGTAAAGCGTTGGTCCCGTGTCGTAGATTTACGGCACGTTAAAGAATCTCAAGCCTGATAGAGGCCTCTGGGCAAAATTAAGCGGTATTTCACGCCC
The DNA here is from genome assembly GCA_030762935.1 of Hymenopus coronatus. Lineage (NCBI taxonomy): Eukaryota > Metazoa > Arthropoda > Insecta > Mantodea > Hymenopodidae > Hymenopus > Hymenopus coronatus. Next base: position 99,749,745 of record CM060882.1, on the reverse strand, counting down.
AATTTAGAATGAGACGCCGAGAACCACAGCAGTTAAAGAGCGTACATAAATAACATGCCGTTTCCATTTCCGGCGGGATTACGCAGAACGAACAAACAAAGCAATATCTTCGCAACGACCAAAATTCGATTCCTCGTAATGATGACTATAATAATATTAATATTTATAGAATATTTCGGTTTATATTAGGAGAGGATAAGACGTTGTATGTTACACGTGGTTTATTAGGCTATTATTTGCTTACAGTCTATAAAAGCCACTTATAAAATAAATAACAAATATTTCAGGAGAAATCTCGGTATCACATTTTTACTTTCTCTACACAAAATATGTACATAGTTTATAGAGAAGGTATTGTAATGCACCGAAAAATTCGATACTGAGATTTCAACATGTAATAGATGTTTTGAGACCCCCTAAATACAAAGAAGCATTTTTAGAAAAATGTCCGTGTGTGTCTGTGTTTGTGTGTGTGTGTGTCTCTGCTTCTGTGTGTGTATGTGTGTGGGCAGCATTGCTCAAAAACGAAAAGTTGGTATTTCCTTTTGGTATCTTCCACGGAAAATCTCTTCAAGAAAATCTCTTCAATTTCTTCAAGAAAATCCTCCTACCTCCAACTACCCTTTACATGAAAGTTTTTTCGAAATCTTTGATTTTCTGAAAAATGGCTCTTAACGATTTTGATTTAAATCTCTTATACTTAAGAATTTACCTGACAAATAAAATGTATATCTTGTATTTTCTGAGAATGGCCTCTGAAGACTACTTTATTCTGGATTAATTTTACAGAATTTTGCATAACTGCTAAACCGTTAGAGTTGGACAAAATCTTACCACACAAAAAATGAGGAGCACGTTAAAACACACCATTTATGTAATATACATTTTTTTGAGGAGCTGATCGTTTTTTAGATATTCCTTGTTATTGGTTTCAGGTTTGAAAATCTTATGCTTTTGTCACACAGGAATGCATTCTTCCTGCACATACAAACAACGGAACTTCAGTCACATAGCAACCAGCTTTTGACAACCGATATTACTCCCCTATTTCCCTTCGACTTACAAGGAAGCAAGTAATAAGACTATTTTTGCTAATTTTTTCTCGATTAGCATGAAGTACATATAAGCATAAGCTTTTTAATAATATTTTTTGTAGATGTAAAGAAAGTCATGTGAATGGAACACATAAGATTTTTTAGTAAAATACAATACTAGTGAAATGATAGAGAAAGTAGTAATACGCAAATCTAACCTAGGATGCATTCTAATGTATAAACGTAGGGACGAACAATATTTACCGTTCCACAGCAGCACTTTCTTCGAATAAATGCTTACTCCAAGGAATTGGGGAAACACGCTTGATAGATAGGCTTATGGAACGGTCACCAAGTTCATCCTTGCCTCCTGGAAAATATTCGGTCCGGAGAAGAGTGAAATAATTAAAAGGTATTGTTACGACTCCCAGAGGATCAATAAATATACTGTATATCCTTTGTAAATCAATTAATTTATCACAATTGATTCATGCAAAATTATTTATTATTCTTATTATCATTGTTTCTCTTCATTGTTAGTATTACTAACTTTTTTATTTTCATTATTCTTTTCTCTACATTCCTTTCTCACGTCCACACATACACGCACACACAGTCCTTTTTCCAAAAATACTTTTTTTGGAATCAGGGGAACCCGAAACATGTATTTCCGGTGAAATCTCGGTATCGAATTTTTGGGTGCAATAAAATATCTTCTGTATACACTATATATATATATATATATATATATAAATATCACCAGAAATACTTGCTTTGGGTCCCCCTGATTCAAAAAAAGCATTTTTGGAAAAAATTCCGTTGGTGTGAGTGTGGACACACGTTAAATACCAAACTTGGTATTAAATTAGGTCTCTTCCAAGGACGCGATTCGAAGATATTCAAGAAAATTCCCTCACCCTCAATTACCATTTACATGAAAAATTTTTTTAAGATATTTGATTTTCCCAAAAACGGCTCTAACGATTTTGATTTAAATCTATTATATTTAGGCTATTTACATGACAAAGTGTATATCTTGAAAGTTCTGGGAATATCCTCTAAAGGCCTCTTTATTCTGGGTGATTTTTATTGGTACACCGTAAGAGATACACAAAAACCTACTACACCAAAAATGTAGGTCACGATAAAACACATAATTTATGTCATATGCATTTTTTTCATGCATTTGGCAGTTGTCGAAATATTCATTGTTATTGATTTCAAGTAGACTTCTATCCCATAGCAAATGCTTTTTAAAACCTTTGGCTAACGATTTAGCCTGGTGGATTCCCTTATTTCCCTTCTACTTACAAGGAATTGAATAATAATGGAACAGTAAGCTTTTTGCTAATGTTTTAGTATGAAATAGATAGAAGAATAAGTTTATTAAAAATAATTTGTTAGAGAGATGTAGAGAGCTCATGTGAAAGGAACACATAAGATTCTTTATTCTTATCCTTGATAGCTTTAAAATTCACTTTGTAACTCAAACTTATTTGTTATCATTGTACGAGGGTGGTCTGAAAAATTCGAGCCTCACCCACAGAACGCATGATTGCATGATTATTTTTCCTTACGTTGGTACGCATGTAAATAGACCCTATGTAAAATTACATGTCATACCAGGTAATAGTTGTTTGTAGGCATTTGTTTGAAGCAGTGGAAGTGCGCATTGCTTTGATAATCGAGAAACTTGAGGATCGTGCTGTGATAAAATTCTTCGTAAAAGAAGGTTTAATACCTACAGAAATTCATTTGCGGATTGTAAATATGTATGGTGAATCATCACATTCAGTTTCGACTGTGAAGAAATTGGCGGCCCTTTTTAAACGTGGCGTGAAAGCGTCCAAGATGATCAACGCGAAGGACGTCCAAATCATTTAAAAAATGCATGATATGATTTTGGAAGATCGGCGTAAAAATGCTAATGCTCTTGGAATTTCAAAGGAACGTATTGGTCACATCTTCCATCAGAATTAAACATGTAAAGGCTTTGCGCAAGATGGATGCCCCGTATCCTCACTGTGCATAAATACTTGGCGTATTTTCAGAAGAACAGAAGTGACTTTTTGCGCCGATACGTCACAATGGATGAAGCATGGATTCACCACTACACACCTGAAGCCAAGTAGCAGTCCAGGCAGTGGGCAAAAGCTGTTTCTTCAGATCCAAGGAAGGTGAGGATCATCGGCTGGAAATATCATTGTGACAGTTGGAATTTTGTTGATTGACTATCTCGAAAAGGGTAAAACCAATACTGGAGAATACTACTCTCAATTTCCAACCAATCTGGAAACAGACCAGGGTTAAAAAACAACAAAAATTGTTTTCCATCAGGACAATGCACCTGCCCTCAAAAGTTTTTTGGCAATGGGAAAATTGAGAGATCTGCACTATGAAGTGCTGGAAGATCCGCCCTATTCCCAAGATTTGGCTCCCTCGGACTTACATTTGTTTCCAAAACTGAAGAAATTCCTCACTGGTGGGCGCTTTTCGCCCAACGAAGAAGCAATTGCGTCTGTAAATGGGTACTTTGCAGCACTTCCAGAGGAACACTACAGAGAGAGGATAATGGCATTGGAAAACCGCTCGACAATATATTGATATTAGAGGAGATTATGTTGAAAATAAAACTACTTTGAAATCATAAATTGTCGTTTTTCACTATCAAGCCGAGAACTTTTCAGTCCACCCTCGTATATGCTACTTTTTATATATATATGATTTCAATTTTCGGTTAATATAGTCAAGTATACTTTGTTCATAGTAACCAGCCTGTATATATGGAAAATGTATTTATTTGAATAAGCAATAAAAAATGTAGGCGTATATGCATGGACGAAAGAAATAACACGTTTTTATTTTTTTAGGACATACATACATACATATAATGTACACATATAGCCAAGGAAGGTATCATATTCCATCCAAAATTCGATGTCAAGATTTCACCGGAAATATATATTTTCAGGTCACCTGAGTCAAAGTATTAAAAAAAAAAAACCTGTGTGTGTGTGTGTGTGTGTGTGTGTGTGTGTCCGTCCGTCCGCGTGCGCACAGCTAAAAAATGAAAAGACAGACAAATATCAAACATGATGTTTATATTTAGCATCTCCCAAGGATGCGACACGAAGATTTTCAAGAAAGTCCCCCCCCCCCAAACTACTCTTTGCATGGATTTTGTTTTAAATGTTGTTTTCCTCAAAAATGGCTTTAACGTTTTTATTAAAATGCCGCATATTAAATATCATGACAAATGAAATTTATACCTTGAATTTTCTGGGAAAGTTTCTGAAGATTTCTTTATTGTGGATGAATTTTGCATAACTGGTAAACCGTAAGATGTGGACAAAAGCTTATTATAGATCTCGTTAAACCATAAATATGTCATATATGTTTTTTTGTAGAGTTGACTTTTCAGAGATATTCCTTATTTGTGGTTGCAATTTTAAATAACGTAATCTATCTCAAACAGGAACTCACCTTTTGTTTCATCTCTCTCTCTGGTTTACTGCTGGCCAAGCAAAACGAAACGAACTTCAATTGTTTCACATAATAACCAGCTTTTAAAAGATTTGATTGTCGCTTTAGCCCCTTATTTGTCTACTAAGTGCAAGGAAGCAAATAATAAAACCAGCTATGCTAATGTTTATCTCCATTAGCATTTTGTAAGAGTAGTCGGTAGGTGGAACATCTAAAGAAATTAGTGTACACGGAACACATTAGATTTCTTTTCTATATGTTTAAAACTTGTAGTTGTTTTAAGGATATGGGCACGCGATTTCAAAGCACTTGTTAAGTTCTTATCAGTGAAACTGACATTGGAAGCACAAAACAGTGGCAGAAAACAGAGTTAGAAAAAGAAAAACTTTTTAGAGTCTTCCCATAGAACTAATACCCTCCATTGTGCTATATGGAGTCATTATCTGCGACGCTGTAGTGGAGGTTTTTCAATTCCGCCAAGAGCCGTGGTAGTAATGAAATTTCATGAACATTCCTGCTGAGGAAATTGTAAAATGCAGGATTAAATTAAGATGGTTAAGCGGCGTGCCATAGCGCAGCCTAAAGCCTAAACAAGACATAATTATGCTTAAAATTTAAGCTATGGCACCATACTCCTACTTCCATATTTAATTAAGCGCTATTCGGCTTAGGACGGTTTTGAACTTCTCTTCTTCTTGGTATTATTTTTACTTTATAAATAATCTCTCTTTGTTTCCTTTTTGGAACAACGCAAGTTATCTCCCGTTCTTCTTGGGTACAAAGAGTCCAACACGTAATATTGGATTCTCCGCGCACTGTGTTCATAGGCATATCAAAAGTTCTCTGAGAACAAAAGAGATTCGAGGAGTGGGTGAGTAGGTTTCACTGCCAGTCGAATAATTTCAAGCCGCTAAAAACACCTCTCCATAAGGGATGTCCATCTTCCTTGTTATTTACTCCTTACGTCCGCAAGAGATTATTTCCTATGCTGCGGAAAATCTGATTTTCAAATGACCCACTAAATCCACATAGCTCGTTGTATATTCGACAAAACAAACGCGCGGAGTTGTTCCTTAAAATTATTCGTTGACTTTCACACCTACTCGGCTGTTACTGAATTGAATGAAGTTAGCAACGAAAGGGGTGGGATATGGAAGAATTTTACCCAGAGGCTGGAAGACGGAAGATGTGTCCGTGTCCTATTGGTTTTCTCAAAGTTTGTTATTCAAACTCTAAAGAATGAATAGAGTTGCAGTTCTCAGGCCTAAAGAAATGATGGGGGAGGGTTACATATAATATGCTTGCAAACATTGCCTTCTTTATTATATATGACATTTGAAAGGAATAAGGACATGCACAAGCAAAACGATTGTCTTATTGAGCAAGAGTATTGGGCTACAGAGCTTCAAACTGGTGGAAGGAATTCAAGAACGCAGTTACTGCACAACTTCGTTATTGCAAACAAAATTAAAAATCTGATGTGATCTATTTACATGACTTTTTTACCTATTCTGAAACAAATTATACCTAAACTTATTGTTCACTACTTCGTGATAATCGAGCTAAACATTAGCAGAAGTAGTTGCATTATTTAGTTCCTTCTAAATGAAGGGAAATAAGGGAATGCATTAGGTTAATGCGATAGTCATACGTTTTAAGCTGGTAAATAGGTATTGCGATTGAAATTCTCTTCTGTTTGCATGACTTGGCTGAAAAAGGTGCATAATGGCTTCCCATTTGAGAAGAAATGCACATTTCAAAATCATTAACAAGGAATATCTCGAAAATGTTTAGCTTACAAAGAAAAGTGTATGACATAGACTGCGTGTTTTAACGAGCTCTATATTTTTTTGTTAAGCAAGTTCTACACATTTATGTTGTACGGCTTTCTCTGTCTCTTATGGTACCTATAGCAGTCATTCAAAAGTTAACCACACTGAAAAGAACTAAAGAAGCTGTTTCCAGAAAATTCTTGATATACATTTTATTTCTCATTGAATTTTATGGGAATAGCTTCCGAAGTCCTCTTCATTCTGGATGAATTTTGCATGATTATAAAACTGCAAGAGGTAGACAAAAACTTACTACACAAAAAATGCAGGTATCGTCAAAACGCTTAATTTGTGCTATTTACATTTTTTGTGTAGATAACTGTTTACAACTATTCCTTGTTATTGTTTTTTCTTTTAAAATACTTAAAATTTTCTCAGACCGAAGTTTCGCGCGTTACTTCTATTTTATATCTGGCCATGCAAAGAAGACCGTTCGCTGACAGTCGTATAACATAAATTTTAAAACATTTGACTATTACTAGAATATGTCGCATTTCTTTAGTTCCCTTCTACTTATAAGGAGAAAAGAAATGATAACATACTGCTAATACTTATTTTGATTACTGTGGTGTAAAAAAGAAGCATTTTTGTAAGAAGTAATTTGCAAAATGTCTAGAGAAAGTCATATGTGTGTAACACCAGAATTGCTGCTGTTTTCTCTGTGGGATATTTAATAAATAAATATAAGCATGACAATTCTGGATAAACTATTCTGCTTATTTTGGCACAATACAGGTTTTCAGGAATCTATGTATATAACGGTGTACTATAGAGTCAGAACGAGTCAAAATGTTATTAGTCTCAAAATATGAGAGGAACAAACTGGAAATGCTAACCGGTTTCCCTTTCAGAGCTTGCTCAATTTTGCGAAATTGAAATCTTTCATCCATGACTCCTGTATTGCTTCTAGAACGTAATTAACAAAATCGGAGGGAGGGAAAACATGCTGGATATTAAAATCCATGCGCCCCTTAGGCAAATTCGTACTGCATTACAACAAAAACACTGCAGTAACTTCATGAATTCGAGGGTTTGGAAACAAGTGGTCAGCCACCCTCATTCACTTCTGCTGTTAAATTTCAGCCATTAACCGCGTTTAAGCACTTTTTCCTTCTTGTTTTCAAATTATTTAAAACTAACGTAATATGCACAAGTGTTTAATGTTTTTCAACCTTACATTAAACGGCGCATTTCTGCTTCCCTATTCTTTTCTTTTTACTTTCCCTTAAAATCCCTTTCGATGCTTACGACTGGTAGATTATACTGACTTTTTATACGCTAGATACAAGTACTAATAGTATGATGCTGAAAAAAATGTTAATGTACCACTGGTTACAAGTAATTGTTTAGTGGTTACCAGCAGGTAAAATGTGTATAATTAATTAATAGTATCAAGCACAAGAGAGAAGAAATAAACAAAAACTCTGGCGTGTTTCATTAATATAGCGTTCTCTACATATTGGTGACAAATTATTGTTGAAAATCTTAAATTCTTCTCTCTTCTTTAATCTGATCGAGGTAAACATTAAGTGTTCGCTTGTTTCCTTGTAAGTGGAAAGAAATACATTAGGTTAAAGCGATAGTCAAATCTTTTAAAAGCTCCTTTCCTTGTGATTGAAATCCGTTTCTTTGCTTCCCAAGTGTTGACAAATACTTAATGTTTTATCACTTAATTCGTGTGTCGGACAGAGTCACTTAATTGATTTTTACACACAAACTGTGTGTCGGACAGTATTAGTTTGTTTTTTTCACATAAACTGTGAGTTGGACAGGGTTATTTAATTGTTTTTCACAGTTTAATTGTATTTTGACATAAGCCGTGTGTTCCACAGGGTTATTTAATTGTTTTTTCACAGTTTAATTGTATTTTGACATAAGCCGTGTATTCCACAGGGTTATTTTTAATTTTTGCATTGATTCTGGTGTGTTTCCCGATGCGTTTAAATATGCAAAAGTGATTCCAGTGTTTAAAAGACGTAATAAAGCAGACTACGGATATTACAGGCCTATATGTATTATACCAACTATGTCAAAAGTTTTTGAGATTTTAATTAATAAACAAGTTTATAAATATTTTGAAGAAAACTCTTTATTAAGTAGGCAACAGTTTGGGTTTCGGACACCCCATGGTACTATAGATGCAATAACCCTGTTCTATAAACGCTGTCTTTCTGGCATTGAATCTGGCAATGTAGTTTGTAGTAGATTTTATGATTTCACGAAGGCTTTTGATACAGTTGCTCGTAAAACGCTTCAACATAAGTTAACATTTTATGATTTTAATGATATTGGTGTAAACCTTCTGGCTTCTTATCTTAGCAATAGGTACCAAGCAGTGTTTTTAAATTGTAGTAAAGTTTCCTCTTTCAAACTCTTGAAGCATGGTGTACCTCAAGGGTCCATATTGAGACCAGTATTATTCATAATTTACATTAATGATCTTCCTAATTTTATTCACAGTTGTTACTCAGAGACATATATGTTTGCAGATGACTTGGCTGTTAACATTACTGAATCAAGAACAGATATATTGACCTCAAAACTTAAAGAGTTAACTAATAGTGTCCAAACTTGGTGTAGTGCTATTAATTTGATTTTAAACAGTTCAAAAACAAAGAAATTACATTTTAGTTTAAGGAGAATAAATTCAGATGACCATAAAACAGTGAAATTTCTAGGTTTGCATATCGACTCAAATTTGTGCTGGCAAACTCATGTTATGTATGTTGTAAAAAAAGCAAGTAAGGGTTCGTTCATGTTACGAATACTTAAGAATAATATTAATGTGGAATCTTTAATTGCGGCCTATTATGGACATATTCATACTCATCTGAATTATGGACTTTTGCTCTGGGGTAACCACGCTTCAGCATTACGAGTCTTTATTTTACAGAAGAGAGCTTTAAGGTTAATTTATGGAGCTTCACCCAGGACTCATTGTAAACCACTTTTTATTCAATCTGTTATACTTACATTACCGTCAATGTACGTTCTGGCCTGCCTCTTGTATGTCAAGAAAAATATTAATGATTTTACTACCTGTGACAATATACATAATTACCCAACACGGAAGAACTCAAATATTTATATACCCAAAAGTAAATATAGTGTAAGTGTAAATAGTTTGTTATATCTCACTAAAACGTTTTAACTTCTTACCTATTCACATAAGACATCTTTCATTTCAGAGCTTTAAGAGGAGGCGCAGATCAATATTGACGGTTAATCCTCTGTATACTGTTGACGAGTTTTATAATATAAATATGTGATCATTGAATGTATAATTGATGTATGTAGTTTACTGACGAAGTCATGAATAATTGTATTCAACAGACTAATAAACGATCTTTCTATTTAATTGTTTTTTCACATAAGCCATGTGTCGGACAGGGTTATTTCATTGTTTTTCCACACAAGTCGTGTGTTCCACAGAGTTATTTAATTGCTTTTTTTTCACACAAACTATGTGTTGAACAGTATTCATTTAATTATATTTTCACATAAGCCGTTTGTCGGACAGGGTCATTTAATTCTTTTTTCACATAAGCCGTGTGTCGGACAGTGTTAATTCATTTATTTTTTAATTTTTTTCACACAAGGCGTATGTGAACAGGGTTAATTGTTTTCGCACGATTGAATTACTCTTGCTTTTCAGAGGAGATGGTGAGGGAATCACCCTCAGTTAGAGATAATTCAGAGGCTTCCCCTAATTTGTATTGTCTGTGATGATATATAGGAACCGTAATAGCTTAAGATATGTGATACAGCCTTTTGCACTTCAGTTAGACTTTATTTTCGAGCAAACAAAACCAACTTTTAGATTGTCAAAATATACCAATGTTTACTTCACCTATGAATATCCGCACATAGACATTTTTGTGATTGTGTTTACTGTTCTTATTTGACGAGAATTTGCCCCGTTGAGTAAGTCTTTTAACACATGAAGAGATATCTACACACGTGAAATACGGCGCTCTTGGGTCCCCTAGTGCGTTAACAAAACTAGGGTGGATACATAAGAACTGATTTGTGCTGCTCTAAAGACACACGAACTCGGCGAGGTTTAGGATATCGCCTAAACCAGACATTTCCAACAGGATGCTCTCAGTAAATTAAAAAAATCAACTTACTCAATGCTCTTGTGAATCTGTTACAGTGATCCTCGATTGCAGAGAAAACAAGGGCAAACAATCCTCCAGTGCTGTGGCGGTATGCGACATTTTACTTTTAATAGGTTAATGCACCTATAAAAACTGCCATGTTTGGTAAAACAATTGCTCTATCATAGTGTCTCTTACATAAGCAATTATATTTATGATGTTAATATATTGCTACATATTTTAATAGGGTTGGTAACGTAACATAAATAATTGAATAAAATAAAATTATTACAATATTAAAATAGTATAACAGGCCGGATAATTTGGCCAAGGTTATTATAATCGCATTGTAACGCTAACGCTGTAAGAATCTCATTTTTAGCAGAGTATACGAACAGTCATCTTGTTAATTAAATGGGAGCTAACATATTTCGAAAGAAATGTTATTACTCCTTAGTAAATTTCATAATCCCTTCCATGGTTTGTGTAAATACCCTGCAAATTTAATTTTCTAACTGAATGCATAACTGTGCGATAAACTAAATATTTATTCCGCCACAATGAAAAAACATTTCTTCTAGGCAGGCATAAACGTAGGAGTCGATGGCCTACGTGGTGGATTGCTTTCTGTTTCTGACATTATAGACAACCACCGACACATTATGCAGCAAACGAGAGACGACTGCAGTCACTACATGGAGTAACGCCTGACATAAACCACAAAGTTTTATTCCTTAAACCTCCAGCTCTTCGAAGCTTCACAAGAAATTAAATACAGTGGCATAAATGAAGATGGTAAATTGTCTTATTTTTGGTATATTGCAATAACCGGGAGGGATGCACTGTGAAGCTGTTAAACGTTTTGGAATAATAGGCTATATGACAATTTGTTATGGTACTTTCTTGCAATTTACTTTATTCTGGATAAACGCTGTAAAGTGGTGTATATACCTACCGTTTAATATCTCAAAATTTAATGCTAGGCTGATGCTTATTTAAGTATCATAATTTCCGGGAACTTTTAAGACAATAACTATTTTTACCTTCTCTACTTCATTATGGACGTACCTAGATACAGAAAGTATTTCGTTACACTCAAAATTCTACACGAAGATTTCAGTGTAATTCGTTTTAAGGTCCCCTGAATTAAAAAACGTTTTGCTCTCTCTACTTTGTACATAGTACACATAGAAGTTTTGCGTTTCATTTAAAAATTATTTACCGAGATTTTACTGGAAATTCATTTAAGGGTATAAAAAATGGAATTTACCCATGTGTAAAAATGTAACACGGAGATTTTAAAGAAAATTCCACCGTTCTAAGCTATCTTTTACATTAAAAATATTTCAAAAGTCTTTATTTTCTCAAATGGCTCTAATAATTTTGATTAAACTGCTGCAAAGTAAAGATAATAACATAAAAAATAAAATGTATATCACAAATTTTTGGAGGATAGCCTCTAATATTCACTTCTTTATGAACGGCTTTTGCATAACTGGTAAACGTAAGAGATAACAAAAAGTTACATTAAAACAAATTTAGATCTTGTTAAAGAACACAATTTATGTCATGTGCATATCTTTGTAGCGTTCACCGTTTATAAATATTACCTATTACTGTTTTCGATGTTTAAATACTTAGTTTTATCTAACAGGAAGCCCTCAACGGTTTCATGTTTCTTTATTTTTACTCCTGGTGATAGAAAGACAACCAAATTTCATTGTCAATCGCATAGCGACATTTTTAAAATATTTGTCTGTGCTTTAACTTAGTGTATTCTCTTATTTCCTTCTACTTATATGAAAGCAAGTAATAGACTATTTCTGCAAATGTATATCCCGGTTAGCATGATATGATAAAAGAATAAACTTTTATAAAAACATTTGGTTTGCAGAACAAATAGAGAAAATCATTTAATTGAAACAAATGATATCTTTAGAAAAGGTCCGCATGTGTGTTTGTGGGGGGGGGGTGGATGTGCTTCTGTAAACACGATAACTCAAAAAAGCAAAGTCGGTTAAATGCAAAACTTCATTTAATCAGCATATTTCAAGGAAGCGACACCAGCTTTTAAAGAAAATCTCTCCACCCAGAAATACCCTTTACATGGAAAAATTTTAGAAACATTTATTTTCTCAAAACTGGCTTTAACGGATTTGTTTTAAAGAGTTTAAGACAGTTTTGTGCTATGCTGAATGTATGTATCCTATGTAATGTATGTATGTGTGTATGTCTCGACTTTTCTGAGAATAACTATGAAGACCTCTTTATTCTGGATGACTTTTGCATAACTCGTAAACCGTAAGCGATATACAAAAATGTAATACACAAAAAAATGTAGATCTGTTAAACCACACATATTATGTTATATATTTTTTGTGGAGTGTATCTTTTACAAGGTATTTTTATTTAGTTATTTTAACTTTAAATTAATTTAAAGTTTCTCAAATGAGAATTTGTCATTGCGGTTAATTTTGCTTACCTTTGGCCATGCATAGAGAATCGAAATTCAATCACATAGCAACCAGCTTTTAAAAGATTTAACTATCACTTTAACCTAGTGCATTCCGTTATTTTCTTTCTACTTACAAGTAAGCAAGCAATAAGACTACTCCTGCCAATATTTATCTCAATTGTCGAGAGGCAGATAGAAGAATAATCTTATAAGAAAAGATTGCTCCCAGAACATGTAGAAAAAGTAATGTGAATGGAATATTTAGGACTTTTACTTTGTTTACACCTTGCTTATGTTAAGTAGAGTAAGTATGCATTCCATCAAAAATTATTATTTTGAAATTTACCATAAACATAATATTTTTGAGAGCCTCAATACATATTTTATAAAAAATCTTATGTGTACCATTCACATGACTTTCTCCATATCCCTGCAACAAATAATTCTTAAAAAGCTTATACCTCTATTTACTTTATGCTAAACAGAAGAAATTAGCAGAAATAGTCTTATTACTCGCATCCGTGTAAGTAGAAGTGAAATAAGGGACAACCGTAGGTTAAAGTGATAGTCAAAAGCTGGTTGCTATGTCAATGAAGTTCCTTTGCTTATATGGATAGAGTTGACAAGTTCCAGTATGAGAAAAGTATACGTTTTTCATAGCAGAAACCAAAAATAAGGAATGTCACAAAAACGACGAACTCGACGAAAAAAATGTATATAACATAAATTGTGTGTTTTAATGTGCTCTACATTTTTTGTGTAGTAAGTTTTTGTCCATCTCTTACGGTTTAGCAGTTATTCAAAATTTAGTAAAATTCATCCAGAATAAACTACTCTTCAGAGGCTATTCCCAGAAAATTCAAGATATAAATTTCATTTGTCAGGTAAATATGTTTAATATCCAAAATTTTAATCAAAATCATTAGCCATTTTTGAGAAAATCAAAATTTTCGAAAAAAGTTCCATGTAAAGGGTAGGTTAGGGTGGGGGGATTTTTCTCAAAATCTTCGTGTGGCATCCCTGGAAGATACTAAACTTAAATACCAAGTTTGGTATTTTACCGACTTTTCGTTTTTGAGTTATCTTGTTCACAGACACACGGACAAACACACACACACACACACACACACACACACACACACCCACGGACCTTTTTGTGAAAATGCTTTTTTTGGATATTGGGGACCCTAAAACATATATTTCCGGTGACATCTCGGTATCGAATTTTTGGTGGAGTGCAATACTTTCTTTATACACTATGTACATAGTGCGTATGGAGAAAGTAAAAATGTCAGCGTGCATGAACAATATAAACTAATAGCAAAGAATTCGGATAAATAACAAGGTTGGTATCTAAGCTCAGTATATTCCAAGGACACCTGGTTTTCGAGATATTCTCCCATTGCAACCTTACTTTTAAATTGAAAGATTTTTTTTTTATCTTCGCAAAAAGATTTCTTATAATTTAAATTAAAATGTGATATTATGCTTATGAATATATTTGAATGACGAATATAGTATAAATGTGAGTTTTTGCGAATATCCCGTGAGTTTATTTTCATTCTAAATAAGTTTTATCTCACTATTAACCACAGGACATACACAAAAGCTACGAAGAAACAAAAATGCAGGTATGTTAAAACATAGGATTTGTATCCAACACTTAGACATTTGCCATGCTTAGATATATGGTTATTTTTTATTATGTTGGTCATGTATAACGGACAGAACTAGAAATGCATCTTAGTGACCACTATTTCACTGACGCTAAAAGCTTTGTTCCCGTTGAACCTACACGGAAACGTATAAAAAAGCATTACTATAAATGTTTATCCTGGTCCTAAAAGACCAAAAATTCAGATAGGAGCTATAGAAATAGATTGTTATGGAAAAGTTTGCGCATCTCACATATTGAAAAAATCTGATGTGTTCCATTCACATGACTTTCTCCATATCTTTGTAGGTAATACATTATTGTTAAAACGTTTATTCTTCTATCTACTTGATGCTAATCTTTTATCTAAATCGTTCTAATCGAGATAGACATTAGTAGAAATGATATCATCACTTGTTTCCTTGTAAATCGAAGATAAATAAGGAAATACACTAGGTTAAAGCGATATTCAAATGTTTCAAAGCTGGTTACCATGTGGTTGAAATCGTTTCTTTGCATGGCCAGGAGTTTGCAAATTCCCTATGATAAAAATAGTATTTTATAACTGAATTCAATAATAAAGAGTAACTCAGAAATGACCAACTCCAAGTAAAAAGGTATATAATGTAAATTGTGTGTTTTAACGAGATAGACAAAAACTAGCTTCACAAATAATGTATAACTCATACGGTTTACAGGTTATGCAACATTTGTCCAAAATAAAGGTCTTCGAAGTCTGTTCCTAAAAATTTCAAAATATATATTTTATTTGTCGTGCAAATATCTTTAATACACCTATTTTAATCAAAATCATTTGGTATTTTACCGACTTTTCGTTTTTGAGTAGCTAATCGTGTTCAGGACTCACACAAGGCCTTTTTCTAAAAATGTTTTTATACATGGGACCCTGAAACATGTATTTCCTGCGAAATCTTGACATAGAATTGTTTGGGGAATGTAATACCTTCTCTACACACTATGTACATGTAGAGAAAGTAAAAACTAGGTATAAGACGATTTTGGAAAGTTAAATATTGGAGAAACGTTATTAGATTGATCAGAGGGTAAATCTTCTCAGTGATAGGCTAGTGGCCGAACATTAGAGGGACAAAATGAGCCTTGCATCAAGCATCAAAACGAATGAGAGGAGTGTGTGATCTAAGATGCCCGAGTACGTCAAATGTATTCTAAAGGGCAAGTTAAAGACGACATTTGCTGACTCAAATGAATGACCTTGATTGATTTACTGACGCTCTAAGCATTACTTCATCAAACTCTAGTTCACAAATATAGCGAATTGGGAATTTGAAGATATAAATGTAAAAAGAATGATTGCTTGGTTGATCCCAGACCAAGTCAACGAAATTCTTATTACTTCATAGCAACTAAAATGGGTAATAAATAAGTCTTTTGTAATTCATCCCCATTTACATTTTTGTTGTTTTTCTTATGGAGATAGTGCTGAGTAAGGAGGACTTTTTTATTATCAATTTTCAGATGCTTATTTGTGTTTACATGCCATAACGGCTTGATAAAACTCCGCCGTCATAATTTTAAGGTTCGTAAATAGCGATTATTTTTCATAAACCAGTTGCATTTATTTATCCGTGTGTTTATGTTAAATATATTGTTGCCAGCCAGATAGTGAAGTATATAATTTATACATGTATAAGAATAACCTAATAAGTATGCTTATTTCTCATATACAGTAGCAAAATATGCGGGGCAGCCAGAGAGGTTTATTACCCATTTCTCCGAAAACCGTAAAGAACTTGATATATCGTTTAAAGGAACGGAAGGGACAGTAAATAGGGGGCAAGGTCGAATTAACGTAGCTTGCTTCATCTCTGAGAAGCAAATTTCGGTGGCCTAAGAAAGAGAGCATTTAGTCCTCTGCTGGACCTAAGAAGAAATGGTCACTATTTGCTAGGAGAGGAGGCATGGTGGATCCTATCAGATCCAGAGAACTGCACGAGGTATCATGGGAACATTCTTATAATTGAAGTCAAGGATTACGAGCATCCTTTAGGAAGTGAGAGCTTCTTTAAAAGTAAGTGTAATATCTATTTTATTATGCATTTTCAATAGGATGGGAAGAGTGCCATGTGAATACAACGCATCATAGTTTTACTTTCTCTACTATGAAAGAACTAGAGGAAGTACTGTATTCTACCCAAAAATTCAATGTCAGTATATCACAAGAAACATATTTTTGACTTCAAAAGGATCCACGTGTGAGTATGAACACATAGCTCAAAAACGAAAATTCCATTAAATAATAAATTTAGTATTTAAGTTCAGCATCCTCCAAGATTTCAAAAAGATTTTCAAAAAAGTTGTCCAGGCAAAACTAACATTTACAAGGACATTTTTTCGAAAAGTTTGAGTTTTACTAAAATGGATCTATCGATTTGGATTAAAACACCGTATGTCTTAAGATATTTTCATAACAAATGAAATTATTATCTTTAATTTTCTGGGCATACCCTTTGAAGTCCTCTTCATTTTGGATGACCTTTGGATAACTGGAAAATCATAAGAGATACACAACAACTTACTACACAGGACTTTCTCTTGGGAAGTTGGCCATTTGGTTTAAATTTTCCAATATTTATAGTTTTCTCACACGGAAACTTGTCCCTCATTTTTATTTTCTCTACACGTACTATGTATTTAGTGTATAGAGAAGGTATTGTGTTCCACCCAAAAATTCGATACCGACATTGCAACGGAAATAGCCGCTTTAGGGCCCCCTGTATCCAAAAATATATTTTTAGAATAAGCTCCGCATGTGTGTGTGTGTCTGTGAACACCATAACTCAAAAACGAAAAGTTTTTAAAATATAAAACTTGGTATTTAAGTTTGGCATCTTCAAGAATGCGGCACGATTTTGAGGATAATCCCTCTCACCAAACTACCTTTTAGATGGAAAAATTTTCGAAAAGTTTTATTTTCTCAAAAATTGCTCAAAGAATTTTGATTAAAATACTGTACATTAAAGCTATTTACACAGCAGATATAATGTATTTCTTGAATTTTCTTGGAATAGCCTCCAAATACCTCTTCATTCTGGATGAATTTTACTGGATTTTGCATAACTTAGTAAATCGTAACAGATAAACAAAAACTTACTTCACAAAATATGTGGATCTCGTTAAAATACACAATATATTCCATATATATATATATATGTTGTTCTTGACCATTTTTGAGATTCTCCTTGTTATTAGTCTCAGTTTTAAAACAATAAAAAGCTTTTAACATACGAAAGTTTGTCAACTTCTGGGAATGCAAAGAAAGGGATTTTATCCAAATGGCAACCAGCTTTTAAAAGATTTGACTCCATCATTGTAGCCCAATGTATCCCATTATTTCCCTTCTACTTGCACAAAAGCCTCTATTTATCTCGATTATCAAACAGGATATAGAAGCATAGCCTTTTTAGTACTAATTTGTTACAGAGATGTGGAGAGAGACATGTCAGTGGAACACGTCGGAGTTTTTACTACTTAAATTCATTACACAGCAACTAACTTTTAAAGGATTTGCCTACTATATTCCTTTATTTCGCTTGAGGCTACAAGGAAATTTAAAATAAGACTCTTTCTGTTACTGTTTTCCTGGATCAACATGTAGTAGATAGAAAAATAAACTTTTGCATGAATAGGTAGACATGTGATTTAGTGTGTTCTTACAATCAGCCATTCATTTATCTCCGCCCCTTCTCCAAAATAAGATTTTGACGTATAAGGTAGCAGCCATTCAGGTGCTTTTTGTGGCTTGTTCCAGAAGCTCTCTATTTACGAGTGTAAAAGAATGACTTAAAGACCATTAATTAGAAGAACGGTGAACAGAGGGATAGAAAACTTGGTGTGTGGTCAGTTACTCGTTAAAAGCAAATGGTACGTGCAGAAAGGGTCGTTAGTAAAGGTTCTTAGCTGATGGAGCGTGGTGGTATCATATTCAGAGTTCATTACGCTGTACGCATGGATAGCCAGTTGTGTGGCTAAACGAGGGGTTGCAAGACAAGGGTTGCGAAATGAAGGGTGCAGAAACTTAGGGATGAACAGCTTCCTTTGCTGTTTTTAAGACTTAAAAAGGCATTCGCCGATAAAACTGGGGTAGAAAAGAGACAGCTTTGTTAGCGCCCCACAGAAAATACAAAGACTACCCCTCCTACTGAAGTTGCTTATAAGAATGATCTAATGTCTTTGCCTTTATCTGAAACATAAGCTCAGTTTCGAGATATTTTTTCTTGTTGCCTTTTCTTTATTTTGTAGTCTGGTGATAAAGAGTGAAATTATGCTTAATGAGGGCCCAAATGAGCCAGGGGTCTAAAGAACTGTGTGTTACGCAACGTTTTCCTTCTCAAAGTAACATCCAGTTAGACGGCCCAGTTCGATCCCTAGCGATCGCATGTGACATTTGTGGTGCAGCAGCGGGATTTCTCTGGTCCCCCAATGCATTTCACTGGTGCTCCATCTTCATTCCATATATCATCAGTGTGATCGCCTGCGGTGCCACAAGTAGTAAAAGCGGGCGTTAAACAATGTCAAAAAAAGGAGTAACATCCTGTAAAAGCTTAACTCATGAAATCGGGATTTGAAGAAGTTCCCTAAGCATAATGTTCAGATCACGGAGAAAAGTGGTGACTTGAGTGACCATGTGAGGGTATACTTTGCGGTATTGCAGATTAACTGGGCTACGGGAATTGATGATGTCAGAGACAGGTTGGGGGTCGAAACTCAGTGAAGATTTTCTTAAAAATGCTGAAACAATCTTGATTAAAACAGCATATAATAAACATATTTATACACCAAATTAAATGCACATATTGAATTTTCTGGGAATTGCCTCTTAACTCCTCTTCATTCTGGATGAATTTTGCATAACTGGTTAACTATAAGAGATAGCAACATCTATATTTATTTAAGTAAGTTTCGTCTAACGCACATTATTTATATCAGACATATTTTTTCTATTAATGAAGGTATTAACACTATTCCTAATTAGATCAGAATACCTAATTGTCTCGTGAAAAATTCTCAAGTATTTCAGCAAAAGCTGAAGCTACTCCAGAACGATTTGATTTTATCGTCCTGGAGTATTTTACGAAGAAAATTCGAAATATATTCCTTTTTTGTTTCCTCAAATGGGAAGTCGGCATTGTTTTTGTTTTTTTTTACTCCTAGCCATATAAAGAGAACCAAAATCCAATATCATTAATTAGCTATTGACTTTTCGAAGTTTAATTATCGTTAATCCAGTGTACTCACTTCTGTTTACAAGGAAATAAGTAACAAGACCACTTCTGTTAATCTTATCTTGATTTGCTTGAAGCTGATAGAAGAATAAGCCTCTGTAAGATAGCTTGTTACAGAATAGGTAGAAGTCATATAAATGCACCATATTAGTTTTAGTTTAGAAATAAAAAGTACAAACAAAAAAGATGAAGTTATATTAGGGGATAACTATGAATGAGACGAAAAGGATGTGTTACTGAATTAATTATATTTAGTTCAGCAATGGTCTTCATTTGTTCATTTACTTATAACCTGTGAAATAGTTATTTTTACTTTCTCTACACGAACTATGCACATAGTGTATAGAAGACGTAAAAATTCCATACCGAGATTTCACCGGAAATAACAAAATAATGATTTCAAAAACGAAAAATCTGTAAAGTACCAAACTTAGTATTTAAGTTTAGTATCTTCCAGAGATGCGACACGAAGATTTTGAGGAAAATTTCCCTGCACCAGACTGCCCTTTACATGGAACTTCTTTCGAAAATTTTGATTTTTTCGAAAATAGCTCTAACGATTTTGTTTAAAATACCATATATTAAAGATATTTATCTGAAAATTAAAATGTATGTCCTTACTTTTCTGGGAATAGCTTTTGAAGACTACTTTATTCTGCATGAATTTTATGGAATTTTGCATGACTACTAAACCATAAGACATGGACAAAAACTTACCACACAAAAAATGTAGAGCACTTCTAAACACACAATTTGTTATATACCTCCTACTGTAAATAGGAAAATAACACCTAGAGCTCATATTGACGCAGGACTGAAGATAAATTTAGATCCATATATTGTTGCGAGTCAACTAAAATTTTAATACCGGTTGGTACAGCAATAATATTTAGTATATTCAAGTACTGTTGATTTCCAATCAAAAAGTCTATAACAATTAGAATAAATAATCCAAATCTTAACTAGTATATCCCTAATTGTATTAATAATTTCCTTTATCGTAATAATATTAACTAATTTCCTATCAAAAAAATTACTCGTACATTATTTTCGTGGAGTTGATCGTTTCTGGCATTCCTTGTTATTGGTTTCAGCTTTATAAAACTTGTACTTTTCTCATACAGGAATTTAATCGTCCTGGAGTATTTTAAAGACAATGTTCAGAAATCTGTGGTGCCAACCTTATTTCACTTCTACTGGCAAGGAAGCAAGTGATAAGACTATTTACAGTTTTTTCATTAAACTGACCATTTCTGAAATATTCCTTGTTATTTGTTTCAAATGAAAAATACTTAAACTTTCTCACATGGAAAGCTGTAAACTTCTGGCTCTGCAGATGGACACCACACAACAAATGTAGATCAACTATAAATAGCCTTTTGGTTAGAGTAATGCGAAATTAGAAAAGAATCAAGTCTTATGTAAATTTATGAAAAACCAGATTGTTGTAGGCAAGCGTATCCAATCCTGATGCAATCTCTGTGTACCTGTCAAACGGCATGAACTTGTAAATTGCTTGTTTGTGATCAGAAAACGGGTAACGGGTATGTTATTCCACTGTTCACGTCAAGACACGTGCCACGTTGTTTAAGCTCGAAATATTTCCAACATAACCTCCAACATCAGTATGACAAGAAGTGCTTACAGCACACACTGCGTTGCTGCATTTTCTACACACTAAACCTGAATTGTCTTTGTTTTAGCTTTTCTACAGCCATGATTATTTTAATTCAAAACATTCTTTCACCACCGCCACTTAACTTTACGGCACTCGGAGTTTTTGCACTTCTACTGTCTTTACTAATCTCATCTCCGGCCCGAGAAAAAACAGAAGAAGAAGCGAGTGCAGGGGCAGGGATCCGTGTTTGTGCGTCTGTGTGAATTTAATTAATATTCTGCGTTCTTTACTCTTCCATGCGTAACGCATCGTACGAGCGAAGGGGTGGCAAAAGATAAGCGGGGAGCAATAGAAAGCGTACGTGCTCGGAATTGGTGAAATCCTCAGCAGCTGTTCTGTACTGTAATGGCACAGACTCTGCGCAGCACAGATCTACATACAAGGTGGCTCGAAATAACTTAACTCTCAAGAATGAGCTTGTGCTTTTTAACCCCTGCTCTACGACCTATTCGCACGTGCGCGTTTCAGCAAATCTCCTAATAAGAAGCAACATTGCGCACCTTCTCCAAGTAAATAACGATGCTCTGTTCACCAGCTGCGGTAGATTCCACAACAAATGTTATTATTATTATTATTTATTATTATTATTACATTTTACAACGTATTTGTTTAGGTTATAAATGAGTGCTCCAAGCCAGGTGGTTCAGGCGTTCGGGAGGTCATGGGATCGTTTCTCCGCGAATGCTGGAAGGACACTTTATTCCTCGGAATTTATTCCGTCTGGTCTTTGTTTCAGGGTTACAAGTTAAGGCGAGAACTGCAGTGGTGACGCCTTCTCGTAGACATAAGTGTCCTTTGGAAACTCAATTATTGGAGGTCGTCGTTTCTTCGGACATGAGGTGAGGGTTCCCAGCGCTTTCTGCGTTTAGATGAGAACTACTTAGGAATGTTAGGGACTCTCCACGATGGCTCCCTGTCGCAGTCTGGTTCCTACTGCCCTTTGTATTTACTCTCTTCTCCCTGGGTCTGATGCACACTGGCTGTGGTACAGATTCCTCTTCGGTTCACTACACTACTACCTAAAATATAAATGAGTGCTACCTAGATGTTTTCGGTGTCTGACTACCGATTATTTTAGTGTGCAACGCCCGGTTTTACTACAAAAAGGCACCACAGGCAATGACATTGATAAAACATGGAATGAAGATGGAGCACCGGTGGAATGTGATGGTGG
This sequence comes from Hymenopus coronatus, assembly GCA_030762935.1. Taxonomy (NCBI): domain Eukaryota; kingdom Metazoa; phylum Arthropoda; class Insecta; order Mantodea; family Hymenopodidae; genus Hymenopus; species Hymenopus coronatus. The sequence goes on along the minus strand of CM060882.1, from coordinate 99,727,071 downwards.
GGGAAACCAGAGAACCTGGAGAAAACCCACTCCGGAGCCGCTTTGTCCACCACAAATCCCACAGGTGGTCGCTTGGAATTGAACCTGAGCCACCACTTCGCGGCCACTGGCTACCAATAATATTCAGTATGCAACGAATATTATTTTCAACAAGTCATACAAAATTGGAACATTATATTTTATTTTTGGTGCATGAGCATGGTCTCGACACTCTCAAGATCGATAGCACTGTATTTAATTCATGATATTTGAGTGGTCAGCATTCTGGCTTCTCTCTCACAGTGCCCGAGTTCGATTCATGTTTCTTTAGCCATAATCATCCCCTATCAACCACAGAGTCCGGAAATCAAAGAACTTAAATGGGCCTATACAGCTGGAACAATAACAAAACTACTTCTGCTATTAATAGAATATTAATGTTATATTTTAGAAATGTTCATAAAATAGTAAATATTAAATAAATAGTTTTGAAATATCTACAGTAAGCAAAGAGCAGCTAAATAAAAAATAATAAACGAAAATAATATACTGGAAGAAGTGAAACAATTCCATTAGGTGCGATGTTTTGGCTGGATCATGGTATTACAAATAAACTAGTAAAATTCCAAAGCATCTGCGGAACAATAAAAAGAAACGCTAAGTAAAAAAAAAAAACAAAAAAAAAAACACAAAGACAACAAACAAATAGGGAGACACAGTAGAAATTCTATAAAACGATAGCTGTCAGCTGTTTATTATGTGGCTCAGAAGCCTGGATACTAGTGAAACATAAAATGAGTAAAATAAGCCAGCAGAGATTAAATTTCTGCATATTGTAAAAGGTTGTAAACGGGAAGACAAAATAAGAAACATAGAAATAAAACAGCAGCTTAGAATATGTTGCATGGAAGATACAATTGGAGTATAGACATTGCTGGATAGAACACTTCAACACTGCTAGTCTCCATGGCCGCGCATCCTCAAGTGCCTTGTTTTGGTGCTTCGTGGCGTTGGGTTTCGTGGGTTTGAGTCCCGCCTTGGGCATGGGTGGTTGTGTATTTTGTAAATGTTTATATATAAATAGGTTAATAAAGGAAATATAGCAAACTGGATAAAAGAGGAACAGGAGGAGGGGAATAAAAAAAAGACAGAATCAGACCAGAAAGACTCACAAAACAAACTCTAAAATACCAACCAAAAGGAAGACGTAATGTGTGGAGATCTAGAAGAAGGTGGGCTGAGGTCGGAACAGATCAAATGACCTAATGATGGAGGAATAAGAAGACAACATTAAATAATTGATTATCAGTGGGAACAAGGAAGAAAGAAAAGGCTACATCTTCAATATAGCAGGCCACGAAGCAAAAAAGTTGGAAAGATAATTTTGGGAAAGATCTATACTGAGGACAGAGAGCGCTTCATGTCGTAGAGATTTGAGTTATGTAAAAAGTAACTAACTATAACGTTCTATAATTAAACCAAACATATGAGAAAAAAGACGCAGTTATCAAACGAGTGCACAAATGAGACCAGGGCACTAAACAGTTAAAATTACAGGTCATTCACTTCAAAAACTGAGGAGAGAAAATACGAATAAAATATCTAGTAGGTTCAAATATGAATTGTAAGCGAAGTATGAATGAATATGACTTGTGGGTTGCTACACAGCGGGGAATGGGCTCTCTTGCAAGCTCGAGAGAGGGAGGGAGGGAGGGAGGGAGGGAGGGAGGGAGGGAGGGAGGGAGGGAGAGAGAGAGAGAGCTTAACAGAAATTCCCGAGTGAACGTGAAAAGCAACTTTTATCGGCACACGTTTGTTTTCAAGAAGAACCCTTCACCAGAGCAGAACAATTCCTCAGCGGTACACATAAAAGTAGAACAACAGTGCCACTACTACAGGCATAAAAAGGGTAATAATGGGTTCCTGTAATGGTCACTCTACAGACCTCCGAAAGCTTAGTTGTTCCTTTGACTGACTGCAAGGGTTGCAGCCGATCTACCTTAACAGGCGGTGTATAGTATTGCACAATAGAAATGGATCTTATTCTGTTGTTAGAATCCTGTTTAACTTCTATTTGTTTTGGCGTATTCTATTCCAATTTATATTAGGAATATTACTCTAAGGTGTGTAAGCTAATGAATGTACCTGCCTAATAATCCCGAAGTTTTGATTTCCATCTCAACTACAATTGTTACCTTCCAATATTACACCTATACCCATACATACTCGGAGGAAAAAATCCTAAATTAATACTATACAACCCGCTTCTATAAGATATCTGAAGTGTTTCATTCACATGACTTTCTCTACATCTCTGCAACAAATTATTGTTAAAAAGCTTATACTCCTATTTACTTCATGGTAATCGAGAAAAAATTAGCAGAAATAGTTTTATTACTTTTTCCTTAAAAGTAGAAGCGAAATAAGGGAGTAGTATAGGTTAAAGTGATAGTAAACAGCTAGCTGCAATGTGACTGAAGTTCCTTTGTTTATATGGACCAGAGTTGACACATTCCTGTATGAGAAAGGTATAAATTTTTAAGGCTGAAATCAAAAACAAGGAATATCTCAAAAACGATCAACTACACGAAGAAAAAGTATATAACATAAATTGTGTGGTTTAATGTGCTCTACATTTGTTGTGTGGTATGTTTTTGTCCATCTCTTACGGTTTAGCAGTTATGCAAAATTCCGTAAAATTTATCCAGAATACAGTAGTCTTCAGAGGCTATACCTAGAAAATCCAAGATATATATTTTATTTGTCAGGTAAATATCTTTAATATACGATATTTTAATCAAAATCATTAGGCATTTTTGAGAAAATCACAATTTTCGAAAAAAGTTCCATGTAAAGGGTAGTTGGGAGGTGAGGGGGTTTTCTTGAAGATCTTCGTTTGGTATTTAACGGTATTTTCGTTTTTGAGTTATGCTGTCCACAAACACACATACACACACGGACCTTTCTCCAGAAATGCTTTTTTTGGATTCAGAGGGACCCAAAACATGTATTTTCGGTGAAGTCTCGGTATCGAATTTTTTGTTGGAATACAATACCTTCTCTACACTATGTACATAGTACGTGTAGAGAAAGTAAAAATCTAGATCTCATTAAATCTTGCAATTTATATAAAATAATCTTTTTGAGTAAACCACCTCCATATATTCCTTATCAATGCTTTTCTCTAATGGGAGGTCCCCTTCTGGTCATGCAAAAGCGCAGACTGACCCTAAAGAATTTGCTATCGCTAAATTGTATAGTATTCCGCCATTTCCATTTTATGATGCTAAAAGGAAATGTGCAATGAAACAATTCATGCACATTGGTTTAATTGTTTTTTTTTTTTACACAAGCCGTGTATAGGAGTTGGATGGGTAGAGTTAGACTGAAAAACCCCATGCCATAGCTGGGACGTGAACCAGGATCTCCCGATCTCTAGCCGGTTACTCTTCCCCTGCCCTACACACGGCTTGTGTGAAAAAACAATTAAACCAATACCCACCCATTGACCATAATAGTTGGCTATACTATAAATCCTGGTACTTAAAGTACTTATAACATTGTAAGTCGCCATTGGGGTTGTCATCTCAAAATAATTTGAGATCACCTTGTGGTTTACCGGGAAACATGCGAGTCAGTTGAGAAGCTCAATGCTATGCTAGCATGTTGCCATAGTAGCCCAGTGGAAGAGCAACCGGCTAGAGATCGGGAGATCCATGGTTCAAATCCCGGCTATGGCATTGAATGTTTCAGTCTGACTCTACTTAACCAATTTATGCAAATGTTTAGTGAATACAAATAAAGTAGACACATTTTGTAGTAGATAGTTTTTTGCAGATTGGCGGAGAAAGCATTTGGAATGCAATATCAGTCTTTTTAAATCCCGGTAATAATATAATAAATGTCTTTATTGAATTAAAATTTGATTGCAAAGAAAGTCTTGGATTCAAGCTGAAAATAATTCTTGCGTACCATCCATGGCTGACGCAGCACTACAAGTATTGCTTATCACGACTTGGTACAGTTACCGACATGCTACACTACACAACACGGCTTGCAATTCTTCCTGCTTTTATAGCTATAAAATGACTTAACAGAAATTTTTGGAAGTATATTGAAGCTACCGGACTCTTCTAGAAGAATTGAGATGTCTCGCGATCCAAAATCTCTGATTAAGAGAACGCAGACTTCTTGTTTTGTTACGCATTCCAAGGTCTCCAACTGCCATGACTAAGTATACCAAACCAAACGTGAGAACCACTGTAAAAGAAGGTACTGTCACAATACGTCTGTATAGGGATGGTTATCAATTTTTAAGTTCAATACTTCTTATTTCATAAAGATAAATCACCGACGCAGTTTTGAAGAGTTGACTTAGCTAGTCATTTACTGCACATCATTAAGAGTAGAGTCAATACAAAAGTTACTATTTATCGTTTGTTTGAGTTAATACAAAGCAAAGCTCCCAAGTGGTTAATGCGAAAACATTAACACCTGTAATATGCTGAGCCTGTGTGCCCTTCACCACTCTATTTACATTTGCTACTTTGTGTTTTGTTAACAGCATTATTTCCTTTGTACAAAACAATAGTGTTCCGTTTCCCATATGCTGTGAAGCTGAATACAGGGATCAACGCATCAGTATAAAAGATCACTATTTGGCATTTCACCTGTATTGAGATACTCTTAGTATTGCGTATCTGTGTTATAAACTAGTGATGGGCACTATAAGTGTTTTAGACAATTGAAAGTGCTACGATAGTGAAAAATTACTAATGAATTATTTGGTTTTTCATTCGGATTTAAAAGCTGTTTTTTACACAAAATCCGTGAATTAGTAACAAATATAAGTTCATAAAATAACCAGTTTTCATTAGGATTTAAAAGTGCAATCTAATAGGCGTTCTAGCTTTCAAGTAGTAGAAAAATCTGATGTGTTCCATTCACATGATTTTCTCTACATCTCTTCAACACATTATTGTTAAAAAGCTTATGCTAATATTTACTTAATGCCAATCTAGAAAACAATTAGTAGAAATAGTCTTATTACTTTCTGCTTTGTAAGTAGAAGCGAATTAGGGGAGTACCATAAGTTAAAGTGATACTCAAATGCTGGTTGCTATTTGACTGAAGTTCCTTTATTTGTATGGACAGGAGTTGACAGATTCCTGTATGCGAAAATTGTAAGTTTTTCAAGGCTGAAACCAAAGGCAAAAATCATCCCAAAAACCATCAACTCCACAAAAAAAATGCATATGACATAGATTGTGTGCTTTAATGTGCTTTACATTTTTTTTGTGTGGTAGGTTTTTGTTTATCTCTTACGGTTTAGCAGTTATGCAAAGTTCCGCAAAAATTCATCAAGAATAAAGTAGTCTTCAGAGGCTATTCCCAGAAAATTCAAGAGATACATTTTATTTGTCGGGTAAATATTTTTAATATACGATATTTTAATCAAAATCGTTAGGGCCATTTTTGAGAAAATAAAAATTGTTGGAAAAAGTTCCATGTAAAGGTAGTTGGGGGTGAGGGGATTTTCTTGAAAATCTTCATGTCTCATCCTTGGAAGATACCAAACTTAAGTACCAAGTTTGGTATTCAACGGTTTCTTCGTTTTTGAGCTATGCACACACACACACACACACACCGACCTTTCTCCAAAAATGCTTTTTTGGATTCAGAGGGACCCAAAACGGTATTTCAGCTGAAATCTCGGTATCGAATTTTTGGGTGGAATGCAATACCTTCTCTATATACCTGGTACATAGTGCGTGTAGAGAAAGTAAAAAGATTACAATGTACATTATTTTACAATATTAAAAGAATTGCTTACAGGTATTCTCCAGTAGTTAAAGCGATAATTAATTTCATGAATATCGTGTTGTGAAACCGTACTACTGTCATTTTATCTAGCACATGCAACTCTGAAATAGAACTCTGTATTTTTTAAAGATCCATAAAGAAATATAATTCCCTCTAAGGTTGTCTACCAGTTACAGAACTATGTGCGGTTATGTTATGGAGGGTATGTCATATTGCTTTCTCTAGCCCCATATGTACAATGTACATAGTGGATAGAATAGGTATTATATTGCACCCAAAAATTCGATACCGAAATTTCACCGGAAATGCAGGTTTTGGAATCCCCTGAATCAAAAAACTCATTTTAGAAAGAGGTCCGTGTTACTGTGTATGTTTATGTGTATATATGTGTGTGTGTGCGTGTGTGTCTGTGGACTGCATAGCTCAAAAATGGAAAGACGCCTAAATACTAAACTTGGTATTTAAGTTTCGCATCTTCCAAGGATGCGACACGAAGATTTTCAAAAGAATACCCCACCCCTAACTATATTTTACATGGAAAATTTTTCTTAAAAATGACTAACGGTTTTGATTAAAATATCACATATTAAAGGAATTTATATTACAAATAAAATGCATAACCTCAATTTTCTGGGAATAGCTTCTGAAGACCTGTTTATTCTGGATGAATCAATGCTAAATTTTGCATAGCTAGTAAACCTTAAGAGATAGACAAAAACTTGCTTCACAAAAAATGTAGACCTTGTTAAAACACACAATTTATGTTATATATTGTTTTCGTGGAGTTAACCATTTTCGAGGTATTCCTTGTTATTTATTAGTTTCAATTGTAAATTACTTATACTTTTCTCAGACAGGAAGTTTTTACTTTTGTTCTAGTTCTGGCCAAATAAAGAAGCAATTTGCAATGACAGTCGTATAATGACAGCCGTATAATGACAGCTTTTATTACATTTGACTATCATTTTAGCATAATGCCTTCTACTTATAAGGAACTAAGTAATAAGGACATTCTGATACTGTTTATCTCCATTAGCAAGCATTGTGCAGAAAGTATAATCTTTTGTAAAAAGTTTGTTTGTAGGGCAGCAAGAGAAAGTCATGTGAATGGAACACATCAGATCCTTTACTTTCTCTAAACGTATTATGTATACAGTGTATAAAGGAAGTATTGTAGAACACCCAAAAATTCGATACTGAGATTTCACCGGAAATACATATTTGAGAACACCCTAAATCCCAAAAAAAAAGTATTTTCAGAAAAAGGTCCATGTGTGTGAGTGTCTGTGGACAGCATTAACTCAAAAACGAAAAGATCTTATTTAAATTTGGTATCTTCTAAGGGTGCGACGCGAAGATTTTTAAAAAATCGCCCCACCAACATCAACTACCCTTTATATGGAACCTTTTTCGATCTTTTTTATTTTCTCAAAAACGGCTCTAAAAATTTGATTAAAAGCCGTATATTAAACATATTTACCTGACAAATAAAATGTATGTCTGGAATTATCTGGGAATAGTCTCTGAAGACTACTTTATTCTGGATGAATTTTACGGAATTTTTCATAACTGCTAAACCGTAATAGATGGACAAAAACTTGCAATTCAAAAACTGTAGATCACGTTAAAACACACAATTTATGTTATATACATTTTTTTCTTGGTGATAATCGTTTTTGGATATTCCTTGTTTTTGGTTTCAGCTTTAAAAAACATATACTTTTATCATACAGGGATTTGTCACCTCTTCTCCATACAAGCAAAGAAACTTCAGTCACAAAGCAACCAGCTTTTGACCATCACTTTAACTTATGGTACTCCCTTATTTCGCTTCTAATTACAAGAAAGCAAGTAATAAAACTATTTGTGCTCCTTTATTCTCGGTTAGAATAGAGTAAATAGAAGCGTAAGCTTTTTAACAATAATTTGTTGCTGAGATGTATAGAAAGTCATGTGAATGGAACTCAATGTTTTTTTTTATTCAGGGGGTTTCTCTGGTGAAATCTTGGTATCGAATTATGGGTGCAATACAATACGTTCTCTATACACTATGTACATAGTACGTGCAGAGATAGCAGAAAAATACTCCGTTAGTATTTAAAGAAATTGAATGTGTCTGTTTGCTGACTAATGCCTAGCATCCAAAAATGTGAAAAAAAAAAATCACCAAAATCCCTCTCAATCTTTTATGTGATTTTATTTTTTTAAATTGTTCGTTTTCCTGAAATGGCTCTAACGATTTTCATTAAAATTTCATACTACTTTTATTTATGAGACAAATAAGATGTATAAATTTGAATTTTCTGGGAATAGCCCTTTCCATTCGAAAGTTTGTATAACTGGCAATTGTTAAGCGACAGAAAAAAGCATACTGCACAAAACGAGTAGCCTTTTGTGTTTCGCAGCCATTTCCAAGATCTGATTTACTAATGCTTTAAATTATTCATTACTAGACCTTTTGATGGTCAGTTCTTTCTCGCGATTGCACGAAGGAAATTGTATGAGCTAGAATTGCGACTTCAGTTCTTAAAGGTTAGAGTATGCTATTCGCTTTCTATCATATATTAAGTTATACTGTAGTTATTTCTACAAAGGTTTATCTCAAAGTGGAATAGATTGAAATATATGTAAACTTTAGAGAGGATAGTTGTTGTTGTTATTATTTTATTGTTATAAGCGTAACGTATTTTAGCCAAATAGGTCATATGACAGTGATATATGAAATCACTGAAATTATGCTCAAATGATTTCGGGGTTCATAGAGTTTAAAGCTACACAACATTCGTCTTCTCAGGATAAAAGAAAACCCCGAAAAAAACCTTAGACATCCTGGTAGCTCACCCTAAATGAGATTCGAGCTCCCGACCTCTTGAATGTGAGTCCCGCACGCTGTCCCCACATTACCGAGATTGCTAGGAGCAGTTTGTTTACCCACTAATTAGGAATAGAGAGTAAAAAAGGCCTTGCGACTGTTACACATAAGATTTTTTTTACTCCCTCTAGCCCGTATGCACAAGTACATAATGGATAGAAAAAGCTATGGTATTCAAGGCAAACATTCGTTGTTGAAATTTCACCGGAAATATATGTTTTCAGATCCCTCGAGTCCGAAAAAACAGCTTTTAGAAAAAGGCCCTTTGTATATGTGTGTGTGTGTATGTGGAAGTATAGCTCAAAAACTAAAACGTTAAAATCCCTATTTGTTATTCAAGTTTAATATCTTCCAAAGATAAGACAGAAGATTTTCAAGAATATTCTTTACCCTAAACTACTCTTCACATGAAATATTTTTCGACATTTTAAGAGGCATTCCTTGTTATTGGTTTCAATATTAAAACACTTGAATTTTTTCTAATACGGCAATTTGACATTCCTGTTTTATTTTGTTTGACTCCTGGCCAGTCAAAGAGAGTAAATTTCAATTGTTTTACATACCGATCAGCTTTGAAAACATTTGGCTGTTGCACAACAGGTAGATAAAGGCATGTGATGGAACACATCATAATTATAATTCCATCAAAAAATTCAATACTGAGATTCCGCCGGAAATACATGTTCTGGGAACCCTTAAACTCAAAAAAACACATTTTTAGAAACATATCCGTGAGAGAGAGAGAGAGAGAGAGAGGGGGGGGGGCGGAGAGGGCCCGTGCTCCTGTGGGCAGCCTAGCTCAAAAACAGAAAGTCCATTGAAGACCAAACTTAGTATTTAAGTTCAGTATCTTCCAAGGCAGCAACACGAAGATATTCAAGAAAATCTCTTAACCCCCAATTATCCCCTACTGAAAATGTTTTCGAACATTATTATTTTCTCTAAAGATTTTGTTTACAGTTTGTTTAATATATTTTCATGGCCAACTAAATGTATGCATATCTTGAATTTTCTGGGAATAGCTTCAGAAGACCTCTTCATTCTGAAAGACATCTGTATAATTCGTAAGCCGTTAAGAGATAAACAAAATCTTATTACAAAAACTGTAGGTATTATTAAATCAAATTATTTATGTCATATACATTTTTTGTAGAATTAACCGTTTTAAAGATGTAGCTTGTTATCGGTTTCAATTTTAAAGTACTTTTACACTTTCAATTTCGAACCTTTCTCAAGAGAGAAGATAACTTTCGTTTCATCTCTTTTGTTTTATCCCGGGAATACAAAAGAGAACCAAATTTCAGTTGTTTCACATAGCAATAACTTTTATAAGATTTAATATCTAGTAAATTTGCTTAACCTACCTTCTACTTACAGGAAAGCAAGTAATAAGACCATTTTTGCCAAAGCATATCTCGATTAGCATGACATAGATACAAGAATAATCTTTTGCAAGGAAAGTTTTTTTGTGGAACAGTTAGAGAAAGTGGTGTAAATGAAAATATCGTATTGTTTTGATAATGTAATAGTTTTGTCACAAAAACCGTGTGTAGGTCCGGAGTTGGATACGTAAAATTCAATGCCATAGTCGGGATCACTATTGTCTATAACAGTTGGCTATACTATGAATCCTGAGTCTTCAAGTACTTACGGCATTCGAAGTCATCATCGGGGTTGTCATCTCAAAAATAATTTGAGATCATCTTGTGGTTTATCGGGAGACATATGAGTTAGTTGACAAAATTTAGTACCTTGCCAGCATGTTGTCATGGTAGCTCATTGGTAGAGCAACAGGCCAGAGACCGGGAGATCCGTGGTTCAAATCACGGCTACGGCATTGAATTTTTCAGTCTAACTCTACCTATTTAATTCTATTTTCATGAGGCCCTGGAGTGACAGGTAGACAAAGTCGAATGCTTTTTTAAACATTCTTATAACATCGATTGGGTTGAAAAAGTAGGAATTTTCTGCGGCTGAGAATTCAACCGGCTAGAGACCGGTAGATCCGTGGTTGCAAATCCAGGCTATGGCATTGAATGTTTCAGTCTGACTCTACCTATCCATCAGATTGTTTTATTTCCATGAGGCATAACATGCAATACATGGGATATTTTGCAATTTTATAGCAAATAAATGCACTTGGGTGATAGGTAGCCAAAATAAGATGCTATTTTAAACAATTTTTTTGCATCGAATTGGGTTGAAAGAGGAGGAATTTTCAACGGCTGCAAATGCTTATTACCCTGCTGCAGTTCAAAGCCTCGCTATCAAACACGAGCTTTAAACAAAACATCTTATCCGTTCTTGAACTGCTTGCTTGTGCTGCCACTCCATAGAAAAGAGCAGCAATACAACTTACTCCGATAAAATGCATATATAATAGTGCCACTTGTTAAGAGCGAGTGGGGAGAAGAGGTCAAGAGGCTCCGACATACAAAACAGCAAAAATACAAGCTCCTTCACTTTGCATCTTGGAACCCCAAGAAACCTACACCCTTTTTTTTTTCATTTCCCCTCGTCTGTATCGGAACTGTGTACATAAACCTGTCTGCTTCCATATTTTTATCGTGTATAAAAGATATGAAGAATAAAGAGGAATGGATAAGAACAAAGGAATAACAGTAGCGAGTTTTGAGAAGAAGAAAAAAGTGGAGAGAGAGTTTACAGTGACAGATAAAAGGCAAGGGGTTGGGTTGTCAACTGCAACATGGCAAAGATGAACCAAAAGAGGAAAAGTTAGAGGAAGCCAGTCCATGTTATCCAGACAAACAACGGCAATTTTGTTCCTTTTTAGGAAGCGATCTACCCTCATGGAGCTTGTCAAAAGTTGGATAGTTACTCTTTACAGATGACATGAAACAGAATTCAGGCAGGAATTCACCTGCGGGGTTTTTTATACGACTTTACTAAACACATTGTCTGAGAAGTACAAATTATGTTGAATTTTACAATAATATACTTGGAACTAGTGGGCGCTTTTCTAAACAGAATGACTACCCACATCAGCTTACAAGTAAACATTCTGGCATGACAAATAAACTTGCTGCATTTTCTGTATTGTTGGATGCAGTATTGCTAAATGTATAAATGTCGTCGAAATGTACAAATCACGGAGAATGACCACTTAGAATAGTTATTCTGGAACATCATAGTGGCTATGATCACGTCAGCGACTGAAGACATTCTATCCAGTTTGCCATTGTCCAGTGCATATTTTATCTTGTATGATAGCACGGTCGTCTCCTTAGCGTGGTGGTAGCGCAGCTGCTTACCATTTCGGGTGACCTGGGTTTGATCCCCAGTCCGGCGTGGGGATTTTTCCCCCGCTGGGAGACCTGGCTTGGGGTCACTCAGCCTAGTAAGGTCCCTGGGGGGCCAATTGAGGAGCTACTTGATGGAGAAGTAGCGGCTCCAGGTCATGAGGACCGCATTAACCGGCCGGGGGGGCTCGAGTCGCTGACCACGTCTCACCCTCCAATACTGCATCCTATCTATGACGTCTGTAGTGGACCGAGATGGGGGAGGCAGCGGCCGGGCGATAGGATTAAGGTTCCCCGTGACCTGTCGTGCCATGGAGTTATTATTTGATAGCACAAACAATTTCTTATAAAATTAAGTTGACATTAATGGTTACCATGCTAAATTCATATACCAAAGGTCGCGGGTTCAAACCCGGCGGAGGACGATGGAGTTTTTCGGGTGTAAAATGCCATAGCATGGCTTCCTTCGAAAGGGAAGTAAAGCAGTGTGTCCCGTGTTGTAGATTTACAGCACGTAAAAAGACCTCAAGCCTGAGCAAATTTAAGCGGTCTTTCTCGCCCAGTATAGAGTGGGACGCTGAGAACCCCAGCAGTTAAAGAGCGTCCATAAATAAAGCCCCATTTACATGTCAGTGTACAGAGAAGGTATTGTATTGCACACAGAAATTCGATACCGAGATTTCACCAGAAATGTATATTTAGAGGTATCCTAAGTCCCAAAAAAGGCAATTCGGAAAAATATCCGTGTGTGTGTGTCTGTCTGTCTGTCAGCCTGTCTTTGGTCAGCATAGTTCTAAAACAAGAATTCGGTTAAATAAAATGTTTTTAATTTGAGTATCTTCCAAGTATGCGACACGAAGATTTTTAAGAAAATCCCCTCACCCCAAACTACCCTTTACATGAAACATTTTTCGAAAATTGTTATTTTCTCAAAAATGGCTCTAACGATTTTGATTCAATCCCGGCTATATCACTGAAAGTTTCATCTGACTCTACATATCCAACGCTGTTCTACACACGAGTGTGTGAAAAAGACAGTAAAATAAAAACTAATTTACCATAATATTTGGTTATACTATGAATCCTGGGACTTAAAGTACCTATGGCATTGGGGTATGTCATCTCAAAATATGTTGAGATCATCTTATGGTTTACCGAGAAACATGTGAGTCATTTGACAGATTTAATGACGTGCCGGCATATTGCCATGGTAGTTCAGTGGTAGAGAAACCAGCTAGGGACTGGGAGATCCGTAGTTCAAATCCCGACTATATCATTCAATTTTTCACTTTGACTCTAGCTATCCACCTCCTGCCCTACACATCGCGTGCGTGAAAAAACAATTATATTAAAGCTAAAATACCTTATTTTTAAGATATGTTTATGGCAAACTAAATGTATATGTTGAATTTTCTGGGAATAGTCTCGAAAAAACTCTTAATTCTGGATGACTTCTGTACAGATTTTTTGTTTCTATTTTAAGCCCTTGAAATTCCAATTGTTTCACATAGCGACCGGCTTTTAAATGACTTTTTTTTATTTATCTTCTACTTACAAGGAAGCTAGTGATAAGACTAATTCTGCTAATGTTTATCCTGATTAGCATGATGTAGATAAAAACATAATCTTTTGAATAAAAGGTTTGTTTGCCAAACAGCTACAGGAGATCATGTAAATGAAACACTTGTAATATTTTCACTTGTACTTTCAAGGAACCAAGTAATAAGGACAATTTATGTCAATGTTTATTTCAATTAGCATGATTTAGATAGAAGAATAAGATTTTTAACAATAATTTGTTACAGAGATGTAGAGAAAAGTCATGTGAATGGAACACATTAGACTTTTTTATGTTGTGTAGCTGCTCCAGTGCGCTGTACAAGTAGTTTTGCTTCGGGTATGTGCAGGTGGTGAGATTGGACGTCACCTGATATTTGAGAATATTTAATGAAGTACTGACACATGTGGATAAGTTGGGGAATGTTTTAAGATAAATAAGCACCTGTTTCTGGATCTAAGAACCAGAAAACTAACTGTTTCTTTATAAATCCCTAGCCTTTAGAGGATTTCTTTGCGTTGTAGGTTATCTTTTTTCAGTAATAAATTAAAAGTGACTCGCTAAACTGTACCAAAAACCTCTTTGCAATTGATGCCAAACGCCTAAACAGACTATAGCAAGAGAGATTTGAACCGGGAGAAACTTTGTATCTTGAAGCGAAGGAATTGTCAAAGTAAGTCCATTTTCAAAATCCATGGTCCCGCCTACTTGCGACTCCTCACCATAAACCCTATGTTTTAAGATGCCGAGTTTTCACTTCCCATTAGCTTCGGAGTCATAAAAAGAATGTTGTAAACGATCAATTTGAAATGTTATTTATTACAGCTTCAACGTTGAGGAAACAATTCGAATTGGGGTTTTATGATTAACGTAAAACCATGATTATAACGGCTCTATACGCTGGGGGTTAGTAGCTGAATTTTTGTAAATTATAAGAGTTTTTGTAGGAATGACGTAGATTCTGTAGTTCGTAGGTTATTATTCTCTGTAGAATATGAATGGGGATTTGTATTCAACAGTTTAGCAGCCTGAACCAATGATGACCAAGTCATTTGATTGTATATTGTATTTGTATATTTTAATATGTATAATTATTCACAATGAAAACTAATTATTTGCCATTTTATATTAGCTTGAGATTCTCGGGGATCGAAATATTTGGAAAACCAATTGCAAGAGATGCATAAAAGGATGGCAATTTACGTTTATTTATATGTAATAACCCAGCATACAAAATGTAACTATATTTGTGTAGTTATTCTTGTTATATGAATATTACAATTTCCCTAATAATAATAATTGCATTATCCTCTTGATATAAATAATTTAGATTTGTTAATTCGAAATAATACGGAGACTTCAAGGCTTGTATATGTGACGTAATTAAAGAAGTGAATCCAGTTCGGAGCAGTTAAGTCGAATTATCGATGTTCAGGGTGGTGACGAATTATGAACTGAAAATTAATCTTATTAATCGTGGTTATATGGTGACAAAATGGAATATTTGTTTATATGTCAAGAATGATCTTTTCGTCATCACATGAAATGTTTTCATATCACGGCCTTGCTAAAATAAACCTAAATTAGGACGATAAATAAAATAAATTATATGTTTAAACGGTGCTACTAGGTTTCTGTGCTAATATATTGGCTCTTCAAACATCATATAATTATTTATCGTCATTTCGATTAACATCGAAATACATCGGGATTATGCGAACAAAATACACAGATTGCACAGGTATTACATATTTATAAAATTGTTCTTTAACGTAAATTTAACATTTAATAATGAAACAGATATCTACCATTAAAATTGACAAATAATATTAATATAGATAAATAATAATAATGATAATATAGAGTCTTAAGATTTATTCAGCCTTTGCCCACAGACGTTTGTTTGCGTAAGACGTCAATACTAGGCAGCGAGATTATCAAGCAATTGCCTCTGTTAGAGGACTAGTGATTGAGGAGTAGAAGGGATGGATATCAACAGTTTCGAGGTTATCTCACTGAATTCTGTCTTTTATTGTACCTTTCCAATATTTGAATTTGAAACATTCGCTTGCGTATTGTAAATTCTCTGTATTGTGCTGATACATAACGTATAGCACTCAACATGCAAATTCTGTAATCGGTGGTCACTTTCATCTTGCGTGCAAAGAACGCACAAAATGTTTCGGTGAAAAACCATTCCTCACTGTCCAATGTATACGGTCGGCACAAGCATGCATTCAGGTTTAAGTCTGCACCTTCTCATTGACACGTGGGTCTCGCTGAACTAATAATGACGTCATGTATTTAAACCCACTAGCGTTAAAGGCCGAATCAATCTGAAGATCTAGTATAATATCAACTACAATTCTCTTTGCTTGCTCATTCCCAAGAATTGTTCGACCTTGCTAATTCTTAGAAATACTTACGTGCCTGTCTACGATTTGTAAAATCACTATCCTAGGAATTGTGTCTTCAGTTTAATGAAATTCCTGCTTTCTGAGATTCCTAGAATCTAATTACCACCGCTAAAATTAATTTCCAGCCAGCTCCTTCCAAATGTCTTTGGTAACGACTCTTACCTAACAGAATTCTTCGAGCTTGCGCTTCTTACATTATTCATTCACTTTAATATATAGAATTATTTATTGCATTTATTTTCCCTATTCTTCCATTAATTGTTTATAAAGTAAACATTAATCTAATACATCATAGTTACGTATTAGCTGTAAGTTTCTCTCTCTCTACCTATCTATCTTGTATTTTACTACGTGTGTGAAATGAAAATGAAATGGCGTTTTATTTATGGACGCTCTTTAACTGTTTTGGTTCTCAACGTCCATTCTATACTGGGCGTGAAAGACCGCTTAATTTTGCTCAGAGACCTCTCTATCAGGCTTGAGGTTCTTTTATGAGCTGTAAGTCTACGATACGGGATCAAAAGTTTTACTTCCTTTCTGAAGCAAGGCATGGTATATGAATTTAACGTGGTAATCATTACACCACGAAAGGCGACGCGCATGCGAGCGAGCGCGCGCGCGCGCGCGTGTGTATATGTCTGTGTGCGTGCGCCCTACGATTCTTGTTGACAAAACCTCAATAAACTATATGCGATAAACTATTGCAGATTTCCATGTATATTGTCATATGAAATGAATTATTGTACAGGTTGCTAGTGATAAAAATCTGATGTGCTCCATTCTACATCTCTGCAACAAATTATTGTTAGAAAGCTTATACCACTTTTTACTTAATGATAATCCAGAAAAAATTAGCAGAAGTAGTCTTATTACTTGCCTTCATACAAGTAGAAGGGAGTAACATAGGTTGAAGAATTAGTCAAAAGCTGGTTGCTATGTGACTGAATGTCCTTTTTCTAAGGACAGAAGTTAACAAATTATAATTAACCAATATCAAGGAGTATCTCAAATATGACCCATTCCACGAAAAAAAGGTATATAGCATAAATTATGTTTTAAAGGGCTCTATATTTTCTGTTAAGCAAGATTTTGTCTATCTCTTACGATTTGTCAGTTATACAAACTTCCGTAAAATTCATCCAGAATAAAGTAGTCTTCAGAGGTTATTCTTAGAAAATTCAAGATATACACTTTATTTTTCAGGTAAATATCTTTAATATACGATATTTTAATCAAAATCATTGGAGCCATTTTTGAGAAAATCGAAATTTTTGACGTAAAGGGTAGTTTGGAGTGGGAGAATTTCTTAAACATCTTCGTGTCGCATCCTTGGAAGATACCAAACCTAAATACCAAGTTTGGTATTCAACGGTTTTTTCGTTTTTGAGCTATGCTGTCCACAGACAGACAGGCACACACACACACATATACGCACACACACGGACATTTTTAAAAAATGCTTTTTTTTTTTTTTGGAATCAGGGACACCCAAAACATGTAATTCCGGTGAAATCTTGGTATCGAATTTTTGGGTGGAATGCAATACCTTCTCTATACACTATGTACATAGTATGTGCGTGTAGAGAAAGTAAAAATAGTTATCTTTTTAAATGGTACGTCAGTATGTGTTCATTTCGGTGTGTTAGTTTCTCTTCTCAATCGAATAACTCACTACCTGATGTTTTTACATGATTTTAAATGCGCCGCAAAGTGAACAACGCCTGTCATTAAGACACTGCGTTTTGCTTCCAGCTTTTCTTCTTCTCCTTCACGGGTTTGGCCATTTGTACGTCTCCAAAATCTTGAGGTAAGGGGGGGAGTCATCCTGGATTTCTATACCTTTAGGGTCTGTAATTATATGTTGCTTGGGGTATTCAGTTTTCTGTCATTCTTTTCATTTACCTCCAATTGCTTCTATATTTTTTTTACTGTTTCATTTAATTCTACTATATTGGATTATTGCCTTATTTAATTGTTTTGTTTTCTATCCAGTCTTGTTTTATACCCTGCTATAGGTCTGAGGAATTTCATTAAAGTTGCATGTATTCTTCTTTTTTGTTGTGCAGACTTGTCTATGAAGATTACCATTGCCTTATATAGTTTTATAGTTGAGTCGTTCAGAACTTTATTTTTAAGTTAAAAGTTCCTCACTATTACTGCTTGGTCATCTGCAAAAACCTTTGTCCCTAAATTAAACTTCCCTCTTTTCAGACCTGAATACCTGATCTGGTTGCCTAGTGTAGGGTCACTGGCCTCGCAGAAAGCATACTAACTCACTTCTAATATTACAGTCGTTACAGCGAGGCCTTCCCATCTTGGCTTGTGTGCGCCTACTTGGGGGATCTAGTCAAACTAAAACATAATCTCTTATTCAGTAAAAGTATTAGTCTGCAAATGAAGAAAATAATGTAATATTATATTGTGCTGCGTTACCTATAGCCCTTACATCATGTATAAGTAGTACGAGGTTGCCCGGCTTGTTGAGTGTAATATTTTTAACGCCGGACAGTTTAATGACTTGGCGTGCGACTCTTCTTCTGATACATCAGGGTGTGGTTACACCCTGGTTATAATTAAATATATATACTCATGGACGATTTAACAATCAATTTTATTTTTGCTATTTATCTTTCGCTTCGCCACCGTTTTATACCTCAGTGGGAATATGGTTCTCGCAGAACTGAGGGCGTCTGGTAATACCTATTTAAGCCGAAAGCGCTGCAAATTTCTAAGTCCAGAAACACCGTCAGGATGCCCGCGTCTCGACCCCACTAGGTGTATTTTCGGAGTGTCCTCCATACCCAAATAATATCTTCCACATATTACACACCTCACTCACTTCTGCTTAATTTTATGTCATATTTCATAATTCTGATGGCTTCTCTTTCTCGCATATTTTGACTAAACTAGCAGTTTGTGTTTCCTGTCCGTTGAGGTATTATCTAATTAAACACATTCAGCTTTCTATGAGTGCATATGTTTTTCCGTGTACAAATTTATTTTTTGACAGTTGATACTCAAAGCAGGTCTTTTACCAGATGTTAGTAGTGGTAAAAATAGAAAATTTTGTCACTCAGTGTTATAAAATTAAAACAGTCATTTGTAACCAACTTTGGTTTATGCGTTCACGGCCTCATTCAAGAAGGCTATGACTGTGAAAGCTCGTATCGGTCCATAAAATGACGGATGATTTCAATGTCATGAACATGGACTCTGCTGAAGCAGACAAAATTACGCAAGCAGCGGAGAGAGGAAAATTACAATGCTACAGTGCCTGTATAGAATGTTTTATTTCTGTAAGAGTAAATCGTCATGTTGTCAGCACTGATGCTAAGCAAGGCAACAGCTGAATATCACAGACCATTAAGCATGAACTCCGTAAAATATCTATTTATAATTATAATATGTCTATAAATATTGAGAACCGTTTAAAAAATAGTGATGCCTACGGCCTGTTTCGCAAGCTTCCTAATTACAATATAAAGCACCATTTTACCACTTTTATCATAAATAGCTATTAAAATAAAAGGCTCTCGGAATTGGGTACAAAATAACGAGACATGAATACAGTTTTATATACCTTTGGAGAAAGAAATGTGAGTACTTTTTTCGAAAAGGAGGCTGTGAAATTAAAGCTTGCACGTCCACAAACATTTTTGCAGTGAATTCAAGTGTGCGATACATTTCCTCATTCTTTGATTTATAGTAAATGATTATAACAACTCTATAATTTATAGGATGAAAGTACCGCCAAAAATATAAAGGCGATTATGAACAAAAATCTGATGTGTTACACTCACATGAATTTCTCTAGCTGCTCCACAAACATCTTATAAAAGATTATTCTTCTTTTTACACAATGCTAATCAAGAGACGTTAGCAGAATGTTCTTATTCCTTAGCTCCTTATAAGTAGAAGAAAACTAAAGAAATACGCTATGCTAAAGTGATAGTCAAATGTTTTAAAAGCTGTCGTTATGCGTTTGTCATTGTAAATTGCTTCTTTGCTTGGCCAGGAGTAGAACAAAAGATAAACGATACTTCCTGTCTGAGAAAAGTTAAGTACTTTATAATTGAAACCAATAACAAGGAATATCTCGGAAACGGTTACCTCCACAACAAAAACGTAAAGGATATAAATTGTGTGTTTTGACGAGATCTACATTTTTTGTGCGGTAAGTTTCGTCTAGCTCTTGGCTTAGCAATTAAACAAAATTGATCCAGAACAGAGGGGTATTCAGATGCTGTTCTCTGAAAATTCAAGTGAACATCTTTAATATACGGGATTTTAATAAAATTCGTTTCAGCTATTTTTTTTTAGGAAATCACACACATACATACACTCACACAGACCACAGACAGACACACATATGCGGATCTTTTTGTAAAATTTTTTTTTTTTCGGATTCAGGGGACCCAAAGCGTATTATTTCCGGTGAAATGTCGACATCTAATTTTTGAGTGGTGTAAAATACCTTCTGTATCTACTATGTAAATTGTAAATGCGGGCTAGATAAGGTAAAAATAGTAATGCCTATGGCCTCAGTTCGCAAGCCTCCTATTCACAATATAAAACACCATTTTTATCACTTGTATCATAAACGACTATTAAAGGAAAAGGTTCTCGGGATTAGATAGAAAACGAGAAATGAATACAGTTTTAATTCCACATTTAAAATGCTCTTTTGGATCGTTTCCTTAGCGCGAGGGTAGCGCGGCTACTTGCCATGTGGGAGACCTGGGTTCGATTCTAGGTATAGGCGTGGAGACTTTTTCTCTACTGGGAGACTTGGTCCGGGATGCACTCAGCCTTGTGAGGTCAATTGAGGAGCTGCGGCCGGGCGGTAGGCCAAGTTTTCTTGTGAGTTGTCGTGCCATGGAGTTATTATAGAATGTACTTTTGGATTAAGGCGTGTCGGTAATTTGTTATGAAAATGTGGCTGAGAAACTTTATCTTGCACCGTTCAGAAACACTTTTGCAGTGAATTAACGAGTGGGACACACTTCCTGCCTTTCATTGTTTGATTAAAATTTGATTTATAATTAATCGATTATAAAATCTCTAAACAATTTTATAATTCCTTTATGTTTTGTTTAAGGAGGTTGATATTTAATTCAGAATTTATTGTTTTTAAGTTTAATATTTTCAGTGAATATTTATTTTTTTGTTGAAGAGGTTTCAGTTATATTTTTGGTTAAAATGTCGGTATCAAGCGACTGCTTCCATTTATAGGATGAAAGTAACACCACAAATAACAAGGCGTCTATTAACAAAAATGCCAACAAGAAACAATATGCGTGTTGGAGCCTATATACCCGCGCAAAACTTAGCGGAAAAGTTTATTTTCCTAAAGCTTTCTGTAGGAAAGTCTATATACACATGTACACCTTTGATGTAGTCTCCTCAGATTTTGCGCGATATCACACAAAAGAATCACGGCGACAAAGAAGTCCTTAAGTAAGACGCAATAGCACATGTCGTCCTCTAGTGGCCAGCACATCCCATTCCTAATGACCTCTCGGAAAAAGCTTTTAGTATCTCGGTAGAAAGGCCAGACTGTAATGGAACCTTTTAAAAACGTTTTTTTTTGTGCTACACATTTCAACAGGTGCTGCGTGGCGCTATTCCATTTCGCGTGTGCTGTGCGCGATGGCAGCTTGGAAGGCGTCCAGGAACGTGCCCAGGACACAAAACCACTCGAGAAGTCCAGAAAATTTTGCTTTAGCAACACTACACTCAAGTGTTCTTAAAAGATTTCAAGTCGCACCTAGTGGACAGATGATAAATACATATCTCGCATTCGAAAGAGTTCTATCAATAAATATAGGTGTGTATCTTATGCTTGTACCAAAGTCGAAAATATAATTTACAAATTACAATAAAGCCCACTAAGCCGAAGTGTGCTTAAACGAAACGGTTGAAGAGTAAGGGAAAAAATTATGATATGTTGCAGTCGCATGATTTTCTCTATATCTCTGTAACAGATTTTTTTTAATTGTTTCATTTATAGCTCCCTTTAACATCTAAGGTCATATCGGGGGATTTGCACTTGAAACAACTCGTCTGTAGATTATTAACGTTGGGTTTAAATCATTTTATTTTCCTCAAACACACATACACACAATCACTCTCACCTATATACTTCCAGACTCTGTGGGGAATAGGCAATAGTTCTGGCTAAAGAAAAATTGCCCGCTCCAGCCGGGAATCGAACCCGGGACCACCTGTAACAAATTATTGTTAAAAAGCGTATTCTTCTATCTGCATCATGCTTATTGAGATAAATAACAGCAGTTGTCCTTATTACTTGGGGATTTGCTTCTAAATCGTCATTTCGCATCCTTGGGAGTTTTAAACTTAATATTAATTCAGCTTTTTTTCAGCGGACTTGAATAGGCTTGACGACTTACGAGCAATCTAGTAAGTACTTTGTCGCGGGCTTCATAGTTAACTACTATTAGGCCATTAAGGTATGTCATTTCAAAATAATTTGAGACCTTCAGTGGTTCACCGGAAACAATGTGGGTCAGTTGAGGAATTTAATGTCGCTTAGTGGTCGCAGCAATCAAACGGAGACCGGGAGAACCTGGTTCAAATCCCCGCTGAACCATTTAAACGTCGTAAACATATGCTATTTTAATCAAAAGTTGAGGCATGTTTGAGGAGATAAAAATGACAAATTTTGCAAGCAAACGTTAGTTTGGGGGATTTTCTTGAAAGGATTTGTATTACATCCAACATTTAAGAAACAATTGCCCCATAGGAAATTACCCTGAATGAAAAAATTCTGGCTGGATTTGATTACCTCAAAAATCTCTCTAATGATTTGTTAAAAATATTTTTTATGTGTGCGATTTTTTATAAAATAAATTTTATCGGACTCTTGCCAATGTGAAAGACGAACAAAAGCTCAAAGAAATGCGATCCTATACTTTTTTACTGGTCACACCAACCCAACGTTGCGTTTTGCAAAAAAATTCTAGATCCGCTGCCAGGAACATATTAGCATGGACAACGATTACACTAGTAAATAGTTGAACATTATGGGCATTTCCAAATCAAATTATATATATATATATAAATATATATATATATGCGAAATTAATTTCTATAAAACAACGTATATTATAAAACAATTGACTACCTGATGGAAATTTCCTTTCTCAAAGTTTAGAGAAATAGAACGGAATTTCAAAGCTACCACCCTTGAAATTGACTTTTTCTTATAGTCTAGTGTATCTCCCTAAATTCTATGTGCACTCATTGAAATGTGCAATAAAACACTTTCTACATACGTTTATCTCTACATAAAGTAAATAGAAAAAAATCTGGTGAGTTCCTTCGCATGTCTTTCTCTAACTGATCTGGAAACAAGTTGTTATTACAAAAGATTATTCATGTATCTATTTAATTCTAATAGAGATAAATGCTAGCAAAAATTGTCTTATTACTTAGTTCCTTCTAAGTAAAAGACAAATAAGGGAGTACACTAGGGTAAAGCGATATTGGATTTTCTTAAAAGCTGGTTGCTATGTATTTGAAATTCGGTTCTCTTTACATGGCTAGAAGCCAAAAGAAACGAGAATGACAAATTACCACTTGAGACAAATTTATGTATTGAAAATTGAAACTAATAACAAGAAATATCTAGGTAATGTTTAACTCTACAAAAAATATCTATTTGATATAAATTCGCGTTTTAACTGACCTACATTTTTTGTGTTTTTGTGATTTTTTGTCTATTTCTTATGGTTTACTAGTTATACAAAAGTTATACTGAATGATTCAGAGGTGGGTCTGCTATTTCCAGAAAATTTAAGATAGTTATACATTTTATTCGTCATAACTTTAATATATGGTTACTTACTCAAACTCGTTAGTCATTTTTGAGAAAATGAAATCTCGGTATCAATTTTTTTTCAGCCTATGTACTAGTACGAAGTAGAGAAAGTAAAAATATCTTTTGTATAAAAAGTTGGTTGAACTAGATGTAGAGACCTCGCGTGAATGTAACGTATATACTTTAAAGAATTTGAAAAATTATTTTACTAAACATTTTATGAAATTAATTTTTGGAAAAATAAATTAGAAATAATATTGCCACTCATTTGAACCACGCTTTCTCGGTTTTCCAAGCCGATGCTCTACTTTTGAGCTACCATGGCAGCTATGTATAGTTAAACATAACTACAAACAAAAGAGATGACTAACGTTCTAGGGGGTCGACCGCTTGAAATGGCTTCTACAGCAGATGTTAGCAGTGGTAACAGTTGTAACAAAACTAAACGTAGGGAAATGTTAAAATTGGCTGCCGGAAACCTTTTCTCATACTGAGGCAACAATATAGATGTCCAGAAGTGTTTTTATCATTCAGAGTTAACGCTTACGTCAGCTATATTGTAGAGGGGTTGCAGATTGTACCCTCTTATTGCTCGACGTCTCTCTCTTATCTCACATCATAGCTGAGAGCTGGCTTCGTATTATCCTTCATCACATGGTGTCAACCAGTATGTTTCTTTTCCTCTTGCTTATGTCTTACCATTCCTTCCCAATTCCTTTCTCACATAAAAGTAAACCATATTGCGACCTATCTTATTCCAAAAGAGATTCAGGATATTGTTATAACGCCTTAGAGGTGCTCGAAAGCTTGACGGTTACGATGCCATCTTGTTTCTTAGTACGGATGTTATACGTCGTCGGTTGTGCTGCACTGGACTGAAATGTTTCCACAGAAAATAAATGTGGCTATTCCTAAGGGAATTTCAAAGCAGGAAAGAAAATAAGTTTTTGTTTATTGATTCCTCATGGAAATTTACCATAAGCTTATTCTTTGTTTCCAAGATAAGTGTTTCCATATTTTATCTAGAGTATTCTTCGAAGTTGTTGCCGACCGTTACGCTTGAAACTATAGGTTTATAGCCCTACATTGTGATATATCAATTGCTTCACCTATAAACTCTCTTTTTTCTCTAGATCTTACAAGAATTTTCTATTTTGGTTTGACTTTCAACTTAAAAAACTGGAAAAAAAGCTGATGTGTTCCATTTACATGCTTTCTCTACATCTCTGTAGCAAACTTTTGTTAAAAAGCTTATTCCTCTATCCATATAATGCTAATCGAGATAAACTTTAGCAGAAATTGTCCCTATTAATTGGTCCCTTGTAAGTAAAAGGGAAAAATATAATGTGTTCCATTCACATGATGTCTTCTAGCAAACAAACCTTTTATTCAAAAGATTAATCTGTTATCTACAACATGCTAATCAAGATAAACATAAGCAGAATTACTCTTACTACTAGCTTCCTTGTGAGAAGAAGGGAAATTAATAATGTACAGGCTAAAGCGACTGTCTCGCCGCTTTAGCCTGTTCAACGGTCGCTATGTCATGTAAAGAATAGTTTGGGGTGGGGTCTTTCTTCAAAATCCCCGTGTCGCATACTTGAAGATATCAAACTTAAATATCAAGTTTGGTATTTAACAGTATTTTCATTTTTGAAGTATGCTGTCCACAGACGCACGCACGCACGCACACACACACACACACATGGATCTTTTTATAAAAATGCTGATTTTGAATTCAGGGTGTCTCAAAATATATATATATATATATATATATATATATATATATATATATATCCGGTGAAATCTCGAAATAGAATATTGGGTGCAATACAATACCTTCTTTGTTCACTATGAACATAGTACATGTAGAGAAAGTAAAAAGAAATATACCTTATAGTTTTCTCTACCCATTAACATTTATTTTCTAGGTTATTGTACAAGTTATTAGCTGATAAAGAGTTTATTTCTTAGTTTTATTAATATTTTTTTCTTTCAAAACGGCTCAATTAAGCATTTTCTCCCCACACTTCAAGAGGTCCTATTGCTATGATTGTTCTGCGGGCTCTTTAATGAAACACATGAGACCAAGTTCTGAGTATTTTGGTGTTTTTTATATCTCTAACATAATTCTTACATTTAAAATTCCTTAGTGTCATGCTCTTGCTTCTAATAGGACACCAGTGTATTTTTTGTCTATTTTTTGTAGTGTTAAACGCCCACTTTTACGTCATATTACACTGATGATGCATGGAATGTAGATGGATCACCGGTGGAATGCGATGGCGAGGGAAACCGGAGACGCTTTGTCCGCCACTCGCTGGCGGTTGTTAGGGATCGAACTCGAGCCGCTTAATTGAGAGGCGAGTGGTCTAACCTCTGTTGTTTGTGTTTAAAGAGTTAAAACATTATTATTTATTCCACTGCAAATTTAAATTATTTTAAACATTACAAGTGGTCTATTACAAGTGGAGTGAACCCAAATCACTATTTTTAATGAAATGTTAGTAATATATTTAGAAACTCCACAAAACAGTGAAGCTCTGTGACTTCTTCCTGTCGCATCATCATCTTGGTACCCCTTAACGTCAATTATTTAATTGACACCACCCCATCCCCATCCTAAACCACAGGTGAGATAAAATTATTGATGAAATTATTTATAAACAGACAATATATAGAAAATAAAAATTGCAATTCTGTAGGACAAACATTAGGTTATAGCAGCGAATTTTCTTCATGAAAGCATGTAACCATTAGCTGACCTTAGCTGTGTAGACTCCTATCTGTTTTATTTGCTTTATGTCTGGATGGAACTTTGGGTCTTGGTAAAGTATCTGGTACTTATCTAGCTTCCGAGTTTACCATTTATGTATGGAAAGGGCAAAAGTAGTTTGTCGGGAGGATTTTCTTCAAAATCTGCGTGTTGCACCCTTAGAAGATACTATACTTAAACATCAAGTTTAGTATTTTATCTTATGTTTTTGAGCTAACGTGTTCACAGGCACACACGCACACGCACCTTATCCATTTGTTTGATACAGGAGATCTTAAAAAGTATATTTCCGTTGAATTCTCGGTATCGAATTTTTGGGTGGAATGCAATACTGTCTTTACTGGCAATGTACTTGTACATATGTGCTAGAGAAAGTAAAATAGCATTTTTTTGATTCAGAGGTCTCAAAATATATATCTAAAATATTTTAAAAAATGGTTTATTGGAAATGTTTAAGATATCTAATCTCTTTGAAAATTATATGAAGGGCCTCAGTATTTAGAGGGTAGCTTAATAATAAGTGTTTTAATTGATACTTGTATGAATGGTTGAGTTAAAAATCTCAGTATCAAAGTTTTGGGTAAAATACAATACCTCTTCTGCTTACTTTGCACATTGTACATACGTGCTAGAGAAAATAAAAACTGAAGAGTGTGTACATTTAGGTATTTCAGGATACTATTAAATCTATTTTGAGGATATAGCTGCAGCTAATGGTGTGAGCGAGGTAGATACCTGAAGTTTGTAATAACCAACCGTTGAATCCGGATGTTAGTTCGTACATTTATGTATTTCAGGATACCAGTAAATTCATTTGAGGATATAACTGCAGCTAATGTTGCGAAAGAGGTATACACCTGAGGTTTGTAGTAACCAACTGTTTAATCCAGATGTTAGATTGTACATTTATGTTTTTCAGAATACTAGTAAATCCAATTAAGGATATAACTGCACCTAATCTTAGCATCTAAGGTTTAGAATAACCACTTGTTGAATCCAGATATTTGTTTGTATGTTTGTGTTTGAGGATACATAGAGAATCAATTTGAGGATATAGCTGCAGCTAATAGTGCGAGAGATATATACACATGAGGTTTGCAATAACTGTTGAATCCAGATGTATGTGTGTGTGTGTGGGTACGTGTATTTCAGGATACTTGAAAATCAATTGAGGATATAGCTGCAGTTAATAGTACTTGAGAGGTATACACCTGAAGTTTGCAATAGCCAACTGTTGAATACAGATGTTAGTTTTTATATTTATGTATTGCAGAATACTACTAATCGATTTGAGGATATAGCTGCAACTAATAGTGCGAGAGAGGTATACACCTGAAGTTTGCAATAGCCAACTGTTGAATACAGATGTTAGTTTTTATATTTATGTATTGCAGAATACTACTAATCGATTTGAGGATATAGCTGTAACTAATAGTGCGAGAGAGGTATACACCTGAAGTTAGCAATAGCCAACTGTTGAATCCAGATGCTAGAAGTGCCTTTGAATCGGAGGTAAGCTCAACAGGAATGCATCTGAGTTTTTATACAATTCCTTGTGTCATATAAAATACGTTCCCACTCTGGGGACACTTTTTCTTTAATCCCGTCCGCTTCCTCCCTGTGGCAGTTCCTTTGTGGTCCACGAGATTCCTTTTTTTCTTAAGCTGTTCCTCAAAATTGGATGAAAGCGATGCACTTGAAGGAGCAAGAATGAGAGAAATATTCCGGTAGTGTGTTTAATCCGCTGGCCAGGTGGAGGTACTTGGGGTGACATCCTTTCTTGTTGTCGTCAACTGCTCAAGCCATACAAAGCCTGCAGCATCCCACAGAGACGGTAAATTAAACAGCAATAAACATGGGGAGGACCCTCGTTAACATGCAGACAGCAAACCTACCGCATTACACAGGTTGTGTCCTCTGGCGGTGACAGCTGAAATGAGATGCTGCGGTATTGGCAAACAGCATGACAACATTGTTTCTGTGCTTCTGGGACGCTTTGGTACATAACCTTTTTCATTTCAGTTCTTCTTCTTTTTTCAAGAATTAGGTGTTATAACCACTTGTTCCAATCTCTATCATCCATCCCGCTCTTACGAGGTCTACCCAGATCTCTCTTTCCAATTGGCCGATTATTTCTTTAATCTATTTTCTATCATTCTATCAACAAGATCCTTCGATTTCATTCTATTCTCTTCTAGCCTATCATTAAGTGAAGAGATTTTTAAGTAGATCTCATTGTTTTATTCCTTATTTTATGCATTTTAGTACATATCTTTACACAACATGAATTTCTTTTCTGCTGTGAACATTCCCAAACTTTTTTTCTTCTTCTTCTTTTATTTGTTATTGTGCATGATTTGGAACCATGTACAAGAATATATAGAGTCATTACTTTCATAGTTTTATTTTGGATAGTTAGAATCAGGCTGAGATATGTAATGCCATATGTAATACAATGCGCTACCATGACAACATTCTGGCATAGCATTGTGAAAAAAAAAAAAAAACAATTAAAGCAATAATAATTGAGCATAACAGTTGGCTAAACTATGAATCCTGGGACTTAAAAGTACTTACAACATTGTAAGTTACGCAATTGTCACTGCAATTCGTTCATTACTTGTCAGGAATAGAACAAAAGAAATACCGACACTTCCTGTGTGAGAAAAGTATAAGTGCTGTTCAACTAAAACTAATAAAAAGGAATATCTCGAAAACGGTAAACTCCTCGAAAAAAATGTATATGACATAAATTATGTATTTTAACGAGATCTACATTTTGCTGTAATAAGTCATTATCTATCTCCTAAGAATTACTCTCCTACGTAAAATTCTGCAGAATTCTTCCAGAATAAACAGGTCTTCCAGTAACTATTCTCAGAAAATTCAAGATACACATTTTATTTGGGATGTAAATATCTTTAATATATGGGATTTTAATCAAAAGAAAACGTATTCAAAAATGTTTCCATGTAAAGGCTCGTTAGGGGTGCGGGGATTTTCTTGAAAATCTTCGTGTCACATCCTTGTAAGATACCAAACTTAAATACAAAGTTTGGTATTTAACGGTCTTTTCGTTTTTGAGCTGTGCTGTCCACGCAGCACGGTGGACGCACGGACCTTACTCTGAAAATGTTTTTTGGATTCAGGGGGTCCTAAAACATGTATTTCCGATGAAAGCTCGGTATCGAATTTTTTGTTGAAATACAATACCTACTCTATCCACTATATACATTGTGCAAACGGGTCTAGGTAAAGTAAAAACTGGTGCTATATTCGCTTGGCTTTATCTATCCGATAACATTTATTTTCATATAACTTTTACAAACTATTCTTGAACTATTATTTCATTAAAATGCTTACGCTAGCTTAGAGATCTATCTGCTTTACGCCACACGAAATAAATATTTGCAGGTATACTTTCATTACATATTTTGTTGTAGGTTTATGCAAAAAGGGTAGATGAAATCGAATTGAGTGTTTAAAGCGGCTTGCTATGGTTTTACAATTCCATATTCTTTTTATGTTATCGTGACAAAACAGATAATAGTGACAGAACTTGTACTAAACAATTGAATATCACAAAAGACTTTATTTTTAGCTAAGTTTTGTGATTTAAAGACACCTACATTTTTTGCACATTACGTCTGTATTTCTTTGCGTTTTTAATTTATACAAAGTATACAAAATTATTTTTAAATGAAGTGGGCTTCACAGATTGACTCCCAGAAAATTCAAGAGATTCATTTTATTTTTCATTTAAATAATTGAATATATAACACTTTTATAAACAAAAAACAAATCTTCAAAATGTATGTGTTACATAAAGTTTTGTATTTATTCACAGAAACGCAGAGATGGACATTTATCTAAAACTCTTACCTTGTTTCAGGAGACTCAAAACGAGTATTTTCAGTGAAAGTTCGTTGCAGTATTGTTCTATGGAACACGACAGTTTCTCTTGATTTCTAAAGGTAAGTTGCAGAGAAAGTCAAATTGTAGTTTACACTTAAAAATGCAGGTATGTGATCATTTTTAGTGATTATTTTTTAAGCTGACAAATAATTGCTTACAAAAAATGTCCGAGGTATATTTTAAGTAATGAAACATTGGAATTGAGATGTCGTTTTGAAAGAACTGCGGATACGCACTTAAACATACTTAAATACAACTTAAAACGTTACAGAAATTTGTGAACTAAATGTGCAAAAAGCAGGCATTGGATGCAAACATATCGAAGAATTAAAACAATATTTTTCCTTCCTATAGACTTCATGTATACATTTCATGTACCCTAGGAAACCACAAAAATGAGTTCTTGTTTCATTGTAAATTATTTTAACTCCTTTGGCAGTCCTCATTCTTTAAATATCAAAATTCCTTGTCATATAAGTCCTTAGACTTGCCGGTAACAAACTAAGTACAGCCTTTTTAACACAATCTAAAACTTCTTTGGAAATATTAATTTTTATTAATTTATTTCGTGCAGTTTAAACAACCAGAATTAGAACAGTTTATTCCTGCGAGGTTACGCAGCAACGAACAAACGAAGCACCACCTACGTTACGACTAAAATTCAATTCCTCATAATGACGACTCCAATAATTTTAATGTTAATAAATATAATAATATTTCAGTTAATAATTGGATAGGATAAAACGTTGTATATTACACGTGGCTTATTAGACTATTATTTGCTCATGAGAAATTAGAAGACTCGCGCTTGCGCACTCGTGTACTAAACATCCCACTCACAAATAATAGTCTATATAAGCCACTTTAAATATAAATAACTACATATTATGTTTTATTGTTATTTTATCTTGCCTAGAGAGACATTAGAGTTGAGTTTTAAAATGAAAATGTCAAAATGTTCACGTTTAGCTGTATCATACAAATATTATGTGAATCATTTTGGCCAAACACTCGGTTCGCCAATTTTTGAAAGCCTAGTGATATGTTTAATTGCCTATACACTACCCATTAATCTTGCTACTGCTTTCGTATATTATTTTCCTCATTATTTTTTTCATTTACCATTCTGTGCATTTCATCTTTCCTATGATTTGTTTGGACATTTCTGCACATGATTTCAAATTTAAACATTCTACGAATTTTATGATTTCTTTTTTTAGTTAACTAAAGGGATTTTTTTTGTATTTAAAAACAAGAAACATTCTAATAGCAACTTCTTCATAAAAGTAAATATTTATTTCACTGCTAATAGCATTAACTTAAATCATGTCCCTACGTTTATTTTCACTGTATTAAGGTATCAGAACATTTCACTATCACACTTCTCTGACAAATATGAATGCGCAAGGCAGTTTTAGAAAATTTACATTTGATTCGCTAATCAAAATATGTAATTGTATTTTCTGAGAAACTATTTGAGCTAGAGCTTTCCACTTTTTCACAGTCATTTCTTTCTGTACTCCTATTACTTGTGACAATAGAGAAGTAAATAAATAGCTTTGATGTTAAATAAGAGAACAGAAAATCAGTCCCTCAAGTTCCATAATGGCTGCTTATTGGTTTTAGGCCCCTGTAGATAGAGGCAGGAAAACTACTGTTTTATTTTTTTAATTTTTTTATTATTTTGACCGAAGACGAAGCCTAACTTAATATATGCTCCTTAGTGGTCACTATAGATCAGTAAAATAAGGATTTCACTTCTCTTTTTTTACCTTATTCGGCTTCTTTTCCTAAATGCTTCTTTTTAGTAATTTCATGGCCTTTTGTGCAACTTCATTTTCTTTTGTTTTTTTTAACCTGTCCAGCATACAGGATAAATGTAGTCCCTGTATCAATTTCTGTTATCCTTCGAGATCTAGGGGCAACTCTGGTTCCCATGTTAGCGGGTTCAAATCCAGTGGAGGAGGATGGAAACTTTTTTGGCGTAAAAATTCATGGCATGGCTTCCTTCGGAAAGGAAGTAAAGCCGTTGGTCCCGTGTTGTAGGTCTAGGGTTCATAAAAGAACGCCAAACGAGATAGAGGCAAAATTAAGGTAACTTTCAGGCCCATAATAGAATAGGGCTGAGAATCGCTGCAGTTAAAAAGCGTTATTAAATAAAACTCCATTTAATTTAATTTGTGTCCATTCCAGTTTATTTTAACTAATACGTCCTTTTGACTCTGGCAAGAACTGGTAATAGTTGAAAGAACCCTTTTATTACTTTCTCAGTCTACCAGCATTTCTAGGATTTTTACCAAAATGAATCGCAATTCAATTTATAGCCCAAAATTTTATAATCTTTACATCTACTATTCATCGAGGCTACACTCCTTCTTTTCGATAATAACTCTTAAAAAGTTATGCTGTTATCTCTAAGGTAATTTAATGGATGTCGAAACTTCACCAAAAATATTGTTTTGAGATATACTGAGTCCGAAAAAACATTTTTAGAACAAGGTCCAAGTGTGGTATATGCGTTTCTATCTCTGGACATTTTTTGGTACTATTTAACGCCCGCTCTAATTACTTACGGCACCGCAGGTGGTTCTGTGGACAGTATTGCTCAAAAACTAAAAGACCGTAAAATACCAAACTTCTTATTTAAGATTAGTATCCTTCAATGATGCTACACGAAGATTTTCACGAAAATCCTTCACCACTTCAAATTACTCTTTACATGGAACATTTTTGAAATTTTGGTTTTTTTATAAAAAATATTCTAAGGCCTTTGATTAAAATACCGTAAAGTACATCTCAAAATGTATATTTTGAACTTTCTGGCAATAGCTTCTTAAGACCTGTTCATTCTAAATGAATTTGTCTTAAGTTTGCGTAACTGGTAAACCGTAAGAAATAGAAAAAAGCTTACTGCACAAAAATGTAGATCTCGTTAAACTGTACAATTTATTTCATATACATTTCTTTTTTGTTGTAGAGTTGACCATTTCCCAGATATTCTGTGTTAATGATTACAATTTTAAGCTGCTTAAATTGTTTTCAAACGGTAGGTCATCTTTCTTTCGTGTCTTCTGTTCTCTCTTCCCGTTAAGCAGAGAGAACGCAATTTCAACTTTTTCACATAGAGACTAGCTTTTAAAGCAACTGACTATCGCTTTAGCATGATATATTTCTTTATTCTCCCTCCGCTTACAAATAGTCTTTAAGTAACCCCAATTCTGATAATGTTTATCTCGATTAGTATGATGTAGCTAAAAAAATCTGATGTGTTCCATTCACATGATTTTCTCTCCATCTTTGCAACAAATTATTGTTTAAAAGCTTATGCTTCTATTAACTTCATAATCTATAAACAAATTAGCAGAAATAGTCTTATTACTTGCTTCCTTCTAAGCAGAAGTGAAATAAGGGAGTACCTAGGTTAAAGTCAAAAGCTGGTTGCTATGTGACTGAAGTTCCTTTGTTTATATTGACAGGAGTTGACAGATTCCTGTATAAGAAAAGTATAAGATTTTTAAAGCTGAAACAAAGAACAAAGACAATTTAGAGAACGATTAACTCCAGGAAAACAATGTAAATAACATTAAATTGTGTGTTTTAACGTGCTCCACACTTCCGTAAAATTTATCCAGAATAAAGTAGTCTTCAGAGGCTATTCCCAGAAAATTCAAGATATACATTTTATTTGTCAGGTAAATATCTTTAATACATGGTATTTTAATCAAAATCGTTACAGGTATTTTTGAGAAAATCAAAATGTTCGAAAATTTTTCCGTGTAAAGGGTGGTTGGGGTGAAGGGATTTTCTTTAAAATGTTCGTGTCGCATCCTTGGAAAATACCAAACCTAAATAACAAGTTTGAGCTATGCTGCCCACAGACACACACAGATATATACACAGACACAGATACAGAGACTCATAGACACACACCCGAACATTTTTCCAAAAATATTTTTTTTATTCAAGGGGTCTTAAAACATGTATTTCCGGTATCGAATTTTTGGGTGCATCACAATACCTTCTCTATACACATAATGCACATAGTACGTGTAGAGAAAGTAATAATCTTTTGGTAAAGTTTATTCAGACATGTAAATGTAACAAATTAGATTTTTATATTCATATCTTGGATGCGGTATTGACTTTTGCGGATAATGAAAGATTCTCTTAACCCGTCCTTTCCTTAGTTACTTCATGATTCAGTTGGCTTAGACTTCAAGTGAACATGTTTCTATCTCCCGCCATCCCTTTGGTTTAGAAAACATTTGTTTTAGAAAACTCCAGACTGAAGCATAATCTTTTCCACTTTATTGCTCTTACTTTCTCCATCAAATATAATGTACATAGTAGATGCACTTCAGCAAAAACTCTATACCAAGATTTCACCAAAAACCATTAGCCGTTGGACGTCTGTAAGCCCCATTCAACCTTCCATATTGTAATTCACATGTTTTGAGGACCGCCCATTAAAAAGTTTTTAGCAATAGATGCATTTGTGTGTGTGTGTGTGTGTGTGTGTGTGTGTGTGTGTGTGTGTGTCTGTGTGCCTGTGAACACGATACTCAAAACTAAATGTCGGTTAATACCAAACTTATATTTGAGTTTAGTGTCTTCCAAGCATGCGACACGGTGAATTTAAGAAAAATCCGCCCCCCACCCCGAACTTTCTTTACATGGAAGAAAATTCAAAAATTTTGATTTTCTCAAAAATGGCTGTAACGATTTTGATTAAAATACCCTACATTAAAGATATTTGTATGGCAAATAGAATTTATATCTTTAACTTTCTGAAAATAGCCTCAAAATACCTCTTTATTTTTAATGACTTTTGCTGAATTTTGTGTAACTGGTAAACCGTAAGAGATAGACAGAAACTTACTAAACAAAAATGCAAATCACGTTAAAGCACACAATTTATACCCTACACTTTTTTTTTTCGCGAATTAACCATTTCTGAGATATTCTTTGTTATTTGTTGCATATTTAAATAGTTGAAACATTTCTCAAACGAAAAGTTGTCAACTCCTGGCCCTGCACAGAAACGGATTTCTACCACATAAAAATCGGCTTTTAAGAGACTTGACATTCGTTTTAACTTAGTGCACTCACTTATATTCCTTCTACTTGCACGGAAGCAAGTAATTAAAAACATTTCTGCTAAAGTTTATCTCAATTATCATAACTAACATAAAGTAGATATAAAAGTATGCTTTTTAACAATAATTTGTTACAGCGATGTAGAGAAAGTCATGTGAATGGAACACATCAGATTTTGTTTTTATTCCTGATCATGCAAAGGGAATCGAATTTCAAAGCCATCGCATAGAGACCACAATTGTGATAGGCTTAACAAATAGTATCACATACACTAGAACGTACTATTAAGCTTATTTGTACAGTCAAGCACTCTTTATAGCAATAATAATAATTAATAATAATAATAATAATAATAGTAATAATAATAATGAAGATACAGTCCAGTAATATATAGGTTTTGCTTGTTCGCAATTGGAAACTGTTGCAGCTTTACGTACTCGCATTAGTATCTTAATTTCTTGCACACCTTATGTCAAAATAATTAGAACACTACCCAGAAATTACAATTTTCTTTCCTTCATATCATTCCTCGACACCAACAATAATTTGTTGCCAAATACTTGAAATATTTAAATACTTAAGAAACCCCTGAGAATAATGCCTTCCTATGAATATAGAAAGTTAAGAACCAAGAGAAAATAATTAATTTCTTTCATCCACACGGCTTTCCACATTCAATCTTTTTACTTTCTCTACACGTACTATGTACAGTGTATAAAGAAGGTATTGTAATGCATCCAAACATTCGATAGCGAGACTTCACCGGAAATTCATGTTTTGGGTCCCCATGATCCAAAAAAAAAAGCATTTTTGGAAAAAAGATCCATGTGTGTGTGTGTGTGTGTGTGTGTGTGTGTGTGTGTGTGTGTGTGTGTGGACAGGATAGCACAAAAACGAAGAGACTGTTAAATACAAAACTTGGTATTCAAGTTTGGTATCTTCCAAGGATGCGACACAAAGATTCTCAAGAAAATGCCCCCACCCAAAACTGTTACCTTTACATGGAACTATTTCGAAAATTTTAAAATTAGAAAATTACTTTGTTCTGGATAAATGTTGCATAACTGCTAAACCGTAAGAGATGGACGAAAACTTATCACATAAAAATTAAGAGCATGTTAAAACACAGGTAATGTTATATACATTTTTTCGTAGAGTTGATAGTTTTTGAGATATTATTTGTTTTTGGATTCAGCCTTAAAACACTTATACTTTTCTCATACAAGCATTTGTCAACTCCTGTCCATACAAGCAAGGGAACTTCAGTCACATAGCAACCAACTTTTGACTATCACTTTGACCTATGGTACTCCCTTATTTCACTTTGACTAACAAGGAAGCAAGTAATAAGACTATTTCTGCTAATCTTTTCTTGATTAGAATGAAGTAAATAGAAGCATAAGCTTATTAACAATAATTTGTTGCAGAAATGTAGAGAAAGTAATGTGAATGGAACATATAACATTTTTAAACTACTTTTGTAAAAGCAGTTATAAGAGGAATACATCATCATAAAATATTTTCAAACCTGGTCGTTATGTGCGGATGTAAACTTTGTTTTTTCTTTTTCCTTTCTTTCTTGCATGACCACCAAAAGGAAGGATGGAAGAAAAATAGAGAAAGAAAAAGAATTTGCTGTAAATAAAAGTATTTGAAAATTCAAAACAATAATAAGTGTCTCGGAAATCGTTAACTTTTATTTTACGAAGTTTACATAGATACTTAGAAAATGATGTGCTGATGATTCTAAACTCATTAGGTAGGTAGAGAATTACCTCAAGGGGAGAGGGGATTTTGAGGGGCAGTGTCCAAGCAGGATATCGCGGGAAGTTTATTGGAGACATAACTCGTAATAGTACCTTTGAATATATGTCACTAAATTCTACTTTAGCTCAATTGTCACTAGCGGTTCTGTCATAGCACGCCCCGCGAGAAATACTGAGTCTTTTCTTAATATCGCGTTATTTTTACCAGCAGCATGACAATGACTTTGAGCAGATGAATGGGTAGATTATATGCTTGATTGCAGTTGGACAGTTTTTGGAAGAACCCCGAACCAAAACGACTAAATCTAACAAAATGTATTTTTTGCAATAACCTGAGGGTATCTGGATTTGAAACAGAGGTATTTTCTAGTGGTAGAAGTATTATTTTCTGTAAATGTGACAATTATTACACTTGTTACCATTTATTTCTGGTTCCTGAATCATAAGAAGCATTTCTTTCATGGAGTTGTCTTCGCATGCATATTGTACACCACTAGAGTGTTGAATTAATTAAATCTGTAATTGAAACTGAGGTGTTGGGTCACCCTTTTATGCTTATTTCAGTATTTAAGTACTTCTCGTAGTATGTATGTATACAGTAAGACGAGAAAAAATTATATTCTACCCAAAATTCGATACAGAAATTTTACCGGAAATACATGTTTTAAGAACCTCTGAATAAAACAGTAATTTGGTGTCCGGGCAGTATAATTAAAAAAAATAAATTAAAAATCTGTATAAAAGCTCTAGTACCTAATTTCTAAACCCAGGACTAATACGCCAGATTTCTTAAACAAAATATTTACATTCATACAGCATAATTTATTATTTTCAGGTTATTTATAGGTTAAAATTTAAATATATAGCAGAAAATAAAAAAAATTAAATTAACAGATTATAATTCAAAAACGAAAATTATGTTAAATGCCAAATTTGATTTTCTCATAAATGGCTATAACGATTTTGATTAAAATAGTGCATATTAAATATATTTACCTGTCAAATAAAATTTATATCTTGAGTTTTCTGGGAATAGCCTCTAAAGACCTCTTTATTCTGGCTGATTGATATTGAATTTTGTATAATTGGTAAACCGTAAGAGATAGATAAAAATGGATAACACAAAAATGTAGATCACAATAAAATACACATTTTCTGTCATGTGCATTTTTTTCGTCGAGTTCATCGGTTTTGAGATATTCCTCGTTATTGATTTCAGCTCATACAGGAATTTGTCAACTCCTGTCCAAACAAAGGAACTTCAGTGACATAGTAACCAGCTTTTGACTATCACTCCACTTATAATACTATTTCTGCTAATTTTTCTCAGTCAGCATTAAGTAAATAGAAGCATAAGTTTATTAACAATAATTTATTTCAGAGATATAGAGAATGAGACACACCAATTTTAATTCAGGGGGACCCAAAACATGTATTTCTGGTGAAATCTCGGTATCGAATTTTTGGGTGAAATACAATACCTTCTCTATACAGTGAAGAGAAAATAAAACTCAGAGTAGTTGTAACTGGATGCACATCCTTGAAAGGATCGATGGGGTTCTGTGAGGCGCACATTCCATTAGGCTAATTTCATGGTACATGTACGCAACACGAGTATCTGTCAACCGATCAACCTGTGCTAAGTACTTGATTGCCTCTCGACAGGATCGCAACCAATTAGGATCCCGCTCGCCTGCACTCCATCCCAAGTTCCTGGAAGTGGAGCACTTTGAGATGCAGCTAAGGGTCCTACTTAATTAAAACTACTTATTCGAAACTCCAGTCTTAAAGTACTTTATGAGCACAGGCATGCTGTACCAATCGCCTTGTACACTGAAAGGAATTCCATTGTACAACAATCTTGTTATCAGATTATCAAGCATGTTTTACCTTTAGAATGCTCACTTTAGCAAAAGTGAAGTGGTTAATGTGGAAAGGCATGCTTACCTTACGATCCTCACAAAGACCACAAAGTCACCCTAATGTGTAATTAATTAATTAATCTGTAGATATACATTGTAGGTCACATCTTGACTTCTAAAATTCATAATTAGAGACAGGAAAAATAGCGATAGACAAAGTAATAAGTATTATTCTTCCTATAATTTATAGAGACCATTACTGCTTTTTCTACTACGTTTAGTAAGCAGGGGAAATATTGTATTCCACCCACAATTTCGATATCGAGATTTCACCTGCAATATGTTTTGAGGCCTCTTAAATTTGAAATAAATGGTTTTATTTATCGAGCATGTATGTACGTACATATACAGCTTGAAAGGGAGTGTTCTTTTGTATGGGTGACAATTTGAAAGTGCTACGTATAGGTGATGCATTAAAATAACACTTGGTGTAGAATCTCGGTTTCCACGGACAAAACAATAGCAAAGCTCAGTGTGGAAATCTCCTTCATCACCAACCCCCAAAAAAGCGAAAGTGGTTGCTTCTGCTGGGAAAGTTAAGGTCATCTCATTCTTTGATATTCATGGAATGGTTTATCAGCATGTTGTACCTGCACACACATCAGTAACTGGACGATACTACAGGGATGTTCTAAAAAGATTGCAAGTCCATATCAGGCGCAAAAAACCACATTTCCGTGAAGCAGGTTGGATGCTGCACCACGATAATGCGCGGCCGCATATTGCCAATGTTGTTGCTAAATATCTTGCAAATATCCACGTGAAGTGCATCCCTCACCCTCACTATAGTCCGGATTTAGCCCCATGTGACTTTTTTCTATTCTCTAACTTGAAGAAATTCCATCGTGGGAGGCATTATCCGTCATCAGAAGCAGTGGTGAAGGCTGCGGAGGCGATTTTGAAGGATCTCTCAAAAATGGTTTCCAGCATGTCTTTGAAGACTGGCAGAAACGCTGGGACAAGTGCACCGCTTTCATGGGAGACTATTTTAAGAAGGACCATCAAAATTATGAGGATGAGTAAAGGAACGTTGTCAAAAAACAAATTTTTGATCATTCATTCTTTATTGAACAGCCCTCGTATTTTGGTGTGAAAACCTGCCTTCGACTACTCAGGGGCTTGCACTTTAAAACTCTTTTAGAATTCAAACTAATAAGTTCGTTCTAACAGCAATCTTCTTCTGGTATCTCAGGTCAATTAGTCTTGGATCACGCTGAAATGAAAATAACTATTCCTACTGAAATAATTCTTCCAGACTTCTGTAAGAATACTTCACTATATTCTGAATATTGAAACTCTGAAATTTTGCCAGATGGGCAAGATTACAATCACTTTTATAATGAATTTTGATTGCTGGTCGTAGAATTAATTCTTGGTTGAGCATGCGTACTGCACCCACGCGTAGAACCAACTTACCTCCCGGCGTGTAACTCGCAATGAAAAGCAAATGAACATTTCTTTTGCTTTTCAAATAATTATGAACATTACACTTTATATAATGTTCTCAAAGTTACATAGAATATTAAGCCATGCACTTTCACATGCTATTCGCATATGAGCATTTACTATTTTTATTACATATTTTACGTTTCTGACATTGTTGTCCGAAAGTTGAGGAAAATCATTTTCATGCGCTGGTTCTTGGTACATACATACTTGAAAGGCAACCCTTGTTGGTACTTTCATGCGTGCATTCGTTTAACATAAAGTTA
This sequence comes from Hymenopus coronatus, assembly GCA_030762935.1. NCBI lineage: Eukaryota > Metazoa > Arthropoda > Insecta > Mantodea > Hymenopodidae > Hymenopus > Hymenopus coronatus. The sequence goes on along the minus strand of CM060882.1, from coordinate 99,686,134 downwards.
ATGTGTACATTACTTTTATTCAAAGATAATAAACATTGTATCAAGCTATAGAAAGTATTGCATTCTACCTTAAGATTTTGTCTAAATTTCACCGGAAATATGTTTTGAGGTCCCTTGAGTCCAAAGTAAGGAATTTTTAGAAAAGGGTCCTTTTTTGGTAGCGTTTAACGCCCGCTTTTACTACTCTGACACCGCAGGCAATGACACTGATGATACATGAAGATGGAATGAGATGACGGGGGAAACCGGAGAACCCGGAGAAAACCCGCCCCTGCACCGCTTTGTCCACCACAAATTTCACATGCTTGGGAAAAGGGAAAAGGGTCCGTCTGTGATGTGGACAGCATAGATTGAAGTCGAAAAGACCATTAAATCCAAACTTGGAATTTATATTTAATATTTTCAAGGATGCGACACGAAGATTTTCAAGAAAACCCTCCCACACCAAACTGCTCCTTACATAGAAACATTTTTGAAAATTTTGTTTTTCTCCAAAATAGCTCTAACATATAGATGATAATTACATCACAAATAAAACGTATATCTTAAATTTTCTTGAAATTGCCTCTGAAGACTTATTTATTCTGAATGAATTTAACCGATAAACTGTAACAGATAAAACGTATGCACAAAAGATGCAGATCTCGTTAAAGCACCTAATTTATGGCATAAACATTTTTTTTTAATAGACTTTATCAGGATATTGTTTATTATTGGTTTCAATTTTACACTATGTAATGTTTCTTAATCAGGAAGACATCTTTCGTTTTGTCTCTCTTGTTTTACTGCTGGCCGTGCATGGTGAACCGAACTTCTATTGCTTCATATAGCGACCATCTTTTAAAATACATGACTATCGCTTAAGTCTAATATATTCCCATACTTTCCTTCTACAGAGCGTTCGAAAAGTCACCACACTCATACTATGAAAACTTATTATTAGATTTCATTCGTGATGTTGACCGGCAAATATTACCTTGCCACGAAAATCGGTAAGACGTTTGGCGCAATAAATTGGATCGTCAATTTATCAACACAAAAAGCGTCTAATCTAGCCAAACTGTACCCATGTTGCGTTATGCCAGATTCACAATAGAGCGGTATTGGCGACGTGGAACGCGCGGCAAAACGATTGACCAATAGGATTTCAGAATTGACGTGAAGAAAGTTGAATTGGATTTAACTTTTACCGGGCGGCATGGGCGTCATCCACAGGATTCCTGTTTGATATTCTATGGTCCCTGTTAAAGTTGTTAAAGATGACGTCACATCAAGGGAAGTTCATTCATTTTCAAAAGAAATCCTTATTGAAATGGTTAGGCTGCATCCCGAAACTGTCATGTACAACCAAAATTATACCTTCATTTCAGAATAATCTTGCCAGCTAATTAAAACCACGCCTATGCTGTTGACTAAATAATAAGTAAGCCCATACTAACCTTAAAGTTACACAAAAGCGCTCTGCTGAATTGGCTTTGCAATTGACTGTTTCTCTATACGAGGAGGACCAATGATGTGCAAAAGATCATCAAATTGTAATGGTGTCATTCATATATAGTTGTAATATTATTCGAGATCCGTCATTATCATATTCGGGATTAGGGTATGAAAATCCCCAAATTTGCTACCCTCCTTGATTATAGGCATGGCCCACTAACGACTGAGCTTGTGCTGTCTTCTTTGTCGATTGTTTCTTCTTTTTAGAAGATGCGAGCAAGACGTTGTTTTAAATACGCAGTCAATGCTTCAAGTGTGCTATGTACCGGCACCGCTCAGTAATACTATTGTGAACACTAGTTTCCATGACCAATGCGGTGTGGCGATGAGACCCATGTCGTGTCGCCAGTATTGTTTCCATTGTGAATCCTACATTAAAGTCGTCCAGGACCTACGGTCGCCCGATCTAGGGAAACGTTGCATGGTTCCGTACTTTCACGTACAACAATGTAGTCATTCTCGATAAGACTTTCTTTACAGACGAGGCATGGTCCCACTTAAATGGCTTCATTAACTCCCAGAACACTAGGTTTTTGGGCAACTAAAAATCCGTATCTCTTCCATGAAGTGCCTCTTCAGTCTCAAAAAAAATGATGTTTGGTGAACAAGAGTTGTTGGGCATTTTTCTTTGAGGAAACAGTCAATGGTGTTGTCTATATGGATATTGTACAGAAGTTTATGGAAGAGGATGAACGTGACAGTTGGTGCCACTTATATTGCAGAGGAGTCCATGGAGATATTGACAACTCTCGGATATCAAATAATCTCCGAAAATTTGTGTCCTCCAAGTTTCTCCGATCTGACCTCTCCAGATTTTTTCCTGTTAAATAAAAGAGTGTATAGTGGCAACCCACATTCACTACGAAAACTTAAAGACGTAATTTGTAACGGTGTTACGGATCATGCGCCGACGTGTAGAATTGTGTTTACAAGAAAATAATGATCATTTCCAGCACTTGCTGATAACTGGAACATCGCGAAATTAATGCGCAAAATGGCTTACGGAGATGCCATTGTACTTTTTGTCCTCAGAGATTGAGAAATTCTTAAAAATGGGGTATATACGTGAAACCAATTTTAACCCCATTTTTAAGAATTTCTCAATCTCTGAGGATAAAAAGTACACTGGTGTCTATCTAAACCATTTTGCGCATTATTTTTGCGATGTTCCAGTTTTCAGCAAGTGCTGAAAATGGCCACTATTTTCTTACAAACGCAAGGCTTCCATAACACTTTTCATGTTTTATTTCAGAGCAAGTGCTGAAAATGATCACTATTTTCTTGTAAACTTAATTCTACATTCTAATAAACATGCAAATCAATGACATTTGTTTCATCAATAGAACTTTAAAAATAACTTGTACTTGCAAAAAAAAAAAAAAAAAAGCAAGTAATAAGAGTATCTCGATTAGCTTAATGTAGATAAAAGAATAATCATTTGTAAGAATAGCTTATACATGGAACAGCTAGTGAAAGTAGGTAATGTGAATGGAAAACATCAAATTTTTAGAAACTTGTTCATGGCAGCAGCTGTGTGCATGTGTTTGTGTGTGTGTGTGCATAACCGAAAAACAAGAATTTTGTTTAAAATATCATGTATTAACGATATTTACATCATAAACAAACCGTATATCTTGAATTTTCTGGAAATATTCAGTGAGAACTCCTCTTTATTTGGAAGAAATGTTATGTACTAATCGTTTGTAATTGGTAAATGTCAAGACATAAACCAAAACTTACTTTTAAATGTGCAGTTTGCTTTAAAACACAATTTATCCGCTAACGTTTCGAACCATTTAATACTTTGTCATCATTTAAAAGTCCTTTCCATATTTATTGTTTCTCAAGATTGCATGTAAACAATGAAATGTTTGACGTCCAGTTCTTAACCATTTTAGTATTTCTATTGCAAAATTATAATTGAGCTTTTTCTGAATGGTTTATCTCAATTTAATTGAATAGATAATTTCATAGCAATGGAACAAATCAGATTTTTTTTTTCAATTATGCCATTCAATGGTTAAAATGGTTAAAACTGACCGATAGTTACTTTTAAAATAACACATTTTTCTTTTGTCATTAACACCAAAATAGATTCACCACAGTAATGTAAGTAGCCATCTTACCATTAAATTATCTTAAGTTACTTCACTCACAGAGAATGTGAATCACAGAAAAAAACTATTCTATATAAACAAATTCACATACATTTGTAAAGACACACTTCACAACAATACGAAATCATAGAGAAAAGCTTAGCCTATATGTGCGCTATAGTTTCTTCTTTGTTGCATGGTGTGTAGGAGCTATGTTTTTTTTTATGTGAAACGCAGAAATTACAGTAAAAATGCACATGTATTAATTTTAAAAGTAGTTGTGTTCATTCACAAAACCTTCTCTACCAGTTCTCAACAAATTATTCTTACTACTTCATACAAATTGAAATAAATATTAGTAAAAATAATTTTATTATTTAGTTACTTCTAAGTAGAAGTGAGGAAGAGGAATACATTAGGGTAAAGCGATTATTAAATATTTTAAAATCTAACACAATGTAATGCAATTGAAACTTCCTTCTCTTTACATGACCATGTTGGTCCCGTGACGAAGATTTACGCCACGTAATAAAACCTCAAGCCAGATAAAGAGATCTCTAAGAAAATTCAAGTGGTCTTTCACGCCCAGTATAGAATGGGACGCTGAGGACCGCAGCAGTTAAAGAGCGTTCGTAAATAAAATTCCTATTCCATTTCTCTGTCCAGAGATTAACTACTTCCTATTTGAGAAAAGCCGAAATTATTGGACATTTTAAAATCATTAATGAGGAATATCTCGAAAATTGTTAGCTCTACAAAGCAATATATACAAAAAGTTGCATGTTTTAACAAGTTCTATATTTTCTGTAGACAAGTTTCTGTTTTGTTTTTTGTTTCTTTTTGCTGTTTATTTGATTTGTTGTTTGCTTTGCTTTTTTGCCTATCTCTCACACCTTGTCAGTTATACAAAATCAGAATGAATGGGACTTCATTTAATGGGACACTTCTGCACTATTTCCAAGAGATTCAAGAAATACATTTTATATTTATAATGTAGGGTATTTTAATCAAAACCGTTTGAGCCATTTTAGATAAAATCAAAATGTGTTCTTCGAGGTGGGGGGAATTTTCCTGAAAGCCTTCGTGTCGTGTAATTGGAGGATGCTGAACTTAAATATCATGTTTGATTATTTAACGAACTTTTCGTTTTTAAGTTGGACTTTTTACAGGCTCACAAACATACGCACACGAACCTTTTTACAAACATGCTCTTTTTGGATTTAGGGAACTGCAAAATGTGCATTTACATGAAATCTCAGTTTTAAAGTTTTGGGGTGGAATGTAATAACCTTCTCTACTATGTACTAAGTACCAAATAAGGAAAGGAAAAATTGTCAAAAATGAAAAGTCGGATAAACTAAATCTTGGTAATTAATTTCAATATCTTGCAGAGATGAAACATGCAGATGTTCAATTAAATCCCCCCACCAAAACTATCCTTTATGTTGAATATTTTTCGGCATTAGTTATTTTCTGAAAAACAAGAGTTTTCACCATAAAACATTTAAAACACATTCTTCATGGATTTTTGTATGGCATTGGGCATTTCTGAGATAAGCGTAATTATTGATTTGAATTCTTCAATACTTCATTTTTAAAAGTGTGCTTGCTATTCAGTTGTTTACCTGGGCGGAATGGAAACGGTATGAAAATTCCTGGTCCTAATATAAGTATCGCTTTTGAACTTCTGAATACGACTTAGTTTAACATATTTTGTACCTACAACAAAATATTTATGAAGTATTTCTGTGGAGGTTTGTCTCGATTAACATTAGCTAGATATAGGTGGCGCGTAATTTATCTACCAGTCTTGCTTGGTATTCCTGTTCAACTTCAGGTGCGCATGCGCATGAATCAGCTATCATTATACGGCTACAATGTTCGCAATTGTTGGTTCATACAGACAAGGATCGCAACTGTAGAAGCCTTCACTGATACGCGTTGCCTAACTGAAACGCACCTTCGCCTGTATCAACACTGGCACAGATAGCTGCTTAATCAACTGTTCAAGTCAGATGAAGCGAACTTCTTCTTCAGATTGTTTGAAAAAAAACAAAACCAAAATCCTCGCATAGTTTACGAGCCACGATGGTGTATCTTGTGCAATTGGAATGCGTGGGAATTATGGTCCATATATTTCCGAGGATTGTACAGGTCACAAAATTCAGACCTCGTGTGGAACTCCAGAAACGACAGTTGAACATCATTTGGTTTTAGCAGCATGGTGATATTCTACATACTGCAATTCAAAGCATGTTTTTTTCCCAACAAATCTTCCCCTATCGACTGATTTCCCGCTTTGTAGATTAACTTGGCCGTTCGAATCTCCAGATTTAACAAATCCGGAATAATTTCTGTGGGGATAATTCCACTGTAGATGGCGCGTCGCGCCATGGAGGCATATCTGCGCCGTCTTCAAGAATGCATAAATGCACTTTTTCACAAATAAAATAGTCATCATCAACTCTTCATGGATTAGGAGGATTCTCCTGTTCCGGCCTCATATTTCTTCCCATCTTTTAACTGGTCTTCCTATCGTTCTGTAGCCTAGAGGTTTATATTTGTATGATTGAAATGGAATGCGAGAGTTATCCATTCTTTGTAAATGGCTTTCCCATTTTTCTCTATTTATTTGTATTCTTTCTTTTAAGCAAAAAATGTCTAATTCTTTCCTTATGTCTTCATTTCTAATATGATCTTGTCTGGTGCAACCTTTTACTGCTCGGAGATATTTCATTTCTGCCGCTTGTATTTGGCTCCATCTCCGAACCATACAGTAAAACTGGAACAGCCATTGTCTTATAGAATTTTAGGTTTGTTATCAATCCGGCTATTATTTTGAGGCTGTTCAGTATGTAAAATTTCGCTCTGGCCGCGGTACGAACGCTGCGCAGAGCTAGTTCAGTGTTGGGGCTGCCACCTCTCTGCTCCTGAACTCGCAGATGCTTTTCGGGCATTTACCCTAGATGTGTTGTCTTCACCTCGACTTTCGAGTCACATCCACCCGTTGTGCCAGTTTTGGTCCACCCCGAGTAAATAGTTTCGCTTTTATCTAGTAATTCTGTTTCTCAACCATGTGCCACTCTGCAGAAAAGTTAATTTTCTTAAGAGTGGTTTGTAGAAGACATATAAAGATACACTGTAGTTTCTATGTTTTTTCTTCATTAGAATAACTTTTTGTAAGTGACGATTTCAATTTTTTTTTCCTTTATATAGCCCTCTGTAACATCTAATGTCATATCGGGGCTTCGAATTAAAAACAACTCGTTGTCTATAGGTTTTACGCTGGGTTTAAACCATTTTATTTCCTCAAACACGCAAACATTCACTCGCACATACATACTTCCAGACTCTGTGGGGGATAGGGAATAATTCTGATTAAAGAAAAATTCCCGCCCCAGCCAGGAATCGAACCCGGGATTTTAATGTTTATTTTTTTTTATTTTGAACATTTTACTGTAATATTAAAGCGATGTGAAAAACCTCCACATCATATGAATTCTAAAATGTGAAGGTATTCATGCTGCATCTCCTCTTTAAAACTGCGTGACCAATAGCCGCTCGGTATTTAGCATCTCATTCCCAAACTCGTCAACTGTACGACTTCATCATCATGATCTATTTTCATCTCCCATCAACTGACGTCACACCATTCATCTTCATTTAATGCAGCACGCCTTCTTTCATCGAGTTCCTCCCACGTGAAATTGGAGCTACATGTGGCTTAATTCAAACCGTACTGCTTTCTTGGGAGTAATTGAGCAAATAAAAAAGCAGCAAGTATATAATAAAGGTATAAACTTCATTATAATCTACAAAGCAATATTTACCGTACAGTGTTATCTTCAATGTTGACAGGTAATACAGATCATGTAAAGTTTTCTTTATTTGCTACACATATGGTCATTAAAAACACTCATATTTTCAACAATCGGCTAATAAATGCCGCGCTCGCTAAAGTGCCTCCCTTTAGTGCTTCGTGGCGCAGGGGATCGATCGTGTGTCGAGTCCCGCCTGGGGCATGGGTGTTTATATGTTTGTAAAATGTGTGTATATGTGTGTATTAGAAGCAAACATTCAGCAGAAAACAAAGTAAATATTAGAAAAATGAAAAAAGAAGAAAAGGGAATACAGCGCAGGAGTCCCGACAAGATAGTAAGAAAAAAAAATTAAAAAATAAAGGGGCATTTACCCGATACTAATGTATATTCCAAATTTTTATTTCCTAATTTGGGTTACAAAAACCGATATAATTTGATATGTTTACATCAACGTTAGAAAAGTAAGTATTTAGTTAAATTACAATGCATCATTGTTACAGAATTTAAAATGTTCTTGCACCTTTGTTTTTAAATTCACCTTAGTACATAATATCCATGAGTATTTTCAAGCACTTAAGAAGTCTGTAAAGCTCAAGTCAATAAAACTAGAATTGTAGATGACATTGAATTACCTGTTTATGTTACGAATATTCTTAGTCATATTGATATTGTAATACAATATATAAAAAAGTTGATGCTAGTAGGGAAGAATATTTTTAACCGAGCGGGATAGCTTAGGCTCAGACGCAACGTCTGTGGCCCGAATTCTGAATTTCGCGATTCAAAATAGTCTTATCAAAATTACTATAAATTTTCTTATTACTTAGCTCCTTGCTAGCAGAAGGGAAATTCAGTAGGCTAATATGATAGCCAAATATTTTAAAAAGTAATCGGTATGTGAACAATTAATATTAGGTTCGCTTTCCATGGTCAGCAGAAAAACAAAAGAGAAATGAAGCGAAAGGTTTGAGGAAAGCTAATCTAGTTTAAAATTGAAACCAATAACCAATAACAAAGACTATTTCGGTCTGCACTGCAACAAAAATGTGTATGACATACATTGTATATTAACGAGATCTACATTTTTGGTGCAGCAAGTTTGTTTTTATATTCCTTGCAGTTTACTAGTAAACTTGTGTAAAATTTAGCAAAATTAATTAATAACGAACAGGTTTTCGGAAGTCATCCCAGAAAATTCAAGATATGCAGTTTATTTTTGATGTTAATATATTTAATCTTCGTATTTTAATCAATATGTTAGAGCCATATTTGAGGAAATATTTTCAAAATTTATTCCATGTATAGGGTAATTTGGTGTAGAGTGATTTTCTTGAAAATCTTCGTGTCGCATCCTTGGAATATCCTAAACTTCGGTACCAAGTTCTGTATTTATCAGTATTTTAGTTTTTGAGCTATGCTATTCACGGGCGCACACATGGACATTTTTCTAGAAAAAAATGTTTTTTTTGGCATCAGGGGGCTCCAAAGCATGCTTTTCCGACATAGAATTTGTGGGTGGAATGCAATATCTTCTCGATGCACTATGTATATATTACGTGTGGAGAAAGTAAAATACATTTTTAGACAAATTCGATGTATTCCGTTCACGTAACTTTCTCTAGTTTTTCCTTGCAATGAATTATCATGTTAATCCAGATAAACGTTAGAAGAATTTGACTTATTACTTGTTATAAGTAACAGAGAAACAGGGGAATACACTTGGCTAAAGCGAAATCTAAATCTTTAAAAGTCGATCACTATACGAAATCATCGAAATTCAGTTCTTTTTTGCATTTGAAAGTTGAATCTTACCACATGTGAAAATTAGTTTAAAGGTACAAAGTTATACTTCTGAAACGATTAACTATACAGAAAAATGTATATAACATAAATTTTGTGTTTTAATGATACCTACATTCTCTGTGTAGTAAATATTTGTCTATCTTTCTGGTTTATGAGTTATACAAGTTATTCAGATTGAAGAGGTGCTCAGGAGGACATTCCCAGAAAATTCAAGATGTGCATTTCGTTTGCCATTCAAATATCTATAAGGTGTCGCATTTTAATAAACATTTTAGAACCACTTTTGGGTCTTGGACATCCTTGGAGGATACTGAACTTAAATACCTAGGTTGGTATTCAACTGGCGTTTCGTTTTTGAGCTATACTACCCGTAGACACACACAGACACGGAACGTGTTTCTAAAACTGCTTTTTGAGTTCAGGGGATTCTTAAAACTTGTGTTTCTGATGAAATATCGGTAACACATTTTTAATTGGAATACAATAAACAGAGTTGTAGAGATAACCGTACAAAGCGAACTGAACCTCAATTGTTTCACATAGCGATCAACTTTAAAAGGATTTGACTATCGCTTGAGCCTGTTGTATTCCCTTATTTCCCTTCTATTTACATGAAAGCAAGAAATAAGACCAATTCTGCTAATGTTTTTCTCGATTAGCATGATGTAGATAAAAGCAGAAGATGCAATTCTGGTAAATCAGTAAGAAGAATGGGTACTGCAGCCAAGTAAGAACATTCTTGTCAACATGTAAAATACACATCATATGAAGGAGCACTGAGGTTCTAGAAATCGAAGTGTACTTTGTGAAATATCAAAAACAAGAGCTGTTGAGGAATTAATGCCGTGTCGGCATGTTGGCCAGAAGGCCGGAAGATCCTTGGTTCACATCCCAGATGTGGCATTGAACTTTCGGCCTGACTCTGCCTCTCCAACTCCTGTCATACATATTTGTGTGGTAAAATATTTAATTAACCGTATAAAATGTGAATGGCGTGTTATTTATGGACGCTCTTTAACTATTGTGGTTCTCAGCGTTCCATTCTAAATTGGGCGTGAAAGACCGCTTAATTTAGCTCTCTAGCAGGCGTGAGGTTCTTTTACGTGCCGTAAATCTACGACACGTGACCAACGACTTTGCTTCCCTTCCAAAGATTTTTACACCCGAAAAAAATCCATCGTCCTCCGCCGGGTTTGAACCCGCGACCTTGGGTGCATGAAGTTAGCATGGTAACCATTACACTACGGAGGGTATATGCTTGATGAAAATGGAGATTGGAGGTTTCTAGGAAGGGAACAACATAGTTATGTGCTATTTTTGAAAATTATACAACTGTTATGGTTGCTTCATGAATACAAAATAAGCTTTTTTTTTTTCTTTCTCTGCTTACCCCCCCCCCCTCGTATGTAGGACTTACACCCCAAGGACAGAGACTCTGGATCTAAATCCGATGACTGGCATGAACATGAGGAAGTAGATGATTTCAAATGGGTGACAGGAAGATGATTATGAGTAATTGATGGAATGATTAGAGGAGAAACAGAGAACCATAAATCTCATGGTATTGAACCCGGGCCACCTAAATGAGAAGAGAACAGTCTAAATAATGTTATTGTACTCAAAATGTGTATTGAAAACATAACTTAGAATATCAAACAATTGAAGATTTAATATAAATGGAGAAGAAGAAAGAAAATAAAAAATTGTTGTTGAATGGTGTGATGAATATGTATATAATGTTCAGGAACAGACATTAAAAGGAACACGATTCCTCAGGTGTGTATAAAAAAACTAATGTGTTCCATTCACATGAATTTCTCTATATATTCCACAAACAAACTTGCTTTATACAAGATTATCTACGTCATGCTAATCAAGATAAACTTTGCCATAATTGGTCTTATTACTTACTTCTTTGTAAGTAGAAGGAAAATAAGAGAATACACTCTGCCAAAGTGAATGCTTGCTAGGAGTAAACAACATAGAGACAAAAAGAAAGATATCTCCCGTTTGAGAAAAGTTAAATGCCTTAAAACTGAAGCCAATAGCTCGGAATATCTCGAAAATGGTGTACCCTACAAAAAATGTGTATGATACAAAAAGTGTGTTTTAATGAGATCTAAAGTATGTATAGTAAGTTTCTGTCTATCTCTTACGGTTTACCAGGTACTTATCTATACAGAAGTCGTACAGAATGAAGAGTACTTCAGAGGCTATTTCTAGAAAATTCAAGATATATAATTCGTTGTTCATGTAACTACCTCTGGCATTTTAATAAACATCATCAACATTTTCAAAAAATGTTCCATGTAAAGGTTAGTTGGGAATGAGACGGTTTTCTTGAAAATCTGCGTGTCGCCTCCTTGGAAGAGGCTGAACTTGACTACCAAGTATGGCATTTAACCGTTTTAGTTTTTAAGCTATGCTGTCCACAGACACACAAAAAACATGATGACAGACATGTTTCTAAAAGTCCTCTTTTTGGATTCAGGGGTCTCAAAACATGCATTTGCGGTGGCATCTCGATATATATTTTTGGGTCGTCCTCCGTGGTGTAATGGTTACCATGACTTCATATACCCAAGTTCGCGGGTTCAAACCCGGCGGAGGACGATGGATTTTTCGGGCGTAAAAATCCTTAGCATGGCTTCCTTCGGAAGGGAAGAAAAGCCGTTGGTCCCGTGTCGTAGATTTACGGCACGTAAAAGAACCTCAAGCATGATAGAGAGACCTCTGAGCAAAATTAAGCAGTCTTTCACGCCCAATATAGAATGGGACGCTGAGAACCACAGCAGTCCATAAATAACGCGTCATTTTATAGATTTTTGGGTGAATACATTACCTACCCTATTTACTATGTAAATTGTACATATGGCTAGAGGAAATAATAAAACAAACAGGATTATCTGGAAGTATATCTTAATCAGAAGATAATCAGGGCGAAAAAATGTTTCCTGTAACATTACCGCGACCGTAAATCTAACCATAGGTTAATATTTACTCCAACTTAACCACTCATTGTAAAGCCGGTCTAGCTTTGCTTTGTTCTACATACAGACTGATATAGTTGGGCGATACCCTCGCTGTAACTTTATAAGCCCTTAACTACTGTGGTTATCGTAACAGCATTCTCCGCATCGGCGCGCTTCCAAACGAGCAACAGGCGACAACATGGTCGGTTGTTCCGTTGAGAACAAATTTCCAGACCACAATATAAACAGTGTTAATATTGCAATGATGACCCACGATCACACTTCCAGCCATAGCTTGTAATATCAAGTTGACAAACAACTGCCGTGTAAACATGTGTCGTCCCTCGCTTGGGTCAACGTTATGATACAGTGTAGGACATGGCCACCCCAGCTGCTGCTCTTTCTGTCTCTTCTTTATGTACGAGTATGAACACGTGAGCTAGTGATAGAGCAATACGACTATTTCTTGATACTTGATGTTCACTTTATAAAAACCATGATGTTAGCTCCAAAAGCTTCATTCATCAATTAAAACATGTGCTATAAGACATAAACCAGTGTTAGAGCAATATGATTATTTCTCGATATCTGATGCTCACTTTATAAAAACCATAAAGGTGATAGTTGGACTCATCAGGGCGGTCTAGGTTCGATCCCAAGCAACAGCATGTGCGATTTGGTGTGGACAAAGCGGCGCAGGGGCAGGTTTTCGCCGGAATCTCCAGATTCCACCACTTTTGCATTCCACCGGTGCTCCATCTTCATTCAATGTATTATCAGTGTCATCGCCTGCGTTGTCTGTGTAGTAACAGTGGACGTTAAACACTATTAAAATGATAGTAGAACTGGTAGATCTCAAAGCCTTAGCCTTAGCCGGGATTTGAACCTCGGATCTCTAGGTTGCTCTCCCAGCTTGACTTTGAGTTTTTCAGTCTGACTCTGCCTGCCCAACTCCTCTCCTACACATGGCTTGGCCTAGCAGTTGGTTAAACTATGAAGCCCGGGAATTAAAGTATTTACACATTGTAAGTCGCCCTTGGAGTATGTCAACTTAATATAATTTAGATCACTTGGTTTACCGGGAAAACATACAAGTCAGTTGAGAAATGCAATACTTTGCCGGCATGTTGCGATGGTACCTCAGTGGTAGAGTAACCGTCTAGAGACTGGGAAATCTGTGGTTCAAATCCCGGCTATGGCATTGAATTTTTCAATCAGGCTCTGCCTATCCAACTCATACCCTAAACACGGCTTGTGTGAAAAGGAACAATTAAATTTAGGTTTTATTTTCTTTAAAAGAACCTTGGTACTTTAGCAATTCAATTAGCCACTAATATAATCACAGGTCATATTCTAATAGCACTTTTACGACTATTTCTTGATACTCGATACTGATTTTTAGCACAGATACTCGATACTATGCTTACTTTATAAAAACCGTAAAATGGACACACGGGGTCACACTGAGAAATCTGATGCGTTCCATTCACATGACTGTCTCTGCATCTCTATAACAAACTATTGTTAGAAAGCTGACTCTTCTATCTACTTCATTATAATCGAGATAAACATTAGGAGCAATTGTTCTTATTGCTTGGTTCCTTATAAGAAGAAGGGAAAAAATCTGTGTTCCATTCTCATAATGTCCTCTATCTGTTTGGTAAACAAACCTTTTATTCAAAACATTAATCTGTTATCTGCTTCATGCTAGTCGTGATGAACAGTAGCAGGATTAATCATTTTACTTGCTTCTTTATAAGTAGAAGGCAAATAAGGAAATATACTAGAATAAAGCGATAGTCAAATATTTTAAAAGCTATCGCTATGTGTAACAATTGAAGTTCGGTTCTCTTTGATTGCAAGACGTCAAACAAGAGAGAGAGAGAGAGAGAGAGAGAGAGAGAGAGAGAGAGAGAAAGCTGACTCCTCATTTGAAAAAAAATTAAATAGCTTAAAATTGAAACCAAAAAGAAGGAATATCTCAGACACAGCTAACTATAAAAATGTATATGGCATAAATTGTGTATTTTAACGAGATCTATATTTTTTGTGTAGTAAGTTTTTGTCTATCTGTTATGGTTTACCAACTGTGCAAAAATCATTCAGAATACAGAGGTCTATAGAGATTATTCCCAAAAAATTCAGAATAAAAATTTCGTTTGTCGTAAAAATATCTTAAACATACAGTATTTTACTCAAACCCCTTAGAGACGTTTTGAGGGGGAAAAAATGTTCCTAGGGTAATTGGGGGTAGAGGGTTTTTCTGCACATCTTCGTGTCTTATTCCTGAAAAATACTGAACTGTAAATACAAAATTTGTTATTTAAGCGACTTTTCCTTTATAAGTTATGCAATCACAGACTGACACACACACGCACTTTTTTAAAAAAAAATTGTTTTTTTTTTTTTATTTTTTGTTCATTCAGAAAACGGTAAGGCGTGTATTTCCGCCGAATGTCGAATTTTTGGGTGAAATACGATACCTTCTCTACTATGTACATTGTACATATGTGCTACAAAAAGTAAAATTGCGGAATATTTTGTGAGACAAGTTAATTTTCGGAACAGCTAGAGAAGTTCATGTGAATGGAACACGTCAGAATTTTTTTTTTTTTTTTTTTGTATTTTATTTTACTTGCGACATATTGTGATGATAAAATTAGGGCATTTATATTTTACCCATAATAGACTTCCGTTGTCAACTAGACGCTAAATCGGTTGTGTGCTGCTGGCCAAGTGGGATCGAATTTCCTACATCATAGATATTTTGGTGAACCTGCTTGACTCTGTTAATGTCAGATGACCCTTAATAGGAGCAGTGCGATACTGAAACTAGAACCGTTGTCGGGATTCGGATTAGGAATACGAAGAAATCGCAATCAAGTAAACGAGTGAAACGGTTTGGCTTGCCACTTTCATAATTTTACATTTCGAAAGAAATTCAGGTAATAACTGAACTCATAGCTGTATTATTCCTTGCGCCCAATACTGAGATAATAACTGATAAAGATTGGTTTAATTCACAGCCAAAACGCATATTTCCGGTGAAATCACGGTATCCAATTCTTGGGTGCAACGCAATACCTTTTCTACCTAATATGTACTTGTACTTACGTGCTAAATAAAGTAAAATTCACAATATTAGTGGAGTAAATAATATATAGCAGTATAACCTCGTACAAATGCACAGGTGGTGCCTACTTGAAAAATCCTTGAATAATCCATCGTTTCTTAATGACGTTTATTTTCCCATCTTCTTCCTTTTAATTGAGAGAAAATTTTGTACAAGTAACTACATTACAGATTTGGTTTGTAGATACAAAAGAAATAGCGTTTATCAATGTTTTAAAACCTGTAGATATTGAAACAACAAACACTTTTAAATATGTCCGAAAGGTTTGGCTCAGACAGTAAGTCCATGGCCTGCATTTATGAAGTCCTGGGCTCAAATCTGATTGGCCGCCAATCGGGCTGTTTTTTTTTTTTTTTCGTGTTATCCTCATTCGCCAAGGTAAACACCGGATTGGATATTTAATACTATGACCCATAATTCCACCTTCATTATAAAACAGTAGCAAAACTGAAAATAAATGGTAATTGTTATTACGCTGCCATCTATCCACAGATAGTGCAAGCAGTAGACTGGATGGCATCCCTAACCTCATCTGCTTATCCTGGAGCTATCCTGGTGTGAGGAGAGATGACCTAAGAAGCTAGCTGCACTTTGCTGACTACAGATGGCACTATCTGATTACAGCGGAAGTGCAGTTATACAGGACGGCCCTCTAACGCAATCTGTTTGGCGCTAAGTGAAGTTCATATAGAACAGGGATGAGACCTTAAAAGGCTACTGTCCACCACATACTGTAAAAGAGGTAGCCTACCCTACAATTCCGTCGTAATATAACAGAGTTGCTAAAGCGACGTAAAATAAAATCGAATTAACAATAGCTGGAATCAGTAATAATGGATCATCTGTGTTTTAAAGTCATCTTCAGTTATTTGTGTATTCCATTGTGTATCACTTAAGTACACTATTTATATAATATGTCTAAACAAATTTCCTTTCGAATGAATTAGATCTCCCAAGCGATGTTCGGTATTTAACCGACTTTGGTCTTTAAATTATGGTGATTACAGACATAGACAACCAGCAAACCTGTTCTAAAATAAAAAAAAATGTTTCACTTTTAGTAGTTTTGCGTACTGTAAAACTTATTCCGGTGAATATTTTGGTGGTATATCGAACCTTCTCTTCCCATTACTAATCTGGTGCAGAAAAAAATACGCAGCCTGTTACGCTTAAAACGGTAAAATATTTAAATTTTAAAATGAGGTTGGAGGATGAAAAAAAACAAAATACCCTGGAAACGTTATATATCTAACCTTTAAAATTAAAAGACATTTTAAAAATGTAGTTATTGCCCAAATATACATAGCTACATCTGCCCATGGAATACCTACTTTCGATTGTTAAAATGTAAAATAAGAGAAAGAGAGAGAGAGAGAAAGAGAGACAGAAAGAGAGAGAGAGATAGAGAGAGAGAGAGAGAGAGAGAGAGAAATCTACTGCGTTCCATTTACATTATTTTCTCTACCCATTCTGCAAACAATCTATTCTTATAAAATATTTTTTTTTTATCTGTTTAATGATTATCTTATTTCTTAGTTCATTACAAGTGGAAGAGAATATATTAAGCTAAAGCGGTATTCAAATGTTTTAAAAACTCGTGCGATGATGCACAAATTCAGTTAACTTTGAATGATCAGTAGTAAAACAAATAAAAACCGCAAGACGACCTCCTGTTTGATAAAAATAAAGGCTTCTAGAAATGAAACCAATAAAAAGAAATATCGCCACAAAATATTATTCAATATAAATTGTGTTTTAACGAAATCAAAATTTTTGTGTGGTAACATTTTGTTTATCTCTCACGGTTTACCAATTATGTAAAAATTCATCCAAAATTAAAATAGCTTCAGAGACTCTTGCCAGAAATTGAAAGATGTACATTTTATTTGGGATATTAATATATGCTATATTAATAAAAATCGTTAACGCTATTAATTAGAATATCGAACATTTTGAAAGCTCTTCATGTAAATGAATATTTGAAATAGGGGATTTGCCTGAAAATATTTGTATTCCATCCTTAGAAGATACTGAAAACACACACACACACACACACACACACACACACACACACACACACACACGTGCGCGCATGTATCTTTTTGTATAAATGCCTTGTATTGTATTCAGGGATCATATATTTGCGGTGAAATCTTGGTGTCGAACTTTTGTATGCCTAGCTATATCCAACTAGTATGTAAATTGTATATCATTTTTAAGGCTAAACAAAACTTAAAATATATATGTTTCTTTAGGACCAAAATATATAATACATTTTTTATTAATTTGGAACAAAGAAAATGTGAGCTGTTTTAAACCTATGCTATACAAATGGTTATCAGACAATCCATTTTATTCTCTTGACGAACTTTTAAACTTTAGGATGATTAATTTAGTTTTATTTAGTTTTACAATGACTATTGCCTGTAATGTGATAAATGAATCATTCGCACATCCCTGCAACTGCAGACAGGCCTTGACAAGGTTTTGGCGGATGATGACAGAGGGGTAGATAGGATTTCTAACATTTTAGCAAATGTAACTTTCGCACTGCGCGTGTAGTTGTTGTTATACGTTTTGGAGGCCACTTTACTGTTTTGCCTTTTTTAAAACGTGTCGCTTTTATGTTTTATATTGAATGCTTCGTTTTAGCAGCCCTTTAGGTCTATTTTAGACCATTTGGTTTTATTACTCATCTTTGCTTGTTATTTTAGTCGGCTTTTAACACTCACTTTTACACGTCGTTTTAGCTATTGTTTTACTCCTAGTGGTTTTAGCTTCTTTTTAACTATTTTTGCCACAGGTTTTAGAAGGGCGCTAATGACTTTGCAGTTAGGCGTCCAAAAACCCCATCTATCAGCATATACTCACCATGATAAATGAATTTAAGTTATTAATCCCTCCTGCTTAAAAAGCCAAATATTGTTTATAAGCACAACATTGATGCTAAGTATTGTATTATTTGAATCATTTCTGCTCTTAGCGGTTGACAATAACGTGGTTTTGCAAAATAAATAATAATCGGTATTATCCTATGGCCAAAGTCTTTTGATACAGTGGAAAGTGCAAATGTAAGAAAGAGATAGTTTTTGCCTACGACGGCACATATGTCGGCACTTTGTGATAGTTGCTGGTGAGATGTGACGTCCTTATCTGCCCCTTCCAGTGTTAACCACTTTGCGGTTCTCATTTCGAACTACTAGCTAATTGCGGTGTATAGTTTCGAAAACTCCTAGCCGACAATGGTCGGTGAGAAATGTCCTTATGATTGACAGTTGTAGGGTGTGTCGTCTGGTGGCAGGGGCTCATCAGGTTGCTGACCAATCATAGTGCAAGAAACGTAATGTCATCGGCATTGTAACACATACGAGCTCAGTAGAAATTTACGCGCGTTCTTATGCAAGACTGATCTGATTGTTTCAATCTGATTTGTTGGATTTCGTTCTGTGCATAGTTCGGTTGTGTTATACACAATGATTCCGTAAGGATTAACTTTATATATCGCGCACATTGCACTTGTTCTCATCCTACAACTACCACAAGTGAAAATGTCTTAGAGCCGTGACAAATGAGTTGATGTTACGTAAGCCGAAATAATAAAACATTTACGTTTGGTGAACTACAGGTAACTAGTGAGAACGGGGAAAAATAGTTCAAGATTGAGAAGTGTGATAGAAAATGCATGCAAAGAAAAGGGCATTTTAGAAGAAGCAGTTGAATGTGTGCCGCTAGAGACGGAAGGCAAGTAAATATGGCAACAGCCTACCAAAACAGCCACGCATCAATTACAAGGTCATTTCTCACCAATTATAGATCATACTAAAAGTACTATGAATGCGCCCAATAAGCTTTTTGGCTTTCTTTAAGGACTGTACACGCAACTGGGATTTCTATCGCCATTTCAACTGTTATTCTCCCTTTCGTTTATCCCTTTTCCTCCCTTCCTCTAGAGTTTTGACTGCAGCACCCTTCCAGCAAGCATTTTCACTTGCTTTTAAGGACGGAGATTATGCGTTAAGTGCTGCGGTTGTTCACTCAACCACATTCCTTTTTGTACTTCCTTTCCTTTCTTGAAGGTCGGAACGGTTTGTTTTGCTAGAATTGTGCGCAGTTCCGCTTTGAAAGTACCTAATTAAAAATATAATATTGCCTTTGCACATCCTAATAAATATCTGTATTTAAAAATATTTATCTCGGTCCAGATAATAGCTTGAAACACTTATACTAGAAAGCTATTACAATTGCTGTTTTTCCTAGAATACCATTAATACCACATTTAAGTTGAATTATAAATTATAAGAATGTTGTGTAAATAGCTATCTGTATTGATGAGATTATTTTCTGGGCTTTAATGACGTGGTCCATTGGTTCTGAATTTAGAACCTGACGTTTCACTCAACTTCAGAGGAGTTGAATATACCTGCGGAATATTTTACGCCATTATAGACGGATTCATACAGAACACTGCTTATCAGAGTACTCGCGCGTACGTAGCAACACTTCTCGGTAGGCTGGAGAAGCAATCAGATAGCCAGGGGATACTTTCGAACAAGTGCCGCGAGGAGGCGAGTCTGAAGGTTCACTAATGCGCATGCCCACACAGACAGAATAGTCGATAATTACGAATCCTATTATTTATCGCATACCAGCCGACATGCACATAATTTATAATCGTAATCAACCTGTGAAAATAGTCCCAGACATCTGAACAAAAAGTAACCTGATTTGTTCCATCCACATGCCTTTCTCTGTATGTCTGCAAGAAATTATTATTAAAAAGTTTATGCTTCTATTTACATCATGCTAATCGAGAGAGAGAGAAAAAAAAAAAGGATAAATAGTCTTATTACTTGCTTTCTGGTAAGTACAAGCGAAATAAGGTAGTACCATAGGTTAAAGTGATACTCAAAAGATGGTTGATATGTGACTCAAGTTCTTTTGTTTGTATGGACAGCAGTTGACCAATTGCTGTAAAAGAAAAGCATATTTTTTTTTAAAGCTGAAACCAATAACAAGGAATATCTCAAAAACGATCAACTCCACGAAAGAAATGTATATAACATAAATTGTGTGTTTTAACGTGCTCTATGTTTTTGTGTGGTAAGTTTTAGTCCATCTCTTACGGTTTAGCACTTATGCAAAATTCCGTAAAATTCATCCAGATATACGATATTTTAATCGAAATCATTAGAGCCATTTTTGAGAAAATAAAATTTTTCGAAAAAAGTTATATGTAAAGGATAGTTTGCAGTTGGGGGATTTTTCAAAATCTTTGTGTCGCATCCCTGAAAGATATTGAACTTAAATACCAAGTTTGGTATTTAACGGACGTTTCGCTTTTGAGCTATGCTGCTCACAGAGCTGTGTGTTAGTATCTAAATAAATAGGTCAACAAAGGATATGTAGAATACTGAGAGAAAAAAACGAGGAAAAAGAAAAAGGAAGCGCCATAATCCTGACAAGACTCTAGAATAAAAGAAAAATCTAATGTCATCCTGCATCCTATTAAGAGACGGAACTGCACATATCCCGAATTTTACTCTTCGTAAGAGAATATTAAAATATAGCTCTGCCATGACTTCTGAAATTAATAACTATCTAATAATTAACTACATTTATAATAATAATTATTATTATTATTTATAGAAGTGGACATGACAAAATTACACAGCCTGTGTAGGGTTCGAGTGTGCAAAGCAATCATATGAGGAATGGTGTGTTTGGTTGGAGTGCGTATCTTGGCTGTTTCAGTTACTACCGTGAAGTGTGTATGGTGTCCAACAATACTAAATAACTGCAAGAGGGGAAATAGCCGATCCCGGTAACATCACTCAAAGCAACAAATGTAAAATGGGAGACGCAAATTCCGTCCCAGAGGGAAACTGGGTTTTTGGGTTGATAATGTACAAACAAATGAGGTGGATGACATATAACAATAATAATAATAATAATAATAATAATAATAATAGTGAATGCGATGCAGTGATCAGGCTTAGCCTGGCGTTAGTTAAATAGCGAATGCCGTCGTTATTTAGGGACAGTACATAGCTACACATTCAGTGTAATTTATGGAAAAGAGACTGTTGGCAGCATTGCGTCAAGTAATACAAATTGGATAATTTGGTTCTACTGCATTCTTCTACATAAAGAATTATATACCTGAAGTTATGTTAAGAAAAAATTCTTCGGCATGAAATCATAGTGGTACAGTGATTTTAAATATATACTGGCTAAAAATATCTAAAGCCGTACTTTTAAAAAATATGTTGAACTTAGAAATAACACATGATGGAAGAAAAGAGCAATCACCTTTCCCTCAGTTACGACCTGTATTGTTTGAGGCAAGCAGACTCCTGCGAGCCGTGAGTACTCTTCAGCTCTGTGGATCGTACTCAAGCTGGAGTTGCCTGATCTAGTATCTTCAAGATAATTCTATTTGTATTGTAGCAGAAAGGCTTTGTCGGAAAGCATAGCGTCTTGTTGGTATTGGTCATTTTCTTCCGTGAAGTAGTAAAGTTAAAGCGGGAACACAGAATCGTTCAGTCTTCGACTTTCTTCATCTTAAATTGTTCAGTATTTATGTATTCTTATATCTTTTCTGCAAAATCTTGTAAAGTCTTGTTTAGTATATATTTTGTAAGAATATTTCGCAGTACAGATAGAGAAATTCATGTGAATGGAACTCTTCAGATTTTTCTACATTTACTTTGGTACATATTTCTCTAAATACGATTTTGATAGTAGAATTTTAGTGGTCCAAAAACGCTTCGCTATTAAAAAAAGAAGTAATATTAAAAGTACCTTTTGCATAATTATACGAGAACATAAAGCATCGCTCTTATAACATCAAAGTTCTCCACTTAAAATGTTGCAAAAATTCAGCGAATAACGAGAAATATTTTAGGAAGGTTAATGATAAATAAATTTGTCTTGCGTCCTTTAATAATACCTATCTTTGTAACAAACTAGTAGACCTGGTAATTTTGGGTTGAATGCAATAATCAATATCTAAAGAAGGATAAGTGATGCAAAAGGTGGCTTTTATCAGCAAATAACATTCAACGGATTTGAGGAATCCTTCTCTCGTAAAAGATGTATCTTTTAAAGTTAAAATATATGAAAAAGAAAAGCTACATTCCCTTTTAATAGCATCAAAGTTAAAAAATTAAAAATAATTTCCTCTAAAATGTATTTTGGTTTTAAGTGCTATGTAAAGTAGTCCCAAACATTTGATTTAAATAAAATTTAAATATTTCAAATTAAAATTGAATAGCTTTAAAAAAAATGCATGTTAATTACTCCATACTTTCTCTATTTGTTATTTATGACTCGGAAAGGACAGTATGCGAAGACCTTAACCAAAAACATAACGCAGTTTATCAATTAATTCTCCCACCACAATAAAATGCTATGCATAAAATACTATGCTTGTTATGTCGTTACATTTGTATAAATTTTCTAATTTGTTAACGAAGCATTTTTACCCACCAATTATTCCAAATTCAGTATTAGGTGTTTAATTACTTCAACAGATTAGCCGTGTAAACGAGCCCTTGTGGTGGAAAGAAACAAGATTTGTAAATGCTATGCAATGAATTATTTGGATGTGAATAAACCCGCAAAATTAATATTTCGAAAAAAGGCTAATGCTACACAAAATGAGATTACTTCCATATTTTCACACTTTTACTCCTCCGAGTTACATATGTCTATCTCTTATGATTTACAAAGTGAAAAATTCAATTATCATGGAGGCCATTCATAGGCTATTTTCAGAACGTATCAGATAAGCATTTAATTTTGCCTTATTAATATTTTAATAATATACTCTAGCCAAAACTATTAGAGCCATTTCACTAAAACAAAATAATGAAATTGCTCCGAGTAAAGAGCACGTACTAACAAAAGGGAAATTTTCTTCAAAATCTTTCCCTAGTATATTTATCAGGATTTAACATTGGTTTCAGAATTTAATATTAAATATGTAGATTTACATTAAGTGTAATATACACATTTCTACTCGTTTGTGAGAAACTGTTTTATCGGACTTTAGTTTTTGAATTATGTTATTCTTTAACACGCAAATACACGAAAAAATGTTAGAATGGCAAGATAGATCTTAAAGGGCGCATTTCCGGTCAAACTCCCATATTTCTCTTTGACTATTTCAACATTCCTAGTGTAGAAAAAACTTAACCTATAATGTGTGCAACATTCACTGCATTGATTCTGTGAAGATCTATGTTATTGAAACGAATAACAGCTTTCAGGTGGTAGCTGTATATGCATTAATAATCAAGATTCTAGGAAACAGCAACAGTATCATTAAAATTAATGAAATTGATTTGTGAAAAGTTAGTTACTAGCTTTTACCCGAGAATTATTTTATGGCTGGTGCCATCTTTTTTTCTGCCAGTAAAACAGCGAGTTATTTTATTTTTATATTTGTAACTTTAAGGTAATATATTTCTAATATTTGGAAAATTCGCTATTTAAGATATCTTATTGAAAGTTATACTGGTTATTAATATATAGTGATTTTTCCATGCACAAAGTTTTGTTAAAAATAGGCCACGTGATTACTTTTTTAAAACTAGTCACATTAGACATAAAGTTTTACACTAAATAAGCTCAATATATATATGTTTATATTAAACCTAATTGTTGTACAATTATTACTTGTCATGTGCTCCAAAACTTTGACATTTCAAAATTTAATAACAAATGCTCGTAATTGGAGCATTACTTCGAAAAGGCATAGGACTATTTTCTTAAATTTACTTTTAAAATGTAGAGACAAAATGGTAAACAATTTCATCGTATGGAGCATTTTAAGTAAAGAAAGGGTTTGAAAAAGGTTTGCAAGAAAGTAAGATATATATATATATATATATATATATATATATATATATAAGTAAGCAGGTGCCTGCCGATTTAGAGCTTCAGTTACCTGAAGTCAAAATTTAGAAACCATATTACTTTGTTATGAAAAAATGTTCCTTTTTTTAATTTTTCACAATGATATTGTTGATCAAATTTCACCTTAATTATTCAAAAAAATTGAAACATCATAACAATTCTGTAATAAAATTATTAAATAATAAGAAGGAATCTGAGGTGTCCATTCACGTGACTTTCTCTACGTCTCTGTGATAAATTATTTTTGAAAACTTATTCTTCTACTTCATGCTAATCGAGATAAACATTTGCAGAAATAGTATTTAATGCTTGCTTTCGTATTAGTAGAAGGGAAAAAAATGAAATAACCTATGCTAAAGGATAGTCAAATCTTTTAAAAGTTGCTTGCCATGTGGTTTAGATCCGTTTTTTTGCATGACCAGTAGTTGACAAACTGAGAAGAAGTATTTTAAAACTGAAACAAATAATGGAAATATCTCTGAAACGATCAGATCCACAAAAAATTTATGTGATATATATTGTGTGTTTTAACGAGATCCACATCTTTGTGTAGTAACTTTTTGTCTATCTGTTACGGTTAAACATTTGTGCCAAACTCAGCAAAATTCATCCAGAATGAAGAGCTCTTTAGAGGCTATTCACAGTAAATATCTTTAATAAGAGTGTTTTAATAAAAAATTAGAGCCATTTATGAGAAAACCGAAAGTTTCGAAAAAAGCTTGCATGTACATCGTAGTGTGTTGTGGGAGGATTTTCCTAAAAGTGGCGCATCTTTGGATGATGCTGAATTTAAGTATTAGGTTTGGTTATTATGTTCATAAAGACACACACAAGGATATTTTTCTAAAAATACCGTTTTTATAGGGCGCCCTGAAACGTGTACTTACAGTGGAATCTCGGTATCGAATTTGGAATGGAATGCCTTCTCTACCTGAAGTATTATGAGCGAAGTAGAGAAAGTAAACATAGCCTTTGCTTCCACCAGTCTTCTGTCGCAAGACTCACTATGAATTTAATTATGAATATAGCTACTACGGAATGACAAAACAGTTTACGTGAAAGAGCACTGAGAATGAAGGGAGTCTCAGGGCTGAGGAAGCCAGCTGGCAACACTGCTTCCTGACTGACTATTACAATACAATTTATTTCGGTTCCTCAAGACGTTGTGGTATTGAGAGTCAGCGGCTTGTATCAAATGGGGATCACGGTCGGATGGGTGCTACCTACAGCTGTCCGTCAGCACTTGCTTCCTTCCTACCTCGGCTTTTGAAGCTCTCTCAGGATACCTCAACTGACAACTCGCTACTTGCCGTTCTCATCACCACAACGGAAGTACGAGCGTAGCAATGACCTGTTTAATCTCTTCTTCTCACTCTTTTTAATTACGAAGTATACTTCTCATTCCATTTTAAGGCAATGTATTGTTGGAAATAACAAAACTTCAGTTTTCTTCTGATTGCTCTAGATGGTTTTATTTCTTTGCTACGCAGAAATGTCGTATTACACTAAAACTTTTCGTCAGAAATATGTTTTGAAACTATCTGAATAAAAAAAAAAAAAAAAAAAATCTGATATGGTCCATTCAATGACTTTCTCTATATATTTGTAATAAATTATTGCTAAAAACCTTATTCGTCTATTTACTTCATACTAACCGAGAAAAAAGTAACACAAATGATCTTATTACTTGTTTCCTTATAAGTAGAAGGGACAAAAGAGAGTACTATAGACTTTTAAAAGCTGGTTGTTTTGTGATTGAAGTTCCTTGGTTTATATGGCCAAGAGTTGACAAATTCCCATATCAGAAAAGTAATATAAAACTGAAACAAGGGCTATTTAAAAAACGGTCAAGATATTTTAAAAGTATTGTCGATTAGATCAAAAATTGTTCTAAACTATTTTGATGAAAATTCGTTATATTACAGATATTTATTTACTTGATAAACAACATGAATATGTTGAATTCTTTGGGAATAGTGTCTGCAGTCCTATTCATTCTGAATGTTAAACCGTAGTAGACAGAATTTGGTACCCAAAAAAGATGTAGTTAAAACACAAATTATGTCATATACATTTTTTGTAGAGCTAACCATTGTTATTGGTTTTAGAATTTCGAGTTCTCAAATCGGATGTCGTTATTCACTCTCTGATTCTGTTCAGGCAGGGAAGGGAATTTCAATTGCGTTACTTAGCTACTGACTTCTAAAGGATGTGGCTATCGCTTTAGCCTAGTGCATACTCTTATTTCTTTTCTACTTAAGAGGAACTAAGTGATAAAACCATTGCTGATATTGATTATCTAGGTTACCATGTAGTAGAAAAAATAATAAGCTTTGTAGCAATAATCTTTTAAAAATAGGTACAGAAATAATATGAATGTAAACCCACAGATTGTTTTTAAAAGAGAACGCAATGCTATGGCGACTAGGTTTTGTAGGATTTGACTATGCCTTTAACCTAAGATTTTTTACTTCTCTTGTACGTATAAACCAATAAGTAGGTAACGTTTATCTCGAATAGCATAAAGAAGATAGAAGAATAACAACCTCTTGTAAGATAGTTTCATTGATCCACTTTAAAAAATGCAAGCTCTTATTTAGCCTAACTTCACTGTTTTGCTGTTTCGTTTTCTATGCCTTTAAGTACAAACCTAAAGACATGCTTTTTTAAACCTCTCGTAGTAAGACTTGTTCAGTATTAAGTGAGCAAGTTTTAAGCTCTTTTCTTAAGCATCATGTGGAAGGCAGAAGTTTGTGAAAGGATTTTCCCATTAATAATGAATACTTAAACAGTATTTCCGACATGAAGGAAAGGTACTAAGTTCATATGATTCATTTAACGTAAACTTAAATAAGAAACGAAAAAACAAGATGAACAAGTCTATTTCTAAATATCTGTTCCTGAAATGAGAAGCAGTTGGGAATAAACCGAGATAAAGGTTTAATTTATGCTCTAAGCATATACTGTATTTCATTTACAAGCTTCTCTTACTCTTAGTTCTTGTTAATCAATTAGTTATAGTCCATATTTTCTTTCAGTAATGGGAATAACTAGGCTAAAGCAGTAGAACTGGTCGCTATGTAATGCCATTGAAATACCGTTTCTTCTGCTTGACCAAGTGAAAGAAACCGAATAACTATTCCCATTTGGGAAAGGTATAAGTACTGGTATATTTAAACCGATATCAAGGAATATGTCTCGAAAGTTGTTCACAATTCTTCTTCCTCGCAAAGTTTATACCTTTCAAGAATCTGCGTTAGTTTCAGGATTTAATGTTGAATATGGGGGAATATAAATTATTTTTATTTGATTGTTTCGTTTCGTAATCGGCTAACACTCCCGGCTTTCGTAGGGCTGACACCCCCTTGTCTAGGGGTCAGAAACCTGTCGGGGGCCAACGGCACGAAACTACAGAATGGAGTATCTGTTACGAGGGGTCGGCCCGTAGACAGACATGAATATGAAGAAATGGATGATATGAAACGTAAGCGAAATTGATGATATTCAAGGCGATGATGGGGCAATTGGTGATATGAGTGGCGAGGGAAACCGGAGTACCCGGAGAAAATCCGCCCAGACGCCGCTTCGTACACCACAAATCCCCCATGCGGGCGCTTGGGTTTGAATCCGGGCGAACTGTCGAACCACTCAACCACGGTACCGCCAATAAAATATTTAATGTTCATAATTTTGTATTACACGATAAATAATTTCAGTGTAAATGAAAATCCAAACATTAAGTTTCATCGGTTTCTTGCTGTTCCTAAGCTAACTGAACTGGTCACCGCATCTCCTCCTTTGTCGTCCAACTCTTCTACCTCCTGAAGGTTTATAAAATAACACTTGCCATGGATACCTTGAGCGCACCACTCGCAGTACGTGCTTTTGATATCTCTGTATTTCTTCATTAATATTTTCAGCGTAAAACGTATGTAACATAAATTGAGGGTTTTAACGAGCTGCACTTTTTTTGTGGTAAGATTTTGTCTCTCTTTTACAGTTTACCAATTCAAAATGAAATACTTCGGAGGTTATTAACAAAAATTCAGATACACACATCATTTGTCATTAAAATATCTTAACATGTAGATACATTAATCAAAATCATTTTTCATTCTTGGCAACATTAATATTTTCGAAACAAGTTCTATTTAAATAATTCTTTGTGGTGGAGAATTTTCTTGAAAATATTCACGTCGCACTCTAGGAAGATGTTTAACTCAAATATCAATTTTTGTATTTAATAGATTTTTTGTTTCTGAATTATGCTGTTCACAGGCACACAGATACTGACAAATTTTCCAAAAAGTGTATTTTTTCGGGGGAGGGGGAATTTAATGGTACCTCGAACAAATATTTTCGGTGAAAATTTAGTAAGGAGTTTTTTGTGAAATATAATACTTCCCTGCTTACTTTACCAGGTGGTCCAATTGCTCCATATTTGACGTGTGCAGATATGTCTTCGTGCGTTAGAGCTGCAGAATTCAACGGAGTGAACGGCTTCCCTTTTACTCTTATTGATGAGGGTGACTCGCTTACCGTCTCCGTCAAAAGATATTTGCCCAAAATTAGATTCCTAAAAATGTTACGGAGCATTAGTTCTTTCTTAGTTATTTTCTTTTACTAGATATACAGATTTCATTTTTCCCATAAGAGTAAGGTAACATAGGAAATAAACTGCCTAAAGCTATAGTTAAATCCTTAAAGGCTGTCGCTATACGATTGACATTGAAATTCGGCTTTCTTTTTTTACTTTCTCTATACGTGCTATGTATATAGTGTGCAGAGAAGATATTGCACTCCACCAAAAAATTCGATACCGAGATTTCACTGGAAATATATGTTTTAGGGTCCGCTGTATCCAAAAAAAGTATTTTCAGAAAAAGGTCCGTGTGTGTCCGTGTATCCGTGTGCCAGTGTGTCCGTGTGTCTGTGAACACGATAATTAAAAAACAAAAAGTCGGTAAAATACCAAACTTGGTATTTAAGTTTAGTATCTTCCAGGGATGCGACACGAAGATTTTGAGAAAAATCCCCCACCCCAAACTACCCTTTACATGGAACTTTTTTCGAAAATTTTGATTTTCTAAAAAATGACTCTTACGATTTTGATTAAAATATCGTATATTAAAGGTACTTACATGACAAATAAAATGTATATTTTGAATTTTCTGAGAATAGCCTCTGAAGACTACTGTATTCTGTATACTGTATCTTTAATATTTGGCATTTTAACCAAAATCGTTAGAACCATTTTTAAGAAAATCAAAATTTTAGAAAAATGTTCCATGTAAAGGGTAGTTAGGGGTGGGGGGATTTTCTTTAAAATCTTCGTGTCTCATGCTTGGAAGATACGAAACTTAAATACGAAATTTGGTATTTAACAGTCTTTTTGTTTTTGAGCTATGCTGTCCACAGACACACACACACACACACACACACACACACACACACACACGGATCTTTTTGTAAAAATGCTTTTTTGGATTCAGGAGGACCAAAAACATGTATTTCCGGTGAAATCTCGGTATCGAATTTTTGGGTGGAATACAATACTTTCTCTATACACGATGTGCATAGTACGGGTCGAGAAAGTAAAAGTATAACAAGGAGTGTCTCAGAAATGGTCAATTCCACGAAAAAAACACTTGACAAACTGTGTGCTTTAATGTGATATACATTTTTTGTGTAGTAAGTTTTTGTCTATCTCTTACGGTATACGAGTTACGCAAAATTCAGCAAAATGTATTAAGAATAAAGAGATATTTAGAGATTATTTCCAGAAAATTTAAGATATGCATTTTATTTGCCATATAAATATCTTTAATATACGGTATTTTAATCAAAATCATTAGAGCCATTTTTGAGAAAAGTAAGGGGTAGTTTGGGATGAGGGAATTTTTCTCTAAAGCTTCGTATTGCATCCCTGAGAGATAATAAACTTAATGACCAAGTTTGATATTTTACCGAATGTTCGAGTTATCGTGTTCACAGACACACGGATACACACGGACCTTTGTTTGAAAATATTTTTTTGGATATAGTGACCCTAAAACATGTATTTCCGATGAAATCTCTATACACTATGTATGTAGTACGTGCAGAGAAAGTAGCCAAGTGCTTCAATTTGTTGTTACTCGAACCTGTGAGAGTATAATAATAAATTAATATATTTGTAGCTATGGTCAGTACTAAACATTTAAAACCAAATTTATTTTTATCTCCTATAGGGGGCTGTTCCAGAAGTGCCCCTACCTAGCGTTGAATGTTTCTGAAAGTATGACGAGCCGACGAGGAAAGAAAAGAAACCGCAACACTTTGGTTAATTCCCATAAATGTAGAATAGTTGCATGTACCACAACGAATGTTCCCCTCTCTGTTGCCTCTCGGGCTTTTCACAGAAAACAGGAACTTCCCCCCACACCAAAGTGTAACCTTTTATTTCCCTATCTGAAGAAGGGGAGACTCCCTGCTGGTGCTGCTTCTTCTTCCCAACCTTTACCTGAGTTTCCCTTCACTACACTCTCTGCTCCCTCCAATTCTTTCTTTTCTTCGGAAAAGGCTAGACGCTCCCTAAGGCGAGTTAGGGACACCCTTCACAGGAGACTGCGCCGATTTCTCCTCCGGTAATCTCAACTGTCCACGTGTCATCGATTGAGACTTCTTCGTGCGGATTTGTTTTCGTTAATCCCTTCAAATGCAAAACAACATCTACGTAAATAATATACATTTTGTATATGGGTGGTCGCATTTTCCCATTCTAAATATGAGGAGATTTTATTGTACAGAAGCCAAAATAAGAAGGTGAAAAGAAGAAAGTCTAGTGTATTACATTCACCTAACATTTTTACTTTCTCTAGCATGCATGTAAAATGTGCATAGTGGAGAGAGAAGGTATTGTATTCCATCCAAAAATTTGATGTCGAATATAAGTATATATTTTTTGGGGTCCCCTGAGTCCGAAAAAGCATTTTTAGAAAAAGGTCCGTAGGAGTGTGCCTGTGAACAGCATAGCTCAAAAACGAAAAGACTATCAAATACCAAACTTAGTATTTAAGTTTGGTATCTTCCAAGGATGCGACACGAAGATTTTCAAGAAAATTCCCTCACCCCAAACTACACTTTGCATGGAAAAATTTTCGAAAATGTTTATTTTCTTAAAAAGTAGTCTTAACGATTTTGATTAAAATCCCTTATATTTAAGATATTTACATGCAAAATAAGATGTCTATCTTGAATTTTTTTGGGAATAGCTTCTGAAAGAATTTTACCGAATTTTGCTTAACTGCTAAACCGTAAGAGATAGAAACGAAAACGTACTGCACAAGAAATGTAGATCTCGACAAAACCCGCAATTTATGTCCTTTACGTTTTTGTTGTGAAGGAAACCGTTTCCGAGATATTCATTGCTATTGGTTTCAATTGTAAAGTGTTTATACTTTTCTCAGACAGGAAGTGTCCGTTCTTCTTTTGTTCTACTCCTGACCAAGCAAAGAAGCAATTTGCAATGGCAGTCGCATAACGACAGTTTTTAAAACTGTTGTTATTACTTTAGTATCGCGTATTCCTTTAGTTTCCTTCTTATAAGGAACTAAGTAACAAGAACATTCTTCTTACGTTTATCTTGTTTAGCATGGTGTAAAAAAAGAATAATCATTTGTAAGAAGTTTGTTTGTAATGCAGGTAGAGAAAGTCGTATGAGTGTAACACATCAATTTTTTTTTTTATTCTTGAGTTTAGATCACAGAATTCCTAGGTCTTATGGGGACCACATTAAAATCGTATACAACTATGTACAGCCAGTACACAATAAAAAATCAGAATATTATGAGTAAATACATTGTGCACACAGACATTAAAATATACCTCTAATACTTATTGGTATATGAAAACAGTGGTTCCAGTAGAAATAACATAACCGGTTTTAAATTATATTACAACGAACAGTGAAATTTGAATGTAAATTAGTCGCCCTCCATGGTGTAATGGTTACCATGCTAACTTCATATACCCAAGGTCGCGGGCGTAAAAATCCTTAGCATGGCTTCCTTCGGAAGGGAAGTAAAGCTGTGGGTCCCGTGTCGTAGATTTACGGCACGTAAAAGAACCTCAAGCCTGATAAGAGAGACCTCTCAGCAAAATTAAGCGATCTTTCACGCCCAATGTAGAATGGGACGCTGAGAACCAAAGCAGTTAAAGAGCATGTTTCATGTAATGTAAATTGGGAATAACATACTAATAATTATAATTCTGAGAGTTATATCAAGTATACGGATTGATTTCTTTAAGATATATTAATGCATAAACTATGCTGTTTGTGTCTGCAAGATTTAATTCACTGTAATTTGTAATTATATTCTGTTTTCTGACATTACAGTATTTTGGACACTGAAATATATGTTTAACTGCAAGAAGACTATACACAAATCACAATATGATGGTGTTTCTTTTGACAGTAGATAGGAATATGTTCGTTTTGCATGATCTATTCTTAGTATTCACTTGATATTTTCTGTGGAATTTGTTGTAGAAAACACTCTGGTTGTTTATTGACCTTATTTCATGTCATCGGAGGATTTATCCGATTCCAATATAACTTGGTTGCTATCCCGTGAAGATATCTGTAACAACCAACTCCAAGAAAGCTTCAAATCTTTAATAATTAAAGTTTAATTATTTCATATAGTTTGTTGGAAAATGTGTCATTCCAGTGATTTATCCATGCTGCTTTGAATTTGGTGACTACTGCTGGCGCAAGATCTCGGAGAGAAGTGGGGATGTGAGAGGTAGAAACTAGATCCTCTGATATTGTTTTGGCTTTTTTGTCAGCTTCCTCTTTACCCTGTGAGAGAGGGTATCCATAAGTAGATAATATTCTTACTCTGGATTTACAATTTATAGTGAAGTGTCTTGAATCAATTTATCTGTAGTCCATGGTTTATATATTGGCTTTAGAGAGCTTCTGAAACCAGAAAGGATGGCAAAATGGTTATCTGAATTATGTATCTGTATCAGAGCATGTTTTGCTCTACCTTCTTCTGAGACAAACTTGTCATGTAAAACCTTATTCTGCTATCTACTTCATAGATATTGTTTTATTATCAATTTTTTCATAGGTTCAAAGGGAATAAGGGATTACCTTAGTCTAAAGTGATAGCCAAATATTTTAAGATCACTATGGCTGCTCAATATATGATGCCCTTTAAATTATTCTACTTGCATGACCAGGACGGATAAAAAAATAATGAAAAAAGTATGAATATAATAAATAACGCTGTCTGACCAGCCCCAATAGCTTAAAGATAGCTGCCACGAACAATTCACTCTCGACGAGAAACTTCTCTCTTGGCCACAGATCTATTTAGGGTGTTCAATTAGTCCTTAAAAAATCCAAGAATCTACACTCGTAGCACCTCATGTATTTAGTAACTATCGTCTCTTACTAGATGGCAGTTAAAGTTTCAGCGGTATCCATCACGTGGTTTCGTTGCCATAGGCAACTTGATCAACAATCTTGTGCTTCTTTAAAAAGACGGAGAACACCAATTTAAAAGGCTTAACACCGAAAGAGATAAAAGCCAAGTTGGATGAAGTTTATGACACATCTACTCCTGCATTTGCATCAATTTACAATTGGATAGATGCATTTAAACGTGGCCGTACATCCACAAATGAAGAAAATCTTCCAGGCGTCAAGCACAAGTGATTTCGTACGAAATTATTAACAAAAGCCAATTTATGGTGATCGACGAATCAAAGTTCGTAAAATAGTTACAGGTCACAGGCACATTGTTATCAATTTTGCAATAAAATTTATTCCGACAAAGGTCTTGGCAAGATGGGTGCCGCATTAGCTCACAATGGAAAACAAACGCAATCGTGTGAAAGATTCGGTAGCTTGTTTGGCATTTTTCCGTCGCAAACCTGACGAGTTTCTGCGTTGACTGATAACTGTGGATGAAACATGGATACACTTCTACACGCCAGAAACATAAGTGCAGTAGAAACAGTGAGGTTTTAAAGGCTCTGGGTAAAATAACATTGATCAGTTGGAGGATTGCATGTCAGTCGGTACGTTGTCACTGTAACATAATGGTTAGAGCAACCGCATGGAGAGCGGAAAACCTTGTTCAAATACCGGCTGTGGCATTGAATTTTTCTAGTGGTTCTACATAGGAAAGTAAGATTTTGTTCTATATCTTATGGTTTACCAATTAAATCAAAGGCATCCGGCATGAAAAGGGCTTCATGTACTATTCTCGCAAAATTCAAATATGAATTTTATTTTCCATGTACATGTCTTAAATATAATTTATTTTTAATCAAATCTTTAGAACCATTTTTGTGAAAATCAAAAATTTCTTAAGGTATCCATGTAAAGGATAGTGTGGGATAGGTGACTTTTTTGAAAATCTTTCTGCCCCATCCTTGGAAGATACTAAACTTAAATGCCAAGTTTGTTATCTACTCACATTTTCGTTTTTCAGTTATGCTGTCCAGATGCACTCCCTTTTGTAATTTTTTCGTTTTGTTTCAAGGGTCCTAAAAACATACATATTCGGCAAAATCTTGGTATTGACCTTTTGCTTGGGATATAATACCTTCTCTACCTACTATGTGTATTATAAGTGGTAGAGAAAATAAAATTTGACGTCCTGCATAGCCATGACCTGCGTTCACCCTTGCACAAATTATGCGTTTAGAAATTGCAACCAATATATAACAAAAATATCACAGAAATGCTAAAAGCAAAAGAAATTTCAAGTGACATAAAAGGTGTGCTTTACCGATATTTTTCTGTGATATGATATTCTCTCTCTCCCTCTCCCTCTTACGGTCATTCAGACTTAAAGGAACTTCTTTGGCTATTCATTAATATTCAAGGTAAATCTTTTGTCAGGTAAATCTTAAAAATGTTAAGTATATCGTATTATAATCAAAATCTTTAGAACAAATTTTGAGAAAATAAAAATTAGTGAACATGTTTTCATTTAAGCGTAGTTAGAGGTGAAAGTATAATGTAAATAAACATAGGTTCCACTTCGGTTACTATTTAAGTGTATTTACCAAAGCAAGCCATTAGGGGGGTGTCCAAATTGCAACGGTGATTAGGTTCCAGGAAACTCGGTATGCAAGAACTCCAATAAGTTCAACCTTTAACTCGTGAGAATTATACACTCAGAAATCCTTGACCCAGGTAGCACAATTCTGAGAATTAAAGAAGAAACATCTCTGATAAATTATTCAGGCACAGAATGAAAGCTACTCTCAGATGCTGATATGAAGCGTAGGCACTTCGTTGGGATAATAGGTTATAGGAGGAACGTAACGTAGTTAAACGTTAAAAAAACATGCACTTCGTAATTTGGTTACTTTCTTCTACTGCGACACAAGTCTTATTATTATCGGCAGATTGTAGCGCCTAAAACGAAGTGCTAGTTTACTATCCGTTTAGCGGGATTGATAAAGGATTCGCCGTATATCAGTTTAGCCGTTCTGATTACGCCACTATGGATACAAACTATGCCTACAACGTAAAGTTATTAATTTTTGGAAATTAACATATTTAATTCCAAGCATTTATAATATTTCGTGTTTAGATTCAGAAACAGATGATTATTGATATTAAAATAGCTACTCGTTTCTTACAGGTTAGCCATTAGTGTCAGTTATAATATTCGTAAATTCAACTCGCGACGCGGCCGCGCCGTGGCCGAGTAGTTAGGCCACTCACCTCTCATCTAGACGGCCCGCATATGAGATCTGTGGTGGACAAAGCGCCGCAGGGGTGGGTTTTCTCCGGGTTTCCGGTTTCCCCCGAAATCACATTCCACCGGTGCTCCACTTCAATCCATCTATCATCAGTGTCATCGCCTGAAGTGCCAAAGTAGTAAAAGCGGGCGTTAAAGACTATAAAAAAAATCGCAACCCTACCACCCTTATATACTCTGAAAATAAAAACTCAGGCTGCTGAAGGTAGCCTACAGTAATCGCCGAAATGACTAGATAGTAAAGCAAAACGTAAGAAAGTAAAGATAACGCTTTATCCTTCGCTTCGTAAAATATGCAACTTTGAAGAAAAACCATCTGAATTTTGTTTGACGAAAGTTTCAGATCTGTATTTATTCTGTTTTTTTATTCTTCTTTTTCTCTTCTACAGTCCATTTTCCACCCAAGTGTCTCGGCGAGAAAATTAATGACGTGCAAGATACTTTCTGTATACAAGCAATAAAATTATTCTGCATCGAAAAGTGACGTTACTTTTGTATGTAGTTTCTACGAGAAAGTTTTAAACATGTCGGATTCATTTTAATTCCTTAAAATGCTCAAGGGATCACTCCCTTAGAGCTTTTACGAAGAATCACCGCAGATGATTTCTGGCTTTATACTGATATGCCAGGAGATACATTTCTGGTCTTGTCTCCAATGCGGTTGTCTTGTAATCTCAAGATTTGGGGCACGATTTAGAGGAAGACCCTTCAGGCAGAACTTTTGTGGCCAGAGTTGAGCTCGAGGTGGTTGTGCTGTTTCTCTACTCCTTTAAGTAAATGCACAACCTAGATTCTAGACGTTTTTAAATTATTCAGTTGGTTGCTCGAGGTTGTGTGGTCGGGACAACATGTCCGAGGCGGAACAGCGACCCATGTGTGGAGCGCGATGCAATTTTCTTTGAATGGGAACAGGGGAGAGTCTGTAACTGCCTTTCACAAATGCCAATCCTCTGGAATTGCCTTCTTATACAGAAAAAAGGACATCTATCTTCTATCATTCTGTATGTGTACCGTTGCCGATTTAGTCCTGAAGTCTAGATCGCATTGTCCTTCACTTCTTCCTTATGCCGTTTCAACTTCTGAGACAAAGTTTAAAACAAGTTCTGGACAGTAAAAAACAAGTTGTTCTCAAGCAACCCTAGGAGTATTTGCAGCTATTGAACTTGTATGCGAAATGTAATTGCAAATATGAAAGCAGCATTGGTTAAAAAAAAAATTAATAAGTAAAATAAATTGTTCCTTTACACAAACTTTGTATACTAGGATGGAGAGGATGATAGCCGGGATTTGAACTATTGAACTATAGATTTACTAGACTTTTAAATTTGTTTATAGCCTTTAACTTTAACACTTCTACTACATAGGCACCATAAGCAATGACATTGATGATACGTGGACTGAAGTTGGAGCACCGGTGGAATGAGATGGCAGGGGAATCCAAACCCGCCCCTGCGCTGCTTTGTCCACCACAGATGCACTCGACCATGGCGCGGCCCCCGTTCGGTTATTTTAACCATCTAAGCTACCATGGCAACATCCAACTTGTCATTAATTACCACTTAAAGACCTAATAAAGGTTAAACTAAGAAGCCCACGACAAAGAACTTACGACATTGTGAGTATGTCATCTCAACGTGAATTAGATCTCGTGGTTTAACGCGATAAATGCGAGTCAGTTGGGGAATTTAATGTCATGCTGGTATGTTGTCGCTACAGTTCTTTTAGCTATACTCTAGAGCAACCGGAACCGATAGATCCGTAATTCAAAGCCTGGCTATGGCATTGAAGTTTTCAAGCTTTGATTCTACCTTTCCAAAACAAAAAAGAAATTAATACATGTCTAAGTTAAACAAAATTCATAGACATTGTTATTTCATAGCACTTTATATATTCACCATTTTATTCTTCTGTCCTTTCGGTTAGTCGTAATAAACATCTGTGTGGGAATCGATTCCCAGAGTAAATAAATAAAAATAGTTATTTTCTCCCTAAAATGATCTAACAGCAAACATATGAGCCCGATCTTCTAGGTTCCTGGATAACGGTTACAACCATCTGCCAGTATTTATGGTATTCCTTTACCAGGTGTCATTTGTTTCCGATATTTATAACCCCTGCTGTCCCCTTTTTTGATAATTATGCCTTTTCAATGGTGGTGCTTCCTTTTTATACTGCATTCGCACCACGGGAGGTGCACATTTGTAATACATGAAATGGTAATTTGGAAAGGAAACATCACGGGCGTAGGTTTGGAGTATCCCCCCCCCGGCACTTGACGTTTATGAGGAACCCTAGGATAAAAAAAAATCGACTTGTTGGGCTTTGAGTTATATCTCTCTGTTTTATTAACTTGTCTATTTTCTTAGATACTACCAGCATATTGGTACAACTTGCACCGAGGAATTAATATAGGTTATATAAAAACAGCTTCTTCCTCTTAAATTATTGTTGTTATTATTATTATTATTATTATTATTATTATTATTATTATTTAGTTCTTGATAGTTTTATTATTTTAGTATTAAAATAAAGATTCGTCACCGAACCAATGCGGTTTTTGTATCTAT
Organism: Hymenopus coronatus; assembly: GCA_030762935.1. NCBI lineage: Eukaryota > Metazoa > Arthropoda > Insecta > Mantodea > Hymenopodidae > Hymenopus > Hymenopus coronatus. The sequence goes on along the minus strand of CM060882.1, from coordinate 99,647,555 downwards.
GCTATATTTTATTTCAGTGTTTCAAGAGTAGGATCCACTCAACATTGATGGTTCATCCTCTATATACTGTTGATGAGTTTTATAATCTAAGTATAAGACGTCATCTGAATTGTATATATTATGCAGTATACTAACATCATGAATAGTTGTACTCCATAGACTATAGACTAATAATGACCAATAATAACTAATAATGACTAATAATGATCACCCCCGGGAAACAGGAATAAGCTGAAAAGATACACCGGGTCATCGGAACCAGAACCGACGGCAATGAAAAAAGTTAGAATTCAATTTTACCATCTTAAATTAATAACAAATTCTAAATTAATTGTGGGCAAATTCTTTTATTTTCCCAGGGTAGGTCTTTATTTAATTTTACTTAATTCAACCCAATTCGATAGCCTCTACATTTTCCAGATTAAAACACTCTATTAGCCAGACAGGCAGATCGTGGACCTCCCCCCATAGGGTCCAACTCCCTCGCCAGGGGCTGTTCTCATCTAGGCAACAAGTCGAAGCCTGGGGAAGTAGAGATTCGCAATGAGCATGCTTTTCCTCTGACACGCCGCACTAAACACCATCGGCGACACTTACAGCCTGAAAGAAACCGAGATGAAGAATGGATGAAAGAAGTGGCAGTATAAACGATTTGAAGGAAATTCAAAGGATAGAAGAAACCTACCCGGCATTAGCCTGGAACCGAGGAAACCCCCGAGCCGAGGAAGCCCCCGAAAAAAAAATTGGGTCAAGTAGGCCAGCCACGGGGTCGAATCCACGATTATCCGAATGTGGGCAACAAAACCGCCGTTCGGTTACTAATATATTACTGATAATCTATATCTACCATCTTTGATAACAAAAAAGAATCACTTCAGTTAAATGTTCCGCTACATAGGTTATTTGTATTTTCTAAACATTATTTTAAATGTTTTTATTTTTAAGATAGGTGCACTGAAAACTTTAAGCTAATTGTTTTCAAATTATGTTAATCCCTCCCCCTCCAGAAAAAATGTAGGAAATTACTGCAATTTTTCATGTAAATAGCTTATCGTCCTTTAACCTGGTTGGTCATATCTGAAGATGAATGAAAGCAATTTAATCTAGGGCTTCATTGAACTTAACCTTAGTCGACTTTCGTCCTCTCCAGATAAGGAAATACCTGAAATAAACCCTTATCCGTGTAACTCGCCCTAAGTGTGTGTGTATGTGTGGGTGTGTGTCCGTGTGTCTGTGAACACGATAACTCAAAAACGAAAGGTCGGTAAAATACCAAACTTGGTATTTAAGTTTAGTATCTTCCAGGGATGCGACACGAAGATTTTGAGAAAAATCCTCCACCCCAAACTACCCTTTACAGGGAACTTTTTTCCAAAATTTTGAATTTCTCAAAAAATGTCTCTAACGATTTTGATTAAAATATCATATATTAAAGACATTTACCTGATAAATAAAATGTATATCTTGAATTTTCTGAGAATAGCCTCTGAAGACTACTTTATTCTGGATACATTTTACGGACTTTTAAATAATTACTAAACCGTAAGAGATGGATAAAAACTTACTGCACGAAAAATGTAGATTACGTTAAAACACACAATTTATGTTATATACATTTTTTTCGTGGAGTTCATCGTTTTTGAGACATTCTTTGTTTTTGGTTTCTGCTATGAAAAACTTTTCTCATACAGGAATTTCCCAACTGTTGTCCATACAAATAAAGGAACTTCAGTGACCTAGCAACCAGCTTTTGGCTATCACTTAAACCTATGGTACTCCCTCATTTCACTTCTACTTACAAGGGAGCAAGTAATAAGACTATTTCTTTTAATTTTTTCTGGTTAGCATGAAGTAAATAGAAGTATAAGCTTTTTAACAATAATTTGTTGCAGGGACTTAGAGAAAGTCGTGTGAATGTTACACACCAGATTTTTACAACACATTTGATAAAAATCTGATGTGTACCATATACATGACTTTCTCCATATCCCTGCAACAAATAATTCTTAAAAAGCTTATATTTCTATTTACTTTATGCTAATCAGAAAAAATAGTAGAAATAGTCTAATTACTCGCTTCCTTGTAAGTAGAAGCAAAATAAGGAACAACCGTAGGTTAAAGTGATAGTCAAAAGCTAGTTGCTAAGTCAATGAAGTTCCTTTGTCTATATGGATAGGAGTTGACAAGTTCCTGTATGAGAATAATATAAGTTTTTCTAAGCAGAAACCAAAAATAAGGAATGTCACAAAAACGACGAACTCCACGAAAAAATGTACATAACATAAATGGTGTGTTTTAATGTGTTCTACATTTTTTGTGTAGTAAGCTTTTGTCCATCTCTTACGGTTTAGCAGTTATTCAAAATTTAGTAAAATTCATCCAGAACAAAGTACTTTTCATAGGCTATTCCCAGAAAATTCAAGATATACATTTTATTTTTCAGGTAAATATGTTTAATATACGAAATTTTAATCAAAATCGTTAGAGCTATTTTTGAGAAAATCAAAATTTTCGAAAAAAGTTCCATGTAAAGGGTAGTTGGGGGTGGGGGATTTTTCTCAAAATCTTCGTGTCGCATCCCTGGAAGATACTTAACTTAAATACCAAGTTTGGTATTTTACCGACTTTTCGTTTTTGAGTTATCGTGTTCACAGACACGGACACACACACGGACCTTTTTGTGAAAATGCTTTTTTTGGATATTGGGGACCCTAAAACATATATTTCCGGTGAAATCTCGGTATCGAATGTTTTGGTGGAGTGCAATACTTTCTCTATACACTATGTACATAGTGCGTATAGAGAAAGTAAAAACAAACTGTTTAAACGGAAACCGGGAATGAACTACAGTACCTGCGCAAAGCATCATAAACTCTATGCTGTAAAGATCCTGTTACCTATTGATAGTTCTGAACAAACACATGTTATCGTATAAATAGAACTATTACAATAGCGTCTTTAATTTCTCCACAAAATATATAATAACAATATATATATATATATAATATATAATAACCACAAAAAGCTATCATCTGAACTGAACTGTTTTACGTAGAGGAAGAGATGACATCTTAAGCGGGAAAGGTTGTAATGCGTCCAGCAGCCAATGAGACGCTTCTTTGTCACGTGGTTTGGTTTAGCTCTCCATTAACTTAAAATGAAATGATAATATTTGTCTCTCATTGGCTGCTGTAGTGCAATTACGCTTTGCGGTAGAAACTATTTCCTTGGAAAGGAAGAGTCAGACAAAAAATTCAATTCCATAGCCGGGATTTGAACCACGGATCTCAGAGTGACTCTACCTAACCAACTCCTGTCCTACACACGGTTTGTGAGAAAAAACAATCCAATACTTACAACATTGCAAGTCGCCATTAGGGTTGTCATCTCAAAATAATTTGAGACCATCTTATGGTTTGCCGAGAAACATGCAAGTCAGTTGAGAAATTCAATACTATGTCAGCATGTTGCCATGGTAGCTCGGTGGCAGAGCAGCCGGCTAGAGATCGGGAGATCCGTAGTTCAACTCCCGGCTATAGCATTGAATTTTTCAGTCTGACTCTACCTATCCACTCGGCTTGTGTGAAAAAACAATTAATCCAACTATTTACATTAATATATCCGAAAAAAAAGCTCAATTTTGTTATTTACAGCCGCGTGAATCGCATTAATGCATCTACATGATGCGTTTATTTTTAGCAATACATATATTGGTGGATCCTTCGTTTTAAATCTGCTTCTCTGAACACAAAATCACATAAATACATCTATAATGGCTGCGCATTTATATTACTTTTATCTTTGTAAATCCCATTTAAAGTGTACTTGGCCAATCAGGAGAAAGGGTAGGAAATTGTATGCAGAAGTCATATCAGCAGAGCAAACTTATAGAAAGGTTTAGGTATACAAAGAACGAAAAGTATGGATTATTGAAACAGAAACTTTAAAGGCATCAATAGTTAAGTGCTGACTTCTCTTACTCCCATTGAAGATAGGGTTTTCCAGACACATAAATGTCGTGAGAGAGAGAGCGAGAGAGAGAACGTCAGAATTTTAAGTGAACCATGGTATACATTTCAGATATTCTGATAGCCCTTAAAATATTTTGGTTCAAAGCATTTTCACTCGTAGCAGATTTTAGATTTCCGGATTTTGCCCTGTTCTTCACACTTGCAGTGTTGTATTTCTTGACAATTTCTGACACCATAGGCTGGGTCACATATCTGTATGGATTAACTCATTAATTAAATCCCTCGTCTGTTCTTGATCTCTTTCCTTATCGCCAAAAGTAACTTTTAAAATATTTGTATTATATATTATATATTATATAATATAAATAAATGAATCTGTTGTTGTCTAGTTGCTATGACTTTTCCTAAATAATGACAAGCTTAAAAAATAAAGGCGATGTATTTAAATAACATTTCAATCCATATAAATGAACTTTTCATTTTAGAAAAAAAAACAAATTTTAAATAAAAGTTTCTTAAGTTAGTAATGACTTCAAAAATAGTTTAAATGTATTCTCTTTAGAAGTCCGAAGTTTACCAATTCTCACTGAGGTGCTATCTGAAAAATCCCCTTCCTCCCATGGAATACAAAACCACAGCACTTAACTTTATGTATTTAAAAGTTATGTCCAATATTCCTTAAGATATTTCTATTATATACAATTGCAATAAATGCTTTATATATTCTCAGGTTTTCATTTTAGAAAAACATTTTTTTCAACAATATGTTTTTGATTTATTAATAACAATCAGAATACCTCCAATCTATACCATACTTCTATTTAAAATTTTTGAAATTCACCCATCTAGCAGCACTTGGCATCTACTGGAGTGTTGCCCCTTTTGCTGTCTGAAGGGTCCAACATTTCATCAGAATAAAAAAAATCAGAATTTGATAGCATGATTGATAAACTTTACTTCTTGTTCATCCTGTATATAGATACACTTTAATATGTTTCCCTATATTGACCTTTTTCGGCAACGGGATTCTGCAAGCGGGAAATGAAAGGAAAATTATGTGAGGGAAAACGTGGCAAATGTAAATCCACCCAACATTCGTCCAGCGACCGGGAAAATCATGAAAATCAAGATCAGAGCGGTTGTCGATGGGAATCGAACCCGAATGCGAGCCTGGCACGTTATTCTCATACCATATAGCTCGGTTTGAAGTGCATAGCAATATAATATACTGTTGGTAACATTGTTTTACCTGAGTTACTAAACCTTCATTGTTTATCCTGGTGACTAGCGCCGCATATATTCTCTGTTCTCTTGTTTCCAGTAAAGCGAAAGTGCTAATCTTTCTTCAGCTTGTGTCATTTATTGTTTTCATGTAATGAACTTCTCTCACGCTTTCAAATTTTAATGAAAACAACTTCAGCGTTTATTAATAAAGCGAAATATCTGTTGCAGGAAAATGCGTGCTGGACGTCAAAAAGGATTAACGAAAACTGAGGTTTAAAAATGCTGTATGGTGTCTCAATTGAGCTGCTGATGGTGTCCGAGTTCAAAATGAACTTATTCAGATAGAATACTATTAAGAGTTATAAGTATTTAGGTATAATTTCTGAGACTTTGTCAGGTTCAACAACGCCATTAATAAAGTCCAGTCTAACACTTTCTGTATACCTATGTTCCTTGCCTTTTATTAAAATGTCTTGAGTATTTCTCTCCTGCTGTCGTATATGCTAACATTTGAATGCCAACATTTCTATTTGTCTGCATCGAATAATAGAGGAAGTATTATTTTCATTTCGAAATTTCAGCGGATGTTTTGAGGCCACTTTTAGAAGCCGCACCTCTCACTAAGGTGGCCCGGCTTCGATACCAGGGGAGCGCATGTGGGATTTGTGGTAGACAAAGTGGAGCAGGGATTCTGCAGTTTTCCCCCACCGTCGTATTCCACCGGTGCTCCATCTTTATTCCATTTTCAGTGTCATTGCCTTCGGTGTCATACGTAATAAAAGCGAGCGTTAAACGCTATAAAAAGAAACGCTTTTAGAAAAAGGTCAGGTGTGTGTGTGCGTGTGCGTGTCTCTCTGGTCAGCATAAATCAAAAGCGAAAGGTTGGTTACTTATCAAACTTGAAATTTAAGTTGAGCATTTTCTAGGGGTACCACGTGAGGTTTCAAAGAACATCTCTCCAAAACAAATTATTCTTTATTTGGAAAATTTACGAAAATGTTAATTTTTTTTAGATATGACTCTAATGATTTTGATTAAAAACACTATATATGTGGGATATTTTCATCATAAGTAAAACTTATATCTTCAATTTTCTTGGAAATAACCTCTTCAATCTGGATAACTTTTGCAAAGCTGGTAAACTAACATCTAGACAAAATCTTACTACACAAAAAATTTAAATTCTGTTGAAGCAATTTATGTACGATGCACTGTTTTCTGGAGTTAGTACTTTCAGATATTCCTTGCAATTGATTTAAGTATTCCAACACTTATATATTTCTCAAATAAGATTGAAGGAATTTATGATCGTGGTCAAGCAAGAGAATGGATTTTCAAGGCCATCACATCCCGAATCACTCTGAAAAGAATTACCTATTGATTTAACCTAGTATGTTCCCTTATTCCCTTTGTACCTAAAAGGAAATACGCATGTAATAAAACCATTTCTGCGAATCGGACGATGAATGGAATAGTTGAAATGGTGCTTTAAGCTACTTGAGGATAAGGGAAAACCCCGGAAAACCCCTTATCCGGGTAAATCAATCTAAGCGAGATTCGAACTCGTGACCTCTACCCCCACACAATCGAGGCGAGCAAATAAGGTTTTGTAAGAATAGTTTGTATTGCTGAATAGGTAGAAATGGTCATGTGTATGTATCGCATCAGACATTAATTATGAATCTGAAAATATAAAAGTCAGGCAACTTCTGAATTTAAGGCAGCAATTTCTCCATTGCAAAATTGAGTTGTCTTTATTCTGGTCTTCACTAAATGTTCTCCAATAATTTACATAGGCACATAATTATGGTAAACGTATGAAAGCATAGATAGTTATTTTAAAAGCCCATATACTTGTATATTCTATAAAACTTTTTCGTAATGCGTAGTACCTAAAAGCCAACAAATAAGCCAAGACAATACAAAAAGCAAAGTTATTTCACGTTTATTTATTTGATGTATCACCAAGATATTTAGAAAGTTTACTATAGTAAAGTTATGTATTGGATCCGAAATAATCAAAGCTCAATAGTTATACCAGAGCGCAATATCAGCATCTCTAAGTACTCATATTCGTCCGTTATCTTCTTAAATGGGCTTCTTTGGACCATTGTCTTGAGAGCTAGAAAAACATATCTCAAAAAGGAATTCATGGGTTAATATCAAAACTTAATATTGTGTGCGTGCGTGTGCGTGTGCGTGCGTGCGCGTGTGCTATACAACGAGGGAAAACCTAATTCAGTATTATATAGGACGTATATAGGTTAACTAGTCTACTAATGTAAAAACAAACACTTAAAAAGCAATAGCAAATATATTGTTACCTTTTACTGAACACAGGCGCGAGCGCAAGCTTGGCTTCCCGGAGGAGCCGAAGCTCCGCTTTTACAACGATTACATCTGAAGATCACATTACGAAAGAGAGCAATTGCCACGCGTGCCGTGGTTTTTAATAACTGTTAAAGTTAGCAATGTCGCCAACATTATGATAATTATAAATTACAATGCTACCACATCCTGTGCACACAGCCAGGATGTGACAATATATATGTCGCCCTCCGTGGTAATGGTTACCGTATAATTCGGCGGAGGACGATGGATTTTTTCGGGTGTAAAAAACCTTATCATGGCCTCCTTCGGAAGTAGAGCCGGTGGTCCCGTGTCGTAGATTTACGGCATGTAAAAGAAACTCAAGCCTGATAGAGAGCATTCTGAGCAAAATTAAGCGGTCTTTCACACCCAATTTAGAATGGGACGCTGAGGACCCCAGTAGTTAAAGAGCGTCCATAAATAACATGTCATTTACATATATATATAATCATATACACATTTACATTCCCACAAAAAAGTTCCACAAAGATAGGGCTTCAGTAAAAAGTAATGTTGCAAATGAGATTTCAATGGAAAAAGTATCTTTATGGGCGAGTCTATTACTCTACGTAGAAAGGAAACCGGTCTAGCCCTTCTTGCCAAGAAACTGCTGAAATTAGAGCTACATTTGTTTGTTGAGAAAGTGCGCAGGGCATAATAAGCATGTCTTAGCAAAAATGCTTCTATTTTTAAGATAACAGCCAATATAAAAAAAATGCATGATGTGTTCCATTCACATAACTTTTTCTGCCTATTCTGCAAACAAACTGTTCTCACAATCATTCTTACGAATAACATGATGGTAGATAAAAGAACAGCTTGTTTGCAGAACAGATACTTCTGCTTCTACTACAACTTTTTATATCATTGGTTGATTTTCATATGTAAAGTTATAATTATTTATTTTACTTATTTATTTTCCTATTGTTATAATATAATAATTAATTAAATACAATAATTACGTATCAATCCTCAACTAGTCTTCATATATTGTTGATTTGATAGTTCAGACCGTATCACATCAAATTGTCAATCTTAAGTTGATGCATATTGAAATTTGACCATATATTGCGAAAAATTAATAAAATTTTTCATAAAAAATTAATATGATTTATAAACTTTAATAATTGATATCGCTTTTCCCACTTGGTTTGCTTTAACTATCAATTACTTAAAGCTTTAAATGGGCAGGCCCAACTTGAAACCCTGTTTCCTCACAAACCTTTTTCTAACTCTTTTCCGTGTTAAAATACTCCATACGAACTATTTGTTAATTAATGTGATTCAAAACTTTTATTTTGCTTTTTAAAAGTACACTAAAAATTAAATAATGCTCCATTTTTGTGCGAAATATAATATTACATGTTTAAAAACAAGTTTTAGATAGTGGGAAAAGAAAAATGATTCTATAATTAGGGTTAATATAAACAAATCCGATGTTAAATTCATATGACTTTCTCTAACTGTTCTACTAACAAACTCCTCACAAAAGATTATTCTTCTTTCTAAACGAGTTCACTATTAGCAGAATGTCCTTATTGCTTAGCTCCCTTATAAGTAGACAATGCTAAAGCTATTGTCAAATGTTTTAAAAGGTGTTGCTATATGATTGTCATTAAAATTTGCTGCTTTGCACGAGCCGGAGTAAGACAAAAGAGTCAAGAACGACTTTCTGTTTGAGAAAAGTGTAAGTATTTTAAAATTGAAACCAATGACAAGGGATATCTCGGAAATGTTTAGCTCTACAAAAAAAAATGTAAAGGACATAAGTTGGATTTTGATGAGGGCTACATATTTGTGTAGTACGTTTTTTGTCTATCTCTTACGGTTTACTAGTTATGCAAAAGCCATTAAAAAAAGAGAGATCTTCATATGATGTTCCCAGAGTATTCAAAATATACATTTTATTTATAATGTAAATATTTTTAATAGACGGCATTTTAATCATTGCCGCTAGAGCCATTTTGTAGAAAAACAATTTTTTTCAATGTAAAGGTACTTTGGGGTGGTCAGATTTTCTTTAAAATCTTCGCGTCGCGTCCTTGGGAGATCTAAACTTAAATAAAAAGTTTCATTACCGACTTTTCGTTTTTTAATTATGCTATCCACAGACACACGAATATGGACGGGTAGATAGACACACACTGGTCTTTTTTCTAAAACTGCTTTTCATCAGGAGTCTCTAAACATATATTTACTGGGAAATCTCGGTATCGAAATTTTGGATGGAATACAACAACCTTTCTAGTAAAATGTCGCCCTCCGTGGTGTAATGGTTACCATTCTAACTTCATATAGCCAAGGTCGCGGGTTCAACCACGGCGGAGGACGATGGACTTTTTCGGGCGTAAACATCCTTAGCATGGCTTCCTTCGGAAGGGAATTATAGCCGTGGGTCCCTTGACGTAGATTTACGGCTCGTAAAAGAACCTCAAGCCTGATAGAGAGGCCTCTGAGCGGTCTTTCATGCCCAGTATGGAATGGGACGTTGAGAACGACAGCAGTTAAAGAGCATCCGTAAATAAAACGTCATTCATTTTTTTCTAGTAAAGTATAACATGTCCGTGCTTGTAGACCTTGGTCGAATAGTAAAATGATTAAAATTTTTGACGTTTCGTCCTTAGCTGTGGAGGACGAAAGTCAAATTTTAATAATTTTTTTATTCGACTACGGTCAACAAGCCCGGACATGTTATATTTTACTAATTATACCAACCGTAAAAATCTACGAGCATATGCAATAACTTTTCTATCTCCTATGTACGTTGTAGATATGCGTTATAGAAAGTAATAATATGACATATTTGTGAACCCATTTACTTGATACTTTTATGTCAATAGTTATAAAAATCTGATGCGATCCATTCACATGACTTTCTCTACATCTCCGCAACAAATTATTATTAAAAAGCTTATGCTTCGATTTAATTCATGCTGATTGAGAAAAAGTTAGCAGAAATAGTATTATTACTTGCTTCCTTGTAAGTAGAAGCGAAATAAGGGAGTACCATAGGTTAAAGTGATAGCCAAAATTTGGTTGCTATGTGACTGAAGTTTGTTTGTTTGTATGGATAGGAGTTGACAAATTGCTGCAAGAGAAAATTATGTTTTTAAAGGTGAAACAAAAAACAAGGAATATCTCAAAAACGACCAACTCCAGAAAAAAATGTATGTAACATAAATTGTGTGTTTTAACGTGCTCTTCATCTTTTTGTGTGGTATTATTCTGTCCATCTCTAACCGTTTTGCAGTTATGCAACATTCCGTAAAATTCATAGGGAATAAAGTAGTCTTCAGAGTCTATTCCCAGAAAATTCAAAGTATGCATTTTATTTGTCAGATAAATATATTTAATACACGATATTTTAATCAAAATCGTTAGAGCCATTTTTAATAAAATTAAAACTTTCGAAAAAAGTTAATGGTTGCTAAGGGTGAGGGGACTTTTATCAAAATCTTCGTGTCGCATCCCTGGAAGATAACAAACTTGGTATTTACGTTAAGTATTTTATCGACTTTTCGTCTTTGAGCTATAGTGTTCACAGACACATGAACACACGCACGGACCTTTTTCTGAAAATGTTTTTTTGGTTATAGGGGACCTTAAAACATATATTTCCGGTGAAATCTCGGTATCGAACTTTTGGGTGGAGTGCAATACCTTCTCTATACACTGGTACGTGTAGAGAAAGTAAAAACGTATCATGTGGCCCAGTTTTACTAGAACAATGAATTTAGTCACTAAACATTATTATTTAATTAACAATGTAGGCTTGAATTTTGATGCATGGAACAAATGTTGTTAGTAACAAATGTGGCTTTCTCTATATCTCTGCAACAAATTATTTTTAAAAAACCTTATGCTTCTATTTACTTCCTGCTATTCGAGAAAAAATTAACAGAAATAAACGTATTACTTGCTTCCTTGTAAGTAGAAGCGAAATAAGGAAGTACCATAAGTTAAAGTGATATCAAAGGCTGGTTGCTATGTGACTGAAGTTCCTTTGGTTGTATGGACACAAGTTCACAAAGTCCTGTATGAGAAAGTATAAGTTTTTATAGCTGAAACCAAAAACAAGGGATATCTCAAAAACAATCACATCCACGAAAAAAATGTATGTAATATAAATTGTGTGTTTTAAAGTGCTCTACATTTGTTGTGTAGTAATTTTTTGTCCATCTCTTACGGTTTAGCAGTTACGAAAAATTCCGTAAAATTGGCCCAGAATAAAGTGGCCTTCATAGGCTATTGCCAGAAAATTCAAAATATACATCTTATTTGTCAGGTAAATATATTTTATATACGATATTTTAATCAAAATCGTTAGCCATTTTTTAGAATATCAAAATTTTCGAAAAAAGTTCTATGTAAAGCGTAGTTAAGGGTGGGGGATTTTTCTCAAAATCTTCGTGTCGCATCCCTGGGAGATACTAAACCTAAATACCAAGTTTGGTATTTTACCGACTTTTCGTTTACAAATTATCGTGTTCACAGGCACATGGACACACACACACACGGACCTTTTTCTGAAAATACTTTTTTTGGATACAGGGGACCGTAAAACATATATTTCCGGTGAAATCTCAGTATCGAATTTTTTGGTGGAGTGCAATACCTTCTCTATACACTATGTACATAGTACGTATAAATAAAGTAAAAATAGTATACTTTTTAAAATACATATATCTTAAATACTTTGATTTTCCTAATATCAGCGATGTTTCGCCTTAACAATGTAACACAGAAATAAGCCTCTTTCTGAGAATGATTCTGTTGGCAGAAAAGGACCCGAATGTTGTGTACACAAATGTGAATGGGGGGATAAGTACCTTCTTAGGCAGAGCGCAAGCAAACACGGCACTTTACTGTCCTCATGTTTTCCTTGGACTTGGCCTCTCCACAACTGGGTACACAGCATTCCGGATTATTTGGGAGGCAAAGTAAACAGATGTGGCAAAGCGACTGCGGAAGGGAGGGAACATGTTGGCATCCATGATAATGCACACCATTGTTCCCTAATCCTTACTTGAAGGTATTTATGCATCTAATTGGAATATGGACTAATATAATATGTGTAGGTTGCTGCTAGCTTTGGTGATGTATTATCCATATAGAATACAGTACTTGTAACAGAAGCAGCAAAGCTTGTTATTATGCTAGTGTTCAAGGTACTGGATGAAATAACGGAAACGCTCTTGCAAATGCACGTGTGTTCTATAATACAACATAAGAAGTGAGTTTCACATTCGCTAGCCCGGATTCTTTATTCTCTATTTTCTCTACACGTACTATGTGCATAGTGTTTAGAGAAAGTATTGCATTCCATTAAAAATTCGATATTGAGATTTCACCGAAATACAAGTTTTGGGTCCCCTGTATCGGTATAACTCAAAAACGAAAAGTCGGTAAAATACCAAACTTGGTATTTAAGGTTAGTATGCTCCAGGGCTGCTACATGAAGATTTTGAGAAAAATACCCCCGCCCCAAACTACCCTTCACAGGGAATTAGTTTCTCAAATTTCAAATTTAATTTAAATGACGTATATTAAAGATATTTGTGGCAAATAAAATGTATATCTTGAATTTTCTGGGAATGGCCTCTAAAGACCTCTTTAATTCTGAATTAATTTTGTTGACTTTTGCGCAACTGATAAAATATAGATAAAAACTTGCTAAGCAAAAAATGTTAATCACGTTAAAACACACAATTTATGTCATATATGTTTTTTTCGTGGAATTCACAATTTCTGAGATATTCCTTTTTATTTGTTTTAGATTTAAAATACTTGAACAACTTTCCGTATGAGAAAAGTGTAACTCCTGGCACTGAATGGAAACGAATTTCAACTACATGGCAACGTGATTTTAAGAGATTTGACATTCGTTTTAGCCTAATGTATTCCCTTATTTTCCTTTTACTTACAAGGGAGCAACTAATTAAGAACATGTCTACTCATGTTTATCTCGATTATCACAAAGTAGGTAGAAGAATATGCTTCTTTTAATAATTTCTAACAGCGATGTAGAGAAAGCCATGTGATTGCAAGACATCCTATTTTTATAGTGCTTAACGGCCTCTCCGTGGTCGAGTGGTTAGGCCACTCACCTCGCACCTAGACGGCCGTGTGTGAGATTTGTGGTGGACAAAGCGGCGCTGGGGCAGATTTTCTCCGGGTTCTCCGGTTTTCCCCTGCCATCGCATTCCACCGGTGTTCCATCTTCATTCACGTATCATCAGTGTCACCGTATAAGTAGTTAAAGCGGGCGTTAAACACTGCCAAAAAAAATTATAGTGTATAAGGTCCGCTTTTACTACTTGTGGTACCGCAGGCGATGACAGTGATGATACATGGTTGAAGATGAGGCACTGATGGAATAAAATGGCGGGGGAAACAGGAGGATGCGGAGAAAACTCGCCCTAGCGCCGCTTTGTCCACCATAAATCTCTCATTAGGTCGCTTGGGATCGAACCCGGTCCATGTAGGTGAAATGCGAGTGGTCTAACAACTCGGCCACGGCGAATTTGACACAAACTGCTTGCATTAACACGTCTAGATATTTCGACTAGTAAATTTGCCCATCTCTTACGATTTCTAGTTATCCAAAAATTAATCCACAATAAAGAGTACTTTAGTAGCTATTATTGAAGATACATGCATAATTTGCATGAAAAGGAAAGTTAGACTTCCTTTCGTAAACTTGAAATAAAATGAAATTAAAAACAAATTTGGCATTTAATCAACTTTTTGTTTTTCAGCTGTACTGTTCACAAACGTACAACCAGAGTGTGCGTGGCAACCTTTTTCTAAAAATGCTTTTTTTTTAACTTCTGGGAGTCTCAAAACGTTTATTTCCGGCAAAATTTGTCTAAAACTTGGGTGAAATACAATAGTTCTCCTACTTACTATAAGTAGTATAGAAAGCAAAAAATGTTTTGGGCGTTCCTCACCACTGATTACACAACGAATATTCCTAGATGATTATTTTGTATAATGCTGATTTGTAAGTCTACATATTTCAATAATTAATTTTCTGATTTGCTTAATATCATTGATCCTATGCAAAAACAAGTCCCCTTAAAACACAAGTACCTAAATGAATTTATCTAAATCTTTTTAATTTTGTGCAACACTTTTAAATAAGACTTATCTAAGAATATTAAAAACAAGGATGGCATTGGGTAAATTCGTGGAGTGTCTCAACGATATTGAAATAAAATTCAATACGATGAAAACGCCAGGTGTAATCAATACTTACTACACCAATTTTAGATGCCCATTCCGGTAATTATATATATTGATGAGCCTTATAGATGGTGTAATAATGAATAGGACAGGAAACACGGCAATAACATAATGAGCATTCTATTCTATTTAACTGTAGAGACATACTATTAAACATGTTTATGGTTCTTGGTGTAGAAATCTGTTAAACACAAATGTAAACTGCATAATGTATTTTGTTAGAATATCATTTGCATCTATATATTTACCAATTTATCCTGTATTTGACGTGTTGGAATATTCCTTAGTGCTCAAAAGATTTGCAGATATCAACGGGGCTATTTCAAGTTAAAACAATCAGTGAGACGCTGATCTATAAATACCATCCTTGAAATTCCATACTCTTTCTGCGACAATTACTGAATAGTGATAGCTCTTTAAAATTATCAAATAATGGACAAAATGTTAAACTAATAACAATGAATACTTCGGAAATGGTTACTGCTACGAAAATTTTACTTCAAATAAATTACATACATGCTTTAAAGACCTCTACGTTTTTGTGTGCTACGTTTTTGTATAACTCTAAACATTTATCTGTAATAAAATTATATAAAATTCCTTCCAAATATAGAGGCTTTCTTATATTTTCCAAAGACATTCAATATATACATTTATTTATCATATAAATATATTAAGTATAGAGTATTTTAATCAAATTAGATTGCTCGATTTTTTTTAAAAAATAAATAAAACAGCACTTTTTCCACGTAGAGTGTAGTTTGATATGGGAGGAAGGTTGTCCAAAATCTTCATATCCCATTCTTGGAAGCCGCTTAACCTAAATACCAAGTCTAATATATAACCGACTTTTTGTATTTGTATTAAGCTATTTTCTCTCTGTCAATGAGTGTTTAAAGTGCCTTTTTGGGTTCAGGGGTTAAAACAGGTATTTCAGAATTGAGCTTCGTGGTGAATTTTTTGGTTCGTAGTAAATTACACTATTTACTAAAGACAATTAGTAGAAAAAATAAAAAGATGCTAATGATATACAGAAAATTGAAATTAATCTAACGTTCTTTATGCATTTATTCCAAAGTAGGGCGTGGAAACCGAATCTCGCTAATTTCAACAATAAACACTGCATCACTTTAATCACCGATAAATCTGATGCAAAGGAAGTGGTGGTTTTCACACGATGCCATTCCCAAAAAAAATATTTACATCAAGCTCTGTTCCATCACCGGATATGCCTATTTGCTGGTTTTGACAAACGCTTTCATTTGTCAAGCGTAAAATTTTGCGCATCAATAACAACTACAGCTTTGTTAGAGTACAGCGGGTTTTAATGGCGTGACCTGCCCTATAGGATTCTTCAATAGTTGGCTCCATCATGATCTACACAGTGTTCAAATCACAGCTGCAAAGCCGTGCTGGAATGTGGCTTCATTTTAATGAAGAGTAGTAGATAAACATTTATTAATTGGCCTGAGGCGTTCAAGTCCTGTAATATTGCAAATTGTTATCAGTGGTTGAGTGTTTTTGACATGGATTAATTAGATTTCCTTGTCTCAGACACTTGTATCCCAGGGATACCAGAGCTATAATAACTCTTATGGATATTTGGTTCGTAATTTGAATGCATTAGCAAAGTTAATAACGACTTTTGGTTGCTTCTTACAAATTTGAAGTACTTTTCATATAAAAAGCTTCTGATGTAAATTTCGTTAAACATTATTGTTTATTACTTTCTCTAGCATGAATGTTCAATGAACACAGTAGATTAGGAAGGTATTGTATTCCATTCAAAACAACGCGTAGAGAAAGTAAAAGTCCCATAGCGACAGCTTTTAAAATATTTGACCATCGCTTTAGCATAATGTGTTCCCTTAGTTCCTTTATAGTTATAAGAAACTAAGTAATAAACTAATATTTATCTCGATCAGCAGTAGTAGAGAGAATCACAATTTGTAATAAGTTTGTTTGTACAACAGGTAGAGAAAATCATATGAATGGAATCATGTAAATCATGATGTGTACAGAATCTAGAAGCTAATCTTACTTTATTTAACTTTTTACGATCTTTCTGATAATAGAGAGAAAATGAATAAATCCCATGGGTTTTTTGTGGGATTCCCGGGTCGTCAGGCGAATGTTGATTTGGATTGTTTCATTCCCCTAATTTCCTGTCTCTCATTCTTCTTCCCCTTGATTTAATTCATGTTTAGAACTGTCGATGCAGATGCTCGGTGCAGCGTGGCAGGGGAAAAGGATGCTCATTGTGATTATCTCTCTCCCCCGACTTCGGCTGGTTGCCGAGATGGGAACCGCAACTGATGGGAACGTTGGATCCTATGTGAAGCAGCGTCCGCGGTCTGCCTGTTCAGCTATCGAGGTGCCTCAATCTGGAAACTGCAGGGTGTCTCTGTCATTGCTATCCCGTCGCTCCTGGTTCTGGTCGCCCAGTGTATCCCCCACCTCAGGCCATCCTTCTGGGAGCGCCGCCTTATGAGGTGGAGATACAATAACCACCTAAGTTTGGTAGCAAGTCTCCTCCGTCCGTACCCTATTCCTAAAACTTAGCACAAACAGTTTAGAGAGGAAACCGAATCAAGTCACATTTAAATATCTGATGTTGCATTCGCAGGCATTTCTCAATTGATTCAACAAACTATTGTTTAAAAATCTTGTCCTACTATCTAAATTAAGTTAATCAGATAAACATTTTCGAATATGAGTTTATTACACATTTTGTTGTGGATACAAAAAAATAAGGGGGATACACATTAGTGTCGCTGTGTGATGACAACTGAAGTTACCTTTGACTAAACTAATATTGAGGACACACTAGGAAATGGTTAACTTCACGTGTGTATATATACATCTATTTTTAGTTGTGAGTTTTGACACGATTTACATTTTTTGTGCAGTAAAATTTTGTCTGTCAGTTACACAAAAGTAATTCAAAACAAAAAGGGATTCAGGACAGTCCTGAAAAATTCAAGACATAGATTCTATCACATATATTTAATGTACGGTATTTTGATCAAAATCATCAGGGCCATTTTTGAACTTAAGTACAGAGTTTGGTATTTAACCGACTTTTCATGTTGTTGATCACAGACGCCATGCACAGAGAAACTTCTCCTAGAATTTTTTTTCAAACTGTCTCAAAACGTGTATTTCCGCTCTAATCTTGGCATCAATTTTTTTAGTGGAATGCAATACTTCTGCTACTTGTCATATAGGTACTAAATTTAAATTGCGAGTTTTAACGAGATATATGTTTTATTTTAAAGTAATTTATTTTTTTGTATTATGCTTTTGTCTATCCTTTACGGCCTAAGAGTTATGCATAAGTCATTTATAATAAGGAGGGCGTCAGAGACTATTCTCAAGATATTCAGGATATACGAGCACTTACATTTTACTTGCTATGTAAATGTTTTTAATCAAAATCGTTGGAGCCATTTTTAGCCAATCGAATGTTTCGAAAAAGTTTCCATGTGAAGGATAGTTCGGGGTGGGTAATACTGAAAATTTCCGTCTCGAGTCCTGGGACGATGTTAATCCAAGTGGCAAGCTTGGTATTTAAACGGTTTTTCGTTTTTGAGTTATGCTGTCTACGCGCACACTCTGTATTTTCTAAAATGGCTTTTCTCGAATCAGGAGTCCTCCAAACATGTATTTCCGATTAAATCTGGTTATGGCATTTTTAGGTGGAATAGAATACCTTCTCCATCTGCTAATTATGTAAGTTTACACAAGTTTACATACGTGCTAGACAATGTAAACCTTTAGAATGAAGGTATAATATATACTATTCTCAGAAACTACGGTATTTTATTAGTAATGCAAATATCTTACTATTATTTTGAATAAAATCATCAGTAATTTTTTTCGGAAATCGGAATTTTCAAAAAAATTTTGTAAAGAATATCTTTTGGTGGGAGTATCTTATTGAAAATCTTCGTGTTGCATCCCTAGAAGATTCACAATATAACTAACAGGTTTGGCAGTTGACCAAGTTTTGGAGTTTGAATATGCTGTTTGCAGGCCTACGTGGGTGTTTTTCTAAAAATTCTTTTCTTTAGTTAATGGTCTTTTTATATCTATATTCGATTAAACCTTAACCTATATACGTAGGTACATAACTGCCACATTTATTTATTTTTTATTTTATTTATTCCTGTTATATAGTATTCTTTTATATTAATTTTGATAAACTAAAGCATTTAATAGGCAGGGCATATTTTCAAGCAGCATATTGTGCATAAATTCCAAATAAATGCTTTACTTCTATCTTAAAGATGCACACAAACACGTACACTATTAGTCTACAATATGACAGCGGGCGGTGGAAAGAGGAACTAAACCATTGCGGAGACAACTGACGGAGCATCGGAAGTACAGTCAGGTAAAGAAAACACCTGCAGTTCCAAGTGCACTTACTGTTAATGCAGTACTGTTTTCATTATGAAACTGTACATTTCCCTTTATCGTGTTGCCCATCACTTTCCTCTGATAGCTAGAATTGTTGACGTTTTCATCGTTAACAAACCGCTGCAGTAACCATCCAAGTGCACTGATATCATGGCCGACTAGTATTTATGTTAAGCATTCAAAATATTATGTAGCATTTCCTTTGTTGAGTTCTGGAGGTAAAGATATATGGAAACAGGCCTATAAAATTGTTATGATAGAGGAAATGGAAATGGAAATAAAAATGAATGTGATCCGTTATTAATTTTTTTTTTCCAATTAAAAGTTTAAATTCCTCATGGAGCTCATTAATAATTAAGTTTCATAATATTGTTCTTCGGGAAAGTTATACCCCTGAAAATATTAAATTCTGAGTTACTATGGACGGTAGGTATAGAGACTGAATGCTATTGCATCGAATCTCTCTTGGATTTAAAATTGGTTGGTATAGTATTCCATCCAAATATTCGATACCAAGATTTGACGTAAAATAGACGCTCTATGGTCCCCTGAATAAAATCAAAATAGAAAAAAGTTAAGTATGAAGTGAGCAGCGAAGCATAACTCAAAGAACGAAAAGTCGGTAAAACCAAACTTGACATTTAAGCTCAACATCTTTCAATGATGTAACACAAAGCTCTAAAACAAATCTACTCCAAGCTACCCTTTATTTGGAATTTGTTTGTTACTTTTTGAGAATTTTTTTGGAAATAGCCACTGAAGTCCTCTTCATTCTGGATGGCATTTACATAACTGACAAACCGTAAGAGTAACAAATGCTAACTACATATAAATGTAGATCTCGTTAAAACCCATACTTTATGTCAAGTAAATTTTGGATTAAGTTATTCATTTCCAAGGTGTTTCTTGTTATTGGTCCATTGTGCCTATGTTTTTCTAATTTAGAAAGTCGTTTATTCCTGACTACGTAGAAGGAACGAAATTTCATTACCATCATCTAGCGAACAGCTCTTAAAAGATTTGACGAATATTTTAACCTAGTGTATTCCCACAATTCCTTGTACCTACAAAGAAATGAGTAATAAGATACTTTCTGCTAATGGGTATTTTGATTAGCACGAAACACACAGAAGAACAAGATTTTGTAATAATAGTTTTTGCAGAATAAGTAGAGCTAGTCATTGGGATTTAATATATAAGATTAGTAAATACATTGTTATGGATAATGAATTTAAAAACAAAAAGAATGAAGAAGATGAAAACGTTTATCTCAATATGAATTTTGAATATTGTTATAATGTTATAAACTGAAACCCTAACATGCTTTTGTAAATTAGGGCATTTGGGGAATAAATAAATAAAAACTCGATGATATAATTTTGATGAAATTATAAATTGTTCTTCTTACAGTGAATTTGCAGCAGGAAAAATGTCTTACGTGAACAAAGATGAAATAATTCATATTTAACAACTAAACAGCATTTATGAAATTCACCTTTAAAATGTGAACCAAGAAATGTGATCTAGATTTATATACTTAACTTAGTATTAAAGAAGCGCTTCATTTACAATGATTCGCTAGAGCCGTACGATTCGTCCATTCACTCGATCACGGATCACTTTTGATAAAATAAAGACTGCTTTACTGACAATCCATTCCGATCACAACCTCTAAACGGCTTATCACTTTATATCCTCGTGTGTTTTCAACTGCACAAATCTATTTTTGAACCGCGATTGTTTCTGCTTCATTCTAAATTAAATTAGAAGCACTGATAAACATCTCAGTGATTTGGATCCAACTTCAATCCCTTTTTTAAAAAATGCAAATTCCTAAGCCCCTTCATATCCCTCGCCGATTAACTTCAACATTCAGTGAATCGTCTGCCAGATCTTGTGGATTCCACACATACAGAATGAAACATGGCCACAACATGACAAACAAAAATTCAATTTCAGTCGGCGAATCAATGTCATAATGAAGTTTTGTGACTTCCAATAAACATGTTCCAATAAAATATTTTTGCACAGAGCCATCGCATTGTTAAATCAAATATAGGATATTACATTTGACGTGACATGTCTATTGAAGTGAAGTGTATAAAGCTAATTCGATATCGAGATTTCACTAGAAATGCATTTTCTGGGTTCCCTTGAATTAAAGAAAAAGTAGAAAAAGTTTCGCGTTCTTTTATTCAAAAACCGGCTAAACAATAAAATTGGTATTTAGATTCAGTATCTTCCAAAGATCAACCCGAAGATTTTCGGGAAAATCCCCCCTATCCAACTACCCTTCTTGAAAATGTTGACTCTAATGATTTTGATTAAACTACCTTATGCTTAAGCTATTTTCATGACAAACGAAATGTATATATTGAATGTTCTGGGAATAGCTGCTGAAGACCTCTTCAATCTAGATGCATTTTTTAAACTGGTAAAAAACCTATTACACAAAAAATGTAGATGTCGTTGAAACATACAATTTAAGTCATATAAAATTTTTGTAGAGTTAACTGTTAGATATTTTAGTTCTAATATGCTTTTCTTAAACGAGAAGTCATCCTTCCTCTCATCTCTACCGTTGTTTTACTGCAGCTCTTGCTAAGAGATCCGAATTTCAATTGTTTCACATAGCGACTAGATTTTAAAATTATTTGACTATCGCTTTAGCCTAATGCATTTCCTTACTTCCTTTCTACTTGCAAGGAAGCGAGTAATAGGACAGTTTGTGCTATTTTTTATCTAGATTAGCATGATTTAGACAAAAGAATAATTTTTTTCAGGAAAAGTTTGTTTGTGGATCAGTTAGAGAATTTCTTGTGAATTGAACACACAAGATTTTCCTAAATAGCTCTTCCTTTATTTAAATTAAGAATACATCATCATCACCAATAATGGTTTAGACATTAGGGTCTATTTTGCTTCTACAAAATTGACGATTCCTATTGAAATTTATCTTTCCATCTCTCTCGTGGACGTCCTATCAGTCTATAAGTTTATAGTCATTCATAATTTTGTTGATGCGATTGTGATCCATTTTAGTTAAATTTTTAAACAATTCTAGCATGTATCTGGCAATTTTTTCTAGAATGATTAAAATTCCAAGTTCTTCGCGGATATCCAAATGTGTTTTAGCTTTAGCATTTTATATCCAATTTATACAATTTACAAACTCATATCTGCAATTTTAATTCTTTGCTTTTGACTTTATGGTAAAAAGCTTGGTCTTTAATCTAGAGTAGTCCTTCTATGGCAAGAACTTTGTAAAATTTTAAAGGGTATCTCTCCTCACTCTTTCAACTCTTCTTTCAATTGTGCCTGCTAGTTCTTTGGTTTATTTAATGCTCATATCGTATAGCCATGAGATATTCTAGACTTCTAGAGCCTAGATACTTCAACGTATTTATATGGTGCACAGAGTCATTGCTCATATTTATGCTTGTTCTGAGTGAAATCCACTGCTTTTGTTAAATTAAGAGTTAAAATGGTATTCTCCCAGACCGTGGTATTCTCTGTTTCATTTTTACGCCTGACGATGTGATCTTGCTGAAAATGCGAAGTTTGACGGGGTCTTACCACCATTTCCATTGGTACAATTCTGGTACAACGTTCCACGCGCGTAAGAAAATGTAAAACCGATTGGGTATTCCGCCCCTTCATCCTTCAGCCCCGCTCGACACTCCCTCAACTTGTGTAAGAAGTATATTAATGTAGTCTACTATGTGCGCGCATTGCCTTAGCATTAGAACTTCAGTATATAGCTCAGAGAAAAGATTAACCTACTTTTATATCACCCGATGAGAGGGGTGGCGTATTGCCCAATCAGAAATTTTAAGGATCACCAGCTCGTAACTCAAAACGTCATTTATCGCAAGTTACGTTTCATATCCATCTCATTCCCTTCGACAACGTGGCCTGACCAACACGCTTTTAAAGAGCATTGCTAACAATTGAAATATATGGACGGAGTCAGCGAAAAGACCCCGTATTATAAGTATTTCCAGGTGTATTTTTAATGTCTTTGAGTGTACCTTTCTACTTTATTCTGGCTAATACATCTTAGCCCATTGTCTTTAGGAGAGCTGGATTACATCAGGTTTTTGCTTTTATAGAACTACAGTAGAAATGTTGGTATGTTTTGTGCCATACCTTTTGTTTAGCATATTGAGTTTTAGTAGTGTTACAGTTTAAGCCCCTAAGAAGTTCTAGACTTCTGCCTGCATTAAATATAAACACCGGCATTAACAAATGTTTATTGTTAATGCTGTGTTACATTAAAATTCTATATCCTTACAATTAGTATTGTCTACATATATTTACACGAATCAATTTATGATCTTGAAAATAATACTAATTTGATGTGTTACATTAACATAACTTTCTCTACACTCATTTAGGTATTGCATTGTAAAGGTTAGAAACCTTGCTTACGAAAGTTCATTCTTCTATATATTTTACTTAAAATAAGCCTTCGCATGAATAACCACATTACAGATTTCGTTGAAAATACAATGAAAAGCAGTCCAACAGATCCCGTCTTCGAATCTCAGTTAGAGTAAAATACCCAGATAAGATTTTTCCAGGGTTTCTCTTATCTTGAGAACATGAATGTAGAGTGACTTTCTTCAGAACCCCGGACTCATTTGAGCATCGTTAATAGGGTTCATTCATCGTTCGAAATTGCCAACCAGGTTAAAGGACATTACGTTAAAATAAAAAGAAATTGTGTTTCATTCACACAACTTTCTCTACATCTCTGCAATACATTCTTATTAAGAAGCTTATGCTTCTCTTTACTTCATTTTAATCGAGAAAAAATTAGCACAAATAGTTTTATTACTTACTTCCTTATAAGTAGGAGCAGGAGTACCATATGTTAAAGTGATAGTCAAAAGCTGGTTGCTATGTGACTGCAGTTCCTTTGTTTGTATGGACAGGAGTTGTAAAATTCCTGTATGAGAAAAGTATGTAATTTAAAGCTGAAACCAAAAACAAGGAATATATAAAAATGATCAAATCCACGAAAACAATTTATATAACATAAATTGTATGTTTTAACGTGCTCTACGTTTTTGTATGGTAAGTTTTTGTCCATTTCATATATAATTGAATAAAGGATCGTTATCATGACAAAGGTATAATAAAACAGCTGAAATGAGATTTCTTAGGATGTTACCAATGATGGCTATATATGAAATGAGGTTATTAAGATTAGTTTGATATGTACAATATTAAGGAAAAGATAGAAGAAAATAAAGCAGTAAGGAAACAGTACATAAAATGTACGAGTGTATAGAGAATCCCATGTCAGGCTATGCTTTACCAACCAAGAGGAAGAAGGGGCATAAGTAGACCCAGAATGAGGAGCCAGGGGGAAGGGAAGACTAAGTACCTAAACCTTGAAGTGAAGAAGAAGAAATCTACATTTATTGTGGAATACCTTTTTATAATTTACCAGTTATACAAGATAACACTAAATTCCTTCTGAATGAAGAATTGATGAATTATTTGAACAAAAACATTATACAATTTATTTATCACATAAACAACTTTCATATAATTTAATCGAAAGAGTTAGTCATTAATGAGAAAATTAAACATTTCGAAAAAATCTGCACATAAAGTGTAGTTTGAGGTGGAGGGAAAAGCTTTCTGAAAAGTTTTCTGAAACGTTTGGTCTCATATTGGTAAGATGCTGAACTTAAAAGAAGTTTGGTAGCTATCCAAACTTTAGCTTTTGAGTTATATTAATCTCAGAGGAACATACATACACACATAGACCTTTTTCAAAAACAAATGTTTCAAAACGAGTATTTCTGGTGAAATCTCGGCAGGTATCAAATTTTTGGTTGACTAAATATTTCCGCTTCTTACTTTACGTAGTAGAGAAAAGAAAAATGCATGAAATAGCAGTTCAGAAAGGAACTTCCGTTGTTATTGTGCGGTGAGCAGTGGCAATAGCACCGTCAGTTCTACATGGCGTGCAGCGTAATTCAGCGCGCGTTCAGCAGCACTAGAAAGGACATCATATTGATATGACTCCTCTCACATTAACCACATAAAAGAGTACCATGCTAGAAAATTCTGTCAATTTCGAGGTGCGTGGTGTTATAAAACCTCTTTTAAAACTTCTAAAAGGCTTTAAAAGATTTAATGAGTGAGTTTGAAGAGATGAAAATCACTCGATACCCCTTGAGGTAAATGATCAAAAGTTATTTAAGGGGGTGACGGGGGAAATTTCAGCCATTTTCGTTAAACATATGTTTTTTTTTTTTTTTTTCATGGAGAAATATGGGCACATTAAAGTACATGTACGCAAAGTTTCAAACTCTAATGACATTTGTAGGTTCCCTTAATTACATTTTACTATTTTATTATGTTAAAAAAATTACTAATGGCATTACGCAACATTATAAAGTCAGATAGTATTGCATCTATTATGCGTCCAAATTACGCGCAATGTAAGACATGTATGGGAGCGTTGACCACACTGTATGATCGCCCAAGGCACAAAAAAATATAAATATATACATATATATTTATATTTTTTTAGTTCATCACCTCATCCCCA
Organism: Hymenopus coronatus; assembly: GCA_030762935.1. NCBI lineage: Eukaryota > Metazoa > Arthropoda > Insecta > Mantodea > Hymenopodidae > Hymenopus > Hymenopus coronatus. The sequence goes on along the minus strand of CM060882.1, from coordinate 99,621,752 downwards.
TTATTGGGTATCCTTGAATGGGTTAGTTATTTTCCTACGCTTTAATTTTTACAGGAATACTATTTGTTTAAAACTTAATGTGAGCCACAAAATACATGCTAGCAAGCTGAACATTTTACTGCATCTTTTCAAAACTATTGTTATCAAAACTAATATGGGAGTTTTATAACAGTTGCTTTTTTAAACAAAACATAAAATGTGAACGTTGCTTTTACAGTGGTATTATTTATTTCTCTCTTTGTAATGAAGATATAAAAGATATAAAAAATCTGAAACTTGAAGCTTTTGTACATACTGCAAAACAAAATATATATTGAAAAATATATTCTCCAAACGGAACTGCTCCCCCCCAACCACTGGGCAGTAACCATTAGTAAACAAAAATAAACCTGTACTAGGAGCGGGAGGCAAGTAGTAAAATATCTTCCTGGAGACACTGTTTGCAGGTCGGTTAAGGGACCAGTAAGTGGAAGACTTGGCAATAGCGAGGGTTGGTTTCCAACCGTAATCTTTAAAGTCAGGCTTCGGAAGAAGGCCATGATTTCCAGAAAAATACTGTATTTTAAACCAAAATATTTAATAACTCAAAAACTTTTAAGAGTTAGATAAATGAAAACCAACAAAACTTCGTTCTTTTTATACCCTTGATTTGTAGCAAAACTGGAGTTAATAGCATCAAAATTGTGAAACACCTAAAGTTCACCCATCACCCCTCTTAAATAAACCTGAATTTTTCAAGCACTGTTAGTTCTAGCACTGTTATTAAAAGACACAACACCAGCTGTCAGCACGTGGTTTCTTTGAAGTTTTAGTGTAAGTTTTTTTTGTTTAGTTTTAATGTATATGCATGTTTAAGTCCACAGCTACTCTTCTATTTCCAAATTAGCGCCGATTTAATCCTTTGATCACGTTTATCTTTCATTTAACTGTTGCCGCTACTCTGATATTTCTTGGGATATCGTGGAAAGACCATTTATTGAAGAGACTTTAATAATGTGAGTACCAATCCGGTTTCCTGTAACGTGTAATGCAATTACAAGGTGTATCTTGGTAAAGATGAAGTGGATAAAACATAAGATAGTAAGCTACAAAAAAGTGTTGCATACATTCATATGACTTTCTCTACGCATTTTTCAACAAATTATTCTTACAAAAGCTTATTCTTATCCGCCTCATGTTAATCAAGATAAACATTATAGAAACGGTATTATTATATATTTCCTTATATGTAAAATGGGAATACAGAAATAACGTTCGATTTAAGCTGTATTCCAAGGTTTTAAGAGCTGGTTGCTATTAGCTGAAATTCCGTTCTCTTTGTGTGATCATGTGAACAAATAAAAATGAAAGAAGGTTCCCTTTGACAAAATTAAGTAATAACAATAAAATCTCGGAAACGACGAAGCCCATTAAAAATCTGCTTCATATTATTTGCACGCTTTAACGAGATCTATATTTTTGAGCGATAATATTTTGTATATCTCTTATAATTTACAAGTAACGTTGTACTAAAGTCAATCCGGAATGAAGAAAATTTCAAAGGCTATTACCAGAAACTTAAAGATATGTATTTAAGATGTTACAGATTTTTTAAAGAGAAGATATTTGAATTTAATCACTAAAATGTAAATTTTTAAAAATATTTTGGGGGATTTATTGAACATCATAGTGCGGAATCCTTGGAAGATGGTGAACATAAATATAAAGTTTAATATTTAACTAACTTCTCTTTGAGTTATGCTGATATACACACTGCTCTGGGGGACCTCAAACATATATTTTTGGTGAAATCTAGACATCCAATTCTGTAATTCTCCTACATGATGTACGCAGTAAAGAAATTAATGTAAATTTAATGCTAAAAATTTTACTAACGCAATGGGGTGAGCGGAGTTGCGGGATCTTCGAGTATTCTATAAACTTTTGAAGTCACTGTGTAGTGGAAAGAGTTTGTTGTTTCTAAATGGCTGCTCTGTTTTTAAACCATAAAGTAGAACGACTTTAAAGTCCAAGGTAGGCAGCTTTAGTTTAAAGTAACCAAAATATGGCTGAGAATTGCCTGCTCTCGAGTAGTAGTGACTGCCAGCACATTCTGACTTGGCTTTGAGATAAAAATGTAACAAGTTGTAATATTACAACTGGCTCTTTGTTCCCACATCTCTTGTTATACCTTTGAGCCAAGGGAGCTGATCGCACATCGAAGCGTTGATCCATAGGAATTATTCAGCTATTTCTTTCTGCAGAGTGCCTTTGAACATTTCCCTTGCTGCCGTCCCTTCATTTTATTCTTCCCTGCCGTCTCTTCATTCTTTCTCTTCAGCCCCCACCCCCCAGCCGCCCTTCCGCCTTAAGAACTGGCGCATAAAGACGGGGAAGGGACAAGTTTAATTGGGGAAAAGGTGAGCACCCCACAGTTGCTGCTCCTGAAATTATTTCCTTTAACACGTACAGCAAATTTTCTCAAAGAGAATATACAGCGTATACCCTCAAGTAGCATTAGCCCATAACATGTGCAATGGAGCAAGGGGGAAGTGCTATTAACATACAGATTAGCTGGAGCGGAATTTTACAAATTTATTGTATTGTTACAATTCTACAACATTCCTACTTGAGGATACTTGGTAAAGTCAACGTAGCAATTTCCAAGCTGAGTCTCAATGAAATATATATTAAGGTTTCCTGAAAACTATAAGGCTATCATAAAGAAAATTTTACGACTTATAAAACAATTCCTTCCAAATCATAAATGATAACTTAAATTAATAATCGCTACCTTGTTTATATTTCAATAAACAAGAAATTTTGCAAAATGTTTCACATAATTTCTTCTTTGGTAAACTTTTATAAAAAGAATATAACAGATATAGATGTGATTTGTTTTGTGCATATGCAACTTGTGTTGACCTAATTAGCCGAGAAATAATATTATGTGTTACCTGAGTCAGAAATTCGTAAAAAAATATCTGATGTGTTCCATTCACATGACTTTATCTATATCTCTGTAACAAATTATTGCTAATAAGTTGCTTCTTCTATCTACTTCATGTTAATCGAGATAAACGTTAGCAGAAACGATTTTATGACTTAGTTCCTTATATGTAGAACGGGAATAGGGGGATACACTAGAATAAACCGACAGTCAAATGTTTTAAAATGTGGTTGCTGTGTGATTGAAATCCGATTGTGAGGTCAGCTGTTGGCAAGTTCCAGGTATGAGAAAAGTGTTAAGTATTTTAAACTGAAATGAATAACAAGGAATATCTTAAGAACGCTTAACTTCAGCAAAAATGCATACAACGTAAATTGTGTGTTTTAACGAGCTCTACATTGTTTATAAGGTGAGTTTTGTCTATCTCTTACAGTTTATCAGCTATGAAAATTTCCGCAAATTTATTCCAGAATAAACATTTCTTCAGAGGATATTCCCATATAATTCAAGATCTACATTTTAATTATCATGCAATTATCTTTAATATACAATTTTCAATCAAAATCGTTAGCCATTTATGAGAAAATCAAATTATTCGAAAGGTTTTCCATGTAAAACATAGTTGGGGTGGGGGATTTTCTTGAAAATCTTCATATAGAATCCTTGGAAGATATTGAATTAAATACCAAGTTTGGTATTTAACGAAATTTTCGTTTTCGAGCTATGCTGTACACACAGGGACCTTTTTTCTAGAAATGCCTTTTTTAGATTCAGGAGGTCCCAAAACTTGTATTTCCGATGAAATCTCGGTATCGAATTTTTGAGTGCAATACAATACCTTCCCTATACAGTAAGTACATATTAAGAGAAAGTAAACATTATGAAAACCTAAAAGAAGTTTAAAATGAAGTTACATAATTTTATAAAATTGCTATTTATACTTCTAAATGTTTTATCTTTCGCCAGCTATTTCGTATATTTTTAAAGTGACTAAAAATTCTCAAGTGTATAATTTAATTCTTTAGGAGAAAAATGCATTCAAAGAAAAAAGTATGTGAAAGAGTTTCCTAATTTTCCTTTTTATTAAAGTATCAACAAGTTAACAGTTTTTTTATATATTGTTTATGATTTGACTAAGTTTTCGTAATTCGTTAGAAAAAGTTATTTTTAAAATTTTCATTGTGATAGCTTATATAGTTTACAAGAAACTCTATAAAATAAGAACTATAGCTTTCCTGGCGACGTGTTAATTCAAGATCTTCTCGGGCTTCTAGCCAGGTAAAAACTTGGCTTGACACCAACGTTTCGAAGAAGTGCATCTTCCTCGTCTTCAGGGTGAACTGATCAGTTCAAATGATCTCAAATTATTTTGAGATGAAAACCCCAATGGCGACTTATAATGTTGTTAGTACCTTAAGTGCCAGGATCCATAGTACAGCCAACTATTATGGTCATTGGGTATTGGATTAATTGTTTTTTCACACATTTTTTTCACTGAAAAATTCAGTTCAAATCCCGGCTATGGCATAGAATTTTTCAGTCTGACTCTAGCTATCCAACTCCGGTCCTACACACGTCTTGTGTGAAAAAACAATTAATCCAATATCCATCATGTATTATTTGCCATACATTTAATATTTACTTGTAGTGATATTAAGGAATTCTTCAACAGTATATGGGGAATGAATATATAAGAAAATTTGTTCTTGAAGATTTTATATTGATTGTGATTGCCTAATTGCTTGAGTTAACTTGAAAAGTCGCTATATATTTTTATTGCAGAGTAGTACCTAACATTCTTTTTGAAACAGCTTTAAGTTATTTACTGGTCTACGTAAGAAACCTGCCTGCCTTGTACAGTGATCATGTTCAGCAAGGTTTGTTGTGAAGCTATCATAATTATCAGCAAGATACTTCAGCAGAGAATATAATATGTATTCACCAGCTAGAGTAAGAATTTTTTAGGTTCTAAATAGTTGCCTACAGGAATGCCGGGAAGCAACGCCACAAATAATACGTATAGCTCTTTTTGTAAAATAAACACTGTGTGCTAAATTGTTCCAGAAAATAATTTCATATTTCATCAGAGAGTACGCAACCTACACAATGTGCACGATGCTACTAAAGATTTAGTTGAATTCGAGAAAAGTGTGACGGAAAATCAAAGAAAAATAATACGATTGTAACGTTAAGGAATATATGATTAATAAAAAAAATTTGAGCTCTCTGTGCCTCTTTCCTTCAGCCTATTAATTTAGTCTAATATACTATCTTATTTCTCTTCTGATTTCAAAAAATCAAGTAACAATCAAATTCTGTTAACGTTTATCTCGGTTAGGATGCTTTAGAAAAAAATGTTTTTTTGTAAGAAAAGTTTGTTCAAAGAGAAAGTCGTGTGAATGGAACACATCGGATTAGTAGTTTTTACTATTGTTTTATACTGAATATGAACTTTGGGTTGTGGTGTTTAATATCCAAATCGTGTTTATCTTGGTAACTGAGAGAAACAAAATAAAAAAATTAAAAAAATGAAACAAAAACACCATAAACAAAATGTAATAAAACGATTTCTGCCAATGTATATCTTGATAAACATGAAGTAGAGAGAAGTGTAAGCTTTCGTAAGAGTAATTTGTTGCAAAATAGGCAGAGAAAATCATGCAATACATCAGTTTTTTGGTATGTTCATTTGCTTGATGCAAAGTGTATACAACCTAGCTAACTTCTATGCGATTATCTCGTTACATTAATTACAGAAAATAACTTCTAATTATTTGAGGCTACGTTGGTAAAAAATGTAGTTTGTGTATGCAAATTAAAAGCACTAATGTTTGGAGACCTATGTTCTCTAACTTGTAAACTACAGCTTATAATTATACAGAGAAAATAATATAGAATGTATATTATATACTGTATATTCTACCACTAGGGAACAAACATTGTTATGTTTTTCAACACATAAATGCATTTATCTTCAAGCATCTAACTCATAATATAGCAAAATCTTCACATTCCTTCCTATGTGTAAGGTTACGATTTTTCGATTTTAATTTAAATTCTGTTAGCAATAAACTGTGTTCTCCAAGTCTCCTAATATTCTAAATATTATGCTGTATTCTACGCCCCTCAAATTGTTCTAATTTAGAACTGTCAGCCACATTTCCAGTAAACACGCCTTTAAAATACTTCATTACTGTTTCATAAAAAAATAGGTTACAAAAATGAACAAGTTGAGAAAATGTTCAACAAAATCTACAGCAGTTTTTTTGGTGACATCATGTGTGCAAATAAACTAGTATTTTAGCGTCATATTCTATTACTATGCAAGAATATAGCAACCGTTAATTTATTACCATGCAATTTGATGTACTTAATTTCAACATTTTTAACTCAACATGGACAACATATCCAACTTCTGTCCTACACGTGGCTTGTGTGAAAAAACAATTAAACCAATACCAATTGACCAAGATAGTTGGCTATACTATGCTTCCTGGACTTAAAGTACTTACAACATTGTAAGTCGCCGTTGTGGTTGTCATCTCAAAATAATTTGAGATCACCTTGTGGTTTACCGGAAAGCATGCGAGTAGTATGAGAAATGTATTGCCACGGTAGCACAGTGGTAGAACAACCGGCTAAAAACCGGAATATCCATGGTTGAAATCCCGGCTATGAAATTGAGTTTTTCAGCCTGACTCTGCTCTACTATCCAACATCTCCATTTTTAATTTCTCTGCATGTACTATGCACATAGTGTATAGAGAAAGTCTTGCATTCCACCCAAAAATTCGATACTGAGGTTTCACCGGAAATACACGTTTAGGATCCCCTGTATCCAAAAAAAAGCAATTTTGAAAAAGGTCCGTGTGTGTATCCGGTGTCTGTGAAGTCGGTAAAATACCAAACTTGGTGTTCAAGTTTAGTATCTTCCAGGGATGAGACACGAAGATTTTGAGAAAAACTCCCCCACCCCAACTACCCTTTACATGGAACAATTTCTAAAACTTTGATTTTCACAAAAATGGCTCTACCGATTTTGATTAAAATACCGTATATTAAAGATGTTTAAATGGCAAATAAAATGTATAGCTTGAATTTTCTGAAACTTTTCTTTAAATACCTCTTTATTCTCAATGCATTTTGCTCAACTTTGCGTAAGCGATTAACCGTAAGTGATGGACAGAGACTTGCTGCACAGAAAATGTAGATCTCTTAAAAACACATTACTTATATCATATATATGTATATTTTCTTGAATTGACCATTTTTTTCTTATTTTTTCGGATTTAAAATACTTAAACCTTTCGCATACGAAAAGATGAAAACTTCTGGCCCTGTATAGAAACGGACTTCAACCACCTGGCAGCAACTTTTAAGAGATTTGAAATTCGTTTTAGCCTAGTGTGTTCCCTTACACTCCTTTTACTTACAAGGAAGAAAATAATTAAGAAAATTTCTGCTAATGTTGGTCTTGATTATCATAAAGTGGATAGAAGTATATGCTTTTTAATAATATTTTATTACAATGATGCAGAAAAAGTCATGTGAATGGAACACATCATATTTTTTTTTTAAATTTATAGAGATAAACATGCTCCAAACTATTGACATTCTTTTTTTAGAACATGTATTTAAAATATTTTGAGTTTTTTGCTTTATATTTTCATATTTTCTTATATTTTGTCTACTTCTACTCAACACTTACTATGCTCAGCTTTGGGGAGCACCTAGGTTATTGTTATAGATGGGGATCAAACCAAAAGCTGTCATTCAGAACGTTGGTCAGATGAAGGGATTTATGTTATCTGATCTGTGAAAATGGATCCCGCACGCGTCTAGGGGAGAGCGTATGGACTTTTTTTTTTCTTTTTCTTTATTCTCGGTCGAGGTAAGGGAAGGAACCTCAGGTATAAAACGGAATGGGAAGGAACAGATGGGAGATATGTTAACATGTCCCGACAACATGTAAAGCAACCCTTACTACATGTTTCAAAACTTCGACGTCCGCGGACCAGCAGGTTGAAGAACAGCCCTTCAAACAGACAAAGGATAGATGTATTTCTAACCTAAACAGGAAACAAAATATTAGAAAAAATGTAAGGGTCACTGGGGAAAAATTGTATAACTTTTTACTTACCAAGCACATAGATGATATTGCACTCCATCCAAAAATTCGACTGGATCAGGTATTTGAAATATTTTTTACTATTGAATTTTATTAATTTGACTATTTTGGCAGAATTATATGTAACAGATTTAGAATCTATAAATATGATAAATAATCATTAGTAGTAAAGCTAACAGAGTTATTAATGTTAATATTAGTAGGTTTTATTTAAATTATTTTTGTGGTGGTTGGAGTAGCATTTTTTACTTTGTTGGAACGTAAGGTATTAGGATGCATTCACCTTCGTAAGGATCCTATACCGTGGTTTCCCGTAAATAAACGTTTTAGAACTCTCCGAATACAGAAAAAGAGCAATTTTAGAAAAATATGTTTGTATATGAACAGTATAACTGAAAAATGAAAAAAAAACGAACACAAAAAGTTATGTGTTCCATTCCTGACTTTCTATACATTTCTGCAAAAAATTCTTCTATTTACTGCATGATAATTCAGAAAAAATAGCAGTAATGGTCTTATTATTTGCTCTCATTTAAGTAGAACAAAAATAAGGGAATACCATAGGCTAAAAATAGTCAAAATCTGGCTGCTATGAAATTGAAGTTCATTTATTGGAGTTGAGAAATGCCCGTATGAGAAAATTATAAGTATTTTAAAGCTTAAACCAATATCAAAGAATATTCCAGAAAAAAGATGTCTTCAGAGGTTATTCCCAGAAAATTCAAGATATTCGTTTTATTTGTCAAGTAAATATGTTTAATATACGATATTTTAATTAAAATCGTTAGTCATTTTTGAGAAAATCAAAATTTTGGAAAATTTCACATGCCTTGGGAGATACTGAACTTAAACACCAAGTTTGGTATTTAACGGACTTTTCGTTTTTGAGCCATGCTGCCCACAGACATACATACACACACGCACACGCATACGTACACGCACTGACTGACACACACGGACATTTTTCTAAAATACCCCCTTTTTTTTTAATCAGGAGGTGTCAAAACATGTATTTCCGGTAAAATCTCAGTATCGAATTTTTGGTTGCAATAAAATACCTTATCTAAACACTATATACATAGTACGTGTAGAGAAAGTAAAAACTATTAAATACCCAACTCTGTATTTGAGCTCAGCAATGTAACACCAGGTGACACGAATGTAACGAAGATTGTCAAAAAAAAAAAAAAAAAAAAAAAAAAAAAGTCTAATGGTACCATGTTACCTTACTTTGAAAATAAATATTATAGTTTAATTTTTTATAGAATGACTCTTAACGATTTGTATCAAAACTACCATGATATCCTTGTACGACAAACGAAATGTATAGGTTGAATATTGATATTTTGGGGAAATAAGCTGTGAAGTATTTCTCATTTTGAGAACTTTTGTGTAGTTGGTAAATTGTTAGAGAGATACTAAACCTCTTTTTTCTTTCTTTTCTGCGTTAAAACATTTGTGAAATATAGCTTTCTGTTAGTATGAATGTTCAAATACTGTTTTATTAAATGTAATCTTATTTATTTTTCTCGTGATCATGCAAATAATATGGGATTTTAAATTCTCTTTAAAAATTACTTCAAATCCACCACTTCCCCATTCAACATTAAATTGTGAAACTTCAGATTCCCCTTCAGCAAAATCAAATGATATACGATTTGTTTCGACAAGACAGGAAACAAATCAAACATTACATATAGGTAGACATAAAAACAAAAATCAAATTGCCAGCATCACCACGAAAAGCTCTTTAAAAAAAAGTATTTACGCTATACTACAGCGAAATATGTAAATGGGAATTGAAATTATTTCTGGATTAATAATATACAGATTTTGTAAGAATAATGTGTGCCACAAGTATAGAAAACTATATGAAGATTTTGAATTAACACGTCGCCAGGAAAGCTTCAGTTCTTATTTTATATGAAGATATTTTATTAAAGTTTGGATGTACCGTCAAACCAATGTTAACAATGAGTATTAACTTTGGAGTGAGCTCATTATAACATATACTTTTATGAAAATAAAAGTGGATCTTTAATTAATTTTTTTTCAAATAAATGTTTACATTTTTCATGGATTTTATTAATAATTAAGTTTCATAGATCTCTAATATATGGTATTTGACTAAATTATAAGTACTATTAAAATTAATATATTTAAAATAATTAAATAAAACTTTAAATTATTAACTTGAAATCACTTATTTAATCCTTTTATTACTTTCTCTATACGTACTATGTACATAGTGTATAGAGAAGGTATTGTTGTAATGCAGCCAAAAGTTTGATACCGAGATTTCACCGGAAATACATGTTTTGGGTCCCCCTGAATAAAAAAAAAGCATGTTTACAAAAAGGTCCGCACGTGTGTGTGTGTGTGTGTGTGTGTGTGTGTGTGTGTGTGTGTGCGCGTGTGGACAGCGTAGCTCAAAAACGAAAACACCGTTAAATACCAAACTTGGTATTTAAGTTAAATTTCTTCCAAGGATGCGACACGAAGATTTTCAAGAAAATCCCCTCACCCCCATCTACCCTTTACATGAACTTTTTCCAAAAATTTTTATTCTCTTAAAAATGGCACTAACAATTTTGATTAAAATGTCAAATATTAAAGATATTTACCTGACAAATAAAATTTTTATCTTGAATTTTCTGGGAATAGCCTCTGAAGACTACTTTATTTTGGATGAATTTTACGGAATTTTGTATAACTGCTAAACCGTAAGAGATGTACAAATACTTAACTCACAAAAAATGTAGAGCCCATAAATCACACAATTTATATCAGGTGTATATTTTTTTTCCCTTGGAGTTGATGGTTTTTGACATATTCCTTGTTTTTGGTTTCAGCTTTGAAAAACTTATACTTTTCTCATACAAATTCCTGTCCATACAAAGGAACTTCAGTCACATAGCAACCAGCTTATGGTTATCAGTTTAGCCTATAGTACCTCCTTATTTCGCTTCTACTTACAAGGAAGCAAGTAATAAGACTATTTCTGCTAATTTGTTGTCCATTAGCATGAAGTAAATAGAAGCATGAGCTTTTTAAAACTAATTTGTTGCAGAGATGTAGAGAAAGTCATGTAAATGGAACACATAAGATTCTTTTCAACCTAAAGCAATATATTTATTTGAATTTAAGTCAATTATTAAAGGTTTGCAGTTTTGCTCACGTCCCAGAATTTGCGGAACACCCTACAACTTTTTGTACACAAGGGCTATTACCCCATAATAAGGGCACAAGGTACCGCCAGCTCTTCTTTGTGGTTACTTGGCTCAGGTGGGATGAAAAGAAGTGAAGTGAATGCGACCTCAACAATTTAAAGTCGGCAGTTTAAACTTGTCACATTTGATGAATGTTAAAGCTGGGGCGCGAAGAAGTTAAAGGATTTTTCCGGAAGGGTGCGTCCGAAAATGTCAGAAATGTTTCAATATGTTATCGCCATTGTGCTAATATTGTGGTGCTAAGAATTTCTGCACTGAAGGACAAATAGAGCTGTGGAAACCTGAAACCCCATTGTGAGAGATATTTCTACAACAATGGCCGACTGCAAGACGAGATGAGCTTCTCGAGATTACTACATCACCCCTCAAGTCAGTGATGTTCACAATGAACTTTTACCACAAGTATTTCCTTTAGCCACGTGCGTGTGCATTCGTCTGATCATCCAGATTTGAAAATAATTTTATTTACTTTGTTTTTGTGTAAACAGGTGTTATAATGACACTATTGGAACTTACACTATAATGTACTCTTATTTATTTTGTGTAGTATTTTTATTACATTCTCTAACACATATGTACAATATACACAGTAGGTAGAGAAGATATCTTATATCAGCCCAAAAATCGATACCAAGATTTCACCGGAAATATATGTTTTGAGGATATCTGAATCTAAAAATGGCATTTTAGAAAAAGGTCAGTGCATTCGTGAGACTAAGAGAAAGAACACTGAATACAAAACTTGTTTTTTAGGTTTAGTATCTTTCAAGGATGTGACACAAAGTTCCCCACCCCAAGCTACTCTTAACATGGGGAAAATTCGAAAATGTTGTTTTTCTCAAAAAATTGTACGTTAAGTATATATACATGCTAGATAAACTGCATATCACGAATTTTATGGGAATAGCCTCTGAAGACCTCTTCATTCTGTACAGCTTTTATGTAACTTAAATCGTAATTGATAGACGAAAACTCACCACACAAAATGTATAGATCTCATATTTATATCTCACACAATTTATCTTTGTACATTTTTACTTTCTCTAGCCCCGTATGCACAATATACACAGTGAATACAGAAGGTATAGTATTCCGCCCAAAAATTCGGTACCCTCTGAATCTAAAAAAAACGTTTTCAGAAATAGGTCCATGTGTGTGTATGTGTGTATGTCTTTAGATAGCATAGCTCAAAAACAAAAGACGTTAAATACCAAACTTGGTGTTTGAGTTTAGTACCTTCCAGAGATGCAACAGAAGATTTTGAGAAAAATCCCCCAATCTTTACATCGAAAAGGTTTCGAAAATTTTGATCTAATGATTTTGATTAAAAACGGTATATTTAAAATATTTATATTGCTAACAAGATGTATATCTTGAATATTCTGGGAATAGCCTCTAAAGATCTGTTTATTGTAAATGCATTTTGCTGAATTTTCCGTAACTGGAAAACCGTAAAAGATCGACAAAAACTTACCACTCAAATATTGTAGAGCACGTTAAAACACACAATTTGTCATACACGTTTTTTGAGTGGAATTGACCATATCTGAGATATACCGGGAAGTCATCTTTTGTCCCATTTCTCTTTTGTTTTACTCCTGAAAACCTAACACAGCAAAGAAAACCCAATTTCTATTATTTCACATAGCGCTCAGTTTTAGAGGATTCGACTATCGTTTCAACCTAGTGTATTCCCTTATTTCGCTTCTGCTTACAAGGAAACAGTGTTTACCTCAATTAGCATGAGTAAGATAGAATCCTTTCTAAGAATAGTTTGTTTGCGTAACAGGTAGAGAAAGATAAATAAATGGAACACATTGTATTTTTTTTTTCTAGCATGTGTACCTACGTTCATAAAAAGTATTCCATAATGATTAGTTGGTCCCTCTCCCAGTATAACCTGTTCTGTTCCTTCGAATTATTTTACAGACAATAGTTACAAGAATAACTTTCTCCAAAATATAGCCAAACTAACGAATAATAAGGAATAACTGATTATTTTTTATACATAGCCGTGTGAAGGACAGGAGTTGGATAGATTGAGTCAGACTCAAAAATGCAATGCCATAGCCGGTATTTGAACCACGGATCTCCCGATCTCGAGCCGGTTGCTCTGCCACTGAGCTACCATGACAACAACATGCCAGCAGTTATCTATCCACTTCCTGTCCTTCACACGGCTATGTGTAAAAAACAGTTATTCCATAAAATTGACCATAATAGTTAGCCATACTATGAATCCTGGGTTCTAAAGTACTTACAGCATTTTAAGTCACCATTGGGGTTGTCATCTCAAAATAATTTCAGATCACCTTGTGGTTTACCGGGAAACATGTGAGTCAGCTGAAAAATGCAATACTGTGCTAGTATATTGCCATGGTAGTTCAGTGACAGAGCAACGGCTAGAAATCGTGAGATCCTTGGTTCAAATCCCGGCTATGGCATTGAATTTTTCAGTCTGACTGAATAATAACTTAAATTCTATATGTTCTTAGTGGCGGAGTTCCTTACTTCGTTGTACTCAGTCGAAAAAATGCAGCAGAGATTATAGGCGTTGTTTGCCCGCTTCCAGATCTATCGGTAGAGCATTTCTCGAGATATCTTTCACTCAGGGTACGTACATGGTGCAGGGATTTACTTAGTGTAGAGAACAACATTTTCTTTCCTTTGTAACACAGCTCGCATTTATTAAAAGTTTTTCAGCACAGTTTCAAATTTGAAAGATAGGCTTCTTTCTTTTAAAACTGAAAATCGTCTCAAACTTGACGACTCTATTCCCGAAGAAATTTCTCTATTCCCATCGAAAAATTTACGCTTTACTACGTACCTACCTTTGCCTTGCAATATGCTTTCTTTCTGGCTCGAACTGAAAATGTTCCAAACAATGATTTCCTCAAATTCTCCGGAAAATTCAACCATCTCGTCGTAAATTGTAGCAAATCTATTCTCCGACATAATATTACTTCGTAACACAAATTCTTTTATCACGTTAATCTTCCTGTCTGATGAGGAAATGCTATTCCTCAGACTTAGTCTCTCGAGGAGGACCTCCTTCCCCGACGAAGTCAGAAGGAGAAGTGTAAAAACGATAACATTTTTCCTTGCCTACCTGCAAAAATTCTCCGTAGCTAAAACAAGTTATTGACACAAAAGTAAACAGCTCGACGCCATATGAAAATTCGACTGATGAAAACAAAGCCGCAACAAAATTCCATATCTCAAAAAAGTTACCAAGAATTGATACCATAGAAGCACAAAAAGATAGAAAAAACGTAATCTAAAGAAGACTATCAAAAAATACAAATAAAACATGAAATAAATGTGACTGTTGGTCCGCAATGCTAGATCTTGCTTAAGATATTATATAACAACATGAAATAAACAGGTGAACTTTTTATCTTCGTCTGCCAACTCACATAAAAGTTAAACTTGTGCGTTTAACGCAGAGTTAGATGCATATATCGTTCCAAAATAAAATTACCCTTAGATGCTTATATTATAAATGGGTTTTTGTTAGTAATTTGTGAATGTGAATGGTGGATCAGGGTCACAATTTGTTGCAATTGCGTTTTATGTTCACTTGATATGCTTTAGCGTTAAATTGTCATTTTAATATTTATTACTGCTTCTTTGCTTATCAGTAATATTATTTTCTTATTCGTAAGTGGATTATTACTTATTTCTCGCACCTGATAGAGTAGAAAAGGACTTAGGTGTTAAGTTTTGAAAGTACAGAAGTTTTTTTAAGTAATCACAATAATACAGAACTCTTGGAACTTTTTTTAAAAAATCTGATGTGTTCCATTCACAAGACTTCCTCTAAATATCTTACAAATTATTGTTATAAAGCTTTGCTTCTATCTACTTAATGGTAATCAAGATAAACCAGAGCAGAAATGCTTTCCTGTAAGTAGGGGAAAATAAGGGAATACACAGGCTAAAGCGACAGTCAAATCTTTTAAAAGATGGTTGCTTGTGGATGAAATCCATTTTTTTGCATTGCCAGGACTTGACAAGTTTAAAGTATTTTAAAACTGAAATTAATGACAAGGAATTTCTCAAAAATGGTCAACTCCACAGAGATCTACATATTTTGTGCAGTAAGCTCTTGTCTATCTCTTATGGTTTAGTAGTTATGCAAAATCCAGAAAAAATCATTCAGAATAAGGAGGTCTTCAGCGGTCATTCCCAGAAAATTCAAGATATAAGTTTTATTTTGCATGCATATACGGTATTTCAATCAAAATCGTTAGAGCCATTTCTGAGAAAATTAAAAATTTCCAAAATTTTTCCATGTAAAGGGTAGTTTGGGGAGGGGGGATTCTCTTCATAATCTTCGTGTCGCATCCTTGGAAGATAATAAACTTTTATACTAAAATTGGTATTTTACCAACATTTTGTTTTTCAGTTGTGCTCACAACACACGAACCTTTTTTTTTTAATGCTGTTTTCTGGATGCAGGAGGCTCTAAAATCGCTGTTTTTGGTGGAATATAGGTATCTAAGTTTTGGGTGGAATGCAATACCTTCTCTAAACGCTCTTGCATAATACATGTAGAGAAAGTAAAACGGAAATAACAAAACTTTTTCCATTAAAATTGTTTTTCCTGTAGAAAGAATCGTGTTCAAGTTTCACTTGAATACCTTTATAAATGCCGAAATGGGAGGCTTTGTATTGATTAATGTGTTTATTTTTGAGATGAACTATAAATATGATCTTTTCCTAATCACATCGTCACTAGGGACCTCAAATTTCGTATATTGAACTAAACTTTCATATCTAATTTTGGAGCGAAATATACATTTATAGCTGTTTAACTGCCATAATTTAAAGTGTGAGGAAATGACGCTAACAATATACAGGTTTTTAATTAATGGTTGGTTATTTGTAAATGAAAAACGGTCTGAAATGATGTTTCAAGATTTGTAATGCTCCAAGGTTTTAAATTAATTACTGGATTGTACTCGAAGAACCATCACGTTTCATCCCCTTAATTAGAAACAAAATTGTATTCACTTGTGTTGACCATTCTTTCTTCCGCGTTTAATAATACTCTTTCGCTGTCTGTAACTGTCAGCTATCAGTTATAAGTGTCAGCTGATTATAAACTTTGCTTTTCTTTTGGAAAATTTAGATTTCAGAACAAGCAACATGAAATGGACTGGTTATCAATGCTCAGACTATACTTATGCAATTCTTGGGAGAGACATTTTAGTACCTGACATTTTTAAACATGAATTTTACTATAATTTGTATTTGAGAGGGTTAAGATTCTTAAGTCCCACTACTTAATACAACTGTTTTATAAGCTTCCGGAATTACTATTACATGAAGTCGTTGTGGGTTACTAGAGAATAATAATAGTCAAGTCTATCAAGAATTAACCTGTTCATTTTTAGAGAAAAATGTCGTTTGTACCTAAATATAAGTCAACTTAATTTG
Source organism: Hymenopus coronatus (assembly GCA_030762935.1). Classification (NCBI taxonomy): domain Eukaryota; kingdom Metazoa; phylum Arthropoda; class Insecta; order Mantodea; family Hymenopodidae; genus Hymenopus; species Hymenopus coronatus. The sequence goes on along the minus strand of CM060882.1, from coordinate 99,605,023 downwards.
TTTAATATAGGACAGTAATGGTTGTAGTCATTATTGCGTCACATGTAAATATCTGGGGATACCACACTAGTCATATTTTGAATACGTAAATATGTATTTTCAGAATTAAAACATAAGTCTACATTTTTACTTTCTTCATAATATATAGATAGATCAGTTACTGGATATTTTTACTTTCTCTACACGTACTATGTACATAGTGTATAGAGAAGGTACTGCATGCGACCCAAAATTTGATACCAAGATTTCACCGGAAATATATGTTTTGGGTCCTCCTGAATCCAAAAAAAGCTTTTTACAAAAATATCCGCGTGCGTGTACGTGTGCGTGTGCGTGTGCGTGTGTGTGTGTGTGAGGACAGCATTGCTCAAAAACGAAAAGACCGTTGAATACCAAACTTGGTATTTAAGTTTAGTATTTTCAAGAAAATCCCCCCAACCCAAACTAACCTTTATATGGAAAAAGTTTCGAAAATTTTTATTTTCTCAAAAATGCCGCTAACGATTTTTTATTAAAGTCTCTCATACTTAACATATTTACATGCCAAATAAAATGTATATCTTGAATTTTCTGGGAATAGCCTCTGAAGACTACTTTATTCTGGATGAATTTTAGAGATATTAGATTAACTGATAAACCGTAAGAGATGGACAAAAGCGTACCACACAAAAAATGTGGATAACGATAAAACACACGATTTATGCTATATATATATATATATATATATATATATATATATATACTGATTTTGAATCATAATCATCATCATCAACTCTTCATGGATTAGGAGAATTCTCCTGTTCCGGCCTCATATTTCTTCCCAACCTTTAACTGGTCTTCCTATTGTTCTGTAAACTACAGTATTCTATTTATATGACTATAATGGAATGCGAGAATTATCCATTCTTTGTAAATGTCTTTTCCATTTTTCTCTATTTATTTGTATCCTTTCTTTTAAGGAAAATATGTCTAATTCTTTCCTTATGTTTTCATTTCTAATATAATCTTGTCTGGTGCATCCTTTTACTGTTCCAAGATATTTCATTTCTGCCGCTTGTATTTGGCTCCAATCTTTCTTTTTAAGTGTCCATGTCCCCGAACCATATAGTAGAACTCATTTTTGAATATTACTGTTTTTCATTTCAGCTTAAAAAACTTATATTTTTCTCATACAGGAGTTTACCAACTCCTGTCCATACAAACAAAGGAACTTCAGTCACATAGCACCCAGCTTTTGACTATCACTTTAACCTATGGTACTCTCTTATTTCGCTTCTATTTACAAGGAAGCAAGTAATAAGATAATTGCTAATTGCTTTCTCGATTAGCATGAAGTAAATAGAAGCATAAGCTTTTTGACAATTTTTGCAGAGATGTAGAGAACGTTTATGTGAATGAAACACATCAGATTCTTTTCAATTTCATACTGAGATTTCACTGAAAATACAGTTTTAGTATTTCCAGAACCCAAAAAAAAAGAATGCTTATGACAAGATCCGCCCGCATGTGCGTTTGTTGTCTGTGTGTCTGAACACGATAACTCAAAAACTAAAACTCGATTAAACACCAAACTTAATAATTAAATTCATATCAGAGATGCAACACAAACATTTTCAAGAAAAATCCCCCACCTCAAACTATCGCTTACATGGAATAATTATTAAAAGTTTTGATTTTCTCAAAAATACGTTTAAAGATTTTGATTAAAGTAATCTATATTACATATATTTACATGAAAAATAAAATGTATATCGTAAATTCTCTGGAAAGAGCCCCGCAAAGCCTTTGCATAACTGGTAAACAATAAGAGATAGATAAAAACTGTATGTCCAGTAAAATCACACAGTTTATGTCTAATAAATATTTGTTGTGGATCTAACCGTTTCCGAGGTATCTCTTGTTTTTCATCCTCGTCATGAAAACAACGAAATTTCAATAACATCACATAGCGACAGCTTTTAGAAGACTTTACTATTACTTTAGCTTAGTGTATTCCCTTTTTTCTCTTGTAGTTGCAAGAAACTATGTAATAAGACTATTCTTGGTAATGTCTACCACGCATGAAGTAGATAGATGAATACGCTTTTACAAGAATATTTTGTTGTACAATAGGTAGAGAAAGTTGTGAGTGGAACACATCAGACTTTTAGAGAGGGTATTGCACTACACTTAAAAATTTGATATCAATGTTTCACCGTAAATATATGTTTTAGGGTATCCTGTAACCAAAAAAAAGCATTTTTAGAAAAATATTCGCGTGTGTGTGTCCATGTGTCTGTGAACATGATAGTTCAAAAAGCAAAAAGTTGGTAAAATACCAAACTTGGTATTTAAGTTTAATATCTTTTAGGAATGCGACACGAAGATTTTGAGAAAAATCCCCTCGCCCAAAACTACTCTTTACTTGGAAAAATGTTCGAAAATATTAATTTTCTCAATAATGGCTCTAACGATTTTGATTAAAATACAGTTTGTTAAAGATATTTATATGGTAAATAAAATGCATATCTTGAATTTTCTGGAAAATTCTCTAAAGACCTCTTTATTCTAAATACATTTTGTTGAATTTTACGTAACTAGTACAGCTTAAGAGATAGACAAAACCTTTCTGAGATATTCCTTATTATTTGTTTCAGATTTAAAATACATAAACTTTTCTCATGCGTTAAGTTGTAAACTCCTGCCCAGCATAGAAACGTATTTCAACCAAATAACAACCATCGTTTAAAAGATATAGGACTATCGTTTTAGCTAGTGGATTCCCTTATTTCTCTTCTACCTACAAGGGAACAAGTAAATAAAACAATTTCTGCTAATTGTTATGTCTATTATCATGAAGTATATAGAAGAATATGCTTTTTAGCAATATGTTGAATAGATATAGAGAAGTTCATGTGAATTGAACACATCAGATTTTTAACTTTGAGAATGTTAGTATCAATAATAATAAGTTATTAATTACAAAAACTGTAATTCATTGTTTAGAAAACAACTATTTTCCCATGATTACTATTAATATTTTATTGTACGTTATCAACGTGTATTCTTTTTTAGGGGGAGAGGAGGTATCTAGACCTTGTGAGACAAAATCTATCCAAGATAATAAAGACATCAAAGAGATGGATAGGCGTGATGCTCGTATATCCCTTTCCTTATAATTTTACCTGTATCCAAGCATCAAAAAGGGATTGCGAACTATCCTCGGCAAGTTTGATAATGACACACTTCAACCCTATACAATAGACCAACATAACCTCTACCTGGCAGAGAAAACGTTTGTCACTGAGGTTTCTTTGTATGGTTAAACCTTCACTTGATTACACCATTTATAAAAAAAAACATGTGATACTTGTGAAGCATTACAGAAAATCATGTTGTTGTGGATGTATAATGACTGTAATCCGACACCTGCACGACATGGTCGTTATGCTGTAGAAATTCTAACCGCCTGCTAATGGCCGCGTCTGTTAGAAAGCAAACCGCATCATATTATTTGCTCTTTTGTTTTTAGAATCTTCTTTATTTTATAACTACAGCGTCGAATTTCATCCTAGCTTCACTGCTTTATGCGTATATCTCTTTATTTTAAAGGATTTCGTCTCCCTGTGTCCCTAACCACAAAGATATTTATGCTTTTTCTTTTTCCACTATATACATTACAACATTCTATATTGATATTACAAGGAAATACACGTTTTGAGGGCTTATGAATCCAAATTAAAAGTAGTTTAAGATAAGGTAAGTTTGTGTGTGTATTTGTGTGACTGAGAGAAAAATAAGAGAGAGAGATAGAGACAGAAAGAGAGAGAAATATAAAACTTTATATTTAGTTTCAACATCTTTCAAAAATAGGGTTATATATTCGGTTTGTAGTTTTAAATAAGCTAAGTGTGTGTATGTGCGCGCGTGCATTTGTATTACAGAGAAAGAGAGAAATATAAAATATTATATTTAATTTCTATATCTTTCAAAGATAGGATTATGTATTCGGTTTGTAATAGAGGGTTGGAAATAACTCCTAATTAATTAATCTTAACTTCGATTCGTGTGAACAAGTAAACATGGCTAGCCTTGTAATAGATCAGCTACTCGAGTGTGAGAAAACAGCATAAACTGAAACCTCTGGTAAACATAAGAATTGGTATGTTTACATTCGTTATGTTTTTAGTTAATTTTTTTTTCCTCAAAAGTGGATGTAACGATTATGATTAACATACCACACATTTGACATATTGGCGCGAATAAGAAACACCGTACCATAATTTTCTGCCTGTTAATCCCCTTAATTTTGTGCAAATAAGAAATCATAAGAGACGGACAAAACTTGCTGAGGTAAAGCAGTTGAGGCTGTTAAAATACCAAACATCCTATAGGAACGCCCAATTTAATCTCACAAACCCCTCTTGAAGTAAAACGAATTCTTCAGCACCTGGAAACTTTAACAAAATGTGTTTCAAAGAAATTATATGATAATGATGATGATGATGATGATAGAAACTTTATCTAACTTTCAGCTTCCCCTATTTGGGGCTGCCATTGTAGACAAAGCATACTAAACAGTTTTTAGAATATATACATAAAAGAAATGTACTGATCAGGTGTTTCAAAGAATAAATATAATGCATCATTAATATGCTATTCTGGGGCCAGCTTTACTTGTTCTACTCCCGTTAGCATTTGCAACAATGAAAATAAAGCACCAGGCCAGTCTCTAACTTTAGTGAAGTTTCCTGTAACTGCATGAGAATAGTTTTTCAATACAAATAATTAGAACTAGATTACTTATATGACAATTTATTATTGTCATTATTATTAAATCCAATTTAACAATGTTAAATATTGCTAGAAATGATTTAGTTGTGCATTCTCGGCAAATTATGCTGTTAATCAATAAGGTATTATTTAATAAAAACTTAATAATTCGCATGGATGCCCAATATTAACCAATATTAGAGGACGGTGTTGAATGAATGAAACACATTTTTTTGGACATTCGATATATTTTAATGAATAATTTTCACTAAGCTACTTTTACACACTATTAAACTACAAAGATACTCCCAGAAAAATAGCATTTCATAAAGCTAGTTTTTCAACTATTAAACAATGATAGTCCCAGAATTGCCTTTTTGTAAAATAGTATTTAGATAATCCTAACATTAAAATAGGTTATTATGACAGCAATAGTCCCGCAAAATCCCTATTTCTGGCACCTGTGCCAGAAAATGAATTAGTAATTACCATGACAAACAAAACAGTAATGGCATCACCACCACAAAATAGTTTTCTCCAATGTGCCTGTAAGAAAACCTGAAATCTTTTTCTCGAGTGCAGTAACATTCAAACACAAGATTCAATTTATTTTAAAACTAAAACCACCAACAATATGCATTGATTTCTTTGGAATTAATAAACTCTCAACGCTCTCGCATTCGCTCAAAATGTAAAGCCACATAAATACATATTTTCAATAATTTTATATTAGCTTTCATTTTCTTCTAAGTGTTAAAACAAATGAAGTAGCATTTATCTAGCAGCCAGTTTACGTTATACATCTGTGATTCCAGATACTTTATAGTTTTTCATTTGGCGAATTTATTAAATTATTTTTACATATTTGATTGCTAAAATGGCATAAAACGTGTATAGCCTCATTGTAGAACTCACTTTCGCTCACGCGCTAAGCATATAGGATCATTAAATTATACGGTAACCCCTCTTGCGGCCTCTTTCCACTGCACGAGAGATCCGAGAGTCGCCGGGAAAGTGGTGCCAGCAAAAGAGCGCTGGAGTAGTTTACCTCAAATAAATGCTGAAAATATTGACCATCTGCTCTCAAACAGGCAATATAACAGTTAAAGATGTTCTCGCTCATTCACCTAAGCTCAGAAACACAAATTCCAGTGTGATCAACAGAAACTTGGTAAGGACATCATGTATGAAATCATAAGGATTCCTGCTTATAAGCTTAGACGAGTGAGTAAGAGAGAATAGTCTCGCAAATTGTACTGCTCGTATAAGATCAGCAGATCAACATTTCCGTAATTTATCTGAAGATACGTATTTTAGTGCGCCTTTGCCGGCATCGCTTTCCCGGTGACTCTCGGATCTCTCGCGCAGTGGAGAGAGGTCGCGACAGCGGTTATCTTATAATTTAACTATCACAATCAGTCACATTGTTCACTAGTTATATAAATATTATGTACATTGCTTCATATTTATGAGCTAAGTATATCTGTAATGAAAACACCTTAAGCAATATACGTAAATTATAAATATATATGCTTATTTTAATAAATAAGCTAAAGTTGATGTATGTATTAACTAATTTCAATTAGAATAACCCATTGTGTTATTCTTCTAATTATACGTAATATTTATTTCCATCCGTTGTATAAGAACCCCATGTTCAATGGCTTTTACTATTTTAGCGATATTTGCAAGTGTGTGAGTTGTAAAGAAAACCCTAGGTTTTGACGTTAAGCCTGCTTCTTTGTTTAGGTCTTGCTCATCTCCATGAACGAAAACAGCTGTTCACACAGATAAGAGATACGTGGATCTAAAATGCTAAAAAAATTTGCACAGCATTTAAAATGGGGTATTTTATTGTTCAAAATAATTTCCCAGCTGACTGGAGATCACAAGAAGATCTCTAAGAATTTACCTCAATCACAAAAAGATTGACTTATTAGTTGAACTATGAAGCCTTGGACTTATGTGCTTACTACATTGTAAGCCACCATTGGGGTGTGGTAGTTCAAAATAATTTGATATCCGTGTCGTTTACCAAGAAAATCCGTCAGTTGGAACATTTAATGTCGTATCGGCATTTGCCACAGTAGCTCATTGGTTAGAGCAACTGAATGTAAACTAGGAGACCTTTGATTCAAATTCGGGTATGTCATGAATTTTTCAGTCTGGCTCCACCTTTACAGATCTCTAGTTTACCCTCAGTTAGAATGCAATCATAAACCGAAGATGGGTGAATTGATGTTGGATGCGATGGACGAATGTAAGAAATTATAAATATTAGATTTGCCAACAGTATTGACTACCGCAATTAAACGATTATGTAGTACCTTATTCGTAACATTCCAAGTGAATACATCAAACTAAAAAGTTCAGTTTACATGCTGATATGACACATAAAATATTTCCATGCCTTCTGATCCATTCTACAACAATAACACAAAAAGTGTAACAGGACTTTGAGCAGGTTTTCTATCATTCAGAGATTGACATATTTTATTGAATGAACAATATTTAGAAAAGGTGTTGGTTATTTGTTACATAGGTTTTTAACCACCCAAGTTACAATTTAGGAAGTAATACAAACATGAAAAAGAAAGCCACATATAAATTATCTTAAAATAAGTGCTCAAAATATGTAATTTTCTCTTGAACCATATTATAGTAGTGTAACAATTGCTTGTTAGTTTAAACACAACATTATTGTCATATTAAAATTATACCTCTTGAGTCTCAAATAATACGCTTAAATTTATTAATAATATTTTTTATTAAAGTACAAGTATGCATCAACACATTATTGCATCAACGGGGCTATTATAGTTATAGTTATCTCCTATGCATAGCCCTCAAACGAGACGTTCCCCTCTTTCCACTCGGCATTAACCATTAGCAAACAAAAGACTGCCTTGCATGTTGCGAGAGGCAACGTAGTAAAATCCGTATCCTGGAGACACTGCTTGCAAATTGGGAATCGTGTCTCAGTTAAGGTACCAGTAAGCGGAAGACTTGGCAACTTAAACCCAAATTTCAAAGTCATGACTTTGGAAGAAGAGTGCGGCAGGATCACCATGCTCTAAAAATACTTCACAAGTAGGGGAATTGGCTGGCTACTTTCGTTTTATCAGTCTTGCTTATGCGGAACCGGTGGGCGGATCACGCTCATTAAGAAAGTAAACTGCAGAACGAATTCGCCAGTTGAGAACTGCAACTGTTTTAACACACGAAGGGATGTCTGCACACGTGAAATACGGAGTAGTCGGGCCTACTAGTATGGCTCTCGTCATTTCTATGTTAGCACCAATATGGCACAACCATCTATAAAGATACCTCAGCGCACAAAGGAGTTTCAATGCGGCAATGGCTTGATGCATATACTCATCATGATAAAATAATGCTAATCGTTTTGGTGTATTATATGAGGAACAGGTATTAATAATTTAAAAAAAATCAGATGTGTTCCATTCACATAACTTTCTCTACATCTCTGAAACAAATTATTTAAAAAAAACGTATTCTTCCATTTACCTCATGCTAATCGATTATCATTTATGGCCTTATCATTTGCTTCCTTTTAAGTAAAAGGGAAATAAGGCAGTACCCTATGCTAAAACGGTAGCCAAATCTTTTAAAGCTGGTTGCCATGTGGTTCCAATTCGTTCCTTTGCATGGCTAGGAATTTACAAATTTCCGTGTGAGCAAAGTTAAGTATTTTAAACCTGAAACGAATAACAAGAAATATCTCAGAAATGGTCACTCCACGAAAAAAACGTATATGACAAATGTTTGGGTTTTAAGGAGATCTACATTTTTGTGTTGTAAATTTTTGTCTATCTCTTGCGGTCTACTAGTTAGGCAAAATTCAGAAAAAATCATCCAGAATAGAGAGATCATCGGAAGCTATTCCCAGAAAATTCGAGGTATACATTTTAATTTCAATGTAACTATTTTTAATGTACGGTACTTTGATCAAAATCATTAGAACTACTTTTGAGAAAATTAAATTTTGTGAATTTTTTTCATGTAAAGCTTAGTTTAGAGGGGTGGGGGAATTTTCTCAAAATCTTCGTGTCCCATCCCTGGAAGATACTGAACTTAAATACCAAACATTGTGTTTTACCGATTTTTCGTAACCATGTTCACAGACACAGGGACACGGACCTTTTTCTAGAAAACCTTGTATGTTCCAGGCACATCACTTTTTTTAAATCTCTGTAAAACAAAAAGCATTAGCTTTTTAAGATTAATTTGTTGCAGAGATGTAGAGAAAGTAAGTGTAATCTGAATTTTAAAACAATGTAACAAATAAACAAATAATTTTCAAAAAATACTGCTCGAAGTCCAGCTACACTTTTATGCTGTTATTGTAGCACGTTTCACAAGGTATGCTGCTAACATTTCATGTATCATATGACCATGTATTCATGCTGAACTTGGTAGTTTGATGTATTCAATTAATTATTTTATATAGTAGGTTTGTATGACGATCATAACAGTCATCCCGCTAGTATAAACAGTGTCAATATACATTTGGGCAAAAGCTGGTCTCTGGTTGTAATAATCGCTTCTTATGTTGTTTTAACAGTAACGCAAATTCTCATAAGAATTTTTTAAACCATGCTAAGAATTTTTACGCCCAAAAATATTGTATAGATAAATTTGTGTATACTTTCTGCTCCACTTTTTATGCATAATACTTATTTTAAAAAAGATAAAAAAAAAAATACATATTCCACAGCTGAAACAGGTCGAACAGAAAGTAACAAGCCATGATAATAAGAAAATAACAAGACTAGTTAGTTTCTATATTACGTATCGTGAATAGGAGGAGCAATGAGTTCCATTCGAAAACTGATGCACCGGAAACATGTTTTGAGGTGCCTTAAATCCAAAAAAGCGCATTTTTTGATAAAAAATGTTACAGTGTTTGTATGTGTGTCTGTGTGTGTTCGTGAGTGTGTCATTGATCAGAAGCTGAAACTACTAAAAACCAAACTTTATATTTTATTTTGCGAGTCAGTTGAGGAATTTAATGTCGGCATGTTGCCTTGGTTGCTCAGTGGTAGAGCGGCCGGCTAGAGTCCGGGAGTTTCGTAGTTCAAATCCCAGTTATAGCATTGAATTTTTCAGTCAGACGCTACCTATCCAACTCCTGTCCTAAACACGGCTTTTTAAAAAACAAACAAGTAACTTATATTTTAAGTTCAGCATTTTCTAAAACTGAAACACGCAGATTTTCAAGAAAATCCTGGTCCTGAAATTACCCTTTAAAAGAAACATTGTTCGAAAGTTTTGATTTTCTCAAAAATGGCTAACGATTTTGATTAAAATGCCACATATTTAAAATATTTTGATGACAAAAGAAATGCGTACGCTGATTTTTTTGGGAAATACTTCTGAATTCTGGAAGGCTTCTGCACAACTATAAATATAATCATAATACTTAAAATGTGTAGAGCTCATAAAGCACACACTTTATGTATAAGTTACTCTGTAGAGTTACCATTTTCGAGCAATTCCTTGTTATTGGTAAACATTTTACAACAGTTCCTATTTTTCTTGATGGGAGATCGTCTCTCTTTTATATTTCTCTTAACTCTTGTCCATTCAAACTGAACGGAATATCAACATCATAGCAAAGTTTTTAAAGCTTTTACCTAACAATGAGGGGTGAATTGAGTAAAAATAAACAGAGGCCCTTCCTCCCAAAAAAATAATTATTTCACTTCTACAGTAACAACATCATTTCTGTTAATGCTTATGGGAATAAACTTTTGAAGAAAAAATTTTGTAAGAATTGTAGAATAGGTAGAGAAACTATGTTATTATGTAATTGTGAGCAGTTAAAAATAGATAACCTGTAAGAAAGCCTATGAACGATTTCCTTATTTCTAGTGAGGAAAACAGCTTAAATGCCAACATTTGAAGCTGCCCAAACATTGGCGCCAACAAACTCTTCATTTGTGCTATAATTAGCTCATATAAATCATCCGAGGACATTTGGCATGGGACATTAAAACTTACAAGAGCAAGGAAGTAAAGGATAATTTAAATAATAGTTCTGGAGTGCCATTAAGAAACTATGTCGCATTTTCACAGCATCTGCTAAATTAGATAATAGATTATCTGAATGGCTGTCACAAAACCTTAAGGTCTACTTAACATACAAGTTCCCAAAACTACAGGGGAAGGTTTTCCAATAAAATGCTTGATAAACGCACAATTTTATACAGATTATTTGCCTTAAATAAGGGACATCATCTTAATAACTGTGGAGTTTGGAAGAAAAAGTAAATATTCAAAATAATTAGCGGGAAATAGAAAAAAATATGTATTTAGTGGAACAGGTATGAGAATGCATGGTATTAAGCTACCTTTATTTTAAATGTTGTCTTTCATTAAAGTTGCAAATTTGGGTTTCGATTGCAGGTCAATATTACCAATAAAATTCTACGTTTCTTAGTTTGAAATAGGTTGACATGTTGTCAAAAACCCCACCATTCATTTACTGCCTTTCTAATTTTAATAAAATTTACTTGAAGCCTTATACAATAGTACATACTATGAATAACCATCGTAAAACAGAGAATCTACTGTGTGATTTGTTTGTATTTGGAAACTTACGCAATAAATAACAAAACTCACAGTATGCACAAAAATGTCGTAAATTATGTTAATGCGCACCTATACTTTGCCAACGTGAACTGTTGCGGCGGCTTCCTTTTCATACCGAATCCATTGTCACAACATGCGTGCGATCGAGGGCGCACTACACGAGAGCTCAGTAATGTCACACCTGTGTGTACAGATTATTAGATTAGAAAGCATTCTGTAGGTTCGTTTAGGTCAGGAAGCCACTGAACATAGAACTTGTCAAGGGATATACTTGTATACATATGTTTATATACTACGAAAAAACAAATGTATAAAGCTCTGGTGCTAAAAGCATGGGTTACAATAACAGCAGAAGAGACATGTAATTACACCATTTGATTTTGAGGCTAGTACGCCACTGCACTATACTTAATGTGGTCTATAAAAGCAAATGTAATTCCTTTTTTTTTTCGCATTAAAAGAGATAGTATAAAAATTAGTGTTAAAATGTATAAATAAATATAATTTAATTATATGTAACACTGATGTAATGTCAGATGATAGTTTTTTAATTATCAACCTAATAGTTACTATTAGTAATTATATAAAACTAAAACACGATTATTGTATTATGTACTCTCCATAAATATCAACAAATTACAATACATATTTACAAATATGTTATAGAATTTACAATGCAAAAATTTACAATTATGTACTAGAGTGTAAAATATCAAAGCATCAGGCTTTACAGAGTTTGTGTCATTGCTAAATACTAAAAAATTCATATGATGCTTTCGTACAAGTCAAAGTATACATCAGTTTAATGTGAATATAGAATTCACACACACACACACACACACACACAAAATGCAATTGTGACACCAGCGCCTAATTTCATACACCCAAGGTCACGGGTTCAAACCCGGCGGAGGACGATGGATTTTTTCGGGTGTAAAAATCCTTAGCATGGCTTTCTTTGGAAGGGAAGTAATGCCGTTGGTCCCGTGTCGTAGATTTACGGCACGTAAAAGAACCTCAAGCCTGATAGAGAGGCCTCTGAGCAAAATTAAGAGGTCTTTCACGCCCAACGTAGAAAGGGACGCTGAAAACCACAGTAGTTAAAGAACGTCCATAAATAACGCGCCATTTTTTATTTGACACCAGCGCGTAATTTAGTCAGTCGGTCAGTTACTTAGTTCCTGCAGTTCCTAAGTGGAGCACAGGACATCGTTACGATGTTTATTTGATCGAAATTGAATTTATAGTTCTAATTTTGCCGTACTGCGCCATGGTGTCGAGGGATCTGCTCGTTGCCCACAGATGACACAGTAGGACGAAAGCACGACTTGCGAACCCAAAGTGGCTGATTTTTTCCCAGAAGCATTTTTTTTTCAAGGTATGGGGCTCTTTAACTTCAAATAAATATTACACGGGACCACCAGTATTATTGTCCTTCCGAAGGAAGCCATCACTATCCGCCCGGTTTGAACCTACCGACAAGTATATAAATGGAGCTGGGGGCAGCTAGCTCTCTTTTTTTTCCTACTGTGCGACAGAACTTCAATTGGATTTCCCTCTTGGGTTCTCTACGCCTCCTGGGATACCAGGACAGAGTCTACACTGCTGCGGTATCGTTTGGCGTCGAGAAGTCCTCTCTACGACCTTGCATGCTCGTCTGCTGCTCAAGCTCCTACACATATCATGTACCTGTTACACTCACATTTTGTTGTTTTAGTTGCGGGACACAAATCTACACAAAGGTGGAGTCCCGAAGTCTCTGTACTATTCCCCACATTTTTCAGCGTCTGCATGGCCGGCCTTCCAACATAGCAGCAAGTCAATATATCACAACATGCTGACGACGTGTTGTTGTACTGTACAAGCAGAAACCCACACAGAGCTTTCAACTCCATTTCGAGACACCTTCTTCTCCTCCAAGGGTGATGCAAGAGTTGGCGGTTGTACATTAATCCGGAGAAAGTCCGCGCCATTCTCTTCACCAAGCGGCACTTTCCCGCAAACTACTCCACATTCACATACCTCAGAGAAGGATTAAGTAGCATTACCTATTTAGGAGTGAAGCTCGATAAAGGCTTAACTATTGGGGAGCACGTCAGAGACTTGTCACGTCGGGGCACGGGACTACAGCCTCCAAGTACCCGATGCTGAGGTCAACGATGCCTGCGAGATCTCTGACATGTCTACAGATTGTAGTCTGTTGCTTCTGCATGGAGTGCAGAATAGGGGTTTCGGATCATCTATTCTGTACCTCCCTCCTTCCCCGTCAGATTCCTGCAAGAAGCTTCAGGTCTTCCATATGTGGAAAACGAGATTAGTCGCCGGGTTGCAAAATTCTACGACATTTTACCATTCCATCGGAGCGTCCTCGTTCGGTCTGTTGGAGATTATACCTTTATACTTCAAGCGTCACCGACTTCACCATGTGGATACGGGCTTATCCGGTAAAATGCAATAATTCCAAGTATAAGCTTCACTACAGTCCTTCCGAGAGTTCTTGTAATTCAACGTTTAAATAAAAATCCCAAAATAAGTACACATTTTTGTGGAAAACCTTACACCAGCGGTGCACCACGGTTGTTACATCATGACTGGAACCATTTCCTCAATCCTGTTGCCTTCTATAACTCCACAATACCATTTTAACCCACCACCTTGCAAACCCCATACTCCCTTCAGAAGATGATTAAAGTCTAGCGAGGGTAGACACGCAACTAACACACCTTCAGGCACCCCCAGTCAGCCATCGCTCATCATCACACAGTTTAGTTTGGAGAGACATCTCCAAGAGTGCAGCTGAATTATAGAGAGCAGTCATGACGTCTATGAGTGTCAAAACGACAAGAGATAAAATTACAGATACAGGCGCATTGGAATAAATACAATATATTGGAATCAGAATTTGTAGAAACAGAGATTTTGTTATAATTATTTATTCAATTTATAACTATTCTGCCGCTTTTATTGGAACTATTAGTGGACTTAATCCAATTTTTCTTCGTAAAATCCGATCATTTTCATCAAATAATAACATTGGATGAATACTAGCTACTATAATTATAGGATCAAATTATGGTTGATATATTTTCAGATTAAAATCTCTTTTTCTAACACTTGAAACATATTTTGAAAAACTACCTACAGAAAAACATGCCATAAGATATTTTACTGTTTCCCGACTTGCTTTCTTTCCTTTGCGTTGAAATAGATAAGTACAGTGATGCCCACGTTTCCTATAATTTTGTATCATATCCTTATTTTAAAGAAAATGTTTTCTCCATAAAACAAAATTTGAGAAAACTTGAGAGATGTAAATGCTGTAGGTTCTAGAGATAGCTTTCTTGTATGTTTTTCTCCTTACAGTAATGAAAACGCGAGTATTAGGTCTTCAGCCAGGTGGCATTTAATATTGCAGCTTCGAAGAGCAATATTTCTCATTCTTTGCGGTACTTATTTTCCGGAAACATTGCCAATGATTTGAAAACCCTCTTTCAATGTCAAGATTGTCGTTTTCCAAGAGTTTTATTCATTTTTATTTAACTTACTTCCTGCAACAGCTGCAGGTATCCATAGACAAGGGGCATCGTACAAATTTCTTTTAGGCTAATTCGCTAAAGTCATAATAATAAAGAACACATAATGAAAGCATTAACATCTGTATGGATTTATATAAACTTAGCATAAATAGTACTAACAAACTAGCATATTAGTAAAACAAAAATATATGAATTTAAAATGCATCCGTAATTCCTATTCTGTATAATATTTCTTTCTATAGGTTAAGTTTATGAAAGAAATTAACCATAACTGTGCGATTATTTGTCTCGTCTCTTTCATCAGCTCAACCACTGTTATGGACTCCAGAGGTACTTTGTCCTTAAAAATAATGATTGGTTCTTATGTTTCTTTTCTCTTCAGCTTGCTGTTTGTTACACGCATATCTGGCTGTAGGATGAATAAATATCTAAAGATGGGGGCCTGAATACTATAATATCAATCCCAAAAATCCCGTCTTCTTTGAAAATCTATGGTCTTCTCAAAGCCGTGAAATGTTTTTATTGGATTAGAGATGACAGGCCTCACAGCATGATGACGTGAACTACGAAGAAGTTCCCGTGCGGGCAGCTCACAAGAACATAGCCAAGGTTTGAACTCCTTGTGCAATCCCGACAGGAGTAATTGTTCTGTTATCTGCCTGGTACACCACGAACCGCTGACGACCGTCTTAATGATGGCTTCTCTCACTGTAAGTAGACACCTCTGTGCTGGGATGGATTGCTTGGCTGGAGTATGTTGACGGTATGTTCCTTCTGCTCCAGTTAATATCCACTATTTCTCTAGCCTGTCTTACTTTTCGAGTGTCTATAAAGCAGAACAAATAGATTAAGATACATTTAACTTTACCTTCTGGTATGTATATTCAGGTGTTCAAAAATGCAATTCTCAAACTGATGGATATATAAAATAGTCACAAGGAATATATTTTAAGTGACCATGTGCTGAAAACGCATAAGATGGAGTACTGTGTGGGACAGAGAATAACCTGTTTTTCATTACTTTATTATTCTGATTAATATTACATTAAAGTAGAGGTTGAAAATGTCCACCATCAACCACGGTGTAAAACCAGCATCCACGCGTGGAGTATTGTGTTCGTTGGAAAATGCCTAGCATGTTTCTATCTATGTGTCCACTGCAAGTATTCTTGCAACTAATTCCACCTTGCAGTCAACAGGTGTGAAATACATTTGGCTTTTCATGTACTTCAGAGAAAGAAGTTAATGGGTTGAGGTCCTGGTATCTTAGAGACCAGTGCACAGGTCCTCCCAGGCGATTCACCGATTGTCGAAAATATTGGATATTACTTCTCGGACTGGTTCTGAAAAGTGCGCTGGGACCTCATATGATGGGCATATACCTCACCTTACTAAATACGATCCCCATTTCTACAAATGTATACATTAACGCACTCTCCACTGTACGTATGAGCATTTTGAGATTAATTCCAAGGACTTCCTTTTTTTGATAGTGTTTAACCACCGTTTTTACTACATATATCACCGCAGGTGATGCACGATATGAAGATGGAGCACTGGTGGAATTTGATGGTGGGGGAAACCGGAGAACCCTGAGAAAACCCACCCCTGAGCCGCTTTGTCCACCACAAATCAACTCGCCGTAGCCTGGGATCGAATTCGGGCAGCCTAGGAGAGAGGCTAGTGGTCTATCCACAATCTCTGGTAATACACAGTTATCATCTGAAGAACTGAGAACAGAAATTTAGGAGATTTTAGGCACAATTCCTCACTTAGGTATTTTCAGCTATATAGGTGCTAATGAATTAATAAATTATTATAGACGTGTGTGATGTAAGTAATTTACGATTGGAAATGCATGGTCTACTACTAAACATAACGCGGTTATAGGGTGTTAAACAAATTGGTTTAAAATTCAGTTAAGTCGACGTTAAATCAAAGTCAGTCTTTCAAACCGATAGGCTAGTTTAGAAATGCAAATTTTCAGCAATTTATTATTCCCATTCTCAAGATTCCTTGAAACTTCATTAAATCTCGAACAGATCATTTGACAGTAAGACACCCTTCATGGATTACTTCCTTCTTGCGTTATGTAGCCTAATTGCTCCTGTGGCTTAATGTGTAACGCCAAAAGCTGATGAACCGAGGTTTTTTTTTTATTGTCTCATTTATATAGCATCCTTTATCATCTAAGGTCATATCAGAAACAACTCGTTGTCTGTAGGTACTTTACGTTGGGTTTAAATCGTTATATTTTCTTCAAACACACACACACACACACAAACACAAACATTCACTCTCACATACATACTTCCAGAATCTTCGGGGGATGGGGAATAATTCTGGTTAAAGAAAACCTCTCCACCACAGCCGGGGGTCGAACCCGGGACTTCCGGGTCATAGGTTTGTTTGATTTGATTTAAGAAGTGCTGCTAGGTGGGGAGAATCGAATTCGAAAAGAAATACTGCCTATTGTGCGAAGTTAATGTCATAACCATTACACGAAAGATATCCCCTTCAACGACTGTTGTGTTCTAAAATGATATCATCAGCCAGTGGCGAACTTTTTTGGACAGTGTTTAACACCCGCTTTTACTACCTGTGGCACCGCAGGCGATTGACACCGATGATAATGGAATGAAGATGGAGCACCGGTGGAATGCCATGACGGGGGAAACCGGAGAAAAACCGTCCCTGCGCCGCTTTGTCCACCACAAATCCCACATGCGGTCGCTTGGGATCAATATCAGGCCGTCTAGGTGAGATGGGAGTGTTCTAACTCCACGGCGCGGCCCAGAGCTGGACTGATACTTTATATGTATTTGTAATTTCAAAATTTGAGCAGACGCTTTTGTTTAAGACGCCTCCTTATTATTCTCTGAAAATATTTTGGTATAGATCATTAACATCCTCTACATTTAGCCCTGGAACTGAGAAACGCATTAATATGAAAATGGTTTATTAAATGGCAAGGAAGTAAACAAGTTAAAAACCTAAAAATTTCGGATTCTAATGATAAAACTTGAGTAAAGATAAGCATTGCTTATTATTAAACTTGGATATTTCGTCTTAGGTAGAAAATCTGATGATGTTAAACAAGGAAGAGGCAGATACTTTTAATAACGTTTAAAGAAAATTAAACAGTTTAAATGTTCAAGTGAAAGGTTAAGTGGAAGCGTAGATATTAAAAACGCAAAAGACGTGGCCGGTAATAAGAATTAAATTTGTTTCTTTTCTGAGAAACAAGACACACAAGCATAAAGAAGGCTGCCTTCTCTAAAATGTGCTTTGAAAACAAGCTGCTTAATTTCCTTTGACATTTAAATTTATATGGGAACAACCGCATAATATAAATCATAGATACACAAGAGAGGTAATAAATAAAAGCCGAACCTAACTTCGCTGTTCTTTCTCTAACTCTTTCATTAGAACGGGAGATAGTAAAGAAAGCTTCATCATATAACCAATCAGTTTACATTCACAGGCGGCGGCTGACCTACGCATGACAATCTGCAATAATTAGAAATCATTATATGAATATAATTCGGCCGTATCCAAGCTATAAAGAAGAACAGCATCCTTAATTTGAATGATTTGAAACTCATAAGACTTATGTAGTGACTTGCAGTAATACTGTGAATCTATGTTTTAATTTTAAAGTTGCTTATATGTTGAAGCATACTATGAATGAAAACTATTCATTAGTGCACTGTCCATTAAATTAATTCTCCAAATCATTTCGGATATCACTCACATTAATGTATGTAATTCTGTGTGTGAATTGCCAAGGTAAAATGTGTGTAAAATTTTCTTGCTCAGTTATTTTAAACACTTAATTTACTGCAGAGGTTCTGAATATGTCATGTAGGTATTATTTTGAACTAACTTGTTTTAATGAAATTAAATTTATTTGTATAGTGACATTCCGAGAAGCATGTCAGTATGCAAACTTCTAGTGCCAAGATTTTGTTTCCTTTCAATTTCCTTCCAATTTCTTCCTAATAAAATATTTGATACAAGTAAAGTAAATATTAAAATGTGTGTGGTTTCACCAGCAATAAATAAATAAATAAATAAATTTCCGCACCCTTCACAATTTGTGGGAAATATTTTCATATGATTTTGATAAAAAATGTGCTTAGAGTGAGTTCATAGCTTGTATTCAAAAGTGGATTTATGAAGAATTCAAAGGTATTTCTTGATTAGTATCTTGCATAATTGTGGTCAGATGCACAATACATTTAGGTAATTTTCTCTGGCAGAATATTGCTAAAGAAAAGTTTATTTATTGCAGCAAACATTGTTAATAACTGTCTTTGTTGTAGATCTATAGTAGGTTTTCTCTCTCGTCGCTTCGACACGTTGAAAGTTCACTGCTCTCTCAGGCAGCTGCTGCACGCTGAGCGTTCATCCGAAACGGACTTGCGAGGGCTCATTCTTTTCTTTTCATAGATGCCGCTGATATAGCCAGACATTTCGAGAAGTAGAGAACACGCAAGTAAGTGTTCACACACAGGGTCTGGCATTCCAAGGATATTCGGGTACTGCGACCTCTTGCGACAGTAAATAAAACGACCGCACACGAGCAACAATGAGCTACAAACGCTCCATAGTAAATCGCTAACACTCGTGCGGCAATTGTAAGCCAGAAAGGCTTCGGAACATTAAATTAGCAACTTTGAATCATATTGCGATTGCAAATGTAATAAAACAAAGAACACTCTTAATATATGAATTTTACTACCTGAAATAATCATTCATAGCAGTTAGCGCAAATTCTGTATTCTACACAAAAAGTTGGTATTTGCATGTCAATGAAATTATTATTTTGAAGTACCCTGAATTAAAACCTAAGGTATCTTTGGAACAATATCAAGGACCAAGGTTTGGGTGAGTGTTAACAGCAATAACCAAATACAACATATCACATAGCTAAATTGTATTTAATTTAAGTGATACGGTATGAAGATTTTTCAAGAAAACTTTTCAAACAGAAGCTACAGTTTTTTAAATATATGTTTTTTTTTCTTTATATTTTATTTTATCACAATAGTTCTAAGAATGTTAAAGTGGAATAAATTATCATGAGTTTTCTGCTTCGCTGTGAAATTCCCTTGATTACTTTCTCTAGCGCGTAAAACGTACCTACATACACTATTATATGGTAGCTAGAGAAGGCATTGTATTCAACCCAAAATTCGACATAGCGATTTAACTGGAAATACATGTTTTTATGTTTTGTGTGTTTGGTGGGGGGGCGAGACACACCATAGCACAAAAGACCGTTAAATACGAAAATTAATATTTATGTTTAGCATCTTCCAAGGTTGCGACATGAAGATTTTGAAGAAAATCCCCCCTCCTTCGCCAAACTACCCTTTACATGGAAATGTTTTTGAACATTTTGTTTTTCTCCAAAACGGCTCTAATGATTTTGAATAAAATGTCTTATATTAAAGATATTTACATAACTAATGAAATGTGTATTTTGAATTTCTGGGAATAACCCCTGAGGACAGAATAAGAGTTTTAGTAATATGTTACAGAGATATAGAGAAAGTCATGTGAATGTAGCACATCAGTATTTTTACTTTTCCTTCACGTACTATGTAGATAGTGTATAGAGAAGGTATTATATTCCACCCAGAAATTCGGTACTTAGATTTCACCGGAAATAGACCTTTTATGGTCCCCTGTATCCAAAAAAGTATTTTCAGAAAACGGTCCGTGTGTGTCCGTATGTCTGTGAATACGATAACTCAAAAACGAAAAGTCAGTAAAACAACAAACTTGGTATTTAAGTTTTAGTATCCTTCAAGGATGTGACACGAAGATTTTGAGAAAAATCCACCCATCCCCAACTACCCTTTATATGGAAAATGTTTCGAAAATTTTGATTTTCTCAAAAATAGCTGTAAAGATTTTTATTAAAATATCGTATACTTTAGATATTAGCATCATAAAGTAATATTTTTAATCTCGAATTTTCTGGAAATAGCATACAAAGACCTCTTTATTCTGGATCAATTTTGCTGAATTTTGTGTAACTGGTAAACCGTAAGAGACAGAAAAAAACTTACCACACAAAAATGGGTAGATCTCCTTAAAACACAGAATTTGCCATATGTCTTTGACAGAACTAACGTTTCATTACTTATTATTGGTTTCACCTTTAAAATATTTAGTTTTCTCAAACGAAACCATACAAAGCGAGCCAAACCTCAATTGTTTTTCATAGCGACGAGCTTTTAAAGGATTTGATTCGTTTAGACTAATGTTTTCCCTTATTTACCTTCTACTTAAAAGAAACAAGTAATAAGACCAACTATGCTAATAATTATCTCGATTAGCCTGATATGAATAAAAGAATAATCTTTTGTAAGAGCAGTTTCTGTTTAGCATAGCTAGAGAAAGTCAAGCGAATGCTTTACATAAGATTTTTCACCCTCAAATGTTTCGATAAGCATGTGATTCATTTTAAATATGCAGGTAGATATTTATGTGACAATAAATATTTTAGGTGCTGGTTGCTTTTATTGAAGCGTAATGTACAAGTAAGTCACGTGACCACCGCATTACCTTAACCTTCATATAGCAATTTGCCCTACCGCGTACAGGAAATTCTCTCCCTAAAGAATTTTGCAGGAAATTCACAAAGTGTGAAACAAATGATTTCCATTTAATTAGTTCTTTTCAGAATGTTTCTTCATTTACATAACCAGAAAATGAGTATTAAATAACTCAGAAAGGAATTTATGACCATCGACATAATCTTAATTTAGCATTTGTATGAGAAACCATTTCAATGCGGAAAAAAAAAATCCTTTTTTAAATTTATTTTTGGTATGTCCTCAGTTCTGCTATTCAGCATTAAATACTCTAACATTTGTGTTTGACAATGTTGGTTCTGCTAATATAAAGAAATTATAATTTAACTTTACAAATAAATATTATAGTTGAATGAATGTATGAGGTAAATATAGTATTGTAAGAAAAACTCTTCTTCTACTTTAACAAAAATATCTTAATTTCACAAACTGATTACAATCTGCTCACAAATAACTGTCCTTCGTAACAATTCAGCCGTATAGTCTCTTTTTGACGTTCGTTGCGGCGCCGATGCAGCTCGCTACGAAATTCTCGTCAAGCTCACTCAACTGTTGCGCACGGTGCATTCATAGTGAAACTGCGCACATGGCAGGGCTTCGTTGCTCCTTTTTATACGTGTTGTTCACGTCATTGGAAATTTCCAGAAGCCACTCCACATGCAGTATAGTGCCGGTATTCAAAAACTCATTCAGATTTCAATGTTAAGGAACTTTCCAAAAGAACAGGAGTCCACTCGCGTATAACATTCACAGCCCCGATGTCAAAAGAACTTGCCGCCGCACAGGTATTCACAAACGCACGTATGTAAAAACGGATGACAACAATTAACAATTGCTTACAAAGCAAGCCGTACACAGATGTTCGGCTATTACAGCCGCACGTCATAGTCGCAGTATCAATGACAATAATAAAATAATAAGTGAATAATTATAATTGTTAACAGTAGCCTTTTGTACCACTTTATAAGAAACTTTGTAGTTATCTTCTTTTCAGCCTTATAAGTGGAAAAACAAAAGATGCTAATGCTTAAAATTATAATTCAAGCTGGAAGAAGCAGGAGTTATTTGGGGCTAGATCTTAGCTCCACTATTAATTTAATTTCTTCCCCAGTAGGTTTAAGCAAGTACAGTACATTTCAGTATAAAGAAAGACATAGAATAACTGAAGAAAGGCTGATAGGCAAAGGTTCTAGCAGAGCATAATCTAAGAGACTATAATATTTGTGATTTAACGTAAATAATACTCCCAATCTTCTAAAACCCCGTGTAAAGATCAGAAATTAGAAAAATTATACCAATACTAATACCAATATCCCTTAACTAAAGCAGGCTTTATATGAGTATAAAACTTAATATTTTGTGCTCGAACAAAGCCTATGTAATTGAGTTCAAATAACGCGGCTGTAACAATAATAATTGTTTTATATTCCCTCGGAATGCCCATTCAAAATTAGCACATTAATGGCAACTGTTGTAGCTATCGTTTACAAAAATTAAAAAAATCAGAAGCTTTATTTGTCTCGTTTTAAAATAAATGTTTATGTATATGTGATTTTTTTCACAAATGACATTTACGTGCTCTGGGAAATTTATTTGCCTTCGTTTTATGGCTACAATACTACTGAAACCTTTCATATTTACCAAATATTGTTAGATATATGTGGTATGATTTTATAAAATATAAGGGATGACAATTTAAAATGATCGACATATTAATTAATCAGGAATAGCACTGGTGCTATTTGCGTATGTATTCTCGTACACGTATTTTAAAATTATTATGCATATTACTCTAACAGCTGCATATCTCTCTAGGTCATTCTAGCGATGTAATGTCACATATACTAGTCTTCCTTATTCTGTTGCTCCGCGGTAACGCACAAAGATCGCATTCAGGAGATCCAGGCTTCGATTTCCGGGACCATGGAGATGTTTGTTACTTAGCACGATTCTCCTTTCCCCCATTTGCTCTGATTTCTCTTTCATGTTGTGGGTGTGGTTACAGGTTCTGAAGCATCGGTGGTGCTAGGAAGATGGCGTGGTTTGCGCTTTCGGAAGATTTCTCCCAGTGGATGTCAGTGTATAAATCAGGAAATTTAAAATCAAACACTGGACACCAAGACAAGTGCCTCAGGCATTTCATCTGGCAGTGGCATTTCTGGAGATTATGGATTAGATTCCCGCGGCCATGTTTTTTTCGGGGGTTTTCCTGGATCACCAAGGGAGTGATTTCTTCATCCGCCTGAACTTTTTGTCCCTTCATTTCATTTCATTCCAACCAGTCTTCTTCAGGGTGGTAAGTGTCGGCGAAAGTGTGATGGTGGCACCTTTCCGTGGATGTGAATGCGCTTTAGAAATACAGTTCTTGGCAGCAGAACGGTACTAGGGTCGTCGAAGTGTTCGGTCATGCCCAAGTTCTGGGTTTAGAGCGTTCCTCGCGTTGAGATAAAGAACTGCTTGGATTATGTTAGGAACCCATCACTGTGACTCTTTCCCCGCGGTCGGTTTTGGTCGCCCGTTGGGTACACTCATGTCAATCTATTCTCCTGGGGTCTGACGTACACTCAAATATATTAACAATAGTCTGGAAATACTTATCGTACGACGAGGTCTTTTCGCTGACCTCGTCCATGTCTGTCAATGTTTGCTTTGCTCTTAAAAGCGTATTGGAGAGGTTACGTTCCGAAGGGATATGAAACGTAACTTGCAGCAATTGAAATTCTGAGTTGCGAACTGGTGATCCCTAAACTTTCTGGTATGATTATAACCCACCCGTCTCACCAGGTGCGCTTTATATTGAAGTTCCAATGTTAAAGTAATTTGCGCACCTGGTGGACAAATTTAACAACTGCATATACTGTTCTGACTGACCGTCGGTCGGTGTGAGGAATGAAGATGTGGATTGCCCAATCAGTTTTGGCTTTTTTCTTACTCGCGTGGCATGTTGAACCAAAATAGCAAAATCAGCAAAATCAACGGTGTATTTTTATTGTCTTTGAGTTTACAATAAGCCTATGGTAGCTGCAGTATGGAATCCGCTCCGGAATGCACCAGCGAACCTACTCCTCATAGCATCGGACCAACCCGCGTGGTTAAACCCACATCCACTACATTTTTGAGATGAACTCGCCTTATGTGCGTTAAATGTGCACACAAAAATACGATTTTGTGGTGTTAAATGTTCAATTAACCAGTAAATTGAGACTGTAAGTTTTAAACCAGTATAATGGTCAATGCGAGTGTGGTACTTGATTGCAGTTTCTTGAAAAGCAGAAGCTAAAAACAGGAAAAGAAAATGTTTCAATAAACAGGTCAATGTACTCATTTAAGAGAGTTTTCGTTGGTACATTTAGTGAAATATGTTACACATTATCAACAGAACGATTCTGTATTGTTTGTTAATTTTGAATGACCCGGAAGTAATTGTTTTAATAATGCTTCAATAATGTAATGCCAACTTCCAGAACCAGACGTTCCTGGTACTTGAAAATTAATTGGAAACCAGGATAATGCGTTAAATATTTCAATACAATAAAAAAATTAAGTAAGCAAATGTAAAGATAAGGATAATACCCCAATTATGTGTCTTACTATTGTTGATATGTGTTTGAAAGTACATTTAGAGGATTCAGGAAATAGAACTATAGGTTATGCAGACTGGACAATAAAATGCAATAGTAATTTTCGCAATATTCCTCGACCGAAAATTTTGATTAATATCACAAATTCTACTAAAGCTTTAACCCAATGTTGTAATATATAATACACCCTTTTGTTATATTAGCAGTAGATAGTTTTAGACCAAGCCATCAGAACAAAATTAAGTTATGACTTTGCCGCGATGTTTTCTGCAATAATACCAGTTAATCAACAATATCTTCTAACAGGGCAAAAAATGTGATTGTATTAAATATTCCTTCAATTAGAGATCTCTCCCCTTCCATTGTCATTTTTTTTTTTATTTCTAAAACTTGGAAAAACAATTTGACAGATGAATATGGTAGTGTGTAGTGCCACAAGATGGTGGCTGAGCGCAAGACTTGCTTCAGCAAAACACTAGCATTTCCATTCTGCGGTTAAGCCCTAGTAAGGGCAAGTAAACGACCAACACCAGAACCGTCTCTCCAAAGTGCCTTGCTTCTAGGGTAGCTGCTTGCCCTCTCGAGAATGCTCTCTAATGGGAAGCGATTGTTCTAAATGGAAATATTAGGGACTACTTCGCGCCTCCGTGGGCCTGCTTGCCTCCGTCGTTTCACCTCATCCATGCCTCCCGGGATACAGCCACAATCGATCTATCTTACAGCGTAGTGACTAGGTGTTTCCCTCCGTTTCAATATCCCACACTCCATCCGAACCAGAAAATTCTGATGTGTTCCATTCACATGACTTCCTCTACATCTCTGCAATAGATTATTGTTAAAAAGTGTATACTCCTATTTACATCCTATTAATTGAGAAAAATAGCAGAAATAATCTTATTACATGCTTCCATGCAAGTAGAAGCGAAATAAGGGAGTACTATAGGTTAAAGTGATATTCAAAAGCTGGTGGCTATGTGACTGAAGTTCCTTTGTTTGTATGGATGGAGTTGACAAATTCCTGCATGAGAAAAGTATAAGTTTCCCAAATCTGAAACAAAAACAAGGAATACCTCAAAAGCGACATCTCCACGAAAAAAATGTATATAACATAAATTGTGTATTTTAACATGCTCTACATTTTTTGGGTTTAAAGTTTTTTTTCCATCTCTTACGGTTTAGTAGTTATCCAAATTCCGTAAAATTTGCCCAGAATAAAGTAGTCTCCATGTAATGGGTAGTTGTGGGTGGGGGGATTTCTTCTCAAAATCTTCGTGTCGTATCCTTGGATGATACTAAACTTAAATACCAAGTTTGGTATTTTACTGACTTTTCGTTTTTGAGTTATCGTGTTCTCGGACGCACGGACGCACACACACATTCTGAAAATTCTTTTTTTTTTGATAAAGGGAACCCTAAAACATATATTTCCGGTGAAATCTCTGTATCGAATTTTTGGGTGGTGTGCAATACCTTCTCTAAACACTTTGTACATAGTACGTATAGAGAAAGTAGAAATAGACAGAGATTACTTATATTTCTCTTCACCGTGTAACTAGTGTGATGCAGCAGAACATCTGTGATCTCTCAGTAGAGATAAGATAAGGTATGGAAGAGCAGAATGCCTCCCAGTTTTTGCGATTGTGTATGCACAAAATACAATTTGCGTTTTCCCTAATCTTACTTTCCCTTACAGTATTTTCCAGAGCATGGTAACCCTCGGCGTGACTTTGAAGTTTTGGTTCAGGTGGTTTGCGGTTGGAAACAACCCTCGTGGTTGCCAAGTCTTCCACTTACTAGTCCCCTAACTGAGGCGCGAATCTCGACTTGCAAGCAGAGTCTTGGAGTCTCCAGCAAACAGAGATTTTACTAGCTGTCTCTTACTCCTAATGCATCCTTTTATTCTGTTTACTAATTGTTATTGCTCAGTGGAAGTGGGGAGCGGTCCCGTTTGAAGGCCATTATGCTTTGGTGAAAACTTTGCCTCACCTGCCTTGCAATTTTCAACGTTTTGCTCCCTCTATTCAAGGAGCAAGAGATGCCCGCTATCTGTCCATGCGGAGAATTAATGACTTGACACGATGCGTGAACTACTGTCACTCATTTTACCCCAGAACCAGTTGAAAAATTCAGTCCAACAGCCGGGATCTAAACATTATTCTCCCATTCTCTGTGCGGTTGCTCTCATCATTGTGCTACTGTGGCAACATACTGGTATGACATTCAGTCCTCCAACTGATTCGTATCTTTTACCATGTCAACCAACCGGTGTGTCTCTTAACTTCAGAGTACCCCATAAGTATTTAGTATCCGTGTAATACATGGTTATAATAGCTCTATGGCACGACAGCTCACCCAGCCGCTGCGTCCCCCATCTCGGTCCACTACAGACGTCATGGATGGGTTGAGACGTGTTCAGCGCCTCGAGCCCCCGGCCGGTTAATGCGGTCCTCATGACCTAGAGCCGCTACTTCTCCATCTTGTAGATCCTCAAATGGCCCCTCAGGGACCTTACGAGGCTGAGTGCACCCCGGGCTAGGTCTTCCAACGGGGGAAAATCCCCACGCCGGTACTGGGGATCGAACCCAGGTCTTCCGCTTGGAATACATGGTTATACCTCCTATTTATTGGTAATGTTGCTATGTACATTAACGTATAGTTGATATGACTGTGAATATTATCTGTGTACTAAGTATTTACGATATTTAAGTCGCACTTAAGGTAATTTCTGAATTATATGACATACCAGTAGGTTGAACGAGAAAATTAAATGTCATACCTGAATGTTATAGAGTTCAATGGAGAGCCATGTTCAGATCCCGGGTGACGCATTGAATTTTTCAACTGGTTCTAACGGTACACATAGTCTTGAAAGGGCGTTAATTTAAGAACATTACCAATATAATATGTCACTCATGTCAACTTGTAATGCAGTTTAGCTTCACAATATAAATCTAGCTAAATGTATTTCTTCTTCCTCTGTCACGAAGACTTCAATTCTTACATTTCACTTGTTTCCTGAGTCATCTGATTGATCATCTTCCAGGCTTGGCTTCATTCGTTCTTCTTCTAGAATTCTTTGCAACGCCTTGTCCATTTCTACTTTGTCAATTAAGTCCATGAAAACTTAAGCCCCATTTATTTTCTTGTTACTCTTATTCTTTAAGATTCTTTCTCCCTTTAGTTTAACAAGCAATCTCATTTCCAATGCTTGAAGCTTAGTATAAATTATCCATCACTCACATCCACACAGAATAAGTATAACCGTATTAAAATCAAATCTTAAATTAGTCTCATGTTTTGCTATATTATTAATATTTTAAATTGTGGAAATAGAAAAGACCCATAGATTTAGAGTGGCCAGTCACCAGGGACCAAACTCGTGACCTCCTGAATGCAGTTCGCGCGCTTTACCGCGGTGCCAACACTCTTGATAAATAAAACGATAAATGCGTGTGAGTGTGTTTTCTCAGTATTTTCAAAAACTTTGCAGCCTAAATGCCCACATTCCAACTGTAAATTCAGGATGCAAAGTTACTACGTTAACTTTGGAGAATTCATTTGAAGTTCTCAGTCTATAACCTTCACTCATTTCACGGTTACTGAGTTACATAAAGGAACCAGTTCTGCTAAGCGAATAATATTTCCAGTGAGAAACTGGAGAAATTCCAAGGCTGTTGCAGAAAACTGCTACGGGTAGCGTCGGGGAAAGAATGCTGCATTGCAAATAAAAACAGTCCGCCTTATTCACAACAGTTGTTTTGTTTAATCAACCAAGTGATGCTTTTGTTTCTTTTCTACAGATATCTAAAACAACAGCTGGCTTATCCAGTGTTACACGGTTAGCTTTCTAAACTGGAATCATTTAGTGAATTTAATTTAACTAACCAAATTCTATTTTAAAACAAATTTAGTGTTCTGCATATAACTTCCTCCCCATATGTTGCAACGAACTATTCTAAAAAAGTTTATTTTTCTCTCTAATTAAGGTAGAAGGTAGAAAGGAGATAAGGGAACGTACTACACATTATTAAACCTAGTCCGTGATACAATTGAAACTCCCTTCTCTTTGCATGGCCAGGATGTAAAACAAAAAATAACGATTTCCATTTTGAAATCGTCTCAAGTATAGGAAATTTTAAAACCAATAATAAAGAATATCTCGGGAACAATGAACTTCACAAAAATTTTTGGGACAAAGTTGTTTGTTTTAACGAGGTCCACATTTTGTGCAGTAAGATTCTTTTTTTTTTTTATCTTAGGGTTTATCGGTTATACAAAAGTTCTCGGAGTGAAGAGGCTTTCAGAACCTTTTACCAGAGAATTAAAATTATACATTTTAATTTATATGTAAAAATATTTAATATATGGCGTTTTAATCAGTCCTTAGAAAATTTTAGAGAAAATTAGACATTGTTAAAAGTTCCATGTAAATTGTAAGTTGGGAGGGCGCAGGGTTCTGAAAATGTTTATGTCATATTCTTGGAAGATGAAGTTAAATGCCAAGTGCCAAGTAACTTTCATCTATTGCAATCTCAGCAAAAAGTCAAAATCTCCTTTGATAATTTCAACGCGTTCACATTGTTATATATAGGTATTTTAAACTCATTCTAATCTTTAAATGTATGAAGTATTGAAAAAGGAAGTCTATATATCATATTCTTCAGATAGATTAAAGCTTTTCAATTGTTAAATTATGTTAAATTGCTTGTTCATATAAGTTTTGTTCTTGATAATATTAATGTAGATGTATAATACTTTAAAATTTGAAAAGAAAATGACAATACATAAGATCCGATTTTCTGGTGTATTATAAACCCTGATGCGCAAGCATTATTTTACCACTCCGACTAAACAGCCAAAATAAACAATGCTATAATGGACAGGTAATGGTAGATGCACATTTTGAATCAGCCATTAGAGGTAATTATCCTAATAACTCTAAATATAGCCTACGCTAACATGAATCTAAATGATAAATGAGGTTTCCCAAAATAATGCACGATGAACTCTGGGGAAATATTTTATCTATAATGTAGCTAAAACATTAGAGGGACCATTAGAGACTGTTATCGAAATATACTTAGGAAAAAAAAAGTCTTTCCAATAAAGTGAAATACTTTCTACCGTTTCCAGTGTTCCCCGTGGTCCCTTTTGAACCCTTTGGATTTAACGTAATGTGTTTTAGTCAGCATCATTCTGCTGTTTCTTTATCTTAGCTCAGCCCACACTCATTTAATTTTCATTCAAACGTATCAAATTTCCTAAGCTGCTGCTTATCTATTACTGTTTTAACTGCACTGACTTTTCTCGACATTATCTACGGCCTAGAATCAAGACATAAGCCGGGGTCAAGAAAATATTTGTATCATTTTATGGGTATTGGTAAGTTCCTTTTCATGGGTGTACAATGCCTTACAACATGTATTCTTTGAAAAGTTATATATCCTGCACGAAAGAATTGTCTGAAAGATCGTGATTCTCGATGATGGTCTCTGGACCTATTTTGTCGTCAGCATTTTAACCTTCTGTTATTGTGTGTACCAGGTCTCTTATAAAATTAGTTTATTATCCTTCACATCGTTTGCGTAAATGACGCTCATTCCTCACGATCGTCGTATATTCAGTTTTTACTTTCTCTACACGCACTATGTACAGTGTATAGAGAAGGTATTGCACTCCACCAAAAAATTCGATACCGCGATTCCACCGGAAATATATGTTTTAGGGTCCCTTCATTCAAAAAATGTATTTTCAGAAAAAGGTCCGTGTGTGTCCGTTTGTCTGTGAACACGATAACTCAAAAACGAAAAGTCGGTAAAATACCAAACTTGGTATTTAAGTTTAATGTCTTTCAGGGATGCGACACGAAGATTTTGAGAAAAGTCCCCCCATCCCCAAATACCCTTTATATGGAACTTTTTTCGAAAATTTTGATTTTTTAAAAATGGCTCTAACGATATTGATTAAAATATGGTATATTAAAGATATTTACCCGACAAATAAAATTTAATTTTCTGCGAATAGCCTCTGAAGATTACTTTATTCTGGGTCAATTTTACGGAATTTTGCATAACTGCTAAACTTATCACACAAAAATACAGAGCACATTAAAACACACACTTTATGTTGTATAGATATATAGTTGATCGTTTTTGAAATATTCCTTATTTTTGGATTCAGCTTTGAAAAACTTGACTTTTCTCACACAGGATTTTGTGAACTCCTGTCCATATAAACAAAGGAACTTCAATCGCATAGTAACCAGCTTTTGACTATCATTTTAACCTATGGTATTCCCTTATTTCGCTTTTACTTAAAGGTAACAAGCAATAAGTCTATTTGTGCTAATTTTTTCTCAATTAGCATAAAGTAAATAGAAGCATAAGCTTTTTAACAATAATTTGTTGCAGAGATGTAGAGAAAGTCATATGAATGTAACACATCAGATTTTTAATTTCTGTACTTCCTATATAGTACATTGGTAGAAAAGATATTGCATCCAGATTCACTGGATGTATACGTCCTCCGAATAAAAAAAAAAGTAGAAATAGGTGTGTGTGTGTGTGTGTGTGTGTGTGTGTGTGTGTGTTTGCGTTTACGCACACCGTGTGTATCCGAACAGTATAACACGAAAAGAAAAGTTGTTTAAATATAAAACTTGATATTTAAGTTCAGCATCTTCTACGAGTGCGACAAAAACATTTTCAAAAAAATGTACCACCTTCAACTATCTTTCACATGGAAAATGCTCGGAAATAATTTTATAAATAATTTGATGTGTTCCATTCCCATTCCTTTCTCTACACCTCTGCAACAAAATATTGTTAAAAAGCTTAAGCTTATTTTTGCTTCATGCTAATCGAGAAAAACATGGCAAAAATCGTCTTATTATTTGCTTCCTTGTAAGTAGAAGGGAAATAAGGGAATACCATAGGCTAAATTGAGTTTGGCCGGGTCAAAACCGGGTTTCTATATGATTGAAGTTCCTTTGTTTGTATTGACAGGAGTTGACAAATTCCCGTATGAGAAAAGTTTACGTATTTTAAAGCTGAAACAAATAATAAGGAATATTCCAGAATAAAGATGACTTCAGAGGACATTCCCTAAACAATTCAAGATATACACTTTATTTGTCAAGAAAATATGTTTAATAAACGATACTTTAATCAAAATTGTTAGAGCTATTTTTCACAGTATTTTCGTTTCTGAGCTATGCTCTCCATACACGCATACACACACACACACACACACACCACACACAAGGACCTTTTCTAAAAATGCTTGTTTTGAATTCAGGGAGATCCAAAACATGCTGGTGGAATATCGGTATCGAAAATTTGGGTTCAATACAATACCTTCTCTATACACTATGTACTTAGTAACTACATACCTGTAGAGAAAGTAAGAATACAAAAAGGTGTGTGTGTATGCGCGTCCGTGTGTATCCGAACAGGATAACTCTAAACTAAAGGTTGTTTACATACCAAACTTGATATTTAGGTTCAGCATCTTCCACGAGAGCGCCAAGAAGATTTTCACCACCCCCAACTACCTTTTACATGGAAAAATGTTCGAAAATCATTTTATAAAAAGTGGATTTAAATATGTTGATTGAATAGATATATAACACATATAGTAAAATATATATCTGTAATTTCCTGGGAATAGCCTTTGAAATCTTAAACATTTCAAATGATAATTACATAAATGGTAAACAGTAAAAGGTAGGCAAAATTTTAGTTCATTAAACGTGTATAAATCACAGTATACCTATGTCAAATACGTTATTGGGTGAATATAACCATATTCGATATATGCTTGTTAGTATTTTTCAGTTTTGCAATACTTAACTCTTATTCAAGTGGGAGGTTATAAATCATTATATATCGATCGGTTTTTAAAATATTTGATAGAAGAAGAGAAAGATAGAGAAAGTTATATGAATGTACCATTTATGTTTTTATTTTTGGAGAGGTATGACTTTCTTCTGCTCCAATGATATTGCAGACTATTGCTTAATTGCATACATCTTTAGTCTTTTACCAATTTACTTCCAGTAGAGCTCTCTCTGCATTTACTTAGCTTAAATATACGTTCATACCCTGTTGCTCCTTTATCGCAAAATAAAATCTCCTCTCATGAAGTGTATCGCCGAGGCGGAGATGTGACCTCAGAAGAGCAAGTATATTCCCTATTCAAAGAAGACATAAAACGTGGGGACTCGAATAAAAATCTAGGGTGGTGGTTGAACATCAAATTTGAATTTATATTGCAGTTCCCTCGGTGGTTAACCCATACCGCTCTGGTTAATACTCCTACGGCAACATATTGACAGCAGTGAATTCAGATGATAACACTGACCCAGTTCTTTCAGCTCATCCTTTATTCTTTTATAGCCTACTTGTAGATTCTATGTTATTGTGCGATTGTAAATTTCTTTCATATTTCTTAGGTTTGGATAATACAAACCCATGGTTTAGCGATCTGTAAATCTGTAATTTATCCTTCAATATTAATTACACTGTTTATTAACTTTCTCAGTTAAGTATACACAGAAATTTAATATACTATTTACTTGTATTTTATTTCTAATAATTATTCAATCTTCAACTATAATCAGTGGTGGTAGGGGTCTCGTTTAATATCTTGGTATTTTATGATGAACATTGAAAGGTATTCTGTTAGAAGTTACTTCTAATTAATATTACTTTATTCCTCCAATACTGCCTTTAAACTTATAAGTATTACTTTCATTGTCCCCATTATATTAATTTTATTCAATGCGTTAAATTATTCACAATGTTGTGATCTATAAGATATAGACTTACTCCTTAGATCAGGCTGTTCCCGCTTGAGCGCGTGTTAAAGCAGCACCGAGTAACCTGCGACTCAAATGTGCGAAGCTTCAGCATTCAATACAGCCCTGCATTGAGGGCACTTTTTTTTTTCTTACACATATATTGATCTTCAGGCGGAACCTAATTGGCAATCAGGGTAGAAATAATAACTCGGAAGAACAGAATCACACCACTAATACTCTTCTCCAAAGCGGGGCTCTAACCTGTGATCCTCTGCACCACGAAGTACATAGCCTAGGCACTTTAGCGAGCGCGGCCATAGTGACCGGCGAATCAGGTGTTGGAACTGAACTGGCAGGATGCAGTGATAAATTGTGGTATGACCTTTGCCCAGTGATGTATTGGATACCATGCTCTCGTTCTAGCTCTGCTCAGAGTTCTGTAGCTGAGTACGTACGTACAACCTTACTCAGACGAGTTCATTTGGAACATGCTACATGAGGGGTCACATTTTGGGGATAATGGGGAAATAAATGAAAAACAGCTATGCATTTATTGCTTAAAAATAAACGTTTGAATGCAAAAACGTGATGCATATTCTACATCGTGATTGTATATTTTTCCGTATCTAACAGCAAGTTCTATCCAGACCTTCTCCTAATGAATTACTGTAGACAAAGTCCAAGCAAAACAAGATGAACGAATGAGCAATTTATATTCAGTGCGAAATAAAAGTAGGTCATCAATAGCTTCACTTATTAACTTGTACTCAGTGCTATTGTTATTAGCGGCCCAGCGATATTCTGCGCAACAATGATCCCCATTGTTGTTCATCGCTGATGCCATGACTAAAGATAGGAAAACTAATAAATTTATTGTTCTAAGTCACTACTTATAATAGGGCAAGTATCTCTCTGTAGATTTTCGCATATGGCAAAAAACAAACAAAAACAAAAAAACTCGTATTTGACTTTATATTTGAAAAATTTTCATATTTTATGCAGGGCGTTTATTTCAAAATATTTTTAAAATTTATTGTATTATTGATTTTAAAATAATTAAGTTAGCAATAATCCGGGCTTTCCAAATATTTTTTCCCGAAATTTTCTTTGAAATACAATTAGAAAACACACTTTTCAGTAAACACATCTGGGGAAAAACCGTAGGTACAGTTGTAAAAATGTAATATTTCCTCGTCATGTGAGAAATTAAAATCCTGTATTCCTGATGAGCTTTTAATTTCGGAAACCATTACTTTTAGGTGCATATTGTACTTAATTTTACATATAGGGAAACTAACCAATAACTGTTATTTATTTTTAAGATTAAGAATTAAAATTTCACATATGTTGTACTTGATTAGACATTGTATTACTAAATACTAAATAAATAAAAAATACAATTTTTTTAAATGACAAAGAG
The DNA here is from genome assembly GCA_030762935.1 of Hymenopus coronatus. NCBI lineage: Eukaryota > Metazoa > Arthropoda > Insecta > Mantodea > Hymenopodidae > Hymenopus > Hymenopus coronatus. Next base: position 99,569,714 of record CM060882.1, on the reverse strand, counting down.
AACCCGCTAAAAATCTTTAATTTTAAAATGCTTTGGTTTCAAATATGTAATATGATATTTTGTGAGTTTCTTCTCTTATTTTTATATTTTTTTCAAAGTTTTCATTAACTTTGGCTGATTTAATCGTGACTCATTTTTTACCGGAGCTCTCTTATTACTTTATCTAGCACGTGTGTACAATGTACTTACCTTAGTAGCTAAAGAAGGTATTGTATTCCACCAAAAAATCGATACCAAGACTTTTAAGAAATATATGTTTTGAGAAACCCTGAATAAAGAACAAGTATTTTTAGAAAAATTTACGTGTATGTGTCTTTGGACAATATAATTAAAAAAACGAAAAGGCTTGGTATTTCAGTTCACCAAGAATGGGACACAAAGATTATCTGGAAAATCACAGCCTAAACACTTTACATGAAAGATTTTCTGAAATGTTCTAAAAAAAATATGTTCCATTCACATGACCTTCTCTACAGTAATAAGTACTTGTTAAAAAGCTTGTTCTGCTTTTTTTTGAAATCAGGATAAACATTAGAGAAATTGCCTTAATTACTTGCTTCCTTGTAGGTAGAAGGAAATTAAGGAAATTCACTAGGTTTAACCAATAGCAAATCTTTTAAAAGCTGGTTGCCCTGTGTTGAAATACGTCTCTATATATGTACAGGAGTATATAAATTTACGTGTGAGAAAAGCTTTTTTTTTTTCTTCCATGTTTTTATTTTTACGCTCTTCAATCATTTTTATAGGTAATTAGTGTTATTACGATAAAAGAGATTATTAATACGATTATAGATATAAAAGTTGGAACTAGAATTGTTTGTTATAAAATATTATAGACCTTTTGATTGATAAGTACTTTACATGTGAATGAAAAAACAAAAATATTTGAGAATTGGTCTATTTTGTGAAAAAAGTGTACGACATAAATTGTGTGTTTTAACATGATCCATACTAAGTTTTGGTCTATATCTTACGGCTAACCAGTTACACAAAATTCAGCAAAATTCATTCAGAATAAAGAGGTCCTTAGAGGCTCCTCCAAAAAATTCAAGATATGTATTTTATTTGCAATAAAACCATATTTAATATACAGTATTTTATTCAAAATCATTTGAGCCATTTTTTGAAAAAATCAAAATTTTCGAAATATTTTCCATTAAGCATAGTTTGGGGTGGGGGACTTGTTTTTTCAAAATCTTCTGGTCGCATACCATGAAGATTACCTAAACTTAAATACCAAGTTTGGTATTTTACTGGTTTTTCGTTTACGAGTCATCGTGATCAAATACACACATACGCACACACATGGCCCTTTTTCTAAAAATGCTATTTTTTGATACAGGAGACCCTAAAACGTGTATTTTTGGAGAAATATCGCAATCAAGTTTTATGGGTGGAATGCAATACCTTCTCTATACACTATGTACGTAGACGTGTGGAGAAATTAAAACTATCTCAACTGATTGTGATTAAAAACCACAGGTATATTAAAGATAGCTGAATATCTTGAACACATTGGAAATAGTTTCTGTAGTAAGCTTCATTTTGAATGAACTAAGTATAACTGAATGTGTAATGAGCTAAGCCCTATTAGTATGTTAACATTGACGAAAACGTATACCACGTTAAAACATATATATAATTTGTTGTATACAGTTGCTTTGTGGAATTAACCATTTCCGAGATATTCTTTTATTTGTCTGGTAAATATCCTTAATATACGATAATTCAATGAAAATCGTTACATCCATTTTTGAAAAAACAACAATTTTCGAAACTTTTTCCATGTAAAGGGTATTTGGTGGTGGGGGATTTTTTTTTTTTCAAAAACTTTGAGTCGCACCTTGGAAGATACGAACTTAAATACCAAGTTTGGTATTTTACCGGCTTATCGTTTTTGAGTTATCGCGTTTACAGACACACGGACCTTTTTCCATAAATGCTTTATTTCAATACAGGGGATCCTAAAACGTGTATTTTCGGTGAAATCTCGCCATCGAATTTGTGGTGGAATACAATACCTTTTCTATACATTATACACATAATACGTGTATAGAAAGTAAAATTGACTCAAACGATTTTGATTAAAAGCCCTAGGTATATTAAATGTACCTAGGTGTCTACGTGGTAGACGAAATGAATATCCTGAATATATCTGAAATACTCTCTGAAGTCCGCTTTCTTCTGAATGAATTAAGCATAACTGAATGTGTAATGATTTAGCACAAAATAATTTGAGATCACCTTGTGGTTTACCGGGAAACATATATGCCAGATGAGAAATTCAATACTATGCCAGCATGTTGCCGTGGTAGCTCAGTAGTAGAGCAACCGGCTAGAGACCGTGAGATGAAATCCCGGCTATGGCATTGAATTTTTCAGTCTGACTCTACGTATCGAACTTCAGTGCTACACTCGGTTTCTGTGAGAAAACAATTAAATGTTCACAACTGTCATAATAATTGCCTATACTATGACTCCTGGGACTTAAAGCGCTTACTGCATTGTAAGTCGCCATTGGGGTTGTCATTGGAAAATAATTTGAGATCACCTTGTGGTTTACCAGGAAATAAACGAGTCAATTGAGAAATGCAATGTAGGTTGTTATGGTAGCTCAGTGATAGAGCTACCTGCTAGAGACACGTGGTTCAAATCCCGGCTATGGCATTGAATTTTTCAGTCTGACTCTATCTATCCAACCACATACATAGTTTGTCATATACAGTTGCTTTTTGTAGAACTGATTTCCGAGATATTGCTAGTAATTTGTTCATATTTTAAAATTCTTAAACTGTCTTCATTTATTTCATATCTCTTGTTTTACTCCTGGAAAAACAAGTGAAAATCGCATTAAGACTATTAGATCATTTAACTGTCAGTTTAGCCTAGTGTATTTCCTTCTACTTATAAGGAACTAAGTAATAAAAAAATCTCTGATGATGCTTACCATGATTAGATATAGATTAAAATAATCTTTTGTAAGAAAACTCCGTGTGCAGAACAGATTGAGAATTATGGATCACCTCAGATTTTTACGTGGAATCATCTACAAATATATTAAACAGCTGTGTTTGCCAAGTCTAAATAAGAAAGTAGGCATTTAGAGCTCGATCATCTGTTGAAGAATAAAGTCATACTTTATTAATTCTTTATAAACAAACATAAACATATTAAGGGAAGCTAGGCAGAAGCGAATGTGGGTCAAGACAAGTCCGACATGAATTATGCAGGCGATGATATTGGAGTTCTCGAGAGAGATAGCAGCCAGTGTCTGGCAAAACATTTTGCTGTCGTTAGCTTATCTCGCATTCTCCTTGGAGAACTGCTACGCTCTAAAATGTTAAACAATTTTGCTGGTTATAGTTCCTTGCAAAATTCATGACAGTATTTCTGACCTTGTTTTAGCTGTAACCTCTCTCGATACAAAACCGATGGAACTCTAAACAGAGAGCCCGGTGTGCTGTAAGACAAATGTACTGTATCAGCAAAAACATGTGTGTTGTGCTTTTATATACGAGGTACGTCCAGAAAGTAAGTTCCGTTTGGTAATATCATTAAATTGTGTACAGATACAGAATAGTTATTTATTGCACAAAATTCTTAAACTACTTTTCCACATAACTGCCGAAATTTTGCAGGCATTTCTCATAGCGTTGCACAAGTTTTTGTATACCTTCTTCATAGAAGTTTGCCGCCTGTACACAACGTGAGCAAAGTTTACGAAATTTCAGTTTTTCGGTAACAATTTCATGAATTAGTGATCGTGAGCTTTGGGAAAATTCCATAGCGAGAGCACTAATTGTAAACTTGCGGTTTTCCTGGATCTTGTCATCAATCGCGTGAACCAGCTCTTCTGTAACCAAAGATGGACGCCCACTTCGTTCTTCATCGTGCACTTCACTCGTTCTTCATTGAACTATCGGACCCATCTTCTCAACATTGAATCACTCATCGCATTTTGTCCGTAAACTTCGCAAATTTGCCGATAAATTTCATTGTAAACAAGCACAACAAAGCGTATGTGGCTGACAGCGATCTCAAAATGGCGCACGTTGCTTCTCCTTGATACAGAGCGTCTACCGCGCATGTGCGGAACTGCGATCGCAGAGCTGCAACGGAGATAAATTGAAACGGAACTTACTTTCTGGACGTACCTCGTAATTGGAATACACTTTAAAATCATTCTGAATATAGAAAAAAATCTGATGTGTTTCATTCTCATGACTTTCTCTACGTCTCTGCAACAAATTGTTAAAAGCTAATGCTTTTATTTACTTCATGCTAATCGTGAAAAAATTAGCGCAATTAGTCTTATCACTTGCTTCCTTGTAAGTAGAAGAGAAACAAGGGAGTACCATAGGTTAAAGCGATAATTAAAAGCTGGCTGCTATGTGACTGAAGTTCCTTTGTTTGTATGGACACGAGTTGACAAATTCCTGTATGAGAAAAGTATAAGTTTTAAGCTGAAATCAAAAACAGGGATATCTCAAAAACGATCAACTCCACGAAAAACATACATGTGATATAAATTGCGCGATTTAATGTGCTCTACATTTTTTGTGCGGTAAGTTTTTGTCTATCTCTTACGGTTTAGCAGTTATGCAAAATATGGTATAACTTTATCCAGAATAAAGTAGTCCTCAGAGGCTATTGCCAGAAAATTCAAGATATACATATTATTTGTCAGGTAAATATCATTGATAGACGATCTTTTAATCAAAATCATTAGAGACATTATTGAGAAAATCAAATTTCTTTAAAAAAGTTCCATGTAAAAGGTAGTTGGGTGTGGGGGAATTTTCTTGAAAATCATTGTGTCCCATCCTTGCAAGATACCAAACTTAAATACCACGTTTTGTAGATAACGGTGTTTTCATTTTTGAGCTATGCTGTCCACAGACACACACAAACACACACACAAACGTGCGCGCGCGCACACAAACGCGCACACACACACACACACACGTACCGTTTTCCGGAATTGCTTTTTTTTAGATTCAGGGAGACCAAAATATGTATTTCCGGTGAAATCTCGGTATCGAATTTTTGGCTGCATTACAATACCTTCTCTATACATTATGTACAATGTACGTTTACAGAAAGTAATATGATTTCTGAAGTTTTTAAACACATCTAAAAGTTAATTAATATTATCCGTTATCCCACGCATAATTTAAGCGATACTGCATTCAAAATCTTTCCGGAATGTGTAAATAAAAATCTGATGTGTTACATTTACATGGCTTTCTACATCGTTGTTACAAAATATTGTTAAAAACTTCTATCTACTGTATGATAATCGAGATAAACGTTAGCAGAAACTGTCTTAATTATAGCTTCCTTGTAAGTAGAAGGAAGATAAGGGAATACACTAGGTTAAACGCTAATCAAAATTTTAAAAGCTGGTTGTCATGTGTTTGAAATACGTTATATGCAGTCAGAAATTTACATCTATCTGTGTGAGAAAAGATTAAGTATTTCAAATCAGAAACAAATAAAACCAGGAATATCTTAGAAATGGCCAGTTCCACGAAAAAAATGTATACGGCAGAAGTTGTGTATTAACTTGATTTACACTTTTTTTTTTTTGTGTTGAAAGATTTTCTCTATCTCTTACGGTTTACCAGTTATCTACGCAAAATTCAACAAAATTCATTCATAATAAAGAGGTTTTTGTAGCTTATTTCCAGAAAATGTAATATATTCATTTTCTTTTTCTTTTAAGTATCTTTAATATATGGTATTTTAATCAAAATCGTTAGTTATTTTTGAGAAAATCAAAATTTTCAAATTTTTTTCCATATAAAGTTAGCTTGGGGTGGGGATGATTTTTGTCAAAATCTTAGAGTTGCATCTCTGGATGATACGAAACTTAAATACCAAGTATAATATTTTACCGACTTTTCGTTTTTGAGTTATGTTCACAGTCACTCGGACACACACGGACCTTTTTCAAAAACTGGTTTTATTGGATACATGTACCCCTCAAACGTGTGAAATCTCGGTTTCAAATTTTTGGGTGGAGTGCAATTTTCTCTATACACTATGTACATGGTTCGTGTAGAGAAAGTAAAAAACAAGTTATTTAAATAGCATTTTCTTAAAAATAGTTCGCTTCCGCAGTGACACACTTCTATCACCACGTGTAAAGAGACGAGAAGCACTCTTGGAAGCTATTTTCAGATACCTGTCTATATACGGTAATGTCTTCAACGTTAAAAGATCTTGACTGAAACATTTATGCCATTCATACACTTGAGTTTTATTTAAGGCTACTTCACCATATGCTTATTCATCATTCTCAATGTCTCTGAGGGAAATTTTTTTAGTACTCAAAAGTTTATGTTTGAATGTTGCTCCGTTTCTCACATTATGAAACGCGATAATCCAACCTGCATACAGGCCGCGCCCTGGCCTAGTGGTTAGACCACTTGTCTCGCCTATTTGGTGGACAAAGTGGCGCAGGGGCGGGTTTTCTCCGAGTTTCAGTGTCATTACATTACATCGGTGCATCGTCATTGGATACGGTGCCATTGTATCTGGTAAAAGCGGGAGTTAAACACCACAAATTACATATTGGTATGAAAATTGAAATGAAGCGTCGTCATGGACGTTGCCAACATCTAAAAATAAAATATTCCCTAATTTCGTATAAATTAAAGAGAAAATAAACTATTTCGGAGACTTTTTGAATGTAGGATTTTATAACAATGTTACTAGGGAGTAGAAAGCATCGTTATTAATACTTTTATAACTAACCACTTTAAATTAAAATAAAATTGCATTTGCAGACAATCTGGTGTTACTATTGAATATGAAAAAAATAAAAATAAAAATTGTAACAAATGAGAAACTGCAATTTTTGTTAGACACACTTCATTGCCACTAAGCCAGTTCAACAATACATCTGTCACACTTTTCACACTGTCACAACTTGGCACACAAAACAACTGAGGCAAACTGACAATTGACTGCATTATGTGCTATCCAGTGTGAACCGCACAGTTACTCACAGTATTCATATCATTGCTTTAACGTTTGACACTCACCAGACTGATTTTTCGGCCTTTCTCTCCTGCCGGGATTTCGTTGCCCTCTCACATAACCTCAAAATCATGGCTCGGAAAGTTTCAGTAGTCAAATTCACGATCCAGAAATTAACTATTCCAAAAAATCGGGATTAAGAACCTTCGGGACTGTTACTTGAACTGCAGGAAGTGACACAAAAGCGTTTTTACTTTCTCTATACGTACTATGTACATAATGTATAGAGAAGGTATTGTAATGCACCGAGATTTCACCACAAATACATGTTTTGAAACCTCCTGAATAAAAAAAAAACATTTTTAGAAAAATGTCCGCGAGTGTGTGTCTGTCTGTCTGTCTATATGTGTATGTGTGTGTGTCTGTGGGCAGCATAACTCAAAAACGAAAAGTCCGTTAAAAACCAAACTTGGTATTTAGGTTTGGTATATTCCAAGGATGCGACACGAGGATTTTCAAGAAAATCCCCCCAATCCAAATTACCCTTTTCATGAAACTTTTTTCGGAAATTTTGATTTTCTAAAAAAGGCTTTACGATTTTGATTAAAATATCATATATTAAAGATATTTACCTGCCAATAAAATGTATATCTTTAATTTTCTGGGAATAGCCTCTGAAGACTTCTTTATTCTGGATGAATTCTGCATAACCACTAAACCGTAAGAGATGACAAAAACTAAACGCACAAAAAATGTAGAGAACATTAAAACACACAATTTATGTTACATTCCTTTTTTTCGTGGAGTTGATCATTTTTTAGATATTCCTTGTTTTTGGTTTCAGCTTTGAAAAACTTATATTTTTCTCATACAGGAATTTGCCAACTCGTGTCCATACAAACAAATGAACTTCAGTCACATAGTAGCCAGCTTTTGGCTTTCACTTTAACCTATGGTACTCCCTTATTTCGCTTCTACTTACAATAAAGCAAGAAATAGGACTATTTCTGCTATTTTTTCTCGAGTAGCATGAAATAAATAAAAGAATAAGCTTACTAATAATAATTTGTTACAGAGATATAGAGAAAGTCATGTGAATGGAGTACTTCAGGTTTTTCGTTTTTGTTTTCTTGTTTTGTTATCTATTTTGTTCATTCGTGCTATTGTGAATCGAGCCGAGCAGGTCAGGCAGCGGTCCCTCGGACGGATGGCAGCTTGTGCCGTTGTTACAATATATGAAGACCACAGGAAGAAATACAAAGGGGAGTAACCAAGACAATATCAGTATATTCCAGGCTGAAGTTGATGCAATAGAAACCTATGTCAAGGAGAATTTAAAAGCGGATACAGAGGAAGCAATTTTTTGATATTTTATGATAGCTGGGATACCTTAATACAATTTATGTAAGTTATTAGATAACATCTAAGATAGCCTGGAATTGCCTAGTAAACTCGTTTGAGAAACTCGTTTGAATGGAGCACAGCAGATTTTTGTCAATGCGTGGGACTATTGTTTGCGTACCATCCAATCGCAAATATTCTTTGAAATGTTCATCATTTAATCGACTTTAATTTTATAAAATTTATTAAGGAACGCAGTGTTTAACTTGCATAGATTGGTACAAATATACATAACATTTTTGGAGCGAGATTATGGAGTTTAGGAAACCTTTTTCATAGAACGAAAGCATCGAAAAGGTTTATCATTTTTCTGCTTTGATATTTATACTTGACGCATCATCCTTTCGTAAATCAACGTAGTTCAATAGGAGTGTCGAGATAAAATAGCCATCACAACTGCGAAACAATATTTTGCGTTCCATCATCACTGACAGACTGGAGTATGTAAGGGCGCTGCCCGCGGTGAAAGCCTTAAACAGCCCTGCAGGCCCTCCGTCCATCCATCCGAGATCTGGCAGACTCATGGTGAGCCTAGGTATAGCTTCTGTGTACCTACCCTGGTAAGAGCTTAACCATAGGAATGAGGAGGATGGTTTAGGTTTGATAATAATCTAGGTTTCAGGTGATGTTTTTAGGGAGGTAGCGGTAGATTGGCTCCTTGAACGGTTGCATTTTTTAGGAGCAGCATCCTTTTCTTCTGCTTGCTAGTGTTTAATTTGAATAAAATTATTATATTGTTGATTGGCCACTCCCAATGTTAGCTATTTTGCTTTTGGCTGGTTTGAAGCCGTTGTTACCGGGGGTGCCCGCAGGCCATGCAGGGAACGCGATACCGCCTATCATTCGGCGTTCAGTAGGTAAGTACTCCCCCAGCGATTTGACAAGTGCCTTCTCATCTTCGCCTAATCTGGCGTAGAATTTCTGAGCCCGGCGCCTAATTACATCCTCCACGTATGGGAGGGCCGAAGCTTCATGTGGTACCCTTACTGGGAAACGTCGACAAATAGAATAGATTGACCGGAGTCCTCTATTCTGTATCCGCTGTAAACAGAGAAACCAGGAATCTGCTGCCATACCCCACACTTCGCAGGCCTAGAGCATCAGAGAGACTATGAGCGCCTTGAAAAGACGTGACTTTAAATAGACCGGCATTTGGAAGGCCAGAACAGGCCAAAGGGCGGACACTGCCCCATTTGCTCTGTCCGACGTACCCCGCACATGTTCACGAAAAGTTAGGCCCTTATCAAGAGTGGCGCCTCAAACGTCCTTGCCTCAATTTGAGGCAGCCTGGACTAGACAATTCCAAGAAGGATGGGACCCCAGCAGTCCCGTCAAGCTGAAGGGAGAAATGTTATGATAGCGCATATTAGTCGTCCAGTGACCACCGGTGAATCGTTCAAACATTCAGAAACAGATAAAAGGAAATAAAGGACAGGGAATTCCTGGTCGAAAGGAGAAATGTTATGATAGTGCATATTCACTCGTTCAACCATTTAGAAACACATAGAGGAAATAAAGGACCTGGGAAATCACGAATATTCCATGGTCAGAGTGGTCGTCTAGACCGGAATCATTCCCGGGACCTCCAGAATGCGAACCTCACATCTCGCTCGATATGTTTTACCCTAATGGGTGGATCCATCACAGACATAATTATTGCTTCTGGGCTGTCTAATATCCCGGCTTCCTGTAGTAGCCGCAAAGTTTCCCATTAAGTTTTCTAGGGTAAGGCGCTGGTCTTTGGAAGCATTTTTCAATCACAAATTTAGAATTCCATTTCATTGTTCAGATGTGCCTTTTCAATTATTTTTAACCTTGTTTCTATGATATACTCTACTAATTGTTCCACATCAATACGCATACATTGCTGGGAGGCACTGAATCAATTAAAACGAAATCCTGGAGGTCCCCATTGACCGAGAAACTTTTGATCACATCTAGTGTTGCTAGTTGAACTAGGGTTTCCTTTTGTCCCATTCCACTACACATTCTCAAATTGCTAATTTTGGTAATCTAAAATCAGATGTACGTTACCATTTTAAGAAATACATAAATTAATTAATTTACTATACGCACAGTGTCCCCAATATTTCTCTCTTCAGGATGGGGAAAGTCCCTGGAAAACAGGGACGGGAAAAAAGTCCGCTAAACTCACCCTCTCCCAGATTCAATCTAAAAAAGTATTTGTAAGACTTTAGAGAAAATCATATGAATGTAATACATCATAAACGTATTTTATTTTCTTTACTTACCAGTTAGAGAAGGAATTGCACTCAAAGATATTGATTAGGAGATTTCACCGAAAATGAGATATTTTAGGGTTAAAAAAAACATTTTTAGAAAAAACGTGAGTGTACCTGTATGTGTGTGTATCCGTGTGTCTGTAACCCGATAAATGAAAAACGAGAAATAGGTAAACTACCAAACTTGGTATTTTAGGTTTAGTATTTTCTAAGAAAGCGACACGAAAATTTTGAGGAAAATTCTTAAACTCAAACTACCCTTTATACAATTTCGAACATTTTGATTTTCTCAAAAATGGCCTTATTGATTTAGATTAAAATATAGTTTATTAAACACACACACACAAATGTATGTCTTGAATTTTCTTGTATTAGCCTCTGAAGACCTCTTCATTCTGGATGAACTTTGGTGAGCCGTAAGAGCTAGACAAAATATTTTACACAAAGAATGCAGATGTCTTTAAAACACAATTTATGAAATATAAGTTTTTTTTTCGTGGTGTTGATCATTTCCGAGATATTTTTTGTTATTCATATTCCTTGTTATTCGTTTCAGTTTTAAATTACATAACTTTTATCATACGGGAATTTGTGAATTCCTGGCAATGCAAAGAATTGCTTTAACCTATTATGCTCCCTTGTTTTTTTCAACTTACAAGAAAGCAAGTAAGAAGTCCATTTTTGCTAATGTTTCTCTCGATTAGCATGAAGTGTTGATGAATAAACTTTTTGGCATTTGTAGCCGGAATGCACTGAAAGCACTTCTGATTCAAGGGATTTCAAAAAAGAGCGTCTGGATCCATGAATTAAACTGAATATTTTGCAGAATACAAATGCAGGTGGATTCTTGCACGCATTTAAAGAGTCAAGATAACATACCAACACGAACAAGATAAAAACAAAGAAGGTTCCTGTTCATTACGCAGTCCAGAGATGTGCTCTTCCGGAAAAGACCTGACCAGTTTCATGCAGGTGTTTCTTAGGTTTCGCTGACCCCTAACAAGCACTGCCTTAATGATTTACACACTCTTCAGATACAGAGTAGCAACAATTAAGAACGTGATGGGCTTATAAAGCATTCTCTTTTTCTTTGTACGTAGACAAAAGCGATGGCAATATTGCTTTAACTCTTGTTACATCTCAGAACTGAACATTTGTTTGGAATTTGGATGGATGGAACATTTATTGGCCATAGGAATACAAGTATTCATGACATCGTCAGAAACTGTACAATTATATTAACAGATCAAGTAAATGTTATACTATAAAATACATTTAAACTAAGTATATAGAGGATTTGCCCTCAATGTGGCAGTGACCCTACTCTTAAAAACCTGAAATGTAAATTATCTTATGTGCAAAGGTCTGCTATTGTAAAGCTTAAGAGATATAATGGAAACTACTTGTACTTATACTGTATTTACTCTTGTATCCATCCATCCCTCCATCCCTCCATCCATCCATCCCTCCATCCCTCCATCCCTCCATCCATCCATCCATCCATCCATCCATCCATCCATCCATCCATCCATCCCTCCATCCATCCATCCATCCATCCCTCCATCCATCCATCCATCCATCCATCCATCCATCCCTCCATCCCTCCATCCATCCATCCATCCATCCCTCCCTCCATCCCTCCATCCATCCATCCATCCCTCCATCCATCCATCCATCCATTCCTCCCTCCCTCCATCCATCCATTCATCCATCCCTCCATCCATCCATCCCTCCATCCCTCCATCCCTCCATCCATCCATTCCTCCATTCATCCATCCATCCATCCCTCCATCCATCCCTCCATCCATCCATCCATCCATCCATCCATCCATCCATCCATCCCTCCATCCATCCATCCATCCATCCCTCCATCCATCCCTCCATCCCTCCATCCATCCATCCATCCATCCATCCATCCATTCATCCATCCATCCATCCATCTATAATGGAAACTACTTGTACTTATACTGTATTTACTCTTATATACACACACACTCACAAGATGGTTCACCTGCCTCTTACTCTCTGGTTTTCTGCAACTCGCAGATTACATTCTAACCTGAAAATATCGTTCCCGAGATCCATCTTCTGCATACTAACACTTTAAGGCTGCAAGTATGGCTAAACAGTAACGTATTTTATTAACGTGCACTGTTAGCATGCGTTCCAAGATTCTTGATTCAGGTTCGAATCTTACCAAAACGTTAACATCACAAACTGTGCCAAATACATAGATATTCACCACTACCTTCAGTTGAAAAGAAAATTAGGTTTACTCCCCTTAACAAACTTCTCAATACCTACTAGATAAAGTGTTTCCGACATGAAACTTAGTGATGAAACTTTGTAATTTAGCGCAGCAGCTGTTCTAAATTATGACATTCGTTGATTCAGAGCTGTGCCCGATGTTGCAATGCCAACCTGGCAAGTAGTAGCATCTGAGATGTGACGGACCTGCAGGTCTCCCTAATTAGTTGCTGAAGATGCTTAAGGTTATGCGGCCGTTGGCTGTACACTACTTTAAATTACCCTAGAGGAAGTAATCAAGTGGCATACGATCAGGAAATCGGGCCACGAGATAGGTCCTCGCCTAATTATCCATCTTTGAGAATGTGTGCCTTGAAGATAATTTACGACTATCCTGGACTGGTGCAGTGGAGCACCATCATGCTAAAACCACATTCATAATCTTTCATTTAATGGCACATGATCCAGATATGGAGAGAGATCGTTTTGGAGGAAGTGAAAGTAGCGTGCTCCAGTAAGGTGGCCCGATTAAATGATCACCCAAAATGCCACACCATATATTAATTCCCCAGTGGTCTCGAAAATGAGGGTTATTGACACTCCAGTAGTGCATGTTGTCGCGATTCACAATAACTCGAGCTTCAAAGCCACGGCCATGGAGTTTCTGTTGTAGCTGCAAGCGGTAAGGGTGAAATGTATTGTTAGGCAGTATTCGCATAACTGATTACCTCCTGAGTTTGTGTCTTGTGCCAGTGCCCTAATGCTAATGTGGGAATTCTTTAAGACAGCGTCTAAAATTATATGTTCATTGAGCCCAGAGGTCCTTTCAAATCCTTCTGTTATACGTAAATGTCGTTCAGCATTTCGAAAACTGTTGTGTGTAGGTTTTCGTCTTTCTAGAAATCGATTTCCATACAGCCGTTTAGCCTGGAATGCATGGCTAGTTCACGAACGACTGAGTCAGTTTATCTAATGGGCTGCATATTTATTTCTAATGGGGCATGTCTAGACCTAAAGTGTCTTCCGGTAGTATTCGCTAATCCACCGAGAGTTCCAGCTGCCAATATTTTGTAGCATACACAGGACAATGGATAACGTGTTAGCTGTCCTACTGTTTTAAAATTAGTTTTATTAATTTTATACGTTTAGAACATTTCCTGTATTATAAAAGCCTTAGTGAAGTTTCTTTTTCAAAATAATTAGAAGAACACGTAATATGAACTGTCGTTTGTTCTTCATTCATTTAGGTTGCGTTTTTTGAAGCAATGCAGGATTGAAACTGCTACACCCCTGACTAAATTTTTATACGCGTTTTTCTATCACTACTATGTAGACACTTGTTTCTGCTAAGCGTGTTTAGTTATTTATTATCAGAATGTTAAACCTTATAATATTAACTGCTTTATCAAATCGGATGTTCATGAATGGGTCTGTACGACCTTTAAAATCTTGCATGATCTGAGTTTAAACCGGCATAAGCCAGGTTGATCTCTATCTTTAATCTTATTGAATATCTTGGTACGGGAGGATCAGGTATTTGAAATAATTCAGATTGATTTTAAATGAAAAGAAATAAACATATATTGGGAATTGTGTACGCCTCTATACATCCTTAATATGAGAAGAGAATGAAGGCATACAACTGGGGTCATACTATCTTTTGCTATAGGAAATAGGAGTAGATAGATATTCGACTCTGCTTCCATTACTTCATTGCGTTTTCAAGATTAAATAGGTACTTGAAAGATGTCATTCTAAACCAAACAGCATATTAGCTTTGAACATTTAAACATATATGATATATACCCATTATATTCTTATAATCTGTTTCTTGCATCTTTTTTAAAAAAAATATGCCTATTTTGTGCATCTTGACACCTATTGATCAATAAAGACACAAAAGATATTTGGAAATATGTGTGTATGTATATAACAAATAGCGATATTGGCAGGGAGAAATAACTAAATTCTAAAACGAAATGTTGAATAATACCAGACTTTGGACTTTAAATGAATGATTCATCAAGTATTTGAATTTAATAATTTAGATCAATCTTTCTCTTGCGACTTTGAAACGTTAAACATGGAAAATCTTATATACATATTTTTTTCTCAAAAATCTCTCTTAATCATTTTGATTAAAATAGTATATGTTTCAGATATTGGCATGACTAACCGCATTTATTTTTACTACTATCCTGTGAATTCCTCTTTCTTGTTATCTGAATTTCTATTGCTTGTGCCAGTAGCAAACCTTGAAGGACAAAAAGTATAGATTTTGTTCAAAGACAATTTATGTCGAATAGAGTTTTATACCATTAACCATTTTCGAGATATTCTTAGTCTTTGGTTGATGTTTTAAACTGTTCATCTAAATAAGTTGATGTCTCTTTTGAAGCAATGCTAGGAGAGTTGCACGTTCAAACCCGGCAGAGAGAGACAGTTATTTTCGGACATAAAAGTCCTTGCATGGCTTCCTTCGGAATAGAAATAAATCCATTGGTCCCGTGTAATGTTTATTTGGAGTGACATGCTTGAGAGTAAATGTCCCTATGCTAAATTCTGTCATTTTTACTCCTCTAGGTCTTTAAACATAATTATGCGGCTCATATCAAGAGGAACTAATATATTAAGAATGGAAGCTAAAAGCGTAGAAAAAGTGAAATTCATGTGAGATAAGTAGAGAATAGAATAAAAATAATAAGAATGTAAATCAACATAATGTAAATCCTTGAAATAAATCAATAAATAGTGAATAAGCGTAGTCAAAGGTATAGAGATTATATACTACGAGGGTCATTTCAGAAGTCATGGCAACTATTTTATATATTCCGAATAACTGAATATGCGGTTATTGCAATATATAAATTTCAAAACATGTTGTACACAGTATGGGATGTCACCAGCAGACGACGTCGGAGTGCATTGGTAGGTGCTAGTAGACACATGCAAACGATAGTATCCTAGAGGCTGTGTTCTAAGGCGAATGTCACCAAAGTTGAACAGTGAGAACACATAAAAATTGCATTTGTGCGTGGCTGAAATGATCGTCAAGAGTGTGGAAGCCTTGAAGGATTATGTTGAAGGTCGTTAGCTCACGTACTCTTTTGTGCATATGTAATGCGAATAAAACAATGAACACGTTTATGCATCTTTCAATGTCCCATACCATAATCCCTTGTACCCGAATCCTAATTTAATACCAACATAGAGAATAACATTCCAGCGAATTTCAATCGTATATCCTGAATTTCGTTTCCAGCAGCTTTGTTGACTGATAGAAAATATTTGCTTGCCATGACTTTTTTAATTACCCTCTTATATACAGAATTACTGTGAGAGGGCTAATTTTGTAGCTACAAGTTTTAAGTAAGGTTCACCTCGTACAAATTACAGTGAGAAAAAAATTAGTTGGGTTTCTTTAACAAAAGAAACTGGAAATTCAGGAGGCTTTATAATACAAACAGCACAAATGTGGGTATTAGGTCACGCTAATATCCTTCCGATACGTCGTGAAGTTTATGTATAAATCTGAAGCAATGGAAAAACCCACATGGAAAATGAGCACCAATAATATTCGGGAAAATTGTAAAATTATGTAAGATCGGCTCAGAGCCTAGAAAACAGGCGGAGTTTAGGAGTTTCGTCGAAGCGAAAAGCAGCACGGAATGCGTGTGCAGATGAAATGGGAAATTATTCCTAAATATCTCGCGACCTGTAAAGTCGTAAACTTTTTACAGAATAAGGTGTGATACGTAAAGATGTGATAACTGTTAAAGATTTAGTGTTAAAAAGACAGCGAAGGTGAGAATAAAAATTTGTATATTTCCATTCTCAAGGAAACTGGCTCAAAGCTTTATAGAATAAATTAACGATTTATTCCGAGATAAAATTAGAAAACTTTTTTATTAGTGTATAAATTAAATAAAAAGCAAGTCGGCGGTGGAAATTTTTTAATTTGTGTGATAAACTTCGACAAAAAGCGGATATCCGGAAAGAAATGATTTTAATTATGTTTCCACACACAAAACCTGAAACCCAAATTCCGGAAAATCCATACTCCTACCCAAAATCCTTAAAATCTAGTTGGCGAAATTCCTTACCCTCCCAGATTATTGTTACTCGTATTTTCACACCAACGCACCCAAAAATTCCTCATTTCGAACTATGATGCCATTGACATTTATGGGCAATAAATTGATTCCTAGTTTCCATGTAAGTGAACGCGAACTAGACATTTCCTTGATCAAGAAACCACGTTAAGTGGTCCAACACCCAACATGTGATGGAAATTGAAATATGTAGCGATTAAATACGACTCCCATGCTTATCTCGATTATGGTAACAAAAAGCCCCATGTGTTACATTCTCGTGACCCTTTCTTGCACCGCTCTTATGTATATATATGAACATTGTTGCGAATCTTTTCTTCTTCCTCTAAGATTTATGATCCAAATAAGGCCATGTAGATCAATAAGAACAACTAAAGGTTTCTGAGAATGCTTCTGCATAATATCGGTAAGTGGCAATATCTCTTTGATTGGAGTGCTCTGTTGACACTTGGAACTATTATCCATTATTTCCTTTTCAGTATGTGTGAAAACAGAATAAACAAATTATGCGTATGGACCTGATTTAGCTTACACCAATTGATAAGTATACTGTCATTTATGTATTCTTTAATAAAATATGTTGTAATATATATAGTATTAAACATTACTGAATGTACTTTCATATTGTATAAACAGTTTTATGCTTGTATAATATTTGTGGTTTTAATTGGTAGACATTCAAAACTGGACCTTCAAGGCCAGAGGTATATTTACAAAGAAGACAAAATGGTAGTTGTGGAAATGCACAAGTTTGTTTGTGTTGGTGTAAAAAAGCAAGATAAGATTGTTAATTTTCGGTGTCCAGGATGTAATAGGGCTTATGATAATATTTATGTCAATTTTTTTTTAATTTTTGTATCTGTATAAGTAAATTTGTTATTGCTGAGCTTTCACATATCATTATGCTTTTTAATAACACAATTCTCGTTCAGAATGATCACTTCTATCTTGTGCCTCGTGTAAAATAATTTTAATTGGCCGTATTTTATTAAAGTCAATTTGCCCCATTTTAGAAAACCTGAGTTATTCAATAAACTTTATATTTTACTTTTTCCCAAGGTTCAATGTATAGGTTTTATCAAAATTTTAAACATTTGGTCTGGTAGATGTGCATTAAGATCGAATAAAAACTTAGCATGTCCTTATTTGGCGCACTTACTTTACTTCATTTTAATCGAGACTTTGAAAAAGGAGCTATATTATACATTTCGTTACAGATACAAAGGGAATAGTGATGTTCAAATATTTATGAACAGTCGCTCTTTGTGCTGTAGTTGTTACCAAATTTGCGGGCTCAAAACCTGGTGGAGGGCGAAGATAGTTTTTTGGGGCGTAAAAATCATTAGCATGGTTTCCTTCGGAAGGGATGTGAAACCATTTGTCCCGGATCGTATATTTACGGCATGTAAAAGAACCTCAAGCCTGGTAAAGAGGCCTTTGAGCAAAATTAAACGCATATTACGCTTAAAATAGAATGGATCCACAGCAGTTAAAGAGCGTCCAGAAATAAATACTCCATGCAACCATAAGAAACAACTGAATATCAATAAAATAAATATATTAAAAAGTATTTAAGAACTCAAACTTTTAATATCGAATATCTCAGAAACGACTGAAAAAAAAGTTTTGAAACAAATTATGTGTTTAAAGAGATCTGCATTATATAGTACGTTTTTATGAGTCGCTTAACTATGTTGAGTTACACGGCTAAGGTTTTTTTCGGAATCTCCCCTTACCCTGTGAAGACGAATAACTTTAAGCTCCATGAATCTCGAGACCATTTGAGCATCTTTTCACCAATTTCATTCAACGTCCGATATGACCAACCAGATCAAGAAGATTAAAGCCACAAGAAAGAAAAAAAAAGTATACTATATTTCTTCCGAATGAAAAGAACTTTACATGGAATTCACAGAAATTCAAGATAAGTTATATATACATTTTCTCCATATAAATGCCTTTAATATGTTTTTTAATCAAAATCGATAGAGCCATCTCTGAAGGAAATTAAACATTTTTAAAACTGTAGAAGTAGTTTGTGGTGGGACAACTTTTCTGAAAATCTTGTCTATTCTTTGGCAGATACAGAACTTAAGTAAGCAACCTTTGGTATTAATAACAAGCTTTTAAAATTGCGTTCACATACACACATGAACACAATCACGAACCTTTTTCTAAAATAGTTCTTTTCGTTTGAGGAGGCCTCAAACGTATATTTCCACTGAAATCTCAAAATCAAACTATTGTTTGCATTACAAAACTTTCACTATTTACTGTGCATGATAGAGAAAATAGTAAACGTTTGTAGGTACAATAGTGAAGGAGATAAAAATAGGTTAACCCACCTGGGTAGTGTGGTAGTAGCGTGTCTGCATCGCATTCAACAGGTAGCGACTTCGAATCCCACTTTGGGTGAGTTATCCGGATAAGGGGTGTTTCGGGGTTTCCCTTATCCTGAGAAGACGGATATCGAGTAACTTCAAGCTCCATCGACGCCGAGATTAGTTGAACACCATTTCACCAATTTCATTCATGGTCCGATATGACCAACCAGATTAAAGGACTGAAGCTAAACAAAAAATGAAAATAAAAATATTTAAAAATTTAAAATAAAATAAAAAATAAGCTGTGGCAGATGGAAAAAGACATGGGCATAAAACCTGAGAAACTTTGTACGTACTTCCGAATTTTTCGAAACTCTAAAGCAGTTTTATTTTCTCTTACGTGTGCACAATGAGTAAAGAAGATGTATTTCAGCCAGAAATTCGATTTCCAGAGTTTTTTTGAAATATATTTTTGATAACATGTGAAACAAAAATGGCATTTTTAGAATAAAGGATCATGTATGTATTATCTCTTTCTCTGCGTGAGAGACAAATTTTGTGTAAATGATCAGTATATTCCAAGTTTACGACACGAAGATTTTTAAACAAATTCCCTCACCCCAAATCTCAAAACGCTTATTTTCTTAGAGATGCCTAACAATTATGACTAAAATGCCATACATTAAATATGTTTATATACGACAAATGAAATGCATGTTTTTCAATTTTTGTGATTATTTTGAAGTTAATTTCACTCGGAAGGAGTTTTGTACAATTTTCTACAACTGCTAAACGCTAAGCGAAATATGAAAAGGCACCACAGAAAAATGTACACATCTTTAAAACAAAAATGTACCATAAATAATCTCTTCTACAACATAGATATCATAGATATCCATTATTAATTGTTTAAATCGTTCAATACTTTCTTATTCGTTTTCAAGTCCGGTCGATTTTAATTCTTTCTGGCGATGTCATTGAAACGACATACAATTTTAAGAGCAACGTATAGCATCCAGTATTAAAAACATCTGAATATCGTTATTTTCCTTGCATCTATAGCGAATGTGCACTATATGCATTTCTGAAGATTATCGATTAAAACGAAGTAGAAGAAAATAAAGCTTTTGTAAGAATATTTTGTATAACTAATAAACGATAGTAGATAGAAAATAGCAAGTGCATGTTGTTAATGAGATTGTTTTATTGGAATTGCTTAATTTTTCCTTGGAGAAGTCTGAAATATACGAGCTAATAGCTCGATGTTGTGCTATAATTTGTTTCAGCACGCTTCTTTATCCTGAAGGTATTATAAAAAAAATATGAATAACGTGGGGAAAGTTTCAGCCATATTTTTTAAACCTCCTTAATCTACAGTTGAAGTAAAACAACAAACAAATATTACTTCAATCATAAAAGTATGAACTATAATATTATGATAATTTAAAAATCAACATTAATGATGCAATGAGAATATTAAATTAAAAGTAATTAAGGAAAAATATTGTGTATTGAGTATTATGAAGAAGTTATGAAGACAATACACAGCCGAGAAAATCTCGGGTGAAATCTCGGTATCGAATTTTGGGTGTAATACAATACCTTCTCTATATACTATGTACACAGTACGTGTAGAGAAAGTAAAAATGTAGTGCCGGTGAAGACTCGGTACCGTTCGAAGTTCTTGGTAAATACAATACTTCTTTACGTCTTCAGTACGTGGCAGAGAACATAAAACATACCTTTAGATTAAAAGATCTTTAAGTAGGTATATATCATGATAGATGAATGCATTGTTTGCGTGATTAAGGTGTATTGTGTAAGTTGGTACAAGTGCACGGGTTGATCAATATCGGGGCTGCTACAGTAATCAATCAAAATTTAGATAATGCGTATTTGAAATTAGTGACTGGTAATATGGATGCAGTTAATTTGATTTATGACAGTGATCTGAGATGTTCCTGTAGTCAATAGTAGTCCAAGCGGTTCCTTCTGTGCCCTGGATATGGGGAGTTGCGAGTTTGATCCCCGTGACCGGCTTACCTGACCCATAGGTTTTTTAGGGTTTCCTTGGTTCGCTTGGAAAATGCTGGGTAAATTCGTCTCATCCCCGAAATTTTTGGGTGTACCATTTTCTGTTTCCATCAATTGCTAATCATCTCTTTCAGGGTTTAAGAGCCAGGTGACGGTGTTCGGCTGTAAAAGATCATTCTGATGTCGTCGTCGGGAACACTCAGTCCGGTTTCAGAGCTCCTTCCGGGGGCTCACCGGAAGGTTCGGGCAGGAAGTCTTCGGCATCATTCCAAATGTAACCGTTAGGGACTTCATCATGTTTACGCTCGTTGTCATCAGGATCTAGTCATCCTTTGGGTGTCCCCTCATCCCTCCTTAAGGAAAGAGCTCAAGGGCCTGCGTTCGGTGCTCTGTCTCAGAGTTCTGGGAGCCCGATCTAATCCTAATCGTAGTACAAGAATGACCCAAAATATTGCCACAATCACACTGCACTCTCAAAGAGAAAAGTGGATATTAACCTGCCAGATGGAATTTAGTAAGCAAACCATCGAGTATGGAGTACACAGAGGGTTGGTGT
Organism: Hymenopus coronatus; assembly: GCA_030762935.1. Classification (NCBI taxonomy): domain Eukaryota; kingdom Metazoa; phylum Arthropoda; class Insecta; order Mantodea; family Hymenopodidae; genus Hymenopus; species Hymenopus coronatus. Next base: position 99,547,813 of record CM060882.1, on the reverse strand, counting down.
TGAGAAGAAGAACCTACAGCGATCCTGCTGTGTTAATTGTAAACGCATATGCTGAACTACTAAAGACACTTCTGCTGAATTAACTAATATCAATCCAAATTCGTTTACACAACTGGGAAGTTTTGTCTGTTGCGTTGGCAACATTTTGTTTATGAACTGTGTTTTTCTGTTCTTTTTACTTTCTCTATACGTGCAACATTACTGTATAGAGAGGGTATTGCACCAAAAAATGCGATTCCGAGATTTCACCGGAAATATATGTTTTAGGGTCCCCTGTATCAAAAAAAAAGTATTTTCAGAAAAAGGTCCGTGTGTCTGTGAACACAACTCAAAACGTAAAGTCGATAAAATACCAAACTTGGTGTTTAAGTTTAATATCTTTCAGGGATGCGACACGAAGATTTTGAGAGAAATCCCCCCACCCCAAACTACCCTTTACATGGAACTTTTTTCGAAAATTTTGATTTTCTCAAAAATGGCTCTAACGATTTAGATTAAGATATCGTATATTAAAGATATTTACCTGACAAATAAAATCTATATCTTCAATTTTCTGGGAATAGCCTCTGAAGACTACTTTATTCTGGATGAATTTTTCGGGATTTTGCATAACTGCTAAACCGTAAGAGATGGACAAAAAATTACCACACAAAAAATGTAGAGCACGTTAAAACACAATTTATGCGGTTTGAATTTTTTTTCGTGAAGTGAATCGTTTTTGAGATATATCTTGTTTTTGGTTTCAGACTTAAAAAACTTATACTTTTCTCAAATAGGAATTTGTCAGCTCCTGTCCATACAAATAAAGGAACTTCAGCCACATAGCAACCAGCTTTCGACTGTCACTTTAACCTAGGTACTCCCTTATTTCGCTTCTACTTGCAAGGAAGCAAGTAATAAGACAATTTCTGTTAATGTTTATCTCGATTAGAATGAAGTAAATAGAAGAATAAGCTTTTTACCAGTAATTTATTGCAGAGATGTAGAGAAAGTCATGTGAATAGAACACATCAGATTTTTTATTGAGTAAACTACATACATGTAAACGTAATCGCTTGTAATTTTCTTTCATAATAAATTGTTATGCTTGCACTTTCACTTTATCTGCCTCCTGTAAAGTTGACATTTAACCAACAACTACAACCTACTTCGAAAACTGAAGATAAGTATTAAGAAGTATGTAAAGAAAAGATTATATCTTTAACTATTGCCAAAGACAAGGGAGGAGGTGAGAAAACCACAGGCGGCTATAGGCCCGCGATACATAGCTCACAGAGACACGCGAAGGTACTGGTTGACATTTTGTCTCGGCGCCAGGATTCGCCATGTAGCCTCCAACTCCACGGGTTCTGTGAGGCATAAGCAGAGCTAGGACTTATAGGACCTGTTTGTTGCAACGCAGCGTAAAACTACTACATCATTCAATAACAAACTCAGGGCTGCCAACCACTGCTATTGGCAGGCTAGCGTGTGTGGAAGCATATGTTTCTGTTTAGCCGACGCAATTGCAAAAGTTACAATGACGTAGACAGTTTAATCGCAAATTCATAAAATAAATTTTTGAAAGCTCCAATTAGAAAACGAAAAATCAAAGAAACTATACTTAATGTCTTTTACCTTCTCAGTCTGTCACAACCACTGGCTATATGCGGCTAATTAATATGCGTATCTTTACAGTACGCTTACCGAAATTCTTTGCGTTTTGGACAATACGAGTTGAATTCTACGAAACACAGTACATGAAGATTTGCTGTTTATTAAAAACAATTGTTTTATATGTCTGAAAACAATGGCATGTTTAGAAAAATCCGGTTATAAAATACTTAATACGATAGAGCACGTAGAAAAAGTGCCCAAAAGTTTGATAGAGCAGCGGGTGTCGTAAACAGCAAATGAAAACCGTCCAAGAGAAAAATCTAGGGTATTTGAGGATGGTAAATATTAAAATCATTAAAAGGCCATCATGAAATAGTACTTACAACGCAATATCCTCTGGAACAATTTATGTTTGACCTTATAGCATCATATGAAGTGGAGAGTAGGTTTTTAAACTACAAACCTTATTTATATAGCAGAAGAAGATGCTTCAAATTTTATAGGTTTAACCAAAACTCGAAAGTCCCCACCCCTGCGGGTAAAAGACCACAACGCTACCTCAACGCCGAAAACAGCTTTCACAGTGCCCATGCATCCGTGCCACCCGCCACACATTATGATCCTAGAAGCACACCTGAAATATAAGGGAATGGCATGAGAGGTAATGATGGAAAGGAAGCAGTGGAGAATAAGAATTCGTCTAAGTGACTAAGAGGAACCACGAAAAACCCCAAGTCAGAGTTGGAGGTGACGGGGATCGAATCCGCGAACTCCAGAGTGCAGGTCGCATATGCCACCTCGCTCGCTATGCAATAAGTTAACTGCAATAATTAAAGTGATAATGAAAACATCAGAGTTGGCTTTTTTTCAACCCCGAATTTTACGATGTACAAAATGTATTTTCAAAGTTCATGAAACACAAATCTATGCTATTAGTGCATATACGGTTTTTATACTTTGAAAATCTACGTCGTAGATCACCCAACATAGTAGGAATAAATACATACGAAATATCATACTTGCTTCAGTTTGCCTGTCTCTGCAATGAGCTCCTCGTTTTTCACATTTTTCTGTACCCTAAGATCTCCTTTAGATTACATTGTAATTGGTCATTTTTCCTTAAACAGTTCCCATTTATACTTTAATCAATGTTACTGAAATCTGTTTTTCACCTCAATAGCCTCTAATATTTTTAGTGTACATGCCTGTATGTACATCTTTTATTTTACTTCCTAATACATATGTACAATGCGTATAGTAGATAGAGAAAGTTTTGTATAACACCCTAAAATTTGAGTCCGAGAAGTCACCGGAAATACATATAGGGTCTTCTGAATCTAAATAAGAAAAGTATTTTTAGAAAAAAAACAACTGTGTGTGTATGTTTTTTTGTGGATAGCATAACTCCTTTCCAATGATGCCATACGAAGATTTTCAGGGAAATTCCCCTAGTCCAAACTCGTCTTTATATGGGACATTAAAAAATTCTTATCTCAAAAAAGAGGCCCGAGCGATTTTAATTAAAATATTCTATGTTTAAGAACTCTTTATGACAAACGATATATGTCCTGAATTTTCTGGAAATAGTCTCTGAATTCTTCTTCATTTTGGATGACTTTTGTGTAACTGGTAAACAGTAAGGGATGCACAAAATTCTACCTCACGATAACTATAGAGCTCGTTAAAATACACAATTTATGTCATATACACTTTTTATTAAGGTTAACTGTTTCCAAGTTATTCCGTGTTATTGGTTTCAATTTTCAGCTACTTAAAATTTTCTCAGTCGAAAGACATCGGAAGACATCCTTAATTTCTTTTATTTTCCTTTACTTCTGACAAACAAAGACAACCGAATTTTAATGATTTTACATATAAGATTTGACCATTGCTTTAGTCTAGTCCATTCTCTTATTTCCCTTCAACTTAGAAGAAGCAAGTAATAGGACCAATTTTGCTAATCTTTATCTCGTTTAATATGGTGTAGATAAAATATTTAGCTTTTGTAAGAAACGTTTGCTTACTGTAAGCTATAGAAAGTCATGTGATCAAAACATATAAGATTTTTGGATTATGAACATCCTTAAAACAAAATTGTGTAATTATTTCCTTCCCTGCGTCATAAAGATTAATTACCAGGATATTTATTTTGTCGTAATATTGAGCTTAATATACTTCAGCCTATAGCCATGTTGGCTTCTCCTTTTTTGCTGAAGTTCCTGGTCAAATTCTGTCACAAAGATTATAATTATGATGGTGGTTGAAGGGTATCCTTATCCTTCATTTAAGGTATATTGCCGTACAATATTTGTCACTAGTTTAGCATGCTGGCAGGATCTTGCATATATATATTTTCACAAGTTGGTAATAGTTGGAAGATGTTTATGTAAACAGTTTTGTCGAGGGGAATCATCTGAATAATTGTACATGGCCGCCAGAATTAGAATAGTTTTTCTAGCAGTGGAAGTCAAAGTAGGCGTACGTTTCCTCAGCATGTTCTTCACTGGATTCAACGCTGAGATAGCAGAACCATTTAAATGATAGAATTCTCCGTTTTTTGTTAGGTTGTTTTGTAAAGTTAATGATATATTGAACACTTGGTTGTCGTCTTTCTGAAAATGCTCTATCTCTTGTACAGTTCGTCTCTCACCAGTAATCTAGTGGCAAACTTTAACTTGAAATAGCACCGTTGAGTTCTGTAGCTCTTTTAATGCACTAAGAGATATCTACAGATATCAAATATGGGTCAGTTGAATCACCTGGTAGAGTTGAGTGCAACTAAGGTAAGAGGTTTAAAATTGAATTATGCTACGCCGACCAGTTCGCTGGCTTCCTCACTGAATATTATGACTTTGCCAGTAATTGCTGGATCTTATCTCTGACTGAGCATTTGGAAGTCAATGTTGACGCTGTTGGGTACATAGAGTTTACAAATGCATATCCCAATAGTGAGAGAAACAGAGACAGCCAAGGCTTCCTGACAGGTAGAATTTTCTGTAGAATGCTCTCATCTACGTATGTTGCAACCCCACCACTGGCAATTTCTAAGGTATCCAATATACTATGTATTGGTGCTTTGACGTAAGTATTAGAATTAGTTTCTTGTAGGCACATATTAGTGGGAGCATGAGTAGATAGAAGTATTTGCAAGGATTCTAGTTGTGATCTATAGCTATTGATGTTCCACTGTGGTATCTATGTATCAGAGTCCATGGCTGCGAGTCTTGTGAATTTTAACCACAGAAACATCTGCAGAGACGGCGTCCAAGTGTAATTTGGTTTAATAGTGACCACCATTAATTTCTTTTCAAGCCGAGTGGTTCTATTTTTTATTTTGTTGTTTGATAATAAAGCTATATCTTTATAAACATTTGTGCTAACTCATGATCTGTGGTGTAAAAAGTGGCTAAGTGGGCGATATCGAAGACTCCACCGAATTGTCATAGAAATGGATAAGTTGTATATACTTCAAAATTGTAGTTGAATGGGTTAGCCGCCATATGGCTTTGAAGTGGTAGCAAAATTCACGTAGGGATTGTGTTGCCCTGGACGATTTTGGGTTTTTTAGGCATTGGTTTAGCACTGGTCTTCACTATGTTATCAATATCAGGTGAGACATTCTGTGATTTGGATAACTGTTCAGATTATGTTCCAGTTTTGAATTTGTTGAGCAAATAGGACATTTTATGCGGTGTGGTAGATGTCAACAGAAGTGGTTACATCAGCTAAGTGTACAGTAGTGGTATCACCAGAAGCAGTGACAAGCTTTGTATTGTTTACTGGCTGAGAAGAAGAATTTTGCCTCATTTCAGAGTTTAAAGATTTTATCTGATTGTCGATATTGGTGAGTGCCCTTTTTTGAGGTAGCTGGACCACGAGTTACCGTTGTAGTAGGCGAGGAGGAAAAATCTACTGAATTGTTAGTAGAGTGCGTTGTGATGGTCTGTTGCATTTCTGATGCTTTGCATAGGCTAGAGTGGCCTTTTTTTTTACAAATGAAACAAGAAGGTGTGACAGTAGACACACAGACTCAATAGTTTGCGTCATCGTGATAGATTTTAAAAATGTCAGGAAGTCAGTCGATATCCTCAGGCAGGCTTAACTGTCACTTAAAATATGAGTGAACTTGGGGAGCTGATTCCGGCCCTGACATGATGGCAGGTAATTTAAGCATGACTCTGCTGTATTTAGTCAAGGGGGTCTCAGATCATTGACAGTAATCTGGGGATAATTTGCTATTACTTCCCTCGCTATTCGTTTGTTAGAGAGGTACATGGTTATTTGAGATTCGTGGGACGAACCGTGCATTAGTTGATTCGGTGAGTTTTGCTAAGGTGTAATCATAATGTTTGATAGTAATGTAATCATTAGCTGCATTAGCTGCAATAACAATTGACTGATCTTTTATAGGCCCACTTTGTGCGATCGCAGAATAACTAGAATACATTCGAATTAGTACCTGATGTTAGGAGCTGAGCTAGAGATTTCCAATTAGGCCGGGTCGACTTGGAACTGGACACAAAATACACTTCATACACGTTAGATGTAAACACAAACGCACGTTCTCTGTTTCTGTGTCATATACTAAAGAAGCTAAAAAAGCGTAATAACTAGTGTGCTAAAACAATGGTGAGCTTCCTCTTTTCTCTAATTTGCCAAAGATATTGCTAACTTTCTCTCCTATAGTAGTGTATGGAAATAAACGAGGCTATTTTCTATCCATCTCATTTATCTTACCATTATCTTAATGGTATCGCTATCCTGCACTCTAAATCTCCTCTAATTCTCGAAAAGGTCGAAACTAATTACCTGAGCTATTCCGTTTTCCTCAGAAATCCCATTACCTCCCCTAAAATTCTATCACCGGATCTACATCCTAATATTTCACACGTGACGACACAGACTATCGTGAAGAAACAGGAGTAATAAAAGTGCAAGGAGACCAGCGTTTTTAGTTAAACATGAGAATGCAATTAAACACAATATATCACTTGATATTGTTTCTTAAATATATGCCAATTAGCTCCACAAAGGAGCTTATTACCAATATAAAAATGTCCATTTGTTCCGTTCACATGGCTTTCTCTAGCTCTTTCCCAAAACGTTTCTTGCAACAAGTTATTCCTTTATCTTCATCATTCTACATAATTCCTATAAAATGTCTCAAACATATGTGATTTTAATTAAAATCGTTAAGGCCATTTTAGAGAAAATAAACATTTTCGAAAAATATTCCCCGTAAGGCGAATTGGGGGTGGGAAAATTTTCTTGAAAATCTCCCTGTCTGGGAGAAACTGAACCTAAACGAAGTTTGGTATTTTTACCCACCTTTCGTTTTTGAGTTATGCTGTCCACAGGCACAGAAACACACATACACACGGACTTCTAACAATGCTGTTTCTTGGATTCAGGGGCCCCAAAACAGGCATTTTCGGTGAAATATCGGTATCGTATTTTGGGTGGAATACAATACGTTGTCTATCTACTATGTGCATTGTAGATGCGTGCTGGAGAAAGTAAAAATGCTTTTCTATACTGGCATAGCACCAGCTGTGACCAATACATAAGATTATAAATTAAATATAACATTAGTGATATATTCGCGAATTTTGCTACGCGGTAGGTAAAGTGACAGAATGCTAATTGTTCTTAAAAAAGAACAAATGGATGTTTCTATCGTTTCTAGAAACACATACCTCACTTCGGAACTGTTTTTGCAGCTTCAAATGGTATCTGATGGGACTATAGTTTGGGATAATGTTATTTAAATATAGATTAATTTGTTATTTTAATTTATTAAGATATAATGTAATGATTATTTTTTCAGTGCTATGTGATTTATACATTTAACTTTTACTATTCCTGCACATAAAAATAATAACACCTTAAATAATGCATGATTTATTAAATAAAAAAGACAAATCATCAAATTGATAACATTATCATTATTAAGCCCAATTATCTTATGTTGTGTTTAAACAGCATGGAAGATTACTCCATTGTTCGTAAGTGTCTAAATCAACTGTTTCACGGCAGATGGGTTGTTCAAAAATTTCACCCACCCACTCACAATCCCTGACATCTTTAATACTTCTCTCTTTGGGAGTTTAGCAGAACTATTATTTACCAGATGAAGAATCAAGCAAGATGGCTCCGCGATAAGGTGTGAACTCGCATTAGGGAGACCTCGGGTTCAATTCCCGCCAACTTAATCCGAACGTGGATTTTGGTCGTTTTCCTCTGATCGCCAACCTGAGTTCCGAGTGTCTACATATCCAAATTCTGCTACCACTCGCCTCTCACCTAGACGGCCCGGGTTCGATCCCAAGCGACCGCATGTGAGATTTGTGGTGGGGCGGGTTTTCTCCGGTTTCCCCCGTCATCGCATTCCACCGGTGCTCCATCTTCATTCATTATCATCAGTGTCACCGCCTGCGGTGCCATAAGTAGTTAAAGTGGGCGTTAAAACACTACCAAAAAAAAAAAAAAAGGCATCTCTGCAGCCAATAGTTGTTAAAAAGCTAAGCCGATCCCGGTGGCCTCGCTCGCTAAAGTGTCTTGCTTTGGCGCTTCGTGGTGAACAGGATCGTGGGTTCGAGTCCCGCCAGAGGTTCAGTAATTGAGAGTTAAATTTTTAATACCTCTCCTGCTATATTACTGAAAGGTTTACCATAAAACAAAACAAATATGGCTTTAACATGAAATATTTTGAGCTTGTATTTCAGGACTATTTGGCCTGCAAATCGAAAAAGAATAGGTCGAAATGTTACAATTGCGTGATTTGCAAACTCTTGGCCTGAGTAAACAGAATATTTCCAACCAAAGTCTGAGGAAAATCGAGAAATAGCAAGTGTGTAGCATTAGATGAATGTGTGAAGCAAAACTAACGATTGAATTGCTTTTAGTAGATTAGAAAAGAAAAGTATTTTAATTTACGAAAAAAAAATATATATGGCAAAATAATAATTTGTTAGGTATTATTTCCCATTAATGAAGTAAATCAATATAGCTCTTATACGCAGCAGAACGGGAAAATTTGAACCTTTGATGTGAAAATAATGGTAGCTATATGTGGAAAGCAGAATATCGACTTTTTATTTCAGTCACTTATATACTTAATATAATTTTTATTTTCTCTACACGTACTATGTACATTGTGTATAGAGAAGATGTTGCACTCCACCCAAAAGTTCGATACCGAGAGATTTCACCGGAAATATACGTTTTAGGGTCCCCTGTTACCAAAAAATCAATTTTCAGAAAAAGCTCTGTTTATGTGTGTGTGTGTGTGTGCGCGCATGTCTTGTCTGTCTGTCTGTCTGTCTGTCTGTCTGTCTGTCTGTCTATGAACACGATAACTCAAAAACAAAAAATCGGTAAAATACCAAACTTGGTATTTAAGTTTGGTATCTTCCAGGAATGCGACACGAAGATTTTGAAAAATACCCCCCTACCCCAAACTACCCTTTACATTGAACTTTTTTCGAAATTTTTGATTTTCTTAAAAATGGCTCTAATGATTTTGGTTAAAATATCGTATATTAAAGATATTTTCCAGTAAATAAAATGTATATCTTGAATTTTCTGGGAATAACCTCTAAAGATTACTTTATTCTGGATGAGTTTTACGAAATTTTGTATAACTGCTAAATCGTAAGAGATGGACCAAAGCTTACCACACAAAACATATAGAGCACGTTAAAACACTCAATTTATGCTATATACAATTTTTTTCGTGGAAATGGTCGTTTTTGAAATATTCTTTGTTTTTTGGTTTCACCTTTAAAAAACTTGCTTTTTGTCATACAGCAATTTGTCAATTCTTGTCCATAGAAACAAAGGAACTTCAGTCATATAGCAATCAACTTTTGACTATGACTTTAATCTATGGTTACTGTCTTATTTTGTTTCTACTTACAAGGAAGCAAGTAAAAAGAATATTTTCCCCATTAATATGAAGTAAAGAGAGGCATAAGCTTTTTAACAATAACTTGTTGCAGAGATATAGAGAAAGTCTTTTGAATGGAACACATTATATTTTTTAACTGCATGATGTATATATTTTCAAAAGTTGATCGATTGCTTACATCTCTAAGATGATGCCTCAAGTTAGTTCTTATTCTGTCAATTTATCGATACCTTAACATTTGCTCATTGGATTAATTTGGCATTTTAAATCATATTTTGTAGATGGCGACACTGACATTATTTTCCGACAAAAAAATATACTCCAGAAATGGAGCATATATATTGTGGTGATGGTTAAATGGGCAGAAAACGCCCGGAAAGCTGATTAAAAACAGCATTTAGGCAGTTTAATGTTGCTGTGTTGGTCAAAAGTAAATCAGAATCCATCGCCCAAGCAACTCTAAACTATACATGCAAATTTAAACAGGCTTTTGTATATATCTCATTGTATGGCTTGATTCGTATGATCATGTTTGTTTCCACCAAACAAAAACAAAATAAGCTGTACGATGTTACACTGCAATAGAAATCTGTTTTGGTTCAGCATTTGTAATCAATATACGATACCACTTGGAACAGGCACTAAATTGGCTAGAGTAGTCATGGAAAATTTAATTAGGGCACATGGTTGATACTGCCTATATGGATTTTGCTGCGGATATGCAGCTAGCTTTGTTGCATTCTAACAAACGTAGGCAGCAAAATAGGCATATGCTTTGACCTCTTGCGAATAAACTCTGCATGTAAGCTTTTTACATTCATACTTTTATTAGGAAGTATATTTTTTGAATAAAATATGTTACACAGGTATTTCTTACCGATAAGAAGCATCTGTTATCGTAAACTGCGATATTTATATTTCTTGGATTAAGTATCTTTTCTTCTCTCTTTATATTATTTACAACGTAAGGTATGTATTTCAGGATAGGTATGTAAAGAGGCCTAATAAATAAAAAATTAAAAGTAGATCGTGTTTGTGTCCCTGTGTTGGCTATGTTTAATAGCAGAACTCAAAATCAAAAAGTAGATGGTGTTTGTGTCCCTGTTTTGGCTATGTTTAACAGCAGAACTCAAAATCAAAAAGCAGATCGTGTTTGTGTCCCTGTGTTGGCTATGTTTAACAGCAGAACTCAAAATCAAAAAGTAGATCGTGGTTGTGACACTGTGTTGGCTATGTTTAACAGCAGAACTCAAAATCAAAAAGTAGATCGTGTTTGTGTCCCTATGTTGGCTATGTTTAACAGCAGAACTCAAAATCAAAAAGTAGATCGTGTTTGTGTCCCTGTGTTGGCTATGTTTAACAGCAGAACTCAAAATCAAAAAGTAGATCGTGTTTGTGTCCCTATGTTGGCTATGTTTAACAGCAGAACTCAAAATCAAAAAGTAGATTGTGTTTGTGTCCCTGTGTTGGCTATGTTTAACAGCAGAACTCAAAATCAAAAAGTAGATCGTGTTTGTGTCCCTGTGTTGGCTATGTTTAACAGCAGAACTCAAAATCAAAAAGTATATCGTGTTTGTGTCCCTGCGTTGGCTATGTTTAACAGCAGAACTCAAAATCAAAAAGTAGACCGTGTTTGTGTCCCTGTGTTGGCTATGTTTATCAGCAGAACTCAAAATCAAAAAGTAGATCGTGTTTGTGTCCCTGTGTTGGCTATGTTTAACAGCAGAACTCAAAATCAAAAAGTAGATCGTGTTTGTGTCCCTGTGTTGGCTATGTTTATCAGCAGAACTCAAAATCCAAAAGTAGGTTAAACCCAAATCTTATATTAAATTCAGCACCTTCCAAGGATAAAACATGAAGAATTTCAAGAAAATCTCCCCACACCAAACTACTCTTTACATATAAAATTGTCAAATACTTAGACTTGTTAAAAATGGTTGTAAGGATTTTGATTAAAGTATCATGTTTAAGATATTTTATCAAAAATTAAATGTATCTCTATAATTTTCTGGGAATAGCCTCTGCAGCTTTCTTCATTGAATAAGAAGTAAACCGTAAGACCTAGAAAAATCTTAAAACATAAAAGATCTCGTCAAATATACAATTTACGTCAAAAACTTTTTTGTGAAGTTACCCGTTTCTGAGATATTTCTTATTATAAATTTCACATTACCATTTTTTATTCATATTTGAAATCCTTAGTCGTTGTTTTCCTCTTGGTTGAGGGAAGAGAAATAATTTCAATCGCATAGGAAGAAGCTCTTTAAAGATATTTAACATTTTCTTCTAGCCCATTGAATCTAACCGGAAATATATAATAACATTTTTTATGGAAATGTTTAACTCGATTAACTAAGACAGGATACAAGAACAGACACTTTTAAGAGTGGTAGAGAAAGTCCTGTGAATTTATCCCGTCAACTGCAATTATGAAAATAGCTATTTATATATAATTACACAAAATAAAGACATAGCTGTCGAATTAACTTATTTTGTAAGCTCCAAAATGATGAACAAGCACGCTGAAGCTTTGCGCACATGGTGTATACAATAATTCAGTAAACGCTCTCTAAATTGTCTTTAAATAAATAAAATATAAATTAAATCTAAAAGGCATACTCAAATCATGTCTTGATATATTCTCACGACCACCTGAATTCTGTGATATGAAGGAAAACCAAAACTTCTGATGAATACTTCCGTATATAAAATGTGGTTCATAATGGAACTGGCTGTTTATGTGATAGGTACTCATAAAATCTCATCCCACCCTCTACAAAAATTACCATCTCTTTTTTTTGAGAACAATTCTAGCCACTGGACTGGCAGGGTGCTTTACCATCCCTAAAATATGGTCAAATTGCCGAAGGAAACATTGCATTTTAAACCTTGGAGCCATTCTCAAAATGCTGTAGAAATGTTCTGATATTTGAAAAAAAAAAAAACTGGGTTTTTAGTATCTTTCATTAATAGCGGTCATATGTGTGTATATATACAGGGTGTTTCAAAACGACACCAAACGAAGATGTGGATGTGTTACGTGAATATAATTTTTGGCTCTAAATTCGGCGCATACAAAAACTGCCATAAAATCACCATGGTTCAGGCAGTTGTGCTTAACCAGAGAGCACGTGCCTGGCCCACTCCAAAAGAGATGATGGTTGGTAGCCAAGGTCCCAGTCGCGTGGTATAGGCGTGGTTTGATAGACACGCCAGCGCGGGACAGGTCGCCCTAGTAATGGAAAACGTAGCATGTGGGTATGGCTTATGACGACCGTTGTTCCTTAGCTGCCTAATACCAAATGTGTGCGATTTTTAAACACACATAAAACTTTAAATAGAAGAGTTTAAAAGTTATGACATAAAGTTTCGGACAAGTCAAAGAGGAAGCTAATCGACTGTTATCTTCGTTAGGTGTGGTTTTGAAACGGCCCGAATATAAATAAAAAAGAAATGAAAGTTATCCGATACAAAATGGTTCATTATAAATATTGGAAAACACCCTAGAGAATATAATGCTACAGGCGTTGAGGTTTTGATTTCCATTGGAGTCGGAATTAACATTTTACTTTTATAACACAACATTGAAATTAACGGATGGACTTGCGTAATATCAAACAACAAAACAACGTACTTTTGCATTTTTATTCTTTATAACCACGTTCAAGCATGCTCATGATTTGTCCTGGATATGTCACTTTTTTCTTCCGCAAGCAGAACGCAATACTGCTTTATAACTAACGGTCACTTCATATTATATCGTTTGTCACAGCTTTCATACCCTACAAAATACTTTCCTTCTATTCATTGCAAAAACAACAAAAATAAATATAAATAATAATCTTCATATTCAAACGCCAGACAAAACCAGAGACATTGTTGTATTCTGCATCATATACTATGAAAGAAATACAGGAATGTTGGTAGTCTCACCAAAATAAAATTATTTCATGTAGAAGAAAATATATTGCATTTTGTTCTAAACATAAGCTCCTGAGTTGTTGTTTATGTTTCTTATAAGAGACTTGATATTTCTATATCTGCAGAACAACCCATAGCCGGAAATTATAGCATTATAATATCGTATTATAAAAATAATATTAAAAACCTCTTTGTCAAAAACAAACATCGATAAAAAATTATCAAACATAACAGAATGCTAAAGCTATTCCAAAATATCTTTGGTACAATTAGAAATGTCATCAACGAATATCCTCCGCGGGAATGTTGCCTCACTTTCAAGAGGTCTTGAATTAGAATCTCAAAATACTTTAAGCTCTAAGGAACCCGAGATCATTAGAACATCATATCACCTGTTTTCATTCATTGTCCGATATGTCCAACCAGGTCAAAAGACGTTAAACTACAGAAAAGAAAAGACGAAAAGGCACTCCACTATAGCCTACAAAAGCATTTGCAGTGCTTTTACTCTGATAAACATATGAATATTTGAAAATAATTACGAAGAAATGCAAAAAGTTTGAGATTAAAAATGAAATTTCTCAGATCGTCAGTAGAATATATTATCTGTATATTGTAACGCAGCTAAGGGCGGAGCTATCAATTTGATGGCCCCAACCGACCGACCAATAAGAGGTAGTGAAATATAAGTAGTACACTCACTCTAAAACAAAAGCTGCTATCGAGAGATCACCAGAGTCTTCCGGAAGTTTTCGTTCTCTGCGCCACTCGAACATTCTGGTATAAAATTCCAGCTTCTCGTTTGTTGTGAGTGCGTTCCTGCTGGGACATCAAAGACGGTTCTATAAGCGTATACATATGTGGCGATAACGTAAAATACAGCAAGTGCTCTACTGAAAAAGTTAAATTGCCGTTTTTGAGAACTCATCAACGAATGAACCCATCGCGAATTTCATGATGTTATTACCTCGTGAAGGAAAGTGAAGTGGCATGGAAAATTGAAATAGATCAGAATAGTGAGGTGACACGGAGAACTTAGTGAAGTGACAGTGGCAACTAAACATAGCCACTGTACAAATATAACAGAAAAGTGTAGTTTAAAAGTATACAGTCTGAAACAGCATATTAGCAATGGATACATAGCATCACTCAAGAAGAATAAAGATCCTAGATTATCAAAGGTAACACATTAACCAGATGATAGGGCTGGCGTAAATAACCTTAAGTCGGAACATTCATCTGACTAAACCTAGTGTAAGAAAAGATTCCATTTAAGTACCGAACCCCCATGCCTAAAATTATCTTGACGTGAGATTATAAACACAGTTTGTTACATAAAATGTAGCACCTAAAATACAAACCACCTCTCATAAACTCAAGGTTGTGAAACCTAGCCCAAAATTGAAAAGCAGTGACATATACAGAGATAGTAGGCAATTGAATTGGATTGTATTGTTATTTTCTCTACGCGTACTATGTTCATAGTTTATAGAGAAGGTACTGCATTGCACCCAAAAATTCTATACGGAGATTTTACCGGAAATAAAAGTTTTCAAACCCCCTGATAAAAAAAAAACTTTTGGAAATATTTCCGTAAGTTTGCCTGTCTATGTGTGTGTCTGTGGGCAGCATAGCTCAAAACTGAAAAGTTGGTTAAATAACAAATTTTGTATTTCAGTCTAGCGCCTCCCAAGCATGCCACACGAATATTTTCGTGATAATCCTCCACCTCAAACTACATTTTATAGGGGGAAATTTTCGAAAACTTTGTTTTCTCAAAAATGGCTCTAACAATTTAGATTAAAATATCGTATATTCACATGGCGAATAAAATGTATATCTTGAATTTTCTGGGAATAGCATCTGAAGATTTCTTTACTAAAGATAAATTTTGCTTAATTTTGCATCTTTGGTAAACCGTAAGAGATATACAAAAACTTACTACACCAAAAATAAAGAATATAGATCACATTAAAACCCATAACTTATGTTGTATATGGTTTTGATAGAGATGACCGCTTTTGAGATATACCTTGTTGTTGATTTCAGCTTTAAAATACTTATACTTTTCACATACGGGAATTTGCAAACTTCTGGGATACAAAGGAATTTTGGTCACATAAAACCAGGCGCTAAAACATTTCACTATTGCTTTAGCCAAGTATATTCCCTTATTTCCCTCCTACTTACAAGGATGCATGTAATAAGACCATCATTTCTGCTAATGTTATCTCGATTAGCATGAAGTAGAAGAATAATTTTTTATCAATAATTTTTCACAGAGATGAAGAGAAAGTGATGTGGTTGGGACGCATCAGATTGTTATTATTAATGGAGGTGAAATGCAGTCGCATACACAGCCTCATGAAGTCTTTGCTTCAAAATTTCCCACTTCCTCTTCATGCATTAATTCCAACAGAGTTGTCATTACAGGGTTACTATTCAACTCCAATATCTGGCAATTCAACTAGCAGCTAACGGATTTCTTATCCCATATGATTTATCTATCAGAAACTTCAAGATGGGTCCTTATTGCAACGTTTTGCATTTCTTTTTTTCTTTTTTTTTACTTTATCTAGCCCCGTATGTACAATGTACATAGGGATAGAGAAGTAGTGTATCCCACCCAAAAATTCCATGTCGAAATTTCACTGGAAATATATGTTTTAGGACCTCCTGAATAAAAAAAAAAGAGAAGATTTTTCAAGAAAATTCCCCCACCCCTAACTACCCTTTACATGGAAACATTTTCGAAAATTTTGTTTTTCTTAAAAATGGTTCTAACGATTTTGATTAAAATACCACATATTAAAGCCATATCTGTCGCAAATAAAATGTATATTTTGAATTTTCTGGGCATAGCTTCTAAAGCCCTGTTTATTCTGGATGAATTTTGCTTAGTTTGGTATAACTAGTAAACCGTAAGAGACAAACAAAATTTTGCTTTACAAAATATGTAGATTTTCTTAAAATACACAAGTTATGTCATGTACATTTTTTCCCTGGAGCTTACCGTTTTCGATGTATTCGTTGTTATTATTTTCAATTGTGAAGTACTTATACTTTTCTCAGACGGAAGCGTTTTTTTTTTCTTTTGTTCTACTCCTGGCCAAGCTAAGAAGCTTTTTGCAATGACAATCGCATTACGACATTTAACTATCACTTTAGCCTAGTGTATTCTCTTAGATCCATTCTACTTATAAGGAACTAAGTAACAAAATTCTGCTAATGTTTACCTGGATTAGCATGGTGTTAAAAGAAGAATTATCTTTTGTAAGAAATTTGTAGAGTAGCTAGTGAAAGTCATATGAGTGTAACGCTTCAGGGTTTTAGATAAATAATGAAATGTCGACGTCGTCATAAAGCAAAATGATTCTTACAAAGCAATCTTTAATCCCATTTTTCCCTTCCATTTATGGCGTGAATTTGGGTTCCGAAGGGCACACAGCTGTTATGTACACGCAGAGCAGTCAATAGTAATGAGACGATATTCGGGCGGGGTTTGTAGTGTAAACACGCACTCGTTGAGGTATAATCTATTCCAAAAGTAGCTCATTATATGTATTGACATTATAAGCATCGCTCTAATTAATTATCACAATAACACAATTAATTCATAATATGATTAGTAAATAAAAACGCCTTGGAGATTTGCAAATAAAAGTATCAGATAATAATGTGCAGAGCTTTGAAAAAACAATGAATATAAATCAATCAAACTCGCTCAGAACCCATTGCAGTGCATAACAATTTGCATCTTTACTGTATCCTCCTGTCACTCAAAATAAGTTTGAATCATCCACGAGTTTGTTCAGTGTCAAACGCTTAACCTTTCATATGTTCACATTTTTCAATATGCTCTTTCATTGTTCACTATTGCTGGTGTCATGGCCGCGCTCGCTAGTGCCTAGCTTTGGTGATTAGTGGCGCAAGTGATTGGGGGTTTGAGTCCCGCCTCGGGTATGGGTAGTTGTAAATGTGTATATGTTTGTGTAATTGTATATAAAATGGGAAACAACAAATCGAGGGATAAATATAAAAAAAGAAGGAAACAAGTCTAAAAACTATCCGGAACTGAACGAGGCCAGGCAGTGTGCATTGCTAGAGAGTGCAACAAGTTTCGAAACGGACTGTAGAGATCACTCCTATTCCATCACATTATAGTTATACTCTGTGTGCACCGAACCTCAAGCCGGCAATTTCGTGACCCCAGATCGAGTCCATTTATATGTTATGGCGTTCTCGTATATTGACATTAATGGAAAACTTAGTGTATTGTAGCATTACTCTCACCGTCAAGACGCCGCTCGAAGAAACGCTAATTTGGGTTTTGGATCCTTTTCTGTTCTAGTATTAATTTAATAAGTGCTTCAAGACCGTCAGAACTCTTCTAAGCTGTAATTAGATAGAAAATGAATGAGCAATGTAACGCATTTATGTAAAGAAGTAGATTATTTTGTATGAGAATAATGAGATATTTTGAAATTAAACGAATGAGTTGTTATCTACAAGTCAAAGGGCAAGCAGTGGGTGGACATGTTACGTAATTGCAAGGATAATTATCAGCTGGTTCCCAAGACTGTCCACGACATTCAAATACAAATATACATTCAACACTTAAATTGTGCTCAAAACTTTATTGGGCACAAATATGCATAAATAAAATATATAAAAACCTGTAAATTAAAAGCTAGGCAGTCATTCTGACGATCACGCTGTGTGAAATTGTGTGATTCATCTTAATATCTGTGCATCTCTGTTACTCTTTCTTTTTACTTTCTCTACGCGTACTATGTACACAGTGTATAGAGAAGGTATTGTAGTGCATCCAAAAATTCGATACCGAGATTTCATTGGAAATATATGTTTTGAGACCTTCTGAATAAAAAACGCATTTTTAGATAAATGTCCGTCCCACCGTCTGTCTGTCTGTCTATGTGTGTGTGTGGGGGGGGGGCAACATAGCTTAAAAACTAATGGATCGTTAAATACCAAAGTTGGTGTTTAAGTTTCGTATCTTGCAAGGATGCGACACGAAGATTTTGAAGAAAATCTTCCCACCACCAACTACCCTTTACATGGAACTTTTTTGCAAAAATTTTGATTTTCGCAAGAATGACTCTAACGATTTTGATTAACATAGCGTGTATTAAAGACATTTACCTGACAAATAAAATGTATATCTTGAATTTTCTGGTAATAGCCTCTGAAGGCTACTTTATTCTGGATGAATGTTATGGAATTTTGCATAACCGCTAAACCGTAAAAGATGGACAAAAACTTACCACAAAAATTGTAGATCACGATAAAATACACAATTTATATCATATACATTTTTTTCGTCCAGTTGATCGTTTTTTAGATATCCCTTGTTTTTTGGTTTCAGCTTTGAAATACTTACACTTTTCTCATACGGTAATTTGTCAACTCCTGTCCACACAAACAAAGGAACTTGAGTCACATATCAACCAGCTTTTGACATTCACTTTAGCATATGTTACTTCCTCACTTCCCTTCTACTTGTAGGAAAGCAAGTAATAATAGTATATGTTTCAATTTTTTCTCGATTAGCATGAAGTAAATAGAAGCACAAGCTTTTTAACAATAATTTGTTGCAGAGATATAGAGAAAGTCATGAATGGAACACATCACTCCTAATTCTTCTCTTCACTTCTTTGGATGTCGAGTTAAATTACCTGGAAAAAATCTAGCTCTTTTGCGAACCATCAATAATCCTACAACAGTGAACTTCGAAATTATTCTAAAGCTATATTAAGACTGTCTTCTATCCAAACTTCATTATGTGAGTATGATATACTTAGGTTCTTGCACCGCTAGGTACAAGGGCCCCACATTCCCTTAACGCCAAATAAACTGCCTATGTTGAGTAGCTCTTATAGAATGAAGCCAGTATTCATTCACGGTAATCGAACAGATAATAAGATTACAAAATAAGAATCTAACTTAATTTATAGTATAAAATCATACTTTTGCATTCTTTGGGTACATTATAAATTTAATTATACTTTTGTTTGTTTTAGAACAGCCTGTCCTTGTTTCTGCCAACATTAATGATTTTAAAAGTATTCAAATTATTCTGAGCATTTATTACTATTACAAATGCTATCACATACAGGGTATTACCGCAACAGAATCACCTCTGTGAATCCTGTTCAGTCAAACTTTGGTGACTTAAAGACTAAAGATCTGATGTGTTCCATTCACATGACCTTCGCTACATCTCGGTAACAAATTATTGTTAATAAGCTTATTCTTCTCTCTACGTCATGCTAATTGAAAGTCATTAGCAGAAATATCTTATTACTTTTTTCCTTTTAAGTAGAAGGGAAATAAGGGAATACACTAGGCCAAAGGAGTAGTCGAATCTTTTAAAAGCTGGTTGTCATGTGGCTAAGCTCCGTTTCTTTGTATTGTCAGGAATCAAGTAATTTCCGTATGTGGAAAGGTTTTAAGTATTTTAAAACTGAAAACAATAACGAGGAATACATCAAAAATGGTCAGCTCCATGAAAAAAAAGTATAAACTGTGTATTTTAACATCTACACCATTTAAATTCTTAGATTTTGTTTATCTCTAACGCTTTACAGGGATGCATTATCAAGAAAAAATTATCCAGAATGAAGAGATCTTCAGAGGCTATTCCCAGAACATTAAATATAGACATCTTGTTTGTCATGTAAATATCTTTAATATACGATATTTTAATCAAAATCGTTAAAACCATATTTGAGAATATCAACATTTTTGCAGTTTCTTCCATGTAAAGGATAATTTGGGGTGGGTGAGTTTTTCTTAAAATCTTCGTCACCCCCTTTGAACATACTAGACGCAAATACCACGCGTTTTACCGGAAATATTCCAGTTGCTTAGAAAATTTCATGATATGCCAGAATCCATTTTATAGCTTAGACGAAAAAACAACGGCATGAAACACCGACTATTTGTGATTCAGAATCCGAAAACAATAATGCATTGTTTATTATGAATCGACAACTTTCGAAATTACTTAGGAATAATTTTAATGAATTTTCTCGTAGTATTGTATTTTTGCAAGAGAATTAGCAAAAAAGGAGTAAATTGAAATTGCGATCCCTCTGTAATACTTCTGTGTTTTACGTAGTTTATTGTGTATAACTGAATCCCTTATCACGAGTTTTTGTACTGTTTGTAATACACATTTGACCATCAGCTTGACACTGTTCATCCGGATACTCCATATAGCTCCGCAGCCTTATATTTTGCTCAATAAGGTCAATAATTTTCGATGTCCATGTTTGCATGTTCCTTTCAAACGATATATGCAATCAAGTGGGAAATGCTTACAAGGCAGTTTCATGCAATCACTCCTTTCGTTCATTCCTGAGCCGGTGAATGACCTCAGTTCATTGATTAGTGTTTGATAATTTATGACTTAAAACTAATAACCGGCGGACACGCCTAGCGAGTGTCTCATAGCTATTTTCTATTCACTCTTAGATTGATCCCCGAAAAAACTGACCGCGTGGACCGCGGTATAACACATTAGAAATGCGCGCAGTAATGTAGTACCATGCTAATAATCTAAATGACAGAATATTGTATACAAACACGTACGAGTTTAACAAATGCCGCTGCAAGGCCCAGCATGCAACCCGTATGAATCACCTGATTTCCGCAAGTTGTTTACACAGTAACGATTGCTTGCAGTTCGAACATGTAACGAAAGAAGAAGTGTTGTTTTGGGAGATGGATAGTTTAAGTGACATTGTTGTTGAAACCTGGTTACCAAACTTGGATTGGAAAGCAGCAGTACAAACAGTTCAGACGACGAATCCGATCTGGAGGGAATAGAGCCGCTTGCAGAGAGTGAATAAATGTAAGCTATTGCATGCATGGTATTTATTTTTTCGCACGAGTTTTTTAGATGTATACTCATTACATGTGCACGAATTTATTTTTATACGACTACCAATTTTATTGCCATTATACTTAACAGAATAATTTAGTTACGATTTAAGTTGTCGAAATAAGGGCTCTGTTCGCTTTACATTACAATATGCCGCGAGTGCACGCCACGTGGTCGGAAAAGTATGACAGTATTTCTGGCGCGAATGGCGGAAGGCTACATTGAACGGGGTTTAGCTACTCCCGTAAAACGCTTCTGGTTCCTACCCTTTTCAACACTCATTTTTAACTAGCCAATAAGAGCAAGCATCCACATTTGGACGGGAAGGGGTTAGAGAAAGTAAATATGTTTTAACATTGCAATTTAACAATTCCCATGAAAGGCAATATCAACGTTAGTTTAGTGAAGACCCTTCTTATAGTATGTGTGGACATCTTCATAATGTATACGTCAGTGCAACATGAAGAAAAGTTTGTAGAGAAGTAAAACCGCGCTGCGCTAGGCACTGTTTACACAATCGTGTTTATGCTGCTGACATGTACTTCCCCGTATTCCCTTCGGGACTTGTTACTTGCTAGACTTATATAGTAAACTAGATTCCTAAACTAGAGTTAACTTTGGTCTGTCTAAGCAGAAAATGTTTACTATCTTCACACTTTGAGATCTCCATGTGGTTATCGTAAAAGAACTACTAGTTAGGAAATTTAATGTACTGTTGTTATATTGCCGTGGTAGCTCGGATGGAAACAAGATCCTTGCTTTAAAACCCGGCTGTGGCATCGACATTTTCAGTCTGTTGCTACCTTTCCATTTTTTCTACACACGACTGTTGGTAAAAGCAATTGATTACCATTCTCGACGACTTGCATATCATGAATAGGGGAAGTATTGCATTGTACCCAAAAAATGTTATACCTAGATTTCTGTGGAGATATATATTTTGAGACTCCTTGAACAAAAAAGTCTGTATGAAGAGGGGTTTGTGTCTGAGAAAGCATAGTGAGGCTGTACTAATGGCTGCAAGAAGATGTGAATAATTAACTAGAAAGCTAATGTAAATAAATAGATGTAATACAGAAATGACATTATATTATAAGAGAGAAGATATGGCTGAAATTGTTTAAGAGTTATAAAAGAGACATTTTTCGAAAGGTTTTTGTGGACAATGGGCGGGGAGCTGGGGTGAAACGTAAAATGGAATATCCTTGAGTTAAAAAGACTATACAAGTCTTAGAGGAGGTGGTGAGGCTGTGGAAGTCACTAGAAAGTTACTGAGAGTTACCAGTCTAGGCTAATAGTGGGATGATTTCTGTTGACTCATGAAAAGAGATGCTACTGGGAGCGGGAAAGAAAGCCAATTAGAACATATTTTAATGCTTAGGCGGAGCAGGGCTGTTCGAATATGTGTAATATATATTGTGTATATACGTATACATACCATACACAGAGGCCGCGCCTTGGCCGAGTGGTTAGACCACTCGCCTCTCACCTAGACGGCCCGGATTCGACCCCAAGTGACCTCATATGGGATTTGTGTTGGACAAAGTGGCGAAGGGGTTCTCCCGTTTCCCCCGCCATCGCATTCCACCGCTGCTCCATCTTCATTTCATATATCATAAGTGTCATCGCCTGCTATGGTAGTATAAGCGGGCGTTAAACACTATAAAACACACCACATACACACACACATACATACACAGAAACGTAATTCTTAACATAATTCGTCCTCATATACGGTACAAGACAGTTCGCTTTCATCTACTGCACAGTGCATTCCTTATTGGTAGAAGTGCATTTACTTAATTGTTCTCCCCGGGTATTTCGGTATTACACATTACTTACGTAAGAAAGCACCTCTTCTTTTTTCGATATTTTTTTATCCTCCTCCTATGGAGGACTTAAACCCCACAGGAATTTAAGTCAGGGACTGTGATCAGAGTATGTCTGCCTGTTAAGTAGCACTCAAACTTTGGATCAGAGAGAGCAACAGGATGGATATTCCACCGATGTCTGATATCAGTGTGAGGAAAAACATAATGAAATGACGGTGAAATGGACCAAAGTATAGATGATTATGGAGTAGGTGGTGGATTGATTGGCGGGGGAAACGGAGAAACCTGGAAAACCCACAAATACGCCTTATTATCCACCATAAATCTCATGATCTCTCCTGGGATTGAACTCTTAGTGAGAAACGAGAGGTAAACAAAAAACTACATAAAAATCGGATGCGTTCCATTCAAATGCCTTTTTCTGCATCTCTGTAACAAATTGATGTTAAAACCTTTATCCTTCTATCTTCTTAATACTAAGAGCACATTAGCAGAAATTGTCTTATTGCTTGCTTCCTTGTAAGTAGAAGATAAATAAGGGAGTACACTAGACTAAAGCGATAGTCAAATCTTTTAAAAGCTGGTTGCTTTAGGATGGAAATCTGTTTCTTTCAGTTGCCAGGAGCTGACAAATTCCAATATAAGAAAACTTAAGCATTTTAAAACTGACACCAATAACAAGGAATATTTAAGAAAAGGTCAACTCCACAATATATATTAACAAGAACTACATTTTTGTGTAGTTAGTTTTTGTGTATCTCTTACACAAAAGATTACCTATCTCTCCAGATTGAATAGCTCTGCAGAGTCTATTTCCAGAACTTTAAAATGTAAACTTTATTTGGCATGTAAATATCTCTAATATACAGTAGATTAGTCAAAAGAGCTATTTTTGAGAAAATCAAAATTTAAGAAAGCCTTTAAATTTAAAAGGTAGCTTGGGGTGGGGTATTTTTTTCAAAATCTTCATGTTAGGTACTTGAAATATACTTGGGTTATTGTGTCCACAGGCACATGAACATGACACACACGGGCATACGTATTTTTTTAATTTTTTTTGTACAAGGTATCAAAATACCCTGCATATCCGGTGAAATCTCGGTATCGAATATTTGAGTGGAGTTTTATACCTTATCACGATACCTTACGTATCATGTACTATGTGATTAAAATGAATATCTCGATTGACACACTATCCTCCTATTTTGTGGCATTAAACCTTTTTCAATATTTTATTTATTATCTGTATTCTTTTATCACTTATACTTTCTACTTTCTCTAAACGTGCTATGTACATAGTTTATAGAGAAGATGTAAATGCACCCAAAATTTGATACCGAGATTTCACCGGAAATACATGTTTTGAGATCTCCTGAATCCAAAAAAAAACATTTTTAGAAAAATGTCCATGTGTGTCTGTGCGTCTGTCTGTCTGTCTGTCTGTGTGTATGTGTGTGTTTGTGGCAGCATAGCTCAAAAACGAAAAGTCCGTTAAAAACCAAATTTGGTATTTAGGTTTGGTATCTTCCAAGGACGTGATACGAAGATTTTCAAGAAAATCCCCCCACTACCAACTACCCTTTACATAGAACTTTTTTTCAAAAATTTTGATGTTCTGCAAATGGCTCTAACGATTTTGATTAAAATATCGCATATTAAAGATATTTACCTGACAAATAAAATGTATATCTTGAATTTTCTGGGAATAGCCTCTGAAGACTACTTTATTCTGGATGAATTTTGCATTCTACTAAACCGTAAGAGATGGACAAAAACTTAACACACAAAAAATGTAGAGCACGTTAAAACACACAACTTAAGTTATATACATATTTATCGCGGAGTTGATGGTTTTTGAGATATTCCTTGTTTTTGGTTTCAGCTTTGAAAAACTTATACTTTTCTCGCACAGGAATTTGCCAACTCGTGTCCATACAAACAAACTTCAGACATATAGCAACCAGCTTTTGGCTTTCATTTTAACCTATGGTACTCCCTTATTTCGCTTCTACTTACAATAAAACAAGAAATAAGACTATTTCTGCTAATTTTTCTTGATTAGCATGAAATAAATAAAAGAATAAGCTTATTAACAATAATTTGATACAAAGATGTAGAGAAAGACTTGTGAATCTAACACATCAGATTTCTCTTAACTCCTATGTCACAATTTTTATGTTCTCTTGTTACACAGACATCTGAAATTCAAAAGCATCACATAGTGATTTCATTTTAAAGATTAAACTGCATACTACCACGAAATTTCTAGTAAGACAATTGGACAAATATTTATCTTGATTAACATGAATTTGTGATCAGAATACATCATGTGAAAATTATTTGTAGAAGAATAAGGAGAGTAATTCATGTCGGTAACATGTGACGTCGTGTAACAAGTTTTAATTATTAAAAAAGCTTTAATTTAGAAGGACTGAATTCTTCTATATTGTACTAGGTGATTTATTTTAAAATATTGCTTCAAGTAGCTGATGTTTGAGTTTTATGTTTCATTTTTACTTTCTCTACACGTACCATACACACAGTGTATAGAGAAGGTAGTGTATTTAACCACAAAATTCATCGGAAATACATTTTTTGAGACACCTGATTCCAAAAAGGCATGTTTAGAAAACTGTTCATGTGGGTGTATCTGTGGGCAGCATAGCTCAAAAAAGAAAAGTTCGTTAAATACCAAACTTGATATTTAAGTTCAGTGTCATCCAAGGATGTGACCCGAGGATTTTCAAACGATACCTCCACTCCAACTACCCTTGACGTGGAACATTTTTCGAGAATTTTGATTTTGTCAAAAATGCTACTAGGATTTTAATTAAAATACTTTATGTTTAAGATATTTTTATGACAAACGACATGTATATCCTGAATTTTCTGGGAATAATCTCTGAAGACCTCTTTATTCTGTAGAGTTAATCGTTTTCGAGATATTCCAGACTATTGGTTTCAATTTTAAGCCAGTTAAACTTTCTTCTCGTTTGTTTATTCTGGCAAGCAAGGAGATTGGAATCTCAATTGTTTCACATAGCGACTGCTTTTTGAAGGACGAGACTCGCTTTAGCCTGTGTATTTTATTATTTTACTTCTACTTGCAAGGAAGCTAGTAATAAGACTAATTCTGCTTATGTTTAGCATGATGTAGATTAATGTTTCGAATAAAAAGTTTTGTTTACTAGAGGACATCAAGTGAATGGAACACATTAGATGTTTTCCTTCTACTTAAAAGGAACCAAGTAATAAGGACAATTTCTGCTAATGTTTATCTGGATTAGCATAATCTAGATAGAAGAATAATCTTTTTAACACTAATTTGTTACAAAGATGTAGAGAAATTCGTGTGAATGGCGCACACTAGATTTTTGAAAGTGAAATGTTGTTAACCTCTGGCTACTGAGGACTAAAGGTAAGCTGGGAGCCAAGATAATATGTAGAGATTATCTAGGGAGAAGTTTGACGCCCCACAAGCAGCAGAATTAATGAGCTCGGTCTGCTGTGGACCTCTGGAGGTGATTGATGTCTTCTACTGCCCCGCTATTCATTGGCGCCCTGTCACTCAGGGGTGCAAAACATGCACCTTGGCCTTTCCATCTTTATTCCCACCAAATCTGCCATATTGTATACGTGTATACAGTTCCTTCTATTACATATACACCACTTTCTCAAGCTCCTCCAGATACAGCTATTCTTACAAAAGATTATTGCTTTCTCTACACGTACTATCTACATAGTATATAGAGAAGGTATTGCATTCCATCCAAAAATTCGTAACCGAGATTTTTCCGGAAATACATGTTTTGGGTTCCCCTGTGTGTGTATGCCTGTGGACAGCATACCTCAAAAACGAAAGGACCGTTGAATACCAAACTGGGTATTTAAGTTTGGTATCTTCCAAGGATGCGACAATAAGATTTTCAAAAAAATCCCCGCTCCCCTAACTACCCTTTACATGGAACTTTTTCGAAAATTTTGATTTTCTTAAAAATGGCTGTAACGATTTTGATTAAAATATCATATATTAAAGATATTTACCTGACAAATAAAATATATATCTTGAATTTTCTGGGAATAACTTCTGAAGACTACTTTATTCTGGATCAATTTTACGGATTTTTGCATAACTGCTAAACCGTAAGAGATGGACAAAAACTTACCCCAAAAAAATGTAGAGCACGTTAAAACTCACAATTTATTTAATTTACATTTTTTCGTGGAGTTCATCGTTTTTTAGACATTCTTTGTTTTTTGTTTCAGCTTTAAAGAACTTATACCTTTCTCATACAGGAATTTGTCAACTTCTGTCCATACAAACAGAGGAACTTCAGTCACTTACCAACCAGCTTTTGTCTATCACTTTAACATGTGGTGCTGCCTTATTTCACTCCTACTTGCAAAGAAGCAAGAAATAAGACAACTTATGCTCAGTTTTTCTCAATTAGCATGAAGTAAATAGAAGCATAAGCTTTTTAACAATAATTTTTTGCAGAGATGTAGAGAAAGTCATGTGAATGATACACAAAAGGTTTTTCTTTTTTCCACATCTTGGTAATCCAGATAAATATCAGCAGAATAGGTCTTATTACTTGCTTCTTGTGAATGTAAGTAGAAGGAAAATAAGTGATAAACTAGGCTAAAGCGATAATCAAACATTTTAAAAAGCTGATCGCTATGTGAGACAATTGCGGTTCGGTTAGCTTTGCAAGGTGACATATAAGAAAATATAATTTGAAATATTCACCAATAATAAATATTATCTCGAAAACGGTCAACTCTACAAGGAAAAAACGTATATGGCGCAAACTATGTGTTTTAGCGAGATGTACATTTCTTCTATAATAGATTTTTGTTTATCTCTTACGGCTTAACCGTTATGCAAAATTCTGCAAGGCTCCTCAACAATAAAGAGGTCTTTAGAGGGTATTTCCAAAATATTCAATATATTCATTTTATTTCTCCTGTGAATATCTTTAATATATAGTATTTTAATCTAAATCGTTAAAGCTATTTTTGAGAAAATAAAAATTTGCGAAAATTTTTCCATGTAAAGAGTAGTTTGGGGTGGGAGGATTTTCAAAATCTTCATGTCACACCCTTGGATGATACTAAACTTAAACACCAAGTTTGGTACTTTATCGAGGTTTCGTTTTTGAGTTATCGTGTTCACAGATACACGGATACACTCACATGTGGACACACACAGACCTTTTACTAAAAATTATTTTATTTTGGAAACAGGAGACTCTAAAACCTCTATTTCCGAAGAAATCTCCGTATCAAATTTTTGGGTGGAATGTAGTACCTTCTCTATACACTATGTACATAGTACGTGTAGAGAAAGTAAAAATTTGATGTGTAACATTCGCAGAACTTTCTTAAGCTGCTCCAAATAAAAACTATTCTTACAAAAGATTATCCTGCCCCCTGGCCGCGCCGTGGCCGAGTGGTTAGACCATTCACCTCTCACATAGACGGGTTCGATCCCAAGCGAACGTATGTGAGATTTGTGGTGGACAAAGTGGTGCAGGGGCGGGTTTTCTCCGGGTTCTCCGGTTTCTCCCCATCATCGCATTCCACCGGTGCTCCATCTTCATTCCATGTATCACCAGTGTCGTCGCCTGCCGTGCCACAAGTAAAAAAGGGCGTTAAACACTACCAAAAAAAATTGTCCCCTATTCAGTGACTCCCTGTCACTCAGGGGTGCAAAAATGAACATCATTACCTTGACCTTTCCTTCTTTAAAACCACGAAATCTGCCAAATTGGACACGTATGTAGAGTTCTTGTATTACATTTATACACTTTCTCAAGCTGCTCCAAATGCGAACTATGCTTATAAAAGATTATTCTTTTATCCACATCATGCTAATTCAGATTAACATTACCGGAACTGACTATTACTTGCTTCCGTGTAAGTAGAAGGAAAATTAGGGATATAGTAAGCTAAAGCGATAATTAAATATATTAAAACTGGTCGTTATGTGAAACTATTGAGGTTCGGTTAGTTTTGTAAGGTGCCTTTTGAGAAAAGATGGTTTAAAAGTCCAATCAATAAAGAGGAATACCTCGAAAACGATCAACTCTACAAGAAAAACGTATATGACGTAAATTATGTGTTTTAATGAGATCTACATTTCTTGTCTATCTCTAGCGGTTTAATCTTGAGGCAAAACTCACCCACCATAAACAGGTCTTCAGATGTTATTACCAGAAATCTCAAAATATACTCGTAAATTTTACACGGTATTTTAGTTCAAGGCATTAGAGCCATTTTTGAGTGTAACCACTGGGTCATGGCACGGTCCTTTCCTCCAATGTTGACAACAAAATAACGTTGAATCTCAAAAATAGAAATAATTAATATAACACTATAGATAGCTATCTTTTTGCTTTCTCTATCGAATGCTATGCACGTACATAGTAGCTAGAGAAGGTATATTATTCCACCAAAAATACCTATTTTTATCGAAATATGTTTTAAAGTAAACTTAGAATTGATCCGTGTGGTGTCTGTGTGTGTATGTGTATTCCTTTTGGCAGCATAACTCAAAAGTGAAAAGTTCGTTTAATAACAAACTTGGCATTTAAGTCTAATATCTTCAAAGAATGCGACACAAAGATTTGCAAGAGTTTACCCCCACAAAAAACGACTATTTAATAGGAAAAGTTTAAACAATTTTGAATTTCTAAAACTGACTAACGATTTTGATTAAAATATCGTGCATTAAATGTATTTACATGAAAAATAAAATGAATACCTATCTTGACTTTCATAGTCCTCTTTATTCTGAATGACTTTTGCATAACTGGTAAACCGTTACAGATAACTGTAAATCTCGTCAAAACAAAATTTATATCCTATGCATTTTTACTGTGGAGCTATCCATCTAAGATATTGCTTGTTTTTGGTTTAAGTTTTAAAATAATTGTGGTTATCTCTAACAGAAAGTCCTTTGCTTCACTTTGGTTTCACTCCAGACCATGCAAAGAGAACCGAATTTCAATGCCAATCACCTGATGAAATTTTGGTTCTCTTTTAGGATTATGCTTAGGAATTCAAATTATAACAGGTCTATTCTTAGCAATACATTATTCAGCTCATATTGATTTAGCATTCTCGAGCGAGTTTTTATAAAGGATTTGACTATCAGTTTAGCCTTGTGTATTCCCTTAGCTCCCTTCTATTTATCAGAAACTAAGTAATAAGACCATTTCTCCAATGTTTGTCTCGATTAGTATGAAGCATATAGAAGAATAACTGTTGAAGGAAGATTTTTTACAGAAAGTCTTGTGGATTGAACACGCCAGCTTTTTCTATGACCAAGACGAGGGATTAATAGTAGTGAAGATAATGACACTGCTGTGTTTAGTAAAATATATACTGCCCTTTGTAAAAATTGCACACCAAGAAAGAATTTTGGTGCAAGCGATAAGTGATTAGGTTTGCAGAGAGATGTGGTTCTGTCATGTCGGTGTTGCACCAAGTTATGTCAGTACAGAGCTGTCAAACAAGGTGTAAACAATAAAGTGAGCGCCATTAAGTCTCGTCGACGTCAAAGGGCTCTGTCTCCGGGAAGCGGGTTTACTATACAGGGACATTTTTGCTTGTGCAGGGCATGCTGCTACGATAGTGAGGTGTGTGTGTGTGTGTGTGTGTGTGTGTGTGTGTGTGTGTAAATAGTGGATAGATGAAAGTCGTACGCATCGAGGAGCGGGTACTGGACCACGGAAGATGACCACAGCACAAGATGACCATCTTGTCCGCATGGCCAAACGGACCGTACAGCTTCATCCACACTATTTATTGGTTCGACGCTGGAGCACTGCAACAAGTGTGAACTTATCTGCATCAATGGTTTATCGCCGTCTGATGCAGATTGGACCACATGCAGGTTGCACACATGCCATTACGTGGGCTTCCATTATCCAGAAATCACAAGCTCCTCCGACTGCAATGGGCAGTTGAACATGTCACTGAGATGCTGAGTGGCAAAATGTAGTCTTTTCGGACGAATGCTTCAACGTGTCCTACAGCGAAGGCCGCTTACGTGTCCGGCGGTACCATGGTGAGCTGCATTGTTGAGCGACAGCGGACAAACACCAGTTGTGATGGTTTGGGGCACCATTGGTTACAACAACCGATATCACTCCTACGAATTGAGGACTCTTTGAACAGCAACCGGTACCTAAAGGTGGTTGTAGAGCCAGACGTACTCTCCCTACTTCAGGTATCTCCACAGATCACATATTGCGAGGCATGTACAAAGCCTGCTTCTAAGAGTGACGGTCTGCACGTTGCCAGACATGTCGCCCATCGAACATGTCTGGGATATGGTTGGCCGGCACCTGGTACGTAACGGTGCTCCAGTGACCAGTGTCACGCATCTGTGGGCTCGAATACAAACTTCGTGGAGGTATATCCCTCAGGAACTTATTCAAACCCTTTTTGATTCAATGCTAGCCGGTCCCCATGGTCGCGCTCGCCAAAGCGTCTCGCTTTGGTGTTTCGCAGCGCAGGGGATCGTGGGTTCGAGTCCCGCCTTGTGCATTAGTGTTATATGTTTGTGTATGTGTGTGTAAAAAGTAAAAACAGATATTCAGTAATCATACAGTAATCAAAGTAAACAAATTAGGTAAATAAAAAGTAGGTAAATAAACTTCCCGATCAGACTCCGGAACTGTATTTTAAAAATAAAAAAAAGAAAAAAAAAATGCTATGGCGTTTAGTAACTAATTGCTGCGCATGTAGGCCACACCAAATACTGAATATGGGGGGCTCAAAGATCATGCACAGATTTGAAAAGTTTATCATGTACCTAATATATGGTATTAGATTCATTGCATTCATGAGTTTCCTTCTTGATTTTGCAGTTTTGGCAAACGGTTATGGGGCTTATTAAAAATATAATAAAAATACAGTATTAGGAATAATGTAAAAACCAGTTGACCTAACTATCAGACGTCTAATGGTATTTATCTGAAATATTTAATAAATAAAATATCATTTTAAATACTATATTGCAAAGATTTGACCAGCAACTGTTAAATTCTATAAAACATTACCTGACCACACTGACTAAACAAAAGAATGACCTAATGATAAATGGTGCCAAATAAAAGAATGAACAGATATTAAATCGTATGTGATAAATTTAATTTCTGTGTCTTACACACTCCCTGCAAATCAATGAAGGTGTATCTACGCAGCCTATATGGAGAATTTAAAAGGATCACTGTTGGAAGATTCTTCTGTTATTTAGAACTTCTTGGAAAGTTATAGTACAAGAAGATTCTAAAAGTTCTGGACAACACACGCTTTTCTGCGGATGTTCCGTTTATTCCTTCTTGGAAGTGGATTATCCTTATATCAGCATTATTATATAATTAGTCACAACTAAAAAACCTACCAATTTGGTGTAACACACACTTCACTAATTTGACAAGAGATTGTGACTTAGGAAAATGCTTGACGCGTAGGAAGAAGGGCGATAAGCTTAGTGTGGAAATATTAACGAAATTGAACAAAGGTGGTCACGAACTAGTCACATCCATTGATTGACTGCTGGTGAAGAGAAGGGAGAGTTACGAAGGAATAATTAGTTAAATATTCTGATAAGACTGGTGAGCTATCAGACAAGCACCCGTTTGTATGCGAGTTACGAGGTTCATTTGCGTCATCATCCCATTCTATGGATAGGTTCACTAGTATTGGCACCCCATTACATTTACACCTTTAATAAATACTAACGGCGGTTTAAAAATATAAACTAACAAAATTAGTTTTTACGATATTAACTGATACGCTTTACGTTTTATGTAATAATTATAACAAATTTATTATTTTCTCTAGCCGCGTATGTACAGTGTACATAATGGATAGAGAAGGTATTGTATTCCATCCAAGAATTCTACGGCGAGATTTCACTGGAAATTTATGATTTGGGATCCCTTGAGTCCGAAAAAAAGGTTTAGAAAGAGGTCCGCATGTGGATAGCATAGCTCAAAACGAAAATACCGTTGAGTATCAAACTTTGTATTTAGGTTTAGTACGTTTCAAGGATGTGATACGAAGATTTTCAAGAAAATACTTCCCTCCTCAAACCACCCTTTACATAAAAAAAAATGTTCGAAAATACTGATTTTTCTCAAAAATGGCTGTAATGATTTTGATTAAAATACTGTATATAAAAGATATTGGCATTCCAAATAAAATGTATATCTTGAATTTTCTGGGAATAGCCTCTAAAGACCTCTTTATTCTGGATGAAGTTTGCCAAATTTTGGTTAAGAGTTAAACCATAAGAACTTATGGAATAAAAATGTAGATCTATGGAGGAAGCTGTTTCCGAGATATTTATTATTATTAGTATCAATTGTAAAGCACTTATACTTTTCCAGACAGCAAGTGCATGTTTTTCTCATGTTCTATTCCTGTCCAAGCAAAGAAGCTGTTTGCAATGCCAATCGCAAGCGACAGCTTTTAAAATATTTGACTATCGGTTTAGTCAAGTGTATTCCCTTAATTCCCTCCTACTTATAAGAAACTAAGTAATAAGAATATTCTGATAATGTTTTTCTTGATTAGCATGGTGTAGAAAGAAGAATAATCATATGTAAAATGTTTGTAAAACAGCTAGAGAAGGTCATGCGAGTTGCGCCGCCGCACGACAGCTGCACACAGCACAGCTGCCGAGGTTGGTAAGAAAAGAGAACCACAAATGTAGCTGAGGAAACCGGAAGACAACCCGACAAAAAGGTACAATTTTAATAAACCACCAGTCGCTGTCTCCAAACTGAATTTATTCTATTTGGAGAAAACTATAACAATCTGGCTGGAGTAACTAATTGCACACAATAACAATGTCCCTTTTAAACATAAATATTCGCTATCTACAAGCCAATTATTAAGCTAGAAATTAACTAAATGCTAAAGGTAGTATTTTCCACCTAAGATTGAAACTATTACATTCCTTAATACAAAGAATCAAGCAAATATTATGTAAAGCCTTATATAAAAAAATCTGATGTTTCCTTTCACATGACTTTCTCTAAATCCCTGCAGCAAGTTATTGTTAAACAGCTTATGCTTCTATTTACTTCATGCTAATTGAGAAAACATTAGCAGAAATACTCTTATTACTTGCGAAATAAGGGAGTCCCATAGGTTAAAGTGATAATCAAAAGCTGGTTGCTATGTGACTGAAGTTCTTTTGTTTTTATGGACTAGAGCTGACAAATTCCTGTTTGAGAAAAGTATGTTTTTCAAAGCCTAAACTAAAAACAAGGAATATCTTAAAACCGGTCAACTCCACGAAAAAAAAATGCTGTGTTTTAATGTGCTCTACATTTTCTGTGTGGTAAGTTTTTGTCCATTTCTTACGGTTTAGCAGTTATGCAAAAATTGGTAAAATTTATCCAGAATAGTCTTCAGAGGTCATTCCCAGAAAATTCAAGATATACATTTTATTTGTCAAGTAAATATCTGAAATATACGAGATTTTATTCAGAATCGTTAGAGCCAGTTTTAGAAAATCAAAAATTTTCAAATTTTTTTCCATGTAAAGGGTAGTTTGGGGTGGGGGGATTTTCTTGAAAAGCTTCGTTTCACATCCTTGGAAGATACCAAACTTAAATACCAAATTTGGTTTTTAACGGTATTTTCATTTTTGAGCTATGCTGCACACACACACACACACACACACACACACACACATACACACACGGACATATTTCTAAAAATGCTTGTTTTGGATTCAGGGGGTCTCAAACATATATTTCCGGTGAAATTTCGGTATTGAATTTTTGGGTGCAACACAATACCTTCTCTATACACTCAGTTTATAGTACGTGTAGAGAAGATAAAAGTAATTTTAACTCCCATACATGTACATACAGCTCCATTTATATGTATAGAGACGCTTTGCTTTTGTTTTCAATAGAATATACTACCAATAAGAGAGAGAAACTCTATACTGAATAAACTAAAATAATTTAAACCCAAAATCTTCCTATTCCTTTAAATATGATCAATTTCCAACTTATACAACAGGTAATGAATAGCACGATAACCACAATTTCAATCTCAAGAAAATTTATTTAGTTTGGTATCCAAAGCTTACTAAATGTCTGCAAATATATCGTTCTTAAGAGAATAGCATCTTTGCCAAACACAAAATTAATTAAATAAGTAGACAAAGTCAATATAATTAGACAAAACAAATACCCAAAAGGAATAATAAATCCCTTACTAATTAAAGAGGAAACAATAAATTTGGAAAACTATCAAGAAACGCTTAATCAAACAGGAAGATAGTCAAAAATAAAAATCTATAAATACTGCAACAATATAAATCTAATGCCAATCAAAAAAAGTAACCCCCACACAGTGATCTAGAACAGATCTTGTTAAATAAATTCTCAAAAATAAAGAAAAATTAAACCCGTATAAAGCAACCCTAAATGACACCTCACAATGAGTCAAAATATGTAAAGGCCAAAATGAAATACCAAATTTATCCCCTTACAACACCTATAACCTGGCTAAAGAATTGTTTCGCACACACAAATTTAAATGATGCAATATGGGAGTGAAGTATCTTTCAATACAGACCTTGATTTCACTGGTTGAAAATCGGTCCATGATTAGGAAAGCACTTTTCAGACAGAATCATTATTTAGATGTTCTTCTACTTTTTTTTATTAAATCCTACTCTCTCAAGCATAAGCACCTAAACTGCCGTAAATTCAACCCACATTTGCAATATTGGAACACATGTAAGTAATCCATACGAACTAAATGAAAAATGTAATTTATAGGTGAGTAAATTTCTCACGAAATACAACATTTCACTATGTAATCTAGAAAACCTGTTAATCTTAACTTTCTTTTAGTAGCTATTAATTGACGCTCTTATGAGTATATAATAAGAAAGTGCTTTCCTATTACTTTAGAAACATTTCACTGGAAATATCTCGTAAAACATCTGAGAAAACTGAGCCATAAAATATACAACTATAGAAGAATATCGCCTTCACACAAACACTGGCTCCTTGCAGGCATTACACCAATACAATATGATTAGGCCAATATTTATAATAATACAACAAAAAAAAAGACCCCATTTGACGCTATAAACCCGTCCAATTAACCCTTGCGAATAAAAAAATTCTAAAATTACTGCATTTTTAATTCTTGTTAAAGAACAAATGAATTGCAACTCTTAAACACATCCCAATACAATATTCAAATTTCCCAATAAAACTCGCTCATAAATATATTATTAAAATATATTTATGAGCAGCCCCATCATCTGGTTCGGACCGGACCCCTAAAACCTATATATATATATATATATAGGTTTTAGGAAACACAAATTGTGGTATAAATTGTCCAAAGAAAAGCTTATACACAAGTAAAATACAAATTTCTCAATGACAGGAAAAATCACCCAACAACAAATTCTGCAATCTCTATCAAAGTTACCCTCGCAAGTTATGTGTCTGAATGAAGAAAGAAAATCCTATACTGCCAAAAGCGGACACTAAATTCATTTAATTTGCATAATTACTCTAAATTCTAAGGTCATGGTCCATATCTTACAAGACAAAGGAAATTATTCCTGGCTAACGGCCCAGAGAAACTTATGAGAATTCGTACATTTTGCCATCATTCCGATTTTCACGCTCAGATTTTGCTACGCTTAGCGGAATTCTGCTGCGGTTGGCAGTACTGGTGCTCGCTGCTGCTTTGCAATGCAGGTTGGCATATAGCACAGAGTGGAAGGAAAGCAGCAGTGAGGCAGCAAAGTAGTGGTACTGCTGCAACGGTGATCATAGTCAGGATTACCAACCTGTTCGATGGAAACGTACAATAATTTAGGTGTGAATATGATGTAAATCTTAACCTGTACTATATACAGTAATTACAGCCCTAGACAATAATATAATTTTATAAAAATTCACGCCGTACCTTCTACGTTTATTTTTATGCATAGCACTATTTCTATCCCAAGAGCCCACATGTGCTATTTGTGGTGGACTAGGTGGCGTCTGAACTATTTTTCACCGGCTCCTCCGATTTCCCCCACCATTCATTCCACCAATTCCTGCATCATCACCTTTCCAATCATCAGATTCGCTTACATTTCATATCATCCACTTCCTCGTGTTACGCCTAACTACCGGTCGACCCCTCGTACCAGGTTCTTCACCCCCAGGCATTGGTTTGTAAGTCCCAGGGGGGTGTCTGTCTTACAATTGCGAGGATGATAAGCCTATTACGAAACGAAGTATTATTTCAAGCTGTTTTTTTTTTTCCTTCTTTAACGTTCTTTAACCTGGTTGGTCATATCGGACGATGAATGAAGTTGATGAAATGATGCACAAATGACCTCGGGGTCCATGGAGCTTAAAGTTACTCGACATTCGTCTTCTCAGGATAAAGGAAAACCCCTAAAAAAAACCTTATCTGGGTAACTCACCCTAAGTGAGATTCGAACTCATGACCTGTTGAATATGAGGCAGATACGCTACCAGGCGGGCTCAAGCTGTTTTGTATAGATATGACGTAATATTGTGCACAATGTTCCAACTGCTCACGTAGTGTGGGAATAGAACTATCCAAAATAGCAAACGCCAAAAAGAGTATTTTCATGTTTGACTATCAATATATGAAACGAAACTATTTTCTCGTTGGATTTTTATTTAAGCTCTACTATTGTATGTGGTATGTTGCATATACTTTTTATCATCAGAGTGGATTTGTAGTTGTGTTTTACGTAATGTCAATGATAGAATACTTGATCCTCGCTTATTATTCTTCTCTGACGAAGCATGCTTCCAATTAAATTGTTATGTTTCGTCTAAAAATCACAGAAACTAAGGCACCAAGAAATCAGTTTGTATACAGGAAATTCCCTTGCATGACGCTAAATTTCTGTGGGAACCTATTTATGCTGAACAAACAGTAAATGCAGAGAGGCACGGGAATTGCATTCTTTTTTCAACAGCGACCGACGTTTAATATCTGTCTGGATTATTCCATTAAAGCTTTTGCTACCAACAGTCAGCAATGAGTCATTTAGGTTTACTTCAGGAACTTTTTGAAGATTTCATATTTAGTAAACGAATATGGCTCCTTGATCTCCTGATGTAACTGTATGACATTTTTATCTTTAGAAAAATGTAATTCACATCTACATCTCTGTAACAAATTATTATTAATAAGCTTAATCTTCTATCCATTTTATGCCAAAACATTAGCAGAAACGGTCTTATTATTTAGTTCCTTGTAAGTAGATGTGAAATAAGGAAATATATTAGGCTAAACCGATACTCAAATGTTTTAAAATATGGTTGCTATGGGATTGAAGTCCGTTTCTTAGTGTGGCCAGGAGTTGACACTTAACCATGTCAGAACATTTTAAGTATTTGAAAACTGAAATCAGTAGCAAGGAATATCTCGAAAATGGCCAAACCACGAAAAAGATGAAGGCATATGACCAAAATTGTGTATTTTCGAGATCTCTTTCATTTGTGTAATAAGCCTTTGTCTATCTCTTACGGTTTACCAGTTAAGCAAAATTCCAGAATAAAGAGGTCTTCAGAGGCCATTTCCAGAAAATTCAAGATATACATTTTATTTGTCATAGAAATACCTTAAAAGATATTTTAATCAAAATCGATACAGCCAATTTCGAATTTTTTCCATGTAAAGGGTAGTTGAGGGCAAGGAATTTTGTCTCTCTCTCTCTCTCTCTCTCTCTCTCTCTCACACACACACACACACACATGGACGTTTTTCTGAAAATGTTTTTTTTTTTTTTTTTTTTTTTTTTGGATTCCGGGGGACCCAAAACATGCATTTCCGGTGAAATCTCGGTATTGAATTTTGGTGTATTACAATACCTTCTCTAAACACTATATACATAGTAAGTGTAGAGAAAGTAATAAGATGTGTGAAACAGATCCACACATTTGAGGAACTAGAAATAAACATCAGGCGAGAAATTCACTGAGTTTTAGATGTTAAACTCTTGAGTGTAGAACAATATTTCTTGAGAAAATGCGAGAAATGTGTGTATAGAAAAGGACACTTGCGACATCTGCTATAATCAGGTAAGTTCTTATCATAAGCAAAATGAGTCCTAGTGGATGAAAACACGAGTTGTATTTGATAAGACAATTCAGCGAAATTGACCATTAATAGTTTATAATACATAGGAAGGGAGATTTTATGATTGTAATACTTAACATTAGTTCTCAAACGATAGATGGCGCATTCGACCATGTTTATTTACCGAATTTATTTTTTTTCTTTCTTTCTTCACTGCCTCCTGAATTATGATAAGGCCGACCGTGTTTACACAAAGTGTACGAATATCGATTGCATTAATAGAAATAGCCCGCCTGGATAGTGTGGTGGTAGCCTGTCTGCCTCACATTCAAAAGGTCGTGAGTTCGAATCTCGCTTAGGGTGAGTTACCCGGATAAGGCTTTTTCGGGGTTTTCCCTTATTCTGAGAAGACAAATGTCGAGTAACTTTAAGCTCCATGGACCCCGAGATCATTTAATCATTCATCGTCCGATATGACCAACCAGGTTGAAGGACGTTAAATAAAAAAAATATAATATAAATAGTGAAAAATTATTTTATTTCAGCTTTTAATAGATAACACATAGGATGGAAACAAATTTATTTTATTTAAGGTTATTGCACTCATCTTATACACAAGAAATACAAATAATGATTATTTTCATTCCCTTTTTTAAACTAAACACATTATGAACTAGATAAAACATTAAATAAGCATTGTAACTGAATTAATTGAAAGTAAAATAATTGTGGAACTGACAGATATTAAAAGTGAAGGTTGGCTGCCTGGATTGTCACCTTGTCACCAATAACCAAAACAGGAGATTAAAAATACGAAGATAAGGTTATCAGCCGCGATAAGATTTTTGGGCAATGTCGCTCCTGTCAGATGACCGCAAGTGTTTGGAATTGCCTACTCTTTGTCACTCAATTGGCACTTTAATAGTTGAGCGAGATTGTCACTAATTATTATAACTGTGACTATGAGAAGTAGAGTGATTGCGGGGATATTATAACTGTTTTGCTGGCAGTTGAAAGTGCGACTGCCAAAGCTTAAGCGACTATACAGTGGCCACATTGTGAAAGAAAGGCACTGTAAAAAAACAACTCCATAAAAATGCATTCAGAAAATTTTGATGTACTTAAGTGGGCCATTTTGGTGACTTAAAATCAAAATGTAAACTTTAATGATTAAGCAAGATTTGCATACAAATAGATCTATAAGGTTTTATATAATTTTTCAAGGAGTGCCTTAATGTACAATTTCACGGAATTAAGTAACTCTTCTGACCACGGCCCTGTGTACCATTTATTATTATAAGCCAGTTTTCTTAGTTGTGTGTTAACAGCAATCTCTCTAATACTGTTCCTTTGGAATTAATTTTCCATTACATGAGTTGTTAATTATATTACGTTCTGCGCTTTGATCATTTCTGAACCTCTCACCTTCAGATTTTAATTGCGACTAGCACGCCAGTTCTAGTAAAATATATGTGAAAGACTTGAGAGAGATTCTCAGAACCTCATGCACGATTATAATTGTGAAAAGTATCCCTTAAACCACACAGTGCACATGGCGGTTAAGTACTTGAATACACTACAGATACATAGCTTACATTGGAACGCTGCGTCTTGAAATGTGAGCACGTGATTTCATATACGTATCCATACCTCAACTTGTATTAATAAATCTCTACACGAACTATGTACATAGTGCACAGAGAAGGTATTGTATTACACCTAAAAATTCTATGCCCAGATTTCACCGGAATTTGGCGTTTTAGGGTCCCTTGTATTAAAAAAAAGGCATTTTTAGAAAACTGTCCTTATATGTATGTGTCCGTGTGTCTTTGAACAAAATAACTCAAAAACGAAAAGTCGGTAAAATGCCAAACTTGGTATATAAGTTTAGTATCTTCCAAGAATGCGACTCAAAGATTTTGAGGAAAATTCCCCCTCCCCAAACTACTTTAGAGATGGAAACTTTTTAAAAAATTTTGATCTTCTCAAAAATGGCTCTAACGATTTTGATTAAAGTACCGTGTATTAAAGAAATTATCACGGCAAATAAAATGTATAAGCTCAATTATCTGGGGATAGCCTTTGCTGGATTTTGTGTAACAAGTAAACCTTAAGAGATAGACAAAAATGTAGATCTCGTTAGAGCACCCACTTTTTGTCATATGCATTTTTTTCGTAGAGGTGGACATTTTTGAGATATCCCTTGTTATTAGTTTCAGTTTTAAAATACTTAAAACTTTTCACGTACGGAAATTTGTCAACTCCTGGCAATGCATAGAAATGGATTTCATCCACTTGGCGACCAGCTTTTAAAAGATTTGACTGTCGTTTTAGCCTAGGGTATTCCCTTTCAGCTTTCAAGAAAGAACTTCTGCTAATGTTTATCGCGATTAGCACGAAGTAGAGAGAGGCATAAGCTTTTCAAAAATAATTGGTTACAGAGATGTGGAGAAAGTCATGTGAATAGAATTTTAAGCTGTTGATTTGAAAAAATCTGATGTATTCCTTTCACATCTCCTTCTCTTTCGTCGCTGCAAATTATTATTAAAAATATATTCTTCTACGTACTTTAAGATAATAGAGATAAACATTGGCAGAAATTATATTAATTGTTTGCTTTCTTCTATGAAGAAGGAAATTAGGGAATGCACTAAACTAAATTGATAGTAAAGTCTTTTACAAGCTGGTTTCCATGTGGTTGAAATCCGCTTTTATGTTTACAACTTTCCGTGTGAGAAAAGTTTCAAGTATTTTAAACTTCAAACAAATAACAAGGAATATCTCAGAAATGGCCAATTTCACAAAAAAAAAAAAATGATATAAATAGAGTGTTTTAGGTGACCTACATTTTTTGTGTATTAAGTTTCGGTCTATCTCTTACGGCTTACCAATTACACAAAATTCAGCAACATTTCTTCAGAATACAGAGGTCTTTAGAGTCTGTTCCCAGAAAATTCAAGATGTACAGTTCATTTGCCATATAAATATCTTTTATATACGGCATTTTAATCAAAATCGTTACAGCCATTTTTGAGAAAATAAAAAATTCTCGTAATTTTTCCTAGGCAAAGCGTAATTTGGAGCCGGGGGGATTAATCTCAAAATCTGGAGGATACTAAACTTAAATAGCAAGTTTGCTATTTTACCGAATTTTCGTTTCTGAGTTATGCTGCCTACATACACACACATGCACATAGAAGACACACAAACACGGACACTTTTCTAAAAATGCTTTTTCTGGAGTCAGGGGGTCTCAAAACATACATTTCCGATGAAATCTCGATATCGAATTTTTGGGTACAATACGACCTTCTCTGTACACTATGTACATAGTATGCGTAGAGAAAGGAAAAGAATTTTGATCATTTTTATAGTGTTTAGTGCCCGTTTTTACTGCTCTGGCACCGCAGGCGATGACACTGATAATACATGAATGGAATGAGATGGCGGGGGAACCCGGAGAAAATCAGCCCCTGCGACGCTTTCTCCACAACAAATCTCACATGCGGTCGCTGGGGATCGAACCTGGGCCATCTAGGTGGGAGGCGAATGGTCTGGTCACTCGACCACGGCGCGGCCTGCTTTGATCATGTACAAGAGACTCTAACAAACTGTTTCTTCTCTGGCAATTTTTTTTTCTCTTAT
The DNA here is from genome assembly GCA_030762935.1 of Hymenopus coronatus. Taxonomy (NCBI): domain Eukaryota; kingdom Metazoa; phylum Arthropoda; class Insecta; order Mantodea; family Hymenopodidae; genus Hymenopus; species Hymenopus coronatus. The sequence goes on along the minus strand of CM060882.1, from coordinate 99,504,882 downwards.
CTGTTTGTCATCAACTTCAACGCCTATTGTATCTGTTAATTTTAAATTATCCTTATGGAATTAATATGCTATTATCGGCCTTGACTTTTTAAATGTTTTCATTGAAAACAAACATAAAATTCAGAAGCAAGGACGCTATTTTTCCACTATTTCATGGGATTATCATTTCATGAAGGGAACATATTAATTAGCGAAACAAACAAATTCGATAAATGGTATCTGTTATTTCATCAGTGATCCGATTAGCAATTACCAGGATGCAGTTCTATTCTCGCAAAATCTGCGCAAACAAAAACGTTAAACGAAATATGACATAGAGAAAACAATACATTACAATTAAGCAATATCGATAATGCGTAATGATAAACAATGTCATCGTTTTTTTTTTAAATAGCGTGATTTTGCATGCCAATTTTCGGCCATTGTGTTATTGTTTCGTGCAATTATTTCAGGCAGCATAAATGATTCAAGCGAATTGTTCTATAACACATTGTTTCTCGCTGGCGAAATCAACTAACTGTTCCATGAATTGCTCATGTGTGAATGATTGTAAATTGGTTTTTACTCATGTGTGAGGATATTTTTCCTTTAATTTGTGACCCCCCTTTCATTAGGACTCGTTGGTTTTCACTTGTTACAATACTAATTTATACGGACAGTCCTCTCTGTGCTGTAAATTTTGAGTACAAAAATCAACAACAGTAAAACACATCTTGTTGTGCTGTGCAATTAGATTGAGAGATGTAAACGGGAGAGAAAAAAACATACAGGCTACTGTTAAACAGCTGAAAGCTAACAACGACCAGCGACTGTGTTATTTGCATAGACTTCTCCAGGGCGTGCAAATTGTATATTGCCGTCTTTTTGTTACTCGGATTTTAATAATGTCATAGGGATTTTTAAAAGTTCCAGGCTTTCATTTTTCATGCAAATTTGCCTTTTACACTAATTGAAGGTCTGTATGTTAATAGTAGTACAAAACTATTCGTTTTAAACGCAAGAGACTTAAATAAGAGATATCACTCAGAGACTGTAAAACGCCTTCACTGTGATGCACTTGTTTACAGATTAGCAAGCTAAACATGCACAATTTTAAAATGAACAGGAGACTCCAAAGAAACACTGATAGAGATTCACAACTCATTTACTTGCAATCTTTTAACAAGAAACCTTAAAACAACTGATTTTACTGTTAATACATTTTTGAAATAACAGTTTAAACTCACTAAAACGTATTCAGACCTTCAATTTTGCTCATGCCGAAAGAAATCCCAATTTTTCCTAACCTTGGCGGCTAGTCAGTGTAACTTCGCTGTGCTCTTAGACTGTCCCACGGCGTATTTCCTTCTAGACCGAAGAACCGGCTCCCACTGTAGCACGCCAAAGAGCGGAAGAAATGAGTATTCGAATTTTATCCACCAGGTCGCAGCTGAATCTCTTCGCAAACGTTATTATCAGAGCTATGAAGTTCGCCGTTCCGTATTTAGGTTGCGACCGACCATCTCGCCGCATCAAAGCAAGTCATTGATAAAAACACAGGAGGGAGAGGTGAGAAACCTGCTGTCAAGTAAACAGTGCTGTTTTCAGGGAACAAACATTTCTTATGAGATATTCGTTAAAGCAGATCTTTATGTAAAACATGAAAATTGTTACATATATAAGACTGACTCTGACCGATTTCCTTCTTTACATTTTATGTACATTATGAAAACACCCAAGCAATTATAACACGAATTGTAATGTTTACTAATTGAATGTAAAAATATCTAAATAATAAAATTAATTACTTAAATATATTCAAACTCTTACCAGGTAAAAATAAAGCAGTAATTAAACTAAACCTTTACTTCTCTGCAGCCATTTTACTGAAAACTATGTGTACTTCTGAAGCCCTTCAAATGAAAACGTCATTCTACGTTCCGACAATCAAGACTTGTAATGCGAAAAAGTTCGTTCCACTTCGCATGATGTATCATTACACCAAGCAAATATAATTTGTTGAGATCTAAAAGTGCAGCCTGTATGCTATACACAACACTGAACCCCGCATTCTGTTCATTTACACTTTTCATTTTCATATTTATTTCAGGTAGGATGCTCATGGATTTGTAGACACGTCCTGGCCGCACAGACTCAGTTCAATTCCTTATCTCTAGACTATAACAGTGTGATAGTTGTGGGTAACATTTTTAACAAATTTGCAATCAATAATATATATCTCTGAAGCTGTTCTCTTACTAGACGTTTGAGAGTTTGTTCACTAGAATTGCCATCAGTTTCTGAATGAGCACATTCATAAGTGCACGGCTAGAAAACTTACCATTGTTGTAAAACAAATTAATTTCACTCACATTTGAAAACAACAAAGATGTTACTCGAACGCCTTCCTTCCTATCTACATGGTTCTGTGTTATGCAGTGATACCTGTTTTGCAGTAATGGGTTGCACTCTATGTTGACCATTGCTCGCGCAAGTAGCGCCGCATAGTAATGCCAATACTGGCCGCTCTTACTCTGCATAAAGAAATCGGTTCGAACTTTCTAGCTCTGATTATTATGAAGATGTTAGGGAGGTTTCATTTAACCCATAAATGCGTGACTTCATTAGAGATAACCATATGTGGTGGTGCACAACTTTTGGAAAAGGGTAGACAAACAGTTCACCCTTTACAAAAATAGTCAAATTACATATTTCGTTTTGGATAAAAAAGAGTAAGGAATAGAGAAATGTTTAAGAATTGGATGCTATACGCCGACCTTTAAATGCCATGTTGTTTTCCTTAACCACTAGAAACACCTGAAAATATAGAGAACACAACGACCAACTGAACAATTCGAACAATGAATAACAGATATCTCGGTTTTGAATAAATTGTGTATTTTAAAGATATGTACATTTTTGTGATAAACGCTTAGCCCATTAATTCAAGTATTCCAGTTATGCAATATTATATAAAATTCCTTTCGAATACACATGTTGTTTGTCATGCTAATACTCGTGCCTTAGTATTTAAGTACACAATTAATAAGGGTGCAGCACGAAGTTTAAAAGCAAATCCTCCTTTTACACGAAGTATTTTTCAAAATATTTGATGTTTTAACGTATAGACTCTAGAAATTTTTATTAAAATACGATATATTAAGGATATTTTAAGTTTTCTGGGAATAGCCTGCGACATACTCATCATTCGGGACTAAATTTATATAATTTTGCATTCAGAAACGTACTCCAAGAAATCTGATATTTTCCATTCACATGACTTTTTCTAGCTGTTACACAAAAAACTTTCCTTACAAAATATTATTCTTTCAACTACGACATGCTACTCAACGTAAGCATTAACATAAATTGTTTTAATACTTGCTTCCTTGTAAGTAAGTGAATACACTAGGCTAGGGTCAGATAATAAATACAAAAGATGTATATTTCAATCATTTTTATTAATTCCAATATTATATATAACTATTATTATATTCTTACAGTATATTTTTATAATCATAGATTTGATTAGATAAAGCAGTTAATGTACAACCATCATAATATTTTACATTTTGATAATAAATAACTAAACAATAAGAAACTAGTCCTAAACCATCTCATCCTAATAAAATTCGATAGTCAAATCTTTTAAAAGCTGGTCCTATGTGAAGCAATTGAAGTTTGACTCACTTTACATGGCCTGCCTTAAAACAAGAGAGAGTAAACGAAACGTCGCTTCCTGTACTATACATAAAAGGTGTATATGATTTAAATTATTTGGTTTAACGAGATCTACAATTTTTGGGAAGTTTTTGTCTAACTCTTATGATTTAACCGTTATAAAAATTCTGCAAAATTCTTCGAGAATAGAGGTCTTCGGAGGCTATTCCCAGAAAATTCAAAATATAAAATTTATTTTTTTATGCAAATATCTTTACTACACGGTATTTTAATCAAAATCGTTAGCCATTTTTTTAGAAAAACAAAAATTTCAAATCTTTTTCCATGTAAACGCTACTCTGGGGTGGGGAGATTTTCTTGGAAATCTTCTGTCGCACTCTTTGTGGATATTAAACTTAAATACCAAGTTTGGTTTTTAACGGTCTTCTCGTTTTTAGTTAGCTGTCCGCAGGCACGCACTCACACACGGACATTTTTCTAAAGTGCTTTTTCGGACTCATTGGACCTCAAAAAATATATTTGCGGTGAAATCTCACATCGAGATTTTGGGTGGATTACAATACCTTCTCTATCTACTATGTACATTGTACTTTTGGACCCGAGACAGTAAAAATAAAGCTAAAACCACAGAATTTTTATTCAAGAACTTTCTTGTGGCTATTTCGGGATAGCAATTTTTAATTGTTCAGATTGTTCAATACTGCATTTTTTGCAACTTCTGTCGTTTTTCGGTTGTTTCTGGGAATGATGTAGCGAAAAGAGTATGGAATATTAATGCCAACGTATAGCGTCTATCCTAAACTGTTTGGTTTTCACTATTCCATTGTATCTACAAGAGATGTGTAAAACAACCATTTTCGGAAAGGTATATCTCAATTAGAAGGAAGCAGAGAGGAAAGTAAAACCTTCGTAAGAATTATTTGTAAATCCACTAAATAAGTGATAAAGAGTACACAAAGTAATGTGATTGGAATGTATTGGATTCTTACTTTCTTTGTAGTATGTGCATATAAGGGAGGTAGAGAAGGAATCGTGTTCCTCTCAAAAATTAGATGTTGAGATTTCACGAAAATTTATGTTTGAGGTACCCTGAATCAAAATATGTGTGTGTGCCCATGTGTCTGCAATGAGATTACTGAAGAAAGAAATATCTGTTAAAGATTATTACCTACATAATTCAATATATCTTAAGGCAGATTTCGAGAAAATAATCCTACTCTAAAAAAAATTAATTTTCTCAAAAATGTCTGTAATGATTGTGATTAATTACCGTCTGTTAAATATATTCTATCACAAGTAAAATGTAATACTTGGAATTATCTCTGAAACTCTCCTTATTCTTAATGACTTTTTCATAATTCACACCATTTTTATCATATACATTTTTTTTCTTCAAAAAGTTAACTGTTTACAAGATGTTCTTGTTATTTTCTTCAAATTTCCAGTACTTCAGGCTTTTTTCAAATGGAAACATTTTGTATCCTGACGATACAAAAAGATATTAATTTTTGATGCTTTACATAGCGGCCAACATTCAAAAGGTTTGACTGCTTTACTTCAGGCTATTGTATTCATTTATTTCCATTCTACATAAAAGAAGCTCTTAATAAAGCAATTTCTGCTAATGTTTATCTCGATTATCATAAAGTCTTGAGAAGAATAAACTTCTGTAAGAATAATTTGTTGCGGAATAAGCAGAACATGTAATTGAATGGAACATATAATTTTACTTTCTCTAGCCCAAATGTACAATGTACATAGTGGATAGACAAGGTATTGTATTCCACCAAAAATTCGATACCAAAATTTCACCGGAAGTATATGTTTTGGGGTCCCCTGAGTCCAAAGAAAAAAACAATTTAGAAAAAGGTCCGTTCCGATGTGTGTCTGTGGACAGCATAGCTCAAAAACGAAAAGACCGTTTTAGTATGCGACACGAACATTTTTAAAAAAGCTGCTATTAACTCAAAGTACTCTTTACATGGAAACATTTTCAATTTTTTTTTTATTTTATCAAAAATGGGTCCAACTATTTTGATTTAAATCTCAAGTGTTAAATATATTTACATACCAAATAAAATGTTAATCTTGAATTTTCTGGGAATAGCTTTTGAAGAGAACTTTATTCTGCTTGATTTTTTGCAGAATTTTGAATAACGGTTAAACCGTAAGTTATAGACAAAAATTTACAACATAAAAAAATGTAGATCTTGTTAAAATACACAATTTATGTCATACATTTTTGTTGTTGAGTTGATCTTTTCCAAGATATTTCTTGTTATTGGTTTCAATTTTAAAATGCTTATACTCTTCTCAGACAGGAAGTGTCCGCTTTTCTTTTGTTCTACTCCTGGCCAAGCAACGATAGCTTTTAAACATTTTGACTATCACTTTAGACTAGTGCATTACCTTACTTTCCTTATTCTTATAAGTAACTAACTAGGTAATAAGAACATTCTGCTAATATTTATCACGATTGGCATTGTGTAGAAAGAAGAATAATCTTTTGTAAGAAGTTTGTTTGTAGTTCAGCTAGAGAAAGTCTTGTGAGTGCAACACATCCGATTTTTTTTTATTCTGGTCATTTTAAGATAATGGAATTTCTGTTGCATCTTATAGCAATCGGCTTTGAAAAGATTTGATTATCGCTTTAGCCTAGTGTATTTCGTTATTTACTTTCTACTTACCATGTCTGTTTATATTTATCTGTATAGGTCTGATTTACAGAAACATTCATGTGAATGGAACACAACAGAATTTGTTTTTTTCATTCGAGCACCATTTTGATTAGGTGTTTATATTCTTACTGAAGTGTATATGATAATAGATTTGTTTAGAATAATTTGCATGAAAATTAATAAACTAAATAAGCAGAATGTTGCTTGTTCAGTTTTGGATAGAACGAACACATTCCTGACTGATGTTTCAAAATGAATACACATATAGCTGTTGCATATTTTGTCACTCGAACCAATCACTGGAACGTTCTGTTTTTTTTTTTTTTTTTTTTTTTTTTTTCTATTCACGATACTTCCCTGCAAAAAAACTCAGGTTCTATTCAACACGAACAGGCTGGATTTTGCCTTAGTCATGCCCCTAGAGACCGCCATTCTCTGGTTCCATTTGCTGTACATGGTCGTAACGAAGGGTGTGTCTGGAGCGACTACCCACTGCTTGGATAACAGGGTGATACGGTTTTTAATACACATTTATGACGACTATGAGCGTCCCACAAGTATAGATATGAAATGCCCTATCCTTATGCATTGAGTTTAATTGAAACACGGTTTTGCAAGACCCCATATTTAGATTCTATACTGTGGTGCTAAATGTTCAATTTTTATTTTCTCTACACGTATTGCACTCCAGCCAAAAATTCGATAAAGATTTCACCGGAAATATACGTTTTAGGGTCCCCTGTATCCAAAAGAAGTATTTTCAGAAAAATAACCGTGTGTGTCTGTATGTGTATATGTGTGTTCATGTCTGTGTGTGAACACGATAAGTGAAAAACGAAAGGACGGTAAAATACAAAAATTGGTATTTAAGTTTAGTATCTTCCAGAGATGCGACACAAAGATTTTGAAAAAAAAAATCTCCCCACCCCAAACTACCCTTTACATGGAACTTTTTTCGAAAATTTTGATTTTCTGAAAAATGCCTCTAACGATTTTGATTAAAATATCGTATATTAAAGATATTTACCTCAAAAATAAAATGTATCGCTAGATATTCTGGAAATAGCCTCTGGATGAAATTCGATGAAATTTACGGAATTTTGCATAACTGCTAAACCGTAAAAGCTGGATAAAAGCTTACTACACAAAAATGTGGAGCACATTAAAACATACCATTTGTGTTATATGCACAATATGTGGTAACGCTTTCTCCATCTCTTACGATTTAGTAGTTATGCAAAATTCCATAAAACTCATCCAGAATAAAGAAGTCTTCAGAGGCTATTCGCAGAAATTCAAGATATACGTTTTATTTGTCAGGTAAATATCTTTAATATACGGTATTTTAATCAAATATGTCTGGAGCCATTTTTAAGAAAATGAAACATTTCGAAAAGGGTTCCATGTAAAGGTTAGTTTTTAAGCGGGGGGGTTTTTCTCAAAATCTTCCTGTTGGATCCCTGGAAGATACTAAACTTAAATATCAAGTTTGGTATTTTACGGACTTTTCGTTTTTGAGTTATCGTGATGACAGGTAAACGAGCACACGGACACACACACACACACGGACACACACACACGGACCTTTTTCTGAAAATGCTTTTTTTGATTACAGAGGTCACTAAAACATATTTTTCCGGTGAAATCTCGGTATCAAATTTTTGGGTGGAGTGCAATACTTTCTCTATACATTATCTACATAGTACTAGTAGAGAAAGTAAAAATGTATTACTGTGGTTTCACTCGAAATACTATTTGTAGAGCTTCAGCTTTACATAAAGTACGTTATTTTGCCTCTGTGTCTGTGAACACCATCTGCGAAAACCAAATAATGGATAACTACCGACTGTAACTCGAAGTCCCGCTGCTTACAAACATATCACCTGAAGATTCTTCATAGTTTGTGATGAACGTCATTTGTACTCACAATAATTCAGATCTGCAGAGATTGTGAAAAAATTATGTAGAACTGTGCGCATACAAGGTCTTCTTCTTAGCGCGGAGACCTGGGTTTGAGTCTCGGTACCGGCGAGGGGAATTTTCCCCCGCTGGGAGACCTGGTGCGGGATGCACTCAGTCTCGTGAGGTCCCTGGGGGCCAATTGGAGACCTATTTGACTGAGAAGTACCAACTCCAGATCGAGAAAACCGCATCAACCTTGCGGGAGGGACTCGAGACGCTGATCACTTCTCACACTCCATCACTGCACGCCATTCATGATGCCATCGGGCCGATATGATGGATGTAGCGGCCGGGCGGTAGGCCCAGGTCTCTTGCGGACTGTCGTGCCATGGAGTTAACGTTTTATGCGCACACAAGTGTGGAGAGTTACCTGAATTTATCTTATGTCAATATGAGAAAATCTCCGAGCAAATATTTTATTTAGGTAAATAACCCAATCGAACTTCCAACTCAAAACATATCATCCATACACAACGGATGTGCAGAGAATATAAAGGAAATTTTCATACCACAACCAATATTTATACAGAACGTTGTTTACATTTCCCCAATATTTGTCATATTCTATCAAATTAACTGTTTTTCTTCTAATACTGAACAAGTAAAATACTTAATATATGCTTTTATGTTTACGTTATGCTGCCTATATGTTCACGGTTAGCTTTTAAGGAACTAAGAGTTTTACATTTCTTACACATCAATAAAAATCATGATTATTCTTTGGTCCGAGTTTTCTGAGATATTAGAAGAGGTATAAACATGTCACGTGGCCGCACCACAAAGACCCGACACACGTACTGACCTGACTTTGGACTCTCTCAAAAAATGCATTTTATTCGTTATATAGGCTTAATTCTCTCTTTTTCGAACCAAGGTAACTAAACTTTGAAAACGATTATCATTCAATTTACTGGCCCACTAATTTCACAAATAGTAACGCAACAATGTAAATATTGTCTTAGAAATATTACGTTGTAATTTCCATTTCGTTCTTGTTAGCATTTTGCTCTTCTAAGAATTACATCACTGGACATTATAATTTCAAATTCCATAATGAATCATAGTAATAATTGTGTTTACTCACCAAGGTTGTTTTGTTTTTGTTTTATTTTTTTTTTACTTTTGTCTCAACTATTTTTAGATCTCTTTTGGATTATGTATTTGGTAATTAGATACGATTATCATATCTTTTTATAGTCTTAAGCTCTCGCTTTTACTACTTATGGCACCACAGGTGATGACACTGGTAATAGAATGAAGATGGAGCACCGGTGGAATACGATGGCGGGGAAACTGGAAAACCCACCCTGCGCCGCTTTGTCCACCACAATTCTTACACGTGGTCGCTTGAGATCGAACTCTGGTCTAACCACTCGGCCATAGCGCGGCTTTTTCAACATATTGACTGGCAGTGGAGCCACATAGTTGGATGGATGCTTATTACAATGAAATTACAAACCCGGCATTAAGAAACACATGATCTTCATGAAACAGCAATAACAGTGACACTCAGTTAATAAGTGATAAAGTTTCACTGTGACGTTACATACTGTTACGAGGTACTTGGTGACTTCTGGCAGCAATTTTCACATCTCATGAGGAGCAATTCGGAATTCCGGAATTGCCTAAGAGTAAACTCACGTTATGCGATTGTTTTATAGCAAACAACGGCATGACTTGGCATTTATGGCCAAAGTAATCACAACGTAAACTAGCGGCACCTGTTGGCAATCATTTACTGTGTGTTATTAAAGGAAACGGAAGTTGTTGCTTCGCAATTTACACTAAAAGTGTTTAATTAAAGACACTGCCAATGAAATTTTAACCGTACAACATTCATCAAAAAATAAAAAACCATTTTTATAGCAAATGATTGTTGTAATCTTTGAGCATTCATTGAGAATCAACATTTATGTACCCCCTCCCCCCGTTATGGTCGCTACATCCATGTAAAGATCTTACAATACACCAGTTTCATAGCATATCATTTTATAGTGCAGTGTTTTTCCCAAAACTACATTAAATACAATTAGGGTTTACCAGAATGTGGCCGCGCCGTGGCCAAGTGGTTAAACCACTTGACTCACACTAAGGCACTTGGGCTCGCTCCCGGGCGACCGCATGTGATATCTGGTGGACAAAGCGGCGCTCGGGCGGGTTTTCTTCAGGTTCTCCGTTTTCCCCGCCATCGCATTCCACCGGTGCCCCATCTTCATTCCATATATCATCAGTTCCATCGCCTGTGGTGCTATATGTAGTAAAAGCGGGCGATAAATACTTAAAAAAAACAAAAACAACAAAAATAGAATGTGTAGAAGTGCCATTAAGATATTACATGATGATCCTAATACGAATAGTAATTTTTTCAGATAGATATTTTTATGATGACTTGATTAATTTTAGAGATTAAAATGTCTTAAGCCTAAGTCTCTATGTTCATAGTTATTGGAATATCAAAATTATCAGTCTTTTGTGTGTGGTTCAAAAAACATCTTATAAGAATGCCAACGTCTTTTTTCAAATGTTGGCACTAGTGTATCATTTTGATGATGACATTATATTCACATAATAAAATGCATAAAGTAATTTATATCTCAAAATTGTTTATCCAATTTAATGAAATTTGATATTCATATTAATATAACCACAATATAATCACAGTAAATTTTCACACATATTTATATCAAAATGTTTACATTTGAAATTTTAACCCTGGTTTCCCATTATCTACCTGCGAAACGTATCTGCACTGTGGATAAAAAAAGAAAAAAAAAAAAAAAAAAAAAACATATGAGTGGAGGCTATGAATCATGGAGGAGCATTTTGATGTTGCTTAATCTTATAAATACAAAACTTTAAGGAAATATATGTCTTATTTTACTTTCTCCAGCACGTAGGTATATACAATGTTCATAATGTCTAGAGCAGGTGTTGTGTTCCTCCAAAAATTCGATGTCGAAATTTCACTGGAAATATGTTTTGAGGCCCCACAGTCCGAAAAAAATAACTTTCTCTACATGTACTATGTTCATAGTGTATAGAGAAGCTAGGTATTGTAATGCACACAAAAATGCAATACCAAGATTTCACAGGAAATACATTTTTAGGATTCCTGAATCCGAAAAATAAAACAAAAAAACGAAAATATAATGTTTGAAAAACCCCCATGTGTGTCTCTATGGATCTGTGAGTATCATGGCTCAAAAATAACAAATACGTTAAATATCAAACGCGTTTAAGTTAAGTATTTGCAGAACTGGCCATGAAGATTTTCTGGAAAATCCCCCCAATCCAACTTTACATTTACATGGAACAATTTTGATTTTATCAAGAATGGCTCTAAGGGCTCATATTTACATGAAAAATAAAATGTATATCTTGAGTTTTTTTGGGAATGCCTCTGAAAACTTCTTTATTCTGGCAGAATTTTGCTGGTTTTTACATAACTGGTAAACTATAAAAGATAGACAAAAAGTTACTACACAAAAGTCTAGATCTCATTAAAACACACAAATTATTTGGTATATATTTTTATAGAGTTATTCGTTTTCGGGATATTCCGAGTTATTGCTTTCCGTTTTAAGCTAATTAACTCCCTTCAAATAGGAGAGAAGTTAAGAAGGTTACGTTTAAAATTCTCCCAATATCTGAACTTTCTAAATAATTACACTTTGTGGACTCACTATTGGTACCAGACTTTATAAACTTACTGTACGTGTGTTAAGTTTAAATTTAGTAGTTTCACAAATATAGGAAGCCTTTGTTGTATTAAAATTCTGGTCTATAAATATACACAATAAATTTGACTGCAGTATTAGATTAAAATAATATACGACGAGAATAAATCGATTTACTACCAGTATAGCGCTGGCTGTAGTGGGATTACTTATTTTTGATGTAGTAATTGTTTTGGTCTACGGGTTTTATTTTTATTTCGACATACCAGCGCCTGACCGAGGATGTGCATTATTCATCATTGTCGCTTGTATGTGGCTGAATTGATATGCATAAGAATTGCGGACGGACCTGGGATGTTTTAACGAATGCATTTGGGTCGCTGAGCGACATTGCAGTGTGTGTGTGTGTGTGTGTGTGTGTGTGTGTGTGTGTGTGAGTGTGTGTGTGTGTGTGTGTGTGTGTGTGTGACGTTCTGATACGATTAAAGACCGTGCAGTAACAACACAATGGGGTCGGAATTACGTGTGGGACCTGGAGAACACATCCAGTAACCCAAACACGTCGAGCAATGGGGGCCCACAAACCACAGGCTGTTTCCAAAACAGGAAATCTTCCTGAGGACCTTAAGGCGATGCACGATGAATACTAAAACTCTTAACATTTAAAGTAGATTTTTTTTTTTAAATATTTATCAACTATATAGCACCTCAGTTTTAAAATTAAAATTCTGATGTGTACCATTCACAAGACTTTCTCTACATCTCTGCAACAAATTGTAGTTAAAAAGCTTATGCTTCTATTTACTTCATGCTAATTGAGAAACATTAGCAGAAATAGTCTTATTATTTGCTTGCTTGTAAGTAGAAGCGAAATGAGAGAGTACTATAAGTTAAAATGATAATCAGAAGCTGGTTGTTATGTAACTGAAGTTCCTTTGTTTGTAGTGGCAAGAGTTAACAAATTCCTGTATGAGAAAAGTATGTTTTTCAAAGCAGAAACGAAAAACTAAGAATTTCTTAAAAATGATCAACTCCGCGAAAAAAATGTATACGACATAAATTATGTGTTTTAACGTGCTCTACATTTTTATGTAGTAAGTTTTTGTACATCTCTTACGGTTTGGCAGTAACGCACAATTCCGTAAAATGCATCCAGAATAAAGTAGTCTTCAGAGGCCATTCCCAGAAAATTCAAGATGTACATTTTATTTGTCACATAAATATCTTTAGTATACGATATTTTAATCAAAATCGTTAGAGCTATTTTTAAGAAAATCAAAATTTTTGAAATTTTGTCCATGTAAAGGGTAGTTTGGGGTGGCGGGATTTTTTTTTTCAAAATCTTCGTATCGCATCCCTGGAAAGTTTGGTATTTTACCGACTTTTCGTTTTTGAGTTATCGTGTTCACGGACACACAGATACGCGGTCACACACTCACGGAACTTTTTCTGAAAATGCTTTTTTTGGATACAGGGGACTATAAAACATATATTTCCGGTGAAATCTCGGTATCCAATTTTTGGGTGGAGTGCAATACATTGTACATACGGGGCTAGAGAAAGTAAAAATTTGCGGGCTATTTTGCCATGGCTGTAGTTAAAATATTTCTTCCTAACGAGAAGCCATAGCTGCAACTAAAAAAATGTAAATAAAAAATGTGTTACATGCACATGACTTTATCTGCTCTACAAACTTCCTATAAAAGATTATTCTTCTCTCTACACAGTATTAATTGAGATAAACATTAACAGAATGTTCTTATTACATAGTTTCTTATAAGTAGAATGGAACTAAGAGAATGCACTAGGCTAGTCATAATCGATGTTTCAACAGCTATCGTTATGCGAACTTCATTGCAAATTGCTTCTTTGCAATGCTCTTTTAAGTATCAAATAAGAACTCTATGCTCTAATTGCCTCTCCATATACCGTGCTACCCAAATGCATCCAAACCGCTGCGCGTTGAATTTCCACTAGGCACACGAAACATGGTAACACACAAATGCTCTACACAAAGTCACGGTGCTGACTTGTTTTTCTCTGTTTTGACAGTGCAGTATTAAGCTAACGGCTACATAGTGTGGTAGAGGTATTACCAGTGTGCTTTAATATTTTGTCCTGTGCTTAGTTACAAAGTGTATTGCGCCTCAGCATTTGTTTTCTACTGCACAGCGTGTATTTATGTTTCGTATGTGTTAACCCAAAATTAAACTATAAATTGGAACATTAATCCAAAATGTTGAATTTTTAAAAATGAATCTTAACTATTTTGAATAAAATACTGTATGCGTCAGATATTTTCGTAATAAACGAAATTTATAATATGCTGAATTTCTCTGGAATAGCGTCTGCTGCCCTCTCATTCTGAATGGTTCCTATATAACTGCTAAACCGGAAGGGATATACAAAATGTTACTACGTAGAGAAGGTAGTTATTGTTACAATTGACAATGTTTTGTTGCGTTAACCATTTCTGAGATACTGCCTATTTGAATTTTACAATACTTATAATTTCCTCAGAAAGGGAAGACACTCTTTTTTTGTTTCCCCATCTAACCATGTAAAGAGGACGGAATTTCATAGTAAAAGATTTAACTGTCGCTTAAAGCCTATTCTACTCTCATAGAACAAAAGACATAAAACAAGTGAGTATGGGTGAGTATGAAATAAGTTGTGCTCAGGTTACCTCAGGATGTGGACAGTTGAAAACTCAAAAAAAAAAAAAAAAAAAAGTAAGGTTCGAGGATCTCACTATTTCATTGATTTTCAGTAAACAGCATGCTAATACAATTATTTACAGGATTTTGGAAGTTCTAGCCAATGATTTTGGATAAGGTTTTTAAATTTTTATACAAAGTTACACATGACTTAAGAATCTAGTTTTATTTTGATTTTATAGATTTTGACGGAAGACAATGGTGTCATATCTTAGATTTTTAAATCTTTTATCACCTTTGACAATTTTTGGCCTTCATTTTAATCATATTGACACCATTTTTTCTCCATTGTTTTATTTGTACAGTTTATGTATGTCACTTTAGCTGTCTTTTTATTCTCCGAATTATTTTAATTGTGTTTTTTTATCCCTGGCTTCTTGCGGGGTTTTTAATGCCTTCTTTTAAAGGTGCTTTTTATTTCTAGTTTTAGCCGAGATTTTATTTTTCTGAGGGCGCTAATAACCTTTGTAGTTGATCGCCCTTAAACACATATCATTATCATCATATCAATTATTTACAATTTATACGTTTCAGTCTGACTCTACCTATCCAACTCCTGTCCTAAACACGATTTGTCTGAAAAAAAATTAACACAAAATGACTAATTATTAGCTAAACTATGAAGCCCGGAACTTAAAGTACTTACAACATTGTAAGTCGCCATTGTAGTATGTCATCTCAAAATAATTTGAGATCCCCTTGTGGTTTGCCGGAAAACATACGAGTCAGTTGAGGAATTTAATGCCACGCCGGTGTATTGCTATGTAGCTCAGTGGTTAGAGCGACTGGCTAAAGACATGAGGATCCGTGGTTCAAATCCCGGCTCTGGCATTGATCCAACGTGTATACAACTTTGGTGAGTTTAAAACGTCTGTTCAGTGACATCTCGGGCTGTCAACAGCTTTAAAACTGCAGAAGAACAAAAGATTTTTTTTCAAAAGAAAACGTGAATTTCTTCATCATTACATCATATTGCAGGGTAAAAACACCTCATTTCACATTTTACACCCTGCACTAAAATAGTT
Organism: Hymenopus coronatus; assembly: GCA_030762935.1. NCBI lineage: Eukaryota > Metazoa > Arthropoda > Insecta > Mantodea > Hymenopodidae > Hymenopus > Hymenopus coronatus. Next base: position 99,489,163 of record CM060882.1, on the reverse strand, counting down.
ATGGCTTATCTCCATTTCTAGTATACTATTACTGGTCTAGAATACGTTTCTCCTGTAAAATTACATAAATTGGAGTTAAGGTACTTGGATTATAAGGTCTGTAGAGTGTTTTTACTTTCTCTAGCCCGCATGTACAATGTACATTGTGGATGGAGCAGGTATTATATTCCAACCAAAATTCGATGTCGACATTTTGCCGGAAATATATGTTTTGGTGTCCCCTGATCCCGAAAAAAGTATTTTTACAAAAAGATCCGCGCGCGCGCGCGTGTGTGTGTGTGTGGACAGCAGAGTTAAAAAAAGAAAAGACCGTTAAATACCAAACTTGGTTTTTGGGTTTAGTATCTTCCAAGGATGTGACACGAATATTTTCAAGAAAACCCCCCACAAACTATTCTTTATGTGGAAAAAATTTCGAAAATTTCGATTTCTCAAAAATGGTTCTAATGATTTTGATTCAAGTCCCATATATTAAAGATATTAATATCCCAAATAAAATGATTATCTTTAATTTTCTGGAAATAGCCGTTGAAAACCTCTTTACTCTAAATGAATTTTGCCAAATTTTGCCGAATGTTGCTAATGTTTATCTAGATTAGCATTTTGTAGATAGAAGAACAATATTTTGTAAGACGCTTATAGAACAGCTAGAGAAATCCATGTGAATGTAACACATAAGATTTTGGTTTTGGTTTTTTATAATGTTAACACCCGCTTTTACTACTATGGAGGCGCAGACGATGACTGATGATACATGGAATGAAGATGGAGCACAGGTAAAATGAGATGAAGGGGGAAACCGCCGCTCCTTCGCCGCTTTGTCCACCACAAAATCTCGCATGCAGTCGCTTGATTCGTTTAGATTAGAGGCGCGGCCGTTTGTATCTGGTACCTCTATTTTCCTTGTACCTAAATATGTAATAAGACAGTAAAATATAACCTGTTCGGGCTTGTAGGCCGTGGTCGAATAGTAAAATTATTAGAATTTAACATTTCGTCATCAGCTGTGGAGGAATAATAACAATATTAAAATTTGATGTTTCGTCCTCAGCTGTGGAGGAATAGTAACGTTATTAGAATTTGATGTTTCGCCCTCAGCTGTGGAGGAATAGTAAAATTATTAGAATTTTATGTTTCTTCCTCAGCTGTGGAGGAATAGTAAAATTATTAGAATTTTATGTTCCTTCCTCAGCTGTGGAGGAATAGTAAAATTATTAGAATTTGATGTTTCGTCCTCAGCTGTGGTGGATAGTAAAATTATTAGAATTTGACGTTTCGCTCTCAGCTGTGGAGGAATAGTAAAATTATTAGAATTTGATGTTTCGTCCTCAGCTGTGGTGGATAGTAAAATCATTAGAATTTGACGTTTCATCCTCAGCTGTGGAGGAATACTAAAATTATTAGAATTTGATGTTTCGCTCTCAGCTGTGGAGGAATAGTAAAATTATTAGAATTTGATGTTTCGTCCTCAGTTGTGGTGGATAAAATTATTATAATTTGACGTTTCGCCCACATCTGTGGAGGAATAGTAAAATTATTAGAATTTGATGTTTCGTCCTTAGCTGTGGTGGATAGTAAAATCATTAGAATTTGATGTTTCACCCTCAGCTGTGGAGGATAGTAAAATTATTAAAATTTAACATTTCGGCCTCAGCTTTTTAAGGAATACTAAAATTATTAAAATTTGATGTTTCGCCCTCAGCTGTGGTGGATAGTAAAATTATTAGAATTTAACATTTCGTCCTCAACTTTGAAGGAATACTAAAATTATTAGAATTTGATGTTTCGTCCTCAGATGTGGAGAAATAATAAAATTATCAGAATTTTATATTTCACCCTCAGCTGTGGAGGAATAATAACATTATTAGAATTTGACGTTTCTCCCTCAGCTGTGGAGGAATAATAAAATTAACAGAATTTGACGTTTCATCCTTAGCTATGGAGGAATAATAACATTATTAGAATTTGACGTTTTATCCTTAGCTATGGAGGAATAATAAAATTATTAGAATTTGACGTTTCGTCCTTAGCTATTGAGGAATAATAAAATTGTTAGAATTTGACGTTTCGCCCTCAGCTTTGGAGGAATAATAAAATTATTAGACTTTTATTATTCCTCCACGGCCTACAAGCCCAGACATGCTATATTTTACTAATAATCCCGGCCGTGAAAGCCTACGAGTATATGCAGTAAGACAATTTGTGCAGATATGAATCTCGATTAACATATATTTTAAAAACAATTGCATAAGATGATTAGCTTATGTGAGTGGAACACAGCTAATTTTTGCATGAGTTTAAATTATTCGGAATATCCCGCAAAGATAGTGTATAACTTTACTAGGTCTCTAAGACAATCTGCTTTGACTAGTGAAATGGTGCAAGTTATGACAGTGATGATGGTGTTTTGCCCTGCCCTATGTACTGTATGTATCATGAGACGTAAGGGTGATCTGTACCGCCCCCTACATGACACTAACCAGTCGGCCATCGCTACAGCTGCCACAGTGATTAATGACTATTGCTTCAGTTAAAAACTGCTCTCTCATTTACTATACCATTTTCATCGACAGAGCATCGGCATATCTATTCAAACCTTCCTTAAATGAACCTACAGTATCACACAGCAACGTAATTTAATAGCTGCTTACATATGTCAGCATCTTGATGTGTTCCATTCATGTAATTATTTCTACCTTTTTTTTTTTTTTTTTTTTACAAAGTATTTTACAAACTATTGTTCTTTTGGATAGGTAGAGTCGCACTGAAAAATGTAATGCACAGGTAGTTGAGAAATTCAATGCCATGCCGGCATGTTGCCATGGTAGTTCAGTGGTAGAGCAACCGGCTAGAGACTGGGAGATCCGTGTTTCAAATCCCGGCTATGGCATTGAATTCTTCAGTCTGATTCTACATATCCAACTCCTGTCCTACATACGGTTTCTGTGACAAAACTATTACAATTGCTATTCTTTTATCTACATAAACCTAAGCAACATAAACATTACAAGAAGTTGTCTTATTGCTTAGTCGCCTATGAGTAGAAGAGAAATAAGCGAATTACTAGAATAAAACGACAGTCAAATATATTAAAAAGCTGTCGCTAAGCGATTGTCATTGAAACTCGTTTTCCTTTACTTGACAGGAGTAAAACAAAAGAGATATGAAATGGATGCACAACCCATAACAGAATTATCTTGCAAATGATTAGCTCTACAAAAAACTAAAATTGGGTGTTTTAAGGGAAGTCAAAATAGCATTTTTGTAATTTTTTCCATTTCAGTGTTTTATTTGCATAAACATATTTCGAGTATTCCGCTCATTTTTGTGTAACTTTCATAGAGGTACCTACTTTAAAGATATTGTTGAAAGTAATCCTGTGTAGAAGCTTTTTAAAACATTTTGGTACGCTAAGTTAAACATCAACAACATTGTAAATATTAGTGTTAGAGAACAGATTTCTTTTTTTTTTATTTTGATCGCAAAGTTTTTACTTTAGCTATTATCAGTATTAGCATTCCACTCACACGCTTTCATTTGAGAGTTTCAAAGTACTCCAAAGTTGTGTTTGGAAAGTTAGCTTACATTTCTTTTTAATGTTATGTTTGAAAGCAATTTCTGAAGAAGTAAAATTTTCAATACAAATGCCCCATTATCTCAAACGAATTGGCACAAAGGACATTTGCATATAAATAGAAATTATTTTAACGAAAAAAATGTTATGTATATAGATTAGTTATTTTTTTAAATTTAAAAATTATTATTTTTCAATAACATTTTTAGGACTTTACTAAAAAAGATTATACATTTTCATCTAATGAGCAGAAGTACTCTACTTTTCATCAATAAACCCTGAGGAAACTGAATACACTCTAAAAAATGTATCTCGTCTTAAATAGTTGCTGCGATAATGGATTATATTTTAACATATATGTCATTTCGACTCTCCTTAATGAGATCCACATATTTTGTGTACTAAGTTTTTGTTTATCTCTTCCGGTTCTCCAGTTTGCAACAATCATTCAGAATAAAGAAGTCGTTAGGAACTCTTCCCAAGAAATTAAGGATTTACATTTTGTTTTATTGAAAATACCTTTAATATGCGGCATTTAAACCAAAATCGTTAAGAATTTAGAAGTTTAAATTTAAAATTTCGAAAAAAGTTACAAGTAATAGGTAATTTGGGGTAGGGACTTTTCCCGAACATCTTCGTTGCGTCTTGGAAGTACTGCACTTAAATACCTAGTAAGTTGTTTTGCGGTCTTTTCGTTTTAGAGGTTGCTGTCAACACACACATGCACACACACATCCTAAAATATGTTTTTTTTTATTAAGGCGTTCTCAAAACTTATATTTCCGATGAAAACTCTGAATTCAAGTTTTGGGTGGAATACAGTTTATTCTCTAGCTATATTGTACATATGCAATAGGGAAAGTAAAAATCTGATGTGCTTCATTTACATGACATTCTTTACATGATCTGCAAATAAATCCGTATCAAAAAAGATTATTCTTTTATTTACATCATGCTAATCCAGATAAAAATTAGCAGAAATTTGCTTCCTTCTAAGAAGAAAGGAAACAAGGGAATCCACTAGGCTATAGCGATAGTCAAATATTTTAAAAGCTTGTCGCCATTGAGCAGTTGAAGTTCAGTTCTGTTTGTAAGGCCACGCAAAACAAAAGAGAGATGAAAAGAAAGACGACCCTGTTTGAGAAAAGTTAAGTAGTTTAAAATTGTTACCAATAACAAGGAATATCTCAGAAACGGCCAACTATACAACAAAATGTATTTGAAATAAATTGTGTATTTTAACGAAATATCATTTTTGTGTAGTAAATGTTTGCCTTTTTCTTACGGTTTACCAGTTATGTAAATGTTAGCAAAACTCGTCTAGAATAACTGAAAGTTGCTTTTTTCGTTTTTGAGCTATGCTGTCCACAGATACACCCATATCACACACCGCAAACCGCAAAAGTGTTTTCTTTTGGACTCAGCGGATCTCAAAGCATATATTTCCCGTGGAATCTGACATCGAATTTTTAGATGGAATTAAATACCTCTTAGCTACTATCTATATTGTATGTATATACATGCGTGCTGGAGAAATTAAAATTAGGGAATTAATAGACATTTAGGCATAATTATAACATACATCAGCGGTCGAAGTGAGTGTTTAATTTACAATTATTATAATATTGAAAAATTGCTATTTATGATCCTAGAGTCCAAATGTTATTCCAATTTGCAAATTATACGCGGTCAGAAGGTTGCTGTTACAGAAAGAAATTATGTTTAAAGACCATAAATAATAAACTAGAAATAAGTCTACTTGAATCGGTTCAATAACATTATTGCATTACTGTTCAGAGGCAAGAGTCTATTATCACGATTAGCATAATTCAAGATTTGGGATTGGAATATCGATGAAGAGGACTCGGTACTGACCACGTGGCGGTGCCCCGGGAGGGATGAGGTAAAAGAATACTCCATAACCAAAAGGGACAGCACAGCAATGAAAATTTCCAGATTGAAGCAAATCGACAGTCGACAGACAGGGATCCTCCCTTACATAGAGTACAACGCCCATATCAGCAATCAGCCGGGAGGTAGTCACTTTTAGCAACCTTTTCCCCTACCACGTTGCACCGAGTACCAACGTGGACACTTCCAACCTTGAAGAAAACCAACCGCAGGAAAGAAATCTACTTAACATTCGTCTGCCGACCGTGGGAAACCTCTATGATACCCACGAGTCAGGTAGGCTGGCCCCGGAGACCAAACTCAAGAGCTGCTGAATGTGGGCCACAGACGAAACTGCTTGAGCCTTCTCGGTCGATATCACATCTTGACAACAGGTTGTAATACTAACTAGAATATAAAATATAAAATAATTTAATGAATTTTTTACTCAGTAAAATCTCACGTTAGAAGCTACTATATCATTGGGTAGGAATGATGGAAAGAAGGGAGGCAGGGAGGGAGGAAGGAAGAAGAGAAAAATAGAATGAAGAAATGAAAGTTTTAAAAATCTCAATATTTGAAACTAAATATTCCTTCAGTATTAAAAAAGGGAATTAATATCAACCAGCATGATTCATTGGGTAGAAATGATGGAAAGAAGGGAGGCAGGGAGGGAGGTAGGAAGAAGAGAAAAATAGAATGAAAAAATGAAAGTTTTGAAAATCTCAATATTTGAAACTAAATATTCCTTCAGTATTAAAGAAGGGAATTAACATTAACCAGTCAGATTAAGCTGCAAGTTCTTGTAGTGATAATATATCGAAAACAAAAATACTCGTGGACAGTTTTATTTTCTATACGATTCTATTCGTCGGAAAAAAAAATAAAACGTTTTAAGCTGAAACGGCTGACTTTAGATCTGTCTTCCGTTCAGCGATAGTAGCATGGTAGTATGCCAGGCGCTGATAATAAACTTTGCCCGCATCAAGGCTGCAAGTATCTGCACGAAAGACCGCGCTAAAGGTAACTTAACCCTTTGTTGCCTGTCGGTACCTATAAGTTCCGTTTGTTTTAAGTGCAACTATACAAATAGGGTTGTACTCTGGGATTAATTTCACGTTATACTAACCTTCAACTATAAACGACAAGTAATCAAGACTGTTTTGTATTGTAAAGATATATACAAGTTTTGCCCTAAAATGGCAATAATTGTTTAAAATAAACAAAAGAGTAACATGTAATCCCATTAGCTTCCATGCATCACACCGATTATTTTCTTGGGCTCTCCCTGTCCTTTACCACAATCACTGGGATTTGAACTTGCAACACTTGGCTTTAAATGGATGGCCAGTCCATTAACCGCCACCTAACACTCGTGTCCATTTGAACCACTTTTTTGGTGGTGTATTTGGCTAGATTATGACAACTGGTTTAGAAGAATTTAAACTTTTAATTAGGAAGAAATAGATTAATAAAGGGTCTACATATATTTTCTTTCTATTATTTTTTCTATTTTATATAATAATTTTAAAGGTCTATTCCCATATATATATATAATATTTACCAGAACTTCACTTTTACACTTTAATTAAAAGAAAAACGGTATTTGTAGTATACAAATGCAGGCAACTAAGGGATACATCAAAACTTCAATTAGCGAAGAGACATCGGAAGCAGAAAGTTCCAGTTTCTGGTCAGTAATCTCTCTAATTTGCAATATTTTTTGGTCAAACTTGGTCATATGGGAGACCAAACCGAGACAGAAGTGCTTTTTATTTTCACCTACCTTCACTATAAATTTCAGCTCGATTTGTGATATTGTTATGATAATGTTCCCTTGTCAGTAAGAAAAACAATTTGTAGATTATTTTGGAAAATGTCACTACCAAAAATAAGCATTTTGAGGTTAGATATGATGAGTCGCAGAAGCGTTTTACTGCCCTACGAATCAGCAAAACACCCGCCATGTTGCAGAGGTCATTTTAAGCATCCAATTAGTTTTCTCATTTTTCTTTTCCACCATGCTTCAAATACTTCTAATCTTCTGTTTTATGATTCTAGGAATGATGAGGTTCTATTTACAAGCATCATTAAGCTCCATGTGAATATTTTCAACAAATTCGTCCTAATTTCTGAAGTGCTATTATTGGATGTACTTAATGTATTTTTCTTGCGCGGCAAGTTCTACTAGACACGTGTATTAATAATGTATTTTTTACTTCTTCCATTGGATGTTATTTTGCTACGTAAGTATTAGGATTTTTCAGCTTCATCTAGTGTTTTCCATTTAATCTAATTTGCGATTTATCTTCTTTTCATTTGCAAGTTAATATTTTTGATCTGAGTTAATCAACAGTCAAATGCAAATATAACGAAGTTTCCAGTTTATTAATAAACATTTCTAAACATATTTTACATTCCAATATAATCTGAAATGTCATCAGCAAATTGGGGCATGTAATTTTAAATCCCTCTATATTTATACTCGTGTTTATTTCTATAATAGCTTCATTTAATGCCGTTTGTATGGATACATGGAGCAGTATCGGTATTAGATGATGATGATAATATAAAATAATGGTAATTGTGCGTGTGTCATTCCGGAAGGGGTTCCACTCTGCACCCACCAATGGGCTAACTGTGTGTCACATCCCAGGAGAATATGAGAGTTGGCCGAAATTGGACTGCAAGGAAACAGCCACCGTGGAAGGTCCCTATCATACTCCAAGTAGATCATTTCGGCGTGGAAAACGCTGAAAGCCCGCACCCCAGATCTGATCTGGATGTTACAGGCGACTCCAAAGTCATCCCCCCGCCAAGAGCTGGACTCGCTAAGCGTATATACCGCCACGGAAGGACGCCACCATCGCAATCTTCGCAGACACTTAAAACCCGTTGATGAAATGGCGATGAAGTGAAGGTGCAGGAAATTCGGGGGTATGAAGAAACCTCCCCAACATTCTCCTAGTGATTCGGGAAAATCCCCGAAAAAACACATTAATCACAGAGGTCGACCGAAGATCTTCAGAATGCCAGTCCCAAACGAAACGCTTGAGCCACCTGGCTCGGTATAGTAGCAGTTTTTTATGGTATAAGGGGAAAAATGTTTTAAAAACTCCCATGACGAGTTGGATTTCCACCAACTAAAAAACCTCTGCTGGCACATCGCGGAACTACCTCTCGGTATTACTTCAGTATGTGGCTACCAGGTTTATCTGCTTTTTTCAATCTTTTTTCTTCTCTTTGAGAATTCTGGTTATCATTTCCTCAGTAGTGGTGGTGGTAGTTTTTCTTCTTTTAATAATAATAATAATAATAATAATAATAATAATACAAAAACTTATAGCTAAGAACAGTATGTTTCAAGATATAAAAAGAATATATTTTCGCTGCTACCAAAAATGTTCTCTGAACACGTTAAAAATAAAATGATATAATGCTGTTAACGAAATGTAATACAGACTGCAACTTAAATTGCTAATATGCAAGATGCTCGCGCTCAGTTGCTCCCGTGGGGCTATAATCAGCTAATTAGTCAGTAGGATAGCGCAATAACATTAACCCAGTTCGCGGCGTGGTGCGCTTATGATTTCATATGTATTCCGAAGCCAGCAGAATTAGAGCAGGAAACCTCGAGATTGTTGTTCATAGCATTATCTTAGTTCCTCTCTGAATGTTAGTTTTGTGCATTACCCTCACTTGTGTACTAGGTCAGAGTAATTCAACTTGATGAAAATGGCGTTCTGACAGAGCTTTAGGGATTACAATATCTTCAATGAGAAGCTACAAACTGGAGCAAAACTAGTGCAGCGAAAGATAATTTACTACGCTCCCGTGTCTAGGTTTATACGGATAGTTTAAATTAAATTAAATTAATTTAACATTCACCTGCAATATTTCACAAAGCTGCAGTAATCTCAGAATATCTTTTACTCTCTATGCTACCTAACAAGGCAAACAGAGAAAGGGTAATATTGCAATTAAATATTACGCACGAAGCATTTACAGAAATACACCAAACACAAAAATACAAAACTCTGATGTGTTCCATTCACATAACTTTCTCTAAATCTCTGTAACAAATTCTTATTCTTATTCTTCTGACTAATCGAGATAAACATCAGCAGAAATACTTTCTGGTAACTAGAAGGAAATTGATGGATTATATTAGACTAATCAAATCTTTTAAAAGCTGGTTGCCATATGGATGAAATACGTTTCTTTGCATTGCCAGGAATTGACAATTCCCGTAAGTATTTTAAAACTAAATCCCATAGCAATGAATATCTCAAAAATGGCCAATTCTACGAAAAAATGTGTATGGCATTAATTGTGTTTTTCAATGAAATCTATATATTTAGAGTAGTAAGTTTTTGTTTATCTCTTATGGTTTACTAGCTATGCAAAATCCAGCAAAATTCATCCAGAACAAAATGGTCATCAGAGGCTATTCCCAGAGAATTCAAGATATATATTATAATTGCCGTGTAAATATCTTTAATATATGGTATCTTAATCAAAATCATTGAAGTCATTTTTGAGAAAATAATTTTTTTTTAACATTTTTCCATGTAAAGGTTAATTGGTGGTGGGGCATTTTCTTGAAAATCTTCATGTCATATCCTTGGAATATACCTAACTTAAATGCCTTTTCGTTTTTGACCTATACTATCCACAGGCGCACATGCGGGTGTGCGCGCGCACACACTCACAGGTTATTTTTTGTCAAAATTTTTTGTATTCCTTTCTACTTACAAGGAAGCAAGTAATGAGACTTCATCTCGATTAACATGATGTAGATAAAAGATTAATATTTTGAATGAAGGGTTTGTTTGTGGAACAGCTAGAGAAAAGCATGTGAATGGAACTCACCAGATTTTTCACGTTTTATTTTATACCCCATTGATATGAGTAGCCATTTGCACTTGAAAGTTATGGGTTATCCAGTGGGGACCGCATCTGATTAAGCTTTTTTTTTTTCGGATTCTCAAAGCTATACTTTTCCTTGTATATAAGTCCCTTGCGGAAGAGTTTTGATCAGTTTGTTATGAAACTTAAAATATAAGCTCTTAAAGATCTGAGTTTTTACCTTCTCTACACGTACTATGTACATAATGGTAGAGAAGGTATTGTAATGCACCCTAAAATTGGACACGGAGATTTCACCGGAAATACATGTTCTGGGTCCCACTGAATCACCCCACCCAAAAATGGAAAAAGGTCCGTGTGTGTGCATAGCATTCTCAAAAACGAAATCTTCCAAAGATGCGACACCAAGATTTTCAAGAAAATCTCCTCACCCCCAACTACCTTTACATGAAACTTTTTTCGAAAATTTTGATTTTCTCAAAACTGGCTCTAGCGATTTTGATTAAAATACTTTATTCTTGACGAATTTTGCGGAATTTTGCATAACTGCTAAACCGTAAAAATGGACAAAAACGTACCACACAAAAAATGTAGAGCACGTTCAGACACACAATTATTTGATGTATATTTTTTCGTGGAGTTGATCGGTTTTGAGATATTCCTTGTTTTTAGTTTCAGCTTCGAAAAACTTATACTTTTCTCCTGTCCATACTAACAAAGGAGCTTTAGTCACACAGCAACCAGCTTTTGACTACACTTTAACCTATGCTACTTCCTTATTTCGCTTCTGCTTTCAAGGAAGCAAGTAATAAGACTATTTCTGCTAATTTTTTCTTGACTAGAATGAAATAAATAGAAACATAATCTTTTTAACAATACTTTGTTGCAGAGATGTAGAGAAAGTCAATGTGAATGGAATACATCACAGTTTTTGACCTGAGTTTAGATGAGAATTATTATTAAATATTGAATGTATGTATATTATATATTTTATATTTAATATTGCAGATAAAAGAAAATACCTATATTTTATTTAATTACACAGAAATATCTAGAACTCTATTTGTGTATACCTGCATTAAGACATACAAAGTATTATGCATGAAAAATGAAGATTGTTTCTTACGAGTATTTGATATCAAATCGTGGAAACTGTTTAGAGTACGTATATGGCGGAAATTCTGTAGACAGACACTGTAAATAGGATAAATATACAGCATTTGGAAGCTCTAAACTAGCTTCGAGACCTTTCTAAAGTCCACCATCCAAATATTGTGTCCCCCACCTTTGCCCTTTACAGGCTTCATGGGTAGGTGGCAGTACTGGTTGGTGGGACGTGATTAGTGCTCCTAGTCCGTTCCTATCGGTTAATGCGGTCCACGCGGATACATAACAGTTGGGCACAGATAATTATCTAGGTTTCAGGTGATGAGGGGGTTGTTTTTACGGTTTAGTTTTGATTCCCTCTCAAAAATATTGTTCTGATTACCTAGCAAAAAGGTAATATATTTTTCCTCCCAATTTTCTATTATTGAAATAAAGTGTATTCCAATTCCCTCCATTGCTTAACCGCACAATTTTCCGTCACACTTTACATGGACTTTGAACTGTCAAGGATATTAACCGAAATAACTAATCAATACCCTTGGTGTGTTTATAAATAATTTTCATTAATCCATTTTCGGCGGTACTTGTAAGATATGGCTGTGGAGCATTGCGATAGACTGATCTGTCAATTATCTAACTGTTTAATTTTGATCTCCAAATACCTCCTTCTTTATTATTGGCTGCCTTGATAGCGGAGAAATTCATTTTAATTTTTCTATCTGTCTGTACTTTGTTGGGTTATGTAAAAGCAATTGTTGAATTTTACCTGGAAACTTTTACACGCAGTAGCATTTTCTTCAGCCTATAGAATTGCTAGGAAAGGGGTCGCCATCGATATGAGTGTCTGTTAGATAATCACTGAATTCTCTCACTTTTTCACAGTTAGGCATTTGGGTCATCAAATGATCGACGAAACAAGTTCCGACGTCCGATGGGTCCAAATGTGTTAGTCAAAGCATGTGCCTTAGAAATTTAGCAATAACAGAGTTTTAGTCTTTATATATAGATTCCAAACCTAGACTCTGAATTTTTCTCCACCACGGTTGGCCGAAATGGAATCGGAGACACTTTATATTGGCGTTTGGGATAGCCGATCTGACCGCAGTATGAATAGCTACCTCAAAATCTGCAGTTAACTCTGGACGGCTTTAACATATGATTGAGTTTTGTGCATTCTTTTACTAATGGAGACAGTGCAGTGAAATATGCCTTCGTTGATTTGTATTTTAACAACATGAATATAGTATATTTTCTCACAATGTGCCAAGTGAATATTTGCTTAAAATATCTGGGGCAGTATTGGAACGTTCCGTCTACAAAAAGACACTCTGCAGAGCATAGTATGTTTAAGTTGAATACACAAGTAAATATGACTGTCTGTTCCATGCTATTCAGCAGCAAACATTTTTCACCTGTGGTATTTAGCACACTTTGCACATCCTCTGTAGTTTCTTCTCGCGCTGTAAATTGCTTTTGTGATGCATTGGACATGCGTACTAGTAAGAAACGTACTTTTTCTTGTCTTACCTTTTTGGTAAATAATGCACAACCCAACTTCGGTTTCTATCCAGGATATTTCATTATCCTCTGTAGAAACTAAGGTAAAATGTTTGAAGCTTTTGAGTCCAAAAAGGGTTTATTAGTCTCTGAGCAGAGATATGCTGAATTGACACTGTATTAGAACTTTGAAGATATAATTCTTTGTCGCATTTTAACCCTGGGGAGAAGTGTCACCGTAACTTTGAAGTTACAAGTCGGGCTTTCTTCGCCAGCGCTTACATTCAGCTGCAAGTGACTATATATTCTGCGACGACCCAAGCACCGGTGGGAGTCGCGACGGCATCCATTACTCCCAAAACACGCGAGCTATGACCAGGAGACCTTTCTATGCTGCTACTATCAATACACTTTTACTATCTCTACACGTACTATTACATGGAGGTATTGTATAACACCCAAAAACTCGATTTCGAAATTTCACCGGAAATATATATTTTGAGGGGCCCTGAGTCCGGATAAAGCATTTTAGAAAAAGATCCGTGTGTGAGTGAATGTGGACACCATAGCCCAAAAACAAAAAGACAGCTCTATAGCAAGCTATTGTTAATAAGTTATTCTTCTATTTCATGCTAATTCAGATAAACATTAGCAGAATTTGTCTTATTACTTGCTTTATTTTAAGTAGCAGGGATATAAGAGAATACATTGCATGTGATTGAAATTCGTTTTTTTTTTTTTTTTTTTTTGCAATGCCAGGAATTGACAAATTCCCATTTAAGAAAAGTATTTTAAAACTAAAAACACTAACAAGGAATATCTAAAAAATTGTGAACCCCATGAAAAAAATTTACACGAGATAAATTGTGTTTTAACGAGATCTATGGTTTTGTATATTTTGTGTTTACTAGTTATCAATATTCAGCAACATTTATCTAGAATAAATTAGAGGCTATTTTTAAAAAATTCAGGATAAACATTTTATTTGTAATGTAATTTTATTATCTTTAATATAAGATAATTTAATCAAAATGTTGACCATTTCTGAGAAATTCAACATTTTCGAAAAAGGTTTCATGTAAAGGGACTTTTTTATTTTTCTTATAATAATCATTGGGTTTTTCAAAGCATATATTTTTGATGAAATCTCAGATTTTGAATAAAATACATTATCTTTTCCTTTTACTATGTACATTGTATAGAACGTGACACAGAATGTTATAGAAAAAATATGATTTGTTCCATTCACATGACTTTCTCTAAATCTCTGCAACAAATAATTGTTAAAAAGATTATGTTTCTATTTACTTCACGCTTGTCGAGAAAAAATTAGCAGAAATAGTCTTAATAGTTGCTTCCTTGCAAGTAGGAACGAAATAAGAGAGTACCACAAGTAAAAGTGATAGTCAAAAGCTAGTTGCTTAGTGACTGAAGTTCCTTTGTTTGTATGGACAGGAGTTGAAGAATTTCCGTATGAGAAAATTGTTTTTTAAAGCTGAAACCAAAAACACGGAATATCTCAAAATCGACCAGATCCACGAAAAAAAAGTGTATAATATAAATTGCGTGTTTTAATGTGCTCTATATTTTTTGTGTGGTAGGTTTGTCTTTCTCTTACGGTTTAGCAGTTTCGCAAAATTCCGTAAAATTTATAAATATGAAATAATGTGCATTGTATTTTCTCTACAGAAATTTCTATTAATGCATTGACTGTTTATTAATTTGTAAAAGTATTCCAAAAAAGTATATTTAAGGAAATATATGTATGTCGACTAACATGCATTTTCATCGATTACAGTAAATGTGCTCGTAATATTTGGTCCAAATTTGGATATCCATGCTGTGTTATTATTAAAAATAATTTCTTATTCATTGCTTAGATAATGCGTCTTACGAGGCAAAGCAACATTTAATTATGTTCATGTATTGTGCTGACCTAGCAGGTTCTTGATCTTGCCGTGGATCGATGGTGTAGTTTCTCAAAATATCCCAACTCCTTTAAGTTTTATAGGAGTTTGTAATTCTAATACAGAAATTTTGCTTTAGCTTTAATAGGCTTTATTATTAATAATTTTAAATAGTTCGACAAAATTCTGTTCTATATTTCCGACTTAATATATATATAAGTATAAGCTCTTTCCTTTGTTTATGTGCATTTCTGTTAACATATGCATTGCAACAGCATTATTCAGCGTTATCCTTGTTCACAAATAGAGGTACTAATTATTACAAATTTAATGTACCAAATATAAGTACCAAATTTTGTCTTGGCCGAAATGAACTCCTTGACACCCTCACTATAGAGACGTGCACTGAGTCATCGCTTCGTAGCTACTGGCGTTGTATTTCTGACCTTGTCTCACTGGTTAGACTGACGGTCAGCTCTCTTTGTTTCTATCTGCTAGTCCTGCCTTGAGGGAACGGTTTCTCTCTCTCCGCACAGGGTAGCACCATGACCATATGGCGTAGTCGAAGACAACTATTCTTATCCCTGTCATACTTTGATAATCACACCATATAATCCCTTTATTGTTGGAAGCAAGGAGTGCACACAGCATAGTATTTAACAGTACTAATTACATTATTCAATAATAATAACACCATTAACAATAATGTATTGTACATAATATATTGCATCAAACAATATTACAGCTACTCGAATCAATTTGCATCGCAAAATTAATTCATTTGTAGTTACAGAAACGCCAATGGATTAACATACCTCCTAGCAGACGCTAACGGGAGAGGAACAGGTAGAACCAGCTCCCTGGCGATATGAATATGTATGATGCTTGGTGTATACCATATATATATATATATATATATATATATATATATATATATACACATATACAGGTGTTAATGAACTATTTTCACAGAATATGTAGATTACTTAAATAAGTAATTTAAAATAGGAGACTTATCGCCTGTTTATTGAAATTTCGAAGTAACGGCTATATGTTTCTGAAGTGCCAGTACGCCACGTATGGTGGCTCTTCGTCTCGAATGAAAAAAATAATAAAAAACATTTACTCTATGACGGGAATCGAACACAAGGCCTTTGGGATAGCAGCTTCCAGCGTTACTCACTAAGCCACCAAAGCAGTTGAAAAAAACGCCTCCAGAGTAGGCTACATAGCTCAAGAACGTAGTTAATGAATGCTCAGTGTCGCACTGCCAAGTGATTATTTCGAGATTTTCCAGATATTTGCGACATTAAATCTTGAGAACACTAATAACGAGCTGTTAAAAATCGATATTTCTATACTCGGGCTCCAGTTTTAAAGACATTCTAAGCCATTTTTTCAACCTGATTTGCTTTAACACCAACTTATCAGCACCTGATACCCACACGTTTAACGCTATGTAGCTGGCTATGTTTATCCGGGGATCATGAATCGCCGATCTCAAATTACTTATATCAGTACGTGCACAATCTCGTAAATTATTTCGGTGTAGTTCATTAACATCCTGTATATATGGTATAAAAGTGTGTGAGAGAGACAGAGAGGGAGTCATTCTTCTCTAAATTGAAGCACACTAAGAGTGACTCACGCTCAATTATGATGCTCTTCTGTCAGTGCTGCGTATCTGTATGTATACAATTACGTTTGTCATTGATAAACCTACGTCAGAAAGGTGTGAGCGTTCTACCATATGCCCGAAAGAACGTCCGAGAACGAAGGACTGCAAGATATATTTTGGTACTCGGCCACTCTCGATGGATCCGCCAAGTTGTGCTTTTCATACTGAGTAATACTCTTGAGAAAAAGTCCACGTCGAATGGGGAGACGTCACACTTCCCCTCCGTTTACCAGCTTCCCAAGGATGTGCTAACCAACCTGAAAACATGCAACTGTTAAAAGGTAAAATTATTAGTCCGCAAATAAATGAATTAATATTGATGTAATGTTCATTGCAGCCCTCAGTCAATACCGTATGTATTTGCACCACATATTAAGAATAGATATGATGCATTTAAGGTTATAATTATATTAATAGGTTGATTATATGCCAATTTAATTGTTTTTTCACACAAGCCGTGTATAGGACAGGAGTTGACTAAGTGAGGTTATTGAAATATTATGTCGTGCGGCATGTTGCTGTGGTAGCTCAGTGGTAGAGCAACCGGCTAAACACCGAGAGATTCGAGGTCATATCTCAGCTTTAACATTGAATAATTCAGTTTGGTTCTATCTATCCAGATTGATTATATATTTTGAATAAAAATTAATGGATAAAAGGTTTAAAGTTAATCTATTTTCTAAGTTTTCATATAGGTTTATGGAATAATTTATATTAATATAATAAATTAATTAAAATATGATCGGTAAAAATATAATATTGTAGTGGAAAAATATTTCATTTGAAGCTCCAAAACTGTCCTCAAACAACACAATACCCATTAGCAAATAAAAGGTGACACTCCACTGGGGGCGAGAGGCAACGTAGGAACATTTCCTTTTCCTATTGGCAGTTCAGTTTCGCGTTTCGTGTTAATGCGTGACCAAACCAATGAGTGTCAGCACCACATGTTGAAGGATCTTGTAAGTGGAAGACTTGGCAACTGCGAAGGTTGGTTTCCAGCCGCACACCTCTAATCCCAAACTTGAAAATCACACCGCTTTTGGTAGAGGAGTGGGACGGGGCTATAATTTTCTAAAAAATACTGTACCCTAAACAGCCTGTATAGAATAGAGTCACCAAGAACATTGTCCTTTGATCGCGTTAGGTACACTACACTGAGGACCAAAACACGATGAATTGGCGATATTCAACTTTTCCTGTCCCAGAAAACAGAAGATGAGTCGCTCCCTTCACAATATTTACTTTCTCTATACGTACTATGTACATAGTGTATAAAGGAAGTATTGTATTCCACCCAAAAATTCGATACCGAGATTTCACTGGAGATACATATTTTAGGACTCCCTGAATCCAAAAAAAGTATTTTCAGAAGAAGGTCCATGTGTGTGTATGTATGTATGTATGTATGTATGTATGTATGTATGTATGTATGTATGTATGTATGTATGTATGTATGTATGTATGTATGTATGTATGTATGTATGTATGTATGTATGTATGTATGTATGTATGTATGTATGTATGTATGTATGTATGTATGTATGTATGTATGTATGTATGTATGTATGTATGTATGTATGTATGTATGTATGTATGTATGTATGTATGTATGTATGTATGTATGTATGTATGTATGTATGTATGTATGTATGTATGTATGTATGTATGTATGTATGTATGTATGTATGTATGTATGTATGTATGTATGTATGTATGTATGTATGTATGTATGTATGTATGTATGTATGTATGTATGTATGTATGTATGTATGTATGTATGTATGTATGTGTCTATCTGTATGTGTGTGTGTCTTTGGACAGCATAGCTCAAAAACGAAAAGACCGTTAAATACTAAACTTGGTATTTAGGTTTGGTACTTTCCAAGGATACGACACGAAGATTTTCAAGAAAATCCCCCCAGCACCAACTACACTTTACATGGAATAATTTTCGAAAATTTTGATTTTCTAAAAAATTGCTAACGATTTTGATTAAAATCCTGTATATTAAAGATATTTACATACCAAATAAAATATTTATCTTGAATTTCCTAGAAATAGCCTCTGAAGAGTTCTTTATTCTGGATGAATTTTGCCAAATATTGCTTAACTGCTAAACGGTAAGAGATATACAAAAACTTACTGCACAGAAAATGTTGATATGATTAAAATACACAATACATGTCCTTTACATTTTTGTTGTGGAGGTAACCGTTTCCGAGATATTCCTTGTTTTTGGTTTCAGTTGTGAGTGCTTATACTTTTCTCAGAGAGAAAGTATCGTTTTTTTTTTTTTTGTTTTGTTCTACTCCTGGCCAAGCAAAGAAGCGATTTACAATGACAGTAGAATAACGACAATTTTAAAACATTTGACTATCGGTTTAGCCTAGTGTATTCCCTCATTATAAGGAACTAAGTAGGAAGAACATTCTGCTAATGATTATATCGATTAGTAAGGTGCAGAAAGAAGAATAATCTTACGCAGGAAGTTTGTAAAAAAGCTAGAGAAAGTCGTGTGAGTGTGGCACATCAGATTTTTCAAAAATAAATCAATAGTTGCAAATAAAATTGGTTGAGCGTAGTATGAAGTAGTAAATATCAAAGAACGATTTCTATCAGGGTATATTTCGAGCAGTACATTACATAGCGTTGTTGTGTCCGTACAAAACCTTGCTACTACCTTCCCGTTTCGGTTAAAAGAGCTTGTCGTTGTGAGCACGTGGAACAGCCTGACGAAGCCGTCTTTACAGCTGAACCTGCAGTACAATGATAAGATACGGACGGGAGTTAGAGCAATAAATGCATGGATGGGTGTATGAAAGCCAGCACTCGCGGTATATGCTCTGTACAAACATTCAGGTATTTGCTCAAGAGAGACAGAGCCCTTGTTATTTATAAGTTGCAGACGTACGCGGTTCGTATCGACCATACGCAGCGCGTATACGCAACCCCTCGCCCTTTGAAGCCAGCTATTTAGCGGAAATGGCAAGTTTGGTTTTGCTCGTTTTTTTCTCTCCCTCGCCGATTTGCCGCCTGATGAAGCTGCAAAGCGGTACATTGCCGCCCGCATAGCTCATCCTCGTCACCCGCATCCTGGATGTGGGTCCTTTGAGATGAATACACACATACGTTCCGCAAATGTGGAACACGCACTTCTTTCCTCTTTAAGTATTAATGACATTTAGGTTCACTCACCGTTTCTCGTAGTTTTATGTGCTCATTAGGAATATAAAAAAGACCACAAAAATAGCATACGATATGCTGCAATCCTAAGACGTTCTCTATCACCTATTATTCATTTGCGTTTCTCTCTTAGAAACTATTTATGTAAAAACAGACATTGTTTCAATACGTATTGCAATTTTGTTCAATTTTTACTGTTATTTTGCTAATTTATTTAACTCAGTTCTGACGGTCCCTTCACTAATCGAATCTAGCTCAATTTTCATGCCACTCCTCTTAGTTCTCGCGATGCAGTGCCATTATTAGTTCTCCTTCACTCGTGCAGTCGAACACAAGACTTCTCTAATCTTCTTAGCATCACCATACGTTACAATAGTCGCCAAAAATTCGTAAAATATCACTTTTTTCGCATCAGAAACACATTATCTCACTGATTCACTTGTAAGAACGAGTGTCTGAAATAGGGAATAAAGGCTTCAAGAATAACATTTCTGAAATTTTCTATGATTGTTACCGCTTCTCCGTATCCTGATCTCTTTAGTTCTCAAACCACCCAGTTGTTTGGTTGGTCGTCGGTGTTATAAAACCCGTTAGCGTAGTTCATAGCTGCAACATAATAGTTCATAGCACGGACACGAATATATAGCAGATTATACAATTTTTATAAATTACCAGCTAAAATGGGCAACAGAATTATTTTGGTACACTAATTCACATAAAAAGTGTCCGTTTCCTAGATCACTAAAGTGCTTTTCTCTCCGTAAGGTTTCCAGCTTCAGGTAACCGTAATTTGACTCCACGCCGCCTAAAAAAAAAAAAAAAAGCAAGAGCACAAAAAATAATTTTCATAGTGCCTTTGCACTCAGGGAGGCCTGATGGTTAACCCAGCTATTAGCTAAACTAATCGAAAGAAAACCAAGAGAGCAATAAACTGTCAATATAATTAGCTAATGCTAAGTTACTGAAGAATTAGTAAAGCAGCGCTTTTTTACTTTCTCTATACGTACTATGTACATAGTGTATTGTAATACACCCAAAAATTCGATACCAAGATTTTACCGGAAATATATGTTTTAAGACACTCTGAATACAAAAAAAAAAAGCATTTTTAGAAAAATGTCTGTGTGTGTGTTTGTCTGTGTGTATGTGTGTGTGTCTGTGGGCAGCATAGCTCAAAAACGAAAAGACCGTTAAATACCAAACTTGGTATTTAAGTTCAGTATCTTCCAAGGTTGCGACACGAAGATTTTCAAGAAAATCCGCCACCCCAAACTACCCTTCACATGGAAAACTTTTCGAAATTTTTGATTTTCTAAAAATGCCTTAACGTTTTTGATTATAGATATGTACATTAAAGATATGTACCTGACAAACAAAATGTATATCTTGAATTCTTTGAGAATAGCCTCTTAAGATTATTCTGGATGAATTTTACGGAGTTGTGTATATCTGGTAAGTCGTAAGCGATAGACAAAAACTTAAAAATTTAGAACACATCAAAACACACAATTTATGTTATATACATTTTTTGTGTAGTTGATCGTTTTTTAGATTTGTGAACTCGTGTCCATATAAACAAAGGAACTTCAGTTACATAGCAACCAGATTTTGACTATCACTTTAACCTATGCTACTCCCTTATTTTACTTCTACTTATAAGGGAGAAAGTAATACGACTATTTCTGGTAATTGTTTCTCGATGAGCATGAAGTAAATAGAAGCCTAAGCTTTTTAACAATAATTTGTTGCAGAGATGTAGAGAAAGTCATGTGAATGTAACACATCAGATTTTTTCTTCTTTCTTTATAAAACAGCTCTCTTCAAATATGTGCCTTCACTCCAATCTTTACCTTAGTTGATTGGTTGCCTCGGCATAAGCCTTTTATCGTGATGGCAGATTTAAGCCAGAGGCTAGGCTTAAGACAGTTTTACGTTCGTTGAGAAAACAATGCATCCCATCTTATTAATTGTTTTTATTTGATATTGGATATACTATCTCAAAAAGTTGAGCTTGCCTTGCGTTTTAAAGGGAAAGTTTGAATAACAAGGAGAATTTCATGACATACTAAAATTGGAATCGAGGCTCAGATTTTTAAAAGATAACGTTATAAGTTAAGTGATTAATTAATAGGATTATATGAATTTAGAATTTGTTATTAGTTTAAGGATGTTAACATTGAATTCTTGTTTTTTTTTTAATTTTTATTTAATTTATATGTTAAGATTTTAAGATTTAATATTAAGTAGTGGTGGTTCGAATCTGACCAACATTGCATTTTAATGCAACTCTACCTTTCCATAATTAATTCCGAACTAATATTATTTTTACTAAAATGTTATCGGATCTAATAAATAATAAAAAAAGAAAAAGACAGAGAAAGCGGAAATGTTTTGCAGCATTTCCATAGATCATTCAGATACAGTTCTTGTGTGGGTCCACTATCCATTTTTACCTCTGCTTGTAACATTAAAATTGTGCATTAACCCCGTTCATGGTATTTCTTCTACCGTTCTACGCTATTCTTGGACAGCTCTCGCAGCGCTATAGTCTTACTCATGAAAATGGCCCTTCCCTTTGCTCCTGAGTCGGAAAGCCATCGCTTGTTCTTTCCATCCACATTGACAAAATGCGTCCGTTTTCTATTCTATTTTTCATACATGTTGTGCAAGTCAATAAGAGATTGACACAACTGGTAGGTGTGGAACACAAATTCTATTCTGCCAATATTATGAGACCGTTAATTAGCTTCTCTATAAAAACTATTGTTAGCTATTAATTGTTTAGCGCTGTATAATTAAATATTACAAATGCTCATTAACGCATGTACAATTTAACAGAGTAAATTCAGCTGGAGCAGAAATAGAAAGCTGACACCAAGATAGTAGAAGGGTGTGAGAAGCGCTTTGTTGGAAAGGTTTCTTTTGTCCAGTCACGTACAACCGGGTCACGACGGGGGTGAACATTAAAATTCGGAAGACAGAAATTTTCCATTGTACAAAACGTGTTACATTAGGGTTGCAGTGCACTCTGGGATGAGAAAACTGACTTTTGGGTAATATTTACGACAATTGTGCGGCCTTTCTGTCCAATCAGAAAGAAGCCGCCATGACAGTATTTTTAAAATATAAAGAGCCCAAGAAGTCACATCGGGGCTACCTGCTGCCTGTCGCTGTCTGTTAACTGTACGTCACTGTATGACGCTGTTATGCTGATCTTGTAATAATATCATGCTGTCTGTTGTCGGGCTGAACGTCACTTCTTTGCACAAAGTTTAGCACGGTAACTTGTAACGAAAACCTAGAAGATTCCAGCGCTCTAAATGCATTTAAAGTCAGTGATGCGTGTTAAATTATATTGTAAAAATCAGAATCAAGGAAGAAGAAGCATATATAATTACGTGTGATTAGCGAAGCATTAAAGTTCCTAACAAGTATTTAAGTTAGCAGAATTGTAAAGCAAAGTACTTGTCTCGCATCTCCTAGTATGAAATAAGCTCCAGGAAAGTTACGCAAGTCTTCATTATTATAAGATCACTCCCTGAACTATCCCCATTAGCTGCACCACCCCGAGAAAGTCGTGCAGGCTGGGTAACGCCGAGCCAAATTCACCAGTAGTAGATTCACATCACCAGGTACGTGGGTCTACTCATAGGTAGTGAAGTGAGTCTTGCCAACGTCATCAATCTGGGCTCGAAGCCGAGAACTCAGCATCTGGTGTTTTGAATGTGGGGATAAGGACACCGCACAGGGCACCCAACTTCTGAGCTCACCGCATATGACGACCAACGTCTTTAGTCCACCGCAATTAAATAAGAAAAATACTAAAGGGAACCGAAAATACGATCACTTTTTGTGCCTGATTACACATTGTCAAATTCCTGTCAGTAGTGAACGCAGAAATACGTTTAACTTCTTATTGGTCCATTATTCATCTTCATGATAGTTTGGCTCCTCCTGTTGTCTACAGATAATAGAAGCCTTTCAAAGGTACGGACTAGGAGTGTAAAGAACAGATTTCTAGCAGATATCCTAAAAGCATCACTCTTCTCGGAAAGTGAGAAATCAGACGTAGCCTCGAATTCCTTATACTTCTCCACAATAAGATCAGTGTTGCTGATGTTGATTGCAAGGTGGTGTTTAGAATCCCATCCTATATTTCCATACTTGCCAAACATCAAGATTTTCATAATCGTGGCTACCTCTTCATTAATTTTTCTGGAGGAATTTTTAAGGGAAGGGGGATTTGTTTCGATCCTATCTGTCATCAAGTAATTAGTCTTCTAGGCTGTAGCACAATGGCAGACCAGCCTGACAAATTAATCTTTCCTGTCCGTGATTTTAGTTTCTTCCTCCCTCCACAGTTTTTTTACTGCTACTTTATTTTTATCCCTCCTTCTCCTCTTCCTTACAGTTATTCCCTTCCTGGAAAATGGAAAAGTAAGGAAAAACTTTGTTCGTGATATTCCTCTCTCACTCACTCGCCCTCTTTGTTAAAGCCTTTTTCCCCTCCCCTCTCGCAAGATAAATTAATCTCCTCTTATTACTTGTCGCGGTGTTTCTTTACCTTACCTCGCTTGCTCTTTTCAGCGATGGCTCTGTAAAGTTTACGAGATGAAGCAAAATCAAATTGTTCCTTCATAAAAATTGTGTAAGAAAAGAGAACTACCCTATTAGTTTTCCATTATAGAATGCAGTCAGAAAAGTGAAATTACTTAGATAAAAGTTAGATTCGCAATCTTGAAAAGAAATGGAAAGCCTTAGATTTGCAGAATTACGGCGTCCCCACAGTTTGTTTTGAAGCATCAGTGAGGGTTTAATTTTGATGAGCTGAAGTAAAAGCCAGGAAATGAGTGTGCAAACGAAAGCTGTGTTTGTTATTATAGGGCCAGTATGTTTAAAATAATAATATTAGGAATCATTAAAATCTTGTGAAGATTATGAAAACCTGATTCTTCCAGTGGGCATCGTAAGTCATCAATGGAGCATGATATCATAACGATTCAATGAGCGCCAAAAATGCTCCTCTAGGACAGATGTGGGCCATCTTGAACTACGTAACAGACCCATAGCATTTTTATAGTGTTTTTGAACGCTTGCTTTTACTGCATTGCCATCGCAGACGGTGATACTGATGATACATGAATGAAGATGGACCACCAGTAGAATGCGATGGTGCGGGAACCGGAGAACCCGGAGAAACCCCGCACCTACGCCACTTTGTCCATCACCAATCCCACATACGGTCGCTTGGGACTGGACCCAGGCCACCAAGGTGAGAGGCAAATGGTCTAATCATTCGACCACGACGCGGCACACCCATAGTTTGAAACAAACAGTCGATGGAAAATAAAATAGACAATGAGTGGCAGAAGGTTTCCTCTGTTAGTAGTGCTGACTTATTTTGAGTACAGTATACACTGCGCTAAAATAATAAAATCAACATTCTATTTTTATTTTCTCTATACTCACTATGTTAGAAAAGGCGTTGTATTCCATCCAAAACTTTGGTACCGAAACGTCACCGTAAATATGCTTTGAGAATCAATTAGTTCGAAAAATGTTTTTAGAAAAAGGTCCGTGTGTGTCTGTCTATCTGTGTGCGTGTCTGTGAACAACATAGCTTAAAAACGAAAAGTCAGTTCTACACCAAACTTGGTATTTAAGTCCAGTATCTTCCAAGAATGTAACACGAACATTTTCAAGAAAAATCCCGCAAATCCAACTATCCTTTACATGGAGCATTTTCGAAAGACTTGATTTTCTCAAAAATTTAATGAACATACCGCATATTAAAGATATGTATATTCTGATTTTTTTGGGAATATCCCCTTAAGGGCTCTATGTTCCATTTTGCAGAATTTCATATAACGGTTAAACCGTAAGAGAGAGACAAAAACTTGATTAGACTGCCTTCGTGGTCGAGTGGTCAGCGAGCTGACTTCTCACCCGGAGGTCCCGGGTTCGATTCCCGGCTGGGGCGGGGAATTTTTCTTTAACCGGAATTATTCCCTATCCCCCATAGAGTCTGGAAGTATGAATGTGAGAGTGAATGTGCGTGTGTCTAGTAATATAAAGTTTAACCTAATGTTCTGAACCTACAGTTTCACAAGTGAAAGCCCCCGATATGACCATTGATGTTATACAATGAAGCAATAAAAAAAACCAAAAAAAAAAACTTGATTAACAAAAAATGTAGTGCTGATTAAAACAAACGATTTATGTTATGTATACTTATATGCACTTTTTGGAGTTGACTGTTTCTGAGATATTGTTTATTGGTTTAGGTTTTAAAACACCTACACTTTTCTCAAAATGGGATTTGTCAACTCCTGGTGTACAAACAAACGAAATTCATTCAACCAGCTTTTAAAATATTTGACTATCGCTTTAGCCTAGTGTACTCCTTCTGCTTACAAGGGAGTCAGTAATAAGACTATTTCTGCTATTTTTTTTCTCGATTGGTATGAAGTAAATAGAATAATGTAGAGAAAGTCATGTGAATGGAACACATCAGAATTTTAATGTCATTCTTTTAAATTTGCAATTGTTTAGTTAAATTCTGGGATAGCTATTTCAGCTGTGCCATCAGATGTTCACACTTAAATGAGATCTGTATTACTTTCTCTACTTGGTACATAATACATAGATATAGAAAGTATTGCATTCCACCCAAAATCTCGATAGCGAGATTTAATGGCAAGACATGTTTTGGGATATTATGAATAAATTAAGTTTAGTATCTTCCAGGGAGTTTTTGAGGAGAATCGCCCTACCACAAATAACCCTTTACATGGAAAAATATTAGAAAATCTTGATTTTCTCTGAAATGGTTCTAACGATTTTGATTATAATACCGTAGGTATATGAAAAATAAAATTTATATCTCAAGTTTTGTTGGAATAGCCTTTGAAGTTCTCTTTATTCCGAACAACTTTCGCAAACTGGTAAACCGTAAGAGATATACAAATATTTATTATACAAAAATGTATAACTCATTGAAACACACAATTTATGTCATATATATCTACTTTTTACTTTCTCTAGCCCCGTATGCACAAAGTACATAGGGATAGAGAAGTATTATATTCCACCCAAAAATTCGATACAGAGTTTCACCGGAAATATATGTTTTAGGAGCCCCTGTATCCAAAATAAGCATTTTGAGAAAAAGGTCCGTGTGTGTGTGTCCGTGTGTCTGCGAACACGATAGCTCAAAAACAAAAAGTAGCTAAAATACCAAACTTGGTGTTTAACTTTAGTATCTTCCAGGGATGCGACACGCATATTTTGAGAAAAATGCTCTCACCCAAACTACCCTTTACATGAAACTTTTTTCGAAAATTTTCATTTTCTTAAAAATGGCTTTAACGATTTTGATTAAAATATGATATATTAAAGATATCTACCTGACAAATAAAATGTATATCTTGAATTTTCTGGGAATAGGCTCTAAAGATCTGTTTGTGGATGAATTTTGCTTAATTTGGAATAACTAGTAAACCGTAAGAGATAGTCAAAAGCTTACTGTACAAAAAATGTAGGTTTTGTTAAAATACAAAACTTACATCACATACATTTTTTTCGTGGAGCTTACCGTTTTCGAGGTATTCATTGTTATTAGATTCAGTTGTGAAGTACTTATGCTTTTCTCAGACGACAGTGTCCGTTTTTCTTTTGTTCTACTCCTGGCCAAGAAAAGAAGCGATTTGTAATGACAATCGCATAATGACAGCTTTTAAAACATTTGAACATCGGTTTAGCCTAGTATATTCCCTTATTTTCTTCCTACTTTTAAGGAGCTAAGTAATAAGAACATTGTACTAATAATGTTATGTAAGAAGTTTGTAGAACAGCTAGGTAAAGTCATGTGAGTGTAACACATCAGATTTTTTGTAGACTTAATTATATCCGTGTTATTGCTGTTAATTTTAAAATAATACTTAAAGTTTTCTTATACATGAATTTTTCAACTCTTTATTATGCAAATAACAAACGAATTTCAACCACATAACAACCATATTTTTAAAAAAAATTGACCATCGCGTTAGCCTAGTGTGTTCCCATATTTTCCTTCTGCAGATAAGAAACAAGCAATAAGACTAATTCTGCTAACGTTAATAACGATTAGCATGAACTGTATAGAAGAATAAGCTTTATAAGAATAGTTTGTTATCAGAGATGAAGGTGGACTTAATTGAAATTTTAGAAGATTGATAAAATGATTATAGCTCTATAATGTGCACACATCGCCTTATCAGAGATGTAGAGAAAGTAATGAGAATGAAACACATCAGCTTTTTTAAAGATGAGTCGTCACTAATTGATAAAGTGCAACTTAATGTTGATTAAGACATGTTTAATTTAAGATGAACTATGTTTTATGTCGTTAGTTGAATTTGAATTTGTCAGAAGAGGTCGGAAGAGTTCTTATTTACATGTCGTGTGTACTAGTATTATTTGTGGCGCGAATGGTGGAAGGCTATATTATTATGAATCACCCTGTATGCATATACAGGATGATTCATAATATTTTGTAACGTTTGGAGTTGCATTCCTTACATTGAAAGAAAAAGATAGGTTTGTATAAACATATGCTCTAAAGCCCTACGTTTTCGCGTTTGAAGGGTTTTGCCTGGTTCATTCCAACAACTTCAATCATAGAAGGCTCTGACCAATTTTATCCTATGGAGTTAGCCTTGAGTTGACATGGCTGCTTGTTTACAGTTGTCATTTGTCAACTAACCAATACATTCTCCCAGGACGCCTTACAGGTAAAGTATACAGGGGTTCTTCCAGCCTTACTAAAAGAAACACGTGGTTAGTGAATATAGTCTCGTTCAAAATGCACTGGCTGGTATCTATCATGACGGTTGGATAAGTAGATGAGGACCAGTCCCATGGCCTGCGCGTTCCTCTGACCTCAGTTTTTTTTATTGTTATCTTTGGAGGCACCTTATTCAATATATTCAGCACACTCCCGGATGAAGAAACTCTTAATTTGCGTCTAAGAAACCCTGCAAAACCATCGATTCTGAAAGGGAATGCTGCAAGCCCATGCTTTGACGAGTGTATGCGTATCTAGACACAAGAGGAAGACACTTGAGTGGTATTTGTATTAAACACCTTCTAACAAGCTGAAAACGTCAAAAATATAGTAATGTGTCACTTTAAAATTTTTTGATTAATAACACTTTGAACTTCAATAAATCGAAAACGAAGGGTTTCGAAATATATATTTGTATGAATATTATTTTTCGATGTAAGGAACCAGTAGCCAATCTTTGTAAAAGTATTTATGAATCATCCTGTATAACGATAGGTTATAGCGGTATGCATATATATATATATATATATATATATATATATATATATATATATCGCTCTCCGTGGTGTAATGCTTACCATGCTAATTTAATATACCAAAGGTCGCGGGTTCAAACCCGGCGGAGGATAATGGACTTTTTTGGGCGTAAAAATCCTTAGTATTGCTTCCTTTGGAAAGGAAGTAAATCCGTTGGTCCCGTGTCGTAGATTTACGGCATATAAAAGAACCTCGAACCTGATAAAAGAGGTCTATGAACAAAATTATGCAGTCTTTCACGCTGAAAGCTACATTAGTTAAAGAGCGTCCATAAATAAAACTCCTATCTAAGTTGTTGCACACACCTAAGTACATGTAACGGTTTACTGATGGCCTCGGTTTAGTTTTTGCAGCGGATTAACTTGAGTAGACAATTGAGTACGTATGGTCGCATTTCATCAAACATGCAACCGCGTTTTACCACTGGACAGCAATAGAACTATCGGAGAGGCGGGCGGCGGTGACGGCGGTTCCAAAGACCTAGCAAGCCCAACTTTCGTTGAGTACTGTCTGTGTTAAAACCTTCTCCTTGCATTAAACTATACAACTATCACTATAGTGATATTGTCTGTCTGCTTTTGCAGTAGCCAGGATCATTGATTACGAAAAAATAAAATGTGTGAAAATTCGCTTTGATTTCAAGGCAAATTGACGTTAATTCAAAATCTTCTCGGGCTTCTAGCCAGGTAATAACTTGGCTTGACACCAACGTTTCGAAGATGCCAAGTTATTACCTGGCTAGAAGCCCGAGAAGATTTTGAATTAACACGTCGCCAGGAAAGCTATAGTTCTTATTTTAAATTGACGTTGTAAACGCAAGGACGGAAAGAATGTCATTTGATAATAATTTATCTGCATAACCAAACTTCGTTGAGATTACCTTCTTTGGAAGCTGGTCTATGGCATCTTAATATAAAGAGCGCAACATTAATATTGTTTCTTTCAACCGGCATTAAATTAATTAACGATGCTGAACGTTTCTCTGTTTCCATTTTTGAAAACTTTGATTTTTCTCAAAAATTGCGTTAACGGTTTTGATTAAAGTATCTTATGTTAAATAAATTTACATTAAAATATGATTTATATTCTAAATTTCCTGGGAAGATTCGCTAAAAACATCTTTATTATGGATTAATTTTGTTGCATTTTTCATAAGAGCTAGACCAAAACTTACAATTAAAAAAAAATTATTGTTAAAAAGCTTATGCTAATATTTACTTTATCCAATCGAGAAAAAATTAGCAGAAATGGTCTAATTACTTGCTTTCTTGTAAGTAGAAGCGAAATAAGGGAGTAACATAGGTTAACGTGACAGTCAAAAGCTGGTTGCTATGTGACTGAAGTTCCTTTGTTTGTATGGTCAGAAGTTGACAAATTCCCGTATGAGAAAAGAATAAGTTTCTCAAGGCTGAAACCAAAAACGAACACAGTACGAATAAAATGTGTATGACATAAAATGTGTGTTTTAATATGCTCTACATTTTTTGTGTGGTAAGTTTTTGTCCATCTCTTACGGTTTAGCAGTTATGCAAAAGTCCTCAAGAATAAAGTAATCTTCAGAGGCTATTCCCAGAAAATTCAGGATATACATTTTATTTGCCAGGTAAATATCTTTAATATATGATATATTAATCAAAATCGTTAGAGCCAATTTTAAAAAAATCAAAATTTTCGAAAAATGCTCCATGTAAAGGGTAGTTGGGGTGTCGCATCCTTGGAAGATACCAAAGTTAAATACCAAGTTTGGTATTCAACGGTCTTTTCGTTTTTGAGCTATGCTGTCCACAGACACACACACACACACACACACGGACATGTTCCTAAACATGCTTTTTTTTGGATTCAGGGGGACCCAAAACGTGTATTTCTGGTAAAATCTCGGTATCGAAATTTTGGGTGCATTACAATATACAGTATGTACATAGTACGTGTAGAGAAAGTAAAAATGTAATCCTCTTTAAAACACATAATTTAGCCCAACTTATCGCTTCATCCCTTTCCCATCCTCAGTTGTTCAACGAGTGCTCTTGCCCGCAGCAAACGATTTCAAGGGACTTGTTTTCGAATGTTCCCATAAGAGTATTATTATAATTAACACTAAATATGAGTGGCAAAAATGTCATGTTTAGAGTCGTGAAAAAGCCTTTGTTAGCTCGTGCTTCAGTCGCTACCGGCAGCTTGAAGAGAGCCAACTGTTGTCGATAATTAACAAAGAATCAAGGAAGCACTGGACATTTCATCCCTCCCCAAGATTCTGTCCTCTTCACTGCACCCTCCGCTGTACGTCCATATCTAAAGCATTTTTAATTCGTTACCCCCGGGGGAGGTTCTCCAGATCAACTTGGGAATGTACGTATGTACGTATTTCTGCTCCAAAACTTTAATAGAAAAATCGCCCCTTGACAATAAGGGAATTCAACAATGGCGCCACACCCTACCCTTCTAAAACCACTTGTATATGTGTGGAATTGTTATTCAAATTTTCCATTGTAAGGGGTCACAACCGAATTAGATTTTGACGAGGGCTCTTTGATTTTGGCGAGGGGAAGATTTTTGTCAATGTAAAGAGGGGAAGATTCGAGAGGAACTGTGGCGCGCGTAGAGTCAGCTTTACTTTCTGTTGATGTCTCTTCCAGGATTACCTACAGCAGTTGCGGACATTTATAAATACTTTATACATCAGGCCATGTTTGGGATCAGCGACTGTCATATTTATAATTCAAAACTACCTGCATATCTCAAAGGTAATATCTTAATCTCTTTTTAAGGGAGTAATGGGTTTGCCTTTCAGCTTCGTTAGGTAGAGACAGACTGAAAAATTCAATGCCATAGCCGCGATTTCAACAACCTTTCCTATACAAAGCATGTGTGGAAAAACAAGAAATTAACAATAAGAAAGTTAAATTTAATTGTTTTCTCACTGACAATTGTGTAGGACAGGAGTTGAATGGATAGAGTCAGACCGAAAAATGCAATGCCATTGCCGGAATGTGAACCACGGATCTCCCTGATCTACCACTGAGCTGCCAGTGCAACATGCCGGCATAGCACTGAATTTCTCAACTGACTCGTTTCTCGGTAAACCACAAGGTAAGCTCAAATTATTTTAAAATGACAACCCCATTGGCGCCTTACAATGCTATTCTCTTGATAAATTCAGTGCTCTGCCGGCATGTTGCCATGATAACTCATTAGTAGAGCAACCGGCTAGACACCGGAAGATCCGTGGTTCAAAATCCGGCTATGGAATTGAATTTTTCAGTCTGACTCTACACAACCAGCTCCAACACACGATTTCTGTGAGAAAACAATTAAAATTAACTTATAGATTGTTAATCACTTGCTCTTATCACACAAGCTATGTGTAGATGGTTTCAAATCCCGGCTATGAAATGGATTTTTTCGGTATTATTCTACTTGTTCCGCTAACTTCCAAGAGTTTTAAAATTAGAAAATTAAATATTTATACATATATGCGACATGCCTTATGTATAAATCTATTACAGTTTCAAATATTGCTTTACTAGTTTTAAGTTATTAGTGTGTTTGTGTTTAAAAATCCAGCAATATTAATGCAATGAGGTCGAAAATATTATGAAGATTCCAGAAACTTGATTGATAAAACTAAGTATAAAACTGTTTATCTCATTCCTGTGCGGAATGACGATTTTTTTTTTTATTCTTTGTTCTCATGTAATACTATAGCAGGTAGAGAAGGTATTGCATTTCACCCTAATGAAGCCTTGCACCTATTATTGACATTGGATCTTTATGACCTCCTATACGAATTACCCATTTTAATGATCGCCAAGTTCCATTGCTAAAATGCAAATTTTTATGTCGGAATTTTACCGAAAATGTACGTTTTGTGGCGTCCTGAATCCAAAAATAGAATTTTAAGTAAAACGTCTGTGTATATGCGCGCGCATATGTGTGTCTGTCAACAGCATAGCTGAAAAACGAAAATATTATTAAATACCATAATAGTATTTAAGCTTAGTGCGAGTATTTAAGCATGGGTGCGACACGAAGATTTTTAGGAAAATCCCCCACATTTTTACTTTCCATACACGTACCATAGAAAAGGTACCTATTGCAATGCTCCCAAAAATTCGATACATGTATTTCACCAGAAATGCAAGTGTTGGGTCCCCCTGATTCCAAAAAAAAAAAAAAAAAAAAAAAAAAATTATTTCTGGAAAAATATCCGCGCGCGCGTGCGTGTGTGTGTATGTGTTAGGGTGTGTGTTTTTCTGTCTGTGGTCAGCATAGCTCAAAAACAAAAGACCGTTAAATACCAAACTTGGTATTTAGTATATCTTGCAAGGATGCGACACGAAGATTTTAAAGAAAATCCCCCACTAACAACTACCCTTTACATGAAACTTTTTTCAAACATTTTGATTTTCTCAAAAATGGCTCTAAAGTTTTTGATTAAAATATCGTATATTAAAGGTATTTAACTAACAAATAATATGTATATCTTGAATTTTCTGGGAATAGCCTCTAAAGACTACTTTATTGTGGATGAAATCTACGTAATGTTGCATAACTGCTAAACCGTAAGACATGGACAAAACTTACAAAAAATGTAGAACCATTAAAGCACACAATTTATGTTATATAAATTTTGTGTGCATAAAAAAGGGAACTTCAGTCACATAGCAACTAGGTTTCGATTATCATCTTAATCTTTGGTAATCCCTGATTTCTCTTCTACTTACAAGGAAGCAAGTAATAAAGCTATTTCTGCTAATTTTTTCTCGATTAGCATGAAGTAAATAGAAGCGTTGGCCGTTAAATACCAAGGATGGGAAACGGAAGTGTTCAATAAAATTCCCCTCCCCAAACTATCCTTTACATGGAGTAATCTTCGAAAATGTTGATACTCTCAAATATGGCTCTAATGGTTTTTATTAAAATAGCTTATATTTAAGATATTTTCATGAAAACGAAATGCCTCTGAAGACCTCTTCATTCTGGATAACTTTTGTATAACTGATAAACCGTAAGAGATAGACAAATTCTTACTACACAAAAATGTAGACCTCAATTTATGTCATATACATTTTTTGTAGAGCTAATTGTTTTGGTGGTATTTCTGATTATTGGTTTTAATTTTAGCTGTTTAAACTTTGAGCAAACGAGAAGAAATCTTTGTTTTAAAGGACGGTACTATTAGCCTATGTATTTTCTTATTTCTCTTCTAATTACACCAATTACCAATTCTGCTTATGTTTCCCTTGATTAGCGTGATATAGGTAACACATTAATGTTTTCAGTAAAATGTTTGTTTACCGAATACTAGAGGGCATCATGAGAAGGGAACACATCAGATTTTTACTTTCTCTTCATGTACTATGTACATAGCGTATAGAAAATGTATTGTAGTGCACCCAAAATTGGATACCGAGATTTCATCGGAAATTTGATTCCCTGAATCCAAAAAAGTATTTTTAGAAAAGTGTCCGTGTGTTAGTGTGTGTGTCTGTATCTGCAGCATAGCTCAAAAACGAAAATTCCATTAAATACCAAACTTGGTAATTAAGTTCAGTATCTTCCGAGGATGCGACACGAAGATTTTCAAGAAAATCCAACCACCCCCAACTATCCCTTACATGGAAAATGTTCGATAATATTGATTTTCTCAAAAATGGCTCTAATGTTTTTGATTAAAATATCTTATTTGAAAGATATTTATATGGCAAATAAAATGTATGTCCTTAATTTTCTGGAAACAGCCTCTAAAGACATTTCTATTCTGGTTGAAGTTTGCAGAATTTTGCGTAAGTGATAAACTGTTCGTGATAGACAAAAACTTACCTAACAACAAGTGTAGAGTTCGTTAAAACACACGATTTAAGTCACATCCTTTTTTCGCGCAATTGACCGCTTTTTAGATGTTTCTTGTTATTGGTTTCTGTTTTAAAATACTTACACTTTTGTCAGATGGGAATTTGTCAACTCCTGGCAATTGAAACCAAGGAATTTAAATCACAAAGCAATCAGTTTTTATAACATTTTACCATCATTTTAGCCTAAAGTACTCCCTTTTCGGTTAGAATGAAGTACATAGTATAAGTTTTTTCACAATAGTTTGTAACAGAGATGTAGAGAAGAACATGTAAATGGAGCACATCAGGTTTTATTAGCCGAATGGACGGCATTTTTAGCATTCATGGGAGGTAAGAGTATATTTTTACCTTCTCTACACGTACTATGTATATAGTGTATAGAGAAAGTATTAGATACCGAGATTTCATCTCAAATACATATTTTGAGTCCCCCTGAATCCAAAATTTTTTTTTTAGAAAAAGGTCCGTGTGTGTCTGTGGGAAGCATAGCTCAAAAACGATAAGACCGTTAGATACCAAACTTTACTTTTAAGTTTGGTTTTAAGTGATGTGACACGAACATTTTCAAGAAAATCCCGCTACCTCCAACTACCATTTACATGGAAGTTTTTTCCAAAATATTTATTTTTTCAAAAATAGCTCTAACGATTTTGATTAATATATCGAATATTAAAGATGCTTACCTGTCAAATAAAATGCATATCTTGAATTTTCTGTGAATAGCCCCTAAATACTACTATATTTTGGTTGAATTTTCGGACTTTTGCATAACGGATAAACCGTAAGATATGGCAAAAACTTACCACACAAAAAATGCGGAGCATCTAAAAAACACAATTTATGTTATATAATTTTTTCATGGAGTAGATCGTTTTTGAGATATTCCTTGTTGCTGTTTTCAGCTTTAAAGAACTTATCCTTTTCTCATATGGGAATTTCTAACTCCGGTCCATTCATTAACGTAGCAACCAGCTTTTGACTATCACTTTAGCCTATGCTGCTCCCTTATTTTATTATCCACTTGCATGGGAGCAAATAATAAGTCTATTTCTGCTATTTTTTGCTCGAGCAGCATGAAGCAAAAAGAAGCATAAGCTTTTTAAAATTAATTACTTGCATAATGTAGAGAAAGCCATGCGAATGGAACACATCAGATCTTTTGATTTTTGTGTACCAGCCTATAAGAATATAAATTTAAGAAGCGAAGACAGAGTGCTGATACATCCGGCTGCACCAAGTCATCCTATTCGGAAACAAAACCGTGTGAGCGGTTTAACACCAAAGGCTCTGTATATTACAAAAGACTCTGTATAGTACCAAATTTTACTAACTAGGTTGCTGTCCAAGGTAAGATTTAGTACAGAGTTCGAGTATTCATAATCCTTACGTTTAATTTAATATTTTCTAATATAAAAAGGTACGTTTTTTAGTGTACGAGACCCTTGCAGAAAGTGACAGAAGATTTGGTATAGCTAAATGATGACGAAAGATATCAACACAAAAGTTTATTTACAAAATTACAGCAGCTTACTCTATTTGTCAACGAAATCTCCATTTAATGTTACTGGTACCAGTTTTTCAATGCCAATGTTATACTTTTCTACCGTCAAAAACTTATTCATTGTTTTGAGTACTAAAAAAAATATGGGCATATAACGCAAGTGTGTGGTAATAATGCAAAGAACGAATCTTCAGTGAGGAAATGACGCATAATTTGCGAGTAATCAAGGAAGAACTGGAGTGGAGTGTAAGTTTATCAATCGCTATGGAGGAGCTGAAAACAAATGTTGATGAAAGAATTAAGAGAAACTGGTGTTTCACTTTAGAACACCGTAAATGACTTTTTGAATGGAACGGATTCCTTAACCGATGAAGACCTCAAAGTGACAGACATCTTGGCTGATATTTCTAAGTGTGGAAGGGTATAAATCTGCATGAAAAACCAGTACCACGTGACAATAAATACCTTGAAGCAATGACAATTACGTTGAAAAAATGATCAACTTCACAAAAAACACGTATATAACATAAATTGTGTGTTTTAACATGGCCTACAGTTTTTGTGATTTAAGTTTTTGTCCATCTCTTACGGTTTAGTAGTTATGCAAAATTCATCCAGAATAAAGTGGTCTTCAGAGGCATTTCCCAGAAAATTCCAAAATATACACTTTATTTGTCGGATAAATATCTTTAATGCGATATTTTAACAAAAATCGTTAGAGCCTTTTTTTAGAAAAAAGTTTCATGAAAAGGGTAGTTGTGAGTGGAGGGATTTTCTTGAAACTCTTCGTGTCGCATCCTTGGAACATACCAGACCTAAATAGCAAGTTTGGTTTTTAACGGACTTTTCGGTTTTGAGCTATGCTGCCCAGACACACACACACTTACACACACACACACACATACAGACAGACACACACACACACACACATGGACATTTTTCTAAAAATGCTTTTTTTTTTTGGATTCAGGAGGTGTCAAAACATGTATTTACGGTGAAATCTCTGTATCGAATTTTTGGATGCATTACAATACCTTCTCTATACACTATGTTCATAGCACGTATAGAGAAAGTAAAAAAGTAAGGTACTGTAGCTTTGTAAACAATAATTGTTGATATCTTTCGTTATGATTTAGTTATGTCAAATTGTCTGTTACTTTCTGGATGCCTTTCGTATTGAGACTTTCTTCTTTTTAAATGTTTATGGTACTCTTCATTATCTCTCTATGTGAGCTACAAACGTACTGTACACTTATTTCTTTTCTTTATCTTGGAGTTGTTCGCCATTTCGAAAATGCACCTCACTGTTCTCTCCCAGAGTAGAAAGAGCATTAGCAGCTATAAATTGTCTGAAAACGTAATCGAGCGCAATGAAGCTGCGAGTGAAGGGTAAGGAACAACAAACCAATAATGACTTTGACAAAACGCCGCCTAAGCGATTTCTGGACATTAAATGTTGAAAATAAGACAGTGAAAATGGTGCTGGATACGAGAACTCTCTTCCGCCTCTCGTGTGTCGTTTGTCTTCATTAATGATAATGGCGTTGAATCAACTGTCTTTTCTTTCCTGAGTAAAAGACACCAAAAATCCTTTTTGCTGATAAGGGAAATTTTCGTACTATTTCAGCTAGTCATTTATTTCTTTGAGTAAACAATGGTACTTGGCCTGTTCATTTGGAAGTGTAATCCTTCATAAGTGATTGATGGATGAGACAGAAGGGATGAAATGTTCTATTGGCTTCTGTTTGAGGTTAGAAATCGAAGAGCACAAAGAGGATACGATTTAGAGACGAACCACTTCTTACTTCTCTCATGGGCTGATGTCATATGCGTTATGTCACGTGCGTTACATTTACAAAACTTTATCTACCTGTTTTTCAAAAAACTATCGCTTTAAAAGTTTATTCTTCTATCTGTTAATTTAGGTTAACCTTACAAGAATGGCTTTATTGCATATTTTCTCAGAAATGAGATGATTCAGGTGGTTTCCTCTGTGGCTTACTTTCCAGACCCATGGGTTTTTCGGGGGTTTCCCTGGGTCGGAAGGCGAATGTTGAGAACGTTTCTTCTATTCTACCATTTTTCTGTACCTCTATGTCGTTTCCAATGCCATTTCATTTATCCTTCATCCCGTTGGTTTATTTTGGAAGTGTCGGCGATGGTACTCGGTGCGGCGTGGGAGGAAAAATAGTTGCTCAAAGCGAATATGTCCGTTTCCCGACTTCGGCTGGTTGCCAGGTGGAGGACTGCTCCTGACGGGACATTAGACCTTACGTGCGTGAGATGGTGGCTTCGTCTGCCTGTCCGACTGTTGGCGTGCTTAAGTCTGGAAACTGTAGGAACGCGGTAATTGCTGTGCTATTGCTCCTGGTTCCGGCCGCCCGGTGTATACTCTCATACTATCCGTACCTATCGGAGTCCCTCTCATGAGGTAGGTACAATAGCCTTTCAGCACCGAACCCCTTCCTGTTCAATCCTATCCTAGAGGTTCGCGCGGTAGGTATAGGAGACTACAGCAAGCTTAAAAGACGGCCAGATATTTTAAGAGCTGGTCTCTATTTATGTTTTGGTCTCTATTTTCACAATCAAAGGGGGCAAAACTGTGTTTTTCCTCTTGAGAAAAGTACAAGTAACTGCAAATTCAAACCCAATAACACAGAATGCTTCGGAAATGCTTAGGTATAAATGTGTTTTAACAAGGTATACACTTATTTCGTAGTAAGATATTTTATCTATATGTAAAGGTTCATGAACTATTAAAAATTAATTCTGAATGAAGAGCCCTTTACAGGCTATTCCCAGAAAATTCAAGTAACCATATCATTTATAATAAGAATTACCATTTCAGTAAGGATAATTATTAGAACTTTTTAATAAAATAAAAACATTACGTAATCTTTTTGCATTTAAAAGGATAGTTTGAGATGGAAAACGTTTGTTAAAAGTCTTGGGTTTTAGCTTTAAAGATACTGAACTTAAAACCAAATTCGGTGTTTATCCCAGATGTGCTTTTCGAGCTATGTTATTAACAGGAACAGTGAAATGGGATTCAAATTGTTTTTTCAGATACAATATTGTCTCTACTTACTGTAAATATGTGGTAGAGAAAGTAACAATTAGCAACAAAATTATCACTAAAAATTATCATTTTTAGTATAGAAAAATAATAAATCAAAGCAAACTAAACTGAATGAGCAATGCAAGAGATGTTTCATATTTTACTTCCTCAAGCACGCATGTACAATGTACATAGTAGATAGAGGAGATATTGTATTCCACACAACAATTCAACACCCATATTTCACCTGAAATACATTTTGGATCCTCTGAATCCAAAATGTCGGAGTATGTGTTTTTGTGTCTGTCCGTCTGTACTCAGGATAACTCATAAACGAAAAGCCGGGTACATGCTAAACTTGGTATTCACGCACAGTATCTTCCACTGATGTGAAACGAAGTCTTTCAGAAAAATTCCCCCACCCAAATATCTTTTACATGGAAAGTTTCTAAAATTTAAATTTTATCAGCAATTTTGAATAAAATTAAATGTAAAAAAAAAAAAAAATGTATATCTTGAATTTTCTGGGAATATCCTCTAAAACCTCTTCGTTCTGGTTGACTTTTGCATTACTTATAAGCCGTAAAAGATGGACAAAAACTTACTACACTAGAAATATATCTCATTAAAGCACAATTTATTTCGTATATATCATTCTTGTAGACTTAACCGTTTCTGAGGTATTTCTTGTTATTGGATTCCATTTCATTACTTAAACTTTTCTCAAGTCAACTTTTGTTTCATATCGCATTTGTTTTTCTCTGATAATGCAACAAAGAACCGAATTTCAATTGTTTCGCATAGCGACGACCTTTTAAAAAACTTTACTGTCACTTTAGCTTAGTGTATTTCCCTAATTCCTCTCTTCTATAAGGAGCTAAGCCATAACACCATTTCGGCTAATATTTATATCGATTAGTATGAAGTAGGTAGTTAGAAGTTCTATTTATAGACGCTCTTTAACAGCTGTGGTTCTCAGCGTCCCATTCTAACCTGGGCATGAAAGACCATTAACTTTGTATAGAGACCTCTCTATGAGGCTGGAGGTTCTTTACGTGCCGTAAATCTACGACACGGGACCAACGGCTTTGTTTCCCTTTCGAAGGAAGACATGCTAAGGAATTTTACGTCCGAAAAAATCATCGTCCTCCGCCGGGTTTTAACGCGCGACCTTGGGTGTATGAAGTTAGCATGTTAACCACTACACCACGGAGGCTGACGAACATGCAGAGAAAGTAATTTGAATGTAAACATAAGATTTTTACTTTCTCTATACGCACTATGTATAACTTCTTACATAAGAACATTCTTCTTTCTACATCTTGCTAATTGAGGTACTCGATAGCACAATTTTCTTACTACTTAGTTCCTTATAAGTAGGAAAAAATAAGGGAATACATTAGGCTAAAGCCATAGTCAAATGTTTTAAACGCTGTCGTTATGCGATTGTCATTACAAATCCCTTCTTTTCTTGGCCAGGAGTAGAACAAAAGAAAATCGCACACTACCGTCTGAGGAAAGTATAAGTACTCCACAACTGAAACTAATAACAATGAATACCTGAAAACTGTAAGCTCCACGAGGAAAATGTATATGACATAACTTGTGTATTTTAACAAGACCTATATTTTTTGTATATTGTTTTTGTCTATCTCTTACGGTTTACTAGTTATGCCAAATTGAGCAAAACTCATCCATAATAAACAGGATTTAGAAGCTATTCCCAGAAAATACAATATATATATATATATATATATATATTATTTGTCAGCTAAATCTCTTTAACATACGATATTTTAATCAAAATCCTTAGAGCCAGTTTTAAGAAAATCAAAATTTGCGGTAAAAGTTCCTTGTAAAGGTTAGTTTGGGGTGGGGGGATTTTTCTCAAAATCTTCCTCTCACACCCCTGGAAAATAGCAAACTTAAATACAATGTTTGATATCTAAGGGTATTCTCGTTTTTGAGCTATGCTGTCATACAGACACACACACACATGGATCTTTTCCCAAAAATTGCTTTTTTTTTGAGTTCGGGGGGATCCAAAACATGTATTTCCGGTGAAACCTGAGTACCGAATGTTTGTGTGAAATACAATTCTTTCTCTCTACACTATGTACATAGTACCTGTAGAGAAAGTAAAAATATCTAAAACAAAATGAAAAATTTTGAGAAAAGTGTCACGCAATTTTTGAATATTAAGCGCGAGAACTTTTTCTCCAACAACTGGTTGCTGCAATATATCAAAATGGAGACGAGTACTTTTTGGAGACACCATGTATGCCATGTGACATAAAAAACATAGAATGTAAAAAAACAAAAGGAAATCCTAAGCTGGGAGAGTATAAGATATCTTAATCAAACTAATGAAAGAAGGAATTATGCAAATTAATATCAGAAGAGTAAGAAAAACACGAACAGAAGTAGAAAAAAAAAAAAGATGGGCTAAAATAAAAATACTTCTAAAGGAGCGAAGGAAATAATAATACAGTCGGAAGAAAAGAGAAAGTAATCAAGGAAGACAAAGAATAATGCAGGAAGTTTCCAAATAATCTAACCAAAGAAAAAGAGAGATTTAACAGAAAGCTTAATAAATAAAACAAAGAAATAAATTAGTATAAATAAGTCGGTAATCTCAAGCATAGTACTTTTTGAAGGAAAGGAATAGTTCATAGGATGCTAAAAATACTGAATTCAAAGAGAGAACACGTCAAAATTAATGGTTCAGTTGTTTTAAGATATTGTACTTCAAGTACAAATATAAACAAGTAAAAGGAAATACAAAGAGTAAAACGTAGCCTTTAAGAGGGAGGGGGGGGGGGGTTCTGGTATATTTCAATCATGTTAATTTTTCTACCTATTCTGCAATAAACTATTCTTACAAAAGCTTATTCTTCTAATTATAATTATATTTTACACTAATCAGGGTTAGCATTAGCAGGAATAATCTTATTACTTATTTCCTTGTAGGTTTGGGGGAAATAAGGGAATACACTAGCCTATACTAA
This sequence comes from Hymenopus coronatus, assembly GCA_030762935.1. Lineage (NCBI taxonomy): Eukaryota > Metazoa > Arthropoda > Insecta > Mantodea > Hymenopodidae > Hymenopus > Hymenopus coronatus. The sequence continues at coordinate 99,446,672 of CM060882.1, read as the reverse complement.
TATTCAAATCGTTTTACAGCTTGCCGCCTTTTTACCACCTTGTGTGGTGGTAGCTTCTTTTCCTCCTGTACAAGAGGTCCTTAATTCTAATCTCGGTTAAGCTGATTTACCCGAATAATCTTTTCCGGGGGTTTCCTTTTCCCTAAGAAGACGAATATCGGGTTAATTTAAGCTTGATGGATACTTGGTTCAGAAATTTCATTCCCATTTGAGATAAGCACTGAAAAAATATATACCAATATTAAGGAACTTCTCAAAATTGATTAAATACACTTACAATATCATTATACATTGTGTGAGTATTTTAACGAGATGTGCATATTTTTTAATCACAAGATTTTTCTGTATCTCTTGCGGTTTAGTGGTCACCCAAAGGCATCCAGAATGAAAAGACTTCAGAGGCTACCCCCAGAAAATTCAAGATATTCATTTTCTTTCAGATATTTTAATAAAAATCGTCGGGGCAATTTTAGATAAAATCAAATTTTTGGAAAAATGTTCCATAAAAATTCAGTTGGGCGTGGTGTAATTTTCTTAAAAATCCGGAACTTCAATATCAAGTTTGACATTTAGGTCTTTAAAATTTTTGGTTTATTTTCTTTTCAGACACAACACTAACATACACACTCGTAAAAACGCATACGTACACACTAAAAATTCATTTAAGGTTCAGTGGACCTCAAATAATGTATTTTCGTTTAAATTCCCAAATAGAATTTTGGGTGGAATGGCTATAATTCGTAACATACCTAGCATAGCTCTGAGTTAGTTACAGAACAATTAATAAGTCTTAAAATAAAAAAAAACAATATTATGTATTGCAATGTAATAGGGATGTTTTAAAATATTTTAAATATCGGTTTTTAAAAAATGATATCCATAAATTGTCTAACCACTACAATAATATATCTATTTAAAAAGGATGAGGTCTACTACAGTAAAAATAGGGGGAAATTATTACTGCTGGAGATGTACACTTTGTACGTAAATTGCTTAAACAATAGAGAGTATGTTTTGAAATTTAATTTAAGAATTTCTTATATGTTCCATTCACATGATTTTCTCTACCTATTCTACTAACTTTTTTACAAACTTTTATTCTTCTTTTTAAACCATGTTAGTCACAATAGAATTAGAAAGTAAATAATCAAATACACTAGCCTAAATTGAAAGTTAAAAATGTTTTAAAGGTTGTCACTATGAAGCTCTCAGCTTTGCATGAACAGGAGTAAAACAAACGAAGCACGGAGGACTTCCTGTTTGAGAAAAAATTTTAAAATTAGTACAAATAACGAGGAATATCTTGGGAATGGTTAGCCTCAGAACAAAAATATAAAGAACATATATTATGTGGTTTGAAGAGATCCACATTTTTGGTGTGTGAGTTTTTGTATATCTCTTACGGTTTACGAGTTATGCAAAGGTCACCCAGAAGAAAGAGCTCTTCAGAGGCTATTCCCAGGAAAATGAGGATTTACATTTTATTTGTCATGGAAATATTATTAATGAACAGTATTTTAATGAAAATCGTTAGAGCCATTTTCAGAAAATAAAAATGTTGGAAGAATGTTCAATGTAACAGGGGGGATTTTCTTGAAAATCTTTGTGACGCATCCTCGGTAGATACTACTTAAGTAGAAAGTTTTGGTATTTAACGGACTTTTCGATTTTGAGTTATGTCCACAAACACACGCACACATACACCAGCACACAATGATCTTCTTGAAAAAATGATTTCCTTAATGGATTCAGGGTGTTTCAAAGCATGTATTTCTGGTAAAACCTCGGTATTGAATTGGTGGGTGGAATACAATACCTACCTTCACAGCAAAATGTATTTTCACTCTTCCCCCAATCTCCTTCCTTCTCTTACTTAAACACTAGTTTTGAAGAGAAGGGGCTGCAAAGGCATTAAGGGGCACAGAGATTTATTAAATAAATGAAGACTTCAGTAACAGCAGTATGTTGGTCTGTCTCCGCTATGCAGTCGTCAAATGTCATTTGTGTCGCACGTCACCCGCATAATTAATTGACATATGAGAGGATGGACACGTCATTATGGAAACAGAAAATGATGTAAACAGCAATGTCATAGGGTGCTGTGTAGCACGTTTTGAAGAAAATATGCATTATAAGAGTTTCGGATCTCACTAGAGATATCTCACAGATGTCTGTGCATCTCACTTAGCAAGCTCTGTGGCCAAAAGTTTATATTGTGATATCAGCTCAACATTTCTCTCAATGTACTTGTACATAGTGGATAGAGAAGGTATTGTGTACCACCCAAAGATTCGATGTCGAAATTTCACTGGAAATTGGGATCCACTGAGTCCAAGAAAGCATTTTAGAAAAATGTTCGTGTGTGTGTCTGTGGACAGCGTAACACAAAAACGAAAGGACCGTTAAACACCAAATTTGGTGTTTAGGTTTTATGTCTCCCAAGCGTGCGACACGAAGATTTTCAAGAAAATCCTTCCACTATAAACTACCCTTTACATGGAACATTTTTTTCGAAAAGTTTGATTTACTCAAAATGGCTCTAATGATTTGGATTAAAATAACGTGTATTAAAGTATTTACCTGACAAATAAAATGTGTATCTTGAATTTTCTGGGAATAGCCTCTGATGGCTACTTTATTCTGGATGAACTTTATGGAATATTGCTTAACTGCTAATTCCTAAGAGAGGGACAAAAACTTACTACACAATCGATCGTTTTTTAGATATTCCTTGTTTTGGATTTTAGCTGTTCTCATACAGGAATTTTGTCAACTCCTGTTCATATAAACAAAGCAACTTTAGTCACATAGCAACCAGCTTTTGACTATCACTTGAACCTATGGTACTCCTTGATTTTCCTTCTACTTACTAGGAAGCAAGTAATAAAACAATTTCTGCTAATTTTTTCTCGATTAGTATAAATTAAATAGAAGCATAAACTTTTTAGCAATAATCTGTTGCAGAGATTTAGAGAAATTCATGTGAATGGAATACATCAGATTGTTAGAAAAAGGTCCGTCTGTATCTGCCTTTGTGTCTGTGACAGCGTAGCTCCAAAACGAAAAGACAGTTAAATACCAAACTTAGTTTAGTATTTGCCAAGGATGCAACACGAAGATTTTCAAGAGCATCCAACCACCACAAATTACCCTTTACACAGGAAAATGTTTCAAAATGTTTAGTTTTTCAATAATGCTTGTAACGATTTTTATTAAAATCCCGTATATTAAAGCTATGTATATCCCAAATAAAATGCATATCTTGAATTTTATGAGAATAACCTTTGAAGACCTTTTTATTCTGATAGAATTTTGTCAAATTTTGCTTAAATGCTAAAACGTAAGATATAGACAAAGATTTACTACACAAAAAATAGTGATCTAGTAAAAACACACAATTTATTTCCTTTACGTTTTTGTAGTGAAGGTAACCGTTTCCGAGATATTCCTTGTTATTGGTTTCAATTGTGAAGTACTTATACTTTTCTCAAATGGAAGTGTGGCCAAGCAAAAATGCGATTTGCAATGACAATCGCATATCGATAGCTTTCAAAACATTTGGCTATCATTTAGCCTAGTGCATTCCCTTAGTTTCCTCCTACTTATAAGGAAGTAAGTAATAGGAACACTCGGCTAATGTTTATCTCGTATAGTATGGTGCAGATAGAAGAATTATCTTTCTTAAGTAGTTTGTAGAGCAGCTAGAGAAACTCATGTGAGTGTAACACATCAGATTTTTACTTTCTCTGCACGTACTATGTACATAGTGTATAGAGAAAGTATTGTAATTCACCCAAAAAGTCGATGCCGAGGTTTCACTGGAAATACATGTTTTGTGTCCCTCTGAATCCAAAAAAAAGAAGAATATTTTGAAAAAAAGTTTGTGTGTGCAGACAGTATAGCTAAAAAACGAAAATACCGTTAAATACTTGGTATTTAATTTTGTATCCTCCAAGGATGCGCCACGAAGATTTTCAAGAAGTCCACCTCTCCCACAGTTACCCTTTACATGGAACTTTTTCCAAAAATGTCGATCTTCCCAAAAATGGTTCTAACGATATCGCATATTAAACATAATTACCTCATAGATAAAATGTATATTTTGAATTTTCTGGGAATAGCCTCTGAAAACCCCTTTATTCTGGATGGATTTTACGACAATTTTATTTAACTGCTAAATCATAAGAAATGGACAAAAACTTACCACTCAAAAAATGTAGAGAATGTTAAAACACACAATGTCATATACAATTTTTTTTTCGTGGAGTTGATCTTTTTTGGAATATTCCTTGTTTCTCATACAGGAATTTGTCAACTCCTGTCCATACAAACTGAAGAACTTCAGTCACATAGCAACCAGCTTTTGAATATGCTTTAACTTATGGTACTGCCTTATTTCGTCTCCACTCACAAGAAAGCAAGTACTAAAACTATTTATGCTAACTGTTTCTCGATTAGCATGAAGTAAATAGAAATATAGGCTCTATAACAATATTTTGTTGCAGATATGTAGAGAAAGTAATGTGAATCGAACACATCAGATTTTTTTATGACTATGCATATCTTCAACATGCACAAATTGTTTTATTTGTAGCACTGTAGACTGTTAAAATATATTCGTTTCTCGCATACTAGATGGCGGGATGAGATTCGAATTTGTTTAAAGTGCTGTCCTTATCAGACGGTATTTGGTGTTTTCTCTGTGTCGTTAAGCGAACATTGTGTAATCTCAGGGATTTTTCAATTGAAAAATTGTAATTTTGGATAAAAATTATGAAAGTTTGTTTTTCTTAGGAACAAATTATTTGTTTCTTTTTGTATTTTAAAATGGTTAGTGCTTCGCTCTGCAGCCCTTATAACTGTCTTGTTGGCCTTTTAAATTTTAGAATGCACGATATTTCCAATAATGAGCGCAGGCTTATTTCTTCATTTCTCAAAACTACGTCTTGCTTTGTCTAAAAATTCTTTTCCTGAGTAATTGTGACCAGATTGTTTTGAAAGTTAGGGTATAAGCTTTTTGCACCTTTGTTTTATAATTTGTTCGGGCTTTTGATAGTATTAGTTGAGCTTAATGTGGCAAAATATAATAAAACATATAATTTTCTTTGAAAAATTAAAATTCCAGATACACAAAAAAAGTCGGTAGAATTTGCTTTCATTATATCTACGGAAGAATCTAGGCAATTTGCATGTGCAGTAAAACATTCGTAACAAATGTTGCACATGAAATATAAGGAGTATTTTGTATCAAATAATTAAATTACCAATTAATAATTTAATAGAGAGTAGACATTTTTGAGGGACATTGCTGAAATGTTGTATCGAGACTACCATAATCAAGAGTAATAAACTTTAAAGCTCTATCTTGAAAATATGAAATTTATAATTTTCACTTGACTGTTGCCTTAAATTCATATAATGCATTCATTCATCATAGGATGCGATCCCTCTGGTTAAATGATACTCAGCTTGAGAAAAATAAAAACAGAAAAATATTAATTAACAAGTATTAGGTGTTATTTTTTTCGATAACTCATAACGTTTTCGTCTAACGTTAGTGCACCATAGAGTTTAAAATAGATATTTAATTAAATAATTTTCATCCTATCTTCTATGGTACCCAGAAACATAATAATTAGGGAGCGGGTTTTCATGAGCTAAAAACCTTCAACACATTATTTGTCTATAGCAAAATATAAAAAATATGTATACAAAACTGCAAACTGTTGTTTGAGTATTATTAAATCGTAAAAACGTATGTTAAAATCACTCAGCTATCGTGTTGAGGTGGTTTATAACAACTTATACGAAAACTTTATAGAAATTTTCCAACACAAATTGATGGCAGTTGTCTGGAACAACGCACGATACCGGGAAATGGATCATAGCATATTCCAACAAAGAAATGTCAGCGACACTCAAATTTTAAATTTTACCAACTTCTACTTGCCTTTCCTAAACCTTGACAATTTTATACATAGTAAGAAATCTATCATTTTTAGAACACACTTTTAAATTCCTTTTTAGTAGCTAGTATTTTGAGACCTTTGAAAGAATCATTTTTATATTCTGTAGCCCCGTATGAACAATGTACATAGGGATAGAGAAGTATTGTACACCAACCAAAAATTCGATGTCGAGAATTCTCCGAAAATACATGTTTTAGGACCTCCTGAATCCAAAAAAACCATTTTCAGAAACAGGTCCGTGTGTGTATGTATGTGTGTGTGTGTGTGTCTGTGGACAGCATCGCTCAAAAACGCCAAACTTGGCATAAAATTTTTTCGGTGGAATAAAATACCTTCTCTATACACTATGTGCATAGTACGTATCTCTAGGGAAAGTAATAACCAATTCTTTTTGGCGTTTTCAGAAACACCTTTTTGCTATTTGAGATTAATTTATGCGCTATAAGATACAATATGCGTATCTGCTCACGTATTCTGTGTAACCATGTACTACACAAGTTATGTATATTGTGTGTGGGAAGCTTCGGCTGCCTTCTTCGTATACGGAGCAGCATCCGTAAGTAAGAGTAAAACACTATCAACTTTCACCCCATTCAGTCATAACAATTGCAATAATTAATTCAATGATTGTTGTTACATGATTCGATGCTGATATTTCTAAATGGAAAGCACCACTTGGAAATTATGTCATCATTTTATAGCACACCCATTACAAAATATCCCGTTTTCTTACAGCTAGAGCATTTTTAGAAAAACGTCCGTGTGTGTATATGTGTGCCTGTGAACATGATAATTCAAAAACAAAAAGGCTGTAAAATATCAAATTTGGTATTTAAGTTTAGTATCTTCCAAGAATGCGACAATCTCCCCAAACTACATTTTACGTGTAAAATTTTCGAAAACTGATTTTCTCAGAAACGGCTATAATGTTTTTGATTAAACTGCCGTATATTAAAAATATTTAAAAGACAAATAAAATATATATTTTGAATTTTCTGCGAATAACCTCTTAAGCCTTGTTTATTTCTGATGAATTTTGGTGAATTTGTAGAGCTTGCTAAACATCTAAATGTACATCTCATTAAAACACACAATTTATGTAATATAGATTTCTTCGTGAGTTGACGATTTTTGAGGAATCCCTTGTTATTGAGTTAAGTTTTAAAATACTTAAAATGTTGACATATGGGAATTTGTCAACTCCCGACAATACCACCTGGCAACCATCTGTTAAAAGGTTTGAAGATCACTTATTTCCCTTCTGCTTATAAGAAAGTGAGTAATAAGACTATTTCTGTTTGTTAATGTTGATTAGCAGGAAGTAAATAAAGGATGAGATTTTTAGCAATAATTTGTTACATAAATGTAGAAAAAGTCATGTGATCACCATCATCATCAGATTTTTACTTTCTCTATACGTACTGTGTACATAATGTATAGAGAAGGTATTGCACTCCACCAACAAATTCGATACCGAGATTTCACCGGATATATATGTTTTAGGGTCCTGTATCCAAAAAAAGTATTTTCAGAAAAGGGTCCATAAGTGTGTGTGTGTGTGTGTCTGTGAACACGATAACTCAAAAACGAAGTCGGTAAAACACCAAACTTGGTATTTAAGTTTAGTATCTTCCAGGGATGCGACACGAAGATTTTGAGAAATACCCCCCACCCCAAACCACCCTTTACATGGAACTTTTTCGAAAATTTTGATTTTCTAAAAAATAGCTCTAACGATTTTGATTAAAAATCCTATATTAAAGATATTTACCTGACAAATAAAATATATGTTTGAATTTTCTGGGAATAGCCTCTGAAGACTACTTTATTCTGGGTCAATTTTACGGAATTTTGCATAACTGCTAAACCGTAAGAGATGGACAAAAACTTACCACACTACAAATGTAGAGCACCTTAAAACACATAATATGTCATGTACATTTTTTCGTGGAGATAATTTTTTGAGATATTCCTTGTTTTTGGTTTCAGCTATAAAAAACATACTTTTCTCATACATGACTTTGTGAACTCGTGTCCATACAAAGAAAGGAACGTCAGTTACATAGTAACCAGCTTTCGACTATCACTTTAACCTATGGTACCCCCTTATTTCGCTTTTATTAACAAGGAAGCAAGTAATAAGACTATTTCTGCTATTTTTTTCTCGATTAGATGAAGTAGATAAAATAATTTGTTACAGAGATGTAGAAAAAGTCATGTGAGTGGAACACATCCGATTTTTAGGTATAGTATACATAGTAGAAAGAATAAAAATAATATAATAACAAAATAAAACATTACTGACCATCTGAACTAGAAATCTGTCTATAGAATTAATTTAATTAAAATTACTTTAAGTTATTTATGGAATCTGCTACAACAGAAATACGAAACAATATGCTTTGGTCTCACTCCTTTCACGGTCTATCTCAGAAACAATGACATTATTTCTTGTCTGCGCCTGTCTAAGTGAACGATAGGCAACCAACAAGACAAAGTTTCAGAGAAGCGGTAGGCGGCATTAAAGTATGATGTAGTGAGCGCTGGAGGTGGGGGAGCGAGGGTCGCAAATTTGAAAGTAAGAAACAAAAAGTCGTCACTTCATTTCCTTCTTGGAACAAACCGCTTTTAATGAACACTGTGATTTGTTCAAGGAATATATCGAATCCTCAGCGCCTTTAATTTAATTTATCGTAACTTTGAAAGCTGTTAAGGTTACAGGCGTTCCGTCTCCTTTTCATCTTTTCTTTTCAATCCAGCTCTTCTTAAAGAAGGAAAAATAAATTAGTAGTCTTATTTGCTTTAGGCATGAATTTTCTTTTATATGTTTACAAGATGAATGACGTTGTATTGCTCTACTTCGCCAAAAGGAAGTGGGAGGGATTCGTTACAGTGATTCTTTTATGTAATTAGGAACGCTGAGTTTATTTTCATCTTAAAAGACCTCCATGTAAATTTAAAACTCAAGACGGCGTGAAAAGAATTCGTGAAGGATGTTTTCTTTCAGAAACGAGGTATTTCGTACACAATAGCTGATTGAGATCCTACAGCCTGACACACAAGAAAATTAAATGATCAAAGAAAACTTTGATTCCTACGTTTAAAAATATCTCTCCACAATATTCTTAAATGCGATCTTCTGGACGCCACTTTTGATCTGTGTCGGCAATCTGCAAGGTTAAAGAAATTGTATTCAGAGGCAATCTAAAACTTTTAAAATACTAAACATGCATTAGGAATATAAATGCTATAAAATAATTGACTTAATTAAATTAATTTTATACCCTTGATTATTAATGTTCCTCTCCTTGACGCGGTGGTAGCACAGCTACTTGCCAAGCTGGAGTTCTGACTTCGATTCCCGGTCCCCACGTGGGGAGACCTGGTGCGGGATGTTCTCAGCCTCGTGAGATCCCAGGGGGCAATTGAGGAGCTACTTGATGAAGAAGTAGTGGCTCCAGATTAAGAGGGACGCATTAACCGGCCGGGGGGAGGGTTCGAGGTGCTGCCAAGTCTCATCCTCTATTACTGCACCCCATCCATTACGTCTGTCATGGACCGAGATGGAGGACGCAGCAGCCGGGCGGTAGGCCAAGTTTCCTTGTGAGCTGTCGTGCCATGAAGTTGTTCTTATAACTAGTTAATGCAATTGATCTGTAATATTTGTTTCATATGCCTAAGGTCGCGGATTTAAACACGGCAGAGGCCGTTGAATTTTTTCAGGTGTAAAAACTCTTAGCATGGCTGCTTTCGGAAGCGAAGTAAAGCCGTTGGTCCTGTGTCGTAGATTTACGGCACGACAAAAGTCTCAAGTCCAACCAAACAAAATTAAGGATTCTTCACGACCATACATAGAATGGGACGCTCAGAACCATAATAGTTAAAGAGCGATCATAAATAAAGCTCTATTTCATTTTCTGTGATATTTGAAAATTAGATATACACAATAATAATGATATTTCTGTCATGTATCAAAATTAAAGCTTGCATGGTTATTTAAATATTATTTTTATTGTCTAAATTCATAGTTGTAATAAAAATAACCACATGATGCATTTTTATTTTCTCTACTTATTACCTAGATAGAGGCGGTGAATGTTGAGTTTTGCTGATACGGGTGCAGCGTATGAGATTATACGACGTATGAGGGACTTGTACAGCAGTGTTGAGCATTTCATTCCAAGTGATCTCTTGTATAGTAGAGGGTATAGTTTTGTGATCCTGGAAATAGCATTGTTGATGTAGTATACATGAGAATTCGAGCATTACTCCTAGATATTTAACTGGCGTTTCTGAAGGCAGCCATGTAAGCTATTTTTCTTGCAAGTAATGAAGGTGGGTCGTTGCATTGTCTTAGGGGTATGCATTACTGAGTTTCATAACAAATCACAAAAACTCGACTTTTTTATTTTAATTCCATAAAATAGTTTAAACACTCCTGAATATATATAAAAAGGTATAGCTGGAGCTACAGCAAAACATCAGAGGTGAAACTCTACTGGACTCAGCAAAAATTTCAGTTCGACGTGATCTCATTCGCATCATGCAAAGTAAAAAACGAAGTTATGCAGAAGAAATGAAGCAATGCAAGAACAGGACAGAGCAGCCAGCAGCAGCAGCAGCGGAGGAGAGGAATGGATTTTAATGCATCCCAATCTTTCCTTGCTTTCTCGCAATTGTTATTTTCAGCACCTATCTTCCTAGAAAAGGCTACTTGTAGAGCAGTTTTTCTGTAACTAAAATAAAATTTGCTGTAGATGTTCACAAAGGTACAGTAAATAAAAAATTTACCCTAAATTTTATGGACAGATGTATTTAAATACATGCTTTCAATTTTCAAACACAAAAATTATATTTTATGGCATATTCTTAACTTGAAAAAGTTTTGGAACCTAAACCAAAGGATACGCAGAGAAACCTAGGCCAATTTAAAAATTATATGTATTATGAATCTAGGGTTAAAATATTAGATCAAAATTTTATGTTTTTTTCGTGAGAGACTTTTTAGTGGCGTAACAAAGATGTTAACAAATTTTACCATAACTTCCAAATTGTAAGAACAAAATAGATGCAATTTGCACTGTAACTTATTTGCATTATACATCGTCTGTGGTATATTTAAAAAATCTAGCATTATTAGTTTGGAATGTTTTATTTTTACTTTCTCTAGCCCTGTATGTACAATGTACATAGGGATAGAGAAGTATTGTATTCCACCCAAAAATTGGATGTCGATATTTTACCAGAAATACATGTTTTAGGACCCACTGAGTCCAAAAAAATCATTTTCAGAAACAGTTCGTGTGTGTGTCTGTCTGTATCTGTGTACAGCATAGCTCAAAAACGAAAAGACGGTTAATACCAAACTGGGTATTTAAGCTCCAGGGATGCGACACGAAGATTTTCAAGAAAACCCCCCACCCTTAACTACCCTTTACATGGAAAAATGTTCGAAATTTTTATTTTTCATAAAAATGGATCTAACTATTTTGATTAAAATATCACATATTACAGCCATTTCTATCACAAATAAAATGTATATCTTTAATTTTCTGGGAATAGCTTCTAAAGACCTGTTTATTCTGGATGAATTTTGCTTAATTTAGAATAACTAGCAAACCGAAAGAGAGAGCAAAAAACTTGCTATACAAAAATGTAGATCTCGTTAAATACACACGTTATGTTATATACATTATTTTCGTTGAACTTACAGATTTAGAGGTATTCCTTGTTATTAGTTTCGTTGGGACGGAAGTGTTCGTTTTTCTTTTATTCTACACCTGTCCAAGCAAAGAGGCGATTTGCAATGACAATCGTATAACGACAGCTTTTAAAACATTTGACTATCACATTTATCACTCTGCTAATGTTTATCCCGATTAGCGTGGTGTTGAAAGAAGATTTAACTTTTGTAAGACGTTTGTTTGTAGAGTAGCTAGAAAAATTCATGTGAGTGTAACACATCAATTTTTATTTGGGTTTAAAATGTTTCTTTTAAAGGTTTAGTTAGTGAATAAAGATGAAATTATGTTATTATTTAGATTGTTTATTAAATGAAATGGTATTTGGGTATTTAATGGGTATTGGTATGTTAAATAATGTACTTTGATTATGTAAAACTTTGTGTTGTACATTACCTTAAGGAGAACTTCTATTACCTCTTTTTGGTGCTTAACCTAATACTCCAGATGGTGGACAATCTAAACGGAAGATTTAATAATATTTCAAGTCTTTTAATTAGAGTATTTAAACGAAGAGAGAACAGAAATAGAATCAAATATCTGAACATCTCTTGGTATCGATTGATTATTCTCGAAGGGCGGACGTGGCACGCAAGAGCAACATCACACTCCTGACACATAGACTACTCCTCTCTGCTTGGTCAGCTTTATGACATGTTATCGGATAAAACACGGAGAAGCAGAGAGAATGCTACTAATCCGCGTGGCAAACATTCTCTGTGATTGCGCTACTCCCACAAGATTCAATTAAGAGATTCATTTCAAGTCGAAGCGCGTTCCCTGCTGTTGTGAAGTTTCCTGCGGAAAATTGTCGACGTGGTCACACAAAAACTCATTACTAGCCCCAGCAATCATCCACAAGTACCTCGTATCTTTATTCTTACTTTGTGTTTCTTATTTAATTGCCTTCAAACCCGGAGGGAAGATATTTAATAAAGTTTTGTCGAAAAAAATAACTACATTTTCTCCTGTTTCATCTTTTTCGTTCAGCTCGGATCGCTAGAAATGCTTTAGCTTAGCTAAAGAGCCTTCAAACGACTAGGAAAAACCTGTGCCAGATATTACAAGAAAATTATAACAACATTGTAGTAATTACATAGAAAAAGAATGCAGATATAATATTTTAATATACTTCTATAATTCTCTCTATTCAAGAGAAGTTTGATTTACATAAGACATTAAGATAAAAGAGGGATATAAAATTAAAAAAACTTTTATCAGTGCTCTTAATATTAGAGGTACTAATCAATTCACCTTTCATAGAACAATTTATATATTTTCATGATCATTCAATATTTATTATTACCATAATTGTAATTTCAGTAGGCTATATAATCCTATCATTAATAACAAATAAATTTATAGATCGATATGTTATAGACGGTCAATATTTAGAAATGCTTTGAAAAGTTTTACCTGCAGTAGTTCTAACTCTCCAAATATAATAGGTACATATAACTATGAAGAAAATTATAATAAAAGCATTAGCAGTTACAATAACGTTATAAATGTGATCATCTCCAAGTTTCTTAAGGGCATTTTGAATTTAACAGAAATTGAGAGTAGATAATTTTATTGATATTACATTAGTTAAAATTTAGTAATTGTTACAAGGCAAGCATTGTTGCTTTAATAGAACATCCTAGCAACACTAATATAAGAAAAAATCTTATGTGTTCTCCACATAACTTTCTATCTATTCTGTAACAAACTATTCTTACAAAGTTTATTCCTCTATCTACTATATACTAAATACTAATCAAGATAAACATTAGCAAAAGTGGTCTTATTATTTAGTTCCTTACAAGTTATAGGGAAATAAGGGAAAACACTAGGTTAAAATGAGAGTCAATCTATTGAATAGCTGGTTATTAAGCGCTTAAAATTCGGTTCGATTTGACTGACCAAGAGTAAAACAAAAGAAAAGGGAATACAAATTTCGTTTTAGAAAATAAGTATTTTAAGATTGAAAATAATAAGACTGAATATCTTGGTAATGGTTAGCTCAACAAAAGAACTATATCCAATGTAAGCTGTGTGCTATAATGAGAACTACATTTTTGTGCAGTAAAATTTTTGTGTATTTATTTTCATAAAGCAGAAAAATATTGCTTAAATAAAGTGTGCATATATGTATTTACGTAGAATTGGTATTGCATTCCATCCAAACATTTGTCACCGAGATGTCCTTGGTACACCTGTATCCAAAAAAAGAATTTTTAGAAAAAGGCCCGTGTGCGCGAGTGTGTGTGTGCGTGTTTCCGTGTGTCCCTGTGCCTGAACACAACTCAAAAAGAAACTGGCGGTTAAACATCAAACTTAATATTTAAGTTCAGTATCTTCCAAAGATGTGACACGAAGTTTTTCAAGACAATCCCCTCGCTTCGAACAACCCTTTACGTGAAAAAATCTTCGAAAATATTTGTTTTCTTAAAAATGGATCTAACGATAAATTTCGATTAAATACCGTAAACTAAATATATTTACATGAAAAAAATGTATATCTTGAATTTTCTGCGAATAACCACTGAAGCCCTCTTCATTCTATATGAGCTTTAAATAACTGCTAAAGCCTAAGAGATAGATAACACTTAATACACAAACATGTAGTGCTTGATAAAACTCACAGTAAGTAATATGGTTACTTCCAGAGATAATGATTTCGGGCAAATTACTTATTGGTTTTATTTTAAAATACTCAAAAATATTTTTGAAACAGGAAGGTGCCATTCATTTCATATCTGTTTTGTTTTTCCCCAGGCCATGCAATGAAAGCTGAATTACAATTGTATCACACTGCGACCAGATTTTATTGAATTGGAATATGGTTTAGTACATCCATTACATCCCGTCTACCTATAAGGAACTAAGTAGAAAATACCATTTCTGTTTATGTTTATTTTGATTAGTATGAAAGAGAAAAATAAGCTTTTATAAGAATAGTTTGTTACAATCTGAATGTTACACAGAAAAAGTCATGTGAAGGTACACATAAGGTAAGAGTCTCACAATTAACAAACCAACACTATATCAAACAGCTATCTCTTTATGGCGTCGCTCTGTGGCTCTAAAAAGTTCCAAGAAACAAAAAGTGTAATGTGAAACTAAGGAAGGGCGGGAAATATCCTCTCATAATGATTTAAATTGTGATTCATGCAAGCAACCTAACAAGATTAGCCACTCAGTATCTTAGACGGGAGGAGTGGCTGGTCTTATAGTGAATAACCGCTGTAACATTTATGTCAAACGTTTCTTCTGAGATAGATATGATTGTAAACAAAGTATAAAATGAGTGTTGTCAGAAGGAGTACATAATAGTATATCTTTTTCAAGGTCTAAAGTCTACACGATATGTTGAGGATATTCTCCAAATTAAAATACCTAATTGTATGGTTGATTTAATCAGTTGCTATTGACCGAATTACTACAGTATAATAAACCTGCTACTACAAATGGCATATGAATTAGTCTCCTCTCATTGAATATGTTGTTATGCGATGCAAAAAATTCCTTATTTAACCCTTTCCAGCCTAATGATGCCATATGGTATCAATAAGTTATTTGTTGTAGGTAAATAAAAATTTGGAAAAGCTAATGTTCAATAATTCTCTACCATTATTCGTATATTTTAGTCTTTTCTGAAATATATTGATATTAGCATAGCTAAAAATAGGCAAAGCGAAAATAAAATCCTTTTAACGATACCTTTTTTCTAACACAAATACGGGACTGTACTTCACTACATCGTTAGGTATGCTAACCAAGTTTATTTTACGTGGGCTCTTCCCTTCCTTTTCACACCTAGTAGCAGTCCAGCGAGGATTCCAACCTATGTTAACCCACATTGGAACCTTCGTCAATGGTGTTCAGTGCTTTAGAAGTTAAGACAACTGAGCTACTAATGGGGGTCAGGTAAGACCAAATTGTTAAGGTTATAAGTATCCATCATATGCCATCAGTTTTCCAAACTCAGTTTCAGTTGAAAATATATCAGGCTGGAAAGGGTTAACTTGGTGATTTATCTTAAAATATTGGAAGAATATAGTCAAATTTAATGTTATAACCGCATTAATTAATTGTGTTAAAGTAACCGATTAATGTATCTGAAATGCATGTATATTCTTATCAGGAGAATTTTTCGCTATTACGTGAGTACATACGTCTATCACGACAGGAGGCTTTATAGGCGTGATTACCATTTCTCTAACTAGAATTAGGTATGCACATAGTAGACAAAGAAAGCATTATATTCCACCCAAATATTTAATAAGATTTCATCGGAAATACATCTCTTGAGAATTTTTGAAAAAAAAACGCTATGTGATTGAAATTCGGTTCGCTTTGCAAGACCAGAAATAAAACAAAAGAAACAATAACAACAAACTTATGTTTGCAAAAAGTTTAAGTATTTTAAAATTGAAACCGAAAACAATGAATATTCCGGAAATGGTTAACTGCATAAAACTTGTATATCATATAAGTTGTGTGTTTTAACGCAATCTACATTTTTTAGTGTAATGTTCGTCATATCTTACGATTTACCAGTATTACAAAAGTTACGGAAAATGAAGAGCTCTTAAGCAGCTATTTCCAGAAATTTCAAGACAAACGTTTGAATGTAAATATCTTTGATCAAAATCGTTGGAGCCATTTTTAAGAATATTACAATTTTCAAAAATGTTTCCATTTAAAGCGTGTCTGGGTGTGAGGGAATTCTCCAGAAAATCTTCATCAGACCCTTGGAGAACGTCAAATTTTTGGTTGACCGACTTTTCGTTTTCGAATTACCCTGTTCTCTCTCTCTCTCTCCCTCCCTCTCTCTCTCTCTCTCTCACACACACACACACCCACACATTTTGTTCTGGATATCTCACTTCATTTTCATATTTACTGTATATTTTCTATTCCACTGAATTCATATTTCATAAGATTTTATCTGAAGGTTTCCACTGACCGTCCAAACTTCTTAAGATTTTCAATTTATTTAGTTGTTACCGAATCCTTTTAATACCAAGCTCTTTAATATTTGCTGCACAAAATACCAACTTTAAGTGGCTTAAACTTTCTTTTCTCCTTATTAATTTTCTCCCTCCCATGGGCATACTTTTACTTCCTTTTTCTCAACTTATTGCGGATATTTAATATATTTCTTTCTTCTTCATGTGTCTCCTCTCTATTGCACCCCAATCACAAAATAATCCAGCTATTGTTTTCTTTTATTTATTTTACAGTTAATAAAAAGAACTGAAAAAGTCAACATCAGGTGATGAAACAATTTCTAAATATAGGCAAAGAACTCTTTAAATATCGTATGTGTTATGGTCTTTTTAACTGTTTATCAATGTCATTAAAACTACTTATTTTGCTTAACTGTTAATTTCAAGAATAAAAGTAAATAAAATATCTGAGAATTAGGATATGAGTACTGGTGAAGTTGTTGGTTAAATATATGTTTTAATATTTCGGTCTGTTAAAATATAGTCATAGCTCCAGTTAAAACTGGAAGTAAAGAAAAAATAGTTAAATCTACTGCAGGATCTTTATGAGAAATTCTTGCTGAAAGGGTTGGAAATAAACATCAGCCCAGCACAAAATTGCAGTTTTCACTTTATCCAAGCATATGTGTTGAGAACCGATCTTTAAAAACTAACATTTTATCCCGAAATGCTGATTATAATGTACACATCTGTCGGCAAAGATCATATTTTCCCAGGAGCTTTCTGATCATGTTCGTCTCTTCACAGTGTGAACATTTCGGAGGTATGTTTATGTGTTCATAAAAAACATAATTTTTGCTATCCAGATATATAGTATTTATAAGTTTTGGGGACAACAGCAATCAAAGCTTCACTGAAACGTGCATTTAATTTCTTTCTTAGAGGAGGAGAAGGACAATGATAGTAGGAGATTTCTGCAACAATACTTATTAGGACTAATAACACATTTTTATTCAGTTATTCAGGGAGTGAACTTAGGAGATCGATTTCAATCCATCAAGGCCAACTGTCAAAAATATCCATGATCATTTTTTTTAAATTTCTGCGATCTTATCGCTAACGTTAACAGTGCTATACGGATCGATGACGTTGGAGACGGCTTCGGTATACTCACTGTCCGCTCATGATTTGTGAGGCAACCTACTGTAGCTACTCTTTCCATTTTTGTTTTTTATTTTTGCCACTTCGTGCATAGTACTTAGGCAAAGACAGTATTACATTCCGTCCAAAATTTCGACCGAGGTCTTATTGGAAATTCATGTTTTAGGATGCTCTGTTTCCGAGAAAAATATTTTTAGACAGAAGTGCGTGTGGTGTTTGTGTGTGTGCATAGCATAATTCAAAAAGTAGAATAAGTAAAATATGCACAAAACGTTGTAAGAACTTCACCTCAAAATCTCCCAAAATGAATGTGACCATAATGAAAAGGACTAAAGTAGTTCAACACATATTAGCTTAAATATATTCAAACCACAAGTTTGTGTACACATATTTTAAGCTTACATATTGTAAATGTATTACATTGCACTGCTATAATACTATGAGTTACATGAATAATAACCAAACATAAAAATAGCATCTCAATGTTTACATGTAAATATTTACTCTAATATAAAATACAATCTTGAAACGTTTCATTCTGCAACTGAACTGGTCCCACCTGCCTTTTGTTTTGTGATGGATATTAAAACCGGTTTGTTGGGCACGTGCTGCTTACATCTACGGTAAATGTGCAATAAAATTCAGTCTTTACGTAGTGATAAAATGAAGAAGAATCCCACTCTAACTTCTGAAATTATATAAATACTAAATGAAACCATAATTCAGAATGTACCTTAATAGTGCTTATGGAATTCGGAAGATAAAATAATCTTATAAAGTACTACTTATGGTCTCATTTTCTACTAACATTTCTGCAATAAAAGATGTAAATTTATCGCCAATATGGAAAGCTTGTTACAGATTAGTGGAAGATGTATTACAAATCCTATAAATAAAATCTTGAATTCCTAAAAAAGTGCTCTTATGAAGCTATCGCCACTTCCTTCAACATTAATGTGTCTCGAACCACCTAACCTCTTAACCTTTGAAAGTGCTTAGTAATGAGTACCCCCAAAAAATGATTGTCAAATTCACATGCCTTTCTCTATTATAACAAATTCTCTATTTTTAAGAAAAGGTTATTCTTCTAACTAATGCTAATCCAAATAGATATAAGCGGAAATAGTCTTATTACTTATTTTGTAGAAACAAAAGATAAATAGAATAGATCAGGCTAAACCGATAGTCAAATCTTGTAAGAGATATTGTCTATGTGATGACGTTGAAGTGCCATTGTGTTGCAGGAAGGGATTGAAGAAAGGAATAGTAATTTGACATTTCAGAAAAGTATATTACTGTAAAGTTTAAACTGATAACAAGGAATTTTTCGTGAATGGTTAAATTTACCATAAAACATCCCTTTCCTAGTTTGTCTGCTTTAACAAAATATACTTTTTTTTTCAAAGTGTTTTTCTCTCTTACAGTTTTCCAGCTATGTAAATGTTATACAGAATGAAGAGGATTCCAGAGGTTATTTCCAAAAAGTTTGAAGTATTTTAGTAATAATTTTCGAAATTTAAGAAGAGAGAATTTTCTTTAAAATATTCGTGTAGAATCCTTGGAGATTATGAACATAAATGTCACTTTTGTATTCAACTAACTTTTAGCACTTTAGTTATAGTATTCACACATTCACATGTTCACTCGATACACAGCCTCATCCCTATCTTCAGGAGAGATATAAGCGTGTCTACCTCTTAACGGAGGAAAGTTTTTCAATTTATTGTTTAAATAATGTAATTAAACATTTTTGATGAGAGAATATCAGGTGTTAAAATTATAGAAACAATCTTAACTTTCACTGGCTGTCAGGAATCCTTTTAGTATCAGAGTATGTAATAAAACAATAGCTTTAGTATATAAAATGTTTATAAATTCAAATAATTTAAACCGTATAATAAAAATGATATGGTGAGGTTAAAAAAATGAGTACAAGACTCGGAAGGAAAGAGTACTCTACTGACTTCCGTGAGAAACACATTACGTTAATTTGTGCCTTTTCCCCCTACTTTCTCTAACAAGGGACTCCGCCCTCGCATTATCTTCTAGGCTCTTAAAAATAATGAATGGAGACGTCTCTGGCGCTGGGATGACAGATGTCAACCCTGGGAGACAAAGCTGTGAAAACAACGTCGCTTCGAGCTTCCTAACATCAACTGCTTTTAAAGCGTATTATCGCAAAAGCAACTTTCTCTTCCTTATTTTGTGGTTTCTTGATGTACAGGGTCCTCAGTCTCACTACATATAACAAAATACTGTAGAGCGAAGGTGCTCTAATAGATCGGTTGTATTAATAACTCTAGAACTTCAATTTTTCTTAATTTTGCTCTTGTAATTCCATTCCAAACAGTGGTATAAAAGTTCTTTGTACCACAAATATCTTTAACCTTGTATCACAGAAGGTACTCTTACACGAAAATTTCGGTACATTAATTATTTTTATATTCTTCAAATATTTTCTGTGCTGGTCCATCGTGTAAAAACTCATAGCACGACAGTCCATGGGACCTTGGCCTACCATCCGGCCGCTGCATCCCCTATCTCTGCTCGAAAGCGTCATGAATGGGGTGCAGTGCTGGAGGGTGAGACGTAATCAGCGCCTCGAGTCTCTCCCGACCGGTCAATATGGTCTTCTCGATCTGGAACCGCTACTTCTCAATCAAGTAGCTCTTCAGTTGGCCCTCCAGGAACATCATGAGGCTGAGTGGATCCATGCCGGTACTGGGAAACGAACCCAATTCTCCCGCTTGGCAAACAGCCGTGCTACCACCGCGCTAAGGAGATGGGCCTATCATCATATATTTATATTAATTATTACATATAAGAATCGCCTTTTTCTTATCACACACTAATTAATTTTAAAAACTTAAATGTGTTCCATTCACACCACTTTTTCTATTCGTTTTGCAAACTTACTATTCTTACAAAAGTTCACTCTTCTATCTACCTCATAGTAATCCAGGTAAACAGCACCAGAAATGGTCTTATTACTTGCTTCATTGTAAGGGAATACACTATTCTAAGGTAATTGTCAAATCTGTCGCTATGCTATTGACTTTGAAATTTGGTTCTCTATGCATGGCCACGAGTAAAACACAAGACAAAAGAATGAAAACTCTGTTTAGAAAAGTGGAATTATTTTAAAATTAAAATGAATAACTAGGAATATCTTGAAAATACACAACGACGGACACAAAGCCGGACCTTTTTCAAAATATGGGGTTTTATTCAATGGTCCTCAAAACGTGTACTTTATATCAAATTTTGCATAGCACATTTGAATGGATACTATTCGTAGTGGAGAAATTAAAACATCTCTACTTACTGAAGGGAAACTTTGAGCAGAAAGATATGTCCCCCACCGATATTTTCATTAATTTTCAAAAAAAATTTCTTTTCGCAGGTTATTCTTGGACTATGTAGAACTGATGATGCTCTGCTTAAATATACTGAACTGCCACAGCCCAAAAAAATTGGTACATTTTCTACAAATGAGACTTCGAACATCATATGCTTAAAATATCTACATGCCTTGAATTTTCAACGAATGGCTGTAAAATCTCTTCATTAAAATAATCTGTATAAATTAGGATTCTTGTTACAATTCTATAATTTTATGTGCAACTGAGATATTAAATATATTAAACAATGAAACTGTGTAAAAAGTACAACTACTCTATTGAGTTGATGAGAACTAAAAGCCCAAACAGAAGTGAAGACAACTGTATTGAATATTTTCTCGCCGCATTTCATAAATTTTCAGAGTTTTTAACTGAGCTGAAAGACAGGAATATTTTCTTTCTTTATGCTGTAGATGGGGTTTTGATAAAGGAACTCATTGGTAACTATAAGGTTTAACAAAGGTGAAATGTATAAATTACAGCTTATTGAACCTATAATATTGTTATTTACTCCACAAGTAACACACGATATCATAAACTTTTAAATGCATTTTCGTTGCACTATCTCTATTGGTTTTTGAGCTAGTAATTGCTTAACTGATTATTTTAATAATACACAGACAATACCTCACAAGATGAAAAAATGCTTCTTTGTTAATATAAATATATTTATCTCTAAGAAATATTTTAGAACAAACGTTGAAAACACATAGTTTACTTTTGGAGTAAACATTTTAAACTTATGAAGAAAAATATTTTTCATTAATTTTAGTAGGTATATTATTTAGATATTAAAATTAATATTCCTTTATTGATAACCAATAAAGTAAACTCACTCCAAACATTTTAATACCTATAGTTTTAAGTGTACCTTTGAAAACTTTTAATAAAATTAAACAAAATTTGCATCGTGTGGAACATTTAGAAGAGCAAATAATAGAAAAAACAGAAAGCTAGAAAAACAGCTTTGAAATTTAGAAGATCTATGTGGTCTTGTGCACAGGGAGTGAGTAAAACCTCCTGTAGAACTATTTATGGTGATCAGTAATAGAAACAAATACAGATTATGAAACTAGATTGTTCACTCTTAATATTAGACCTATACCTAAACATAAAAAGGCTTTGCAACAATTTTGACTTTGGGTAGCCTTAAAGTGTTTAAAAAGTGGATTATTAACTTTTGGATCTATATTTATTATATGAGTAAATGGAGGAGGAAGGACTACCATGGATTAGAATGGTTATAGTAGGTATATGTGAAAGATTGCTAGTGAAAGAGAATGAGCCGTATGAATTGTGTGGGGGAAATTAGAGCATATCGGATTATCTAACGGAATATACAGAAACAGCAAGCTGGAAGGAATAAATATGGTAAAAGAAATGGGAGCAAATTAACTCAAAATATTAACAAAAAATGCTAACCAGAAATAGGAGGGTAAGAAAATGCTGAGCAGGGTAAAAGAGAAATTGATTAGAAAGGTGAAGGAAAGCAGTGCAGATGATTACAAGATAGATAGCTATCCAGTTTACCAAAAGACCGCGGAGCTAGGAAAACTGAAATAACAATACTATTAGCCAGCAATAAATAAGCAGAAGTACAGAGATAATTTTAGCTGTAATGTAGGTGATATCAAGAAATGATTAACAAATAAATAAATCAATATTTCATTATAGTTAGGACAAACATTTGTACTTTCTTAAAATACATTTGTTGCGTCAATTCAGCAAGTATGACACTCAGAGCATTTTTCGTATCAGTGAATTTCTCTGTTTAACAGTGGTTATGAGCAGATTTCAGGCTGACACTATTATTCTAGATGCCACCAGAGACTTAACTCTGAAAAACCCTGGGCTGGGAATTACATTCGCAGTAGTGTTGGACAGGGAGTAGCTGTGACTGTTCATTTCCCCTCCAGACAGAGTTAACTTCTGTGTTCTTTTGGACCGTTTCTGGCTCTTTTATCGCAACTTTCATCTTGACTATCACAGGGTGTTTAACCAAGCTATCTTAATAAATAATCTAAAACCGGAGAATACGGTGCAAGATAGCGAAGCCAAACTGCATAATCTATAAAGCAAGACTTTTTCTACACATCATTTCATAGGAGTTTTTTTTTTTCAAAACTAAACATGTCCACCTCTTCAAAATTTTCGGGAATCGCGTAAAACGCATCTCTCTGCAATAAAGTTTTATTTTTCTTTCCCTAAAAGAAAGCTCTACAGTTAGCTTGTGGAAGCCTTGTTCCTACATTTAGAAACCAAATATATAGTATTTTTAGTTTTCAAATTAATGCCTAAAAAGCTATGACATATTAAGTTTTGATAAAAAAATTGTGGACATTCAAGTTTTGTTTAAAAATGTCTTTGTAGTAAACACAATATCCTATGTTTACTTTCCATACACGCATTATGTACCTAGTGTATAGAGAAGGTATTGCATTCCATCCAAAAATTTGATACCGAGATTTCACCGGAAATAAACGTTTTAGGGTCCACTGAATCCAAAAAAAAAAGTAGTTCTAGAAAAAGGTCGGTGTGTGTGCGTTTGTCAATGTGCCTTCTTTTGTAGTGTTTAACGTCCGCTTTAACTACTTATGGCACCGCAGGCGGTGACACTGGTGATACATGAATGATGATTCACTGCGCGACACTAGCACATTCACTCTTCACACTGCAAAACCAACCGGACTCTTTGCACGTCACATCTCAACCCACTGCTGCCCTCATACCTTCTGTCCAGGTGCAAACATACACCTCTTTCCTGAATGCTTAAGATATTACAATGCAGTTTAGGGGGTAGGGGAGATCCGCTAGTCGACGTTGTAAACACTTTCCTTTAGCTTAAACAAAGAGATTCTGCCTGGCTTCAATCCTCTGTTCGTCAAATCCTGCATTCACAAAGGCTTTTTGAAACAGACGTTTATACATGGGAACAAACAAATATTATATAAATAATTAATATACCTGTAATTGGTTATGCTTCTGAATGTTACCGTTTCAGAGTAATATGTGCATTGGCCAGCTTTGTGTCAAGCAGGACTGCAAGATATTTTACTGGTGTTCCAGTTGGAAGCATGGTAATGGCTGATGTAAGTGTAATGGTAGTGGTTGTAGGTAAGATTTTAGTAAGCAAAATTTCACTCCCAGTGTCCCTTAACAAAGTATCCCAGTGTCCCTTAACAAAGCGATACGGCTATTGTATAATTTTATGGTGCCATTAGAAGGAATTTAATAAATTACAATAATTGGCTGAAAAATTTTCGACAAAATTTCACTGCCGGTGTCCCTTAACAAAGCTGGAACTGCTGGAGCGATATGAGCCGGCCTCTTGAGAATTCCTGCAGCTGAATTTTGCCTTTTAAACGACCTTATCCCAGCCCAAGGGATTTACACTCGGCTTACATGTCACAGGGGACTTAGACTTGATCCAGTGCCGCAGGTGACTCACGGCGTCGAGTGCTTTATTCTCTCCAGTATGGATTTCTTGTCAAACAGCTGACATCTGCGGTTCGCTCCACTAACCTGCAAACAGAATTCAATAATTTTCTTTGTCGTGTTAAAGGTCAGCTTCGCAGTCTCTAACCAAAACAAGACTGTTTAAGTGACGTTGCTACCGAGAGTCTACTAAAATGTGCTAACAAACTGATTTATTCCATTCACATGACTTTCTCTATATCGCTGTAACGAAATCATTGTTAAAAATCACACTCTTTTATCTAATTGATGATAATCTGGATAAACATTAGCAGAGATCGTCTTAATTACTTGCTTTCTTGTAAATAGAAGAGAAATAAGGGAATACAGTAGGCTAAACTGATAGTCAAATCTTTTAAAAGTTGGTTGCCGTGTGGATGAAATCCGTTTCTATGCAGTGCTAAGAGTTTACTACTTTTCGTGTGAGAACAGTTTAGGCATTTTAAATCTGAAACGAATATATCAGAAATGGTCAATGCCACGAAAAAAGTGATATAAATTGTGTGTTTTAACGTGATGTGCATTTTTTGTGTAGTAAGTACTTGTCTTGTCTTCACGGTTTACCAGTTACACAAAACTCATTCAGAATAAAGTGGTCTTTAGAGGCTATTCCCAGAAAGTTCAAGATATACATTTTATTTGCAATATAAATATCTTGAATACACGCTATTTTAATCAAAAGCGTTAGAGAAATTTTTGCTATGTAAAGGGGAGTTTGGAGTAGGAAGATATTAAACTTAATACCAAGTTTGTTACTTTACCGATTTATCGTTCTTAAGCAATCGCCTTTTCAGACACACGGTCACAGAGGACCTGTTTCTGAAAATACTTTTTTTGGATACAGGGGATCCTAAAAGGTGTATTTCCGGTAAAATCTCAGTATTGATTTTTTAGGTTAAATACAATACCTTATCTATGCATTATGTACACATTACGTGTAGAGAAAATAAAAATGCTACGAAATTATTTTAATTGACAATAAATAAGATGTTATAGAAATAAAATGTTCTACAAGGAAGACTTCTATAATCGTATATGCTGTTCTCCGTGGTTCCTACGTTCTTAGGTTTAAATTAGGCGGAGGGTGATTTTTACGGACATGGCTTCCTTTAAAAGGTAAGTATATCCAATGATCCCGTGTCATAGATGTTCACCACGTAAAAAAATTCTGATGTGTTATTCACATTACTTACTATACATTTCTGTAATAAATTAATTTTAATAACTGTATTGCTATATTTATTTCATAATAATCGAAATAAACATTAACAGAAAGTGTCATATTACTTTGTTCTTTATAAGTGGAAGTGAAATAAGGGAATACACTAGGCTAAACTGACAGTCAAATGTTTGAAAATGTGACTGCTATGGGATTGAAATGCGTTTCTTTACGTGGCCAGGTGTAAACAAGTCCCGTATGAGAAAAGTTAAAGCATTTTAAAACTTAAACCAATAAAAAGGAATTTTTAAAAACGGGAAACTCCATGTAAAATATGTATATGACAAATTGCCTTTTTTACGTTTTTGTGAAGTAAACCTGTGTCTATCTCTTATAGTGTACCAGTTATGCAAAATTCAGCAAAATTCATCCAGAATAAACTGGTCTTCAAAAGCTATTCGCAGAAAATTAAGGATATACATCTTATTTATGATGTAAGTAGTTTTAATATTCAGTATTTTAATCAAAATCTAGGTCATTTTTAAGAAAACAAACATTTTCGAAAATTGTTCCATTTATAGGTTAGTTGGTGTGGGAAATTTTGTTGAAAACCGTGTCGCATCCTTAGAAGATACTGAACTTAAATACCAAGCCCTTTTTTTTATAAAAATGCTTATTTAACGGATTCAAGGGACCCTAAAACGTGCATTTTGGTAAAATCTTGTTACAGAATTTTTGGGTGGAATACACTACCCTCTTTATCCTCTATAGCTTTTCTTTTTTGAACTATGCTGTGCTAGTAAAACACCAATTCACTTTAGATATTGCATTAAGTTTATCAAATTACATATCCATAGGTATATACTAGTGACTGTTACATATGTACACACACAATATAACCTGTGTACTTCATTCATCATTTTGTTAATGTTATTGATTTCTTACTAGAACTTTATGTTCATGTTTATCTACCATACAACTTTAAACTTTTGTTCAGAGACTCTTGGCAACCTTTTAATTAATTTGAAATATAATTATTCCAACAGCCTAAGTACGCTTTCACAAAAATTACCAATTCATAAGGAAATCTGCTTAAAGAATAGTGTATAATTATGTTTTCTTTATTTTACATTCCTTCTTTATTTCCTTCTTTATTTTTTATTTTCTCTATGTACATAGTGTATAGAGAAGAATTGTATTGAACCCAAAAATTCGATAACGAGATTTCACAGGAAATACATGTTTTGGGTCCTCCTGAATCCTAAAAAAGAAGAAAGGTCCGTGTGAGTGTGTGTGTGTGTGTGTGTGTGTGTGTGTGTGGACAGCTCAAAAACGAAAATACCGTTAAATACCAAACTTGACATTTAAGTTCGCTAATCTCCAAGGATGCGACACAAAGATTTTCAAGAAAATCCCTCCACTGCAAATTACCCTTAACATGAAGAAACATTTCGAAAATTTTGATTTTTTCAAAAATGGCTCTAACGATTTTCATTAAAATCATACCAAATAAAACGCATATCTTGAATTTTCTGGGAATATCCTATAAAGACCTCTTTATTCTAGATGATTTTATTGAATTTGGTCTAACTGGCAAACCGTAAGTGATAGACAAAATCTACTACACAATAAATGTAAATCATGATAAAACACACAGTTTATGTCATATACATTTTTTTGTGGAATTGGTCGTTTTTGCGATATTCCTTGCTATTGATTTCAGTTTTAAAATACTTAACCTTTTTTATACGTAAAGCTTATCAACGCTTGGTCACGCAAAGAAACGGATTTCAATCCCTTAGCGGTCACATTTTAAAACATTTGACTCTCGGTTTAGCCTAATGTATTCCTTATTTGCTTTCTACTTATAAAGGAATAAGTAACAAGACGGTTTCTCCTTATGTTTTAGCACTAAATAGATAGAAGAATACGCCTATTAGCAATAATTTTTTTTTGTAGTTTTTTATTCTTTAATCTAGTATTTGACGATGAATGAGTTAGGTAAAACGATGTTCAAATGAGCTTGGAGTCCATTAAGCTTGTTTTTCGTCCTCTCAGGTATCCGTGCAACTCGCCTTAACCGTGATTAGAATCCTGGACCTCTTTTATGTGAGGCACACACGCTACCACTACACTACAGAGGCAAGCTCATATTGTAATGATAATTTTTAATAAAGGTCATATTACTTAAGATTTGCAAATTATCGTAGTTTAAAACATGTTCCTGTAAAGTTTGAGTACGAATGCCGCACTATTTTCAGACATACATATAGCAAAGAAAATAGTATTTTTGTGAAAACCAATCTAAAGAGTAGATCAATTATTAATTATTAAATAACCATTCAGGAATTCAAATTGTATCGCAAACATGTAAACCCCTTAGCATTCTAATCAGCTGAACACAATAATTAAAAAATCTGTGTTACATTCACATGACTTTTTCTAACTATCCTGTAGAAAACTATTCTTACAAAAAGCTTATATTTTAATCTACTTCTAGCTAATCAAGAAAAAGCTTAGAAGAAATAACTTTACTAGTTAGATCCTTATACGTAAAGAAAATAAAGGAAGCCATAAAGCTAAAGCAACGGTCAAATCTTTTATGAACTGTCGCTATGTAAAATAATTGAAATTCGATTGAAAAGGTCAAGAGTAAAAAAAAAAAAAAAAAAAAAGGAGCTGAAACGAAAGATAGCTTCTAGTTTGAGAAAATGTAAGTATTAAAAATTTAAACAAATAACACAAAATATCTATAACAGTTTAACTCTACAAAAACGTAAATTACATATACTGTTCCTATATTTTAACTATATCTATGTACATGTTTTGAGTAATAAGTTTTCTCCCAACTCTTACGGTATACCAGTTATACAAAAGTTCACAACGAAAAGGTATTCAGAGGATATTTCCAGAAAATTCAAGATATATATTTTATTTGTTATATAAATAAATTAATTATACGGTGTATTAATAAGCCTCTTTTCAGAAAAACAAGAGTTTGCGACATTTTTTTTTCCATGAAAGGGGTAAAACATGTATTTCGGTGGTACCGAATTTCTGAAAACCATATCTATGTGCATGGTGTGTAGAGAAAGTAAAAATGATTGTTTCAGACCTAAGTACAAGAGAAATACATTGAACTTGCAGTTTTAGATGTTAAGGGTATATTGGACTGAAATTTTATGTAAAAACACAAAAAATAGATTTTTTAATTTTAATTCTATAAAATAATTTAAAAATTCCGGAATACTCAAAAGTACAATTGGCCATTATGTCATTTTAAATGCCTTAAGTACTGGAGCTACAGCAAAGCTTAGAGGTGAAACGGAACTCGCCAAGAAAAACTTCAGTTCGAAGAAATGTTAAGTAAAAAACGAAGTTAAGTACTTGATAAGCAGCAATGCAAGAAGAAAAAGACAGAAAAGACAACCGCAGAGGAGAGACAAAGGAAAACTGAAGGTCCAACCTATCAACTTGGTAGATTTTAATATGAACCATGCCCTCCAATCTTTCCTTGTTTTCTGGCTATTGATATAGCAGTTTTTCTGTTACACAAATAAAATTTGCTTTACGTGTTTACAAAAGCAAAAGGAATAAAATTTGTCCCTACGTTTAGTGTCAGATGTACTTAAGATGTTTTCAAGTTTCAAACACAACAATTATATTTCAGACTGCCTCCGTGGTCGAGTGGTCAGCGAGCAGTCGATTTCCGGCAGGGGTGGCGAATTTTTCTTTAGCCAGGATTATTCCCTATCCCCCACAGAGTCTGGAAGATTGTATGTGAGAGTGAATGTGTGTGTCTGCTTTAAAAAAACAAAATGATTTAAACCTACAGACAATGAGTTGTTTCAAGTGCAAAGACCTTAGATATTAAAGGGGGCTATCTAAATGAAACAATAAAAAAAATATATTTCAGTGACAAAAAAAAGAACATTCATAACTTTAACATTTTTGGAGCCTAAACTAAAGGAGACTCAGAGAAACCAAAGGCAATTTCAAAAAACAGATATATTGTGAATCTATGGTTAAAATATGAGATCAACATTTTAATTTTTTTTTATCGCAAGGAGTCTTTTAGTGACGTGACAAAAAAAATAAACAAATTTGACCATAACTTTCAAACCATCAAAGAAAAATGCATGATATTTGCACTGTAACTTATTTGCATTATATTACATTATATTTCAAAATTTCAGTCATGCATGTCCTTAAATAATACTGAAGAATAATACTGGCTTTCCAATCTGTTACTTTAAAGAATATAAAAACAATGGAATACGCAGTTTGGTTTTTATAATGTTATTTTTGTTGAACCAAGAATAAGTATATTGAGGATACTGTGTGATACGAAATAGTCCTCGAGGATAAACCACGATGCTCCTTGCTAATGCCGAAAAAAGACAGAGTGGGGTAGTCGTCGACCATTGGTTAGGAGCTTATCCGACATTCAACTGTTACAGCATGTAGTAATTGCAGGTTGCGGAGTAGCGAGGGGTAAAATATCACACCGTCCCTCACCCCGTAACCATTATTAGGGCTACTTCTCATCCCGCCCTCAGGGGACAAACACACAAACCCTGCTTTTAAAGGTGAACGCAAAAAGGGTCGTAGTGCTGCTTCCTTGCGGTGTAATCTATTTGGTCAATGTTTTAGCATGCTATTAACAAGGCAAGGGTTGCTTTAATGTCCGAGATTGCTCTTTATCTATTGCCGCAGGCTGTAAACACCTAAAGGGGTGGATCACGTAGAGAAGTGCGCATGAAGGAGCACAAACCATCGTCACGGGTCAATATTAAGTTTATCCACACTGGTCTGCTTTTGTTGTTGATTAAATATGTAACTGTTTAGCTTAATTTAGCGCTAAGATAAATATTTTAACGTTTTGAAAACTACACCTTATAAAAGCATGAACTAATAAAGGAAGTAGCCGCAAAACCGAGGGAGTAAGCTCCACTTAGGTCAATGTGGCCTTTTCTGCTTCAAACGTGACCCTGGGATGTGCGAAAAGACCCGAAGGGCGACAAATCCGATAGATATCATGTGAAAGGTGGGTCTGGGTCTCTAACGTATTCAGATTGATTGGATCGGAAGCCATTCAAGCCCGCGCACAAGCCACTAGGCCCCTTAAAGTGAGGATGTTCCAAGAGAATCTTGAGACGGGTTAGTGGGCAGTCCAACTGACGGCAAGGATAAACCTTCATAAAATACCTCCAACGCCCAACCGCAACTTCCCGAGCACCATCGCCTGGTCCTACAACCGAGGAGGTCCGAGAGAGAAAAATGACAACAGAAATGATGGATGCTATATGAAAGGAAAGGAACGTTGTATCCAAAGAGGAATCTTCCAGCATTCGCCTATCACAAACTCCAGATTCTGAGTGAGAAGTCACTATGAGTCAGTAAATGTTCGGTGTAATCTGTAAAATCAAATTGTGAGGCCATTTTTATTTCAAGAGGATAACACTGTTAAGTTATTTGGTTATATTCGAAAACTAATATTTTAACAGCATAGTGCCTCACTCTATGAACTCGAATCTCGCTTAGGGCAGATTACCCGGATAAGGTTTTTTTTCGGGGTTTTCCTTTATACCAAGAAGAAGAATGTCGAGTAACTTTTAAGCTTCATGGACCCCTAGATCATTTTAGCATCATTTTACCAATTTCATTCATCGTCCGATGTGATCAACCCGGTTAAAAGACGTTAAGGTAAAATTTAAAAAAAAAGTCCGTTGGGACTTGCAGTTCGAAAACTCCTAAAGACACATTCTCTTGTCTTTGTATTGGCTATGGCGGTCTAATTTCTTGGCCTCCGCGTTCCCCCGATATTATTCTATTAGATTTCTTCCTTTGGGATACCTCAAAGCACTGTACGCTTACTAGAGTGAACGCCATACTAAACTTTAACATTGATAAGCCCTGTCACGGAAGACAATTCATCACATGGCATGAATTCGACTTTAGGTTGGTCATTCTTAGCGCCACCCGAGGCGTACATGTACAACATTTTTGAGTTACATTGAAAATTTGACAAGTTAAATTACCATTTTCATGTACAGTAATTATAGCATGCATCGTTTATTTCCGCTTAAAAGTTTCTTCTCCTTCCAATGATACACCAGTCTCTTCTATCACAACCACCATCTTCCCAAACGGCTGGCAATTATGCTGGAAAATAAACTTGAGCACTTTTGTTATTCCTGCTAAGACAACTAACAATGAAATTAAATATAATACATAATAATTCTGTCTTCTTCTCGATCCTATGCTTCGTGGCTGAAAAGAAATACTTTTTAGTTTCTCTATACGCACTCTATACATAGTGTATAGAGAAGGTATTGCACTCCACCCAAAAATTCGATACCGAGATTTCACCGGAAATAAACGTTTTAGGATCCCCTTTATCTAAAAAAAAATTCGGAAAAAGGCCCGTGTGTGTGTGTGAACACGATTACTCAAAAACGAAAATTCGGTAAAATACCAAACTTGGTATTTAAGTTTAGTATCCTCCAGGGATACGACAGGAATATTTTCAGAAAAATCTCCCCTCCCCTAACTATCCTTTACATGGAAAATTTTTCGTAAATTTTGATTTTCTAAAAAATGGCTCTAACGATTTTGATTAAAATTTCGTATATGAAATATCTTTACCTGGCAAATAAAATGTATATCTTGAATTTTTTGGCAGTAGTCTCTGAAGAGTACTTTATTCTGGATGAATTTTATGAAATTTTGAATAACAGCTAAACCGTAAGCGATGGACAAAAGCTTACCACACAAAAAATGTAGGGCACGTTAAAACACACAATTTATGTTATACACATTTTTTCGTGGAGTTCATCGTTTTTGAGACATTCTTTGTTTTTGGTCTCTGCTTTGAAAAACATACTTTTCTCATACAGGAATATGTCAACTACTGTCCATACAAACAAAGGAACTTCAGTGACATAGCAACCTGCTTTTGACTATCACTATAACTTATGGTGCTCTCTTATTTCGCTTCTACTTGCAAGGAAGCAACTAATAAGACTATTTCTGCTATTTTTTCTGATTAGCATGAAGTAAATAGAAGTATAAGCTTTTAAAGAATAATTTGTTGCGGAGGTGTAGAGAAAGTCATGTAAATGAAACACATAAGATTTTTTCTTTCTAATCCTTCTTTCAATATGTCTGTACCATTGCTTCAAAAGGTCACATTTTATTTTCTCTACACGTACTATTTACATAGTGTATAGAGAAGGTATTGCATTCCACTCAAAATTTTGCTACCGAGATTTCACCGGAAATATATGTTTTAGGGTCTCCTGTAACACAAAAAAAAAAAGCATTTTCAGAAAAATTTCCATGCGTGTGTGTGTGAGTGTCCGTGTGCGAAAAGTCGGTAAAATACCAAACTTCCAGGGATCCGACACGAAGATTTTGAAAAAAAATTCCCCCACCTCAAACTACCCTTTTCATGGAACTTTTTTCGAAATGTGTTATTTTCTTAAAAATGGCTCTAACGATTTTGATTAAATTATCGTATATTAAAGATATTTACCTCACAAATAAAATGTATATCTTCAATTTTCTGGAATAGCCTCTGACGACTACTTTATTTTGGATGAATTTTACGGAACTTTGCATAACTGCTAAACCGTAACAGATGGACACAGAACATGTAGAGGAAATTAAAATACACAATTTCTGTTATGTACATTTTTTCCTTGGAGTTGATCATTTTTAAGATATTTCTTGTTACTTTCTCCATACGCACTATGTACATAGTGTATAGAGAAAGTATTGCATCTCCACCAAAAATTCGATACCGAGATTTCACCGGAAATATATGTTTTATGGTCCCCAATATCCAAAAAAAGCATTTTCACTAAAAGGTCCGTGTGTGTGTGTGTGTGTGTGTGTGTGTGTGTGTGTGTGTGAGTGTGTCCGTGTGTCCGTGTGTCTGTGAACACGATAACTCAAAAACGAAAAGACGGTAAAGTACCAAACTTGGTATTTAAGTTTTGTATCTTCCAGGGATGCGACACGAAGATTTTGAGAAAAATCCCCCCACCCCCAGCTACCCTTTACATGGAACTTTTTTCGAAAATGTTGCTTTTCTCAAAAATGGCTCTAACGATTTTGATTAAAATTTCGTATATTAAACATATTTACCTGACAAATAAAATGTATATCTTGAATTTTCTGGGAATAGCCTCTGAAGAGTAGTTTATTCTGAATGAATTTTACTAAATTTTGAATAACTTCTAAACCGTAAGAGATGGACAAAAACTTACTACATAAAACTGTGGAGCACATTAAAACACACAATTTATGTTATATACATTTTTTTTGTGGAGTTCGTTGTTTTTGTGACATTCCTTATTTTTGGTTTCTGCTATGAAAAACGTATACTTTTCTCATACAGGAACTTGTCAACTCCTATCCATATAGACAAAGGAACTTCATTGACATAGCAACCAGCTTTTGACTATCACTTTAACCTACAATTGTCCCTTATTTCGCTTCTACTTACAAGGAAGCGAGTAATTAGACTATTTCTGCTATTTTTTTCTAATTAGCATAAAGTAAATAAAAGTATAAGCTTTTTAAGAATAATTTGTTGCAGGGATATGGAGAAAGTCATGTGAATGGTACACATCAGATTTTTTTCAATTTCTGCTTTGAAAAACTTATACAGGAATTTGTCATCTCCTGTCAACACAAACAAGCTGGTTGACTATCACTTTAACCTATGTGCCTCCCTTATTTCACTTCTTCTTGCATGGAAGCAAATAATAAGACTATTTCTGCTAATTTTTTCTCGATTAGCATGAAGTAAATGGAAACATAAAGTTTTTAATAATAAGTTTTTGCAGAGATGTAGAGAAAGTCATGTGAATGTAACATCAGATTTTTCTTCTAAGTACTGGTTTCATATCTGTAATGTGTATATGATTCGTTAAAGTGTACCCTAATATTCGTCTTAAAAATCTCATCTCTGCTGATTTTAGCTTTCTCTTTTTTGCTCTATTTAAAGGCTAATTCTCATTGTTGTATTAGAAGTAGAACAGCAGCAACTTTGTATTATCTTAAAATCTCGTTTTGTTCCTCAAAGTTTGTAAATCACACATAAATTGCAGTTTAGCTAATCTGTTTTCTAAATCATGTTCCCGTCATATGAAAGTAAATATCCTAAATAACTAAATGTATCAAATTGCTCATAAATATCTTCATTTAATTATGTGTTTTCTTCTAATTGGGTACCTTTCTTTAAAGTCGCTCTCTTTGAATTAGTTGCGAATATTTCAAAAGTATAATTTTTATGTACAGTTTTTTGTATAATTTCTTCAGAGCCTCGGAGGATAGCTTGATCGTCAGCAAAAAAAGTAGTGTCTAAATTAAATAAACCTAATGTAATATGCTTATCTAATTGTCTTTGTCTTTGTTTATTGCTTTATAATTTTAATATGAAAATTAATTTTTTTTAATACTTTGATGTAAAATGTCTGTATTCTTCTGATTATTTGTCTATGCTAGTTGGTATATCTTCGAAAAGCTCTCTAAACTCCCTGTCAATTACAGTTATTAACAATTCTCAGTAATGAGTTCCCACAGCTTTCTTTTTTTGCACCATACCAACACAATATGAGTTACAATATTCAATTCTCGTCTTTTTTAATTAGACATCTATCTAAGTATAAATACCGGTCTCCACGGAACCCAAGTTTCTCTCTTCCGCTTAAAATGTGTATTTAAAATGTTCTGAGTCTCATTGCGGTGATTTTTTTTTTCTCTATATATATATATATATATATACAAACCATGTATATGGTTATAGAGAAGGTATTGCAGTGCAGCTACAAATTTGATACAGAGATTTCACCGGAAATACGTGATTTGAGTCCCCCCTGAGTCCAAAAAAAAATTAGAAAAAGGTCCATGTGTGTCTATGGACAACATAGCTCGAAAACGAAGAGACCGTTAACTATCAAACTTGATATTTAAGCTTGATATTTTCCAAGGATGCGACACGAAGATTTTCAAAAAAATCCCCCATGCCAACTACACTTTACATGGACATTTTTTTTTTAAATTTTGATTTCCTCAAAAATAGCTCTTAATGATTGCGATTAAAATACCGCATGTTTAAGTTACTTTTAAGACAAAAGAAATCTTGAATTTTCTGGAAATAACCTCTGAAGACCTCTTCATTCTGGATGACTTTTGTATAACTGGCTATCCGTAAGAGAGATAGAGAACCTTACTACACAAAAAGTGTATATCTCATTAAAACACACAATTTATGCCATATACTTTTTTTTCATGGAGTTGGCCGTTTTAGAGATATGGTAATTTGTCATCGCTTGACCGGATTACAATTCCACAGCAACTACATTTTGAAACATTTGTCTGTCAGTTTAGCATTGTGTACTCTCTTATTTCCGTTCTACTGATGAAGAACAAATAACACCATTTCTGCTAATGTTTTAGCATAAAATACAAGAATAAGCTTATTAACAAGAATTTGCTACAGGGATGTAGAGAAAGTCATGTGAATGGAGCACATCAGACTTTATATTCTTAGTTCATAATTGTATTAAGTAGATTCTAAGTATTACTACAGAACCTCGTTACAGTAAAATAGTTCCTGGAAGTTTTTCATAATAAAAACTTGGTATATTTCATTTCAAAGTCTTAGGTTTCAATTCTTCTAATTAATCCCTACTCGTTTTTCTGTTTAGTTGTGACCTACTTTCTGATAGCTGCATCGCTTGCTGCCTTACTGGTGACAGACTCTCAACCAAACGTATCACACAGCTTTTAAAATAAGAGACTCTAATAATAATTTTGCATTCAAAATCAAAGGACATTTTAAAGCACGTCATCTGTAACAATATCTGTAACTATTATCAGCTATGCACTTTGTAGTAAATTAAGAGGTATATAAATTCATAAAAATGATTCTAAAACCCGCTCACAAGTATTTAACAATGATTAGCGATGTATTTCGGTGCCGCCAACATTAAAGTCGTGAACTTCGACGGGTAGTGAGCCTATAAGCAAGAAGAGAAAGCATAGGTAATTTCTCACTAAACTTGTTCAACAAAGTGAAGAGTACATGCTTTTGTAACATCTGGTGTTGCGTTCTAAGTGTACACCATTATTTAAAATACGAGACAGACAGGTTGGTGGATGGACGGATGGGTTCCTTTTGCTCTCAAATTCTTACTATTATATAAATACGTAGTGATTTGGCATTGACCATACGCGCATATTTCAGATAAAAGTTTAGTGTGAAGAAAAGATAAAGAAAAAATCTGAAGTGTTCCATTCACATGACTTTCTCTATATCTCTGTAAATTATTATTGTTAATAAGCTTATCTTTTATTTAATTCATGCTAATCAAGAAAAAATAGTAGAAATAGTCTTATTTCTTGCTTTATTGTAAGTAGAAGCGAAATAAGGGAGTACCATAGGTTGATTTGAAAGCCAAAAGCTGGTTGCTATGTGTCTGATGTTCCTTTGTTTGTATGGACAGGAGTTGACAAATTCCTGTATGAGAAAAGTGTAAGTTTTTCAAAGCTGAAACCAAGAAAAAGAAATATCTCAAAAACGATCAACTCCACGAAAAAAATGTATATAACATAAATTGTTTGTCTTAACGTGCTCTACATTTTTATGGGTTAAGTTTTTGTCCATCCCTTACGGTTTAGTAGTTCTGAAAAATTCATCCAGAATAAAGTAGTCTTCAGAGGCTATTCCCAGGAAATTCAGAATATACATTTTATTTATCAGGTAAATAACTTTAATATACGATATTTTAATCAAAATCGCTAGTCATTTTTTACAAAATCAAAATTTTCGAAAAAAGTTCCATGTAAAAAGCAGTTTGGGGTAGGGGGATTTTTCTCAAAATCTTCGTGTCGCATCCCTGGAAGATACTAAACTTAAATACCAAGTTTGGTATTTTACCGACTTTTCGTTTTTGAGTTATCGTGTTCACAGACACAAACACACACATGGACACACACACGGACCTTTTTCTGAAAATACTTTTTTGGATACAGGGGACCCTAAAACATATATTTCCGGTGAAATCTCGGTATCGAATTTTTTGGTGGAGTGCAATACATTCTCTATACTCACTATGTACATAAAAATGGGTGTATAACCAAAATTCACTAAGAAAAATTCCCTCTGATCTGATGCGATTTTGCGTTTGATCTGCTTTTTCACGATTTAGTCAAAACAATTGCCCAAGTTTCGCAGTTTCTCTGGTCAGCCAGTAGACCCCAATATGTTAATCTCCTTGCTGAACTAAAAATTGATCTACAAATGTAATTAGTGAATGAGCTAATAGGTGTCTGGAACTTCATCAAATATTAGAAATTCAGTGCGTTCTCCGAGTGAGGTTGCGATTATAGTTTTGCTGCTGCTGCCGGAGATTAAGAGAAGCCTTGTATTCGATTCGTTGTAGATAAACCATTCCAATAAATCGTTACGTCATGAAGAAAAGTGAAATGGCAGGGAAGATCTGAACTAGATCGTATTAGTGAAGTGATAATAAAAGCTGAGCAATAAATCCTAAACATATGGGCTGCTCCTCCTGCTAGAATCGTAGCTCATTAATCTGAATTCAGAGTATGTGACCTCATTTTTATTTTCTCCTCTCGTACTTTGTACACAGTGTATTTCCCGTGAAACATATGTTTTGATACCGCCTGCATCCAAAAAAAAAAATATATATATTTAGAAAAATTTCCGTGTATGTATCTGTCTGTCATGTGTGTGTGTGTGTGTGTGTGTGTAGTGTGTGTGTCCTATGGGCAGCATAGCTCAAAAACGAAAAACCCGTGAAATACCAAACTTGATATTTAAGTTTAGTATTTTCCAAGGAAGCGACACGAAGATTTTCAAAAAATCCACTCCAACTACCCTTTACATGGAAAAATTTTTAAAAGTTTTTATTTTTTCAAAAATGGTTATAACGATTTTGACTAAAATACCGCACATCAAAGATATTTACATGACAAATAAAATGTATATCTTGAATTTCCTGGGAATAGCCTCTGAGTACAGCTTTGTTCTGAATGAATTTTGCATAACTGGTAAACCGTAAAAGATAGATAAAAACTTACCTGACACACATCGTAGCGGTTGTTAAACCACTCAAATTATGTTATACACATTTTTTACGCGGAATTGACCGTTGTTGGCATATTCCTTGTTAATATTTTGTTTTATACATTTTTTATACCGGAATTTGTCGATTTCTGGCCCTACAAATAAAGGTGCTTCAAACACAATAACAACATGCATTTAAAATATTTAACTATCGCTTTAGTCTAGTGTATTAGCCTATTTACGTTCTACTTAAAAGAAATCGTGTAATAAGACCATTTCAGCTAATGTTGTCTCAATTTCCGAGAAGTAAATAGAGGAATAAGCTTTTTATTAATAATTTGTTGCAGAGATGTAGAGAAAGTCATGTAAATGGAGTACATCAGATTTTTGATCAATTCTACACACGGAGAGTTTTGGCAATGCCTAGCATTAATTAATGTGATGATATCTGTCACCTCAGGAACTCAATAAAAGGCTTTAATGCTACCTAGCGTTTGAGTGTGTGCTCATATCTAATGGCAGGAGTGTTAAGGATTTTGTTTAGGCTTTCAGTTTAAGGCTTAGTTAGCACTATCAGTATACGTATCTATTTACTGATGAGGAGGATAAAATATTTATTTAGTATAATCAAGTACTTTTGATTTCCAATCAAAAAGTCTATAATAATTAGAATAAATATCAAGTCATTTCTCCATTAATATGCTCACACGGCAATGTATACTTCAAAAATATGTGTTACACTCACATGACTTTCTCTAGCTGCTCTACAAACAAATTTCTAACAATAGATTACTCTTCTTTCTACACCATGCTAATCGAGATAAACTTTAGCAGAATGTTCTTATTACTTATTACCTTATAAGTAGAAGGGTACTAAAGGAATGCTCTATACTAATGTTATAGTGAAATGTTTTAAAAGCTTTGGTTATGCGATTGTCATTGCAAATCGCTTCTTTGCTTGGAACGAAAGAAAAACGGTACTTTACAAATGAAAAACCAATAACAAGGAATATCTCAGAAACGGTTACCGCCACAAAAAAGTAAAGGACATACATTGTGTGATTTGTCGAGATCTATATGTTTTTGCAGTAAGGTTTTGTCTCTCTCTTACAGTTTAGCAAAATTCGGCAAAATTCATCCAGAATACAGAAGTTTTCAGAGGCTATTCCCAAGATATTTAAGATAAACATTTTATTTGGAATGTGAATACTTTAGTATACGGATGATGGATTTTAATCAAAACCATTAGAACCATTTTTGAGAAAATCAACATTTTCGATTTTTTTTTCCATTTAACGGGTAGTTTGGGATGGGGGATTTTCCTCAAAATCTTCTTGTCGCATCCTTGGAAGATAATAAACTTACATACCAAGTTTGGCATTTTACCGACTTTTCGTTATTGAGTTATCGTGTTTACAAACACACGGACACACACAAATACGGACCTTTTTCTAGAAATAATTTTTTTTGGATTCAG
Source organism: Hymenopus coronatus (assembly GCA_030762935.1). NCBI lineage: Eukaryota > Metazoa > Arthropoda > Insecta > Mantodea > Hymenopodidae > Hymenopus > Hymenopus coronatus. The sequence continues at coordinate 99,406,248 of CM060882.1, read as the reverse complement.
GGGAAATTAAAACGTCTATTTCCGGTGACATTTCTCTATTGTTTTAGGTGGAATGCAATACCTTCTTTATTTTCTGTGTACATAGTAAGGGTAGAGAAAATTAAAATAGATTTAGATGATTTTATCAATAATATTATAAAGATAGTAGAATACTGTAAAATAAATGTGAATTAAAATAAATACAATTGCGTTCAGTAACTTCTATGAAGTACACTTAGAACTGGAATGTTTATTACACACTATGAATATGTATTGCATATTTCTTATAAAGAGGATATAAACTGCTGCAAAATATTCAAAATTTTTCTCTCCTTTGTAGAGCAAATCCTTCTAAATGAAATGCTGAGAATCGGAAATATAAGTTTTGAGATTCTCAAATCCAAAGTAATAAAATTATTAGAAAAAGTTCCTTGTCTGTGTCCACACGTGCTTCTGTGAACACTATAGCTCAAAAACAAAAGTTCTTCAAATACCAAAACTGGCATTTAAGTTCAGCATCTCTCAAAGGTGCGACAGGAAGATTTTTAAAATAATTTTTGTTTTCTCAAAAGTGACTGTAACGATTTTTAAGTAGCCATCCCTGTGTTTAAGTTACTTTCATCTCAAATAACATTTTAGCTTGAATTTTCATAAAATACCGTCTGAAGACCTGATCATTCTGAATGATTCTGCATAAACCGTAAGAGTTAGATAAAAACTTTGTTATATACATTTTTTTGTGGAGTTAAGCATTGTGCGGAGATATTTCTTGTTATTGGTTTTAAATTTCCAATATTTAATTTTCTCGAATGGCAGATCGTTATTAACTTTTTCATCCTGATCATGCAACTTGAACGGAATTCTAATTATATACACGAAGCTTTTAAAACATTTGATTATCGTTTATTCCTTTATTTCCCTTGTTATTAGAAGGAACTAACTAATAAAAGCATTTTGCTAATGTTTATCTCACTACTATTAGATTAACACGAAGTAAATAGAAGCAAAAGCTTTTGCAAGAATTTCTTGTAGCAGAATAGGTAAAGAAAATATATGAATGGAACACACAAGGGTTTTACTTTCAGTACACTCACTATATACATAGTGTATAGAGAAGATACTGCATTCCAACTAAAAATTCGACAGCGATTTTTCACCGGAAATAGGCGTTTAAAGGTCTCCTGTATAAAAAAACGTTTCTGGAAAAAGGTTCGTGTGTGTCAGTGTCGGTAAAATGCCAAACTTGGTATAAAAGTTTAGTATCTTCCAAGGATATGACAAAAACCGTTGAGGAAAATCCCCCCACCCCAAACAATCCTTTAAATGGACAATTTCTGACAAGGTTTCTAAAACTTGGCTCTATTGATTTTGATTATAATACTACTTATTAAAAACGTTTACACGGCAAATGGAATTTATATCTTGAAATTTCTGCGTATAGTCTCTGAAGACCTCTTTATTCTGGATTTTGCTGGATTTTGCATAACTAGTGAACCCTACGAGAAAGACAAAACTTACCACACAAAAAATGTAGATGTTGTTAAAACACACAATTTATCTTATATATTTTTCGTAGAGCTGACTATTTTTGAGATATTGCTTATTATTTTTTTGGGTTTTAAAATACTTAAAACTTTCCACATACGGGTACTTGTGAACTACTGGCAATGCATAGAAACGGATTTCACCTACATGCAAACCAGCTTTTAATGTCGTTTTAGACCAGTGAGTTCCCTTATTTAGTTTCTGCTTACAAGAAAGCATTTCTGCTAACATTTATCTCAATTAGCATGAGTTTTCTAACAATAATTTGTTACAGAGATGTAGAGAAAGTCATGTGAATGGAACACATCAGCAATGATAAATTTGTCACTTTACACTTTCTAGTTGCTCTAACGAATTTCCGTTAAAATGACCAGAGATTTGCTTTTACAGTCCTTTTGTGTACATTTTGCATCTCTGGTGCCTTTTCCTGAAGCACTGCTATAAAGATCATTTCAGTCCGAACGTGTTGGCAAGCGAGGTGATTCACTCACACGTATGTGTGTGCGAGTGAGATGGAGCAAGATGGATAAACGGCGACGAGGTCAGCACTTGCCCCATCGGTTCAAACGAACACTCCTTTCTTTTTGCGTTTTTTCTTCCCATTTTGGTTCTTTATTTTACCATTTCTTTTTTCTTCTTTACTCGCGCCATTTCCACGCTTTGTTTTGTTTGAGGATGAAAAATGCACCACATACACACGCAGAGAAAAAGGCCTGTGTAATCTATCATCTAAAATCACATTTTGTCTACAGGTGGGCGAGTTGACTATATCCAAATAATTGTTTCAGCCAAACGACAAGGAAAGAGCAGACGTAGCGTCTGTTTTCTGAGAGCACAATATTCACAAGTGAGTCTGTGATTCAAATTAGATAAGTTCTGAAGACATTCAGCACAAACCTGCCCTCATTAGGACTAGAATACGTATAGAGAGAGTTCGGCACCGAACCTATAAAGTTTTTCAAATGGGAAGAGTTCTACTCTGCAGTGAATAAGATGTGTTATCGTGCTCTGCATTGCCAGGTCGCACTTTTCATATTTCCCTCTCACTCGCACACTGAGCATGCAAATCTGCCTGGTGGCATAATATTTATTCATATGCATTATGAAAACTATTTGAGCTAAAAATCTGTGGTTTTTACATTTCTGCTACAAACATTACTCCGTATCTTCCTCCTGGATTATTTTTTTTCAAAATGTGAATATTTTGTCTTAGCGCAAGAAGTATTTATGAGAGACAGAATCACATAGCGCGTTACTCGCTAGTTAAGCGGGAATGTAATATGTCAACACAGCAGCAGTCCGACTGGTTGCCGGCCTGGTGGCGCTCAAGGACAAACCTCATCCTTTTTTAAAAGTCACTGTAGATGATTATTGTACCTACGTTCCAGCGGAGGGCGCTCCGGGAGGAGGGGTGAAATGAGAGGATACACCGGGTGGTCAATGATGCCGCAATGACTGGCGGGGAAAACTGGAGGACACGGACAATGTCCGCCCAGACGCCGCTTCGTCCACCTCAAATCCCACATGCGGGTGCTTGGGATCGAGCCCAGGCCGCCTAAATGGTAGGCGAGCGGTCTAACCACCTGACCACGGCGCCGCCCCGTTAAGCTTTTAACTAGTAAAATAGTTGTTCACTAGGTTCGGAAATGAAACCCAAATGACTTTCTCATAAAACTGAGTAAACTATTGTAAAAAAAAAAGCTAATCTTTCTATTCACTTTTGCTAATCGAAATAAACAGTAGTTAAATTTTGTCTCATTCTGCATTGTAAATACGTGGAATAAGGCTAAAGAAATAGGCTAAAGCGACAGTAAAATCTTAGAACAACGGGTCAGTTTAGCGTTATCATTGCATGGCCAAGATAAAAAAGTAAAACACGAATAACGATTTCAGTAAATTGGAAAATTGAAATTGCTAATAAATAAGGAATACCTCAGATATGGTTAACTCCCCCCCCCCCAAAAAAAAAGAATTCTTTGACAGAAATGGTTTGCTTTAACGAGATCTACATTTCGTATAGTGAGATTTTGCGTATATTTTAGATTTACCAATTATACAAATGCCATCCTAAATATTCTGAGGTTAAAAGATATACATTTTATCATCAAAATATCCCAAACACATGGTATTTTAATATAAAAAAATATAGATATTTTTTGTAACATCAACATTTTTTAAATATTTTCCATAAGACGGTAGCTTTAGGTGGCATATTTTCTTGAAAACCTTCATGTTATTTACTTGAATGGTGCAGAACATAATATCAAGTTTGATATTTAATTAGCTTTTCATTTGTGAGTACTGCTGTTCGCGCGCACGCGCTCTCTCTCTCTCTGTCTCACACACAGACACACGCGCGCGCGCACACTGGTACTTGTTAAAGTTTTCCTTGTTTTTTTTAATTTTAACTTCGTTTTCAATGTATTTTATTAATTGATACATTTATAAGTAAATGTGAAAATAAGTAATTTATCTTTTTAAAGTTAAGATCTTAATTTCACATGTAGGTTATTATACTGCATTATATAAATACTTAAAATTAACATTTATGTGCATGTTTTTTTTTTTTTTTATAAATGGGTGCTTTTCATTCAAGGGCCTTCAAAATATAAGTTTCCAATATAAATTAAGTGAAATCTTAACATGGAAGTTTTGAGTGGAATAAGTCTTTCCCTTTCTTACAATACGTAGTAGAAAAAAAAACACATTTTTGCTAGTCTCTAATACGGGAGTCAACCCTCGATTCATACCTACTGTTTCGATAGTTGATATTTTCCATAAACCTTGAGGATTTTCTCTTAAAGAGCTCATCTAGTCATCTTGAATATAAGTCTAGCAATACCTAGATTATTCAGATGCTTACACTTCATGAAGTATTGCCTTTTAATAGGATCAAGAATTTAATTTATTGCGGTTCTTATATTCATTCTCATTTTATGAATAAGTGTGCTTTCTAACCGTCCAGTTTTATACTCATCACTAAAGCTCGGTTCGGGGTCAAGATTTGCGGATTGAAGTGCACATAGAGTATAACTATGGCCTGATGGAATAGGCGCGGTCTCTACAGTCTGCTTTGAAACGTGTTGCAATATTTAACATTGCTCACTGCCTGGCCTCGTTGACTTCCTTCTAGTATATAAACCAAAGAACACTAAAAGAGACCGCAGATTGAAAAATGTCGAAAGCACGAAAGGGTAAGCGTTTGACACTAAATAAATTTGTGGATGATTCAAATATATTTTGAGTGATAACAGGAGAGTCATTTCTTTCGATACAGTAAAGATCTATCTTGTAATTCACTGCAATGAATTTTGTGCGAGTTTGGTTGATCTATGTTGATTTTTTTTCAAAAGCTCTGCATATTATCCTGATTGTTTTTATATTAAACTTTATACATTGTATTATATATTGTAAAAGTGCAAGACGGTTTTCTTTACTAATCGTATTATGAAATGATTTTGGAACTTACTATATCAAAACTTTTGACTGTGCCACATGATATTTTATTAATGAAACTCCAATATTAGGAATTCTAGGTGGCGAACTTGAGGTTTTTAAAGGTTATTTACAAGGCCAATTACAAGCAGTTCATTTTAATCATAATTATTCTGAATTTAGTAATTGTGTTTGTGGTGTTCAACAAGGCTCATTCTAGCGACATTGTTATTTTTGATAATGATTAAAGATTTCCCATTGAATGTGGATATTCAGTCGGGTTTATTTACCGATGATTTTACAATATACTCCTCTCACAATCAACTTAACAAATTAAGTGATAATATGAATGTAACCTTTAATAAGTCTTTGCTTGGTTTCCAGCTAATGGTTTCTGCCTTAATTCTAAAAAAAAAACTCAACGTATATTATTTTCCTTAAAGTCGAAGTTGTTGAAAATATCCAACTATCTGTCAAACTTTTAGGAATTGTTATAAGAAATTATCATGGAATGGTCATATTAATGAAATGTGTATAAGACTCTGCCTATTGAGAAGTTTAAACTATTGGGTACCAAAGGAGTTTCTCTAAATATTTTATTCCGCTTTTTGCAATAGCATTTTTAGTTATGGTATTCACCGATGGGGAAATTTTTCTTATATAAATAAGGTACTAATTTTACAAAAAAAAAAAGTCCATACGCACACTATCAGGAGCAAATTATGATGCTCATGTTCTCTATTTATTTCTGAGAAAATCTTGACGGTTATAAAGTTGAATGTTTAACGCACGTTAAATATAATTATAATAGTTTAATTAACAGAAGTGATTAACATGCTTTCACAAGACACAATTACCTACTTGTCACGCCAAGGGTTTGGTAAACCAAAACCCAACGCTGGTATAAATCTGTCTGTTTTTTTGTTCAACAAATTACCACATAAGATGCATGTTTTAAATATTGTTTTCAAGAAACAGATCAAGGATTGGTTAATCAATAATGCTGTTTATGACTTAAGTGAGTTTTATACATCCTCTTTAAATGTATAATATTATATAAGTTATGACCGTGTCTGTATGTCATTTTCTTACCATGACTGTTTAGCAATAAATTCAAATCCATATAAAATATACCTCAATGTATGCATGTTTTCGCTACAAAACCCTCCCTACTACCATCTTTTTATACCGCTGATTGCTCTATTTATTCGTAAGTGTGTGCGCTGCTGAACTTAAAACCAAGCTCTACTCATTACAAATAAATAGATCTCTGTTTGTGAGGGATGTATTGGATAAAAAAGAACAAAGAGCTATATTGTTTATATAAATAAAATAATTTAATCTATATTTAAATAAAATTCTTTCTAATCATAGGTTTAAACTTATTTATATCTTAAATTAAATTTATATCTTTTAAATAAACATTAAATTTTCATTGTAGTGATATAAACTTATCCATAAAGCTATTATTATACTTTGTCTAAGCTTGGTAATAAAAGGCAGTTTTATAAGAGCTTAACAAATATACTTTACCTCTTAGAGCAAAAAAGTATGTTCCCGCTACGAGGTAACTCGTGAGAAAGTTACCATCATTCAGTAAATGGATGTGATTCATTATATGAAAGCTGCTTCAAGTTGCCCGGAGGAGTTAATTTCTTAAAACACTGTTCTTGGAAAAAGCAGGAGTACCACCCAAGGCAGTCATTGTCTCACTACCTAAAACCTCTCTTGTGCTGTATTCACATTACCTTCTTTATTCACTCCTTCTCACAATTTATTCTTCTATTTTACGTTAATACGAATAAACGTTCATTGCTGATTTTCACGTGTTATTTTAAGAAGAATGTTGTGATCCAAAGCGATAGTCAAATTTTAACAACTGGTTGCTTTGTGATGATTTTGAAACTCTGTTTTCCATTTTTAAGTGTACGAAAAAGAAAAGTGATGTATTACATTCTTGAAAATTGTCATGTGCACCCTACAAGATACTTAACTTAAATAGCAAGTATGGTATGGAACTGATTTTTCGTTTTTGAGTTATGCTGTGCACAGATGCACACAAAAAACTCACGCACGAAACGTTTTCAAAAAGTATTTTTATTCAGGGGTTCTAAAAAATGTATATCTATAGAAATATCGGTACCAATTTTTTGGGTAGAATACAGTGGTAGAATAGAATTATCTTCTTACATAATATGGGTAGGGAAAGTATAAATAGTAATTTTCAGTTGGTAGAGTACTAAGGATTTGAAATTATAAACCAGAATAAAGGATATCTCTCAAATCATTATTGAGGCAAAACATACAATTGACTTTTGTGTAGAAAGAATTTTTTTCTATTTCTTACAGTTTATTAGTATATATTCAAAATTAATTAGAATGAAAATTACCTAACATTCTCATAAAATTCGAATTACACATTTTCTCATTAAAAAGGCTTAAACATATGTTTTAAACATAATCTTTAGAGCAATTTAAACAAGTTAAACATTCCGAAGAAAATTACTTAATAAGATATTGATGGAATGACCTCAATATCTTTGTGTTGCACATTTGGAAGGTCACCAACTTTCTCTCCATTTCCGAGATGTTCTTTGTTATTGAATTAGGATTAGGCATGGGGCAAAGCATGGGAAGTAGGACCTTGTAGTCCTTTATCTGTCACGTGACCCCAGGGAGGATGTAATGAGGGGAAAGATCCGAAAGGCGATTTCCAGATGACAACGGGCGTGAACTGAACGGGGCCATTTTTTAAATATTCCTTCTTATGATTTCAGCTTTAAAATACTTAAACTTTTCTCATTTGGTACTCTTGTTCATACAAATAAAGGGACTTCAAGTGCATAGCAACCAGCTTTTGACTATCGCTTTAGCCTATGGTACTCCCTTATTTCTCTTTTACTTAAATGTGAACAAATAATAAGATTATTTCTATTATTTTTCTTGATTAGCATGAAGGAAATAGAAAAATAAGTTTTTTAGCAATAATTTGTAACAGAGATGTAGAGAAAGGCATGTGAATTAAACACATAAGATCTTTTTTAATTTAGTTCTCAACTAAATCTAGTTAGATCTGTATTTTCAAAACCCTTCCTGAAAATTCCAAAGGAACGATTTATAAAGTGTGGACGACGAAGCATTTAGAATAACAATCCTGAAAAATATTTCTGATGCGTTACATTCGCATGCCTTTCTCCACGCATTCTACAACTACTTTTAACTAAATCGCATTCGTTTATATCCTTCATGTTAATCGAGGTACATATTTGTATAAACTGTTCTATTACATGTATGTTTGCAAGTACTATGGGAATGTGGGAAAACACTTGCTTTAAGCTTTAGTCAAATCTCCTAAGAGCTGGTGCCTAAGTGATAGCTTTAAAATTCCGTTCTCTTTGTATGTTCAAGAGAACATAAAAGGGAAAAAATGTATGTGTTCCATTCACATTACTTTCAAACTTCATATAAAAGATTATTTTCTTTCTACTTCATGCTAATCTGATAAGCATTAACTGAATAGTCTTATTACTTAGTTCCTTATCAGAATGCAACTAAGTGAATTCACTAGGCTAAAATGATAGGCAAATGTTTTAACACCTGTTACTCTGATACTGTCATTAAATTCGCTTCTTTGCCTGCCAGGAGAAAAAGATAATTGTGGACCTTCCTAATTGAGAAAAGTATACCACACACATACACACACGCACAATATATATATATATATATATATATATATATATATATACGAAGGATTTGAAGAAAATCCCCTCACCCCATAGTACCCTTTACATGGAAAAAATTTCAAACATTTTCACTTTTTCAAAATAGCTGTAATTATTTTGATTAAAATATCTTATATTTAAGCTATTTTCATACCAAAAGAATGTATATCTTAAATTTTATGGATAAAGCCTCTAAAGACCTCTTTATTCTAAGTGATTTTATTGGATTTTGTATAACTGATAAACCATAAGGGATAGACAAAAACTTGATCCACAAAATATGTAGATCCCGATACAACACACAATTTATTAACGATGTTATGTTTTATTGGGGTTGATTATTAAAGATGACGTGAAGTCATCTATATGCATTTATTTTTTGTACATTTTTATCATGGAATTGATCGTTTTTGAGATATTCCTTGTTATTAATGGTTTCAGCTTTAAAATACTTAAATTTTTCTCATATGGGAACTTGTTAACTTCTGGCCACGCAAAGAAACAGATTTCAATCCCATAGCAACCACATTTAAAAACATTTTAACTCGTATATATGCATATACACACACATATGTAGAGAGAGAAATGAAAAGGAAATGACGTGTTATTTATGGACGCTCTTTAACTATTGTGGTTCTCAGCATCCCATTCCAAATTGGGTGTGAAAGACTGCTTATTTTGCTCAGAGGCCTCTCTATCAGGCTGGAGGTTCTTTTACGTGCCGTAAATCTACGAGACGGGACCAACGGCTTTACTTCCCTTCCGAAGGAAAACCATGCTAAGGATTTTTACACCCGAAAAATTCATCGTCCTCCGCCGGGTTTGAACCCGCGACCTTGGGTATATCAAGATAGTAGAGAGAGAGAGAGAGAACACAAATTGCGCATTTTGACGAGATCTACATTTCCGTGTACTAAGTTTACTTCGAGTTCTTGCAATTTACTAATTATGTAAAAGTCACTCAGAATGGAGAAAACCTCAGAGCTGTTTCTAGGAAATTCAAATGCACATTTTATTTGTAATGTAAATATATTTATAATACCGTATTTTAATAAAAACCGTTTGAGCCATTTTGTTCAAAAACCAGAAAAAATGTTTCATGTAAAGGATAGTTTGTGGTGGGGGGAAGTTTCTGGAAATTCTTCGTGCCACTTTTGAAAGATACTAAACTTAAATACCAAGTATTTTACAGATTTTTTGTTTTTGAGTTTCGTGTTCACACTCACATACACACACGGAACTTTTTCTAAAAATGTTCCTTTTGGATATAGGGGTCTATAAAATGTGTATTTCTGGTGAAATATCCGTATTGAATTTTTGTACTATGCTTCTATTTGCTATGTACTGAACAGCAAAAGTAAAAACAACTTCCGAATTATTTTAAAGTACAAACGAATAACAGGCACTAACTCAGGAATGTTAACTCAGAAAATATTTATATAAATTGCATGCTTGTAATGATATATGTATTTTGTTGTAGTGAGATATTTTTAGGTCTTACGGATTAGCAGTTAGGAAAAAGGTTCTCCAGGAGCTATTCCCAGAAAATTTAAGATTATCATTTCTTTTGTCATGAATAGAAAATATATAAATGTATTTAAATTTCAGAAACCACTTCTAAAATTATATATCTTAATTAAAATATTATAATGTTTTAGTTGATTGCTAGTTTCTCATTGCCAAACAGGTCATCAGACTTCAATTAGAGAGTGTATTAATAATAGAGGTGGCATTGTTGTACTGGGTGCAAGGAGAGTATAGGTCTCATCCTTTAAACCCGGGATAGACTTCGACAACAGCCTTCAAAAAGTTTATACACTTTTTAATTTCTCTACACGTACTGTGTACATTGTATAGAGGGAAGTATTGTATTCCATCTAAAAATTCGATACCGAGATTTCACTGGAAACACATGTTTTAGAGCCATCTGAATCCCCCCCCCAAAAGGTCTGTGTGTGTGTGTGTCTGTGGACAGCATAGCTCAAAAACGAAAAAGCCGTTAAATACCAAATTTGGTATTTATAAGCTGGGTATCTTCCAGGGATGCGACACGAAGATTTTCAGGAAAATCCCTCCACACCCAAATACTCTCTACATGGAATTTTTTTCGGAAATTTTGATTTTCTCAAAAATAGCTCTAACGATTTTAAATAAAATATCGTATATTCAATATATACCCGACAAATAAAATGAATATATTGAATTTTCTAGAAATAGTCTTTGGAAACTACTTTATTCTGAATGAATATATATGAATATATATATGAATATATAAATGTATTTAAATTTCAGAAACCACTTCTAAAATTATATATCTTAATTAAAATATTATAATGTTTTAATTAAAATCGTCTCTGTGGTGAAGAGGTAGCATGTCTGCCTCAGACTCAAGAGGTTGTGAGCTCGAATCCGTTAGCGTGAGTTACTCGGATAAAACTTCTTTCGTTTTCTTTCTTTCTTACCCTCAGAAGACAAATGTCGTATAATTTTAAACTGTACGGATTTGGGCTCATTATTTCATCCATTTCATAATTCATTGTCCGATATCCATCCAGGTTAAAAACGTTAAATTTCAGGCAAATAAAAAATTAAAGTCATCAGAGCCAATTTTGAGAAATTCAGATGCTTAATGTAAGGAATATTTTGGGGGTAAGAGAATTCGTATTTTCCTTTCTACCCTAGCATTTTGGCGTAGATTTTATTGGAAATACATATTTTGAGGATCCCTGTATAAAATGAATTTCTTAAAAAAAATACGTTTGTGTCTGTCTGCCGCTCTGTGTGCATTAGTGTATGCGTGTGTATGTGTGTGTGAGTGTGTGTATGCGTATAAACAACATAAAGAGCAAACCAATAGTTGGATAAATACTACATTTCATACTTATTTTATTTCCACACATTAAACCTATTGTGCATGATGCATGTTAGGACTATAGTTTTATAATTTAAAGTAGTTAAAATAATAGCAATACATGTGTATATTTTGGAAGTTTTGATAAATGTGATGAACAAATTATAAAGAGTGCTACGCTTAATTTTTAAATTCAATGTCATACAAGTAATATAATCCTCTCGCTTTAAGCTACCATTTATATGGAACATATAAATTTTGATTTTCTTAAAACTGGCTCTAAGATATTTTCATGGCAAATGAAATATGTATCTTGAGCTTACTGGAAATATTCTCTTAAGTCTCCTTCATTCTGGATAAATTTTGCATAACCGCAAAAGATAGAAAAAATATAATTGGTGTAAAAGATGTATAGATCAAGCTAAAGACGCAATTTATGTGAATTAATTTTTTGTGGAGTTAACCATTTCCGAGATGCATCTTATTATTGGTTTAAATTTTCCTATACGTATAGTTCTTCCATAGGGAAATTCTTTATTGCTCTTAAATATCCTGGTAAAGTAAATATAATCTTTTATATAAGCCATCATATAGCGACCAGCTTGTTTAAACGATTTGACTAGCGCTTTAGCCTGTTGCGCTTCCTTAATCCCAAATGCCTACTTACAAAAATAACTAATAAAATCATTTATGCTAATGTTTGTCTCGATTGCAGGCTTCAGTCTATTCCGTTTCCTTAATCTTTATGTGCCTAGCTACAAAAATATCTAATAAAGCCATATTTGCTAGTGTTTCTCTCGAATAGCATGAGGTAAATAGAAGAATAGCCTTTTATATGACTAGTTTGTTACAGTATATACATATATATTTTTTTTCAAAATATTTATGTTGGATGCATATAAAATGCTATGGAATATGCCTAGTTTAGCGAACTGTTTATGCATGAGTTATGCTTTTCACATGTTCACACGCGCGCACGTTTTTCGTAAAATGCCTTCTTAGGTCTAGGGACCTTCCAACATGCATTTTGGTGAAATTTCATAATTATATTCTCGACAGAATACAATAATTTCATAACCATGCAAATACTTGACACGAAGACGTAAAACATACAAAGTAATTTAGAAGAAAACTTAATATCTGTAATTTGACACTTACACTTATTCGTTTTTTTTAAGTTCATACGTATTTCCTTTTTCTTCTTCTTTTTCTTTTTATTCTTGTTATTATTATCACTATTATTTTCATTAATATTACTAATTCTTCCTCCATGTTCTTGTTAGTTTAATCACTGTAATATGTAGCTATTATTTTTAATTGTTACAATTTTAGTATTTTACACTTAAAAACTTCATTTTATACATTACTATTCTTTTAGAATTTAAGTTTCCAAAAAAGTCTGTTTCTTGAAATTCTGTCCTCCTTCATATCCTGTCCAATTTACATTTTGATGGGCCTCTTCTTTCTTTGCTTTTTTTTTCACATAAGCGGTGTGTAGGACAGGAGTAGGATAGGTATAGTCGGACTGAAAAATTCTATGCCATAACCGAGATTTGAACCATGGATCTCCCGATCTCTAGCCGGTTACCCTTCCACTGAACTACCATGGCAACATGCCGATATAACATTGAATTTCTCAACTGACTCGCATGTTTCCCAGTAAACGACAAGGTGTTCTCAAATTATTTTGAGATGACAATGCCAATGGCGACTCACAATGTTGTAAGTACTTCAGGATTCTTAGTATAGCCAACTATTATGGTATTTTTTTCACACAAGCCGTATGTAGGACAGGAGTTGCATAGGTAGAGTCAGACTGAAAAATTCAATGCACATAGCCGGGATTTGAACCACGGATCTCTAGCCGGTTGCTCTGCTACTGAGCTACCATTTCAACATGCCGGCATAGCATTGAATTACTTAAAACATTGTAAGTCGACATTGGGGTTGTCATCTCAAAATAATTTGAGAACACTGTGTGGTTTATTGGGAAACATGTGAGTCAGTTGAGAAGAATAAGAAGCTTATTAACTATAATTTGTTATAGACATATAGAAAAAGTCATGTGATTGGAGAACATCACATTTTTAAATCAAAAGTACTTTGTTGCAACTCCTCTACAGCATAATTTAACATTTTTGAGTTTTTTTTCACATTACATCCATGAAGAGAATAGAAGGCAAGGACCTCCTTACAAGAAAACAGTCAAAAAGGCAGCAAGAAGTTCATATGACATATCTTGCATCCAAAATGATTGATCACAACAACGAATCGGTACAAAGAGAATGAAGTCCAATGATGGGAATAATTAAATGCCGCAGGTGAGCAGAGATGCCCGCTCGCCTGTCAAAGTGTTGGAACCAATAAACCGAAAGAAAACAGGAACATGTTCACGATCTAATGGAATTGGCAGCACTGAGATAGTGACTACGCTTTCTGCTTGGCCTTTTTAATGTTGTTTCTTGGTTCAAAGGGGACAGCGTGGGACGTAACTAATCGAAAGTGACGTTTGCACTAGTTGTTATCGATAGCAACGCAGGCCTCCCTTGGAGAATGACAACGGACTGACATCTATAGTACTTGGAGCTCTGTCATACGCAGGTGCCCCAGTAGATTGATTGCTAGTTTCTCATTGCCAAACAGGTCATCAGACTTCAATTAGAGAGGTGTATTAATAATAGAGGTGGCATTGTTGTACTGGGTGCAAGGAGAGTATAGGTCTCATCCTTTAAACCCGGGATAGACTTCGACAACAGCTTTCAAAAAGTTTATACACTTTTTAATTTCTCTACACGTACTGTGTACATTGTATAGAGGAAGTATTGTATTCCATCTAAAAATTCGATACCGAGATTTCACTGGAAACACATGTTTTAGAGCCATCTGAATCCCCCCCCCCAAAAAGGTCTGTGTGTGTGTGTGTATGTCTGTGAACAGCATAGCTCAAAAACGAAAAAGCCGTTAAATACCAAATATGGTGTTTAAGCTGGGTATCTTCCAGGGATGCGACACGAAGATTTGCAGGAAAATCCCTCCACACCCAAATACTCTCTACATGAAATTTTTTTCGAAAATTTTGATTTTCTCAAAAATAGCTCTAACGACTTTAAATAAAATATCGTATATTCAATATATACCCGACAAATAAAATGAATATATTGAATTTTCTAGAAATAGTCTTTGGAAACTACTTTATTCTGAATGAACTTTACGGAATATTGCATAACAGTTAAACCGTAACAGATGGACAAAAACTTAAGCACAAAAAATGTAGAACACGTTAAAACACACAATTTATGTTACATGCCTTTTTACCGTGGAGTGGATCGTTTTTCAGATATTCCTTGTTTTTGGTTTCAGCTTTAAAAAACATAATTTTTTCATACAGGAATTTGTCAACTCCTGTCCATACAAACAAAGGAACTTCAGTCACATAGCAACCATCCTTTGACTTTCACTTTAATCTATGTACTCCTTTATTTCCCTTCTACTTATAAAGAAGCAAGTAATAAGACTATTTCTGCTAAATTTTTTGTTGATTACAATGAAGTAAATAGAAGCATGAGCTTTTTAACAATAATTTTGTTGCAGAGATGTAGAGAAAGTCATGTGAATGAACACATTGGACTTTTTTTATTAATATTCCAAATATTTCTGAAAACACTTTGTAAATGCAAGTACGTTTAGCAACTGATTGTTTGTCTTTGCAGGTGGGTTGGAAAATAATAGGAAAAGTCGGCTTGACACCACTTGGAATGCGTGTTCTCTTTCCGCCAATTTACTGATGCATTTAAGCAACGATATTAGTTTTGTTGGTTTTAACTGGTTGGTAGGGATGAATTGAGTAAAATAAAAAAAAATATTTTACGCCCAAAATTCAAACTTATAAGAACAAAACAAAACATTGGTTCCATTAACAATACTTTTAGTATATTTTTATAACTCACAGATTACACTTTTATCCAAAATAGATTACCATATAAGACATGACTTAAGTCTATAAGACCCATTCGCTTTCGAATATAAGATATGTACATAAGTATATATAGAACTGTGTGTGTGTGTGTGTGTGCGCGTGTGTGTGTGTATATTGAAATTGGTCCTCCATCTCTTCCCAAGTCGTCCAATATCTGCCATTATATGACTTTGTAATTATTTACTATTATTGTTTACGATTGGGATCCATTTTAGTGACACTCATGCCGTTATTATATCTATCAATAAATGATTTATGTCTTATTAGTAACCTAATTTTTTGTGATCTAATTACTATAAACATCTAGTTTCATTTCCGCTAACTAAATGTTTAATTTTTTTACCTGATCCATATAACAATGATGTGGTGCCCAGGGCTAGCAAAGTATCACAGAGCGAAGTATTTAAGAAGGTTAAACAGATATTTTACTCTGCTGCTGAACATTAATGCATCGTTTTGATTATATTGTACACTAGAAATACTAAACTACAACATTTTATTTTGAATTTTAATATATTTATTATTTTGGTAAATAAGTCCACAATCCGTTACCTATCTGTAAATTAATTGATGAACAATTGCCTTCAGTTTGAAGCATAATTACCTTTTTGAAGATGCTGTCCCTGTGAATTTGTTTTTTCTCTGGGTCTTGTTCATCTTAGGGATGTACTTCGACTCAAGATCAAGATTATATTATCGACAAGTATTTATTGTTTGATCAGCATTGTGAAATATAATGTATATAAAAGTGTATAGTTAGTTAAAATATATATAACATAAATTGTGTGTTTTAAGGTGCTCTACATTTGTTGTGTGGTAAGTTTTTGTCCATCTCTTACGGTTTAGCAGTTATGTAAAATTCCGTAAAATTGATCCGGAATAAAGTAGTCTTCAGAGGATATTCCAGAAAATTCAAAATGTACATTTTATTTGTCAGGTAAAGGTCTCTAATATACGATATTTTAAACAAAATCGTTAGAGCCATTTTTTAGAAAATCAGAATATTCGAAAAAAGCTCCATATAAAGGGTAGTTGGGGGTGGGGGGATTTTTCTCAAAATCTTCGTGTCGTATCCCTGGAGGATACTAAATTTAGATACCAAGTTTGGTATTTTACCGACTTCGTATTCACAGACACATGGACACACGGACACACACACGGACCTTTTTCTGAAAATACTTTTTTTGGGATACAGGGGACCCTAAAACATATATTTCCGATGAAATCTCGGTATCGAATTTTTGGTGGAGTGCAATACCTTCTCCATACACTATATACATAGCACGTACAGAGAAAGTAAAAATAGAGATGAAGACAAAAGACATGTTAAATGGTAGATATGGACAGCTGGTAACTTACTTGGACCGCTAAGATGTCACTTGGCCGAAATATTCGGAATCATTGCGTATACTCGTGAATAGTAAACATATTTAAGTCCCCTTCGGGGTGCAAAGAACTATAAATTCTGGTAGTATCGACGACCGAAAAGACATAGGGTTACAAAACCCAGGATTTAATTATGAATCTTAGAGCTGACATCAACAATAAGTTTACATTATCCTAATAGTGCATAGCTGACATTTGCAGACGACAGGCAGATCAAGTAAACCAGCTATGATATGCAAAATTTTAGCCCAGCAGAAAACAAATGATTTGCGTTTGGTAGACATTGGAAGTCGTACTTTGGTTTTTCAAATTTATATGAAATGAAAGAATGCTACCAGAAAATTAATTATTATCTATTCTATTAAAATATAAATGCTGAACTTTAATCCTCGTAGTATTTCTTAAGATTAATAAAATGCAATGCGCGTCCATAAAATAAATACTGCTTTGGAAAACGGCATAAAATATTTTTTCACAACATCTATTTGTATATGAAAGAACAGACTTTTATTTGTTTTGGATATTCATACGTGCAACCATTGTTCAGGCATTTGCCATAGCAGGGAATCAACTTTTGTATGCCCTCTTTAAAGAAATTGCCGTTAGTGAAGGCAGCCAAAACTGAACACCGTGTTTGAAACACACAGAACGTGTTCTTATTGTAAACCTTCTGTTTTCATGAATTGTCTAATTCACTTGTTCAACCAAACCATAGGTGAACAGAAGCTTCCACGTGACCGAGTGATTAGACCACTCGCTTCTTACCAAGGAAGCCCAATTCTGATCCCAGGCGAGCACAAGCGGTATTTGTGATGGACAAAGTGGCGCGGGGCGGTTTTCTCCGGGTTATACAGTTTCCCACGCCATCGCATTCCACTGATGCTCCATCTTCATACCGCGCATCATCAGGGTTATCGCCTGCGGTACATATATAATAAAAACGGGCGTAAAATAAAAAAAAAAAAAAACAGTAACTACAGAAGGCCGCCCATTCCGGGCTTCGTCACTAACATTGGATCGTCCATCATTGAATTGCCTTATCCAATTTCTCCCATTTCATCTACACCTTAATCCCTACAAGTTGATGGTGACCGTATTACGGAACGTACTTCACAGTGGGCGGGATCAAAAGTGTCTTAAGCGTTTTGAATGATCACTAACAAGAATTAAAAAAACAAAACACGATCCGGCTGTAAGACCATCAGTAGACAGGCAATGAATTAGAGACGATTGCGCATGCCCACGCGACAGTAGCGTTGTGATGGCGGTAGAATGAAACAGATTGTTAGGAGAAGTTGATAATGAATGGAATCCTTCGTACATCCACCAAGAGCTACAGTTTATTTGGAATGTCAGGAGAATTTGAATAGGCATATAACGTTGTACAAAAAGAACACAAATATATAGATGATACTGCGATTGCGATTGTTAACAAAGCTGCTGTATGTAGATGCATTACAAGTACTGATACCAAAACACAGTCACTGGGGAGCGAAAATGGGAACAAAGTAAAGAACTAACACACTCAAGTGTCTCGTTAGCTTTCCCTCATTACTTCCAATCTTTGTAACACTGTTTAAAAAAAAGCTGATGTATTACACTCACATGACTTTCTCTAGTTGTTCTACAAAGGTCTTACATAAGATTATTCTTCTTTCTGCGCCTTCTAATCGAGGCACTCAGCACAATGTTATTATTACTTAGTTCCTTATAAGTAGAAAGAAAATAAGGGAATACACTAGGCTAAACTGATAGTCAAATGTTTTAAAAGCTGTCATTATGCGATTGTCATTACAAATCGCTTCTTTTCTTGGCCAGGAGTAGAACAAAAGAAAAACGGACACTCCCGTCTGAGAAAAGTATAAGTACTTCCCAACTGAAACTAATAACAATGAATACCACGAAAATGGTAAGCTCCACGAAAAAAATGTATATGACATAACTTGTATATTTTAATAAGATATTTTTGTACAGCAAGTTTTTGTCTATCTCTTACGGTTTACTAGTTATGCCAAATTAAGCAAAATTCATCCAGAATAAACAGGTCTTTAGAAGCCATTCCCAGAAAATTCAAGATATAGATTTTATTTGTCAGGTAAATATCATTAATATACGGTATTTTAATCAAAATCGTTAGAGCCATTTTTAAAAAAATCAAAATTTTCAAAAAACGTTCCATGTAAAGGGTAGTTTGGGGTGGGGAGATTTTTCTCAAAATTTTCGTGTCGCATCCCTGGAAGATACTAAACTTAAATACCAAGTTTGGTATTTTAGCTAGTTTTCGTTTTTGAGTTATCGTGTTCAGAGACACACGGACACACGGACACACACACGGACCTTTTTCTGAAAATGTTTTTTTTTGGATACAGAGGGTCCTAAAACATGAATTTCCAGTGAAATCTCAGTATCGAATTTTTGGGTGGAATACAATACTTCTCTATCCTTATGTACATTGTACATACGGGGCTAGAGAAAGTAAAAATCTGACGCTTGATTTTCTCTACATTTCCACAATAAATTATTGTTAAAAATTTTATTCTTCTATTTATTAGGTTGTCTCATAAGTAATGTCGGTTTTTTAGATTTTGGTGTATTGAAAATTTATTGGGTTTCTTTTGTTTGGCAATGCTATTTTCAGGATGCTATGGCTAGTATTGCGTACATTGTGAGCACCTATCAGTCTTCAGTTATTAATAAACCATCACAAAATGGAGATAACAAAGTTTGAGCTTAGAGTCCTTCTAAAGCACTACTGGAAACAAGATTATAAAGCCGCTCCGCAACTCGAAGAATATGTGAAGTGGAGGGAGAAGGTGTCGTTAGTGAGCGTGTGGCACAACGATGGTTCCAACGTTGCAACAATGGAGACGAAAACACCAAAAATTTACCACGTTCTGGAAAACCCAAAGTATGAGTTATTGAGGGTACACGCCAAGTTTTGCGAGAAAATCAACAAAAAAGTACCCGTAGGCTTTCAGAAGAACTTGGTGCATCAAAAGATACCATACATCGCCACATTAAGACGCTTGAAGTTCCACACAGAAGCTGTAGATCTGCACCTCATGAACTGACACCTTAACGGGCTCAACATAGAGTGGATATCTGTCGTCAGCTTATCCGTAATTCCATGGATGATAGAGTTGTCAGGAAAATTGTCACTTGTGGTGAAAAATGGGTATATTACCGAATCCCTGATGCCTCGAAACAGTGGCTTGATCTCCGCCTACCTGCCAAAGTCATCGTTAAAGAAATCAGTTATGTCCAAAAGTAATTTTGTGTGTCTGGTGGAATTTTGAAGGTGTCATTCACTGGGAGTTTGTTTCAAACGGGCGGGCGATTAATGCAGATCGTTATTCTCAACAACTGGAACGAGTTTATGACATTTTGAGACGAAGATACCCAGCATTAGTTAGCCGAAATAGAGTTCTATTGCAACAGGACAATGTAAGAACCCATACTGCACGAACAACCATGGAAAAATTCAGAAATTGGAAACAATCATCTTTTCGATCCATGGTCTATTTTCTACGTGGAAGAAATTTTGACAACTTTGAAGCAGAGCAAGTGTGTCTCACCAAAATCTTCGCATCAAAAACTAGAGACTGGTACAATCGTGGGATAATAAACCTCGCTGAAAGATGACTCAAGACCATAGAATCTAATGATATGTACTTTGAAGGTAAGTTAATTACTTGTCAGAACACATTTCAAATAATTGTTTTTCTTAAAAAACGACATTACTTATGAGATAATATCTATATTTAATGCTAATTGAGAACAAGTTAGCAGAATCGGTCTTAATACCCGCTTCTTTGTAAGTAGAAGGGAAATAAGGAAATATAATAGGGTAAAACGATAGTCAAATATTTTAATATGTGCCATGTGAATGAAATCTGTTTCTATGCAAGCCCAGGAATTTGCATTTTACATCTGAAACAAATGACAAGGAAAAGCTCAGAAATTGCCAATTCAACGAAAAAAACGTGTATGGCATAACTTGCGTATTTTGATATACTGTACATTTTTTGTGAAGTAAGTTTTTGTCTATCTCTTACGGTTTACCAGTTACATAGGATTCAGCAAAATTTCATTCAGAATAAAGAGGTCTTTAGAGGCTATTCCCAGAAAATTGAAGATTTACATTTCATTTGCCATATAAATATCTTTAATATACGGTATTTTAATCAAAATCGTTATAGCCATTTTTGACAAAATCAAGAACTTCTAAAATTTGTCTATGTAAAGGGTAGTTTGGGTTGACAAAATCTTCTTGTTGCATCTCTAGAACATACTAAACTTAAATACCAAGTTAGGTATTTTACCGACTTTTCGTTTTTGAGTAATCATGTTCACGGACACACTCACGCACGGACCTTTTTCCCAAAATACTTTTCTTGAATACAGGGGACCCTAAAACGTGTATTTCCGGTGAAATCATTATATCGAATTTTTGGGTGGAATGCAATACTTTCTCTATACACTATGTTTATAGTATCTACGAGTAGAGAAAGCGAAAACAATGCGAATCCCTTTATATATTAGGCTTATTCCAATATTTTTGGTTCACTGTTGCTACTCTCTTCTAAAAAGTTTCTATACCCTGGTCAGTATCATGCGCCAATCTAATTTCAGTGGAATTCATATGAAATACGGAAGAAATTGCCGAAACTTTATTTAAGAGGGTATAGTTGAAAATTTTTACTATTGTTGTATAGAGAAGGTATTTTATTCCACCCAAAATTTTATATTAAGATTTCACTGGAAATACATGTTTTGCGACCAGCATTTCTAGAAAAAGTCCTTGTGTGTGTGTGTGTGTGTGTGTGTGTGTGTGTGTGTGTGCGTGTTTGTGTCTATGGACAGCGTACCTCAAAAAACGAAAAGACCGTTAAATACCAAACTTGGTATTTAAGTTTGGTGTCTTCCAAAGAAGCGACACGAAGATTTTCAAGAAAATCCCCCCACCCCAACTACCCTTTACGTTTTTTTTAAAAAAATTTTGATTTTCTCAAAAATGGCTATAAGGATTTTGATTAAAATATCGTATATTAAAGATATTTACCTGACAGATAAAATGTATATCATGAATTTTCTGGGAATATCCTCTAAACATCACTTTATTCTTTAATGCATTTTACGAAATTTTGCATAACTTCTAAACCGTAAAAGATGGACAACAACTTACCACACAAAAATGTAGAGCACATTACAGTTTACGTTATATATCTACATTTTTTTCGTGGATTTGAGCGTTTTTAGGATATTCCTTGATTTTGGTTTCAGCTTTGTAAAAATTATACTTTTCTGAGACAGGACTTTGCCAATTCCTGTCCAAACAAGCAAAGGAACTTCAGTCACATTCGAACCAGCTTTTTAACTATCACTTTAACTTATGAAACTCCCTTATTTCTCTTCTGCTTACAAGGAAACAAGCAATAAGACTATTTCTGCTACTTTGTTCTCGTTTAGCGTGAAGTAAATAGAAGTATAAGTGTTTTAACAATAGTTGCAGAGATGTAGAGAAAGTCATGTGAATGAAACACATCAGATTTTATTTTATTGTATTGCCATATCTTAAGGTTTCACCGGAATACGACCCCAAAGATTTTTTGAGCACTACTCCGGGAGGAACGGATGAGTTGAAGGACCCATAAGAGAAATATGGGCCGCAGGACATGTAGGCACATTAGAGAGATATGCACAAGATTTAAATTGTCACCTTTACTTTCTCTACACGCACTATGTACATTGTGTATAGAGAAGGTGTTGCATTCCACCCAAATTTTGATATCGAGATTTAAATGAAATATACGTTTTAGGGTCCCCTTTGTTAAAATAAGAAGGTTTAGAAAAAGATTCCTGTATGGGTGGCCGTCCGTGTGTCAATGTGTCCGTATGTCTGAACAGATAACTCAACGAAAAGTCGATAAAATACCAAACTTAGTATTTAGGTTTAGTATCTTCCAGGGATGCGACACAACCCAAACTACCCTTTACATGGAAAAGTTTCGAAAATTTCTGTTTTATCAAAAATATCTAAACGATTTTGAATAAAATATCGTATATTAAATATATTTACAGAACAAATCCTATGCATATCTTGAATTTTCTGGGAATAGCCTCTGAAGATCTGTTTATTCTGGATGAATTTTGCTGGATTCTTGCATAACTAGTAAACCGTAAGAGTCAAAAATCTCATGTGTTCCATTCACATGACTTTCTCTGCATCTCTGCAATAAATTAGTTTTAAAAACCTTATGCTTCTATTAACTTCCTGCTAATCGAGAAAAAAATAGCAGAAATAGTCTTATTGCTTCCTTGTAAGTAGAAGCGAAATAAGGGAGTATCATAGGTTAAAGTGATAGTCGAAAGCTGGTTGCTATGTGACTGAAGTTCCTTTGTATGGACACGAGTTCACAAAGTCCTGTATGAGAAAATTATGTTTTTTATAGCTGAAACGAAAAACAAGGAATATCTAAAAAACAATCAACTCCACGAAAAAAAATTATATAACATAAATTGTGGATTTAACCTGCTCTACATTTGTTGTATGGTAAGTTTTTGTCCATCTCTTACGGTTTAGCAGTTATGCAAAATTCCATATAATTGACCCAGAATAAAGTAGTCTTCAGAGGCTATTTCCAGTAAATTAAAAATATACATTTTATTTGTGAAGTAAATATCTTTAATATACGATATTTTAATCAAAAGCGTT
Source organism: Hymenopus coronatus (assembly GCA_030762935.1). Lineage (NCBI taxonomy): Eukaryota > Metazoa > Arthropoda > Insecta > Mantodea > Hymenopodidae > Hymenopus > Hymenopus coronatus. Next base: position 99,382,639 of record CM060882.1, on the reverse strand, counting down.
ACAGCCATTTTTTTAGAAAATCAAAATTTTCGAAAAACGTTCTATGTAAAGGGTAGTTTGGGGTGGAGGGATTTTTCTCAAAATCTTTCGTGTCGCATCCCTGGAAGATACTAAAATTAAATACCAAGTCTGGTATTTTACTGACTTTTCGTTTTTGAGTTATCCTGTTCACAGACACACGGACATACGGACACACAAACACACGGACGTTTTCTGAAAGTACTTTTGTTGTATACAGGGGACCCTAAAACATATATTTCCGGTGAAATCTTGGTATCGAATTTTTTGGTGGAGTGCAATACTTTCTCTATACACTATGTACATTGTACATTTAGAGAAATTAAATACACAAAATGCAGATCTCGTTAAAACATATAATATGTCATATACATTTTTACATAGAGTTGGCCATTTTTGAGATATATCTTGTTATTGGTTTCCGTTTTAGAATACATAAAACTTTTCACATACGGGAAAATTGTTAACTCCTGGAAATGCAAAGAAACTATTTCATTCATATAGCATCCAGGTTTTAAAATATTTGACTATCGCTTTAATCTAGTTTATTCCATTATTTCTGCTAACGTTAATATCGATTAGCATGAAGTAGATAGAAGCATAAACTTTTAAACAATAATTTGCTACAGAGATGTAGAGAAAAGCATGTGAATGGAGCACATCAGATTTTTTCTACTGTACTTGTCTAATAACGCTATGGAATACCCCTTTGGGCTTCTCTCCAATAAAGGGCATTCTATTTAAAACTTTATTATGTTTCCTAATTACCTGTGGTTGTATAAGGGTAAAAAGGCACTTGCAAGTGAAGTGAAAGAACGGACAGATGAAGAAGGATCATCCGCCAATGGCGTTTCTGCCCTGACCAGCTCATCATGAAAGAATGGCGTAGAAAAAAAAAAGAGATGGTGAGTTATTTCCATATTTTAATAACCAAGGTACGACTCGCATATAGTGATACAATTATAGGCTTGACTGATCAGCCACAGGTGAGATAAGAGTATTTCGAAACTTTGGTTTGCTTAACAATACTTCTAAATTTATTTCATACTTCATAGATTGTATAGTAATTTCGTTTTTTCTTTAGTTTGTATAAATACTTTTATAATCTTAGGTCGTCTCCTTAGCGCGGTGGTAGAGCAGCTTCTTACCAAGCGGGAGACCTGGATTTGATTTCCGGTACCGGCGTGGGAACTTTTCCCCCGCTGGGAGACCTGGCCCGGGGTGCACTTAGCCTCATAAGGTCCCTGGGGGAGTATTTGAGGAGCTGCTTGATGGAGAAGTAGCGGCTCCAGGTCATTAGGGCCGCATTAATCGGCTGGAGGCGGAGGGGTTTGAGGCGGTGACCACGTCTCACCCGCCAATACTGCACCGCATAAGATGGGGGACGCAGACGATAATGCGGTAAGCCAAGGTTTCTTGTGAGCCGTCGTGCCATGGAGTTAGATATTATTTAATTTTATAAACTTCTATTTATATATTGGGCTGAGTTTAGCTTTTTAGCTGTCAGGCTACTAGAGAGTGCTCAAATGCTAATCTCCAGCGAAACTGTGGAGAACTTCACTCAGCAGTGGATGCTGGAAATGCCTCAGGAGGGAAAAGAAATTCCAATGTGCAGCCCTCTACGCCATCTGTCGGAAACTGACCACCGGTCTGCCCCGAAGTCAATCTATGATAGAATACACCACCCACTATTCGCCTACCAACCATGGGAAACCATGATAAACCCATTGTCACAATGAGCAGTAACCGGGAATCAAGCCCGGTACCTACAGAATACGAACACTACACTAATATTACTTAGTCCATATTAAAATGCAATTCCTAGAAAACAACTTTTCTCAGACAGAGTTTGTAACAGAAATCCTTTACTGACAGCGGTAGTGAACGTCTCATTATTGCTATTTGCAACCTGAATTATTAAATTATTAAATGTTAACTTATAAACATATTCACCTTTTAATACCAGCACACTATTAGGCATTCTGTACGGTTTATTCGGAAATAAACCCCTAAAACTAAAATTTGTCTGAGTTTCTCTGGACTCCTCAGCCGAGTCTCATTACTATTTTTGATTAATTGTAATTTTGTAATAAATAACCCAAAAAAGTTTGCAAAAATACAGATGTACATAGCAAAATGATTAGATACAGATAGGACTTATATAGACCAACAAATAATTTGTAGACATTCCGATCCGTATAGTTTCATTTAATTCGCTTCTATCGCTTATAAAACTTGCAAATGAACAACAACAAAATCAAGTCAGAATCAAAAAGATTTCTCAGTACTTACACGTTCTATACAGAGGAGGATTTCATTAAATTAAAAATCTGATGTGTTCCAATCACATGAATTTTCTATATCACTGCAACAAAGTATTTATTTACTTCATTTAATGGAGCAAAAATTAGAAGAAATAGTCTTATTATTTGCTTCCTTGTTAGTAGAAGTTCACAAAGTCCTATATGAGAAAAGTGTAAGTTTTTATAGCTGAAACCAAAAACAAGGAATATCTCAAAAACAATCAACTCCACGAAAAAAATTGATATAACATAAATTGTGTGTTTTAAGGTGCTCTACATTTTCTGTGTGGTAAGTTTTTGTCCATCTCTTACGCTTTTAGCAGTTATGCAAAATTCCGTAAAATTGATTCAGAATAAAGTAGTCTTCAGAGGCTATTCCCAGAAACTTCAAAATATACATTTTATTTGTCAGGTAAATATCTTTAATATACACTATTTTAATCAAAACCGTTAGACATTTTTTAGAAATTTGAGAAATTTTCGAAAAAAGTTCTATGTAAAGGATAGTTTGGGGTGGGGGGATTTTTCTCAAAATCTTCGTGTCGTATCCCTGGAAGATACTAAACTTAAATACCAAGTTTGGTATTTTACCGACTTTTCTTTTTTGATTATCGTGTTCAAAGACACACGGACACACTGACACACGGACACAGTGACACACGGACACACACACGGACCTATTTCTGAAAATACTTTTTTTGGATACAGGGGACCCTAAAACATATATTTCCGGTGAAATCTCGGTATCGAATTTTTTTGGTGGAGTGCAATACCTTCTCTATACACTATGTACGTAGCACGTATAGAGAAAGAAAAAATACTAGTAATTATGTAGTGTTGTAAATAAAATATAGGTACATGAATATTCTAAGAATACACACTGTATGAATTGCTTTTTGGAAACAGACATGTAATTAATTGTAAATTATGCTAAACTGACATGTTTGAGAAAGTCAATATCAGAGCTAATATTTATAATCAATGTATTGATAATTATCAAGAGTAATCAATAAAAGTAATTTCTTACTTCAACTGTAGATTTGGACTTCATGTTTAATCGCAAATCAGGATCCACAAATTGTAATGCAATGTAATGTAATGAGTGTGAGTGTAAACTTAAATTCTGTTGCACCAAGTCCTATATTATATCAAACATATTATTGCCGACCAGTTAGAATTAGATATTTCGCAGTATGAATTACAGAGGTTCGAATTTCACCAAAATATGTGTGTGTGTTTGTTTTTATTTGTATTTTTGTTTAGCTAAGTGGATTGCTTACTGCGCAATAATATAATAATTTTCAAATTCAAATAGCTTTATTTGATTTAAAATATTTATTTTTATTCCCAAACTATATATTGCTTATCTGTCTTCATAAATGCATAGAAAATTAGTAGGTATTCAGAAATGAAAAAAAAATCTGATGTGTTCCATTCCCATGACTTTCTCTACATCTCCGCAACAAATTGTTGTTAAAAAGCTTATGCTTCTATTTACTTCATGCTAATCGAGAAAAAATAGTAGAAATAGTCTTATTACTTGCTTCCTTGTAAGTAGAATGGAAATAAGGGAGTACCATAGGTTAAAGTGGTAATCAAAAATTGGTTGCTATGTGACTGAAGTTCGTTTGTTTGTATGGACAGGAGTTGACAAATTCCTGTATGAGAAGAGTATAAGTTTTTCAAAGCTGAAACCAATAACAAGGAATATATAAAAAATCCACGAAAAAATATTATTACATAAATCGTGTGTTTTAACGTGCTCTATATTTTCTGTTTGGTAAGTTTTGTCCATCTTTTACGTTTTAGCAGTTATGCAGAATTCCGTAAAATTCATCCAGAATAAAGTAGTATTCAGGGCCTATTCCCAGAAAATTCAAACTATACATTTTATTTTTCAGGTAAATATATGTAATAAGCTTTAATATGTTATATTTTAATCAAAATCATTAGAGCCATTTTTGAGAAAATCAAAATTTTCGAAAAAAGTCCAAGTAAAGGGTAGTAGGGAGTGGGGGATATTCTTGAAAATCTTCATGTCGCATCTTTGAAGATACCAAACCTAAATACCAAGTTTGGTATACCACAGACAAACAGACAGACACACACCTGAACCTTTTTCCAAAAATGCTTTTTTTTTGGATTCAGGAGATCCAAAACATGTATTTCCGGTAAAAGCTCTGTATCGAATTTTGGGTGGAATACAATACCTTCTCTATACAATACGTACATAGTTTAGAGAAAATAAAATAGTATTTGATATAAACTGTGTGTTTTTACGTGAAAGTACATATTTTGTGTAGTAGGTTTTTTTGTCTTATCTCGTTCGATTTATCAGATATGCAACATTTTATCCGGAATGAAATGGTCTTCAGTGTCTATTTCCAGAAAATTCAAGAAATACAGTTTATTTGCGACTTTAATTTTATTCCGAAGATGAAGGATTCGCATCAGAACAGCTCCAGAAATTCGTCAGCCATTAGACCGCTCCATTCCAACTATCTACGCAATAGGCACTGTTAGAGGATCCTAGAACTTCCGCATGCTGACAACACTATGCTGGTGACTACTTTGAAGCACAGCATAACATGTATCTATTTTTACTTTCACTACACGTACTATGTACATAGTGTATAGAGAAGGTATTGCACTCCACCCAAAAATTCGATACCGAGATTTAACCGGAAATATATGTTTTAATGTCCCCTGTATCCAAAAAAGCATTTTCAGAAAAAGGTCCGTATGTCAGTGGGCCCGTGTGTCTGTTAACACGATAACTCAAAAACGAAAAGACGGTAAAATTCCAAACTTGGTATTTAAGTTAAGTATCTTCCAGGAACGCGACACGAAGATTTTGAGAAAAATCTCCCCAACCCAAACTACCCTTCACATAGAACAATGTTCGAAAATTTTGACTGTCTCAAAAATGGCTCCAACGATTTTGATTAAAATATCTATATTAAAATTATCTACCTGACAAATAAAATGTATATCTTCAATTTTCTGGGAATAATCTCTGAAGTGTACTTTACTCTGGATGAAATTTATGGCATAACTGCTAAACCATAAGAGATAGATAAAAACTTACCACACAACAAATGTACAGCACGTCAAAACACATAATTTATGTTACATACATTTTCTCCCTGGATTTGAATGTTTTTGAGATATTCCTTGTTTTTGGTTTCAGCTTTATAAAAGCTTAAAGGAATTTGTCAACTCCTGTCCATACAAACAAAGGAACTTCAGTCACATAGCAACCAGTTTTTGACTATCATTTTAATCTATGGTACTCCCTTATTTTGCTTCTAGTTACAAGGAATTAAGTAATATTCTGCTATTTTTTTTCTGGGTTAGAATGAAATGCATAGAAGCATAAGCTTTGTAACAATAATTTGTTGCAGAGCTGTAGTGAAAGTCATGTGAACGGAACATATATTTTATCAGTTGTAAATAAATAGTTGCCACTATTAAAACTCCAACCATTGTACACAAGAAAACAGCAGGCCAAAATGTTATTATAAATCTTCTGTGACATCCAGGATAGCTACTGTCAGTTATAGTGGCCCGATACAAACAAACGCTACTTCGCCAGCCTCATCAAAAAGTGAGGTTATAAGAACTTAAATGTGAGTCAAGCTCGGTTCCAGCCCTATGAAAAGCTGAATAAGGATATTTTGATTTACCGATTAATCTTTTGTATTCTATATATATATATATATATATATATATATATACACTACCACTCAAAAGTTTTTGAACGCACCTCATTTTTAGGTTTTATTTAAACAATGGAATAAAGAAGACATAGTTTGTATTCACAACAGTACTTTTCAGGAAAATCAGCAACACATGTTAAATTTTGCTTTTTTCAAAGTGCCTTTTGCTTTAATTACAGCTGCGCAAAATCTGGGCATTCTTTCTATTAAGTGCGCCAGTGTATCTTCAGAAATATCCCTCCATATGTTGTGCACATGACTCACAATACATTTACATTAGTGGGTTGTTTCTTTCTTACGTCTCTGTCCACATGATCCCAAAGTAGTTCAATAGGATTGCAGTCAGGACTTTGAGGGGGCCATACCATGTTCTTCAAGCCTTGTGTCTCTTCCAATCGTTCAACGTATCTTCTACAGAGTTGCTTGGTATCATTGACCTGCTGCAGAATGAACCACTTGCCAATTAACCGCATCCTAGATGGTTTGGCGTGGCGTTGGAGAATGTTGTGATAATGCTGGTTTTTCATAATTTCTTCCATTTTCACAATAATGCCTTCCTATTGCCACAAAAAAAAAAACCATACCAGCACCGAACCACCTCCATGCTTGACTGTAGGGGATATGCACTGAGGTGCCATGCGTTCACCTTTTGCACATCGAACAAACTGGCGAGGTTTTGAGCCAAATAGCTCAAACTTAGATTCATCAGTAAATAATACCTTTTCCCACCTATCAACAGTCCAGCTTACATGTCGCTTGGCCCATTGTAATCTTTTCCGTTTATTGGCAACTCTTAACAGGGGTTCTTTGCCGCAACGCAACCTTTCAGATGTGCATTCTGAAGTCGTCTCTTCACTGTAGAAACACTCACAGATTCATCCCTCAGCTGGTTCAGTTCTGCTGTCAGCATGGGTGCTGTTTTGAAACGACCACGTTTGCTGGTCACTATTAAATGTTTATCCTCACTTTTCGAGGTCACCCTAGACCTCCCCTTTCGATAACGATCCCTATTGCTCTTTGTAGTTTCATACCTCTTTACAGTGTAATGGACACTTTCCAAGGAAACATGATCTTGTGTGGCTTGCTTTATACAAGCTGACTATTGCAGCACGTTTTTCTTATACCCATTTCCGACTTTTCAACTGCACAATAACAATGTGTACCATTCACCTGCTTATGAAGCACTGAAGTGCTGTTCGCAGCCAATTCAGATGTCTGTGAACGACATCTAGGGAATCACTGGCATACTATGACATCCAAAACAACATTAGTGTAGTTGTTCTTATGAGGGCCGACAAATGCTACATTTTCAAAATGCACATAAATGACAAACAAAAGGTAATATACTAAATTTCAATTATGTCTCCATGGATGAAACATTGACTTTGTTTGGCGTTATACGCTTGTTAATTGCAGCACAACAGGCTGTTCAAAAACTTTTGAGCAGTAGTGTGTGTATTATATATATATACACACACTGCTCAAAAGTTTATCATGTTGCTTGTTAATGCAATGTTATATAACGGGTGTCTCAAAAGTGTCTCCGCAGTGAACTCCAACGCTTGTGGCTGTGTACTTCGAGCAAGTACTTTCCTCCCTTTTCCTGCTTGAATAATACTATGAGAACTGTGCGCTTGAATTCAATTCTGTGTTGTTGTGCTTGTAGAGTCAAAATTTTTTCCATTGAAGGGGGAGCGGTTTTGGTTGAGAACGAATTCCGTGATGGGTATAAGATTTCAGAAAATTTAAAAACTACATTTCTTTAGAGTTTTGCATATTCGGCATGTTCTCATTCTGACTGCGAGAAATTTAATTACAAAATTCTGCGAACCCTAATCTGTGAATGATGCTCCGAAAAGCGCTAGGCCCAAACTTTTATTACAGGCTAAAATTGTCCGAAATTGAAGATGTGATATTAAGGAGCCCTACTATATGAATGCGGAAATTAGCGTAGAAAAGAACTCTTTCTGAGCAGTCAGCGCATAGTCTCATTTAGGTCATGAAATTGCGCAGAGGCACAGTTGTCCCAAAAATAAAAATAAAATTATGAACTAAAGAAGGAAACCACAAATTATGTACGGGAAACACTAGACAAAATGTCCGAAACAAAGGTAGAAGTGTCGAGATCTGTGAACGAGGACAGCATTTCCAATATCTCATGTGACATTGGCGAGTAACGTTATCTCAATTTCAGTTAAATCCATATTCCTTTCCAATAGTAATTAGCACGCCCCGTTGGCAACCGAACTGTAATGAGTTAACGTAGTCGCGCATTCACCTCACTGTGGAAGCATATTTCAGACACCCGTTACAATAATCTGTTCAAACTGTTTTGAACATCTTTAAGTTAATTTAAGTAGCTATTCTCGGTATTTACAAATAATTTTAACGCCTTCTGCACACCTAAACTAACATTTAAGGGTATTGTCTCTGTATTTGACTGTACTTAAGTTGTGATAGTTTTTAAGTAAGTTTCGCACTATATAATGTAAATAAATTGCATATGTTGTTTACTCTAATGGATAAAATATTGTACTTTTATACAACTTTATATTGTAAAAGTTGACTAATTCTACACACATTATAGGACAAGGAAACGAAAATGAATTTGTAATGTTTTAAACAGATCGTGTTACTCCTTAAATGATAAAGGTCTAGCTGCTCAAAGTATCAACATGGCACTAGTTTACCTTCAACACAGGTGTAGAGTAGGATGAGCCAACCTCTGTTTACTTTCTCTACTATGTACAATATACGTAATAGGTAGAGAAGCTCCCAAAAACTAGATGTTTGAGTTTTCGCCGGAAATATGTTTTAGATATTTTGAATCCAAAAAGAGCACTTCTATAAAAATATGTGTTAATGTGTGTGTGTTTGTTCGCGCTCGCCAGAGTGTGTATTTGTATGTGTATGTCTGTCTGTGAACAAAAACGAAAAGTCCATTAGTGTTTAAGTTCATAGTATCTTTCAAGGATATGACACGAATGTTTTCATGAAAGTACATCAATCCCAAAATAACCTTTACGTGGAAATATTATCAAAAATGTTAACTTTTTAAAAAATTGCTCGTTTCATGTATCATCAATGTCATCGCCTGCGATGCCATAATAGTAAATTCTATACTGAATGGCACAGATGATATATAACTTTTCTGATTTACATTTTTTATGTAATTCAGTTTCTTTGGAAAGCTTTTTTTCTTCTTCTTAACACAGAGAACGCCAAAATATTCGTCAACATAATTCATTCAGTTTTCGAGTCTTCAATAGCGCTGTAAGCAAAACTGTTTGAAAAGTTTTCATTACACATTACATAAAATGAATCGAATTAAGACAAATTAAGATAATATTAAGCCATTTAAATGTATTATTGACAATCCATATGCTAAATAATCACAACTAAATACATATCTAATCCTCAACCAAAATTAGTATAAATTAATACATTAACGCCATAAAAAAACAGTACATTTTGAATGAAATGTCAGCCTACATTAATAAAACATAAGGGATTAAAAAGAAATATAAAATATATCTTAAATAAAAGGAAAAAGGATGGGACGGAAAATAATCAACAGGAAAGTCGTGATACATGAGAAAGTACTCCAATATTGGCCTGGCGACCTGGGGAAATCACGAAAAACCCCGTGGTCAGAATCGCCAAACAGATGGAAAACTAAACCGAGATATACCGAATGCGAGGCTCACTCATTACCATGCAGCCACTTCGGTCTGCGTGATGAGTAAGTTCGAGAGTTGAATGTATAGTAATGACTCCACCTTCGTAACTCAATAGATGGCAGCATTGGTATGCGGCAGGTACTGGCTTGTTCCGTAGCCTCTTCTCTACAGATCCAGGTGGCTTAGCAATGAATGGTTGTATTGTTACTGTGTAAAGTATGGATCCCTGCGCAGACGGTCGGTCAGTGCGATTTAAGCAACGTGTAGTCATTGAATTCTGGACAGGAGAAGGTGTCGCCCCAAAGGAGATTCATAAGAGAATGAAAGCAGTTTATGGTGATTGTTTGATGTGGGTATTGTGTGTCGTTGGGCGAGTAAGTTTAAAGATGTTGAGGTGGGAACATCTGACTTTAAGTGACAAATAAAGAGTTGTACGTCATGTGACAGAAAACACCGAGTTTCACAAGCAAAATGTTGACAGATTGATTCAGGACGATGGTCGTGTCACTCAGAAAGAAATTGTAAGCACAACCGGCATTTCACAAGAACGTGTGGGTCACAATATTGCTTTGCTTGGCTATCGGAAGATCTGCGCACGATGGGTGCCCCGGATGCTGACTCCTGAAATGAAAGCGCACAGACTTGAAATTTGCCGATAATGAAAGACGATCCGCGGGGATATCATTATGCTTCCGGTGAAGACGTTGAAAGCACTGCGAGACTGGTTGTGGAAACAGGGTGTTGACTTTTTCCGTGACGGCATCAGAAAACTTGTTCTTCGTTGGCAGAAATGTATCCAATTGGCTGGTGATTATGTGCAAAAGTGAGTATTGGTAATTAGAGATCACATTCTAAGGATTATTTCTACGTTTGATTTATTAAAATATTCCATCCAATTAATGACGGTTGAGGCTTTACTTTTCATTCAACCCTCGTATATTGATGATCTTGTTTAAGTGTTCTTTATAATGTGTGCTGTCGTCCAGGACCCAAACATTCTTGTCGATCGTGTCGTCTTTGTTTTAATCACATATTATTGTTCCCTATTAAGATAGTAGCTTGCAGTCAGATCTATTTAATTTTTAGCATATTTGACGTGTTGAGGGTTTCATTTTTAGTCAGGGCAAAAAAGAAGTTAATTTGTTACCCTCGCTGACCTTCTCAAACTCTTTTGCAACAAACAATTTTCACAAAAACTTAATCCTACATTTATTTCATGTAAATCGAGATAAATATAAGGATAAATGGTTTTTTATATATTTTCTTACAAGTAATAGCGGAATAAGGAAATGCGTAAGACACGAGAGCATATTGAAATTAAGTTCCCTTTGCATAAGTATAATATATAAAAAGGTTTTAAATATTGGAATATTTAAGTCTATAACAAGAAATATCTTAACTCCGTAAAAACGGACGTATACGACATAAACAATTGTGTGTTTCTTTATTTGTCTGTGCAGTAAGTTTTCTTTAATCTCTTATGGTTTACTAGTTATGCAAAAGTAATCTACAATGAAAAGATAGTATTCAAGATTTGCATTGCAAATTCATAAAATATACTAAATATATGGTTATTTTAATCAAAATTCTTAAGAGTAATTTTTTATAGATTCAAAGATTTTTAAAAAATGTATTTAATGGACTTTTCGGTTTTTAGTTGAACTTTTTACACACACATATACTGACATATATTACATAAAAGTTCATTTTATAGCAACCTTTACCAAAAAATGTGCTTTTGTTCTTTGGATTCCGGGGATATGAACACACATATTTTCGGTGAAATTCCGGTTTCCGGCTACATAAATTATAATACGTAATAAGGGAAAGTAAAAAATGTCTGTTAAATCAAATAAAGCAGCCAAGAAATGAAAAAAAAAATTAATCCTAAATGTGTCCTAGAAGATGATTTAAATAAATCACGCTCCAGAAGGCAGACGCGTGAGTTTACGAATGTTGAAAACCGATGAATATTTCTGCTCATTAGAAGTGATTTGAAGCGGAATCATTAAGAATCCAGCTTGTTATATAGATAGCTCAGAGAAACAGTGACATGCAGAAGGCGATAATCTGGCTTTTCCAAAACCAATTAGCATGTCTGTCGCCTCACGTATTATACTTACAAATTTCAACCATGGTTTCCTCTTCCCTTCAAATTAAGGATATAGCAGAAAAACTGCCTTTGCTGTGTAATTTGTAGCGCCTTAACTCCTAACTCTTTAATAATACCCACAGCTCGCAGCAAACCACTGATGGCATACTGATAAAGCTCTGCATGTCCCATAGCTTACACTGCTTTGCAAATATAAGCTGTGCAACTGTGAAAATTATTTTTTTCTTTATGAACCAAGTCCTATGTTAGATTATTCTCAACAACGAACATCAATTCCGACATAAAGCGGATTTAATCTTATCTTCCTTAGTACAAGTTCTTTGGTGTCATAAAGCAAAACTCAGTGTGTGAAATCTTTCTTAATGCAACTTTAACATAAAACTAAACCGATTGAATAAAAAATCCGATGTGTTGCATTCATAATACTTTCCCCACATCTCTTATAAGATTATTGTTAATGAACTTATTAATTTCTCTATACGTACTATTTACATAGTGTATAGAGGAAGTATTTTATTCCACCCAAAAATTCGATACCGAGATTTCACCGGAAATACATGTTTTAGGACCCCCTGAATCCAAAAAAAAAAGAAAGCAGAAAAAGGTCTGGACAGCATAGCTCATAAACGAAAAGACCGTTAAATACTAAACTTGGTATTTAGGTTTGGTATCTTCCAAGGGTGTGACACGAAGATTTTCAAGAAAATCCCCCACCCCAACTACCCTTTACATGGAACAATTTCTAAAAAATGGCTCAAATGAATAAAATCCCGTATATAAAAGATATTTAAATACCAAATAAATTGTATATACCTATTGAATTTTCTGGGAATAGCCTCTGAAGATCCCTTTATTCTGGATGAATTTTGCTAAATTTTGCTTAACTGCTAAACGGTAAGAGATAGACAAAAACTTACATAAAATGTAGATCTGATCAAAACACACAATTTATGTCCTTTACATTTTTGTTGTGGAGGTAACCGTTTCCGAGCTATTCCTTGGTTTTGGTTTCACTTGTGAGAAGTTATACTATTCTGGGACAGAAAGTGTCCGTTGTTCTTTTGATCTACTCCTAGACAAGCAAAGAAGCGATTTGCAATGACAATCGAATAACGACTGCTTTTAAAACATTTGACTATCGGTTTAACATGGTGTATTCCCTTATTTTCTTCCTACTTATAAGGAACTAAGTAATAAGAACATTCTGCTATATCATTAGCAACGTGCAGAAAGAAGAATATTCTTATGTGAGAAGTTTGTAGAGGAGCTAGAGAAAGTCATGTGAGTGTAACACATCAGATTTTTTTCTATCTACTTCATGCTAATCGAGACTTTCTTACTTAGTTCCGAATACACTAGGCTAGATCGGCAGTCAAATGTTCTAAAATGTGGTTGCTATGGGATTCAATCTTTTCTTTGCGTGGGTAGGAATTGACAAGTTCCCGTATGAGAAAACTTTGGGTGTTTTAAAACTGATAACAATAACAAGGAATATCTCGAAATACATCAGTCAGCTCCAAGAAAAAAATGTATATGCCATAGATTGTGTGTTTAAAGAAGATGTAATTTTTTGTGTACCTATTAAGGTTTAGTCTATCCTTTACGGTTTATAGTTAGGCAAAATTCAAAAAACCAAATCATCCAGAATAAAATGGCCTTCAGAGGCTATTCCAAGAATATTCAGAATTAAATTTAATTTCTCAAGTAATTATCTTAAATATATGAGATTTTAATCAAAATCGTTTGCGCCATTTTAGAGAAAAACAAAAATTTTGATTTTTTTCCATGTAAAGGGTGGTTGAAGGTGAGGGGATTTTTCTTGAAAATCTTCGTGTCGTATTCTTGGAAGCTACTGAACTTAAATATCAAGATTGGTACTTAACGGTCTTTTCGGTTTTGAGCTAAGTTCTCGACAGAAAGACAGACAGACACACACGGACATTTTTTGAAAATACACAAAATATGTATTTCCAGTGAATTCTTAGTATCGAATTTTCGGGTGCAATATAATACCTTCTCTTTAAAATATGTACCTAGTATGTGTAGAGAAATTAATATATTACTATTATAAACAAGGCTAAAAATGCCATATGAAGTTTTAATAAACCGAGGTGTTCGTCAGGGGTAGCTTATTACCCACTTAATTATACCCACTCTACAGTGTGAGCACAAAGTCCGTCTACCCGTGTACTAAAATTAAAATTACGTGAGTAAATATGCTTTCTGAGGTCGGTATATATTCATATTATTCTCCTGTCAGATACCCATTGTTGACGACTTCGATTGTTGTCGCTCTTATGACAAGAAATCAACAAATCTTATGAATCAAATTAGTTGATTCCGAGATATTGAGAAAGAATAGCTGGTAAAAGTAATTGAGGAACGCTTAGTGTCCGCTGTGTGGGTTCATGATCGTCAATTTAATGGCAAATCAATGAAAAATGTCATGGACCATTTCGTTGCACGGTTTGCGAAAGCAGCACCGCCAAAGAAGACGTTGCTAGCGTGCGAACGGAAAACATTTTTAACGGGCAGTGTTCGCGACGCGACGCGACGAGAAATGGAAGACCATCCACCAGACTTGAACTTTTGGCTGACGTGAAAAAATCTATCCATCACAGGACTTGTCCCAGTCGATCTACAAGTGGAAGAAAGAAGGATTATACATGAGATAGGAGCCGTAAATTCTAACCAAGAAAATATCAATATAAGGAGGCGGATACTTGAGATATGACAAAGGCGATAGCAAGTGACCAGGTTAGTAGGATAATGGGCAAAGAAAACAATTCCTGACATTAATAAATAGCTGAATTATAAACACCATCAGCTAGACTACTTCCTGACTCAGGTGTTGTCAGACTATGTGAGATTCAGAGTCTATGCAAAGAGGATGGGAAGAACTGATTATGATAAATGTAAATATTGTACAGAAGGGTGGACGCTATGGAACAAATTTTCTTTCACAGCACAAAATGGGATCAGCAGAGGAATGAGGATCAGAGAAAATTAGGATTGCAATTAAGTGCAGATAGTCCAGGAGATGTCACAGTAGACAATCGTGAAGCATGGACTATTGCCAAATATGGAACGGCAGTTATTGGATTTTAAATGTTTTATCACTATTGAAATTTCACCCTAGGACTTGTTTTAGTAGTTCTTATGGATTTGATCACTTACCTTATGTTTTATCTTTGTTTTAATTTCATTATTACCTTTCACCTCTGGTGATTTTAATGAACCTTGTTCTTATAAAAGCGTTAATCCACAGAAGTTGAGTGCCCCTAAACACCAACCATCATCATCGTATTGTAAAATATCTTGCAAAATCAATTCTAGAGATTAAACAGAAAGAGAAAAGGATTATACAGAGACTTTAGAAAGTAGATAACTGCCATTTCTGAGGTAATACTACCAGCAGTTCCAAAATGCCAACACAAAAAAAACTCCTCCTCCTCCTCCTCCTCCTCCTTCTACTACTACTAACTACCACTACTGCTGGTGCTGGTGCTGGTCTGCTAATGCTACTACTATTGATACTACTGCTACTGGTACTCCTATTGCTACTTTTACTACTACTGCTGCTACTACTAATAATAATTATTATAATAGCAATAATAACAAGTACACGTACATATTCATAGATCTGTAGAACACATTCTACCATTCGTTGACAATTTTCTAATTATTCACAATTTTATATTTCTCCGTATCATCATTCTTATATAGCGCTTATAGACGATAGTTAATGAAGCTAATTGCAAAATAGTTCCTGGCTGTATCCTGCTTTCTGACATGTGCGCAACTGAAATAAATTGAAGATCGCAACCTCTATGCAAATTTGAGACGCAGGCACTGAGAGTTGCGCGTAACGGACAATATAACAAAGAAATGTGTCATGAAACTTAAGTATATTAGAAGGATAATATCGGTAATCCAGAACTGCAGTAATACAATGCAGATCGAAAGGCACAACTTGAAAGTCCACGCACTATAGTGAATAATGTATAGGTGGGCAGAGCGATGTCGTCTGACCAGTCAGTCAGTCACTCAGATCTGTCTTTGTTGAGTTAACTACAGTGCCTGACAGCCGGTCTGGTGTTATCGGAACACTACATCGCATGGGCCCACGGCCCCTTGGCAATAGGCACATAAATCCTTCCCAACATAGCCTACTGTTGTAGGCACCAGATCACTGCTCTAACATTTGTCCACTTGCACAAAATATGTGTGACTTTCGTGCCCTTGTGTGACTGGCACTGCAGTGATCATTGTTACTGCTATGAATAATGAAATACACAAGTAGAACGCGACTCAAAAATGCTTTGATTATACGCAAAATAAACTAACCAATGTAAATAAAGTTAATGTCTATATTGTAACAAAAGCATTCTTTTTCTGCAACAAACACCTCTTTATTTCTCCCACAAACTGATTGCAAGCAAAATCTGTCTTCCATAACATTTCTGCTCTATAGTTTCGTTTCGGCGACTACGAAATTCCCGTTGAACTCGATCAACTGTTCCATACGATAACGGCACAAGCATCAGGGTTTCTTGTCACTTTTTATATATGTTGTCACGGCACTGGAAATTTCGAGAAGGCTCCACAGTCAGACTTAACAATTGGCGGCTTAGACATCATAGAACCCGCATGCGTAACAATCATAGTTGCAGTGTCAAAAGAACTAACCGCGGCACGGATGTTCGCTCACGCATGTATGAAACAATGGAGGCCAACAATCAGCTATGACTTATAAAGCAATTCGTACACACATGTTTGGCGATTATGGCCGCAAGGCGTGGTCACAATATTATTATACATCAGGCGGCACCGTGGGTGACTAGATAGACCGCTCGCCTCCCATCTTCGGGTCCTCCAGTTCCCCGCCAGTCATTCCACCAATGACTCCACCTTTCCAATCATCAATTTCGTATACATTTAATATCTCCATGTAAATGCCTGGCTACGGGTTGGCCCCTCGATTCATAGCATTTTTTTTTTTTTTTTCTTTTTTACAGATCTAATGTGCATGTTTTTTCGCTACTTGACTTTTCTTAGGCAGTTAGGTGATAAATCGTATGCAAAAGCACAAAAACTCCATCCGATATTTAAGGATTTCGAAAAGCCATATGATTCAGGGTCTTTTAACCGACAATAAATTGCAATGAAAGAAATAGGAGTTGAAGTTTCATTAATATCAATTATTAAGAGATTCTATAGAGCGTGTCAGTCTATAGTAAAAGTATCTGCGCTTGGCGTGTTATTTATGGACGCTCTTTAACTGCTGTGGTTCTTAGCGTCCCAATCTAAATTAGGGGTGAAAGACCACTTAATTTTGCTCAGGGACCTCTCTATCAGGCTTGATGTTCTTTTACGTGCCGTAAATCTACGACACGGGACCCACGACTTTACTTCCCTTCCGAAGGAAGCCATGCTAAGGATTTTTACACTCGAAAGAATCCATCGTCCTCCGCCGGGTTTGAACCCATGGTAACCATTACACCACGGAGGGCGACTGTACCCTGTATAAAGAGCATAATATAACCCTATGCTCAAAAAGTCCCCGTAATGTTTTTTTTTTTTTTTTTTTTTTTTTTATTCTCGAAACAAAAGCACATTTTATTTCTAGATCATACTAACACGCCCATGATCACACTGCATTTCAATTTTAATGCTAATAATGATTATCTTTGCTTAGCAATTAGTGTTTGTTGAGCTTGCATGTTCGTTTATCGCATTTCATGAACACGTTCGAACATAAAAGTTTTGTATTTTGTTAAACTCCCTCAGAGATATTGAGATGGAAACAGCTTATGGTGAAGTAGCGATAAATAAAACTCTGGTGTATGAATGGCACAAACGTTTCAGTCAAGATTTTTGTACACTGAAGTACTTACTGCGCATGCGACCAGGGCACTACGACAGATATCTGAAAGTAGCTTCCAGGAGTGCTTCCAGTCTCTTTACACGCGGTGACAGGAGTGTATCGCTGCGGAAGGGAACTATTTTGAACGAAATGTTCTGTAAATTGTATTATGCTAACTTAATTTATTTATACACTCCAAATTCTTTTAATGTTATATGCGCAAAAAAGGGAATAGTCATGTAAGCTTATCGGAATGTTGGTTCAAAGAGGGAACTAACCATACATGTTTTGTTGTTTGTAGATGAACAAGTTTTAATAACCCAATGCCGTTATGATGAGAAAACTATTGGAAGTATTCCATGTAGGAAGACTGAAGGTAAGCATGACAAAAACAAAATAGCGATGAAGGAAGAGAAAGCATCCACATGCTAAAGCATCAAAGCTTAAAACAATTTAAATACAAATTCGATTTTACATGAATATGGTTGCTGTAAAGAAAATATAAGTTATCTGTAGAATGTTACAGGAAGAATCTCATGTCCATTCACATGACTTCTACATCTCTGCAACAAATTATTGTTAAAAAGCTTATGCTTCTGTTTACTTCATGCTAATCAACAAACATAGCAGAAATAGTCTTATTACTTGCACCCTTGCAAGTACTCGTAGAAGCGAAATAAGGGACTACCATCGGTTAAAGTGGTAGACAAAAGGTGGTTGCTATGTGACTGAAGTTCCTTTGTTTGTATGAACAGGAGTTGACAAATTCCTGTATGAGAAATGTATAAGGTTTACAAGGCTGAAACCAAAAACGATCAACTCCACGAAAAAAATGTATATAACATAAATTGTGTCCATCTCTTACGATTTAGCAGTTATGCAAATTCAATAAAAATTATGCAGACTAAAGATGTCTGTAGAGACTATTCCCAGAAAATTAAAGATATACATTTTAAATATATAGATACATAAATATAAGAGATTTTAATCAAAATCATTAGAGCCATTTTCAGCAAATCAAAATTTTCGAAAAAAAGTTCCATGTAAAGGGTAGTTGGGGTGGGGTATTTTCTTGAAAATATTCATTGCATCCTTTGAAGATACCAAACTTAAATACCAAGTTTGGTATTTAATGGTCTTTTCGTTTTTGAACTGTGCTGTCCACAGACACACAAACACACTCACACGCACACGTACACACGGACCTTTTTGCAAAAATGCCTTTTTTGGATTTAGGGGGACTTAAAAAATCTGTTTCTGGTGGAATCTCTGTATCCAATTTTTGGGTGGAATACAATACCTGCTCTTTGCACTATGTACATAGTACGTGTAGAAAAGGTAAAAAGGGGCTATAAAATGTTGAATGGGAATGGTTATATTTATGGAACAGTTATATCTAAAACAACATATTCTTAGAATGTTAGAGGAGAGTAATGTGACATATGGAACAGCGTTGGATATTAATTCAAAGTCTGAAAAACAAAACAAGGCATTGAAGATGGAGGGAATACGCAGAGGATCTATAGCAACTAGGTTAGAGAGGAGAAGAAATGAAATAAGGCAGCTAATAGGGATGGGTGGACCAGTTACAGATAGAATCGAAAGAAGAGGCCTCAAGTGGTATGGCAGGTCTGAAGAATGACTGGAGAAAGATGGGCTATGATTATTTTGGAATGTTCATCATCTGGGAGGAGGAAACGTGGAACACCAAAAGTAAATTAGGAAATGGAATAACTAATGAAGGGTCTGAATGTGAAAGAGGAAAATTGTAAGAACCGTGAAAAATGGAGATGGGAATAAAGGGTAACCGCTAAAAAGTGGAAAACTAAACTAAAAAGTTGCACTCTCTTTTGTAAAATCTACAGAGGTTTTCTTAGACCTGCTTAATTTATTTTTGTGATTGTCTGTCACAGGTAAACGAACAACCACAAAAAAAACATGAGGTTTGCCAAGGCAAACCATAGAATCGTTCCTTGTGATATTTATTTTTTTCTGTTGATATAACCGTTGTTTACGGTAATATATTTCATGGGGAAGATTAACTATTTCTTCTTGATGATGAATAAATATGTTGATTTATAATCCAGAAATCAAAAGAAATTTTTATTATGTTGTCAAGAAGATTAGCTACCTTTATTTTTAAATTTGTCAATGTTTGTTTTGTAATATATTCTGAACATAAATAACTGATTTATTTCTGAGTAGTGAGATAATCAAAAACGAAAATTGCACACCTAACGATTTTGTTTTGGTGAAAGGAATTCTAAAGGATTTTGTAGTTTGCTGCTTTTGTTTTTCTTTTTCACGTTCTCTATGTACATAGTGTATAGAGAAGGTATTGTATTCAATCCCCAAAAATCGATATCAAGATTTGACCGAAATATAAGTTTTGATACCCCCTAAATAAAAAAAATTAGAAAAGAGTCTATGTGTGAGTTTGTGTGCAGCATATCACAGAAACGAAAATGCCGTTAAACATCAAATTTTGTATTTAAGATGTTCCAAGGATGCGACATAAAGACCCTATCAAGACCACTATTTACAAGGAACATTTCTTGAAAATGTTTTTTTTTCCAAAATTGCCTCTAACGATTTTGATTAAAATACCGTATATTGAAGATATTTATATGACAAATAAAATGTATATTTTGAATTTTCTGGGTGTAGCCTCTGCAGACCTGTTCATTCTGGATAAACTGATAATCCCTAAGGTATAGACAAAAACATACAATATAAAAATTCTCGTTAAAACATACAATTAATGTCATATACATTGTTTTTCTGGACTTTTAACCATCTCCGAAATATTCCTTATTAGTTGTTTAAGTTTTAAGCTACTCATACTTTTCTAAAATGGCAGGTCATCTTTTAGTTCATCTCTCTTTTATTTTACTCTGATCGTGGAAAGCGAAATCCAAATTTCAGTTGTTTTACATAGCGACCGGCTTTTTAAAAGATTTGACTAACCTTTTAACCTAGTGTATTACCTTGTTTCCCCTGCTACTTAGAAGGAACTAATGCAACCATTGATAATGTTGTTTTCAATTGCCAGAATGTAAATATAGAAATAATCTTTTGTAACAATAGTTTGTAGATAAAGTCATGTGTATGCAACACATCAGTTTTTTGTGTAAATAACTCACACGTTCATCTCCTACACCTAATTATTGTAGACCTCGATTTGTCTCTAGGACTTTTTTGGGACGCAAAAATTCTTATCTTGGCTACCTTCGCAAGGGATATAAAGCGAATTGTCCCGTGTAATGTTTACTTCCATTTAAGAAGAACCTCAAGCCTTGAAAGAAGATGGTTTCTGGGCCAAATTCCTACATTTTCCTGTCCGCAAGTCGTGATATTGTCCTATAGCGCCATCTATAGGCGACGAGCCGATTCCTGTACGGCGCTTTGTGGCGAACTCACGAACTTGAAATTCAAATCCGATCACAGAAACATCGCAACGATGGCCTATACTCCACTTAGGAGTCACAGGAGATCAACTAATATTACTTATGGTCCTTTCCACAACAATTAGTAATTACAAAGGTATGAACTGCTGTTTGAAGTTCTGAGATATATTACACACACACACACATCAGCATTTACCACATAGTCACGTTTTGCATCAGGTAAAGTAATTTATCTTTATTAATTAATTTATAGTATTCAGAAGATTTACATATTGTAGACAACAAGCTTTCCGTCAATTATCAGGTACATTTTTGGGCTGAAATTTACTGTACCATTTTATATGTATTTTAAACATCTTCAGGCATACTCATGGCTTTAATAGATGCTTTTATTTCATTCTGTCTTCAAATATGAAGCTATAAGAAAAGATAGCACTTTCTTTAGTCTTATTGTTATAGGACCTATCTCTCAGCACATTCGCTTGAACACAATCCAATTAGATAACTTCCGGGAGCACTTCTTTAAACATCGGCCAATACAGCAGACCAAGTAACCTTTCTTTCTTTGTCGATTAGCGTCTTCCAAGGAGAGAGTCTTATCTGATTGGAAACATTTACTTCCTTTTCTCTCGGAGTCTTTATTGTGCAATGAACAATAATTCCTGTTTTTTGTTTCTAAAGGATTTTATGTAACAATTTTCGGAACTGAAATTATTTCCATAGTTTACTTACTTATTTGTTGACCAATTAAAAGAATATTAAGTCATTATTTCATTGCTAAACGGGAACGTTCATGATTTTTTGGCATCAGATTCAAACTTTTAATTTGAACATTCGCGTATATGTTTAAAATATTTATTCCTTTATGTTAATGAAATCCTTTCCTTTTAAGACAATGTTTTGCATTTTACAACAGAAGTTTATTTCCAAGAAAATACATACGAAAGTCACATTTTTGCTGCAGGGGTTTCCCTCAAATACTATATTACCTTCTGCATGGGTGCGTTGAGATCACAGATTAATCAATCTGTCTTGAGATGAGTATAAAACAGTGAATATTCCTGTTTATGAGTGAAGTAATGAGCTATTTAGAAATGTGTATTAACCTTGTTTCACACAGAAAGGTTTTACATTTTTGGCACGTTAACTTTTGGTATAAATCATTTACTTTGAGAAGCTCTTAATATATCTAAGAATATTTATTCTAGTATTTCTTTTTACTTTCTCCACGCGTACTATATACATAGTGTATAGAGAAAGCATTGTAATGCACCCAAAAATTCGATACCGAGATTTCACCGGAAATGCATGTTTTGGGTCCCCCTGAATCCAAAAAAAAAAAAAATTGGAAAAAGGTACTGGTGTGTGTCTGTCTGTCTGTGTGTCTGCGGACAGCATAGCTAATAAAAGAAAAGATGTTAATTACCAAACTTGCTTCTTTGTGAGTAGAAGCGAAATAAGGGAATATACTAAGCCATAGCGATTGTCAGGTCACTGTTATGTGAAACAATAGAGATTCGATCCTCTTTTCATAGATAGCATTAAAACCAGAGGGATGCAATCTTCTTGTTTGAGAAGAGTTAACGTAGCTCATAATTGAAATCAATAACAGGGAACATCTCGAAAAATGTTCAGCAATGCAAGGAAAACGTATATGATATAAATTATCATGCAAGAGATCTAAATTTTTGTATTGTATCTTTTTGACTTTCTCTTGCTGTTTATCAGTTAGGCAAAATTCAGCAAAATTCAATTAGGATAAAAAGACCTTCATAGGCTATAACCACAAATTTTAAGATATTCATTTTGTTTGTGGTGTAAATACCTTTAATTATACTTTTTAATCTAAATCATTAGAGACATTTTTGAGAAAAACAGAACTTTCAAAACGTTGTCTATGTAAAGGGTAGTTTGGGGTGGGGGATTTTCTTTAAAATGTTCAAATCTCATCCTCGGAAGATACTAAACATAAACACCCAGTTCGGCACTTAATGGTCCTTTCGTGTTTGAACAATATTGCCCAAAACACATACACACGGACCTTTTTCTAAAATTGCTTTTTATTGGACTCAGGGCATCTAAAAATATATTTCAGGTGAAATCTTGACATCGAAATTTTGGGTGGAAAACAATACCTTCTCCAACTACTATGTACAACGAATGTATATGCGTAATAGAGAAAGAAGAAAATGTAATAGGTTTCAAAATGTTGTTGAAGATCTGATGAACAGCTTTATTGAGAATCATAGGACTAGCAGCAATGTTGCAAAAGTACACAACATTAAATAAATAAACAATATTTGAAATTGGAAAGATGTCTAGTGAAACCTAAAGTTGAAGAATACTGATATCAACATGAAAATGCAGCTCTGGGAGAAATACAAGAATGGTTATCGATAAGAATTACTTTCAGATTATCATCTGGCTGCACATAAAAGCTCGAATGATGTTAGAAGTTACTAAAAAAGTGTCCAGGAGTTAATTGCTCAGTACTAGCACCTCATATGCGCTAAAGAAATGATGCTGTCATTAGTAATGTTGATAATGATACCTCCTCCTGATGATTAGATAGCACTAAATCGAAGAAGGAATGAAAATGGTATTTATTATGCTATATTATTCATAGTATTAGTTTCTCTAGTCCGTATGTACAATGTACATAATATACAGAGATGGTATATTGCTCTTAAAAATTCCAAATCGAGATTTCACCGAAAATATGTCTTGAGACTCCCTGAATAAAGTGTGGTATTTAACTGACGTTTGTATCATGGACGCACTGACAACTTACCGAATCTTTTTTCTTTTAGTTTTTTATTCAGTAACCCGAAAACATGAATTTCTAGTGACATTTTGGTATCGAATTTTTGGGTGGAATGCAATTCCTTTCTGCTTATGTACTAAGTAAAAATACCACTCTCGCCAGTACTCCACTGGTAGGTTTTAACAGTGTTACTGGTCCCGTTGATTTCTGCAACTCTTTCAACGCACCAAGAAATATCTTCATAGGTCAACTTGGGCTACCTGGTACTCATTTCAGCCTCTTCATATAAAAGACGTGATTGATTTGATTGCAAATCAGCACATTTTAAACAATAACATTCAAAATAAGAACTAAAGCTTTCCTGGCGACGTGTTAATTCAAAATCTTCTCGGGCTTCTAGCCAGGTAAAAACTTGTTCACCCTGAAGACGAGGAAGATGCACTTCTTCGAAACGTTGGTGTCAAGCCAAGTTTTTACCTGGCTAGAAGCCCGAGAAGATTTTGAATTAATAACATTCAATTTTAAAACAGAGATAGTGTATTGTTTATTGTACGTCATTACTAATTACCCTATCAACGTGCAGACACATTTGTTTTGCGTACTTTAAGCTTTCTCTTTTGTAAACACTTAAACTATAAACCATCTCTGCCAAGGCATTGTAAATGCATAGGTTTTATGCTGTCGGTAATTTATTGCTCAATAGAGTGTATTCCGTGAGTCATATTTCTTTCTTGCCAATAAAGGAAATAGAGAAATCGAATGGAATGCAACAAAAAGGGAGACTAAATTTAAATTGGCTTCTATTGCATGCAGAGCCATTTGAATTCATGGGTTTCGCTGCGACCGAAATCAGTGGAACGAGCGTGCATTGCATATTAGTAATTAATAAAGTTACGTTTCATGGAGTGAGCGTTTGCATTTTAGGGAAGTTTAGAAATGACACAGTTTCGCTGGAAGGGTGCTTCGGATAGTGAAATAGTCAATACGGTTTTCAAAGTTTATTATATGATGGCGTCATTACATTACTTATGTCTATCTGTTAGCGGCTAACTAAAAGTAAATAA
Organism: Hymenopus coronatus; assembly: GCA_030762935.1. Taxonomy (NCBI): domain Eukaryota; kingdom Metazoa; phylum Arthropoda; class Insecta; order Mantodea; family Hymenopodidae; genus Hymenopus; species Hymenopus coronatus. The sequence continues at coordinate 99,357,705 of CM060882.1, read as the reverse complement.
ATAATCTAATTAATTAATTAAATAATTAATTAAAAAACTGAAATACTCCATGTCGATACCTGCTTTCCTACATCGGACGTGCATTGCTAATTTTTGTACTTTATTCAAGAGTTTCCAAATGAAATTTAATTTACATTATTATTTTACAAATTTCACTTATATCCAAAATAAAAAATAACAAAGACAATAAAAAGAAATATTTCTTTCCTCACGCTAAATCTGCTCATGTTATCTACTTCCTAGTTACTAGAAACTAATACTGATAAAAATTGTGTGTTGATTCACATAACCTTCACTAGCTGTTCAACATTCAAGCTATTCTTACAAGAGATTGTTCTTTTATCTATTTCATACTATTCGTGATAAACATTAGCAGAACTAGTTCTTATTACTTGCTTCATTGTAAAAAAATGTAAATGGAGTGATATTTATGGACGCTCTATAAATGCTGCGGTTCTCAGCGGCCCATTCTATACTGGGCGTGAAAGACCGATTAATTTTGCTCAGGCTTGAGATTCTTTTACGTGCTGTAAACCTATGACACGAGACCAGCGGCTTTACTTCCCTTCCGACGGAAGCCATGGTAAGAATGTTTACGCCCGAAAAAATCCATCGTCCTCCGCCGGGTTAAGTAGAAGGGACATCGAGGAATATATCATGCTAAAGTGATAGTTAAATCTTTTAAAAACTGGTTGCTATGTGAAACAATTGAGGTTCGGTTCGATTTGCAAGGTCCCGTTTGAGGAAAGTTAAGTAGTTCAAAAGTGAAACCAGTAGCAAAGAATATTTAAAAAACGGTCAACTTTAGAAGAAAAACACACATTATATAAATTGTGTTTTTAATGAAATTTACACGTTTTGTGCAACAAGTTTTGTCTATCTCTTTCGGTCATCCAGAATCTATTTCTAGAAAATTCAAAATATACATTTTATTTGTGATGTAAATATCCTGAATAATCGATATCGTTAGAGCCATTTTGAAGAAAAACTAAATGTTTAAGCATTTTTCCATGTAAAGAGAATCTTCGTATCGCATCTTTTTAAGATTTTTGTCGTAGTCGGCTTACCCTTCCCATATGAGGAGTGACACCCCCTAGGACTTACAAGCAGATGCCTAGGGGTGAGAAACTTATTGGGGAACCAACGGCATGAAACCATACAATGGAGAATCTGGAACGAGTGGTCGGCCCGTAGCCAGGCATGAGCGTGAGGAAGTGAATGATATGATAGGAAAAGTATGATGGAGAAATTGGTGGTTTGAGTGGCGGGGGAAAACGGAGGATAATGAGAAAACTTGTCCAGATGCCGCTTCTCCCACCATAAATTCTACATAGCAGGGATCTAACCCGGGCCGCCTATGTGGGAGGCGGACGGTCTAACCATTCGGCCACGGAGCCGCCATCCTTGGAAGATGCTAAACATGAAAATTAAGTTTGGTTTTAAACGGTATTTTCGTTTTTGAGCTATGCTACCCACAGACAAACTCAGACTCAGTGGACCTCAAAACATATATTTCCGGTGAAATCTCGACATCGAATTTTGGGTGGCACACAATACTTTTTCTATCTACAATGTACATTGTATGAACATACATGACAGTAAAAACTAGCAACCAGCTACTAATGTCTAAACTAAACTATTCAAATTTTACGTTCAAAAGTTCTACCGGCATCCGCCAATAAATACATCAGTAACCACCATAAATATTGTGACAGTGCCGTTTTCTGTGTTATTTCTCCATTCGCCTTGGTATGTTAATAAATTGAAACCTTGGAAATCGTAAACAACACAGGAAGAGCGGCGCGACCGTAACAGGAACCTTCGGAACGCGGAACGTCTTGATTCTTCTCGAGCTTCGAAATACCTCTGGAAGCTTCGGTTTCCACAAAGTTCTGTGACGTCATTTTCTAAGTATAAAGGAGGAAGTTTTGCAAGCCAGTGTTGTGAATTGTACTGAGTGATTGGAATGTTAGAGCACAGTGGTGCGCAATCCATGGATGGCGTATAGCCGTAAACTATCTATGCGTCGAAATATCGAGTAAATTGTTTGCAGCAGTGAATAAAATTCAACTTTTGAGTGAATAATACAATATTAATTAAGTTTCTTGCGCTGTATGTCAAGAGTTTATTATTATCAATTCTACTTTTATTTTTCATAAAATCTTATTATTTATGTTTAATTAAATTATTGTTTTAGTTAACCTAGTTTAATAAATTTGTCTATTTAACCCTTTAATAAATCTTTAATTCATTCTTTTATGTTCATCTTACTTTACTAGTGTTTTTTTTTATTATATTTTCTTCATTTTAACCTTCTATTTTAAAATCATTTTTATTATATCATTACTAATTATTTTTAATGTGTTTTTCTGTGTATATTAACTAAGCTAGATACTTTTAACCATACTTCACCTACGCTATGTAGTATTATTAAAGCTTTTTAATCTCTTTATTTCCTATGCCAGGTTCTATTATATTCATTTAGTTAAAAGTGCATCAATATTAATGCAGCAGCTACCTTAAGCATTTGTCCGAACCAGTAGCAGTTGGTAAAATCAACTGTTTGATTAAGAAAATGTCCATGTTTTTCCTGAACTCCATGCGAAAGTACATTATCAGGTATGGTGAATGATGAAACGGACATTATGGTGGAATGCACCACTTAGAAACGTTAGGGACCTTGCTGCACTGTATCTGTGACCGCCCTTAGTACTACCAGCCTCATTCTTTTCTGCCAGATGTTAAGAAGGGCAGCAAGTCGCGATTTTCAAATTCTCCACCGCCATTGCCTACATGCTAGGAAAGATTGGACTAAATAAATTATTACAATAAAGTATAAAAATACAATCTTAAAATATGTGTTCCCGTCACATGACCATCTCTACCTATTCTACAACAAACGATTCTTATAAAAGCCTATTCTTTTATACACTAATTGAGATAAATATTAGAAAAAACGGTCTTATTACTTGATTCGTTATAAGCGTGAGGGAAATAAGGAAATACACTAGGCTAAAATTCTAGTTAAATTCTTTAAAATCTGGCCACTAAGTGATAAAATTGTAAGTCGTTTATCTTTGCAAGGCCAGAAGTAAAACAAAATATATATGAAACGAATAACAGTTTTCTATTTGATGAAAACTTAAGTAATGCAAAACTGAAACCAATACAAAGAATATATCGGAAACGTTTATCTCTAAAAAAGGTATCCTACATAAATTATGTGTTTTTGTATAAGAAGTTTTTGTCTGTCTCTTACAGTTTATCAATTATGCAAAAGTCATACAGAATGAAGAGAATTTCAGAGGATATTTCAAAGAAATTTAGGTTAGTCAATTTTTTTTAATATATGGTATCTTAACCGAATCGTTTGAGCTATTTTTCAGAAAATCGAAAATTTAGAAAAACATTTAATGTAAACTGTATTTTGGGGTAGGTAATTTTCCTGGAGATATATGTGTCGCATGCTTGGAAGATACTAAACATAAACACAAAGTTTGGTATTTAATTGACTTTTCGCTTTTCAGTTACCTGTTTCAAAAGTTGTGCTGTACTTGCAGTACATATCTCCCCATAATAGTTTCCTCCATGCAAGCTCGTAGGGCGGGAGTTGGAAATGTAGAGTCAGACTGAAAAATTCAATGGGAGTTTTGAACTGCGAATCTTCCGCTGTTGACAATTTATCTCAAAATAGTTTGAAATCGTCTTGTCGTTTATCGGGAAACATGAGAGTTTTATGGGGAATTTCATTCCGTACCGGTATGTTACAATTGTTGCTTAGTGTTAGAACAAGAGGAACATGACTACGAAATCCGTGATTAAATTTATAACTATGGCATTGAACTTTTTAGTGTTACTCTACCTTTTCAACTTCTATTTCCTGCTAGGCTTTGATCTCGTCCCATTTTAATTAGTTTTTATTTTATTTTTTTTGCCGATATATTAATTTCAATGTTTCTTTCTTACTTTTACAAATCTTATATCCATTATATAAATATCTATATTATACTTTGATTGTTTATTCTGTCCAGTCTTTTTTCTCTACTTTTGATCTTATTATGGGTCTTTATTACACTGATATTACAGATCAGGCTAATACTCAGATGGAAGTTCTTTAGCGAAAATAGATCGAAAATAAAAATAACCAAACCTCGGCCCAAGTTTATCAAGAAATAAATAAATCACAAATTAGAATGATTCATTTCTATATATTGGTGTTTATAAACCTTAAACGTGAGAACTTACAAAAACATGACCTTCTCTAGCTGTTCCACGAAGAAACTTCTTGCAACGGATTATTCTTCTTTCTAAATCATGCTAATCGAGCTGTATTAGCATAATGCATTTATTACTTACTCCTTTTATATATAACGGAACTAAATGAATGCACAAGGCTAAAGCTATAGCCAAATGTTTTAAAAATTTCGTTATGCGATTGTTATTGCTACTTGTTTCTTTCTTCACCAGGAGTAGAAGAAAAGAAAAACGGACACTTCTTGCCTGAAAAAAAAGTGTAAGTATTTTGGAACCAATAGCAAGGAAAAACTTGTAAACGGTCAGCAAAAATGCATATGAAATAAATCGTGTGTTTTATCTTTATCTATATTTTTGTATAGTAAGTTTTTGTCTAACTCTTACAGTTTATTAGTTATTCAAAATTCAGAAAAAATTGTCCAAAACGAACAGGTCTTCAGAAGCTATTACCAGAAACTGCAATATATAAATTTTATTTTTAATCTAAATATCTATAATATACAGTAATTCAATCAAAATCATTAGAGCAAGTTTAGAGAAAAACAACATTTTCAAAAAATGTTCCTTGTAAAGGGAAGTTTGGGGTGGGGCATTCTTTGAAACTCTTCGTTTTGTGTTCTAGAAGATAATAAACTTAAATGCCGAGCTTGGAGTTTAAGGTCTTTAAGTTTTTGAGTTATGCTGTCCACATATACACACACACGGATCATTTTTGTGCTTTTTATGGACTCGGAGTGTCTCAAAACATATATTTCCGGTAAAATCTTGGTTTTCGTGGAGTGCAATAGGTGCCTTTTCTATACACTATGCACATAGTACGAGTAGAGAAAATAATGAGCAATTTTTATCCCTTTTTTTTTTTTTTTTTTTTTTTTTTTTAGGCATCCGTCACTGTTGGTTGCAAGTTATCTTTAGTGCACTCTTGCGCGCAGATATTTGTAGCCTCAGTGCAGGCAAACACCAGACCACATACAGTGACATATGCTAGGTGGCTGATTGTTGAGCTAAAGACAGACTTAGTCAGCTGTTACTACTTGATACTTCACAATCTTTTCTCGACTATTTTTTTCTTCCATAGCTGGGAGTTGAACTACAGATCTACAACTTATGTATCGCTGCTCCGACCAACTTGCTACCATAGCAGAACGGCATTAAGTTTCTCAAATGATTCACATTTTCCCTAGCTAAATTTGGAAAGGTAGTGTCAAGCTGAGGGGGCGCCGTGGGTGAGTGGTTAGACCGCTAACCTCCCATCTAGGCGACCCAGGTTCGATCCCAAGAGTGCCGGTCTCCATGGCCACGCCCGCTTTGGTGCTTCGTGGGCAGGGGATCGTGGGTTCGAGACCCGCCTTGGGCATGGATGTTATATGTTTGTGCAATGTGTATATGTTTGTAAAAGAAACAGTAAAACCAGTAAACCAGTAATCAGTAAAACCTACGGGGGGAAATGTAAATATGGATACAGTACCGGAGTCCTGATCAGACTCCGTTACTGTTTTTATAAAAAAAAAAAAAAAAAAAAAAAAGAGAGTCTCCGCATGTGGGATTCGTGGTGGACGAAGTGGCGTCTGGGCGGGTTTTTTTTTCCGGGTCCTCCAATTTTCCCCGACACTCATTCCGCCAACTGCTCCATCATCTTTCCAATCAACAATTTCGCTTGCATTTCATATCATCCACTTCCTCCTGTTCATGCCTGGCTACGGACCGACCCCTCGTTACAGCTTCTCCATTCTGTGGTTTCGTGCCGTTGGCTCTCCAACAGGCTTTTGACCCCTAGGCATTGGCTTGTAAGTCCTAGGGGGGGGGGGGGTGTCAGTCTTACAATTACGGACAGGGTAAGCCGATTACGAAACGAAGTATCATGCTGAAAAATCCAATGCCATAGACAGAATGTTAACCACTTAGACCTACCGTATCGCCGAGGAAGCAACATGCAACATAGTAAACCAGTTGTTACTCCTTTATAAGCATTTTATCAAACTACATGCCACCATCATTGGATTATAGTTGACGTTAAAATTAATATAGTATAAGATTAATGAAGCCTACTATTGAGAAGCGTTCATCAATCAAATCACATCAAATTCCTCAACTGACTCGAATTTATTCCTAGATAGAGCTGGGAAAGAAGAACCGAATCGAAAAATTCAATAACATACCCGGAATTTGAATCACGGATATTCGACTTGTTGGTAAACAGTGAGCAATGATAGTTCAAATCATAACTATGAGTTTTTCAGTTGTTTTTCCTTTCTAACTTGAGCTCACCGACAGAATATGTGAAAAAATCTAAGGTGTTCCAAGCACATGACTTTCTCTATTTCTCTGCAACAAACTATTGTTAAAAATCTTATTCTTTTATTTACTTCATGCTAATTGAGAAAATTTATCAGAAATGGTCTTATTACCTGCCTCCTTGTAAGTAGAACAAAAATAAGGGAGTAACATAAGTTAAAGTGATAGTTAAATGTTTTAAAAGCTGGTTGTCATGTGATTGAAGTTCCTTGGTTTGTATGGCCAGGAGTTGCCTAATTCTCGTATGAGAAAAGTTAAAGTATTTTAAAACTGAAACCAATAAGAATAAGTATCTCAAAATCAACTAACTCCACGAAAAAATACATATAGCATAAATTGTGTGTTTTAACCAGCTCTACATTTTCTTGTGAAGAAAGACTTTGTCTATCTCTTACGGTTTACCAGTTATGGAAAATTCCGCAAAATTCGTCCAGAATAAAGATATGTTCATTGGCTATTCCCAGAGAATTTAAGAGATACATTTTATTTTTCATGTAAATACATTTATTACGATATTTGAATTAAAATCATGAGAGCCATTTTGAGAAAAGCTAAAATATTTCAAAAAATTTTTCCACGTAAAGGGTAGTTTATGGTGGAGGTATTTTTTTCTTCCTTCAAATTCTTCGTGTAGCATCCTTGGAAGATACCAAACCGCATTTCCAAGTTTGATATTTAAAGGTATTTTAGTTTTTGGGCTATGCTGTACACAGCCTCTCTCTTTCTCTCTCTCGCTCTCACTCTTTCACACACACACACACACACACTCACATGGATATTTTTTTTTAAAAATGCTCTTTTCGAATTCAGCCCATGTTTTTGGTGAAATCTCAATATCAAAATTTTAGGTGCAATTCAATACTTTTTTTACACTATGTATATAGTACGTGTAGAGAAAGTAAAACATATAGTTAATGGTTATTACTTAATTTTAATCATTCCTATGCAAGAATATACCAACTAAGTTTGAATGCAAGGTCATTGACCCCACACCACTTAGCCCAAGCAAACCGCGTATGAAGACGTGAACGGGTGGAAGCAAAACTGAAGACTCTACTGGCAGGTGTTCATTTCGAGGCGCACATAAGACCATCCATAAACATCAGGTAGTACGTTATATCAGGGGTAAGGGAAAAAATTTTAAATGAAGAGAAAAAAATAACTAGTACAACAAAGTGAATACGTATTAAGGAAATGTTTATCAAAGTATCTAAACATATATATTGGTAGAAAAAGGCTTGTCATAGTATCACTCAGATTATAAAGATATCAGTATTTAAAGAGTGTATTTTTGTCGAATTATGGGGATATAGATGTTAACTAATTATTATCAATATTTTATTGTAAATAGATAAATTAATATTTTGTTTAATATGCTTTTAAGATACGGAGCCATGTTTGCTAGGCAGCAAAAAAGTACATCTTTGGTGAAAGCATAAGAAATCAAGCTAGTAGAGATTGGAGTTTATGGGTCAACCATTGCATGGTTTGGCGTACAACAAAGTCATTGCAAGACCAGAGACATTCCTTAAACTTCTGTAATCAAGGTCTTTTCCAGTAATTACCATGTTATATGATGGCAGCCAATAAAGTACAAATGCAGGAGTGTGTGACGCTATGACGACAATGATAGCGCGAAAATATATCCAATAGCAAGCAGAACAGAACATTGACTAAGAGGTCAGGTCAGCTTTGTGTAGGTAAGAGGGTAGAACTTGGATCAGGGCACTCTCTGCAATATAACATGTGTATGCTAAGTTGCTCTTTTTACATCTACCTAACTAAAAAATCAAGTTATAAAAATTAAAATCTGTTCCAACGAATCAAAATTTTATGTTAATTTGAGCTCTGTAACAATATTTATATTCTGTGAATTTGTGCTTGTAAAACCAGTGTTAATATTTTACCATCAGCTATTCAACTCAGAGAAGTTACTGAAGTGCATGAAAAGAAAAAGCAGACAGTGGTGTTTTTGTTTACATTTATTCATATCATCCTTGATTAGTCAAATTTGCTCCACATGACCACAGCTGTCCAGGCAAGAACCAGCGAACCACAGTCAGCAGCAGCGAGAGGGCAGCAGCTTCTTCATAACGTACATGGAAACAATCGCTCAGCCGTATACACTTACTAGCAAAAAAAAATATTGTCACAAAGATGTGCTTTATCGGAATAGCCAGCAAACTCAGAGCTATCAAAAGCAACCACTACAGGATTTAGCCTTTTTCCAGAGAGGTCATTTTTCTCCAGACGTAAATTATGTATAGCTTCTTTGAACTCTGTATTACTATACGGGAATAATATACCACATTTTAACCTTTTTATATTTTAGATCTATCAAGAGAAATGTACTTACATTATTAGCATAGATTAACATCTTTATTTATAAAGTTGTATATGCACTATTGAGCGCACTTTTATTTGTCCTTGCCTAGCTTTTTCCCCAACATTCTTTCTCTATGAAACTTTCTCTGGTACTGCACACAAAGTATCTGCAATGAAGATATATGAAAGAACTCGTACCAGGTACACAATATAAGAGGATGTTTTTATAGATAAACGTTTTATTTATTTATTTAATTATTTATTCTCCAAAAGCTTTAGCCCTAGTTTACAAAAGCACAATAAGTTTCTTCATTTGTTTAGCCCCCTTTAACTTCTGTGATATATCAGAGGCTTTGACTTCTGAAACAACTCATCCGATCATAGTAGGATATTGTCATCACGTTTGTTATTTTAAAACATTATAATACTCTCACATTCACACTTCCAGACTCTTTGGGAGATAAGGAATAATTCTGGTTAAAGAAAAATTCCCCACCCCTGCTGGTAATCGAAACCGAGGCCTCCGGGTGAGTCAGCTTGCTGACAACTCGATTAAGGCTTTAGTTTATATTATTATAACAAATATTCAGATTAATATATAAATTATTTAAAAAGCAAATATATAAACAATAATTACATCAGTATTTTAAAAATATTATTAATAAATTGATTAATTTTATGAAAGCAGCCATTTTTTTAATGTCTTAAGTTATTGAAAGACATTTAGCAGAAATTAAGATGTTCTAAAATTCAAAATTAAATATCTTTATACCATAGGCTACGCAATCAAAAGGTAAATGTTTTCATTTAGACAGGAACAATATGCTCAATCTGAATTGTCTTAAAAGGTTCGAAGTATGATTGGAATTTTTCAGTCCAGTCATAAACTGAGTTAGTTGGAGAAAAAGTTCATAATGTTAAAGTCTATCTTCAATTGTTGAAAAAAAAACATTGGTTTTGTAAACTTTTCATTGTATTGGTCCCCAATATATTCCATCTGCTCTTTTAATTATTCATTACGTTAAGATGCGAGAACATATGTTAAAGTACATGTGTAGCTCTACTTGTAAAGAATGTACATTTGCGACGCTGTGATCAAATTAATTCGTCCTGTATTGTAACGTTCGTGAAATATAGCAGTCACATTGGGTTGAAGCTTTCTATTATTCAAAAGCCTCGGTCCGAACAGAAATCCAATCCACAGCTGGGATTGTGTCCAGTTTGGCGGTTTTTTAACCCCGCATTGTTCTCCGCCAACGTAATAAAACATTTTCAATCACCACAAAGCCCTCCAGCATCTTTGCTCTGCTGCGTGAAAATAAAAGGCCAGGCCAGCATTATGTTTGCAGAAGGTGTACAAATATCCTGTATGTACATTTGTATGTGGTCTGTGGTTTTCATTTTTACCGCTAACACATTGTCTAGACAAATCAACAACACGTTGCGCATTTTCCGTCTAACGTTGCAAACAAACCAAACGGCTATTGAGGGTAATATGTTGAAGTGGTAAAAAAAAAACTTACTAAAGCTTTGAGTTAATTTCTTAGAATCAACATTGTTAAGCAAATATACATGAGTAATAGCTTGGGGGTCTGTTGGACGAGCTATTTATCTTCTGTTTCCATTTCCAAACTAAATTAAATACGTAATCTTTGAGTGTGGTAGTATATCGCCCCTCTGTAGTCCGTGTTAGTTCCCAGGGGGATTTGTGGTGGACGAAGCTGCGTCTAGGAGTATTTTTTCCAGATTCTTTGGTTTCCCTCGCCATTCATTCCGCTAATTGCTCTATAATCTTCGCTGTCCTCCATTTCACCGTCATTTAATATCATCCTCTACCTCACTTGCACACCAGACTTTGGGTCAGTCATCCTGTTTCTCTCCGATCTGATTCTACTCCTCAATAAGCATCTTGTTAGCTAGCTTGTTAGTTCTGGGTGGTGTAACTCCTAAATATCAGGCGGGTAAACAGAGAAAACAAGAAAGAAAGGAAGGAATCTGTGAGTGAGTTTCTAGAAAAAGTTTATTACTTTCTCTATCAAATACAATGTACGTAGTAGACAGAGAAGGTATTTGTGTTCCCCTAAAAATTTTATACCGAGATTTCACATGTTTTGGCATCCCCTGAATCCAAAGAAAGCATTTTAAAACAAAAACCGCATGATATGTGTGTGTATGTGTGTGAACAGCATAACTCAAAAAACGAAAAGTCAGTTAAATACCAAACTTAATATTTAAGGACCATGCGAAGTGGAGATACTTAAGGAAATTCTCCCACTTCAATTACTAATGAATGGAAGTTCTTTTGAAAAAAAAAAAATTATACTCTCAAAAATGGTTCTAATGGTTTTGATTAATATACAGTATAAAATATATATTTATATTAAAAATATAATGTTTATAATGAATTTTATGGTAATAGCTTCTGAAGTCTCTTCATTCGAAATTACTTTTGCATAACTGAAAGAACAAGTAAAGGACAAGTAAACAAACGGTAAGTGGTGGATAAAAGGCTATTGCACAAGACATGTAGATCTTGTCAAGTCACACAATTTATATCAAATAAATTTTCGCATCATTTCTGGTTATTGCTTTAAATTTTACAGTATTTACACTTTTCTCAAACCAAAGTCGTGAAGCCTGTATTCGTATGCTTTCTATTCGGCGAACAAAGATACCGAATTTTAATATTGTCATGGTCAAAGTGGCCGGCTCGTAAAGATTTCCCTATTCCGTTTCCCAATATGCAATAAACCATTTTTGTTAATGTCTATCTTGATTAGCATTAAGTAAATAGAGGGAATAGAAACTTTTTAACAATAAATTGTTACAGAGTTGCAGAGAAAGTCATGTGAATGGAACACATAACATTTTTTCTTTAAAAATGAATCCCAGTACGTCCTGATAGAAACATTAATAGTTTTACTTGTTTTCTTTTTCGTTATCAGATTATTAAAATGGTGCAAGTATGAGTTATTCGTGGCCATTTCAGAAAAGACTAAAATGTGTAAATTATGCAGGTTTTGCAATGTTCAAACTCATACACCTATTTCCAATAGCATTATAACACGTGTCGTATAAAACGTTTTGAAATTATTGAATTAAATTGTAATTGTTATTTTACACAAGTTGTGAGCTTTTGTTATAAAACGCTTTCATATTAGAATTAGTCTTCATTGTCAGTTTACTAAAGAAAGGACACCGTTTCAAGAGCAGTGACCATTCTGCTCAGTGCAATGGCTGATTTTATGCAATTCTATAAATTGATATTATTTCATAGAAAGAAGATGAAGGGTGGGAAGTAAATGGGTGAGAAAGAAAATGCACAAAGTATTGGAAAGATTGAATCAGAAGGAAAGTTTCAATGCCATAACTGGGATTTGAACCAGTTTTCAAATTCTGTACCTGCAGCCACTTTGTGTTAGTGGGGTAGTAATTGTAGAAAGTATTGTTGAGGGAAAGAATTGTTTATATTCATAACAATAGGAATGCTTATTATCCAGCATAGACATTCTAAGCATTTTCACCAGACGAAGGAAGTAAGTTTGAACGCCGCTGAATATAGGCAGGGACGTCGTAAGTAACAAAACACGCGCAACCCTTGTAGACTGGAGTTAGAGACGTACTCGGCCCACTTTTTATACCTGTAGGGTATTTTAGAATTTGCTTTTACCTGCCTTTAGAGTTCTTGAAGTTTACAGCCTGAATTCCTGCTGGATTTTACCTGCCTGTAGAGTGTTTTGGGGTTTACAGCCTGAATTCCTGCTGGATTTTTTCTGCCTGTAGAGTGTTTTGGGGTTTACAGCCTGAATCCCTGCTGGATTTTATCTGCCCGTAGAGTGTTTTGGGGTTTACAGCCTGAATCCCTGCTGGATTTTATCTGCCCGTAGAGTGTTTTGGGGTTTACAGCCTGAATCCCTGCTGGATTTTATCTGCCTGTAGAGTGTTTTGGGGTTTACAGCCTGAATCCCTGCTGGATTTTATCTGCCCGTAGAGTGTTTTGGGGTTTACAGCCTGAATCCCTGCTGGATTTTATCTGCCCGTAGAGTGTTTTGGGGTTTACAGCCCGAATCCCTGCTGGATTTTATCTGCCTGTAGAGTGTTTTGGGGTTTACAGCCTGAATCCCTGCTGGATTTTTTCTGGCTGTAGAGTGTTTTGGGGTTTACAGCCTGAATCCCTGCTGGATTTTTTCTGGCTGTAGAGTGTTTTGGGGTTTACAGCCTGAATCCCTGCTGGATTTTATCTGCCTGTAGAGTGTTTTGGGGTTTACAGCCTGAATCCCTGCTGGATTTTTTCTGGCTGTAGAGTGTTTTGGGGTTTACAGCCTGAATCCCTGCTGGATTTTTTCTGGCTGTAGAGTGTTTTGGGGTTTACAGCCTGAATCCCTGCTGGATTTTTTCTGGCTGTAGAGTGTTTTGGGGTTTACAGCCTGAATCCCTGCTGGATTTTTTCTGGCTGTAGAGTGTTTTGGGGTTTACAGCCTGAATCCCTGCTGGATTTTTTCTGGCTGTAGAGTGTTTTGGGGTTTACAGCCTGAATCCCTGCTGGATTTTTTCTGGCTGTAGAGTGTTTTGGGGTTTACAGCCCGAATCCCTGCTGGATTTTATCTGCCTGCAAAGTCTTGTGGAGTTTATAGATTACAATAAGGCGTGTTTTTACCTGCATGTACAATGTTTATGAATAAAGTAATGTAGACATACATCGAATTTTAACGAAATCTTCATTTTATGCGCAGTAAGTCTTTGTCTATTTAATATAGTTCACCGGTTCTTCAAAGTTCAGCAAAATTCATGCAGAATAAACAGATCTTCAGAAGTTATTCCCAGCATATTGAAGATATACAGTTAATTTTCATGTAAACATCTTTAAGTACGGTATTTTAACCAAAATCTTTGGAGCCATTTTTGAGAAAATCAAATTTTTTGAAACTTTTCCCATGTAAAGGGTGGTTAGGGGTGAGGGAATTTTCTTGAATTCAATTCAATCTTTGTGTCTCTTAGCCGGAAGATAGTGAACTTAAATGTCAAGGTTGGTAATTGACGGGCTTTAATTCACATCACTTTCTCTACATTTGTGTAACAAGTTAATAAGCTTATTTTTCTATCTACATCATTCTATTCGAGATAAACATTAGCAGAAATGGTCTTATTACTTAGTTACTTATAAGTAGGAGGGAAATAAGGAAAAACACTAGGCTAAAGCAATAGTCAAATATTTTAAAAACTGGAGGCTATATGTTTCAAACTAGAAATATTATTCAAATCTTTTAAAAACTGGTTACTAAGTGTTTCAAATCCGTTTCATTACATTGCCAGATTTAACACATTCCCGTATAAGACAATTTTAAATAATTTTAAAACTGAACTCAATAACAAGGAATGCATCAAAAGTGCTCATCTTACGGTTTAGCAGTTATACAAAATTCAGCGAAATTCGTCCATTAGACAGAAAGCTTCAGTGGTTTTCTCAGGAAATTCAAGAAATACATTTTATATACCATGTTAATAAGTTTAATATACGATAGTTTAATACAAATTGTTAGAGCAATTTTTGAAAAAATAAAAACTATAGTAGTTTTGGGAGTTGGGAGATTTACCTCAAAATCTTCGTAACGCATCCTTGAACTTAAATTCCCAGTTTGGTATTTTGCTAACGATTCGTTCTTGAATCATCGTGTTCACAGACACGAAAATGGTTTTTTGATTTCAGGGGAGCCTAAAACGTACATTTCCGATGAAATGTCGGTATCGACTTTTGGATGGAATGCAATACCTTCTCTATACACTATGTACATAATAAGTGTAGAGAAAGTAAAAATGTGTGTGGAATACTACACTCCCCCTGCTTACCACCTTAGCAGAGAAAGCAAAAGGAAGTCAAATAAACCAAAATACAGCAATTGTTAACGGCACTATCATATGATAAACACACATAGTACCTATATTTGGCAACTTAATTAGAAAATAAATATGTGCGTAAGTACAAGATAGGAAAGCAGTTTTGTGTCTGTTCCAATAGTATATTCTTTCTACTTTTAGATATTTATTATCAATTATTAACAATTAAATGAAAGGCACATAAATGTACATCCAGGTGTGGAATTCATGATAAATCTGTTTTTTGAGTACTAGAATTATAAACAGTATATATTGTGTAACGCTGTTATATTTTTAACTCTTGCTGAACGCCGTGTATCATTTGCCTCGGGTAAACTCGTCTCTGGGGTACCACAGTGATTTTGAAATATGAACACTTCCATTGCCTTTTACCGCTGAATGTTTATTTATTTCCAGCAGTCCAGTGAAACAAAGCATTAAATTCGTTACGCCAAGCCCAGCTATTACAGAGTTACGGAAATAAACATTTTCCTATTGAGGTTTGTTATTTTCATGCATTCAATATGGCTTGCTGTGTATATGGTCTAAGAAAGTTTACACACTGTTTTACATCGCAGCTAAGTTAATACTTTCTGAATGTAGAATGCTCATTGAGGCGTCTTTTTACTTTCTCTACACGTACCATGTACTTAGTGTGTAGAGAAGGTATTACATTCCACCGAAAAATTCGATACCGATATTTCACCGGAAATACATGTTTTAGGTCCCCCTAAATCCCCAAAAAAAATTATTTTCAAAAAAAGATACGTGTGTATGTGTGCGTGTGTGTCTGTGGGCAGCATAGCTCAAAAAAAAGAAAAAGACCGTTGAATACCAAACAATCAACACGAAGATTTTCAAGAAAATCCACCCACCCCCAACTACCCTTTACATGAAACTTTTTTCGAAAATGTTTATTTTCTTAAAAATGGCTCTAACGATTTTGATTATAATGTCGTAAATTAAAGATATTTACCTGACAAATAAAATGCATATCTTGAATTTTCTGGGACTAGCTACTGAAGATTATTCTGGATTAATTTTACGGAATTTTGCATAACTGCTAAACCGTAAGACATGGACAAAAACTTACTACACAAAAACTGTGGAGCACATTAAAACACACAATTTATGTAATACACATTTTTACTTTCTCTAGCCCCATATAGGGATAGAGAAGTATTGTATTCCACCCAAAAATCCCATGTCAAGATTTCACTGGAAGTATATGTTTTGGGGTCCCCTGAGTCTGGAAATAGCATTTTTAAAAAAAGGTCCGTGTGTGTGTGTGTGTGTGTGTGTGTGTGTGTGTGTGTATGTGGACAGCATACCCCCAAAACGAAGCCGGTCCCCATAGTCACGCTCGCTAAGAAGTCTCGCTTTGGTGCTTCGTGGGCAGGGGATCGTGGGTTCGAGTCCCACCTTGGGCATGGGTGTTATATGTTTGTGCAATGTGTATATGTTTGTGTAAAGAAATAGTAAAACCAGTAATCATACAGTAAACTTAGGGGGGGGGATTGTAAACGGAGATACAGCGCCGGAGTCCTGATCAGACTCCAGTACTGTTTTAATAAAAAACGTTAAATACCAAATTTGGTATTTAGATTTAGTATATTCTTAGGATGTAAATTTTTGTCTTTCTCTTACGGTTTAGCAGTTACGCAAAATTCCGTAAAATTCATCCGGAATAAAGTAGTCCTCAGAAGCTATTCCCAAAAAATTCAAGATATACATTTAATTTGTCAGGTAAATATCTTTAATATACGATGTTTTAATCAAAATCGTTAGACCAATTTTTGAGAAAATCAACATTTTTTAAAAAGTTCCATGTAAAGGGTAGTAAGGGTGGGAGATTTTCATGAAAATCTTCGTGTCCCATCCTTGGAAGATACCAAAC
The DNA here is from genome assembly GCA_030762935.1 of Hymenopus coronatus. NCBI lineage: Eukaryota > Metazoa > Arthropoda > Insecta > Mantodea > Hymenopodidae > Hymenopus > Hymenopus coronatus. The sequence continues at coordinate 99,341,060 of CM060882.1, read as the reverse complement.
CTAAATACCAATTTTGGTTTTTGACGGATTTTTCGTTTTTGAGTCACACACACACACACATACACGGATATTTTTCTAAAAATGCATATTTTGGATTCAGGGAGTCTCAAAATATATATTTCCGGTAAACTCTCGGTATGGAATTTTTGGGTGCGTTACAATAACTTCTCTATACACTATGTATATAGTACGTGTAGAGAAAGTAAAAATAGTTGCCATGATTTCTGAAATGACTCTCGTAGTTTTCATGGGATCAAGATTTATAACTAATTTTATGTTGCTTCCGCGACCATCGTACTTTGCATTCTTCACTGTTTAAAAGTTAACAAAACCACTGTTCACGTATTGTAATAATGATGATAATAATAATAATAATGAGGCGTTGTGCACAACGTAGATAAGGGAATGTATCAGCGCTATGCTCTTAACTTCTTTACTTTTAACAGCGTTTTTATTTCGGACTTATCTTTAGCAAAATAAAAATATTTCCAATTCGTTTTTGCAGGACAAGATACGAAACAAACATTTCGCAGTTAATTATACCCTTTCTTATTTCTACATTCCATGGCAGAATTTGCTAGAAATCAATTGCTCACCGAAATTTCACTCTAGATGTCTTTTCTAGCATATTGTATGGGGTTATCCACTACAAACCTAACGCGATCCGAGGTCATCCCAGTGAAAAAACTAGTTGGCTGACATTCGAGCTGGAGGAAGACTTACACTGAAGCTTACACTGAATCTCCAACAGAGGGAGTTGGAGATGAGCAGGAACATGGAAGCTCTTCAATCACAATGCAATTATATCGGCCACATTTAACTTGAAGACTGGATAAACTTCATTAAAACAACATAATCTAAAACAATGTTTATATTATTACTTTCTCTATACGTACTACGTACATACTGGTAGAGAAGGTATTCTAATGCACGCAAAAGTTCGATTCTGAGATTTCACCGGAAATACGTATTTTGGGTCCCCCTGAATCCAAAAAAGGCATTTTTGGAAAAAGGTCCGTGTGTGTGTCTGTTTACATAGCTCAAAAACAAAGAGACCGTTAAATACCAAACTTGTTATTTAAATTTGGTATCTTCCAAGGATGCGACACGAAGATTTTCAAGTAAATCCCTCCCAACCCCATCTACCCTTTACATGGAATTTTTTTTGAAAATGTTGGTTTTTTCAAAATTGCTCTAACGGTTTTTATTAAAATCTCATAAATTTAAGATATTTACATGACAAATAAAATGTATATCTTCAATTTTCTGAGAATAGCCTCTGAAGATTACTTTAATCTGGATACATTTTACGGAATTTTGTGTAACTGATAAGCCGTAAGAGATGGACAAAAAATTGTCAAACACAAAAATTGTAGAGCAAATTAAAATACACAATTTATGTTGTATACATTTTTTGTGTGGTGTTGATCGGTTTTTAGATTTTCCTTTTTTTGTTTTTGTTTTTTGTTTTGTTTCAGCTTTTAAAAACTTGCATATTTCTCATACAGGAATTCGTAAACTTGTCCTTACAAACATCTCATAGTAACCAGTTTTTAACTATCAGTTTAACCTATTGTACTCCCTTATTTCGCTTCTACTTTCAAGAAAGCAGGTAATAAGACTATTTCTGCTAGCTTTTTCTCGATAATCTTGGAAGTAAATAGGAGCATAAGCTTTTTAACAATAATTTGTTGCAGAGATGCAGAGAAAGTCATGTGAATGAAACACATCAGATTTTGTTAAAATAATTTCATATAAGTCGTGGCTGACATATGACTTCATTGACAGAACAGGTTTTAGGTTTTATACAGTATAATTAAATGTACATTTCTTGTCAATTACACATCCTCCATTATGGTGAAAAAAAAACCTTCTGCGTAAATATGAACAACTGATTAATATTTCTCTCAATTCACGCCACATTCTTTATTCACCCGAGAAAAAAATTGGGTCCCAGTTGAGGCAGTATTTATATCGCTGCCGACATTTTGTAAATAATATTCCATTTTGTGTATTTGTTGTTCATATGTTTCCTTGTGGTATATCCAAGTTGATATCACTGCAATATAATTATTCCGTGAGGTTTCGTTAGATATAAGTGTTTTGATTTTTGTCTGCGATTGTGTTCGTTGTAAAGAAGTATCATGGTAACATGTTGATTTTCCTGAGTCCGAGAAAATCATTTTTGAAAAAGGTCCGTGAAGTATGCGTGTAAGCTTGTGCACAGCTTACCTCAAAAACTAAAAGAGCAAAATAAACCTAACTTGGAATTTAAGGGCTCCAACTGGTGTAATATGACCAAAATTGTTAGAAATGTTGATTTTTGAATTTCACCACATTAATATAGCGTGGTTCTTGTAGATTAATACACTGAAATTATTTTCAGCCGCTTACAATTTAAGTACTTGTTGCGTGACATTTTAAATGGAAGTTTTAGTGGTAACAAATGACACTTCAAATATTAAAAGACATGTTTCTTTATGTAAATTTTAAAAATGTCCCTTGCGGTGCACATTTCAACCAATGAGATTAATGTTTATACCAAAGAACCTTAATATTATAATATACATACATCATCGAATTAATTTTCTAAGTTAAATTAATTATGTATTTTATTAACAAAATTAATTAATCCACAAAACTAATGAAAAAAACTATGGACAAATAATTAATCATACATTTTCTTTAATAATATTTACTTCAATTGAACTCGTGGGATAGTTTTTAGTCATATTCCTGGAATGTAAATATGAAGTTTTGTTACAAAATCTTGAGAACTGAAGAGCAAGGAGTTCCTTTCTCAAAAACTATTTGATGTATTTGTCTCATATTTTTAGATTAGTAACAGATAACAATAGAGGTATGCGGTTTCAAGAAAAACTCCACCCCAAACTACCGTTTACATAGAAAATGTTTTTAAACTTTTGTTTTTCTCAAAAATGGCTTTAACATATTGATTAAAATATTGTATATTAAAGATACTTACATCGCAAACAAAATGCATATCCTGTGTTTTGGGGGAATAGCTTTCGAAGACCTATTCATCGTGGATGAATTTTTCTAAAATGTTCATAACTGGTGAACGTAAGAAATAGTCAAAACTCGCAGCACAAAAAAATTTAGATCTCGTTATAACACGATTTCTGTCGTATATATTTTTGTTGTAGAGTTGACCGTTTCCGAGATATTCCGTGATATTGTTTTCAATTTTAAGCTAGTTAAAGTTTTCTCAAACTATAGGTCATCTTTCGTCGAAGTGGAAATTCTCTACGACTCCTTCTTGCAGAAGAGTGTTTCACATAGTGTCATATAGAAAATACATTGTTCTAAAGTATACTGAGCCGTTAGTACTGGACAAATTGTCACTAAGAGACAACTCAATGTCACTCTGAACAGGCACACAGACCTCTTTCCCTCACCACAGATCCAACTCGACTGGCACGGCAGTAGTAGAGTGCTATTCTCTGGCGGCAGACGCGTCACTCGTCACCCAGTCCAAGGCCGCCGCGAAACGGTCCGGTCGCTCAGGAAACGCACAATATTTCCAGTTCCTTATGAATATCTTCACTTTGTTTTCTGTCCATTAATTTATATCCTGTCACAAATAGTAAATATTTCATTACTGTAGTTTCTATTTCTTTGAGTGTTTGTTTACTCGGAGTCCATACTTCTGAGCCATTCAATAATGCAGGGACAGCTAATAATTTATAACATTTTAGATGTGTTTCTTTTCTTACTTTCTTTCTCAATGTTCTTTTCAAGTGCCACACATATAATGAAAATTTTGTAATTTATTAATTGTCTTTTTCTCTATTACACCGGAAAGAAAATCCTAGATGATTAAAATTGAAAGATCAATAAACAAGAAATTCTTAACCTTCATCTTCTTTCCTATGTCTTTATTGTATTTCACACAGGATTATAACTGTCTTATATATTGTCTAGAGCACGTTTACGTATTTATATTATGCTTTATCCAAAGTTGAATGTTTTCTTTCTCTCTACTAAGAAAGGAGAAAGCTGAATTACTGCTTGACTTCTAAAATGGAACGACTTTGGACGTGGTGTGTTACAGTTGGAGCTCCGCCCAATCTGGAACAGGAAACTTTCTTTCATCACTCACAAAATTGCTTCTATTTATCAACCTGTCCTTAAGTTCTCCTGTTCCGACTCACCGAATTACACCAGTAGCTCAGATATGTCATTAATTACTACATTCGTCTAAAAGCACGTAATCAGATCACATGCACGAGTAGAATAATTTGTAAGTACTTAAATTAAGACAGGTTTCTCACATAATTAGTGAGATTTGGGCTTTAGTAGCATGAAATTATCGTCAGTTTTTCTTTTGTTTCTTTCTCAATCCTCCTCAGATGAATTATCTTGCTAGGTTGGCTTTATTGCGGAAGACCAGACTCAAAGGCTACCTTTAAACACATCTAACCGTATTCAAGGTAGTTCTACCCAATCCATGCTCCGGGTTTTAGACTAGAAGTTAAAAGGTTCATAATCTTTGATTTGTGGGAAGTGTGGTGAAATAATAAGAATTCGATCCAAATGCACAGAGCGATTCGGACATTCCGCACTGTCGTAGATACTTTGCGTACAATTTTTTTTGGGACAGTCGGCTCCCTAGCCTTTATTCGGTACATTTCGCGCAATTTCGGAAGCAGAGGAGAGCGACAACATTAACACATGATATACTACAGTGGCTTAATGCTATAATCAAATGGTCTACGATTTGTTTCTGCAGGACAAGAAACAAATTATACATTACATAAAGGTAAATATAAAAACAAAAATCAAATTCCCATCTGAAAATTAAAAAAATATATATAAGAAAATAAAAGATAATAAAATAAGTGCTACTCTTACTTCATAAGCTATTGTTTGTGCGATAGCATTTTGTCCGTAGATTTCAGAGTTCATGCAATGTACGTGCTCTGTATTTCGTATTTGAGCTAGTTAACAGCAGCAGTAGGCTAGATAACATATTCACCGTAATGGTTGAGAGCTTCAAAGAAAGAAACTTTCCTTGTCAAACTGTGGAAACACAGGCGTTCGAGCTCCGCCTTATTCCCCGCTGGCTTCCTCAAAAATCTAGCGCCCAAGAAAAGGTGCGCTCATAGTAAGTTGCTCAGATGTTATTGTGAGATTGTTGTTTTTTTGTCCTTATATTGAAGCATATGACGCAGCATGCAGTGTGTACTGAAATATGGAGTCCAACGGCAGTTTTTGTATTGTTTCAAGACCGCAGACGTTTTGACTTTCTCTCACGTACTATGTACATAATATTTAGGGAAGTTATTGTATTCCACCCAAAATTCGATATCGAGATTTCACCGGAAATACATGTTTTGGGTCCCCGTGAATCCAAAAAAAAAAAAAAAAAAAACATTTTACAATAAGGTCCGCCTCTGTGCGTGTGTATCTGTGTGTGTGTGTGTGTGTGTGTCTGTCTGTCTGTCTGTGTATCTGTGGACAGCATAGCTCAAAAATTAAAGACCGTTGAATACCAAACCTGGTACTTAAGTTTGGTATCTTCCAAGGATGCGATACGAAGATTTTCAAGAAATTTCCTCATCCCCAGCTATCCTTTACACGGAAATTTTGATTTTCTCAAAAAATAGGCTCTAACACTTTTGATTAAAACATCGTCTATCTTGAATTTTCTGGGAATAGCCTCCGAAGACTACTTTATTCTGGATGAATTTTACAGAATGTTGCATGACTGCTAAACCGTAAGAGATGGACAAAAACTTACCACAAAAAATAAAGATATATAGATCACGATATAACACACAATTTATGCTTTATACATGTTTTTCGTGGAGTTGATCGTTTTTTAGATATTTCTTGTTATTAGTCTCAGCTTTAAAAAAAATTATACTTTTCTGATACAGGAATTTCTCAACTCCTGTCCATATAAACAAAGGAACTTCCGTCACTTATCAACCAGCTTTTGACTATCACTTTAACCTATGGTACTCCTTTGTTTCTCCTCTGCTTACAAGGAAGCAAGTAATAAGAATATTTCTGCTATTTTTTTCTCAATTAGCATGAAGTTAATAGAAGCATAAGGTTTTTAGCAATAATTTGTTGCATAGATGTAGAGAAAGTCATGTGAATGGAACAAATCAGATTTTTTTGATAGTGTATAATGCCTTCTATTACTACTTGTGGCACCGCAGGCGAAAACATGATGTTAAATGGAATGAAGATAGAGCACCACCCCTGCGCTTTGTCCACCAGATATCTCACATGTGGTTGCTTGGATCGAACCCGGGCCGTCTAGGTGAGATGCGAGTGGTCTAAGCACTCGGCCTCGGCACGACCTAACCGCAAAGCATACATTCGATTTTTTGTAAAGAAATTTTAAACAACGCTAATATGTTTCGATGTTTCGGTCCTCTTTCTGTTTGATTCCTCGTTCTTATTCCATTATATCCAAAATTTTGATGCCGAGGTGTCTCGGAAATACATGTTTTGAAAATCCAAAAAAGAATCATTTATAGAAGATCCATGTGTGTGTCTGTGGACAGCACAACTCAAATACTCAAAAACAGAAACTGAGTTAAAAACCAGACTTTGTGTTTAAGTAGTATCTTCCAAGGGTGCAACACGAAATTTTTCAATAAAATACTCCCACCAAAATCTATCCTTTATATGAAACATTTTTCCAAAATCAGAAAACTGATTTCCTCAACAGTGCTTATAACGATTTTGATTAAAATACTGTCAGTTAAAGATATTTACAAGGCAAGTAATATTTATGTCTTAAAATTATTTGGAATAACCACCAGAGTCCTCTTCGTTCTGAAAGACTTTCTTATAATTGGTAAGCCTAAGATATAGAGAAAAAGATACAAAAATTAGTTCTCTTTAAAACGCACGCTTCCATTTACGAGATACTCCTTGTAATCGACTTTTCTGAAATAGGAAGTCGTTATTCACTTTTTTCATTATGTCAATGCAAAGAGAAAGAAAATGTAATTACACCACATAGCGAACAGCTTTTTAAAACATATGAACATTTTAACTCTGGCTAGAACTTATTTCCCCTTCTGCTTAGAAGGAACTAGGTAGCAAAAGGTTTCTACTAATGCTTATCTAGTTTAGCACAAAGTAGAAGGAAAAATTAGGCATTTATAAGAATAATACGTTGCAGAATATATATTGCACCCAATCTTAGATGCCGTGATTTCACCGGTAATATGTTTTGAATTCACCTCACTGAAAAATATTTTAGAAAACTTCCGTGTGAGTGTTTTTTATGGTGTATAACGTCCACTTCTACTTATATGACACTCCATACGATGACGGGGGGAAACGGAGAAAACCCGCCCCTGTGCCACTTTGTCCACCAGATTCCCGATTCGTCTCGGATCAAACCCGGGCCACCTTGGGGAGAGGCAAGTGGTCTAATCACTTGGCCACAGCGCGCTCGGTATTTGTCTATGTGTGTATTTGTGTGGGTGAGAACAGATAACTCTAAAAACGAAAAGACCTTCAAATACTGAAATTAATATTTAAGTTCAGCATCTTCCAAGGGTGCTACAGGAAGAATTTAAAGAAAATCCCTCACCCCAAACATTTTTACATAAAAATGATTTCAATCATTTTGACTTTCTCAAAAACGGCTCTAACGATTTTGATCAAAATAGTATATGTATAAGATGACAAATGGCAAATGAAATGTATATCTGGAAATACTCTTCATTCTGGATGACTTCTGCGTAACTGGTAGGTATGTCAAATATTTTTACTTTCTCTACACGTACGTAGATCACGATAAAATACACAATTTATGTCCTATACATTTTTTTTCGAGGAATTGATTGGTTTTTATACATTCCTTGTTACTGGTTTCAGCTTTAAAAAATCTATACTTTCCTCATACAGGAATTTGTCATCCTGTCCATACAAACAAAGGAACTTCAGTCATATAGCAACCAGCTTTTGACTATCACTTTAACTTATCGTACTCCTTAATTTCGCTTCTACTACAATGAAGCTGTTTATGTTTTTTTCTCTCGAATAGCATGAAATAAATAGAAGAATAAGCTTTTTAACAATAATTTGTAGCAGAGTTGTAGAGAAAGTCATGTAAATAGAACATATCAGATTCTTTTTGTACACTTAAGCATCTCTGAGACGTTCCATGCTTATACTTTTTACAATGCGGTCTTATTCGGTTTTCTTCCTATTGGTCAATTAACAAAAAGGAATTTCAATATCATCACTTTAGCGATTAGATTTTAAAATATTTCCCTATCATTTTAGCCTAGTGAATTCCCCCTTATTTCTTATGTACCTACAAGGAAATATGTAAAATATATTTCTGTTAATATTTATTTTAACGGGTGATCCAAAAACGTCTGAACCGACTGCGCGGTGTTTTGCCTGTCCGCAGCCTCGGCGCTCGTTGCCGTTTACGCTACCATAGAAAGGCGCGGATGAAACTATGCAACATTTTTAAAACTACTCTTAAAGGCTTTACTTAAAGGAGAGGCTAAAACTGGCCACCGCCGTTGTCCATACATTTTTGACACCTCTTTAGGAAACTATCCATCATTCGCCGTAGTTCACGTTGCTGGCAATTTCCTGGCGGATATTTTGTTTTTATTCTTCCAGGGTGTGTGGGATTTCTTGTACAGTTTATGCTTTAAATTATCCCAGAGATAAAAATCGCAGGATGTTAGGTTGGGGGACCGAGGAGGACAGAAATCACTGCTAATAATTCTATCCTGAAACACACTTTTAATAGTTCTTATCGAAAGATTGGCTGCATGAGCTATTGCTGAGTCTTCTTGAAAAAAAATATAAATCACGCTTCCTGTCTGTTAATTCTCCAAAACAAAAGCCCCAATATTGTACTCACGTATATATGGATGTCAACTGTTGACTCGAAATCAATTAGACCTATAACTCCTTCGCTAATGGCGCATTATACCTCAATTTCTCTTTCATGAATAATATTAGTTCCTCAGAGCTCCAATAGTGATTATTTTGTGTACACACATATCCATGAAGGTGTAACCAAGCTTCGTCCGTAAAAATATTAAATGTGGGTCAATTTCGCCATTGTATACACATTTGAGCGTCCACTCACAAAATGTGTTAACACATACGAACCATGAATAAATACACGGTGTGCAGTAGAAAACAAATGCTGAGCCATAATACATTAAAGTACACTGGTAATAACTGAACCACACGATATCACCGTCAGCTCAATACTGCATTAGCAAGTAGTAGATAGGTTTATTAAGAATAATTTATTACAGTGTAGGTAGAGAAAATGATGTAAATGGACACATCAGATCTGTTAGTCCCTATTTTACTCTACCATTACTCCTACTTTGATATATTTCCTCTCACTGGTTAATTTTTTAGTTACGTTCCTACAGCATGTGGAAGAAGTATTAAATTCCTCAGGAAATATATATTTTGAGGCTCATAAACAGAAATAAATTATTAGAGAAATATGTGTGTAATAAAATTACTCAAAACTGAAGTTTTTAAATAACAAACTGGTATTAAGTTCACTGTCTTTCAAAGATACGACATAATTTTCAAGAAACCCCCCCCCATCCAATTTACTTTTTATATGGAAAATTTTTCTATATTTGTTTATTTTTTTCAAAATCCCTCTAACGATTTGCATTAAAATACTATATTTACATTACAAACATAATGACTATCTTAAACGTTTTTAAAATGGCCTTATAATTATGAATGTATAGTTTACGTTAGTAAATTCTAAGAGACAGACAAAGCATTACCACACAGTAATTGTGATCTTATTAGGGCACACAAAATATATCAAATAAAAGTGTATCTAGCGCTAATCTTTTCCAAGATATTATTATTATTATTATTATTATTATTAGTATTATTATTATTATTATTATTATTATTATGTTTATGTTTATGTTTATTCGTGGTTTGAGTTAAATTCCAATTGAAAAAAGCGAAAATTTCTGTTTCCTTTTGTTTATGGCTATGCAAAAAGAGCGAAATTTCAAATTCATTAACTACCTGTTCTTAAATATTGACAATTGCTTAAGCCCAGGTGTACTCCTAAGCATTTTACATCTAAGGAAACATGCAATATAACGGTGATACAAGTTAGAAAAATAGAATAAAGTGTCCAACCGTCTAGCCACCCTGTAACAAGACAGCACGATATTAAATTTCCCGACTGAGTCTTCTTTTTTGGGTAAACTAAAAAGTGATCTCTTTACTGTGAGAAAACCTACCTAAAGGCAGCATAAAATTTGAAATGTTTGCACTTCTGTATAGGGTTTTCTGAAAGTTTTACTCTGATTGCATTGTTATATTAATATGAATACAAAAATTAATTTAAAACAGATATATAGTTTGGAAGATATTAATTACTTCATAAATGTTATTATATATATATATATATATATATATATATATATATATATATATTGTAGTCAAAATATTCGAAGCACTTCAAAATTTGAGAAAATTGTTTGGGTGTTTCTGAATTGCAGCTTTGAGCCTTACAGAAAAATGTTAAACAGTAATATTTCAATAAATTTGGACATGTACTGAATTAGCACCTTTTTTAAGTTAAAAATGTTAGTGTGTAAAATTAAACCTTTTTCCCCATAAAATAAATTTTTGAAAAATGTCTCTTGATGATGGGGTAACTTTGTTGTTTGTAATATTATACAGATACCTCTGCAGAAACTGTAAAATTCTAGTTGGATTTAAAAAAACAAAGACACATGGAACATGTTGAGTATGTGAAAATGTAATTCTGAGAGGAATACTGTTTAATAAAATAGTATCCTAGAGAAGTATGTATTTTACGATATTTAAATGACTGCTCAGTCCGGAGCAAGGAAGGACAATTAAACGTTGATTATCTATTGTTGCCCAAAGGTTCCGACAACTATTTGCTATAAAAAGAACTTTTCGAGTTTTTGACCGAATATTATAGTCAAAATTTCACTCCCACTGTCTCTTAACTTCATTAATTTATTGCTTACATGTCTTTGCGGTGGTTCCTTAATATGTGGTGGGGGTTCCGGATTAGAATCCCGCGTGATGGTTTAGTAGATTATGCGATGGTGTGGATATGTGGGTGCCCGCTCAGTATATGTCGGCATGGAATCTTTCTTAGGTGTGGTAAGACACAAGTAGCTTCATTTTAGTCACGATTATTATTGAACTAGTTTATTAATTATCTTCAACATTTTCTATCGTCGAACACGCATTCCTAAATTTTTTCGTTTACAGCTACTCTTTACGCGACCGCGCCTATCATCTCTTTTTACTTGTGGCGTATTTTGGTGTATTAAGTAAATACTGTTGTATCGCGGTCATTGTCGCCCGTTCGTTTCCATCTCGGACTCAAATATCACGTCTTAACCCAACGAGTCTTCCATAGCAAATGAAGTCACGAACAACAAGAAATCCATGTGTATTCGCTTTTGTTACGTCCTCTCTCAGGCAGTGGAACTTCCATTCTCTTCGATTCATTGTCCTGCTCTTCTACTTGAGTCATTTGCCAGCTCGTGGTAAAGTCTGTCTTTGATGTGTTTCTCAACAGTTCTTCCCTGATCATTTCGAATGTATATTTGTCGGCTCATCATATAATACATATATATTATATTACATATACTTTATGTTTCCCTTTTAGAGAATTTGTAATCCCGTGATACGACATTTAATGTCTCATCTTTCAAAACAGCCATCGTACCGATAAGAGGTACATGTAGAAGGCAACCAGAAACACATAAGACAGGCCTCCGATAAGTGTGGTATCATTCACATTACTGATGGTATCACAGAATACACATGAAATCTAAAAATCATGTTTATCGTTTCCTCTTTTTGTTGCTTTTGTAGCTGTAATGCATTTAGGTTTCGCAAATATATCAAAGATTAATTACCAGCAGATAGCATAACGTCTTCATATGTGCTTTCTCATTGTCAGTTGAAGAATTTGCAATACGCTTTACCTTTATGTAATACGTAGTTCGGTTTCATTTTGCACTGTGTGCATTTATTTGGAAATTGTATTATTCTCAATGTTTTAATTCTGAATTAACAATGTTAATTAAAATACAAGTTAAATATATAGTAACAAATGTCTTTATTAATTCAACAATTATTTACAGAATATTCCCTATCCCCCTACAGAGTCTGGAAGTATGAATAGGATAGTGAATAACCATGTGCTTTATTATACAAAATAATTAACCGTCAATTACCTACTAATATAAAATTGTTTCAGAAGTTAAAACCTTCGTTATAACCATAGCAGTTAAAGGGGGCTATACAAATGAAACAATAAAAAAGGACGCCTGGTTAGTGTGAGGGTAGCGTGTCTTCTTCACATTCAAAAGGTCGTGAATTCGAATCTCGCTTACCCGGATAAGGTTTCTTTTCGGAGTTTTCCCTTATCCTGAGAACACGAATAACTTTTAGCTCCATAGACTCCGAGATTATTTGAGCATTATTTCACCAATGCCATTCATGTCCAATATGAATAACCAGGTTAAAGGACGTTAAGTCACAAAAAAAAAAAATTAAAAAAAAAGTTATTTATAAATAAAGTCTTCAAATCACTGCTTCAAATAACTCACTCACGTTAGACGTTTACAGTTTATGGCAACACGCCATGCATCGACCGCACTAACACGCCAGTCACTTACGACTCAAAACAATTCATAACACACAACTCACTACAATTCTTCCTCCTCTTTATAACCAGAAAATTACGTCACAAACTTCCTAGAAACTTCTCGAAGGTACTAGAAATTGAAGCTAGCTTGGAAAAACATCTCGAATATCGGGAAGAAACGTGCTGCTGCGAGAAGAGAAGTGTCCTGCATTCTGAAGGATCCTGTTGAGGCACGCCGCTGCTTACCATCGAACTGCAATGTCTCACTTACCAGCTCCCGCCGCATATCAGAGCGAACATGAGTCACACACACGGACGGCATTGTCATAATATGTATAATGCATGCTTCTTTATTCTGAATGATCTTTTATAACTTGTAAGCCTAAGCAATACACAAACATTTGTTTAAAAATATTAGATCTCATTGAATTATAATAATTATGTTAAGTCATTTTTTTTGTGGAAAAAAAAATCCAAACATTATTGGTTTGAATTGTCAAATATGTGTAGCTTTTCAATATCAAAATCGCTATTTATTCCCCTTCATTATTCCTTGTATTCATGCAATTATAACGGAAGTTGAGAGCTCTCACATAGTTACTCGCTCTTAAAAGATTTGGTTACCTTTTCTCTATTCCCTTATTCCCTTTGTACCCACAAGGAAACTTGTAATAAAACAATTTACGCAAATTTGTGGCTAGATTAGCGTGAAGCAGAAAGAATAAGCTTTCGTAAGATGTTATTCAAGAATAGGTGGAGAAATTTTCGAGAATGAAATACAGACCTTTTATTTGGTTCTTATTAACTAGCGTACTTTTAGTTTTGATTTGGACTTGTGTTCAGAACTCTAAATACCCTTTCGTATATACACTGTTGATAGTTACTGAACCAGATGTTAATGTTTACCTAGACAGAGGCAAAGAAAATGAACGACTCGAGTGAATGCTGTAATAGTCTGATAACATAGCAATAATTATTAATAATTATAACTATTATAAGTAGCACCTGTTGCCCTGACTTTGCACTGTGTGGTTATTCCTGCTCTCTTCCACGGCTGCTATAAGAGTATAAAAATATGATGTGTTCCATTCACATGACTTTCTCTACATCTCTGTGACAATATCTTGCTAAAAAGTATATTGTTCTATCTACTTTATGATAATCGAAATAAAAAATTGCAGAAGTTGTCTTAATTACTTGCTTCCTTGTAAGTAGAAGAGGAATAAGGGAATACTCTAAGCTAAAATGATAGTCAAATCTTATGAAAGCTAATTGCCCAGTAGTTAAAATCCGTCTCTATGCAGTGCCAGGAGTTAACAGCTTTCCGTGTGATAAACGTATAGTTATTTTAAATCTGGAACAAATAACCAGGAATAACTCAAAAATAGTCAATTCCACGAAAAAAAACGTATATAGCATTAATTGTGTGTTGTAACGTGATATACATTTTTAGTAACTTTTTGTCTATTTCTTACGGTTTACAGGTATGCAAAATTCAGCAAAATTCATTCAGAATAAACAGGTCTTTAGTGGCTATGCCCAAAAAATTGAAGATATGCATTTTATTTGCATTATAAATACCTTTAATATACGGTATTTTAATCAAAATCGTTAGAGCCATTTTTGAGAAAATCAAAATTTTCGAACATTTTTCCATGTTAAAGGTAATTTGGGATGGAGGGATTTTTCTGAAAATCTTGTGTCGCATCCCTGGGAGATATCAAGTTTGGTATTTTACTGACGTTTCGTTCTTGAGTTATGATGTTCATGGACACACACAGACCTTTTTCCAAAATGCCCTTTTGTGGGTACAGGGGCACTAAAACCTGCATTTCCGGTGAAATATCTGTACCAAATTTTGGGGTGGAGTGCAATACCTTCTCTATACAATATGTACATAGTACGTGTAGAGAAAATACATAATTACACAGACATTTCAGACGTCCTATATGGCAATTTAGAATCAGTAAATATGATGAGTAATTATAAATAGTAAATCATAAACCTGTTACATTATTCCTTTATGTAAGTTATTGAAGATGTCTAAACGATGCCTCAGTAATTTTAATGTCTTGATCAACTTAAAAAAAAACAAAAAAACAAAAAAAAAAACCAAAAGTTAGATTTGAATTGGTAGAGTCAGAAAAATTCAATGACATAGCCGAGATTTGAGCCACGGATCTCTCGGTATCTAGCAAGTTGTTCTACCACTGAGCTACATGGCAACGAACCGGTACGGTATTAAGTTTCTAAACTCACTCGTTTCCCTGCAAACCACATGAGGATCTCAAATTATTTTGAGATGACATACCCCAATGGCGACTTTAAGTACTTTAGGACCCAGGAGTAATATGGTCAATTATGGTCAAATAGTGTTCATTTAATTGTTTTTTCACACAAGCCGTGTGTAGGGCAGGAGTTGGAAGGCAGAGTGAGACTGAAGAATTCTATGCCATAGCCGGGATTTGAACCACGGATCTCCCGATCATCTCAAAATAACTTGAGACACCTTGTGGTTTACCGACAAACTGAGAGTCAATTGAGAAACTTAATACGATATCGGTATGTTGCCATGGTAGCACAGTGGTACAGCAACTGGCTAGAGACCGGGAGATCCGTGGTTCAAATCCCAGCTACGCCATTGAGTTTTAAATCTGCCTCTACCTATTCAACTCCTGTGCTACATACGGTTTCTGAGAGAAAACAATTAAATTATTACCTATCCAAGGGTATTTCAAGTTTTACCACTAGCATAGAAGGTCAGTGTACCAAATTACTGCATATTAGAACATTAATATATTTTATTTTACTGATAAGTGATTTTAAAGTGGTCTTCGTATTGTTAGAATATTGGAATTTCCACAATATACGACAACTTTACTTAGTAATTCTTTTATAAATAGTGCTGCAAGCTGGAATTTTAAGAGTTAGAAGTGTGTAAAATTATGTTGAATCATATAAATGAAACGTCCAGTAACCGTCAATAAACAGAAGCATATTAACAACATTACTGTAGTTATTTATAAAAATATTACTTCTCCACACAGTCTTCTTTATTCCTTTTTCAACAACTTTCCTTCAGGCCGCCATAGCTCCTGAAATGTCTATACATATATAAGCCTTTTCCAATATCGTTTTAAAGACCATCAGTTAGCTCGGTGAAAAAGCCTTCCTTTGGACAGAGCGGCTTAAATAAGAAATAAAACACTACCATAAGCTTCTGAAAGAAAGCTATACTTTTACCTCACTGAAAGAAAAAAAAAAAAAAAAAAAAAAAGGGCGTTTCGAAGAGTCTGAATGCAATAATTAAACGCAAGTCATTTCTTAGGTGGGTTGGAAATATCTTGAAAATAATCCTTTCGCTTTACAGGTTGTCAATATAACATTGGAATGTAAAAATAATTTCATCTCCTGACGTTTTTATTCCACTTCCCATCCATGCTGCCATGGTGGAAAGTTGAATGTCCTGCATTGAGTGCTGATAACCTTACCTGATTGTGCCGTCGCCTTCCGTGGTGTAGTGGTTACCATGCTAACTTCATATACCCAATGGATTTTTTCGGGTGTAAAAATCGTTAGCATGGCTTCCTTCGGAAGGGAAGTAAAGCCGTTGGTCCCGTGTCGTAGATTTACGGCACGTAAAAAAACCTCAAGCCTGATAGAGAGGCCTCTGAGCAAAATTAAGCGGTCTTTCACACCCAATTTAGAATGGGACGCTGAGAACCATAGCAGTTAAAGAGCGTCCATAAATAACACGCCATTTATATATAAATATATATATTTTTTTACTACTTGTGCCTTTTGTCGATTTACATATGTGCATGAACCATATTAAACATCTAAGTTTTGATATATTTGCTATTGCAGACTTGGAACATTATACTTAATTATTATTTCTGCAGCTTGACACTAGAGCTCTTCGAGATATCTAGCAATAAGTACACTGTTTCAGTACTATAATTACATTCTTATTCTTTGTTCAGAGTATTTTGAGACACATGGGAGTCACATGGCCGCATGGCAGCTATCAAAAACAGCTGAAACACATAACTAACCTGGGCAAAGATACTGATTTCTGCCTTTGTCCTTTGGACTGTCTCAAAAGACTTTGACTAAAGAATATACGCGATTTAGTAGGGGGAATCGTAAAGTTTTAATTATCACCTTTAAAAGGAATTGACAGAAATTTTGTTTTGATGTGAGTTCTTCTTGATGTAGTACTATTCGGATTTAACATTTTCTCCAGTGCTTCTTGATCCTCCAAATATCATTATTGTGAAAGCCTGCAGATTGAGTCTCAAAACACTCTTCCAGTTCATGAATGACCTTATCATTGCGCTATTCCGTAGCGGATTTTTCATTTTTGGGAACAAGAAAAAGTAACTGATGCGCGATCAAGAAATAAGTCGGATGCTGCAAGATCTCAAATCTACGTGTTTTTGTTTTTTCAATTGCAACGAAGGATGAGTGAATTGATGCATTGTCAGCTAGAAGACGGACGCCTCTGGTGAGCATACTGCTACGTTTCTGAACCAGAGATTTCACAACTTATCCATAACATTGCAATAGTGCACCTAAGATTTTCAATGTAATCTATGACTATGGTTCCCTGGCAGTCCCAAAAAACCTGAAAAAATAACTATACCTGCCGACTTTTACATTCCTGCCGTTTTGTAAAGAGGGGAATCAACATGCTTCCACTCCTTACTCATTGTTTTGGTCTGTGGATCATATTGTTAGCCCCAAGATTTATCCATGATTACCAGGCGATCAAACAGCTTCTTCATTCTGTTGCCAACAGCGTCAAAAGATGTTAGTAAGCATTCAATTCTTCTTGCAGATTCCTTAGACTTGTGCAGTTCGTCATGAACAGCTTTACACGTATTATCATAACTGGCACCAGTTTCGTTCATGATCATTTGGATGCGTACTCGTCTGTGTTTCAGGATTAAAAACTCACAATAAAAAACGCCCACATCATCCGTCAGTAATGGTTTTCTATCATGTGATCAGTTTAGAAATTCCTTTTCCACTTCACAACAGTTTCAGAAGTTGGACAATGATTTTCATAAGCTACCACCATCTCATCATTAATATCCCGAGCATTAATTACCCTTCAAATGCAGGAACTTCTGTAAACTTCGCTCTTCTCCATCCTGCACTTCAATCACTTCTAGCACTATCTGCAGAAAAAACAAATGACACAATGAGCTGATTATCCTGAGAGATAAATGATAGCTGGTAAACTTTCATCAATATACCATAACAAATTGCGGGTGATAATTAGAACTTTATGATACCACTTTGTAGCATAAAGAAAGACCATTAGTTACGCAAGTATTATAATTACATTTTTGTTATTAGTGTTTATTATAACTCTTCGTCTTAAATCTTTCTATATAGCTCATACTTACAAACGTAACAGAGTTTAACGAGGAATGAAGTTGTGAAAGACATTGTTTTGATAATCTGTAAACACAATCATTGTTACACAAACATTGTTGTTTAAATTTGTAATTTGATATATTTATTTGTTTATTTGAAAACAAGAGCTTCCGATATTTACAGGCTCCCACAAAGGACAAAGTTAAGTAATACATGAAATAAATGTATGGTTTGAAATTACAGTAGATCATAAAAAGTATTTGAACATCAATGGATTAATACAAATAATAATTAGAGGATATTTAATGGAAAGATTGCTACGTCTTGAATTTTGGTAGACTAAATGCTTACCAATATGTTACATACGGGAGGGATTGTACCTGCGCCTATATCTTAAGTCTCTTGCAAATTGTAATTCTGTTTTAGCATTGGACAAGGGCGTGTACATTTCTTGTAAATTAGTTGTCTTTGAAAGCATCTCAAACGCAATCAACTTGTCAAGTATGAAAAAAGCATAGTTTTGCATCAGGCTAGAGAAATTATTTTGGCCGGTGTTGTGAACTATACTATAAATACATTTCATTAGAGTAAACTGTGGAATTGTGTATATATTTTTAAACAATGGTAGAAATTAGAATCTATAAAAGGGTAAATTTGACTCCTCCTGATATTTTTAGTATTAAACCTTCCTGGGTTTTAACTTCCCTTTTGCTTGTTATTAATAGACTTACAATTTAAATCACGTAGCAGCTTAAATTGAACGTAAGTTTTTAATTTATTTTCCGGTGAACAACCAGCCATGAACAATACATCAATCCATCATCCATCAATAGCTCCTTGCTACTAGAAGCGTCATTTTCAACGGCTGTAATTCTTTTTATTATTTCCATTATTCACCATCGTCGCAAAAAGGTAGTATGCAACTCATACAGTGAAATGCGTTGGTAATACGTTCCTCGTTCTCCAAAGGTGCTTAATAATAATTACGGATAATATATTATGTAATCTATATAAGCGATCTAATTTTAAGAGAATATTTTTCGAAGTGCAAGTAAAAATATACAATAATTCTTTCTTTGACGAAAGGTCAAATTTTTACGTTAATCCCTATTTATAGAAAAATCTGTGGTATTCATAGAAGAACACTAACTCTATAATTGTTGATTGCTACTAATATGTACATTGAATCTGTGCTTGAATATACCAGAAGCCGTATGAGCATTTAACTTGCGCGTAGCTGCAATGACTGTATTTTCTACACATCTCCGAAAAAGGTTCAGTACAAACATTTAAACCTCTTAATTATGAAAATTAAATATTAAATTCATGGAGTTGAGTTTTATTGATACTTTCACCACTTTTTACTGGAGTTCCAAAATTAGTTTAATTTTACTCTCAGCTTTTTGAGCTAGCTTACCGCTGAGGACGAGGGAAATATGAGGAAAGTTGTGACTGTATTGTATCAAATACTAATTTTTGACCTCATTTGATTGTTATTTGTCTCAACTATGACAGCCTGAGCAAAAAAAAAAAAACAAAAAAAAAACAACTATGATGAACAAAGAAAAGGATAGTATTTATAAAGGATTAATAGGCCTCTCTTAAGGAGAGAGAAAATATACATATTTAGCTGTGCATAATTTTCTTAGAAACATAAATATTGAGTTCAGATACAATTTCTTTTACGTAACACAACTGTGAACATAATTACAGTCCCATTATACTGCAATATATATTTAAATATTATTTTAAATTGCGTGTTATCAACTTAATGGGGATTACCTCAACATTACTACATATTAGGAGGAATATTGAAAGGTTTCATTTGTTACATTAATCTGAATTTTAAAATAGCACTATTCACTAAATCGCTAATTATTACGGGATCCAATATTTATACGTGAAATATTTCATAAATAGTTTCAAATATTGCTATTGTCATTTAACTCTCTTATAGAGGAAAAAAATAAAGAAAATAATTTATGTCACTTGTAATGATCTACGCTCAAGCACTATAACTTGAAATAGTTCATAACCTAAGTTTGAACTTAGGTCAAAGTACGAACTTTTACTTCAGCTTGATCCCTCTAAGACGTACTGCTCCTTTTCGAGGGAAATGTTTATAGAGAATTTTCCCACTCCAAACTACCGCTTACATGGATACATTTTCGAAAAATTTTATTTTCCCAAAAATGACCCTAAACGATTTTGATTATAAACTACCGTATATTAAGGATATTTACATGACAAATAAAATATATGTCTTCAATTTGCTGGAAATAGCTTCTGAAGTTCTATTCATTCTAAATGACTTCTGCATAGTTGGTAAACCGTAAGAAATAGACAAAACCTTACTACATAAAAATGTAAATTACATTTTTGCTGAAGAGCTGTTTCCGAGGTATTTATTGTTATTAGTTTAAATTTTAAAATACTTATACTTTTCTCAATCTGTGTTTTTTTCATCTTACTCCAGACCATGAAAAGAAGCGAATTTCAATGAGAATAGTATAGCAATAACTTTTAAAACATTTAACTATCGCTTTAGCATAGTGTGTTCCCTAAGTTCCCTTCTACTTATAAGGAACTAAGTAATAAGACCGTTATTGCTAAAGTTTATCTCGATTAGCATGGAGTGAAAAATAAGCTTTTGTAAGAAGTTTGTTTGTAGAACAGGTAGAGAAAGTCACGTGAAAATAAGACGTCATTTCTTTTAAAATTTCTTATTTAATTTCCTGCACAAGTATATATGTTTAAAATGTATTTTTACGTTCATAAAAGCTGAAAATTTGAAGTCTGTTTTCAAAAGTGGAGAATGGAGCACAACTATAATGAAAAGAAACAAAAAATGTGCTGCTTTTAACACTCCCCCCCCTCTCCGACTTGTTAAAAGTAATGATTTAACGTTAGTAGGAATGCCATATATCTATGCAAAAGGATGCAAAGTTCTCAAAAAACGCTGAGTCCCTAAACCCGCATCTCTCTCCATTTATACCAGTTACCATCCAAGTGAATATGTGCTACTCCAGCAACGTTGACAGTTTATTTCATCATAAGTTAATCTCAAATGTGTGATGAGATTTATCAGTAATGTCATATTTTTTCCTTCTATATGCAGTTATTCTGCCTCGTCACTTGGTATCTTTCACATTAATTCTCTTGTTTCTCTCACAAGCGATAATTATGTCAAGTGACTTCATTTCTAGCTAACGAGTTTATCTTTAACGCTATATGATAGTTTAGTGGAGGCAAAATTCGCTAAAATACAGCTACCGTTGCTGGTACAGTAATTTGATAGGCATAGGATTTAGCTATTGTAAAAGGATGTGTTTGAAAATAACTTAAGAACGTCAAGATAATTGTTAATCTCTTGATGTACATGAAACGTTGATACTACTACGTACAGAGGCGGACAGAGATACAGAAGAGCCCCGGTAATTCGAGCTAATTGGGGCTGACGCTGCCTCAAACTACAAAAAAAATCAAATTATACGCAAATTTCACATTCAATGGCACAAATGTTCGTTTATTCCTTGTAATGTACACAATTAAAACATTAAGAAACAAACAGTACATATCAGACTATAAACATTTTAAAACTAACGTGACACACGTAGACTTACTACCTTACAGTATATACAGGTACCATCTACAATAATGGTGAGTCAATTACTGCTGCAAGATGTGTATCTATTTTTAGTTCAGCGTATTTTAATGACCGTTATTTCTGAGTAGGGCTTATTGTACCTGCACTATTTTTTGAAGGGATGGTATGCACTACAATTGATTTACAAGCGGCCTCAAGTAGTGAAGGGTCGACAAAAAAAGAGCAAGCGTACTTCTCCAAACCTAACGTGCCTACAAATCTGTAATAGAAATGCTTAAGTCCAAATTTGTTCTCTGCATTATAAATGAAAGCCCTAAGCGGAAATGTGTAGAACGTACATGGGGACAAATTATAAAACCGGATTTTACTCTAGTTTAATTAAATTTTTCTAAGTCAAGCTCAAAGTACATGGAACCTCGGAATACCGGAGCTCTACTGCATTCAAATGGCACCATTTTTCTACTAAAAGAGCACTTTTAGCTACCAAAACATACTAAGGTCGCGGGTTCAAATCCGGCGGAGGGGCGTAAAAATCCTTAGGATGTCTTCCTTCGGAAAGGAAGTAAAGCCATGGGTCCCGTGACGTAGATTTACCTCAATCCTGATAAAAGAGGCCTCTCAGCAAAATTAAGTGGTCTGTCACGCCCAGTATGGAATGGGACGCTGAGAACCACAGAAGTTAAAAGCGTCCATAAATATAACTTAATTTCCATTATAAAAAAAAAAAAAACACAATAAAATATTTTCCAAGTAGGTAAGACACTATTATTTCATTTCAATATCACATCCATTTATTCAAATTAAACATATATACATGTTTCAGTTTAACGAAAAATGAATGGTCTTCTAACAGCTGGATATAAGTATGCAATCAAAACACAGCTCTCTAGCAGTGGGAATCGCGCCTTTCTTGTGAATAGCTGCTGCCAAACACTGCAAACTCATTGGCAAATACTAATAAACCGTTGTTACGTTCTCTAGCATGATTATACATAGCAGGTAGAGAAGGTATTGTATTCCACTCAAAATTCGACTTCAAAATTTCACTGGACATTCATATTTTAAGGCAACTGAATCCCAAAAATAAAATTTAGAAACAAAAATTTGTGTATGTGTGTGTGTGTGTGTGTTTGGAGAGCATAAATCAACAACGAAAAGTCGGTTAAATGCCAAACTTTGTATTCCAATTTTATATCCTCCAGGGATGTGACGCAAAGATTTTTAGACAAATTTGCTATCTCAATCTACCCTTTATATGCAACATTTTTCATAACTTTCGATTTTATAAAAAAAATGGTTCAAACGATTTGGAAGAAAGTGCCATAAAATAATGATTTAACACGGCAAAAAAAAAAAAAAAAAAAAAAAAAACATATTCTTAATTTCTAGGGAATAACTTCTGTCGATTTTTTCTCTGTTTTACGGTTTACCAGTTGTACAAAACTCATTCAGATCGAAGAGAACTTCAGAAGTTATTCCCTAGAAATTAAGAATATGTATTTTGTTTGCCGTATTACATCTTTAATTTATACACAGTTGTTATAGAGCTAACAAATTCAGATATATTTCTTGTTATTGGTTTCAGTTTTAACACTTAAACTTTTCTCAAACGGAAAGCCCTTATCCGTTTCATATTTTTTTTTTATTTCCGGGATTGGAAAGAGAATAGAATTTCAAATCCCATAGCGATAACCTAAGTTTTGACTGTGCGTTTAGTCTAATGTATTCCCTTATTTCTTTTTTATCTATAAGGACAAAGTAATAAGACCATTTCTGGTTGCGTTTGTCTTGATTAGCATTGTGTAAATAAAGGAATGGTCTTTTGTAACAATAGTTTGTTTGCCGAACAGATTGAGAAAGTCAACTAAATGGAACACACAAGCTATTTTTTGTATGTACAGTTTTCTATTTAGTGTTCCAGGTTGTACCTACCACTCTTCAAAGCCCTATGAACTGTTTTGTCATGAACCAACTTGGATAATGAGATGTTCTTCCAGGTTTATCCTTAATTTCTGTTACTTCTAATCTGGGAATTTGCTTCACCATTTTCACATTTTCTTTTTCTCCAGAAAGAAACTTTGGCGGAGCACCTTTCCAGATTGACAATAGATTGCTTGCTTTATAGCGTTTGATGACACACCACAAAGTGGAAGGATTTTGTGTGTACAGTTTCTCCAATTTATTTAATGTCTTATGCAAAATGATTTATTCTGTTCTCTAAGTCGTTTCTTTTCATTTCCGCTCCATTTCGACAGTGACCACTCGTAGCGGAAGTTGCTCGTATATTGGTGACGTCAAGCACCACTGAGAAGTTCAAAGCTACAAAAGTCAACATTTCAATCGTTTCTGTGCTTTAGTGCTGTGATATAGAGAGCGTTTGAGGCAACATGTTTTTAGTGAAATTATAACATATTTTAAATTTGTATGTATTCCACGCAAAAATTCTAACTGAGTTTGCGTCAGAAATTCATGTTTTAAGTTCTTCTGAATAAAGAAGAGCATTTTTAGAAAAAGGTCCGTGTATGTGTCTGTGTGTATGTGAGTGTTTGTGAACAGCATGGCAAAAAATGAAAAATTGGTTAAATACTAAACTTTGTATTTAAGTTCAGTATCTTTCGAGGATGTGATACGAAGATAGACCTTTTTTTTTAAAAGTTTTGATTTCCTCAAAAATGTGTGTAACGATTTTGATTAAAATACTATATGTTTAAAATAGTTTCTTGACAAAGGAAATTTAAATACATTTTAAATTTTCTGGGAATAGGCTATGAAGACTTCTTCATCCTGGATGACTTCTGTAATATTGGTAATCCGTAAGAGGTGTACAAAACTTGCTAAACTGAATATCTAATGTGTTCCATTCACTTGACTTTCTGTCGTTATTCTGCAAAAAAACATTACAGTTCAACTGAAAATATTAAAATAATCAACAATGAATATTTATAAAATAGCGAATGATAAATAATTATGCACCGATCATTTATTTAAAGCGTACTACATTTTTGTGTAGCAAATATTTCTCTTCGTGTGGTTTACCAGCTAATGAGAATTATAACACATAATAAAAGAAACTAAAATAATTTTTATTAATCTTACAAATATTCAACATAATGTGGCATTTTGAACAAATAAATATAAAGAGCAAATGTTTAACTCAGTTTGGGATGGGAGTATTTGCTTGAAAATCTTCGTGTACTCGTAGAAGTTATCGAATATAAAAATGCTAGTTCTGGTGTTTAATTTAGATAATAATATGACAATGAATTAGACTGCTATAATATTAACTATTATATCTACTATTTGCATAATTTACTCCAAATTATTAAACTTTTAGAAGTTATCTGATTTTTACTTTCTCTGCACCACTATGTATACAGAGTATGTACAAGGTATTGTATTGCACCCAAAAATGTGATACCAATATTTTACCGGAAATGCATGCCTTGGGACCCCTTGAATCAAAAAAAAAATATTTTTAGAAAAATATCTGTGTGGGTTGTGTATGCGGTGTCTGTGGGCAGCATACTTCAAAAACGTAAAGTCCGTAAAATACCAAACTCTATATTTAATTAAACATCTTCAAAGGATGCGACACGAAAAATTTCAAGCAAGTCCCTCCACCGCAACTACGCTTTTTGTAGGAAAAAATTCGAAGATTGGGTTTTCTCAAAAATGAATCTAATGACTTATATTAAAATCTCTTACATTTAAGAATACAACTAAAAACGTATATGTTGAATCTTCTGGGAATAGCCTCTGAAAACTAGTTTCATTCTGTATGAACTTTTCTGAAGGTTACTTAATTGGTAAACCGTCACACAATTTCTGTCATATACATCTTTTTGTAGAGTTGGCCGGTTTTGAGAATTCCTTGTTATTGTTTTCGTTTTAAAATACTCGAACATTTCACATACCGGAACTGATCAACTCCCAGCCACGCAAATAAAGGGATTTCAATCTCAAAGCCACCCCATTTTAGAACATCTGACTGTCGGTTTGGCCAACTGTATTTCCTTATTTTTCTTCTACTTATATGGAACTAATGTTTATCTCGATTAGCATGAAGTAAAATAATAAGCTTATTAGCAACAATTTGTTACACGGATGCACAGAAAGTCATGTGAATGTAACACATAATATTTTTAGTTATACAATATTTATTGGTCAGATTCCAAAAAAAGTAATATCGAGATTTCATTGGAAATATAGATTTTAAAGCCTCGAAGTTAGACTGTCTCATGAAGTAAAGATGAATAGCGATTTTCAGATAGTAAAATAACATTGAAAATTAACTAACACCTTCAGTTTAAAATTCTAATTAGAGCTCAAAACAGGAAGTTTTTAGAAAGTGCTTCGTGGGAGGGTGTGAAACAGAGAGCAAGGGGAGGTATAGAGGACACGTAAGAAATGGAAGTCAACAAACATTATACTTGTGTTTGATATCCTTCAAAGATGATAACGAAAGATATTTCAGAAAATCCTTTCACACTCTAAATTACACTTCATACGAATTGTTTGTTTTACATTTTATTCTACAGAAAAAATAAGAGCTCTACAGATTTGGATCAAAGTCCATAAATTTTAGACATCAATAGGGAAAATAAAGTATGTTTTACGAAGTCAATGGAATCTTCGTTCTTATTAAACTTTATACGGTTGTGAAACCACAGATAGAAACTACCTACGGAATATTTGTAAAACTCATTAAAATATATAGCTAATGTTTAATAACCGTTTGTGGCTTTGGCTGTTTATGGCACATTATCTCCTATTCAGTGGCACGTGCTTTTAAAATGTTATGTTTTGTTTTGGATAAAAAAATGCAATATCAAGATGAATATGAATACCAGTATTTTAAGATTCAATTGTTTTATTTTCTGTTTCTATGTAATAAACTGTTTTGAGTGAACAAGAAATAGATATAAATAGAAGCTTTTTCACGAACACTGCAGTGCACTTGAAATCTGTCTCATGTGACTGTCAATACGTAGGGACGAAGGGTAAACGTCCCCCTCAACAACTGACGTTGTGGGGACACACTCCCTCCAATTATGTTGGTATTATTGATAAATCATTAGCAAAAATTGATTAAAAATGACTAATACGAGCAAATTATAACCAAATAATGCTCTCTCCGTTTTCCGCTGATACAGAATGACTCGAAACAGGATGTGTATTTTGCTGAAGAGTGTAAAAGAAGCAAATAAACAGTTTACGAAATAATTGGTAAATAGAAGTCTGCATAATTTAGTTTAATAGTGTGAGGCAAAGTATGATCTATATACTTTGCTACGTATATACTAGCGCTGGCGATATTTCGGTTCTGTGACCTAAGTATAACTGTACACCGAATAAATAAACGCCATCCGTATTTTGTGGCATGTTTGAACACGTAGGAAGAATTATCTTATTCAGCATCAGTCTGTTTACATTTTTGTTTGTAGATAACCGCAGTTAACCAACTTGCCTAATACTCAAACGTACTAAAGTTTGGTGACTTATATAACATCTTACCAAAGGAGCCAAATAGAGATTAATATTTATTATGACTTTAGATAATTGTATTATCTGCCATTAACGTTGTATAAAATTTTGTAAATATGTTTACTCATTACCTTGGTATTGTACTATGTTACATGAGATGGATGCAATGAAATAGGGAAGATTTTTCTGTTACTATTGGAAAAATCTGATGTGCTCCATTCACATAACTATCTCTGCATCTCTTTAACAAATTATTGTTCCTAAGCTTGTTTATTCTTCTATTTACCTCATGCCAATTGAAATACGCATTAGCAGAAACGGAGTTATTACTTAGTTCCTTATAAGTACAATACATTAGGCTAAACCGACAGTTAAATACATTAAAATGCTGTGGCTATGCGACTGAAATCCTTTTCTTTGGTGGCCAAGAAACGTTTTAAGTGTTTTAAGACTGAAATCGATAACAAGGAATATCTGAAAAACGGCCAACTCCACGAAAAAAAATGTATACTATATTAATTGTGTGTTTTATCGTGATCTACGTTTTTTGTGTAGTAAGTTTTTGTGTATCTCTTACGGTTTACCGGGTATGCAAAATTCAATAAAATCATCCAGAATAAAGAGGTCCTCAGAGGCTATTCCCAGAAAACTCATAATGCAAACTGGTCTACTTTTAAATCCGTTTGTGATAATGGAATTAATATGCTATACTAGAATGCTCAGTGCATTTCCAACAAAATTGATTATATGTAAATTTTACTCAATCAATTGCAAGTAGATATTGTCTGTATTACAGAGCATTGGTTAACTTATGATGAGATCAACCTAATTAAAGTACCTGGTTATTGTTTATCTGATAGTGTAGATAAAAGGGTAATCATGGTGGTTCTGCTACTTTTATTAAAGATGAACTTTGTGGATTGAAAAACTCTCTCACCAATAACAGATGTTCAGATTTTATGTTTGAAGTTTGTTCTACTTTTATTGCTTCCCGCAACCTATCGTACGCAACAGTTTATAAAAAGCCTGATAGTAAAATGGCTCAAATTGATTATTCTTTTAGTGGATTTTATGGATTTTTAAACTTAGTATATCACAAGTATAATTCCAATGTACATGCGGTTGTGGCTGGTGATTTTAATTTTGATTTTCTTACTGTTTCAAACGACATTATTAAATTTCAAAACTTTCTTGACAGTTTTGGATTACGTTTAACTGTTAATGAAGTTATTAGACCAGGTTAAATGCTTCTATTGGAATTTGTCTGGATAATATTAACATATCTATCCATAGTGACAGATGCTCCTCAAAGGCATTTAATACTGTTTTATTTGACCATCATGCAATTTTATTTCATTTCAATCCTAGCAAAATCACCAAAAATGATGATAATTCTAAACCTAATTTAAATCTTATAAGGCCAGTTATTGATTGTAATTGATGTCATTTTACTAACCAATTAAAATCCAAAAATTGAATTTATTTGTACAGCAAGGGCCCTGCAAATAAATCTAAGTATTTTCTTAAAATGTTTTAAATGTTGTCGATAAATCTTTTCCTTTAACTGTATGTAAAACTAAACGGTCAAATGAACACAATAAATGGTATACAAAAATGTTTTTATTATTATGATCTCTGTGAGTATTTTGGGTTCTCTCAACTTAAACATACAAGGAATTAAAATAGCAATACAAATATACTCTTAAAACAGCTAAAATCAATTACTATTCCAATTTAATCAATAACAGCGAGAATAAAACTAAAAGCATTTGGACATTTGCGTCCATATTTTTAAATACCAGTTCCAAATCTCACAAGGTACCTCTTAATTTGTCTCTAGACTGTTTTAATTTATTTTTATTGATAAAGTTGAAGATATTTTTTCTAGTTTACCTCATGTTAATCATGATGCTTTTAACTTTTTGCATAAGTTACCCAGAAAAAAAAAAGAACCTTCTGGTTAGTGTTGAGCATGCCTAGGAATATTGATTTTTTTTGTTGAAGAGGTTTAAGATATATTTTTGGTTATGATTATCTATCGTACCATTTTAAAACTTAACAACAGCGCATGTCTTCATGTTTATGACTTGAATTAAAAAATATTAGAATTGGCAACGCAATTTATTTGTGAACCTTTAACTGATCTATTTAATTATTTTATTGATTCATGTCACTTTTCAGATATTTTTAAAATTGCCAAAGTAATTCCTATTTATAAAAAGGGGGTTACAACTGATTGCTCAAACTATAAGACTATTAGTATATTGCCAATTAGGTCAAATATTTTTTTAAGATTATTTTAAATAAAAATCACAGCACAATTGATGCTCTAATTGCATTCATGACAAAATAATTTAAATGTCTTAATAAAGGTAATTTAGTTCATAGTAGATTTTTTCGATTTAACAAAAGCTTTTGACACTTTATATTATGAAATGTTGTTTAAGAAATTGGAATTTTATGGTTTTGACAAGAACAGCTTGAATTTTATCAAATCTAATTTTTGTAATAGATGACTGTTTATATAAAGGTAGTTCCTCCGATTTTAAATTAGTTAAGCATGGTATCCCACAGGATTCTGTGCTCGGCCCTTTATTTTTTATAATCTATAATAACGACCTCCCTTTTAATACCCGAGGTGATTGCCTAGAAACATATTTGTATACGGACGATATGGCAGACTTTCAATGAGAACAAAAAAATTGACCTCACTTTTAATATTAGTTGCCTTGCTTTTACAACTGAAACTAGTATAACGTTTCTAGGCATTCATTTCGAACCTGGTCTAGGTTGGTGTTCACATATTAATTATATCGCCAACAAAGTAAGCAAGATATATTTATGTTACGTGATTTAAAAAATAATGTGTGTTCCAATGTTTTATTATTAATTTATTATGCACAAATCTGTAGCCATTTGAGTTATGGTATTTTATTTTGGGGCAACCATGCTTTAGCTAAAAAAATACTTTTATTACAGAAAAAGGCAATTCGAATTTTATGTGATGTAGCCCTCAGAACTCATTGTACACCTTTATTTGTTAACTTGGGTATTTTAACTTTGACTTCATTGTTTGTGTTCCCCTGCCTCTTATACAATCATAAATCATAAATAAAATCAGTGTTCCGAAATTCATCTTCATCAGTCCAATACTAGTTCCAATATTTACATAAAGAGATGTAAATATAGTAAGATGCTAAATTCCTTTGAGACAATATTATTAAATATATTTAACAAACGTCAAATACAAGTTTGTTCTGGCAAATAAACTTATCCATCCATCTATCTATCAAATGTAAGACATACGTTTTATTTATCATGTAAAAATCTTGAATATAGGATATTTTAGTAAAAAACGTTAGAGCTGTTTTTGAGAAAATAAATGTTTCAAACATTTTCCATGTAAAGGGTGGTTAGGTGGTTTTCTGGAAGATCTTCGTGCCGCATTCTTGGAAGACACTGAACTTATATACTAAGTCTTTCGTTTTTGGGCTGTGCTGCCCACAGACACACACGGACCTTTCTCTAAAATGTTCTTTTTCTGTATTCAGGGGCTCCTAAAATATGTATTTCCGATGAAATCTCGGTATCGCATTTTTTGGGTGCATTGCAATACCTACTTTTATGTACTTAGTACGTGTAGATAAAGTGAAAATATATTTGCACGCTTATGACAGGATACCAGATAACCAACAAAGTGGTAAAATTTGGATTCCTGTTGCGTCTATTTCCCACTATAACAGCTGCAAAAATTAAGCTACCTACTTTTGATGAATTCTAGGTATCGTGGTCTTGCAATTTGTTTCACATCCTAGGACAGTGGACTATTCTGTAATTTTGTTGTTATACGTAGGTATTTCTTTTTAACATTGGTCAAAAGAGCCACTAAATCTTCATCATGGCTTGATCAGCAAATAGTAACAATACTATTTGGAATATGGTTTTTTTTTGGGGGGGGGGGGTTAGTTAACATAAGTTTATATAGCATATGTGGGCGACAGGATGGGGTAGGGATTCTGCTTTATTAAGAGGCCGGTAATTACCGTTATAAATCGTTGACGTTGGTTAGGCTAGTTAAGCAGATTCTAACATTGCATGCTAAATTTGACAGCCAATAACAGGTCTAGTTACAGTTCTGTCCTGTACCGCGCATGCGCATTTAGACAGCTTGACGGTTCAGGACAGAGCGTGCCGGAGAGATTCTCTGCTAGCGAACGCAAGGAGAAGCTATTGGTTATCAGCACAGAATGTGGCTTGTAAGCATCGGTGACAAAATTAAATTCGTACCTAGTTAATGGGTAATAATTTGTAATGTTTTGGTAGAGTAGTATCGCTCTCAAGTTAGTAGAGCTATACAACCAGTGAAAAGCTTCATATCAAGGACATTATACTCGTAAAGTAGCCTCCATGTTTGTCTTACGTTAGTAGTGAAATATATTTTGTTGTTGACAGTAATAGTAATAATAATAGTAATAATAATAATAATACCTTAATGTTGAATAAAGCCGTTTATCACAGCCTCACCCAGTCCAATTCCGTTGCGGGCCAGTACGGATGATCTATGAAGCTAGTGACGCACAGGAGACTCATGCTGCAGAGCGACACGCCAAGAAACTTGGGAAGATGAATAATATTTCCAGGCTCATAGAACCGTACCCTGCTGCAGGTACCTAAAAAGGCGATCAACGATTCCTCGATCAAGCAGCCTATATGGACTTTTCTTTCCTTTGAGCAAACATCCGCACATTGCCGTTAGCCGCGAAATCCAAAAGCACGCCTTAACGATCAAAAGGAAACAGAATGAAAAAAAAAAAAAAAGAGTGGAAAGGAAATTATGGTAGATGAGAAACAACCCCTACATTTGCCTGCCTCGGGGCTCGATTCCGAGACCGAACTCAAATCACACACGTTATCGCACTTTCGGTTCCTAAAGCATTTTTTCCCTGTAGGGGTGAGGTTCTGAGCTCCTCAGCTGCTCGGTGCGAGCGCTGCGGACCTTGAGCACCCGTGGTACTCCAGATGTTACTAAAAGTGGTTGGGCTGAGCACCAAGTTTCTCCAAAAGGGAGTGCTCGGATTGGGTTGCACTCGATGTGGGAGTAGCCCGATATCTGTGGGAGATAGGTGACGCCTGAGCGGGGCTATGAGACGCCCTAATGTTCTCCGGTACTAAACTGGAGACTTAGTAGACCCAACCTGGTCGCCTCCGCCAAAGTCTTCGGTAGTCTTCCCCTTTCGGATTGACGAGCGCAGGTGGCGTGTTTACTTCCGTCCTTCACTTCCCTAGAATATAAAATAGGCACCGGCCTAATGGAAAGTTCCAAGAGCATGTTCCCTGGGTCGCAGGATAAGTGAATTGTCAGGTCCCTGCTCACTTGGCATTAGAAAGTAAATGTTATTAGATAATAAATCTTACCAAAGAAATACTTTTGTTTCTCCAGCTAATGATGAAATAAATAGCTCACTTGTATTGCTGAATTAAATAAATTACACAATTTAGAATTGTGATCTGGTGCTTTTCTTAAAACTCAGAATGTCCTATCTGATATGGACAATCATTCTCTCACTGTCGTCAAGGATTGGAACTAGGATGTGTCGGATGTGTCCCCCTCCCCCAATTAGGGGCAAAGCTCCTCACATAGGCCATTGATATTTATGTGGACTCTGGGAGTGAGGGCTGAGGGAAGCGACCCACAAGGCTACCAGATCTAAATGGCAATAAGGTCAGACCTAGACGGAGTCTTAAATGTTTCCATAGCGAACTCATCCTCACCCGGTGAATTCCTATAAGCCCCTGAAGCCCCGGTAGCTCTGCGAAGTAACGTTTCACACGAAGAGTCATGGAGGCTCCCGCAACGGGTCCAGGATGAAATCTTCACAGAGAACACAACCAAACCCAACGCAATCTGCCGAACACCATTGTTGGCCCTTCAACCATGAAATGGATAACAAGAAAATGGGTACATGAAATGATGGACAGGAAATTCGACTTAGAAGGTGAACCACACCAGAATCACGTGACAACCCATGGGTCACGAAAAAACCCTGGATCAATGTAAGCAGTCACCGGGGGTCAAGCTCAGGACCTGTCGATGGCCACGGCCATCCCGCTAGGTCACGGGGTCATGAATAAATGTCATTATAGAGGGTGAGTTGGCGAGTTGCCAAATATGAACAGACATGTGGGTACTACGACTCAAACCATTTACAAAGGTAGAGAACTCTATTGCTGCCTGCTCTTGGAAGCGTCAATTGTAAAAGGAAACAAACGCTGTTTACAGTAGCCAGGGCTTCGCTTCTGCCAGACCCCGTCCCAAACAAATCTCATCTGTGGGCAGAATGCAGAGTGAGACAGGAAGGGGAGAGGATGAGCATGTGCAAACAAACAAATCGCTAGTGCATAAGAGCTTGGTGAACTGAATCATTTGGCACTATACAGAAGGCGAAGCTAGGTTGTTATACCAGGTGCTTTATCCTCTTGCTGCAACTAAAGGATATTACTCAGAAATCTGTCCATTTATCCACCATTGTTTAACTATGTTTTGTTGTGCTTTCAGTCTTTACACTATTCATCATGATTGCGGTTACATTTTCCTAAAGATAATATTGAAATGAATAATGTAAATTTGATTCTCATTTTGTTCATCAATGAACTAAAGCTTTGTGAATATAAGATAAATTGGTTATTGTTGCTATTAGATGATTGAAATAATATTAACGTTTAACACTGAAGCAAATAACTGTGTTTATGACAAATACTGAAATACTTCATTGTTAAAGTTAAGTGTAATATAACAATAAAAATACACACACATACACACACACACTCTCTTTGAACATTCTTAACAAATCTCTTAATACTCGTAAGTAATCTTCTCTTTAAGTAATAATTATTTATTTTCTAAACCACCATAACGATTTTCTGATATAGCTTGAGAAGCCTTCTCCATCCACAATTAATTTTGTGTAATTTGTAAACCTTAAAATATAGGCAAAGTATTCCAAATATACTAACGTATTCCATCCACATGACTACCTCTAGCCTCTATCGTTTATTAGTAACTATAAAGGAAAGAGGTTCTTATCATTAATTCCCCAAAATATGTTCCTTTAAAATACCCTTTGACATTCTATATACAATTAAGAATTATATTAAAATTAGGAATTATATTCCTAAATTTATCAAGTATTATTTTTAATTCAAAATCTTCTCGGGCTTCTAGCCAGGTAAAAACTTGAGAAGATTTTGAATTAATACGTCGCCAGGAAAGCTTCAGTTCTTATTATTTTTTATTTTAGCCGAAGTAAACTTTTGCAATAGTACCAGCATTACACATTTCGTTACAGATACCAAGGGAATAGCGGCAATTAAATGTATAACTGGACTTAATGCCCCTAAATTCTATTCTTTTTCCTTTTTTTGCCCGCCTGGGTTGTGTGGCGGTACGTGTCTTCCTCACATTCAACAGGTCGCGAGGTTGAATCTCGCTTAGGGTGAGTTACGCGGATAAGGTTTTCTTTTTCGGGATTTTCGCTTATCCTAAGAAGACGAATATTGAGAAGCTTTAAGCTCCATGGACCCCATTATCATTTGAGCATTATTTCACCAATTTCATTCATCGTCCAATATGACCATCCAGAATAAAGGACGTTGAGCTACATATAAAAAAAATATGATTGGTTGTGGTGTATACAAAAGTCATCCAAAATGAAGATACCTTCAGAGGTTTCCCATGAATATGATTTTATCAAAATATTGAAAAGCTTTTCCATATAAAGGAGAGTTTGAGTGAGAGAATTTTCTTAGACATCTTCCTGTCGCATCCTTAGAAAATGAGGAATTTAAGTATTAATTTTTTTTTTATATTTATATGAGTTTCCCTTTTTGGGGTATTGCTGTTCATACACATACCACAGTGTACTTTTCTGGATGCAGGGGACTCTATAATCGATGATTACAGAAAATTTCAACTCCACATTTTGGGTGGAATACAATACATCCCCTGCATACCATACCGAGAAAAGTAAGTAAAACTGTAGACTACAAGAGTTATAGTACTAACTTATGTCAAAATAAGTTTTTGTACCATTAACCATTTATTTAGATATTCGTAATTTTTGTTTGAATTGTCAATTATTTTATACGTAGTAACTAGCAGTTGAGAATTAATTTTATCTTAAATAATATGAAAATTTAAGAGTAATCCTTTGTAGGAACATTTTTGTCGAATTGTGAATAGATAACGTATGAAGTAATTATTATTTTCTCTACAGGTAGTATGTGCTTAGTGTATAAATAAGGTGGTGTAATGCACCCAAAAGCTCAATACCGAGATTTCATCGGAAATACATGTATTGGGTGCCCCTAAATAAAAAAAAAATTTTTTTTGGAAAATGTCTTTATGTGTGTGTCCACGTGTGTGTATCTGTACAGCTTATCTTTAAGCTTGGTATCTTCCAAGGATGTGACACAAACATTTTCAAGAAAATCCCCCCACCTCCAATTACCCTTTACATACAAAAAATTCGAAAATATTGATTTTATAAAAAATGGCTCTAACGATTTTGATTAAAATGCCTTATATTAAAGATATTTATGTGGCAAATAAAATGAATATCTTGAATCTTCTAAGAATAGCCTCCTAAGACCTCTATTCTGAATGAATTTTGCTGAATGTTGCGTAACTGGTAAACTGTAAGAGATAAGATAGAAATTTACTGCACAAAAATATAGCTCACTTTGAAACATACAACTTATGTCATATACGATCTTTTTCGTGAAATTGACCGTTTCAGAGATATTCTTTGTTATTTGTACCATATTTAAAATACTTAAAACTTTTCTCACACGCAAAGCTGTAAACTTCTAGTCCTGCATTGAAACGGATTTCAACCACATGACTACCAGCTTTTAAGAGATTTGACATACATTTTAGCCTAGCGTATTCCCTTATTTTATTTCTGC
Source organism: Hymenopus coronatus (assembly GCA_030762935.1). NCBI lineage: Eukaryota > Metazoa > Arthropoda > Insecta > Mantodea > Hymenopodidae > Hymenopus > Hymenopus coronatus. The sequence goes on along the minus strand of CM060882.1, from coordinate 99,304,956 downwards.
TTACAAGAAAGCATTTCTGCTAATGTTTATCTAAATTACCATGAAGTAGATAAGTCCTTTTTAACAATATTTGTTACATAGACGTAGAGAAAGTTATGTGCATGGAACACATAAGATTTCTGTCATTTTGGTATATAAGCTATAACGTGTTGCTTATACATTCCAACAAGACAAGAGAAATGGAATAGTTTGGTTATAATGGAAGGTGGTGAGCAATATATTGCGCCATAAAATGTAGTGATCTCACAGCAGTAACATTTGGGTTAGCCATGGCAACCTCGTATATTTCTAACTAGACACAGCTAGCATGCAACCTGCATTCTCTTCCATCAGATCATTTCCTGATTTGCGGACAGATTGTGGCGGGCTCTTGCCATTAGCGTGACATCACATTGCCATTGTGTTTCCTCTCTGCACAGTCAAGGATTATGTTGCGGTTATTAGCGTGCTCCAAGATGCCATCATACACAACTTTGTATTCTATTGCGTAACAGATGCAATATTAAGTTATAGAGATTATAACCATTGCAAAGGTAGCTAACGTTAAAAACCTGAATGCGTTCCATTCACATGACTTTCTCCACATATCTGCAACAAATTATTGCTTCATGCTAATTGAAAAAAAAGCAGAAATAGTATTATCACCTGCTTCCTTGTAAGTAGTAGGAAAATAAGAGAGTAGCATAGGTTAAAGTGCTAGTCAAAAGCTGGTAGCCAAGTGATTGAAGTCTTTTGTTTGTATGGACAGCAGTGGACAAATTTCTGTCTGAGAAAAGTATAAGTTTTTCAAAACTGAAAACAAAAACAAGGAGTATCTTAAAAACGATCTACTCCACGAAAATATATGTATAACATAAATTGCGTGTTTTAACGTGCTCTACAGTTTTTGTGTGGTAATTGTTTGTCCATCTCTTATGGTTTAGCAGTAATGCAAAATTCCGTAAAATGCATCCAGAATAAAGTAGTCTTCAGAGGCTATTCCTAGAAAATTCAAGATATACATTTTATTTGCCACGTAAATATCTTTAATATATGATATTTTAATCAAAATCGTTAGAGCCATTTTTAAGAAAATCAAAATTTTAGAATTTTTTCCATGTAAAGGGTAGTTTAGGGTGGGGGGATTTTCTTGAAAATATTTGTGTCGCATCCTTGGAAGATACCAAACCTAAATACCATAGCGTTTGAGCTATGCTGCCCACAGGCACACACAGATACGCACACACGGACATTTTTCTAAATATGCTTTTTTGGGTTCAGGGGTCTCTAAACATGTATTTCCGGTGAAATCTCGCTATCGAATGTTTGGGTGCAATATTATATCTTCTCTATACACTATGTACATTGTACGTATAGGGAAAGTAAAAATGGTGTTTCATTTACACGACTTTCTCTACATTGATTTAACAAATTATTGTTATAAAACATATTCTTCTACATACTTCATAATAGTTTGGACAAACATTAGCTAATATTTTCTTAAATAATTTCTTCCTTGTAAGTAGGAGGAAAATAAGGGACTATACTAGGCTAAAACGGATGTCAAATCGCTTAAAAGCTCGTTATTACCATGTGGTTAAATTCCGTTTCTATGCAGGGCCAGTAGTTTACAGCTTTCCGTGTTTAAGTGTTTTAAATCTGAAACAAATAACAAGGAATATTTAAAAAATGGGCAACTCTACGAAAAAAAGGTATGACATAAATCGTGTGTTTCAACGAGATCTACATGTTTTGTTTAGTACGTTTTTGTGTACGGTTTACTAGTAACCAATCTCCACCCAAAATAAAGAGGCTATTCCCAAAAAATTCATATGCATTTTATTTGGATTGATATACATACACTTTTAACTGTCATGTAAATATCTTTAATATTCGGTATTTAATTAGCATCGTTGGAGCCAAATTTGAGAAAACCAAAACTTTCGAAAACCAAATCAAATTTTTCCAAAATTTGTACATGTAAATTAGTTTGGAGTGGGGGAATTTTCCTCAGAACCTTCGCGTCGCATCCATGGAAGGTGCTAAACTTATATACCAAGTTTTGATATTTGACCGATTTTTCGTTTTTGAGTTGCCGTGTTCACAGACACACGGACACACTAACAAAGTGATATACACACTGACCTTTTTCTAAAAATGCTTTTTTTTCATACTGGGGACCCTTAAAACGTCTACTTTTCCGTGAAATCTCGGTATCGAATTTTGGGTGGAATGTAATACCTTTTCTATACACTATACGCATAATACGTGTAGAAAAACTAAAAGGAAATACTCTAGGCTAAATTGATAGTCAACTTATAAAATCTGGTTGCTCTATGAAACAATTGAAATTTGGTTCTCTTTGATTGGTCAGGAGTAAAACCAAAGAGACATGAAACGAAAGACCATTTTCCGTTAACTGCACTATTAAATTATAATGATTTTACAGATTCCCATTGCAAAGTTAGCTAACGTTAATAATCGTATGTGTTCCATTCAAAGGTTTTCTATACCTTTTGTGTAAACAAGCTAATTTTATAAAAGATACTATAAAAGATTAGCATGATGCTAATATAATTGAGATAAATATAAACAGAAATTGTCTTATTAGAAGACAGAAGGGAAATAAGGGAATACTCTAAGCTAATCTGATAGGCAACTCTAAAAAGTTCGTTGCTATATGAAACAATTTATTTCAGTTATACTTCGTGTTCAGAAATGAAATATTACTTCCTGTTTAAGAAAAGTTTAAGCAGTTTGAAACTAAAACCAATAACAAGCAATATTTCAGAAACGTTAACGCTAAGAAAAATCTGAGGTGTTCCATTCTCTAGACTTGCTCTACATCTCTGCAACAAAGTATTGTTAAAAATCATATTCTTCTGTATGAGCGGAAATGGTCGTATTACTCTTCCTTTTAAGTAGAAGGGAAATAAGGAAAATCAAACAATAAAGCGATTGTCAAATGTTTTAAAAGCTGGCTGCCATGAGACTGAAGTGCCTTTGTTTGTTTGGCTGGGAGTTGAGAAATTCCATATGAGAAAGACGTATTTATAACTGTAACCAATAACAAGGAATATCTAAAAAAGAAAAAAAAAAAAAAAGTCAATTCCGTCTAAAAAATGTATATGAACAAAAATTGTGTGTTTTGTCGAGCTCTGCATTTTTTGCGAAGTAAGTTTTTGTTTATCTCTTACGGTTTACCAGTTATGCGAAATTCCGAAAATTCATCCAGAATAAAGATGTCTTCACAGGCTGTTCCCAGAAAATCAAATATACATTTTATTTTTCATGTAAAATCTTTAATATACAATATTTTAATCAAAATCGTTTGAACCATTTTTGAGAAACTCAATATTTTCGAAAAATTTTCCATGTAAAAAGGTAATTAGGAGTGGTGGGAATTTTCTTGGAAAATCTTTGTGTCACATTCTTGGAAGATACTAAACTTAAAAACCAAATTTGGTATTTACAGGACTTTTCGTTTTTGAGCTATGCTGTCCACAGGCACACACATACGCACACATGGACATTTTTCTAAATTTTTTTCTCGGATTCATAGGATCTGAAAACGTGTATTTGCAATGAAATCTCGGTATCCAATTTTTAAGTCCAATACAATACCTTCTCTATACAATATGCACATATTACATGTAGAGAAACTAAAAATGGATGTGAACCATTAACGTCACTCTTTTCACCTTTTCTGCAAAGAAACCATTCTTATAAAAGATTATTCTTTCATATACATCATGCTAGTCGAGATAAACATAGATTGAAATGGTCGTATTACTTAATTCCTTGTAATTAGAAGATAAACAAGAGAATACTGTAGGCTAAAGCGATAGTTAAAACTTTTAAAAGCGGGTGACTATATGAAACAATTTAAATTCAATTGTGTTTGCGTGGTCAGGAGTAAAACAAAGGAAACATGAAACGAAAGATCATTTTCCATTAGCTGCATTATTAAATCACAGAGATTCTACAGAATACATTTGCAAAGCTAGGTAACGTTAAAAATCGCATTTGTTCCATTCACTTGAATTTTTCTGTACCTTTTCTGTGAACAAATTATTCGTATGAAAGTTTATTATTTTATGCATATCATGCTAATTGAAATAAACATAAACAAAAATGGTCTTATTCCTTGTTTTAATGACAAGTAGAAGGAAAATAAGGCAATACTCTAAAAATACTTATTTGACAAAATATATCTTTAGAATTTTCAGTGAATAGACTCTGGAGTCTTCTTCATTCGGAATGGCCTTTGCAGAACTCATAAACGGTAAGAGATAGACAAAAAATATAGTACTCAATTTGCGTTACATACAACGTTGTTTTGGAGTTAACCATTTCCGAGATATCCTTATTATTGGTTTCAATTTTAAAATACTTAAACTTTTCTTATACGAGAATTTGTAACTCCTAGCCATGCAAAGAGAACGAAGTGGTCGCGAGTTCGAATATTGCTTAGGAGAGTTTCCAGATAAAGTGTTTTATGGGTTTTTCCTTATTCTGAGAAGACGAATGTCGATTAACTTTATGCTCCATGGACCCGAATTCTTTGAAAATCGTTTCACGGATTTCATTTTACTTACTATGCTAAAGCACGCTAAAATGAGAGAGAGATAGAGAGAGAGAGAGAGAGAGAGAGAGAGAAAGAGAATTTCGCTTTGGTGTGTTGCCTCGTTTCCCTCCTACTTATAAGGAAATAAATAAGTAATAAAATAATTTTGCTAATGTTTATCCTGATTAGCATGAAGTTGATAGGAGAATAAACTTTTTAAAAAATATTTGTTACATATATGTAGAGAAAGTCACGTGAATTGAGACAGTACGCTCCATAGAGTAATTCTCGTGTAATCATGAGCTAAGCGCACGGTTACCTGAAGGCGGTTAGTTGAACGAGAATTAACAATAATGCACCGCATCTGCAATTTAACCACGGATAAAGTTTAATCTCCTTCAGTTTTAATGGTCCTCAACAAATATATCCGGCGGGGGTATAGATAGAAGAAATGATTTCTCAGATCAGTAACAGAATACACCAGACTAGATAGAAAACAAAACAGAAATAGATAAGATATAGAAGAACTTCACATCACAATAAAACAACAGAATAAAATGGAGAGATTTAGACAGAATAAATACCAAGAGAATACCAAAGCGGCATTACTTTAGAGAAATCAAAGAAATTTTAACCTAGGAAGACCAAGAAAAGATGGTCGGAACAGGGCTTTGGATTCAGAACAGGCTGACAGTCTGAACTGTGCGGGAGAAGAAGGCTTAATGACATCTAAGTCTTATTTGTTTTTACAAAAGCTTTTGACAACATCTGCCCCCATGCAGCAGTAGAATATTGGTCATCCTGCGTGGATTAATATCTGACTCATGTCAAGGGGAATCACACTAATGCGTCTGCTGAGGAACTTTGTTTCCTAACTCAGAGTGGCAGCTGCAGATCAGAGCGCTTCGCTCCTCCTGGCCATTCTTGGTAAATAGGATTTAAATCGGCATCAGAACTTCTCTTGTTCGCTGTTTAGCGTACCCCTCCACTGCAAACAGGAACGTCCAGAAAATGAGTCTGTACGCCAGCTTGTAGGTTTTTTAGCCTTCCTGTAGTCGGAATTCAATTATAACAACATTTTAAAAATCTATCTCCTTTTTGGAAGTTATATCTTCAAATCCGAGGGACTTCTCATCTGATCTTAATTTAGAATTAAGAAAAGATAAACTCCTAATGTCTGAACTTACAAATTCAGATTAAATATTTATTTGAATTCAATGTGACGCCACAGAGAATTGCTTCAATTATGGCAGTATTACAAATAATATATATTCTTTGTATAACATAAAAATCAAATACAAAACAAATACAGACATTTAAATTAAATGATAATAGTACACAATTAAGTAAATGAGGTGAGTAAAGACAGCAATTATGGACACATCTAATTGACAAGAGTATAACAAATGGATAACAGTGATGTATATGTAATGTTTGTAAATATATGGTATAAATGAATACAGTTGAATAAATGGCGTTGAAAAGAATAATAATAGAAAATAAAGTTATAAACAGTAATGACAAGTGCATACAACATAAAAAATCTAATGTGTTCCATTCACAGGACTTTCTCTATATTTCTTAACAAATTATTGTTATTTACATCGTGCTAGTTGAGATAAAATTAGAAGAATTTGTCTTATTACTTGCTTCCTTTTAAGCAGAAAGGAAATAAGGGAGTTCCATGGGTTAAAGCGATAGTCAAATGTTTTAAAAGCTGGTTGCTATGTGGTTGAAATTCCTTTGTTTGTATTTCCGGAAGTTGACAAATTCTCGTATGAGAAAAGTATAGATATTTTAAAACTGAAACCAATAATAAGGAATAGCTCAGAAATGGCCAGCTCCACCAAAAAGCGTATGTGACACAAAATAGATGTCTTAACGTGATCTACAGTTTTGTGTACTATTTTTTAATCTCTCTCTTATGGTTTACAGTTATATACATTTCAGCAAAACACTAAAGAGATCTTTAGAAGCTATCCAGAACTTTCAAGATATACATTGCATTTGTTATGTAAATATCTTTAATATCCAAAATTTAAACAAAATCGTTAATTCTTGAGAAGATCAAAATTTTAGAAAAAGTTTTCATATAAGGGGTAATTTGGGATTGGGGGAGTTTCTTGAAGATCTTCGTGTGGCATCCTTTGGAGATAATAAACGTAAATACTACGTTTAATATTTAACGAACTTTTCGTTTTTGAGCTATGCTGCCCACAGTTACACATGGATATTTTTCTGAACTTGCTTTTTTGACTGAGGGGGGTCTCAAAACATGTATTTACGCTGAAATTAAGTATGGGATTTTTAGGTGCAATACAATATCTTCTCTATACACTATGTACGAGTTTGTGCACACAAATTAAAATATAAAGTAATATAACAATAAATAAAGGATACAGAGGCGTTATTAAATTAGCAATTTACCAAATTATGAGCAACTAGAAACAAACTATAAAATATTTTATTCACATGTCTTTCTTTAGCAGTACCACATACAAGCTATTCTCTCAAAAAAGTATCATTTCATCTGCTTTGTGCTAATCGAGATAAATATTAACAGAAATTGTATTATTACTTGCTTCTTTGTTAGTAGAATGGAATATGGGAGTACATTAGGCTAAAGCAATAATCAAATATTTTAAAAGCTCATCACTATGTGAAATAATTGAGGTTCGGTTCGGTTCACTTTGCATGGTCCCGTTTGAGTTAGGTGATTTAAAATAACAAGCAGCATCTCTAAATCTGTACAAGAAAAACGTATATGACGTAAATTGTATATGTTAATGACATACGGTTTAACCGTTATGCATATTTTGTAAAATTCATCCAGAATAAACAAGTCTTCAGAGGCTATTCTCAGAAACGTCATGATATACATTTTGTTTGTCATGTGAATATGTTTAACATACGAATCATTACAGCCATTTTTCAGAGAGTAGTTGGGGTGGAGAAATTTTCTTGAAAATCTTCGTGTTTAATGAACTTTTCGTTTTTGAGCTATTATTTTCTACAGAAACACACAGAACTTGACCTAATTTTTTTAATCAGGGGACCTCAATATATATATTTACAGCGAAATTTCGAAATAAAATTTTTGGGTGAAATAAGTACCTACTACGTACATTGTATGTACACGTTGGCTAGAGAAAGTAAAAATATGTTCAAAAGTGTTTCTGATGTTTGTGATATAAACTATTGAAATGCAAATCATATTTGTTATATTGAGCTACCATTTTTATAAGTGGGAATTTTGATGAACTAGCGTTTATGGTATCTTATATTAAACTAAAGAATGTAATTTGAGGTTTAGTTTATAGTGTTTAATTGTATTTCTTACAGAAATGTGTTGTTGTCTATAATATCATTAAGTACTTTATATAGGAATACGAGTTCAACTTCCTTATAGCGATGAAAATAACAACACAAGCTGGAAATAAAATTTCTATACAAGATACAATGAAGCTTCTAGCCCATACTTTACCTAAACATACAGAGTAGGCATTCACCTTCTGTAAATGAAATGGGGTAAAAATCTTAAAGATCAAGCAGCTAAGAAGACGTACAAGTGTAATAAACATGATGTGATGTTTGGCTATTTTATAGTAATAAATTAATAATTATTATACTACTCTGTGCTTGGATATGTTACAGTTGGGAGCTGTGAAGGATTTTCTAATTCATCTCACGGTGTTGCCTCAGAGATAGCAAACCCTGTTATTACAGATATTACAGAATGGCTTTTCTAGATTTATGCCAGTGGTATTCCCCTTAAAGGGGACACCGAAGAGATTAAATCTATTTTATAAAAAGTTAAAGTTAGATATTTATGTTTTGTGCAGGAATTATTGGCAACAAAGATGTATTGAATGCCTCTGCGGTCGAGTGATCAGCATGCTGACCTTGCACCCGGAGGTCCCGGGTTCGATTCCCGGCTGGGGCGGGGAAGTTTTCTTCCCATCACCCCGGAGTCTGGAAGTATGAATATGAGAGTGAATGTGTGTGTTTGAAGGAAATAAAATGGTTAAAACCCAACTTAAAGAATCTACAGACGAGTTATTTCAAATGCAAAGCCCCCGATATGACCTTAGATATTAAAGGGGGCTATATAAATGAAACAATTAAATAATATATGCATACCAAGTTTCATTAAAATATATATTCGTTCTAAATATATTAATTAATTTATACAATTAATTATCTGAAATGAGATTTTATGTTGTTCCACTGTTTTAGCTTCTTAGTAAATGCACATTTTTTTAATTATGTTCCATTACATTTTTGTAATATTTTTTCTGTTTGAAATTTTCCAAAAATGTATAATTGTAAAAAAGTTATTTTATATTACAAATTGGAAACACCTGCAAAAGGCGCATTATTATACTAATTATTTTTTAAACTGCTGCGTCGTTGCTGAATCGCTAGACCTATCGTCCAGACGGCGTCTGGGCGGGTTTTATCCGGATCCTCCGGTTTCCCCCGCCACTCATTCCACCAATTGCTCCATCATCACCTTTCCTATCATCTATTTTGTTTTCATTTCATATCATCCACTTCCTCACGCTCTTGCCACTCAGGTCCTTTATTCTGTAGTTGCGTGCTGTTGGCTCCCCGACAGGTTTTTGGCACCTAAGCACCCCCTTGTAAGTTCTAGGGGGGATTCAGTTCTAAACATAGGGAGGGTAAGCTGATTACGAAAAACCATTTTTAAACTAATCTAGGATCAATATCAAAGTCACAATTAGAAATTTATTTCAAACATTCTGCAGTTCTTTGGAAAATATTTTCAGAGCTCTAGCTGTATTTTTGTGGAAGAAGATATATTTTGAATGTGGGAAAGTAACAAAAAGATTGAACCTGAGAAAATGACTTAAAATTTTGACACAGAGAGTCAAGCAGCCAGTGCAACGCTTTAAAGTGGCTTCCAAAACATGTGTTACATCCGATCTAGGCGAATCAAACATTGCAAATATGTACTTTTAAACAACAGTGTATTTTTTGACCAAAATCCAAAAATAGACTCTTTGACCAAAATCACTAAAAACGTACTTGTGTCCCTTTAAATAGTGTTAATCAGAGTTGATTACTTTGATATAATGTTCCTGCCGAATGCGCGTCTTCCTACATATGGATGCATCATATTTAGCGCCATAATATATAAATATCAATTCAATCATAACTTGTTAAATTAACATTGTATTCACACCATACACTTCTTGAGCTAGTGTAATTAATTTTCGGTATTTTTTAATTCTTCATTCACAATATTTATATATTTGTTACATCGCGTTATTACCTTTGTTTGATGCCTTCTTGCTCATGTATGGCGTCACTTTTTTTTTTATTTACGCGCCGCTTATATAAATCATGGATTAGTTATATTAAACCCTTTAATACATTTAATTTGCTTTTTATAGTGGTTTCCACATTTAATTATGTCTCAAGCCCATGACAATATGTAGTTCCTTTCCTCTGTGATACATTCATTAATCCTCTTCCGTGCCATCGAGTACCCTGTTGAATGTTTTTAGTGTGTCACATTTGGTCAAATCCAACCGTACAGGTGTTGCAAAAACCAAAGACTTTAAATGTCCCGAGATAAAGAAATACATTGGATTTAAATCGGGACATCAAGAAGGCCATGTAGTGAATTCCCTTCGTCCAGTACATCTATGCGGGAATTTATCATCAAAGAAATTACTACTATCCGGCTGAAATGAGCTGTGGCACATATGTGAAAACTACATTCTTTGGATGACGTCCAGAGGCGAGTCAACAACTAAATAATGCAATATTTCTCAGAAAGTGTAGATACGTCTCCACATTCAGGCGCAGAGGAAAGAAATAGGAGTCTTTAAGGTGATAGCGAATGAGTTCACCCCAAACGTTTGGGCAGAAACTCTGTTGAAGTCTTCATGCATATTTTAAGCTATGAGTATTATGAAAGTTGAAGATACCGTCGAGAGTAAACCAGGCTCTATGTAAGAAGGCTGCTTGTTAAAAATTCATGAACATGAGACAATTTTGTAACAGGCGATAGCAGAAATTACTCCTGGACTCCAAGACCACCACATTTGATCCTTGTATCCGCTGAAGGTGATCTGGGTACAGAAGATTTTCATGCAAAATTTTCCAGATAGTCAGGTCACTGTACTTCCTTAGTGCAGTCCTTTGTTATCTGATGCGTTTGTGCCCACACAAAGGAGAAACTCGTTCTTTACGAGTGCCTGGCTTGGTCCCCTAATATTCGAAACACTCCCCTCAAATTGGCTAATTCTCTCAGGCTTGATGAATTTGTGAGAATATTCGTGAGCAAAGTAATACCTATTGGGATACCTTCTGCTTTAAGCTCAGCTGTTTAAGATGCATCTACATTTACAATCCTATGCATGTAATATATAACAACTTGGATCACCCAAAATAAAAGAGACAACATAACCAATTCAAGTCAGTAAAATAGCGATTACAAATATGGATCTAAATATAAATTGATTAATTTAATTAAATCTACACTTTTTGACTTTCTCTACAAGTACTATGTACATAATGTATAGAGAAGGTATCGTAATGCACCCAAAAATGTCTTACCAAGATTTCACCGGAAAAATAGGTTTTGAGACCACCTGAATCCAGAAAAAGCAATTTTAGAAAAATGTCCATATGTGTGTGTGTGTGTGTGTGTGTGTGTGTGTGTTTGTGCGCGCACGCGTCTGTGGGCAGCATAGCTCAAAAACGAAAAGATTCTTAAATACCAAATTTTGTACTTAAGTTTTGTATCTTCTAAGGATGCGACACGAAAATGTTCAGAATATCCCCCCCACCTCTAACTACTCTTTACATAGAAGTTTTTCGAATATTTTGATTTTTTCAAAAATGGCTATAATGATTTTGATTAAAATGCCGTATGTTTAAGTTATTTTTATGGAAAACAAAATGTATATCTTAGACTTTCTGGGAATAGCCTCTGAGGACTACTTCGTTTTGGATTACTTTTGTATAACTGGCAGACCGTAAGAGATATACAAAAATTCATTGCACAAAAAATAAAGATCCCATTATAACACACAATTTATATTGCATTCCTTTTTTGTGTAGAGTTAACGTTTGCGAGATATTTCGGATTATTAGTCTCAATTTTAGCCACTTAAATTTTCTCAAACGGAAGACATTTTTGACCTCGTTTCTCGTTTATTTACTCCTGGAAAGCAAAGAGATTGGAATTTAAATTGTTTCACATAGCAATCGGCTTTTAAAGGACCAGACTATTGCTTTAGCCTGTGCATTTTTTTATTTCCCCTCTATTTACAAGGAGGCAAGTAACAAGACTAATTCTGCTTATGTTTATCTTGATTAGCATGATGTAGATAACAGATTAATGTTTTCAATAAAGGATTTGTTTGACAAACAGCTAGAGGATATAATGTGAATGGAACATATCAGATTTTTACTTTCTCTACACGTACTATATACATAGTGTATAGAGAAAGTATTGTATTGCACCCAAAATTTCGATACCGAGATTTTACCGGAAATACATGTTTTGGTTCCCCCTGAATCCAAAAAAAATGTTTTTGGAAAAAGGTCCGAGTGCGTGTGTGCGTGTATCTGTGAACAGCATAGCTCAAAAACGAAAAGACCGTTAAAAACCAAACTTTATATTTAAGTTTAGTAACTTCCAAGGATGCGACACGGAGAAAGTCCCCCACCCCCAACTACCCTTTACATGGAACCTTTTTCGATAATTTTGATTTTCTCAAAAATTGCTCTAAAGATATTGATTAAAATATCGTATATTAAAGATGTTTACATGAAAAATAATATGTATATCTTGAATTTTCTGAGAATAGCCTCTGAAGACTTCTTTATTCGGGATGAATTTTGCATAACTGCTAAACCGTAAGAAATGGACAAAAACTTACCACACAAAAATTTAGAACACATTAGAATACACAGTTTATGTTAAATACCTTTTTTTCGAGGAGCTGATAGTTTTTGAGATATTCCTTGTTTTTGTTTTCAACTTTAAAAAACTTGTACTTTTCTCACACAGGAATTTGTCAACAGGTGTCCATACAAACAAAGGAACTTCAGTCCATAGCAACCGCTTTTGACTTTGCTTTAACCTTTGATACTCCCATATTTCACTTCTACTTACAAGGAAGGAAGTAAGTAATAAGACTATTTCTGCTAATATTTTCTCGATTTGCATGAAGTAAATAGAAGAATAAGCTTATTAACAATAATTTGTTACACAGATGTAGAGAAATGCATGTGAATGGAACACATCACAAGTTTCGTTTTAGAAGATAGTGCTTCACCTTTAATAGAATAACTTATATATTTCTACCTTGAGTAACTAGCGTTAGTTAAATTTGTCACAACATATGAATAGTATGAATTTTTAAGGACTTTAGTCTCCTCCACTTTTACAGTAATTTTAAGAGTGCTGGTCACTACATAAAACTGAGAGTAGGAGCACTTGTGAAGGCAAATCTTTCTGTCTTCTCTCTTCCCCTTTCTTTCATATCATCATCAGAGCATTTAGATGTTTTCAATTCTTAGAGATTTGGGCTTTTACTCAAATGAAATTGCACCCAGAGCTTTACAACAAATATCAAGGTGTTATTTTTATTTCATTACGTTTAACACTTTCTCTTCCATGGTGTGTATTTCACTTCTAATTAGTATTAAATCCCGTTCAAATCGCCATGGCATACCCTCACTCCTGAATCAGTTTCACTGATCAGCCCACTTGCAAAATAAAAGAAGAGGGTTCAATGTTCTACCTGATGCGAGTGTGGGTTATTTCCAGAGTAATTCCGGTTGTTGTTGGTTAGTGCATGCCCTTCCTTCCAAGATAAATTTGCACAATTGTTGAAAAGGGTAGTGTTAATGGCCGACTCCAAGTTTTGATATCACTTCTAGTCCCTTTCTCCCCCATCACTCTCGCCACTTTTCCTCATATCTTTTCTCTTGTGTACATAAGTATTTAGACTGGCTTTGCATGTTATTAAACCACTTAAATCTGTGGTTGCTTCAGATAACATTCCTTTATTGCAACAAAATTGTTCCATTAATCCCTTTCTTATAGTAAAATTTATTTTTGTAGTGTTCGCTAGCTGATTAATGTCGCAATTAGGTATTAGACCATCAGACCCAGAAGTGGCACAGCGTTGGATATTAGAACTTAACATAATAAAAACTCCCCCCTGCGTTACATCTTTTTACTTTCTCTATACGTACTATAAAAAAAGAGTTTTTAAAAAAATGTCCGTGTGTGTATGTGTGTGTGTGTCTGTGGGCAGCATAGCTCAAAGACGAAAATTCGTTAAAAACCAAACTTAATAATTAAGATCAGTATCGTCCAAGGATACGACACGAAGATTTTCAAGCAAATACCTCCACTACCAACTACCCTTTAAGTGCAACTTTTTTCGAAAATTTGATTTTCTCAAAAATTTCTCTAACGATTGATTAAAATGTGGTATATTAAAAATATATACATGAGAAATAAAAGTTATATCTTGAACTTCCTGGGAATAGCCGCTGAAGACATCTTTATTCTGGATGAATTTTGCAAAACTTTGCACATTTGGTAAACACAAGTAATATAAACCGTCTAACTCTGATCCATTTCATAAATAAAATAGGAAGTTAAATACCATTTAGAAAATATTTGACAGAAAGTGTTAAATGGTATAAAAACCTCCTGGCTACACCGACTAACAAAAGAATGACTTAGTGATAAATAGTGCAAAACAAAAGAAGTTCCAGGTAGTAAATTATGTATGATAAATTAACGCATGTACCCCATCTATAGAGTAATTTCTTTTTGCTAATGCCCAATAATTTGACAAAAATCCTCTTTTTAAGAACATTAATTAGTTGTGTTTTAATTTCATTATGAACTAATTATAAAATGCTGTGAAAGTGTATGTGTGTGTGTGTGTGCGCGCGTGTGGGAATACCGTACCACCAACCATGTGACCGTTGTATGCTAACATACAAAAACGGTAGTGAAACATTTCAAAGGACAACATTTGATATTACTAATAGGCATATTTATTATTATTTTAATCTTATTCACAATTTGGGTGCGTTTATATTATTATTATTATTATTATCATCATCATCATCATAACCATCATCATGCATATATTCCCTACATTACAAAAACGTGTTCCTAAAACTCCAACACAAGTTTTTGATACGGACTGTATTTTACAGCGGTTCCTAGAACCACATTTCGAGCCGATAATGGCAGTTGGCATGAACATGTACTCCCCTTATAGGCATTTAAAGGTTCGTTACACAACCTTTCCCATTTGGGCTTTGCAACCGCATTGGTGACATTAGAATTGCACTGAAAGTAGCAATAAAGTTAACAATGGAAATCAATGTAATTCAATTAGGTGATTTTCACAGTCTACTCATGAGGGTGATTTTTAAATAAAAAAGTATTTAAAGGATCTACGCGCTAAAGAGCTAAGTTTCAAAGCGCATTTGAATATTAGGACAATATCTTTAATTAATCAATATTAGGTAATGTTTAAACCTCGCTGTAGTTAGTAAAATTTAAATTACAGCACTTGAAACTCATTTGTCATACATGGACTATTTCTGGAATAATATATTGGGATACTTTAAATAAAAACTGAAGGAATTGACATCTCTATTTTTACTTTCTCTGGTTCATATAGTACGTAAGCGAGTTATTGTAATTTAGTATCGATATTTCAACGGATATATATGTTTTAATTTTACCTGCTTGCCTGCGGTGCCATATGTGGTAAACCTGGGCGTTAAACACTATAAAAAAGTTCACATGCATCCAAAATAAAACAACTATTTAGAAAAAGGTCCGTGCGTATGTATGTATGCATGCATGTGTGTGCATATGTATACTTGCGGGTAGATAGATATGTAATATATGTATATGTGTCTGTGAACAGCAAAATTAAAAAAGTCTGATGTGCTCCATTCACATGACTTTCTGATTATTGTTAATAAGCTTATTATTCTATCTATTTAATGTAAAACATTAGCAGAAACGGTCATATTACTTTGTTCTTTATAAGTAGAACAGAAATAAGGGAACACACTAGGCTGAAGCGATAGTCAAATGTTTAAAAAGCTGGTTGCTATGTGAATAATATTCGTTTTCTTGCACAGCCATTATGAGCATTGTATGCTGAAAAGTTAAAGTATTTTAAAATGAAACCAATAAAAAGGAATACCTCGAAAGTGATCATCTCCACGAAAAAATGTATGTCACAATGCATGTATGTGTATCTAACATAATCTACATATTTTGTACAGCAAGTTTTTGTCTATCTATTACGGTTTACCAGTTATGTAAAAGTAATCCAAAATGAAAAGTTCTTCAGAAGCTATTCCCATAAAATTCATGACATACATTTTATATTCATTATACAAATGCCTTTAATGTACAGTATTTTAATGAAAACCGTCGGAGCCATTTAAGAGAAAATCAGAATTTTCGAAATTTTTCCATGTAAAGGGTAAGTTGGGGAAGGGGATTTTCCTCAAAATCTTCGTGTTGCATCTCTAGAAGGTATTAAACTTAAATGGGTGTTTTAACGACTTTCTGTCATCGCGTTCACAGACACACGGATACACTCATTCACACTCACTGACCTTTTTCTAATTTTTTATGCAAGTGTATTTCTGTTGAAATCTGGGTATAAAATTTTTGAGTGGAGTGCACCTTCTCTACCTTATATTTATTATTAAGTGGAGACAGTAAAAATGGAGAGTAGTTATAGAGTCTGTAGCAGAAATATATATAGAAGCTCGGCTTCTCACGAACTCTGTCCTCGCAGGGCATGTTAATAGTGTACGAAATTTCTTGCAAAAGGATAACATTCTTTTTCTCCCGAACAAACTTTGCTGCTATTGATAACTTTCCAACAATCAAAAAATGCCTATATTAACGATAGTCTTCTTTTTAAGCAAACTGAATCGCTTATAAATACTAACAATTGTAAGTTCGAACAAAATTAACCTGTATCATCGCAATATTCATCTTATTTATTATCTTTTCCTTTCAAGTAATTCTCTTTCTTTCACATTTCGACCAAGATATTCCGGACGTTAATTTCAATAATTTACCGGAATTTATTAATTATCTCGTCGAATATTGTAAATACTATATTTTCCGTTGCAACATATCACAGCAATGAATTATTTTATAGAATTCCCCGACGAAGTATATAAAAGAAGAACTACCTCGCCAAATCGATCTCTTTCCCTCACGAGATAAGTAAGAAAAGAATTATCAGTGAGCTTCCTTCCCCAACGAGGTGAATAAAGTTTAAAATCTTGCCTGGTTACTGAAAAGCTTTGCGTTGCTAAAACAGCTCATTTACTCAAAATTAAACATCTCGTCGCAATCTAAAAATCTGATGTGTTCCATTCACATGACTTTCTCTACATCTCTGCAACAAATTATTTTTAAAAACTTAATGCTTCTATTTACTTCATGCTAATCGAGAACAAAGGGCAGAAATAGTCTTATTACTTGCTTCCTTGTGAGTAGAAGCGAAATAAGGGAGTACCATAGGTTAAAGTGATAGTCAAAAGCTGTTTGCTATGTGACTGAAGTTCCTTTGTTTGTATGCAAAGGAGTTGACACATTCCTGTGTGAGAAAATATAAGTTTTTGAAAGGTGAAATAAAAAACGATCAACTCCACGAAAAAAAAAAATATATTACATAAATTGTGTATTTTAACGAGATCTACATTTGCTGTGTAGTAAGCTTTTGTCTATCACTTACCGTTTAGCAGTTAAGCAAAATTCGGCAAAATTCATTCAGAATAAAGAGGTGTTCAGAGGCTCTTCCCAGAAAATTCAAAATATACATTTTATTTGGTATGTAAATATCAGTAATATACGAGATTTTAATAAAAATCGTTAGAGCCATTTTTTAGAAAAAAAATCAAATCCATGTAAAGAGTAGTTTAGGGCGGGGGGGGGGGGGTATTTTCTTGAAAATCTGCGTGTGGCATCCTTGGAAGATACTAAACTTAAATACCAAGTATATAGAAAAGAGAAAAGAGAAGTAAAACAATACCCATTATAAAGAAAGTAAAAATCTGATGTGTTCTATTCACATGACTTTCTCTACATCTCAACAATAAATGATTGTTAAAAAGCGTATTCTTCTATTTACATCGTGCCAATCGAGAAAAAAATAGAAATTGTCTTATTACTTACTTCTATGTAAGCAGACGGGAAATAAGGGAGTACCTTAGGCTAAGTAATAGGCAAAAGCTGGTTGCTATGTGACTGAAGTTCCTTTGTTTGTATGAAAGGAGTTGACAAATTCCCATATGAGAAACGTATTTTATAGCTGAAGACAATAGTAAGGAGTATCTCAGAAACAATAAACTCCACAGAAAAAATGTATATAATATAAGTTGTCTGTTTTAACGAGCTCTACATTTTGTTTCCAGTAAGTGTTTGTCTATCTCTTACGGTTTACCAGTTATGCAAAATTTCATAAAACTCATCCAGAGTGAAGATGTTCTCAGAGATTTTCCAGAAAATGTAATTGGTAATTTTATTTGTCATGTAAATATCTTAAATACACGACATTAAAATCATGTCATTTTTGAGAAAATCAAAATTTTCGAAAACTTTTAAACGTAAAGGGTAGTTTGGGATGGGGGAATTTTTTTTCAAAATCTTCGAGTTGTGTCCCTGGAAGATACTAAACTTAAATACCAATTTTGGTATTTAATGGTATTTTGAGCTATGCTGTCTACTAACACACACGCTCACACGAACCTTTTTCTAAAACGCTTTCTTTGGATTCAGGGGGACCAAAAACATGTTTTTTCGGTGAAATCTTGGTATCGAATTTTTGGGTGCATTACAATACCTTCTATATACACTATGTTTTTATTTTATTACTCCGTGGTTTCTTTTCGTTGCGTATTTGTTTTCTTGTCAGTCAATGTTTACTTTCTCTTCACTTGCTATGTACATAGTGTATTTAAAAAAACACTATTTACATAGACGTGTAGAAAAATAAAAATTGACTGATGAGAAAACAAATACGCAACGAAAAGAAACCATGGAGTAATAAAATAAAAACACACAATGACGGAAAAAAGATGTGTTCTTAATAAGAAGACTATCAATAATTCAATAAACAAAACATGGATAAACATGATTATTGCTCCGCAATGATAAATATTGTCTCCACTCCCCAAATATCTTTAAACAGACGTTTAATTTATGGTAATACTTGATCGTATCATTGTTATTTTTAAATTTTTGGGAATATTGCTTATTCTACGTATTATGTTTATTGCAACGGAACTTCTGAGCTCGTTTGAATCGTAATCACCATTTTATTTACGGAAGCAGCCAATAACTTTTCGGTTTTCACATATGAATGTAAACTCTGTAGAATGAAATGAATAGAATGAAAGGATGAAATCAACAAACACTGCAGATTACCGTAACTATTTAGGTTCTCCTCATAGTGATTTTCAGCTTGCTATCCTCTCCTGAAAGGCTGCCCCTAAGCATAACTAAAGTCAAAATAGTCCTTTATTGTGCAGCGCAGCAAAGACAGGGTGGAATATACCCTATGCTATGTTACAAGATTAGACACAGATATGTTACATTGGGGTAAAAGTCCTTTGTTGCACGGCAGTCCCCAGATTTACGGCACCAGGTGGCTCTGGAGGTCACGCCTCAATCGTCCATTGTTTCCAGAAAAAGGCAGATGGTTCGAAACAGCAATAAAGTTTATAGTTCACTCCACGAGGCGGTACCGAATGATTGAGGGTTATACTATGTATTGTCATGACTTACGTCATGGCCTGATATGACCATTGCTCTCCCTTCGGCCACCAAATTATGGTGCTGAATACGTCAGTGTTTATTGGTAGCAATTTTCGAGCACGTGTGCATCACTTTTCCAGTGGCATACATCAATAAACAAACATGTTTACAGCTGAAGTATCGATGATATCGCTTGTACAGAAAATAAACCAAATGCATATATACAGAGCTTTAAGATTAATATCTATAAATCATATAAGAAACACATATTTGAAGCATTGCATTGGCATGACTTTCTCATTTTTATACAAAACTGACTCTTTGCATGACCACAATATAGCTTTCTACGTGAGAAAATAATTAATTAATATGCAAATCAAAAAGGAATATCTTGAAATGTACAAAAAGTGACGTAATTTGTTCACTTTGACGATATTAAGACTTTTATGTAGTAAATTTTACCTACTCCATCGTTTTTCAGTTAAAGTTGCTCAGAATGGAAAGAATTATCAAATGGAATCTGTGCAGTATGAAATAATACTTGAAGTATTGTTAAGTAAACCAATGTTTTGAAATTGTTCTAAAATCGAATTTTGAGCAAATTTGTTTATTTCAGAACCTATTCTCCGTAAATTTGCGTTAAAATGTATGGCACAAGTATAATGAACAAATTATAAAAGCCCAATCTCCAAAGAAATGCATTAAAACGTGCTATGCACTATTACAGCTGCAGATCTATCATTCTAAGAAGAAAAAATTTGGTTTTAAGCTTTAAAAGCAAGACGAATATGATCGCATTGAAGAAAATTCTCGCTTTGTGATTTATTTACATGACTCCCCCCCCTCTCACACACACACACACACATTTTGTTAATATAAACATAATTTTTGTATTCATCTAATGTTTTCGTGATGTGTGTGTATATACCCGCTGTACAATGTGTATAATAGGTAGAAAAAGGTAATGTATTTCACCCAAAAATTCTATATCCAGATTTCATCGCAAATAAATGTTTTGAGGACCCCTAAATCCAAAAAAAAAAATGCCTTTTTAGAAAAGGTTTTCTGTGTATATGTATCCGTGAACATCATAACTCAAAAACGAAAAATCACTTAAATATCAAACTTTATATTTCAGTTTAGAATCTTTCGAAAATGCTACAGAATATTTTCAAGAAAATTCCCTATTCTAAACTACCCTTTAGTATAAAATGTTTCTAAATTTTCAATCTTCTGAAATGGCTCTCACGATTTTGATTAAAATCCTTAAGTATATTAAAATATTTAAATGATAAATAAAATGTATATCCTGAATTCATCGGAAATACTTCCGAAGTCCTCTTCGTTTGAATAGGTTTTGCAGAACTGGCACACTTTAAGAGATAGACAAAAAAAGCGTAGCAAACTAAAATATAGATCTCACTAAAGCACACAATTTATGTCAATTACAGTTTTTTTTTCAGATATTCCCTGTTATTGATTTTAATTTAAAGCTACTTAACCTTTTCTCAAAGGGGAAGTTCTCATCCATAACATATTCTTTTGTTGTACTTCTGGCCATGGAAAGGGAACCAAATTTCAGTGATAAACATATAGTGACAGCTTTTAAGAGATTTTACGTCGCTTTAGCTTAGTGTATTCCCTTTATTTCCCTTCTACTTATATGAAACTAAGTAATAAGACGATTTGTGAAAATATTTATCTTGATTAACATGATGTGGATAGAATAATACTATTTTGTAAGAATAGTTTATTTACAGAACAGATGGGAAAGTTATTGAATATAACACAAGATTTTTTATTATTAATTTGCTAAGGAATAGCTTCAAATTACCAACTTATACGCAGATACAAGCTTAAAACATGTACAAAAGTATCACAAACATTTGAGCTTAAAAGTAGAAACGGGATCTCGCAATGGAAGGTAAGACAGCGGTGTTCTCATTTAATTAAACCATCTCTGTAGTGCGATTTACCAAGGTCCTCAAAATAGATGTTTACCGCATCAATGACCTCGTTGCTGTGAAATCTTCATCCTCCAAGATTTTTTTAGAGTTTTGGGATCAGACGGTAGTCACTGGGTGCTAGATCTGGCCAATAGGGTGGATGTTCAAGCAATTCCAACTATAATTCGCACATTTTTCCCATTGCAATGACTGAACGATGGGCCGGAGCATTGTCGTGGTTTTCTTTTCATATCACCACTCAAACGTTGCAGTAAGCTTGCGTAGTAATAATCATCCGTGATAGTTTTACCCTTTTCCAAGTAATCAATAAAAAATAATTCCTTGTGCATGCCAGAAAACATTCGCCATAACCTTGTTAGCTGACAAAAATTGAATTTGCCTTCTTTGGAGTTGGTTCACTTGGCGCAATTCACTGTTTTGACCGTGATTTACTTTCTGGAGTGTAGTGATATATCCAAGTTTCACCCATGGCAATAAGCCGTCTCAAAAATTCACTGGAATTTTTACGGTAGAGCTCCACATTCTAAACAGAAACTGATTTTCTTTGCAACTTTTTATCAGGTATCAACAAACGCGGCACCCATCGAGTACAGACCTTGTGAAAGACCAAAACATTACTTAAAATGTTACCTGCACCATCTTTTGATATGTTTACAGCCTCTGCTATCTCAGGCAACTTTAATTTGCAGTCTTCCAGTATTAAACGATGAATTTTTAAAATGATTTCTGGAGTTGTGACTTCTACAGGGCGTCCAGAGCGAGGCTCATCACTAATGTTCGTACCTCCCATTTTAAACTCTGCAACCCACCTTTTAATCATTGAATATGAAGGGGTAGAATCTTTCAATGTGCTGTACATTTCCTTCTTGATTTCTTTAGGCGTTAAGCCTTTCAAATGGAAGTATTTAATCACTGTTCGTTTTACCAAATCCTCCATTTTCGTGAAAACTCTATAGTTGTCTCGTTTAAAATGTTATATTTCGAAAACTAAACAAGCTATTGATCTTTAACTATGAATACAAGCTAGTCTAGAGTTGAATTATACGATGCTACCGTCTAACTAGCCTAATGGCGTCATTTCTGTGTGAGGCCCAGGACCTATCAGTCAAACCTCGTATATCCTATTACAATTATTTAAATCAAAATAAACAAAATTAAAAAAGTAACGTTTTATAAATTATAAAATAATGTTTATCAAAATAATAAAAAGCTATATTATAGTTTACAATATAAAGCCTGTAAAAATCATCCAGTCCATGTGTATACTTAGATAACAAATTGAGTGCTACCACTCTATAATTGCTGGTGTTTTGATCATTAAAACAAATCATTAATTCTTGTTGCTTTTATATTGCTCAAAGTACACCGCAATAACTATAACCAAATTTAGGGAGCATTCTTTTCATTGAGAGTATAATTTCCATTCTTCTCTGAATGTAGGAGGTTCTTGCGTATATCCAGGACTCAAGAGTCAATATGGTATTCTGACCTTTAGATGTCTGTACACCCATGACTTGCCATTCTCTTCTTCCGGTGCGTGGGATCCTCATTCAATCCTTATGAAATATAGAACCAACAGGTAGCCTTTATATGGTAGCGATTTTAATGTGAATTTCCATTACAGCAGTAGTACTTTCCCTTCATTTTATGAAAGGTGTTGAATTCTATAAAAAAAATTACATTGAGAATTTACCTGAATAATAACACATCATTAATTTTGCGACTAAATTAAAATACCTTCGTTAATCCTGAAGCCAGAAAGGATAAAATTCCTGTTTTCAAACTGCTTAAAGGTACAACAAAATTTGTACCAGCTAAAACGTACTTTGTTTTCCACATAACAATGCTAAGAAAGAATTGACGTAATTTTATATTCATTAAATACACCATCTATTATCAATTAAGATACGACAATATATAAAACAGTATGTAGCTCAAAACGAACTCCAGGTTTCAGAGTGAGGTTATACTCGGTAATTATTGAAATTAGGATATGTGGTTGCTCTGGATTAACAAAACACTAATCTCTCACAGAATCGAATATTTTAAACTGTCAGAAATTCGGTCACAAAGGTAGAATATTACAATCTGCTAAAAATCGTCGCCACGCCGTTCGTGGTCACGATTATTTTTATTTCTGAAGCGACTTTGCCACCAGCCAAATGAAAATTGAGTTTTGTTTATAGAAGTTCTTTAACCGCTGTGGTTCTCAGCGTACCATTATATACTTGGCGTGAAAGATCGCGATAAAGAGGCCTCTTTATCAGGCTTGAGGTTCTTTTACTTGCCGTAAATATACAAAACCGGACCAACGGGATTACTTCATGCTAAGGATGTTTACGCTCGAAAAAATCCATTGTCCTTCGTTGAGTTCGAACCCGCGACCTAGGGTATATGAAGTTAGCATGGTAACCATTACACCACGGAGTGCGACATCGCCAGTCAAATATGTACTATAATATAATATTCTAAGACACTTTCACTGCTTCATACGCCTTCGAATACAATAACATTTCTTATTACAATGGGAACCTGCGTCCCACCCCACAACCAAACCCCCTTGCTTTCCTTTAGTGAACTGTTTTACATCTAAGATGCTTTCCCCGTGTAGCAGTGCTATCTCGTGTTTTCGTCAGGATTGTCAGAACCATCAAATTGATAGAAGAAAAAGGTTCTGTAAGACTATTTTTGTTGGAGAGTATGAAGAAAATCATCTCAAATATGATTAATTGATGAACATGAAAGTTTTTTACAAAGGAAATTTTGATTAATCCACTAAAAGCTCCAATAAAGGTGGATGATTAAATCATAAATTAAATAAAATGATTTTTTATTAATGGGGTAATTTTTTTTAATTGCTAGATTAGATTAGATTAGATTAGAAAGCATTCTGTAGGTTCGTTTAGGCCAGAAAGGTACTGAACATAGAACTTGTCAAGGCTAATACATGTATACATATGTTTATAGACTATATACTATGAAAAAAAATGTATAAAGCTCTAGTGCTAAAAACAACAGAATACTTCTTTTTTTTTTCTTTTTTGCATGCACATAAAAACAAAGAGTATCAAAATACAGTTATATTATAGTGTTAAAATGTATAAATAAATATAATTTCATTGTATGTAAAACTAATGTTATGTCAGATGATAGTTTTCAAATTATCGATATAATAGTTATAACTCCATGGCACGACAGCTCACGGGGAACCTTGGCCTACCACCTTGCCGCCATCTCGGTCCACTACAGACGTCATGGATGGGAGGGTGGATGGGAGGGTGAGACGTGGTCAGCTCCTCGAGGAGCCCCCGGCCGGTTAATGCGGTCCTCACGACCTGGAGCCGCTACTTCTCCATCAAGTAGCTCCTCAATTGACCCCCCAGGGACCTTACGAGGCTGAGTGCACCCCGGGCCAGGTCTCCCAGCGGGTGAAAAATCCCCATGTTGGTACTGGGGATGGACCCAGGTCTCCCGCTTGGTAAGTAGCAACGCTACCACCGCGCTAAGGAGACGACCATGATGTAATAGTTACTAGTAGTAATTATATAAACTAAAACACGATTATTGTATTATGTACTCTTCATAAATGTCAACAAATTACAATACATATTTACAAATATGTTATAGAATTTCCAACGCCAAGATTTAGAATTATGTACTAGAGTGTAAAATGTCTAAACATCAGGCTTTACAGACCTTGTGTCATTGCTAAATATTAAAAAAATTCATTTGACACATTCGTGCAAGTCAAAGTATAAATCAGTTTAATTTTAATATAAAACACACTCACTAATATACACAAAATTCAATACATTGTAATATTTATAAATACAATGATTATTAACGGTATTCTCAGGCAGATTTGTCACTTAAATATTCATCTACAGAGTAAAATTATTTATTGCAAAGGTACTCCTTAAGAGAGGCCTTAAAAGCCCTGAAATTCCCAACATTTTCTTTCAGATTACTGGGGGGAGCATTAAATATCTTGATTGTTTCATAATATACACCTTTCTCAAAGCAACGAAGATTGGCATTGGGACGATGAATCAATCCCTTTTGTCTAGTATTAATGTTATGAATTTCCATGTTTGTTATAAAACTATGTCGATTAACTGCATAGAATTTTAAAATGGATAATATATAAACACAAGGTAAGGTGAGGATGCCCAATTTTTGAAATAGTTCTTTACATGACTGTCTGCTATAAGCATTACAGATTATTCGTATAGCTTTCTTCTGTATCCGGAATATGCATTTACTACCTACTGAATTACTCCAGAATATTATTCCATACTCGATAATGGAGTTAAACTAGGCAAAATACACCAACTTAAATGTATCGATTGAGTGGAATTTAACCAGTGCACGGAGAGCTAATATGTGACTTCCAGTTCAAATGCTTATTTATCTACCTGAAGGCCAAGAAATTTGACTTCATTTAGCTCTTCTAAATATGTATCATTAATTCCTGTTTCTATGTGCGTTTGTGGTGAGCGAGTAGTTATAAATTTAATTGTTTTTGTTTTTTCAAGGTTTACTGAGAGTTTGTTTGCTTTAAACCAATTTGACATAGAATTTAGAACATAGTTTAATTTAACTACACATTAATTGAAATCTTTACTTTTTAATAGAACAGTAGTGTCATCTGCGAATAAATAAATACTTGCAAAACTGTTAATGTATAATGGGAGGTCATTTATGTAAACCAAGAACAAAAGAGGCCCTAAGATTGCTCCCTGGGGAACACCATGTGTTACTGATTTCCATTCTGAGGCACTATTTTGATACCCATAGGAGTTATTAATTTCGACCCTTTGTTTTCTCTTCTCTAGGTATGAAATGAACCAATCTAATATGTTATTCTTTATTCCATATAAATTTAGTTTAGCTATCAGAGTCTCATGATTCACACAGTCAAAAGTCTTCGCTAGGTCATAAAAGATATCACCGACATGTTCCTTTTCGTTTAACATTTTATGTGTGAGCTTGTAGGTTGAATTATCTGTCGCTACTCCTTTTCTAAAGCCACACTGTTCTTTGGCAAACAAGTTGTTCTTTTCCAAGTAATTATAGAGCCTATTGAACATTACTTTCTCAAATACTTTTGAGAGAACAGACAAGAGAGATATAGGTCCATAATTTGATATATTATCTTGTTTTCCTTTTTTAAAAAGTGGTTTGACAATAGAGTACTTCATTCTGTCATGAAATATTCCACTCTTTTGTGATTCGTTACATAAATAGCTAAGGGGAATGCATATTAGGTCAGAACATGCTTTTAGGATTTTACTTGATATTTCATCATATCCAGAGGAATTTTTGGTCTTGAGCAAATTTATTATATTTTTATTTCAAATTGTGTAGTCATTTTTACTTTAAATTCAGGGACTTGGTTTACAAAAGAAGTTTTCAAAAAATATATTGCTGATTCTTTACATCAATAGTTTATTTTTAATTTGTCTGTTACATTAAAAAAAATTGTTGAAAATATCTGTGACCTTTTGAGGATCATCAATTTTTTGATTACCGGAATTCAGTGCAATTGAGGGGCTTTCTTGAGAGCTCTTACCTGTTTCCCTTTTTATTATATTCCATATAGTTTTTATTTTATTATCAGAATTGGATATCTCTTTATTATAATGCAATATTTTAGCAGCTTTTATTGTTTCTTTTAGAATTTTACAGTACTTTTTGTAGTGACATTCTAAGTATGAGGTCTTATTATGTTTCAATTCTTGGTATAATTTTCGCTTATGTTTGCAAGAAGTTTTAATGCCTATTGTAATCCAGGTGTTATTTTCCTTCTGATTATATATTTTACAATATTTGACTGGAAAGCATGCTACAAAATGAGAATTAAAATGTTGTACGAAATGATTGAACTTGTCATTTACTCCATTTATTTCATAGATTTCAATCCATGATTCTTGTTGAAGGGCATACTTAAACAATGTGAGGGAGCTTTCATCTACTTTTCGTGTTCTACAATATTTATAGATTGGTTTTAACTTTAAGTTTATCTCTTTAATGAGAAGTATTTGTGCCTCATGATCTGAAAGACCATTTGCAAATGGTAAGGTTATTGAAGTTTTAATTCTATCTAATTCATGAATATGTTATCTATTGCTGAAGAGGAGTTACCCTAAATTCTTGTGGAAAATGTACTGTGTGTGACATGTTGTATGTAAAAATATAGAATTGAGTTGGTCCTTTCGGAGACTAGGCATAAGATAATAATCAATTTATTTGTGACACACTTTCAACAGAAGTCTATAGTTTAATTCTTCCGGGGTTTGAATTAATTTCTCATGTAATTTCACATGAAATGGAAAAAGGAAGAATTTTAAATTATCGAGTATAATGTAGTTGCATTTTTTTAGCAAAAAGACGTTCTAACCTCTAAAACACCTACCTGTATATGAAATGTCTCATTTTGTGTTTCATTTTATGGAAAGAAAAATAGAAAGGTTTATAAAATAAATGAACAACTGTCACTTAAAACCACTCAAGAGGACCGTAAGCATAGGCCCGAAGAATTTTATGATGTTTTAAAAACATGTTTAATTAGAGAAGAGTAACTCAGTTTTTAATTATTAGTTTAAGCATGCAATTTTTATTTAAGTCTGTTATTGAGTTCTGTGTTTGATTCTTGTTACTGACACTGATTGAAGTGATGACACATCAGCTTAGATTTTATTAACAAATGTTTTATAGCGTCGTCATGTTTATGCAACGATGTGGCAAGGTTTGGAAGTAAACAGCTTTGTGGTAAACCCAGTCGAGAAGTGATAAAGGACACTTTGGCGCTGCTCGTAAATCTCCCGCCAGATGCTTCTAGTTGCATTTGGGGCGGGGATAGCATTTTCAACGATGGAATTGACTTAGGAACAGTGGCGTAGCCTAGTTTAGAACCTTACATTTTTGCTTTCTCTTCACGTATATTATGTACATATTGTACATAAAAATTCGATACCGAGATTACGGCGGAAATTCATATTTTGGGTCCCGTTTGTGCCTGTGAAATGCACAGCTCAAAAACGAAGAGACCGTTGAATACCAAACTCGGTATTTAAGTTTGGTGTCTTTCAAAGATTTTCCAGAAAATCCCCTCACCCCCAACTACCCTTTACATGGAACTTTGTTAAGAAAATTGATTTTTTTTTCAAAAATGTCTAAAGATTTTGATTAAAATATCGTATATTAAAGATATTTACCTGACATATGTAACATACCGAGTGTTTCAAAAATACGGGGCATAATTTCAGGTATGTATTTCCCACATGAAGACAATCAAAATAGTTCATTATAACATGTGTCCGGAAATGCTTCATTTCCAAGTTATGGCCTTTACAACATTGAAAGCCCCACCTGTAGACAATCAAAATAGTTCATGTCCGGAAATGCTTCATTTTCGAGTTATGGCCTTCACAACATTGGAATTCGCTGGAACGTTTTTCTTTCCGCAGGTCTTTGCCGTCAAAGGAGACATTAGGAGGGCGCTCTGATAGTTCATTCTGAGGAAGGTTACATTCAGTGTTCTTTAGGCGTTAAGACTGTGCGACATGTATTCAAATCAAGAGCTGGCAGAGATACACTTCATGTATGGTAAGGCGGACGGCAATGCTGCGCTGGCTCGTCGTTTGTACCAGGAGAAGTACCCACAGCGACAATGTCCAGATCGGAAGACAGTTGTACGTCTCCATTCCCGTCTGTGCGAGTATGGAACATTCACCTCTCCTGATTTGGGAAGGGGACGACCAAAATCTACAACTCCAGAAATGCAGGAGAGATTCTGGAGGCTGTGGACAGGACTCCTTCTATCAGCACACGACAGTTAGCGTTGTAAGTCAATGTTCCTCATACGACTGTCTGGAGACTGTTGAACGAGTATCAATTGTATCCTTATCATTTTCAACGTGTACAGACCCTGTCACCAGCAGATTACCCTGCACGAGTTAGGTTCTGTCAGTGGTTCTTGCAGCAGTGTGGTGTAAATCCGAACTTTTCTGCCGTCGTATTATTTACAGATGAAGCACAGTTCACAAGAGATGGCATAACAAATTTCCACAATCAGCATGTATGGTCGCATGAAAACCCACGTGCAACTGTTGTATCTCATCACCAGGTGCGGTTCTCCCTCAACATGTGGGCCGGTATCATTGGTGATCGATTAGTTGGACCCCATATACTTGTAAACAGACTTATGGGGCAGGCGTACACAAACTTCCTGGAAAACACCATACCTGACGTTTTCGAAGACACTCCACTGATCAATCATCAACACATTCACTTCTTGCATGATGGCGCTCCTGCACACTTCAGTCTTACGGCTCGCCGGTACTTGGATCGAAGGTTTCCTGATCGATGGATAGGTAGAGGTGGCCCAATTGCTTGGCCTCCACGCTCACCTGATCTGAACCCTCTCGATTTCTACTTGTGGGGCCATTTAAAATCATTGGTTTATTCGTCTCCGGTGCCGGATTTGGAATCCCTTCGGAATCGAATTGTGACAAGTTGTGAGGACATACGCAATAATCCTGGAGTTTAGGATCGTGTTCGCAGGTCAATGAGACATCGATGTGAGGTCTGTATTCAAGCAGGAGGTGGACATTTTGAACATCTTCTGTAATGACAACAACCTGCGGAAAGAAAAACGTTCCAGTGAATTTTAATGTTGTGAAGGCCATAACTCGGAAATGAAGCATTTCCGGACATATGTTATAATGAACCAATTTGATTGTCTACATGTGGGAAATACATACCTGAAATTATGCCCCGTATTTTTGAAACAACCTCAATATCTTGAATTTTCTGAGAATAGCCTCTGAAGACTACTTTATTCTGGATGAATTTTACGGAATTTTGCATAATTGCTAAACCGTAAGAGATGGATAAAAGGTTCCCAAATAAAAAAAAAATGTAGAGCACGTTAAAACACACAATTCATGTTATACACATTTTTTCGTGGAGTTGATCGTTTTTGAGATTTTTCTTGTTATTGTTTTCAGTTTTAAAAATGTATTCTTTTCTCATACAGGAATTTATCAACTCATGTCCATACAGACAAAGGAATTTCAGTCACATAGCAACCAGCTTTTGACTTTCCCCTTAACCTATGGTTCTCCATTATTTCGCTTCTACTGACAAGGAAGCAAGTAATAAGACTATTTCTGCTAACTTTTTCTCGAAGTAAATAGAAGCAAAAACTTTCCAGCAATAGTTTGTTGCAGAGAATGTCAATGGAATACATCAGATGCTTAATTTCTCTAGCAAGTATGTACAATGTACATAGTACATAGAGAAGGTATTGTGTTCCACTTAAAATTTTGATTACAAGATTTCACCGAAAATACATGTTTTAGATAAATGGCTGTGTGTGCCTATTTGAAGCATAGTGCAAAAATGAAAAGTCGGTTAAATAATGACTTGCTACTTAGGTTCAGTATATTCTTGCCATTCTACACGAAGATTTTCAAGAAAATCTCCTCCCACTACAACCACGATTTACATGGAAACATTTTCGAACATTTCGATTTTTTTCAAAATGGCTCTACCTAACGATTTTGGTTATGATGCAATGATGTTTTCATGACAAACTAAATGTGCGTCTTGAATTTTCTGGAATGGTCCCTAAAGACCTCTTCATTCTGGATGATTTTTGTATAACTCTACTTTGCAAAATATATATATCTCATTAAAACACACAATTTATATCATAACCGGTTTTTTGTTTTTTGTTTTTTTTTGAGAGTAGATGGTTTCCTAGTTATTTCTTATTATTGATTTCTATTTTAAATTACTTAAACTTTCCTCAAGTGTGAAATTTTATTTAGTTTTTATTTATTTTTAATTTTTATTTTACTACTGGCACTGCAAAGTGAGAGGCATTGCAATCACAGAGCAACCAGTTTTCAAATATTTGACTATCGCTTTAGCTTAGTGTAATTCACTTCTATTTACAAAGAACTAAATCAGTTATTCTAATGTTTATCTTAATTAGCATGAAGTAGATGGAAGAATTGCTGTTAATACGCTGTTACAGAATTCGTAGAGGAAGTCATGTGAATGTAACCCATCAGAGTTTTCTTACGTTCTGGAGTTTAGTGTAGCGTAGATGTGCCGGAAGGGATTTTGCACGTCAGCTATTACTGGCTTATTGTACCACAGACTCTAGGATGAAGGGATGAGATGAGAGTAATTACAGCCGGAATCGGACGTCCTGTGGAAGCCACCGTAGAAGGTTCCGTACGGTTTCCAATCAGTTCTTCATCTTAACTAGGGGTGCGCCTCGAACCAGATAATCATAACCAAATACATATCTTATACCTCCTCAATAAAAGCCAACATTTATTTAAAATATTACAGCCAAAAAATAACAAGTTTTGAATTATATATCTCCCCAGGTCTGAATAAAAGCCCTGAGCCAGCAGACAATTTTCAACGTCATTCCGTCGCCAAGAGCTGTAATTCCAAAGCGCAGTCACCTCCGCGAGAGGGAGCCACCACCGCAGTTTCACCGACATCTAAACCCTGAAAGAGATCGGTTGCATGAAATGGAGATGAAATGAAGGGACAGGAAGTTCGGGGGAATGAAGAGACCACCCCAGTTTTGCCAGTGACCCTCCCGAAAAAAAAAAACAAAAAAAAACATAGGTCAGAGAGGTCGGCCGCGGAAACCGATGACACGACCTCCCGAATACCAACCTCAGATGAAACGCCTAAGCCACCTGCCTCAGTTTCTGAAGTGTTTTTTTTTGTATTAAAAATACAGTTCCGCAGTCTTGGCAGAGCTTCGGCTTTGAATTCCCTTTTCCTTGCTTTTCCTTTTTTTCTCCAGTTTCCTACATTTCCTTTGTTGACCTATTTGTTTACCGTTTTTCTTTTTACTTACACAGACATACACCCATGCCCAAGGAGGCACTCAAACCCACGATCCCCTGCGCCACGAAGCACCAAAGCTAGGCACTTTAGCGACCACGGCTATGGGGGACAGGCAAAGTATAAATCACCGTAAATAATCCAAAACCTACATGAGGACATTTAATTTTTGAGTCCTCTCGCGAAACCTTCTTGTAAGAACAGCAGTGATATTGCTCAAGTTGGGTTCGTAGCACATAAGAAACTACCTCGAGATAGGGGAACATGCGCTTACGGAAGTGTGGGCTCTAACATGTGATATCGCTGGCGGTAAAGAGAGTAACCTATCTTACTGAACACCGTCCCTATCTGCCAAGAGCAACTCATGCCCCTGCTACTAAGAAAACCATTTTCAAAATAAGAAAGCGTGTCGTCTTGTAAACAGACCTTGTCAAGAGGCACTGCCTCAACTTTGAGAGAAGTAGGGCAATCCTGCACTCTTTTTTTTTTTTTTTTTTTTTTTTACTTGAGTTTCTTCTCGTTATCTTAGTAGGAGCTACTCTTCACTAAGTAGAAGTAATAACTCAAGATAACTCCCCCCCCCCCTTCTTTCAGAAGCACTTTTGGTGGATGAATTTACTGTTACACTGTTTCTTTGAAGCTCCTATCGTTCCAGTGGAACATAGCTTATAGAAGCGTTAATTTCAATATAGTTTTTACATCAATATCTGCTTCAGTTTCTAATTTTTACTTTCTCTACACGTACTATGTATATAGTGTATAGAGAATGTATTATATTCCACCAAAAATTCGATACCGAGATTTCAGGAATATGAAACACGATAGCTCAAAAACGTAAAGTCGGTAAAATACCAAACTTGGTATTTAATTCTGGTATCTTCCAAGGATGCGACACGAAACTTTTCAAGAAAATCCCCCCAAACCCAACTACCCTTTACAGGGAAAAAAATTAGAAAATTTTGATTTTCTCAAAAAAGACTCTAACGATGTTGATTAAATACCTTTATATGTAAGATATTTACATCACAAATACAGTTTATATCTTCAATTTTCTGGGAATAGCCTCTAAGGACCTTTTTACTCTGAATGAATTTTGCTAAAATTTGCGCAACTAGTCAGCCGTAAGAGAAACACAAAAACTTACTGCTCAAAAAATGTAGAGCACGTTAAAACACACAATATATACATTTTAAGGGGGGGAATTGACCATTTTTTGAGTTATTCCTTGGTATTAGTTTCAGCTTTAAAATACTTATGCTTTTCTCATACGGGAATTTGTCAACTCCTGTTCTTCAAACACATAGCAACCAGCTTTTAAAAGTTTTGAGCATCGATTTAACCTATGGTGCGCCCATGTTTCCCTTCTACTTACAAGGAAGCAAGTAATAAGACCCTTCCTGCTAATTTTTTCTCAATTAGCGTTGAGTAAATAGAAGAATACGCTTTTTAACAATAATTTATTGCAGAGATGTAGAGAAAGTCATGTGATTGGAATACGTCAGATTTTTAGATTCTATCTTGTCCGAAATTATTTCAATTGTTAGGTAGTAAAATTATGGTTGTTGATCATGAAGCCATTGCGTTTTTATGAATTTCTTTTGCAGCTTTTACTAATGCTATCAGGGAGTTGACGTGGCTGAGCGGTTAGAGTGCTTGACTCAAGTGGACCGTAAGTGGAACTTATGAGTACAGTGGCGTCTGGCCCAGTTTTCTGTGGTTTCACCCTCCCTTCATTCCACCTAATGCTCGATCATCACTTTTCACTTTCTCGGGCACGCATGTGCAGCGAATGTAGTAGGTAAAGAAGCTATTGTATTCTATCCAAAAATTCAATACCAATATTCACCGGAAATATGGAGACCCCTGAATACAAAAAAAGTTAAAAAAAAAGTCATGGTGTGTGTCTGTCAATGCTTGCGCGTGTACATGTGTGTGCATAGCATAACTCATAAAAATGAAAAGTCGATCAAATACTATCCTTGGTATTTAATTTTAGTATCTTTCAAGGATGCAACACTAGGAACCCCACTCCAAACTACTCTTTTAAGTGGAACATATTTAAACTTTCGATTTTCTAAAAACTTACTATAAGCCGTCTTCATTCTGAATAACTTTTGCAGACTAGACTTACTACACAAAAATGTAGATGTCGTTAAAATACACAGTTTATGTCATGTACCTTTTTTTCGCAGCGCTAATCATTTCGGAGATAATCCCTGCTATTGGTTCCAATGAAGTTCTCGTTGTTTCATATCTCTTCTATTTTAATCCTGGTTATGTAAAGGCTCAAGGGTGGTGCTAGGAAGCCTCCAAGCGTGTAGAAATAGGATTTGCGTTTGTATGTTGGTGGGCAAGATTCGAGAGAAATTCTCCGTTAAAAATTAAATTTCGCCTATATGTCCAGCTTTACCGAGAAACAGATCTTAAAATTACGTGGCCTTTTATTCATCAGTATAGTTCAAAGCTAAAACGATGCTCAGATTGCACTAGCCTCCAAATTGTATGTTTACATAGTTTGCTTTACAAAAATTGCCGATTTATATTAATTTGGATTTTGGTTTTTAATTAACTATTGCTAAATTATTATTAGTTAACTATTTTTTGGATTGGTCTGATATACATACAAGATGTTAATGAACTACACCGAAATAATTTACAAGATTGTGCACGTGACTGATATAAGTAATTAGAAATCAGCGATGCATGGTCCTCGGATGAATATAACGCAACTACTTAGCGTTAAACGTGTGGGTAGCAGGTGCTGATAAGTCGGTGTTAAAACAAAGCAGGTTTAAAAAATGGCTTAGAATGTCTTTAAAACGGCTGCCCGAGTATAGAAATATAGATTTTTAGCAGATCGTTACTAGCGTTCTCAAGATTTTATGTCGCAAAAATCTGTAAAATCTCGAACCAATCACTTGGCAGTGCGACACTGAGCCTTCATTAACTACGTTCTTGAGTTATGTAACCTACTCTAGAGGCGCTTTTTATAACTGCTCTGCGGGAATTTGCCATCCCAAAGGTCAGGAGTTCGATTCCTCTCATAGAATAGATGTTTACTATTATTATTATGTTTTTCATTCTAGACGAAGTACCGCGATACGTGAACGAGAACCGAACTCGGAAACCATCTTTCACTTGAAAGCCAGTTATCATAACCACTATGCTAGAGAGGTACGCTGTAATATGTCCCTTCGTTTTTCGTGTTATGTTAGCCAGTGGCGTACTGACACTTCAGAAAATTATAGCCGTTACTTCTAAATGTCAATAAATAGGCCATAAGTCTCCTATCTCAAATTACTTATTTAAGTAATCTACATATTCGGTACGATCTTTACAGCGGATGATCTTTCAACTTCTAGGCGTAAAAAATGGAAATGGCGTGTTATTTATGGACGCTCTTTAACTGCTGCGGTTCTCAGCGTCCCATTCTAAATTGGGCGTGAAAGACCGCTTAATTTTGCTCAGAGACCTCTCTATCAGGCTTGAGGTTCTTTTACGCGCCGTGAATCTACGACACGGCTTTACTTCCCTTCCGACGGCATGCTAAGGACTTTTACACCCGAAAAAATCCATCGTCCTCCGCCGGGTTTGAACCCGTGACTTTGGGTATATGAAGTCGGCATGGTAACCATTACACCACGGAGGGCGACTTCTAGGCGTATCGCGAGCTATCTTCTCACACCGAACAATGAAATTTTCCATGATGATTTTCATTTTTATTTGACGTTTACGGACCCACATGGCGGTCATCAAGGGTTCCATAATGGTGTAATATCTGTTACACCATTCCTTCAATATTTTGCGTTCTATCACAATCAGGAGTTAACAGTTCTTAGTGCAAACACTGCAAGTTGAAAACAATCTACAGTTAATTGCAAGAAATAACGATAATATATACCTAACTTAACAGCAAAAACATCCGTGTTACTTATATCAGTTTGAATTAATTTAGAGATATGGGACTTTGAGTGCACACTATAGATTCAGAAGATCTCAAAACGCGTGTCTCACTAAAATATCACTATAAATAGTTGGAACGAAAGCCATCGCTTCTTCACCGTAGATAAAGAACAGATATATTAGTAAGCCTTTAAGGGGAGTAGAAATGCTTATCTTGCAAATGTTAAAGCTTGGCCCGTCATCTCAGCAACTATTTAAGATAATGGGCTAAATTTTTGAAAGAATATTCAGCAGTACCTTTACAGTTGATTGATGAAAAATATAATACTTCTGATTAGAAGGAATAGTTTATTTTGTTAAGAAAGCTCTTAAAATGTTGAAAAATGATGTTTTTTAAATTAAAAAAATAACTAATCAATATACTTAAACATTTTTTCCTTAAAATAAAGTCTATTTACATACAAATATATGGTAAAAGTTTCAGCCCTTAGTGGCAATAGTTTCCGAGATAAAGGGGCATTTGTATAGAAAATTTTACTTCCTCAGAAATTGCTTTCAAACATAATATTAAAAAACAATGTAACCTAACTTACCAAACACAACTTCGCAGTGCTTCAAAACTTTCACATTAAGGAAATATTGAGCGGGATGCCAATAAAAAAAAGTAAAAAAAAAAATATCTCTTCTGTAACATTAATATTTACAAAATTATTGATATTTTACCAAATGAGTGTACGAGAATGGTCTAAAAAACTACCATTCAGGATTATTTCCAAAAAATTTTTAAAATATTTACAATTAGTGTACCCCTATGAAAGTTATGGCAAAATAAGTGGAATGTATTTATATGCAATTAAAACATGAACATGGGAAAAAATGAAAATCCCATTTCGACTCCTTTTAAGTAAAATATTAACATTGCAGGTTAGGGATAGAGAATCATTTATGATCGTTAATGACCATTTTTTTACTAGAGAAAATATAAGAGGACAAAGGGTATAACTAAAATTTGTAGGCTACAAACACTAGTTTTAGACCCCATGTCTTCGGACAGCCTATAAAATCATGATCATGCTGGTACTCTTAGAATAAATCTTGGCTAATAACATCAGTGGAAGATTCCACCCCGTATGGAAGATGCGTCTTCCCTAACGGCAGTCCAACCGGAACGTTTTACGGCCCCAGTGATAAAAAAAATGGAATTGTGAAGGGATGCGGCGAATGTTATTGGTCCTGAAAGGCCATTACCGAATACAACAGACGTTAGAAATGGCTAAAACGTTATGGGATTGACTGGCGGAACAAATGTGGTGAAGCGAAACACGCATTTGCTAGCAGAATTGCCATTTGTATCCTTCTTTTGTTTCACACTGGCAGTTCCAAACACATGACGTGTTCATCTTACGAATACGAATATTTATTTACAGAGCTCGAAATGGAAATATGTAAGTGCCGGTATACTTTCTTAACGATAAAATTAGTTACACCTTTTGCATCATGTTGTTTATAGTCTGGAGAAAAGAGCAAAATGTGCTGCTTTGGCGGCCGTATCAACCATCCAATTAGGTCATACACCGGCAGAACACACACACCACCCGCCAGGGGTCTGCCTCACATTCAAAAGGTCGTGAGTTCGAATCTCACTTAGGTTGAGTTACCAGGATGGGGGGTTTCCTGAGAAGAGGAATATCGCGTAACTTTAAGCTCCATGGACCCCGAGATCATTTGAACATCATTCATCGTCCGATATGAACAACCAGGTTAAAGGACGTTAAAAACTTAAAAAAAAGCAACAACAACAAAAAACCACACATCACAACAAAACCTGCAACCCAGTTTCTCATTCTGAATCAGAAGTCAAACACTTTCTTTCAGTTTCTGAAGCCACTGCCGTCGGTTCCAATATGTAGAAAGTTTTCTGAATTTAAATCAGCTGTTTCAGAAACACAAACGTCAATACTAGAAGCATTATCCGTACTATCACTGACTACTGCTTATTTTTTTATTATTATAAATTTGTCCATGTATTCATCTTTCTGATCTTCTGTTGTATTTCTTTACAAACTGGCCATCTGATTATAAACTTTAGCTTTTAACGATTCACTTGAGATAATATTCTATTCTTTAAGGTTGAATGTCGCCTGCCAAAGTCACACAAATTTGGTATTTACAAACTACCAACCGATTAAAACGGTTTGTTGATATTATTGCATTGTTGCTGGAGTAGCATGCGTCTGCAGGCGCAAGTACCTTCTGATCCAAAATTGTGTGAATTGTGATTCGAGTAGCATAAACTGAGTATGATTTGGTGTACTACTCTAATTACTTTCTGTTTAATATAACTTACGGCAAATAACATACCGGTGTGCATTTCCTCAAACAAAAAGTGTCGGTATGAAATTATAGTAACCAGAGATAAAATTGTATTCTACCCAAAACTCCAATGTCAACATTTCACCGCAAACATTTGTTTTGAGAGCCCCTGATTGCAGAAAGAAAAGCATTTTTGGAAAAAGATGCGTGTTTGAGTGTGTGTGTGTACACTATAACCGAAAATAGGAAATACTTAAACCTTTTCTGTGTCGTACACCATTTAATCGTGGTCCGAAAATACTGCGAAAATCGTCATTCGTGATGCCGATCTCATATGTTTCAAATCTTTCCAGCAGGAAAGTCTGTATAATTTCTACGTCATAGCCATAGAGAAAGGTTTTCCGAGGCATTTCAGGACTTTATCTTCACTCGAAAGCGCTAAAATAGCTCCAAATTTAATTTCTCTAGCCGGTGTTTGTTTATGCTGGTTGAAACATAGCCGAAGTTTACAAACCGAAGAGAAAATAGCTGCACTTCGCGATGTATTAGAAGAAAGCGAGTGATTGTGAATTTTCAGACCTTGATGAAAGAGTTTCTGATATCGACGTAAGAGAGGAAGATATGTATTCTAGCCTCATTGACGAAAACTCATCCGATTACGACGGACCTTATACGCATGCAAACAATCGGTCTACTTATCAAAATGGACTTATGGAAATGTAACAGACGATGAATACAATCAATCATTCAGCTACGCAAAAACACAAGCGTTAAATTGTACAGTATTCTACGTTACATTTGTATCCTATTGCTTTATCATGCTTTTATGTGTGTGTGTTTGTGTGTGTGTGTGTGTGTGTTTGGTGATTTTTTTTCAGTTTCAGATTACGCAAATTCATTTTTTGTTTTTTAAAAATTAAACCAAAATAGAATGCTGTTTTAGTAAACAAATACCAATACTTTCATTTAATTAGCCTCAACTTGCTGTGTGGTATGCTTTCGTATGCCTAATTATTGATTATTTTGGGATTTTTAATTTTATTTTCAAAAACTTATTTCGTTTTGAATTTTTTAAAACTACTGAAGAGACTTCTCATCCATATAATGAATAGTGTACAGTAGACAAAAGAATTTAATAAAAACTAAAAAAAATATTCAACTCTCTGTGTCATTTGGTATTCATTTTATTACTAATAATTTTAAGCCCTGCATTCTACTCTAAAATTGCCTGTTCCTTTTCAGACAGCATTTTGCTATTTGGGCTGACTAAAAGGGCTAGATACTAAACTTGGTACTGAAGTTCAGATTGAGGATTTTCAACAAATTCCCCATAAATCATTCTTTACGCGGAAATTTATAGTTTTCTCAAGAATGGCTTCAACGATTTTTATTAGAATACCATTTGTTCAAGAAATATTCATTAAAAATAACATATTATCTTAAATTTTCTGGTGATATTTCTGGGTTGTCTGACTCTATGTATACAACTCCTGCCCTCACACGGCTTGTGTGAAAAAGCAATTAAATCAATACCAATGGACCATAATAATTGGCTATACTATGAATCCTGGGTCTTAAGCACTTACAGCATTTGTAAGTGGCCATTGGGGTTGTCGTCTCAAAACAAATTGATATCACCTTGTGGTTTACCGGGAAACATGCGAGTTAGTTGAGAATTCAATGCTATGCCGGCATGTTGCCGTGTTAGCTCTCAGTGGTAGAGCAAACGGCCAGAGACCGGGAGATCCGTGGTTCAAATCCTGGCTATGGCATTGCATTTTTCAGTCTGACTCACCTATCCAACTCCTGTCATACACATGGTTTCTGTGAGAAAATAATTAAATCATCACTAATTATTAAGTACTATTTGGCTTGCTAGTTTGTAATATCACTATATTTCTGCATAAAGTCTCTGACGTCAATATTACCCACATAAATTCTATTTTGAGTGGAGTTTTTTGAAGTTACATAGAATTAAACCTGTTCTTTATTACTTTAGAAAAGCGCTGCTTTTCTTGGCTCTTTTTTTACTTAACTGAAGTTCCGCTTTATCTCTTTGCCATATTGCTCCCCCAAAATCTCACTTGTTACTCTGGTCGGTCGTGTTCTGCCATTTATCATCCCTTACCACTCTCACCTTAGGGCGCGTAGTCCCCTTCAACTGTTGAATTTTCCTACACAGGATATCCATGGATCTAAAGCCTATTGTGTTTTTAGATTATCCATCACTGTAGCGCGGACACGGCATGAAGCCTAATATCTCCTTCAGATCCAGTCCCAAAGTGTAACACGTTCTGACGTGTTGCATTCACATGGCTTTCTCTACCTATCTGCAACGTGCTATGAATTGTGGTTACCATGCTAGCCTTATATATCCAAGGTCGCGGGTTCAAACCCAGTGGAGGACGATGAATTTTTTCCGCCATACAAATCTTTAGCATAGCTTCCTTCGCAAAGGAAGTAAAGCCGTTGGTCCCGTATCGTAGATTTACGGCACGCAAAAGAACCTCAAGCCTAATAAACAGGCCTCTGAGCAAAATTAAACGGTATTTTAGGGCCAAAATAGAATGAAACGCTGAAAACTAGTTTTATTAATATATTAAAGACTTTAAGTTAAAAAAAACAATATCCTGCAAAGTTATAAATAAAGAATATTCATCTTCAAGTCTTAGTACA
The DNA here is from genome assembly GCA_030762935.1 of Hymenopus coronatus. Taxonomy (NCBI): domain Eukaryota; kingdom Metazoa; phylum Arthropoda; class Insecta; order Mantodea; family Hymenopodidae; genus Hymenopus; species Hymenopus coronatus. The sequence goes on along the minus strand of CM060882.1, from coordinate 99,263,852 downwards.
ATTAATACAACATTAGAATTCCAATCTAATATAATTTCATGAATATAAAACCCAAAATACCTTTGGTTAAAGAGAAAAATCCCCTTAATAGAACCACAATAGCTAAAGCGCGTCCATAAATAAAACTCCATTTCATTTAGCAACATACTAATCCTACAAAAACTTTTACTTTTTCTAGCCCATGCACAATGTACACAGTAGATAATTACATCTAAAATTCGATACCGAGATTACACCGGAAATATACATTTTGGGCCCTCTGAATAAATAAAAAAGATCTGTGGATAACATAACTCGGAAACTAAAAGCCGGCCAAACACCAAACTTAGCATTTAGGTTCAGCATGTTTCCAGGGTGCGGCACGAAGCTTTATAGCAAAATGCCCCCACCCCAACTACCTTTACATAGAACATTAACAGATGTTTAGTTACTTTCTCAAATGACAATATGTTAGACAAAGAATTAGGTAAATATTTCGCTCTCCTGTATATTAAAAATATGGTTCCTTGAAAAGATTTAAGATATTTAACCTGTCCACTGAAAATTATTTGAAGGGCCGCTGTATTTTGAATGAGTAAAGGAACAATGATCATTAGTCTACAACGATTTTGATTAAACTACCATATGTTTACGATATTTTCATGAAAACGAAATGTACATTTTTTTCTGGAAATAGTCTCTGAAGACCGCTTCATACTGGATAACTTTTGTATAACTCGAAAACCGTGAGAGATAGATAAAAATTTATTATACAAAAAATGTGTATCTTAAACAATTTATGTTATATACGTACTTTTTTTTTCGTAGAGTTCATCATTTTCGAGATATTCTCTATTATAGGTTTCAGCAATAAACAAATTAAACTTTCCTCACACGGAAAGTCAACTTTAATGTCATTTCAATTGTTTTACTCCCGGGAATGCAAAAGAGAAATTGTTTCAATTGCTTCACATAGCGATAGCTATTTAAAACATTTGAATATTGCTTTAGCCTTGTGTATTCCATTATTATTATTTGTATTATTATTATTATTATTATTATTATTATTACTATTGTTGTTGTTAGAAAATTCAATAAGTAAATACAAAGCAAGCAATATATTATTATTAAATTCAACTTGCTAGTGAAAATACATTTTTTTTTTTAGAAATTGAAAATTCGCTCCAATTTTTTCCATTTTCGCATTCAACCAGCTTTGTAATAGTATTATTGTTTGTGTATACCACCCAATCACAAACATGATTTCAAGTGCTCATTGCTTGACTTTTATAAGATTTTGTAAGTATCATTGGATAAAAACAGCGTCTCACATACAAAGGTTGTCCCAAACATGGATATTCCTCCAGCGAGTTTGTGCAAACCTATCTCTCGGAACGAAAGGGTAGAAATGGTTATTACTTTACCTGTTTTGATATTTTAATGCAATATCAGTTTGCAAATAAATTATTTCTAAAAAAATATACAGGATGTAGCAGCTATCTCAACTACGAAACAATACGTGAGATCCATCATTGGTAGACTGAGTGTGTGATTGTGCTGCCCGCAGTGATGCCTGTATATAGCCCTGCACGCCCTCAAGTGGCATGGACTCGGCTTGGTGGAACCTGCATTAGGTTAAAATGATAATAAATCCTTTTAAGAGCTGGTCGTTATATGACGCATGAACATTCACTCTCTTTGCTTGATGAGGAGAAAGAAAATTGAAGAACATCTTTCCATTTGAGAAATGTATAAATGTTTTAAAATTGAAACCAATAACTATGAAATTTTTTACTCTGCAAAAAATGTTTTGTTAAAAATTCTTTATTTCAACGAGATCTACATTTGTACGAGATCTACATTTGTAAGCTCTCTCTATCCCTTAAGGAATGCAACAATCATCCGGAATGAACAGAGCCTCAGAAGCTATTCCCATTCATTTAACATAAAAATATTTTAAACATACGATATTTTTATATATATATATATAGTCCCCCTTTAATATCTAAGGTCATATCGGGGGCTATGCATTAGAAACAACTCGTATTGATTGTGTGTAGGTTCTTTACATTGAGTTTTAGTCATTTTATTTCACTCAAACACACACACACACGCACACACACACGCACACACACATACTTCCAGACTCTGTGGGGGATAGGGAATAATTTTGGTTAAATAAAAATTCCGCCCCAGCCGATAATCGAACCCAGGACCTCAAAATGAGAAGTCAGCTCGCTGACCACTCGACCACGGAGGCAGTCCAAAATAATTTGACCTATTTTTGAGAATATTAAAATTTTCCAAAAATGTTGCCTTTAAGCAGTAGTTTGGGGAGGAGGATTATCTTGAGAATCTTCGTATCGTGTTCCTTTGAAAACACTGAATTGAAATGCAAAGTTTGGTATTTAATCGAAATTTCACTTTTCAGGTATACTGTTCAAAGACACGCCTAAGTTTGGACACAGACACTCATACGGCCTCCCTTTTTTTAAAAATGTTTTTTTTTTTATTATTCACGGATCTGAAAACTGTATTTTCGGTAAATTTTGGTACACAATTTTGTATGAAATACAATACTTTCTCTATTTACTATGTACTGATGACCCATCACGAGAAGGCAAGGTAGATGAATGCGTAACGTAAGCACTTACGTAAACACTTTTGCTGTCCGCATGATGTTTATGCTCGACATCTGGATAAGACAAGGACGTTAGGTTTATCTAAAATACTCAGTGTTGTCACATAGCTCACACTTAACTAGAAGTCCAATTGTGCAAAATCCGAGTCGGAGAAGTCCTCATCTTCGCTGCCGTTGCTGCCGTTCTCTGCATTTAAATATTAAACCATGAATAAAAGTAATTAAATATTATATAATTGTAGTACTATATGCCGTAGCGCTTGTTAGCAGCGAGAGCCAAATAATATAATTAATACAACACTGCAGTTACTGAAACGAGCATTAGATCTGGCAGCAGTAAACGTAAACAGTAACCCGATAACAGTTCAAACCCTCTTCGCTCGCTCGCCTCTCAGGCCCCGTTTGCCTTCTTGTGCTGGGTGGGCAGTACGAGTATATTGTATGTATATGATGGTAAAATAAATGTCTTGTATCACAGCTTAATCCTATTTCGTAGTAAATTCATGTTAGAAATAAGCAATTTAATTCATTACAGAGCCAATAAAAGCAAAAAATAAAAATATGCACCACCATCTTAGAAATTAGCAGCAGAAACAGTACAATAAGGCTATTTTAGTATCGAAAATACTATTGTATATCAACCAGCTATATTTGTAGTGGTAGGTATTGAATTGTGATAAGGGTGTGCAAAGGGCATTATTACAGAATCGAGAGACAGTTTGAGAAGACGAGATTTATTTATTTTACCTATAATTTTCCACGAGCTTGATAAACATATTCTCTATTTAACAAGCTTTCCACTTTATAAGAATTTGCATTTCATTCCTGGTTTAAACATATTCTTAACCTCCCACTGTCTTCCTTCTATACTCTTCACCATGGCAACGTGGATTCCGTTGTACCATTCCACGTTTTCTTCTACTGGGCACAGTCTAGTTAGAGCCATCGTTCCCCCAACATAACTTGTTTATGCCCAATCACTGCTGAGACTTCTTTTCTGCTCTGTCCCTAACAATTTACTTCTTCGAAGTCCATCCATTTCTGTCGCCAACACTTTTCTTTGCATATTTTCATGTATAGTCCAGCGTTCACAATCATACGTTAGTGGGGTTTCTATTATTGGTTCTAGAATATATTGTTTTGGTTTTCTAGTCGTCCCTACTCTACAGAAACTACCCATAGATCTAATGATTTTCTTGCACAAAGTTATCTATTAACTGCTGAACAGCCGGCTTTACTCGTGATGATTCCACTTGCTCAATAACCTTGCGTTTCTCTAGAGGCATTTATTATTACTCCACAACCATCTCACCTGCAAGTATATTAAAGTATTACTTTTAGACTGTTACTACAAAGCTTTAGAAATGTCTCAAGACTATTTTTGCTCATTGTGGTTCAATGCAATACGGGATTTATATTCAATACACCTAAGTGCTTCAGTTGTCTTTGCAGCTTTCTTGTGCAATGTAAACACGACATGGAACCAACGGCTTTATTTCCCTCACGAAGGAAGCCATGCTAAGCATTTTTACGCCCGAACCAATCCATCGTCTGCTGCCGGGCTTAAAATTTAGATATATTAGCCTATCATGGAAACCACAATATCATGAAGGGCGTAATTTATTCTTAATAAATACGTACATAGAATTATTAATGAAACATACAAAAGCAAAACAAAAGAAGGGCAAAAATTAACATAAAAATTGTTGTCATTGTTGAGAAAGATAGACGTGGTCCTGCCAGATTTGGTATGCATGTTATGAAATTAAGTACGTATCTAATCCTGTGAAATGGAACGAAGTTTCAACTTTTATGCTAAACAATGCTTTTCGCCTTGTGTCAAAAGCTATCTTTGCCAAGTTTGATCGAAATCAGTTCGACAGTGTAAGATCCTATAAAGTACCTACCTACCTACCTACCTACCTACCTACCTACCTACCTACCTACCTACCTACCTACCTACCTACCTATATTTTTATATGTTTACATAATATATTTTCCATTAGTTCTAGATATCAATAATAGCACATTGAATTGTCATATTATCATTTTCATTTATTTGTAGATCTTCCGAGAGTCGCAAAAGCCAGTTTACATATTGTGTAAGTTCCATTGCAATACATGTAGGTGTCTTGATGTAACGCTTAAGCCAGCACAAGAGAGAGTATAAAAGGCAGCAATCGATCTAATTATAAAAGTACGAATCATATGCTACATTTATAAACTTACTAAACAAAAGTATATCAATAAACATAGAATCTATGCATCTGATTAATGTGAACATTTCAATCCTATATCTTAAATAATTTTTGAGATAATGAGTAATGAATTAAGGACATTTAACTTTGGTGCGATAGCGCTTTTAATCTTGTCTTACAGGACCCCAGAATCGCAAAAATTATAAAATTGTTATTGTTTACGTTTTATTGGATAAATATATTGGAAATTTTCTCTTCAAAATTGCGCAAAAATTACTTCAGTATCTCAATTTTAAGGGTTTTAAAGTTATTTTTAAAAATATATTAATTCACGTTGTTGTGGGCGTGGCAGTATATGATTCTTAGCTGAATGTTGTTCATTATAAGCAATTTTTAAAATCCCGCTTTCTCAAATAGTAAAGTTTTGTTTATGAGCTTGTTCACTAAACAAATTCACATAGGAAAATATTATGCTATGAATTGGTTTATTTTTCAACTGACAACCCTTCTTATGGTCCAGGACTGTGCCGAAACTTCAGCCTTCTACTCCCGTAAATTTAATTTTTATGTATAAAAGTAAATTTTTCTCAAAAGCTATAAAGCTTAAATTTAGTGGGTCTGTTTATGATTTTATTAAACATAACGTTAAAAATTTTGAATTGAAAAAACACTTCTCTTGATAAAAATTACTATCTCATATGAAAAGCTATAAAACTTAAAACTCTTATGTTAAAATGTTACGCACACACACTCTTACACACACACATATAATGTGAAACATTTTATGTGTTCCATTTACATGACTTTCCCTACATCTCCACAATTTTTCTTCTATTTACTTAATGCTAATCGAGAAAAAATTAGCAGAAATGACCATTACTTGCTTCTTTATAAATAGAAGGGAAATAAGGGAGTGCTATAGACTAAATCGTTAGTCAAACCTTTTAAAAGCTGTTGCTAAGTGATTGCAGTTCCTTTGTTTGTATGGACAGGAGTTGACAGATTCCCGAATGAGAAAAGTATAAGTATTTCAAAGCTGTACCAATAACAAGTACATAACATAAATTTGTGTTATAACGAGATCTATATTTTTGTTAAGTAAGTTTTTCCCTATCTCTTACGATTTACCAGCTATGCAAAATCCGCAAAATTCTTCCAGAATAAACATGTCTTCAGAGGCTATTTCTAGAAAGCTCAAGATATACATTTTATTTGTCAGGTAAATAGCTTTAATATACGATATTTTAATCAAAACCGTTAGAGCCATTTTTGAGCAAATTAATTTTTTTGAAATTTTTTCCATGTAAAGGGTAGTTAAGAATGGTGGGATTTTCTTGAAAATATTCGTGTAGCTTCCTTGAAAGATATCGAACTTAAATACCAAGTTTGGTATTTAACGATACCTTCTCAATACACTATGTACATAGTATTTGTAAAATAAATAGTCGGAGAAAAGAATACCTGAACTTTAAAGGAATTTCCAGGTCCCCTTAAACAATATTTCATAGCATATGTCTTCCTGTACTTTGTTGAGCTTTGCCCATGCATCCGTGCACTATGGGGGCCAACCCGCTGTGTACAGGCGCTAAGCTATTTACATGATATCGTTTGCACAAGAATAAAGCAGTAGTTTAGACTGACATGCCCCCACCCCCTGTCGAAGGGAAGTAAACACTTAATTTGCTTCAGGAGGGGGGGGGAGGCTCTAGTGTCTTCCCTATGGGACTTTTATGAGCACTTTGAATTTAAATACAAATTACTTAATTCATTATATCAAGTTTCAAACTTATTGCAAAATATTAGACAAATAAGGCACAGCGACGTACCCAGTATTTTTCTGGTTAAGGTACACTGGAACTGAAATGTTTTAACTGTTTTAAATTTTAAGCTATTACTTGAAAATGTCCACACTTGCGGTGATACATCTGTGAAAATCGACCAAAATGTTGAAAAATTAACAGATAGATAGATAGATTGTAGATAGATAGATTGAGACTGAAAAATTCAATGCCATAGCTGAGATTTGAACCACGGATTTTCCGCTCTCTAGCCGGTTGCTTCATAACTTAGCTACCATGGCAATATGCTGGAATGACATTAAATATATCAACTGGCAATGAAGTTCCAGGATTCACAGTATAGCCAACTATTATAGTCAATTAGTGTTACTTTAAGTGTTTTCACACAACACCTGTGTAGGACAGGAGTTGGATTGTACTTATGATAAAACACTTACACATTGTAAGGAGATCTGAGGTTCAAATCCCGATTTGGCATTGCATTTTTCTGACTCTATCTATTCAACTCCTGTCCTACACACAGCTTTTGTGAAAAAATAATTAAATCCACACTAAATTAAAAAATTATTTTGTTTCATAATAAAATGTTATGAATTGTAGACTTCAGGAGAATATATTGATTTCTCATTGGCACACTTTTGTTTACAATTAACTGGAGCTATAAATAGGTCGGCGCATTCATATTAATAGACACTGATAAAATTTTATTTTTTCGCAAACTTATTTCCACCACTTTCTCGTGCTCAAAATGTTCAACACGATGCAATTTTACACTAATTTATTTCAAAATATTTATACTGTCTTTCTAAAGGCATTAAAGAAAATGGTTAAATTATTTTATCAAAATAATGCTGAATTTTTAATAGCTAAATTATTAAATTTTAAAAAAAAACACGAATTTTGGAGAGCACGAAAGATAGATTCTCTATTAACTACGTCTAATATAAAAAATCTGATGTGTTCCATTCACATGACTTCCTCTATATCGCTGTAACAAATCATTGTTAAAAATCGTATTCATCTACCTTATACATTCGAAATAAACATTAGCACAAATGCTCTTAATTACTTGCTCCCTTGTAAGTAGCAGCTATATAAGGGAATACACTAGGCTAACACGAATGTCAAATCTCTTAGATGCTCGTTACCATGTGGTTGAAATCAGTTTCTATGCAGAACCAGGAGTTTACAGCTTTCCGTGTGAGAAAAGTTTAAGTATTTCCAATCTGAAATAAATAACAAGGAATATCTCAGAAATGGTCAATTCCACGGAAAAAGCATATATGACATAAACTGTGTGTTTTAATGTGATCTACAGTTTTTGTGTAGTAAGTTTCTGCCTAACTCTTACGGTTTACCAGTTACGCAGAATTCAGCAAAACTCATTCAGAATAAAGAGGTATTTAAAGATTATTCCCAGAAAATTCAAGATGTACATTTTATTTGACATATAAATAACTTTCATGTTCGGTATTTTAATCAAAAATTTTAGAGCCATTTTTGAGAAAACTTTTTCCATGCACAGGGTAGTTTGAAGTGGGGGGATTTTTCTCAAAATCTTTGTGTCGCATCCCTGGAAGATACTAAACTTAAATACCAAGTTTGGTATTTTACAGACTTTTCGTTTTTGAGTTATCGTTTTACACACACAATTACACGGCCCTTTTTCCAAAAAAAAAAAATTTGGACACAGGGATCCTGAAACGCGTATTTCCGGTGAAATCTCGGTATCAACTTTTTGGGTGGAATCCAAATACTTTCTCTATACACTATTACATAGCACGTGTAGAGAAAGTAATAACATAATTCGTATCTGTTTGTAAACTCATTTGCTATAAAACTCGATGTTTGTATGTAAATATTTTTAAATGAATCACGTGGCTTATTTTAATCAATGAATTTAGACGGCAAAAATATTATTTAAATAATTATGCAGGTTAGAATTTTGATACATGGCAAAAATAGCACTATTATTGTGTGTAATAAACTGGTAAAAATTTTAGTAAGGTATCTTCTGTAAATTTTGCAAATTTCACAGATGCATCACTTTAATATAAGCAAATAAGGATGTTACTGATGAGCATTCTCTCTCTCTCATTGATTGTTTTCTTAATTAAGTTCATCGAGCACAGCACAAAATATGTGTTGTCCGCCTGGTTAGTGTAGTGGTAGCGTGTCTGCCTCCCATTCAAGAGGTCGTGAGTTCGAATCTCGCTTAGAGTGAGTTATCTGGATAAGTTTTTTTTTTTCTTCTTCTTCTTCTTCTTCTTCGGAGTTTTGCCTTATCCTGGGAAGAGGAATGTCGATTAACTTTAAGTTCAATGGACCCCGAGATCATTTGAGTATTATTTCACCAATTTCATTCATCGCCCGATATGACCAACCAGGTTAAAGGACGTTAAATATATGTTGCATCAATATACTCTCTCAAAGCTGTGATGTTTTGTTTTAAAGGAGATACACTAATTACGTGCAAATAAATAAAACTGAATACTTTTCCAAAAAATATTTTAATGTCCTGAATAACTGATCTGCTAAATCTAACTTAAGTATGTAATTTTATACTCTTTCCCTATGAAGCTATAGCGTATTGTATAAGCACACAAACGCATTCAAAAAGTTTTAACGCATTTCACTTTCTGTAGTACGTATGTACAACGTGCACAGTATATATAGAAGGTTATTGTATTCCACCCATAAATCCATATGGAGATTGGAGATTTCACAGGAAATAGATGCTTCGAGACCCCTGAATTAAAAAAAAAAAATGTGTGTGTGTGTGTGTGTGTGTGTGTGTGTGTGCCTTTGGGCATCAAAGCTCTAAAACGGAAAGTCGACTGTATATATTGCTTGGTAGTTAAGTTCAATAACTTCCAGGGATGTGCCACAATATTTCCCTAACTATTCTTTACAAGGATTATTTTTCAAACATCTTAATTTTCTCAAAAATGATTCTCGCGATTGTGATTAGATAACATATGTTCAATATTTTTTAGATATTTTCATGACAAACAAAATGTATATCTTGAATTTTCTAGGAATAGCCTCTGAAGAGCTTTTCGTTATGTATAACTTTAGTATAAGCGGTAAAACATAAAAGATAGACACAAACTTACTACACAAAAATTATAGATCTCGTTAAAACACATAATTTATGTCATATGCCTTTTTTGTAAGGTAACCGTTTGCAAGATATTCCTTGTTATTAATTTCAGTTTTAAACTACTTAATTTTTTCTCAAACTGGAAGTCACTTTTCTTGTCATCTCTCTTTTGTTTTACTCCTGGCAAACAAAGAGAACCGAATGCCAATTATTTCACATAGCGATCAGATTTTAAAACTTTTCACTATCGCTTTAATAGCTATTGTTTCTTTTATATAGATAGCCCCCTTTAACATCTAGGGTCATATCGGGAGCTTTGCATTACTTCCTCATTGTCTGTAGATTCTTTACGTTTGGTTTTTAAATAGTTTTATTTTCCTCAAACACACACACACACACACACACGTTCACTCTCACATACATACTTCCAGACTCTGTGGGGATAAGGGAATATTTCTGGTTAATGAAAAACTCCCCACCCCAGCCGGGAATCAAAACCAGGATCTGCGGTTGAGAAAGCTCGCTGACCGCTCTACCAACGGAGACAGTCCATTGAAGTATTGTTATGGAACTTTTTAGCAGAATGCTATATACCCTCTGCTCATACGTTAAAAGAAACACGTACATATATATATATATATATATATATATATATATATATATATATATATATATATATATATATATATATTCACATTGAAACATTATGGAATTTTTAGCTACTTTAGGACGAGAAAGTAGTAATACTCATACGTTAAAAGAAACATGTTATGGAATAAAGTTATATAATAAAGTTATATAATAAAGTTATCAGCTGGTTTGTTTAATCATCTAGTGCGGGCTTCGCTTTAGCACAGATTCCGAAAGCTACTAAGTATGTACTACCACCTACCTCTTGCTTGAATTGAATTTTGTTAGCTTTTGTGAATAGATGGGTCCTGGCTTAAGCAATGTTCGCCAATTAGAAGCCCTTTTAACTAGCTCAGTTAAACGTACATTTGTGCTGAAAATCATTTTAATTCGCGCTTTTGCTTACTTAGATGGGATTCCTTTAAACATTTTGTAGTTATCCAGTAAAACCTTTTATGCTTGCGCAAACGTTTCCAATATCTGGCTGTGTATGTGTGTGTATCGATTAGGAAGATAACACCCATGCCCTTGGTGCAGTAATAGGCAATCTTGCTACTAGCCAAGGCTCCTCTGCGCCTCCCCCCCTTCACCATTTTACGTTGCACATGCCCCAGCAGGTCGTTCAGTGTACTTTATGATATTACCTGCTTGGAATTAGCTCCCAAGCGTGTCCTCAATTTCTGAAAAAGGCTATAGGGCACTCGTGTTAAAAAAAGAGGGAAAAAGCAGTCAATTCCTTTAAAAGAACGAGATAAACAGCACAGAAAAGCTCTCGATGATAAGCGAAGCATTCCAACCATTTTCTGGTTCGTGTAGCATACGATACATGGTGGGTCTCTGGAAAGCAACCGTCTATCTACTTTCATTGTAGTTCAACAGTAAAGCCAAAGTTATCTTAGCTTCTAGAGGTGGATATAGAGCGCACACACCAAGCTAGAGAGAGAAAGAGAGAAACAAATAGAGAACTCAAGGAAGCAAAACAAGCATTAAATAGCGAAACAAAGGAATGAAAACAGAAATGGTTTAGTAAAATAAATTGTAGGTGCTTGAAATAAACATGTAAGAATAAAATGGTGAACATACTATTCATATTATACCAAGTGGCAGCTAACCCTTAGTGCATTTACAGAATTGCAGAGCTCAACGGGGCAAATCCAAGTAAACACCGGTCAGAGGTCATGTAGCTCGGTTTTCATTTACGCTGTGTTTATGTGCTGATAATAACAGAAATAATAATAATAATAATAATTAATAATAATAATTATAATTAATAATAATACAGCGAAACATTTCATGCTCTCATGCATACTTCTGTATTCAGGCGCTTTAGTGTTTTGGTATAGCCCTAGAGTGGGTCTAGTTTCTAATATAAAATAAGAACAGCATATACACAAATATAAAACTACTATAGGCGGATACTAATAACGAAATAAAAACTTTTTAGTTAGTTCTCAGTCTAAAAAGTGACTTTATTCTTTCAAAAATAAAAGTTCTGTAACAGAGATGAAAAATATGTTAACCTTTTCGATTTCTTTGCACTGTTCCTGTGATCAGGTACTCCATAATGAATGATTAAGTGTATTTGTTGCAATAACAGTCTATTCATTAGTCACACGGGTCCACATACCATACCTGTATTTTCAATACTCAAAGTAATAAACAATATTAAAAGCAAAAATTTAAAAGAGTGAATACGAAAATAAAAGGCTAAATAAATCCAGTTAAAGCATCTTAAATCTGCAGCACAGAATAAACCGTATTCCAAAGAATTAATGAACTTATTATAGTAGACAAATACACATAAAAGAAATATATACACACAGCAAAACAATGACCGTAAAGGATTACATAATATATATAAAACTTTATAATTGCTTTTTAGCACTTCTTATCACACCCACCTCATCGCTATAATCAGCCTTTTCAGATCTCAGCTGTCTCACCTTATGTAAACATTTACCTATTCCGTTCGCAACTTCCATGCCTGCCAGTAGAGTCCAACATGCTCCTAACTGTCCATTCACGGTGGTAAAGGATCCCTCCATTCCTACGTATCCCAGGATCTTGCCAAGATATGGCACCACGACTCTTTCTCCTCGCAAATGGGGTAGATTCTCATACCATTCTCGTCAGTAATTTTTATTATCCACCATGCTCTTAGTCTAATCCACGCGAGCCCTTGCCTAATGAGTTTGGTAGCTGTTATGATGGATTGCTCCATACCCCACTCCAATTTTAGCTCAGATTATACTTGCAATGAAACCTTCTCCACGCATAACGCAATTATTTGCTGTCAACATCACAGAGGCGGGTTGTAATTTTTCTCGTAATACTCCGCCTGTTTCCCTGGCCCGCCATCCAAATGTATCCCAACCCAATGGTATCCAACCCTTTCTTTAATTTTGATGCCCACGTCCAATTACCTTCCTTTCTCAACTTTCAATTTAGCAGACTGCCTGAATTAGAGATTGGTTTCCGGGAATGATTTTCATCCAATATTTAACTGTTCTAATTTTGCACTCTATCGTTTCACTATGCGCCCCGAATTCCCTGATTGTTCCGCAGTTGGCCGTACCCCTTCCTACTCGCAGAATTTCTTTCAAAAATCAGGGGCTCTTAATACAAATATGGGAGCTGATCTCAATGAGAGAGATTTCCTCACCATTTCAGCTGATAGGTAAGATGAGTAGAACGCAGGTTGTCTACGCTAACACCACTGACCGGCTGGTGTTTACCTGGATTTAATCCGTTGAGTTCTGCAATTCTTTAAGCGCATAAAGGGTTATCTGCACACTAAATATGGTTCTTGTGGGCTCCTTGTATGTAGGACTGCGTGGCTCTGTTGGTTAGGCGCTGGTGTTCTGATCCGGAGGTTGTTGGTTCAGATCCGGCCCTGACCGTTGATTTTTAGTTGTGTTTAAAAGACAACCCCATGTTATTAGTTCTATTGGCCATAAAATAACTCTTGCGGGACGAATTTTCAGCACACCTGCGGCGCTTATTATTATTATTATTATTATTGTTGTTATTATTATTATTATTATTATTATTATTATTATTATTATTATTATTATTATTATCATCATCTTGGCAATTGGCAGCATCGTTAAACAAGTGTTTAATTTTAACAACATTCATATATAAAACAAATGTTTACATACAAACTCCTTAGAATTAATTCAAAGAAAGAGCAGAAAAAAATCAGATGTGTTTTATTCACCTGACCTTCTCTAGCTGATACACAAAAACTTTGCTTACAAAAGATCAATCTTTTATCCACGAAATACTAATCAAGGTCAACATTGGCAGAAATTGTCTTGCTTTCTTGTAAGTAGAAGGGACATAAGGGAATACACTATGCAAATCGATCTTCAAATATTTTAAAAGCTGGTCCTATGTGAAACAAAACAGAGTGAAACGAAACGTCACTATCCGTTTCAGAAAAGTTTAAGTAGTTTAAAATTGAAACCAATATCAAGGAATATCTCAGAAACGGTCAGCTCTATATAAAAAATGTATATGACATAAATTATGTGTTTTAACGAGATCTACAATTTTTGTGCGGTAAATTTGTGTCTAAATTTTAAATACATTGTTTCCTAATGAGCGAGGTGGTCTCTCCGTTCCAATACCTCATATTCTATTTATATTTTGTAACATCACGTCATAATTTAAACATAATCTGTTTTGTCTTTGTCACCAGCCAGTACTTTTAACTACATGTTTTAATTTGTTAAAAAAAATAAATTGGTAGTTCTTTTTCTTTATTTCTATGTTTAAGGATTTGACAACTCCATTTATATCATTTTACAATTTATTTATATTATTTATAGTAAAAAGTATATAAGTCCATTTTAATAATAAAGGGACTCTGTTCTAAGTAATGTTTAAGGTTGACATTATATTATATTTCTCGTAATATTTTAGAATTTTTTCTTAAATTTTGTCTTTCTGTAGTCATAAATCACCATCTAAACCTTATGTTACGGGACAATGAGAGTGAAATTTTAACTACGTTCAATTGTTAAAAAAAAGAATGTTTTTTTTTATTATAAATATTTTTGGAACTCTTGGGCGTCAATAGAGAATCAACAAGCCCGCCTGGGTCGTGTGTTGGTAGCGTGTCTGCCTCACATTCAACAGGTCGTGAGCTCGAATCTCGCTTAGGCTGTGTTACCGGATAAGATTTTTTGGGGGTTTTTCCCTTAACTTGAGAAGACGAATGTCGAGTAGCTTTAAGCTCCATGGACCTCGAGATCATTTAAGCATTGCTTCACCTATTTCATTCATCGTCCGATATGACCAACCAGATTAAAGGACGTTAAACTACAAAAAAAAAAAAAAAAAAACATTTAACTGTCGTCTTCTTGCTTCCCTATAGATACGTTTCCTAGTAAACTATGTTATTAAACAGCATTTTTCTCAAAACTGCATTTTCACACTTTCAAAAGTTCCACGCGTGCGTTTGTTTAATTGCAACTAAATTTTACAATAATTGCAAGTACTATGTATGTTAATATTACAAAGGACAAAATTATTCCATACCAATAGTATTTTGCTAAAACTACATATTTTATGAAAACATGATTAATTTTAGGAATTAATATTTCTAAAATTAAAAAAATAGTGCTTCAGCAATCAAAGTTACTGAAAAATCACTATTAAAAGTGTTTGCATGTGGTTAAAATCTCCAGAAAATGCTCTCCATTATTCTCAAATTTGAGGCGCGTGGAACAGTTTCATTGTGCAACGTACATAATAAATTTTATGGAATAATTTAGATCTTGCAAAATATTTATTCAATTTCAAAGACATTTGGCATTCGTATTAACATTACAGTGCAACCGCAGTAAAACTTTCGGAAAACTCCGTACAGAAATATAGAAATTTGAAATTTTACTCCAATATCCCTTAACTCAGGTACCCGTCATTTCAGCAACGATCGTCAACACCACCACCTCCTCTTTCTTTCATCATCTGCAAAGTGGGTCATTCGTGTCTTAGGTCAGCTTGTCATCTACGACGAGGTTGCCGAAATTCCCTTTTGGACTGTGTTCATATCATTCTATCTTATTGCAAGCTCTCCTTGGGTTTACGTTTAACAGAGTATGTTTGGATGAATGTTGCACAACAAGTAAGCCGTAACAGATAAACAAAAGCACAAAAATGTAGCTCCCATTAAAATTCAGAATTTGTCATATAGGTACTTTTTTTAAAGAGATAACCGTTTCCGAGATGTTCCTTGAGGCAATACTAATATATTATTCACAAAATCTGCAGACATCTTATGAGTTTTATGTCATGTTTATAATATTTGATGTTCAATTGTTTTTATTCCTTTGCTTCCGAAGTTGAAATCGCTGGATGCAAATTTTTATTACTCCTTGTGCTTACGTCGCATTTAAGTGTTTTGATTTTCTCGGTGCGATTTTGATTTTCAACAGTATCTATAGTTACTGGTGGCGCCAAGCTATCAAGAAGAAGGAGGCTTCTTCACGCGTAATGGAAAAGGCCGTTTACAGATGACGCGTAAAAATGCATTCGTGTTGAATTATACGCGCCCATGGATTCACAGCGTTCAACAAAGTAAAGAATTGCATCGAGCGATTACAGTTTATCTTTGGAATTGTAAAAAATAAACTGCGATTCTACAAAAATCCGAGCAATTTATTATTTAAGAAGCCGCCAGGTGGTCTGGATCTGGGAAGTCCAACAAGCCCGATAAAAATACGCCCTGTGAAGAGTCAAACGCTACACAAAGTCAAACATAAGCGCGAGTAGACTTACAATGACGAGCGCTTATAGAAGCTACATGTTTAATGCTTCATCTTTGTTAATGTTTCTATTTTAATCTATTTAAAAAGTTTCTCAAGTGGGAGGTCACTTTTCGTTTCATCTCTCTCTTATTTCAATTGTTTCAAATAGCTACCGGCTTTTAAAAATATTTGTCTATCGCTTTAGTGCAGTATTTTACCTTATTTCCCTTTTACTTTAAAGGAACTAATACAATCATTTCTGCTAATGTTTATTTCCATTACCACCATGCAAATCAAGGAATAAACCTTTGTAGCAATATGTAGTTTGTAGAGAAATTCATGTGGATGGATCACATCATGGTTTTTATGCATAGTGCAAAGTATTTTAATTTATTGCTATTTTATTAATAAAGCACAATATACAAATAATAGCATTAATATACCTTGTTCTGATGAAGCATAGCTTAGGCTACATACAGTTTAATTATTATTAATAAAAACGCACTTGCATATTAAATATTTTCCTTGAAAACTTATGTACCTATTTGGCCTATTTCAGACACTCCATCAAAATCAAGTAAGTCAGACACTGACTTTTCTTTACGAACATCATTCATTATCTTCACCAGGCCAAATGGAAAGTGAAGACACTCCACCATTTTCATTCGAATGATACGCTGATCCATATAACGATTGACCGACATGCGGCGCTTTGGCATCGGTTAGTTCCACTGTCGTGCCCTGGCGTCGTCTACCATTTTCCTCGGGTACTCTGAGGAACTTTGAAGCATGGATTGAGGTGATCTAATTGGGTACTAGTTCGCCGTCCTTATTTGTTGTAGATTGGTGTCCTAATGATCTTTCTTATTTATGTGAGCAGTGCTTCTTAATTAAATTTAATTTGTATTTAACTTGGGCTAAACTGTACATTAAGCTATTCATTAATGTTGTACTTATAAGTATGGTTAAAATTACGGAAAGAGTTTCGGTAGCCGAGTATTAATGTCAGAAATTTAACTGCAAGACCCTGCTGTTAGTGTGTCTTGGGAATTTTAAGTGACTAATGGCATTATTTAAAGTGTAGGGAAATATTGGCAGAACTTAAACTATGATAACATTAGTGGGGTATAATCAAGCGTTAATTGTAATACATGTGATCATATAACCTTTTTAATAAAACAGTTTAATCATACTTTATTGAAATGTTTAAAGGTAGGGCAATTATTATTATAACATCTTTCCACTTAATTCTGTTATAAACTCCGTTCTGGTCCTGCTTTCTTATTCATTTTAAGTAACAACATTTAATTATTCCAATTGGTTAAAGCCATAGAATGGCATGCTTGCCAGTGACCGGTGCAGCACATAAATGAGCAGTTCAAGTACGTTTTTGAGTTTTGGTGGAAATGTATGCCTTAGATATTCATACCTATATGGTAAAAATACCTACTGATATAAACGTCGCTGTATTTACCTACGACCAAGTTTTGTAAGTTAATCATCCATAAACTTTTAGAGACGGCAGCTCAGAGCAGTACATTTTTGGTTTTGAGGGTTAGATATTACTTCATTTATATCGTTAAATTGATATCTTGATGATTCAGGCTGTCTACAATAATTGAAATTATTCGGAATCAGAATAAATGTATCGTTGTTGTTAATCAGCAAATTTTAAAACCACCAAAAGCTTACCGGTGCTGTAAAACGATACAAGTGCAAAGCCATGTTCCCCTTTCTTGATAACTTTTAGATAAACTTCTACAGAGTTACCCATTTAAAATACTTGCTGATGCGAAATACAGTCAGCGTGGCTATTACGTGAAGAATCAAACCACCACTTGAGACGGAGGTGGAAACACTTCTCCAGCAGGGAGGAAAACGACGAGGAGGGAAGGAAGCGAGCGGAGTTCAGTCTCTTAGGAAACTCCTTGTCGCAGGGCTGTCCAGCACCACACTAAATCATAGCATCGCGTACAGCAGAATGGGCTGTATGTACCTTTAGGAGGCAATACAGTTTATTCTAGCATTACAAACAGGTTGTTATTGAGTTCAGTATGGTACATAATTTGCTCGTTATGGGCATGGTTCCATGATTATTATTATTACTATTATTATTATTATTATTATTACTATTATTTCGGGCAGCCATGGATATAACTGTCATCTCTTGATTTAATTGCTTTTTCACATAAGCCGTGAGACAGGAATTTGATAGGGAGAGTTAAACTGAACAATTCAATGCCATAGCCAGAATTTGAACCACGGATCTCCCGTTCTCTAGGCGGTTGCTCTACCACTCAGCTACCATGGCAACATGCCGGCATAGCATTGAATTTCTCAACTGACTCGCATGTTTCCCGGTAAACCACAAGGTGAACTCAAATTATTTTGAGATGACATCCCCAACCCTTATAATGTTGTAAGTACTTGAAGTCCCAGGATATATAACAGCCAACTATTATGGTCAATTGGTATTGGTTTAATTGTTTTTCTCACAAGTCGTGTATAGGACAGGAGTTGGATTCGTAGAGTCAGACAGACAATACTTGTAATTATGTAGAGGTGGGCTGCCTTTTTTTTTTTTTTTTTTTTTTCCTTCCTTCCTTCCTGTTCATTTCATTACTCTCTAAGGCAATCCAGCCGCGTGGTGGCCGAGTAGTTAGATAATTCGCCTCTCACCAAGGTGGCCCGGGTTCGATATCAGGCGACCACATGTGGCATTTGTGGTGCACAAAGCGGCGCAGGGGTGGATTTTCTCCGGGTTCCCCCATTCCACCGATGCTCCATCTTCATTCTATGTATCATCGCCAATGGTGCCATATGAAGTAAAAGCGGGCGTTATACACTTTAGGCAATCTTTCATCCGCCATTCGTTTATTATACCGGTAGAGCGCGCGCATCTGTTATTAAACACTTACCTTAATTCACAGAATAGTTCCCAGCCCGAATCTGTCTTATATCTTCTATACTCCTATTAAGCGAACATCGGTTCGTGCTACTTGATGCAGTACCCTGTATGAATCATCTGCTCTTGACTGTACAATCTAGTGTTAGTGCGTATAGATGAGTTAACTTTAAGATAATACTTCCTTTAATATCAAAGCTATAGGGAGAAACAATTAATACTCAAGCACAAGAAGTGATTGTTTTCGTTTATGAATACCAGAAGGAAAACACAAAGCCTAAGAATCGTTACTTACAATGACACTAGAGCGAGTGAATTTGTCACAATGAGATAGTGTTACTACTGAAGGCAGGTGACTCGCAGCCAAGCTTACGTTTACATTTTCAATTGCTGAAAAACGATTACCCAGCCCATGTTAATTGTTATTGTTGAATAAAATCTAAAACTGAATTTTTACTTTCTGTATACGTACTATGTACATAGTGTATGGAGAAAGTATTATATTGCACCCAAAAATTCGATACCGAGATTACACCGGAAAAATATGTTTTGAGGCACCCCAATAAAAAAACATTTGTAGAAAAATATCCATGTGTGTGTGTGTGTGTGTGTGTGTGTGTGGGCAAAAGAAACGAAAAGACCTTTAAAAACCAAACTTGGTATTTAAGTGTGCTAACTTCCAAGGATACGACACGAAGATTTTCAAAAAAATCCCCCAAATCAAACTACCTTTTACATGGAAAACATTTCAAAAAATTTGATTTTCTTAAAAATGCCTATTTTGATTAAAATTCCTT
Organism: Hymenopus coronatus; assembly: GCA_030762935.1. Taxonomy (NCBI): domain Eukaryota; kingdom Metazoa; phylum Arthropoda; class Insecta; order Mantodea; family Hymenopodidae; genus Hymenopus; species Hymenopus coronatus. Next base: position 99,244,044 of record CM060882.1, on the reverse strand, counting down.
ATATTTAAGATATTTACTTGTCAAATAAAATATTTATCTTGCATTTTCTGGGAATAGCCCCAAATGATCTATTTATTCTAGATGATTTTTATTAAATTTTGCATAACTGGTAAACCGTAAGAAATAGACAAAGACTTACTACATAGAAAATGTAGATCACGATAAAACAAACAGTTTATATCATATACATTTTTGAGGTATTCCTTGTTATTGGATTCAGCTTTGAAAAACTTACACATTTCTCATACAGGAATTTGTCAACTCCTGTCCATACAAAGGAACTTTAATCACATAACAACCAGCTGTAGACTATCACTTTAACCTATGGTACTCCCTTATTTCACTTCTATTTACAAGGAAGCAAGTAATAAGACTATTTCTGCTAATTTTTCTCAATTAGCATGAAGTAAATAAAAACATAAGCTTTTTAACAATAATTTGTTGCAGAGATGTAAAGAAAGTCATGTGAATGGAACACATCAGATTTTTTATATTCGTTTGTTTTCTTATCGTTAAGTTCGTTACTGCTGCCAATAATGTTTTTCCGAGTTCGAATTACAATGTCCTTTTTCGTAGCTCTCTTGGATTATTTTTAAATCTGCCCGGCATTAAAATAAAAATTGTACAAAATCCCGAAAAATTTCATTGTGTTCTTTAACAACATTTCTTTTCCAATGAATAGGAAAATGGCCCGCCACATGAACCCTAACCTGTAATGGCAACAATACTGCGTCCAATAATACTCTGAACCTTGAACTGCAAGCATTGCTAACTTCGTAAACAGAGTGATGTACTGAGAGGTGCACAACTATTTTTCACCAGGACATTTTGAGCGTTCTGTGTAATATCAGTAAAGAATATGACCAAGCGTTTATTGTAATTGGAAAATTGTGCCATTAAAGTCCTATACATTACAATAACCCTTTGACAATTTGAGTTACCTATCAACATAAATGCTTCGATTGCGAGTTTATGAGCCTATGTTCCTAATATAAATATTGCAAAGTACGATACAAATCCTATTACACTAAGGTAACCTCGAAACTGTTACATCAATAGTAATTCCTTCTACACATCATTCGCTAGTCCTCTGCGAGAGGCAATACGTGATAAACTCGCTACCTAGTATTGACGTCATGTAGGGACAAACTACTGGCGGCAGCGGCCGAATATATCTGAAGGCCCTTTGTTAATTGCGCCTATAACAATGACGTTATTTTCATTTGGTAATTCAGGTCGCCGTGGCTTATAGAGATATGACCAAGTCGATATTAATAGTTTTATCTTCAGGTTCGATGACAATATTTTGGTGGGAACCATTGCTTTATTTACCTACTGTTTTCTATTATTGAAACTGCTGGACACATATGAATATCTAAAATACTTAAAAAGGTTTGTCCCTTTTTCCTTATTCTGAACTTTTCTTTGGTCGGAGTATTTTGAGACTGTGCAAAGAACAAAGATGGGAAATACGCTCGTGTCCAGGTCAGTACAGCCCTATTCCCCCCCCCCCCTCCTGTCTCTCAAAATACTCTTCAAGAAGTATAGAAAATAAAATACTTGCATTTAAATAGAGGCATATTTTCTGTTTTTTAGAACCCATCTACAATTTCACTTAATGATCTAATTAATTAAAAAGGCATTGACGGTGTTTATGTCACATGATATGTCTTCCCTTGCCAGACACTTCATAAACATTAGTTTTTGTTGCGCGCTTCTGATGATATTTTTTTGTCTCGTCCTTTAACACATCTTGTATCCCAATACTCATTATCTTAAACTAAGAGGCGTGTGGTATTTGAGTTATATTTAACAAGTATGTGTTTTTTGTGTTTACGAAGCGTGTGGTACAAACTGACTCCTTTGATGGAGGTCGGAAAAGAGACGCAATGCTTGAGAATGCTTCAACATCTATAAAGGATCATCGCTGGTATTTGTAATTTCAAGACATTATATACATCTATAGCTTGTATCAAACTTCATATTAATCCTTAATAATAGCATTATTATATAAACTCAGCAGATTTCAGGGAAAAGCAAAGTCAAAGCTAAATTATGTACCAGCAGATTTATGTACTGCAGAGATTTTGTTCTCTGTCTCTCCCCTTTGCTTTTATCGTTTATAATGGCACATAAATAAATTTTACTTTCTCTACACGTACTATGTACATAATGTATAGATAAGGTATTATATTCCACCCAAAAATTCGATGTGAGATTTCACCGGAAATATATATTTTGGTATCCTCTGAGTCCGAAAAAAGCATTTTAGAAAAAGGTTTGTGTGTGTATGTCTGTGGAGAGCAAGGCTCAAAAACGAAAGAACCCTTAAAAACCAAACTTGGTATATATGTTGAGTATCTTCTAAGGATGCGACACGAAGATTTTAAGAAAATATCTCCACCACAAAGCATCCTTTACATGGAAATATTTCTGAATCTTTTTACTTTCTCTAGACGTACTATGTACATATGTATAGAGAAGGTATTGCACTCCACCCAAAAATTGGATACCGAGGTTTCACCGGAAATATATGTTTCTGTGTCCCCTGTAACCAAAAAAAGCGTTTGTAGAAAAAGATCGGCGCGCGCGCGCGTGTGTGTGTATGTGTGTGTGTGTGTGTGTGTGTGTGTGTGTGTGTACGTGAAAACGATGACTAAAAACGAAAAGTCGGTAAAATACCAAACTTAGTATTTAATTTTAGTATCTTCCAGGAATGCAACACGAAGATTATTTATAAAAATCTCCCTACCCCAAACTTGCCTTTACATGGAAAATATTTCGAAAATGTTAATTTTCTCATAATGACTAACGATTTTGATTAAAATACCGTATACTAAAGATATTTATATAGCAAATAAAATGTACATCTAGCCTCTGAAGACATCTTTATTCTGAACGAATTTTACTGAATTTTGCGTATCCGGTAAAATAGATAAAAACTTACTACACAAAAATGCTGATCTTGTTAAAACACTAATGCCAGATATGTTTTTCTTGTAGAGTTGGCCTTTTTTTTTTTTTTTTTTAATGTTCTTTGTTATTGATTTCAGCTTTAATGCAACGGCAGCATACAAAGCAATTGTTTCACATAGGGACCAGCATTTAAAAATTAAGACTATCGCTTTAGCCTAATGTACATATTCATTTATTCCCCTTCTACTTACAAGGAAGAAAGTAATAAGTAATGTTCATCTTGATTAGCATAATTCAGTAAGAAGAGTTTGTAATATGGAGGAAGTTATGTGAATGTAACATATCCACGATGACGATACAAACTTGACTTAGTTATTTGATGCAATTTAAAAAGAAGTTTTTATAGCTGTATCAACAATTTCATTACTACACTGATAATGGGATTTGTGGTGGACAAAGTGGCGTCTGGGAGTGTTTTCTCTTGGTTCTCCGATTTTTCCCATAATTCCAATTGGTTTATAACCACCTTTCCTTTCACCCATTTTACCGTACTTCATATCATCCTCTTCCTCTATCACATACCAGGCATAGGGCTGATCACCCATTCTAGCTTCTCTTTGACCTAGAGTCTGTTTGTACTCAACAGGCATCTGACCACAGTCACTGGCTTGTAAGTTTTGGAGTGTAAGAGGAGAGTAAACATAAAAATCTAATGTGTTCCATTCACAGGACTTTCTCTAGCCGTTCCACAAACAAATATTTTATTCGAAAGATAAATCTTTAAGCTACGTCACGCTATTCAAGATTAATCAGAATTACCTCTTTCCTTGTAAGTAAAAGGAAAATATGAAAATAAAAAAGCTAAAGCGATAGTTTCGTTCTGTAAAAGATGGTCACTATGTGAAACAATTGAAGTCCCATTCTCTTTTCTTGCCAGGAGTAAGCAAACGAAAAACGAGAAGGATGTCTCCCGTTCGAGAAAAGTTTATGCCTTAAAATTAATACCAATAATCCGGAATAAATGAAAGACGGTTAACCCTATAAAACAATGTATGGGGTAAGTTGTGTGTTTTAATGAGATCTACAATTTTTGTCTAGTAACTTTTTGTCTATCTCTTATGGTTTGCTAGTTATACAGAAGTCACTACCTTTAATTGAAAAAAATCAATTGCACGGTACGTAAATTAATTTCTTCTTATATAAAAATCTGAGTATCTAGATAAGGGTAAATTCCATATCTATATGCTTGTGACACTTTAATAACACATGGTCTTTGCTTTAATAAATAAAATACTTGAAGATAAATTTGTGTGTTTTCAAATTTAGTTTCATATCGTTGTTTACTTTAACAGTTATCTGTATTGTCTACATTTATAATTAAGTATTAATACTCTTTTATTGTTTGATATTCTTTGTCTATGAAGCCTCTAGTTATGGAAGCTGATTTTGGTAATAAATATTCGATATATATTGTATTAAATCATTTATGTATGCTACACAGCATTAAGGAGCCCACTTTTCCCTGAATTTTTCACCAGCTATTGTAGAAAGTATCTCGTAGAGTCTGTCTAGTTCGATCCCCTCCTTTCAGGAAATATAATCGTTTTACAACACAGGTTTATCCTCCTTGGACCTTTTTGCAGAGTTGCAACCTCTTAACATAGCATTTGTTTCTAGTACACCTTCTCTCTATACCACAAGTGAAATGAAATTTTGCAAGTGTTGACTCCGCTAACAGTGTTGACTAAATAGTTTTTCATTTTTAAAGTACTCCTGTCATTATAAACCAAAATACTTATTTGAAATGTAAAATATGAATAATTGCAATAAGATGATTTATTTGCAAACATCAAACAATAAATAATAAATCACATAACACAGCCTGCCGCTCTTAACAATAGCGCGTAACAAACACAATAACCGCACAAAGTCCATTATTTCACTTCCCTGTAATTTGAGTAATATAGTCTGGAAGCTATGTTGTTCAGTATCTTCTACCTGGGTTACGGGACGTATATAAGGGGCTGACCAGTAACAGACGACTCAATCAAGAAATGAAGAGCAAACGCAATGAATAAGTGGATAGTTAAAGCAGTGTAATTGTCAATAGACAGTGCAGCAAGGTGCACCAAAAATGTGAGTAGTGATTCAGCTGTGATAAAATTCGGAGAAACAATTTTGTGTGCACCGGATGTGTGATGTTAATGCAACGTGTTACATTGAGTGTCTTAGTAGCAAATAGTGTATAGTGTATTTAGCAGTAATTGGTGTTATCTTTGTTATATTACAATGCAAAGCGCCTCTAAATTTCACAATATTCAAGAAATATAAAATGTATCCTCCAAGCAAAATGATTTACTACATTCAATGCTCATTAATACGGAGAAATATTTTGTTTTAACAAATAAAAGGCAAAGCAAAGGCTGGTCTATTAAAAGCAATAACAAACTTCTGCATACAATAAATTTAATGGAATTCCCTGTTTTTCCGGAAAGCTGACATTTGCATACATTTTTACAATGTAATGTTAATGAACATCCTTAGGGGTTCTTATTAATGTTTTCGTAACGAACCTCATATTAAAGGAAAAAGGAAAATGGATGAATTCAAGTCATTATATGGTTGCGCTGTTTTCTCAGTTTTTCAGATGTCATTTTCAATGTTCTCTTTACTCCGATCCCTAAGGCAACCATTTGCCAGGAGATATTAAAATAACCTAATTATTTTAGTAAGAAGGGATTATTTTTATAATCTCTTAAGATAAAGCATGCAGCGCATTCGATATCGAGGTATAACGGTAACCTAAATTTAAGAATATAAGTTAGACCGTTAATTTTGCTTCTCAGGCAGACACACTTAAATATCTAATATTAGAACACAAACCTCCCAATTAAAGGGAATACAAGTCTCAACATTGACTTCGTTCTGGTCGAGTGTTCAGCAAAAAAAAAGATATTTTTGAGGTACCGGATACAATTTCTGGCTGGGGGGAGACCATTGTTAACCACAAATCATCTCCTGACCCTAAAAAAATACCGAAAATGTGCATTAAAAGAGTGAATGTGGTAAGTTTGGTGATAAAAAATCATGGAACATGAACAACTAAAAATTTTAAAAAATAATAATCACTTTACAATTTAAAAAACAATTATTATTCCTAGAGTACTCTTTTTACCTTATTTTGATATTTCCATAATTCCTAAAATACAATAATTTTCCTATATTAAATTGTTTATAGAACAATATATTTATACTTTTTATTTTTATTTATATATATTTATTTACCAATGTTATAACATATTATATAATCAATTTATTTGTGCTTTTATATATTTTAAAATATTGCATCATATTTTATTTACATTATTATTGATAACATATATTTTCTTTAATTATATAAAATATTAATTTTAACATATATTATATACGTTTTAAATGTCATCATACTCATAATTATTATTACTATTATGATTATTTGCTTGTTTTATCAACTCATATTTAATTTTATTATATATTTATATTTTTATACATATACTCAACTCATATCATTTCTTTTTTTCTTCTCTATTCCTCTATACTCATAACTATCTATATATATATATATATATATATATATATATATATATACTGTTCAAAGGCATATATATTTATATACAGATTTTGAGCATGATATTCTCAACTTTTTCTGCAAACAAAGTATTGTTACAAGCATTACTCATGATAACCGAGATAAACATTAGCAGAAACTATCCTAATGCTCGATACCTTTAACTAGAAAGGAAATGAGGGATTACACTAAGCTATCGCAATAGTCTAATATTTTAAAAGTTGGTCGCTATGTGAAACAAATGATAATAGGTTCTCTTTGCGTGGCTAGCACTAAAACAAAAGAGTATAAAACGAAAGATGACTTCCGGTTTTAGAAACATAAGTTTAAGTATATGAAAACTGAAATCATTAAAAATAAATATTTTGGAAAAAAGAATCTGTATGACATAAATGTTGTGCTTTAACATTTATATTTCAAAATACAAATGTTTTTTTTGTGAAAATATTTTAAGTATGTGATATTTTAATCAAAATTATTTGAGCCATTATTGATAAAATCAAAACTATCGAAAAGTATTCCATGTAAATGGTAGCTGGGGTAGGGGGATTTTCTTAAAAATCTTCATGTCGCATCCTTGGGAGATACTAAACTTGCTATAAGTTTGGTATTTAATAGTCTCTTTGGTTTTGAGTAGGCTGTCAACAGACATATTACCCACGCACAGACACACACACGGACTGTTCTGTGAAAATGTTATTTTTGAACTCAGGGGACCTCAAAACATATTTCTGGAGAAATCTCGACATAGAATTTTTGGATGGAACACAATACCTTCATTGTATGTACACACGGGCTAGAGAAAGTAAAAATTACTATTCTATTCAGCATTAGACATTAGGAAAGGAAAACAAAGCAAAACAGTTGATTGTTAAAGAGCCTTTAAAGATACTGAACTTAAATACCAAGTTTTGCTTTTAACAGAGTTTTCGTTTTTGAGTTAAAGCTTTGATACACACATGCACACACATACGCACACAAATACACGGACCTTTTTCTAAAAGTGACTTTCTAATGATTCAGGGGCTCCCAAATCATATTCCCGGTGAAATTTTATTATGGAATTTTTGGGTGTAATGCAATACTCTTTGTACGTGATAGATAAAGTAAAACATGTTAACGTATAGGAACGCTACACTTGGGAAGTTTTTGAGCCTTCTACCAAACTAGATCTCTTGGCGAGCCGGTAGCAGACCTAGACGGCCGGGGTTCGATCCCAAGCGACCGCACGTGAGATTTGTGGTGGACAAAACGGCGCTGGGGTGGGTTTCCTCCGGGTACTCCGGTTTCCCCCGCCATCACATTCCACCGCTGCTCCATCATTCATGTATCATCAGTGTCACCACCTGCGGTGCCATTAGTAGTTAAAGCGGGCGTTAAACACTACCCTACCCGGTATCAGACCTGAGAGCCCACCACGTGCCAGTAGGCTTACCAACTTCTGAACTCTAATCAGTTATATCTAATTTCCGGTAGGTAACAGTAAAACTAGAAAAATCTTGTGTGCCATTCACATGACTTTCTCCACATCTCTGCAAATAAAAATATATTATTAAAAAGCTTATGCCTCTATTACTTCATTCTAACCGAGAAAAAACTAGCAGGAATAGTCTTATTACTTGCTTCATTTTAAGTAGAAGCGAAATAAGGGATTACCATAGCTTAAAGTATTATTCAAAATCTGCTTGCTATGTGACTGAAGTTCCTTTGTTTGTATGGACAGGAGTTGACAAATTCCTGTATGAGAAAAGCATAAGTTTTTCAAAGCTGAAACCAATAAAAGGAATGTCAACTCCACGACAGAAATGTAATTACATAAATTATGTGTTTTAACGTGCTCTACATTTTTTGTGCGGTAAGTTTTTGTCAATTTCTTGTGGTTAAGCAGTTATGCAAAATTCCGTAAAATTCATCCAGAATAAAATAGTCTTCAGAAGTATTTCCAGAATAGATATATATTTTGTTTGTCAGGTAAATATCTTTAATATAGGTACGATATTTTTAGAAAAAGTTCCATGTAATGGTAGTTGGGGTGGGAGTATTTTCTTGAAAAACTTTGTGTCGCATCCTTGGAAGATACCAAAATTAAATACCAAGTTTAGTATTCAATGGACTTTTTGTTTTTGAGCTATACTGTCCACAGACAAACAGAGAGACAGACTGACACACACCCACACTGATCTTTTTCCAAAAGTGATTTTTTTGGATTCAGGGGGACCCAAAACCGGTGAAATCTCGGTATCGAATTTTTTGGTGCATTGTAATACCTTCTCCATAGCTACACTATGTACATATAGAGAAACTAAAATAGTCATATGAACTTTTCCAGCATCGTTAAACGTGCAATAGTATTTCTTTTTCATGCCTACTCCCAATGAACTAGCCTTTACAATAACCAACCTACGGCTACGGCCACTGTCAAAGTTCTTGACTCAAAAACCACAATTGTTAATAATTACTGGTTATATAAATATTGCTTATAATATAGAGTTGATGTTGACGCAACAATTGTTTCCCTTCTCCCTTGCGACTACAACACTATTGGCACACAAATCAAAACACTACTATTTCCTTCTACGCACTGCCAACCCTTGCATATAACAGTGGAATACTCGTGTTTTATGATAGCATATAAATAAAAACAACAACAATAATAATAATAATAATAATAATAATAATAATAATAATAATAATAATAATAATAATAATAAAGGAATGAGAAGATATCACATAGTTTCAGTACCGGAAGCCTGGAGATTTCCTTCAGAACCAGGAGACTCCCGGCCATTCCGGGAGAGTTGGCAACCCTACATGCCAGTGTTTTCGTTCTTGGTTCGGAAGATTAATGTCACTGAGCTGATGTTCTAGTGATGGTGGTGTAGCGGCTGGCATCCCTAAAAACGACGACGATGCGAATGCATTTATCTCTGGAGCGTGAAAGAATTTGAAAGTCACACGTATCGCGGTTTGTGCTCCCCTGGCGAGATTCTTGAGGAGGGAAGCGTCATGAATTAAACACAGAGTTATTAACTCTCTCTCTCCCTTCGCGAGGGGCGCGTGGCAAGACGCCGTGTCCTGCCGTGGATTTAACTTCCTCTTAGCACCCCCACACACGTTATTGTTACTCCTGCAGATTTCTATTCCTCCGCCTGGTGTTCTCGACGCTGCTACTTATTATAAATCGTTCTCCTCCCAACTTTCTGAAACACTGCACGCGTTTTCATATCACTTTGCCTTTCAAGGCCTCGCCAGTAGCATTGCTTCAAATACTCTTCTACAAGTTGTTACTAAAATGTAAGAAGTTCCGCGAATGTAAAGCTAGAAGCATGTTGGACGCTACTGGCAGGCACGGAAGACGTGGACGGGCTAGGTAAATTTATACTTATGGCAAGACAGCTGATTTGAGAAGGCTGCCAATAGAGATGGGGGGGGGGGGTAAAGAACAACTCAACAAATGTGACTACAATGTTTTACATACATATATTTTATGTCATACTTAGGTCACTGTTGTGTTATGGTTTTATATATTGTGTATATATTATGTATATATATATGTATATATATATATTATGTATATATAAGTATATCTTTTAGGTGTATTTATCTATTATATGGGGTTACATTTATGCTTCTGAATAAGGTGTACTTTGTGCTGTAAATTTATATTGCTATATTTGAATATCTTTATCTTTTTATTTACGTATTTACTCTTATAATTATTTGTAAATATTTTAATATTGGTTTTTATTGCGTATTAACTTTGTCTTTTTATTTTCGTATTTACTCCTTTAATTCTTTGTTGTTGTTTTAGTATTGCTTTTTATTTTGTGTATTACAAAAGCACGTACTGTCTGTGGATCCGTGTGATTGTTGAAGTTCAATGTAAAATATTGTTAGGTCAATAAATACACTTATTCATTCATTCATTCAAAATGTATGAAGTACAATGTAGATTGTGCATAGGTCCGCCCAAAATTCGATACCGTTATTTTATTAGAAATACATAGTTTTAGATCCCTTCAATCCAAAAGAGTATTTATAGAATAAGGTCGGTGTGTTTGCTCTCTCTCTCTCTCTCTCTGTCAGTAAGAGCATAACACAAAAACTAAAAGTCTGAAAAACACCAAACTTTATACTTAAGTTTAACTTATTCAAAGAATTTGACACGAATATTTAAAAAAGCCAAGAAAATCTTTAAAAACCTTACATGAATTTTAAAAAATGGAGCTAAAAGTGTTGTTTAAAGTTTAATTTAACATGTTTTTATTCAAATTGAAAGTACATTGAGTTGTTTGGGATTAGCCTCTGAAGTCCTGTTCATATTGAATGAATTGTGCATAACTGGTATATCGTAAGAGATAAGTATACAAAATCTTGCTACTTAAAAATGTAAATCTCGTTACAACACGCCATTTATGTCAAATACAATTGTATTTGAGCTCCTATTCACTATGGATGAGTTTTGTATAAATAGCAAACCGTAAGAGATAGACAATATATTGTCTTAGAAAAAATGTAAATCTCGTAATAAGTTATAACACACAGTTTTTGTCAAATACGCTCTTTCTTTTAATGTAACCGTTTCCGACATATTCCTTGTTATTGGTTTTAATTTTAGAATACTTAACGTTTCTGAAACGGTGCGTAAAAATTCGCCTTTCTTTTTTTTCCGATAATTTTGCAAAGAACCGAGTTTCAACCACATAGCTAATAACTTTTGAAAGTTTGATGGGTGCCTTAGCATAGAGTCTTCTCTTATTCCCCTTTTTCTTAAAGAGAATTAAATAATAAAATTATTTCTGCTAGTGTTTACCTCGACTACAATTATGTATGGTCATATTGGTATTTTGTAGTTAGAGGACGTCATGCTATCAGCGGTTTGCTATCAGCTTCAAGCTAATAATAAAACTATAACAGTAAAACCAACTGAAAGAACAAATAAGAATAGGTAGTAGGGATAAATCAATAAAATATGATTAGTATAATAAAATCTTGAGGGGAATAAAAAGGGGGTTTAATAATAAATTGGAAGAGTAAAATGTTGTTTTCGTGGTTTTTGTGCCATTACCAATAGTAGAACGCTCCACTAAAAGCATCAAATAATAACTTCCATAAACATCAAATTAATTTTATTTATATTTGTTCATTGTATTACAATTTTAAGATACTGATATAAAATTTTAATTTTAAACCAATAAGCTCCTACATCATTAAAATGTTGAGTGTATTAGAATATAATAATTTGGTGTTATATCTAATTTCTGCTAACTACCATAATAGCTGCTAAAATTATGCTGAAGGGCGTGTTTAAGAGGTCAAAAATAATAAGGTGATTAGAAAAAAATTAGGGAAAAAATATACAAATAAATAATATCATAATTGTTAATTTAAATACAATTTTAATTGATTGGAATAATTTTTAATTTTATAATATTTTAGTTTAAGTTGGCCTAGTTTAAGTAAAACTTCCTTTTTGAAAATATTAAAATTTCTCTGTATTATTTTGGGCGAAGTACTATAACTCAACTAAAAGTAATGACCAATGTAAATGTGAACCATAGACTTGAAATTACTAGTGAAAGTTATATGTATTTTATAGCTTGGTAACAGTATTACTTTTTGGATACTTGTACTACACAATTCCAAATATTAGGAAAAATAGTTATTCAGTTGTTTTTCTTTCTTGTAACTTATTCATAGAAATGTTAATGCCTCTGTTGTAATTTGAGTTGTTTAAAAAAGGAAACAGATTCTTTTTTACCTGAAGAAATTGAAAAGTAATAATACTCTCTTTTTTCTCAGACAACTCTTAATTTCTTCCACAAACTGATTGCAATCAGAATCCGCTGTCTTATTGTTGCTTTTCGAAGGTCGCTGCATCGACGATTTTCTCGTCCAACTCATTCAACTGTTGCATGCGATGTATTCCCAGTGTACTCTTGAACACTGGACAGGGCTTCGTTGCCCTTTTTATACCTGTTAGTCTCGTTGTTGGACATTTTTAGAAGCAGTCGCTTTTGCAAAACCACCGCAAGTGTCACAAATGCATTCAAGCGTGGCTTTAACTCAAAGAACCTTCAACAGAACACTTGTCCACCCACACAGGCGCAGAAAACACAGCTGCAATGTCAAAAGTACTTGCAGCGACACAGGTGTCCCTTAACGCACATGTACAGTGTGTGCCAACAATGAGCTATGACTTATGAAGCAAGCTATACACATCGTTGGCGAGGATGTAGTCACAATACATATAAAAGTAGGTGCGTCTTTGCGACTTTATAAATGAATATTGACAAAGGAATGATATCTTTTTGTGCAATTTTTCCACTAATAATGCCACCTATTTCGACTTTCTAATTTAATAGTACATCAGATCTATCGTTTCTATCTAACATACATGGACCAATTGTAGCAAGGTTTTAGGGTTAGGAAACAACTCGTGACTTAAACCTACAAAGATCAATTCTAGCTATTAACCCTCAAGAAGAAAGATGAAGTTAGAAAACTAAGGAGGCTACGGGTCATATAGGTAGACACGTCAGAGACATGTGGAAATACCTAACATTTCCAAACTCTAAATTCTGTTCCACTATGGAGCTGCCCAGATCAACGATCACTGAACCATGCAGCCTTCCAGCGTCCTTCTGTCCAATGGGAATCATCCGCGCCATCTATGTGGCACTGCCACGCAGTAAAAACCTAAAAGCACATCTGAAGGTGGGAGGATAGAAGGGAAATCGTAGTAGACGAGAAACTACCCCAACATTCGCTTACGGACCTTCGGTAAACCCTTAGAAACCCATGGGTCAAAGTGGACTATCGTTACCTTGGTACCAGTTCGTTCAATACTGAGACAAGTAAATGTGATTCTCAATCCTGAACAATGGAACATTCCAGTATTAATGTGTGTGACGGGATTTCTGGGTCATCAGCGAGTAATACAAAATTATATCCGACTTGCTACTAATTTCCTCCGCATAACGCATGCTACTGAGAAAGTTACAAGTTTGATGACCAGATATTATGGAATTACTGCCTGCCCAGCAGCTTAAAGTCTGCAGGTAAGGCTTCCAGCTTAGTGGTTTTTCCGTCAGATCTAGAGGTCTTACGGCAAAAATATTTCATCCGTACTAGAGGAGATTCTAGAGGCTATTAAACCAAGATAATAAAGATCTGAATAACAGGGTTACGATGAGGAATAATCCTTTTTATTGTCTCAGAAGTATTTTTCTTTGTTTCATTTTTCTGAACATTCTATCACAGAAGACTTACTCCTGCTATTGATATTGGATCAATATGACCTCCTATAAAATTATTCCTTTTAATACCTTACAAGTCCCCTTGTTCCATTCACATAACTTTCTCTACATCTCTGCAACAACTTATTGTTAAAAGGCTTATGCTTCTATTTACTTCATGCTAATCGAGAAAAAATAGCAGAAATAGTCTTATTACTTGCTTCCATGTAAGTAGAAGCGAAATAAGGGAGTACCATAGTTTAAAGTGGTAGTCAAAAGCTGGTTGCTATGTGACTGAAGTTTCTTTGCTTGTATGGACAGGAGTTGACAAATTCTGTATAAAAAAGTATGTTTTTCAAAGCTGAAACCAAAAACAAGGAATATTTAGAAAAACGATCAACTCCACGAAAAAAATTGTTTATTACATACATTGTGTGTTTTAATGTGCTCTACATTTTTTGTGTGGTAAGTTTTTGTCCATTTCTTACGGTTTATCACTTTTGCAAAAATCCGTCAAATTCATTCGGAATAAAGTAGCCTTCAGAGGCTATTCCCAGAAAATTCAAAATATACATTTTATTTGTCAGGTATATATCTTTAATATACGATATTTTAATCAAAACGCTAGAGCCATTTTTTAGAAAATCAAAATTTTCTTGAAAATCTTCGTGTCGCATCTTTGGAAGAACCAAACTTAAATACCAATTTTAGTATTCAATGGTCTTTTCATTTTTGAGCTATGCTGTCCATAGACACACACGCACACACGGACCTTTTTCTGAAACTTAAGGGGTCCCAAAACTTATATTTCCGGTTTCGAATTTTTGGGTGAAATGTAATACCTTGTCTGTAGACTATGTACATAGTACGTGTAGAGAAAGAAAAAAATAACTGGATATTTATGTTCACCTCAGTAGCTGTACATAATAAAGATGGTCACTATATTATTATTTTAACTTAGATCGCAGCATTGAGGGCAAGCTATCGTTATGACTGAATCAAGTATTGAAAATGAAGTATCAGAACATAAGTATTGTGCTATGACCTTTAACCAGTAACGTGTGGGTTTCCGCTCTCCCCTCCAGCTCTGTTCCGAGCTTTAAATTTGATTACGCGCGTGTACTTTTATTCAGGCGTGTCTAATCAACAAGCCGGCCAGAGTTCAATCTTGGGAGACCGAATGTTGGATTTGTGGTGGAAAAACGAGCATCTGAATGGGTTATCTCTGGAATTTCCGATTTTTCCCCACCATATTCTTCATTATCACTTATCTTTCATCATCTCCGCGTCATTGTGTATCACCCTCCTCACTCTCATACAAGTAACGGGACTGATCTCCCATCCTGGCTACTATCTCTAATCCAGTATTTTCTGCTCTTCTTCTCTTATCCCAGGCCTGGTGTGAAACTTCTATGGGTGCAAGTCTTTCATACGGGGAACATAAATGGCGAAAAAAAATAGTTTAGACAGCAGGAAAATTGAATCTACAGAAATGAGCTTAGACCACTGGCTACTTACACTCTCATTGTTTCCCGCAAAAAATGAAGACAATAAAACAGCTCCAAATACAAATTTAACAAAATAAATTGATAAATGCAAGAGCAAGGACTGAAACAAATACAAATAATAGAAGACATCAGTCCCAAATATCAACCTAACGATAAAGAAATGTTGGCACATCGTTCGGAGATGAACCGATTTCTTGAGTTGGGAGAGGCCAAAGGACCTAATCTCGGCAGTAGCTGGTGATGACGATTATGGTGAATAAATATGTAACAAAATATCGAGGATTACTACCCGCCATGGTAGTGGGAGTTGGTGTATTTCTCACATTCAGGAGGTCGCGAGTTTGAGTCTCGCTTAGGGTGAATTATCCGGATAAAGGCTTTTTTCGGCATTTTTCCTTGCCCTTAAAAGACGAATTTGGAGTAACTTAAAGCTCCCGAGGTCATTTAAGCATCATTACACAGATTTGATTCATCGGTTAAAGAATGCTAAGCTAAAAAGAGAGAAAAGAAAACTAAAAATTCCCTATTCAGCAGCAAACGAAGACATGGGAAAATAAGTAAACAGCTGTTAAACTTGGAGATGGAGTAGGCAAATGGAATAAACAGTGCTCTTCATGATGATTATGAATATGAGGATGATGAGGAGGAATTCATTGCTAGCAGCATTTTAGCACACGATAAATAATAATTAAAATATCATGAAAAAACAAGTTTTTAATATAAAGGATTTCTGGAATAGTAATAAAGTGCATTGATATTAGGAAAATACTTCATTATTATTGTTATTATTATTGTTATTATTGTTATTATTATTATTATTATTATTATTATTATTATTATTATTATTGGTGGTGACAGTAGAGGAAGAGATGTTGGGAATATGAAATACTGTTTTGTATTTACTAAAAACATTCTGGGTTAAATTTTCATACCTTTATTAATATATACCTCTGTTTCGGTTAATTCTATATCAGCTGCCAGCATCTGAAGATCGTATCTTCAGAAAATATTAATTCGCAAAGTAGGCACAAAGCATCTCCATCAAGAGATACGCCTAACTCATCCAAGTCGGTGTCTTGGTCTAGAAGACAACCATAATCTTTCTCACTCTCAGACAATGAAAATTCTGTTACATTTGTGTGTTGGTGTGTTTTGTTTTTTGGTGGAATTCTTTCTCTTGGATTTTGGTTTGATTTTTTAAATTTATACTGATGTTGAAGGATAGTTTTCTAGGGAAGACTCAAGATCCTTTTTGAAAGGAGGATATTATTACAGCTTCTAATCTGGATTTCCTAGTTCAGGCTTCTTGGTAATTGGCACAGGCAAGAGATGAAAGGTGAAACTATCTGATCTTGAAAATATGTGGGTTCTTTGATTTTCTGACTTTTACCTGTTTTATATTTCATTTCTCATTTGGAAACTGCTTGCAGTGGCTTTTTTGTGATATCTACCTTCCACTACTTTCCGAATTTTATTTGAATTTAAGCTTTCAAATATCGTTTCAAATTGATATAACGTATTTCATCCTCTCTATAATAATATATTGTTTTCTCAGTCGAAACACAATAGATAGTTTACTTTGCATTTCTGAGGATGCTTAGAAAAAATGCTATACTACGAAATGCATAATTTTCCATATCAGGCTGAACAATGTATCATCCGCCCTCCATGAACACTTACAATAACCTTTTACTTTCTCTTCTTAGTACATAGTATATAGGTAGAGAAGTTATTGCATTTCACCCAAAAATTCAATACTCAAATTTCACAAGAAATACTCCGTTTTGGTCTTCTGAATAACAAAAAAAAAAAAAGGATTTTTACAAAAAAGTTTGTTTTGTGTGTGTGTGTGTGTGTGTGTGTGTGTGTGTGCACGCAAAAAAATATCGAAAATGTTGAGTTTATAAAAATGGCTTTAGTAATTTTGCTTAAAATATTAAAGATATTTACTAAGAAATAGAATATATATCTAGAATTTTCAGGGTATAGTCTCTCTAAAGACCTCTTGAGTTTGGTTGACATTTGTATAATGGTAAACCGTAAGACTGCATAAAAAATGTAGAATCTCATTAAAACTCGAAGTTTAAGGGATGTAGATTTTCATTTTGCGTTAACCGATTCCGAAATATCCCTTCTTATGGTTTACATTTAAAAGTATTACTTAAGCAGTTCTCAAACAAGAATATCCCATTGCTGTTTCTTTAGTTTTACTTCTGGTCATGGAAAGAGGACTAAATTTCAATGACAATCGCATAGCGACCGCTTGTAGAAGATTTGATTGTCGCTTTAGCCTAGTATATTCCCTCATTTCACTATAAGGAACTGAGTAATGTGACTATTTCTGGCAATGATTAGCATGAAGTAAGAGATTAAGATTATTTTGTTGCATAACAGCATACCTGTTACAGTTGTAGTTTAACAGATATCCGAATGGCGTCCTTCAAATACTGCTAGATATGAATTCTATATTAACACATATTCCATATTCTAGTGCCATCTCTAACATTATTATTATTATTATTATTTATATTATTATTATTATTATTATTACTTTCGGTAGCCCAGTTTGTACAATGTACATAATGGTTAGAGAAGATATTATATATCACCCAAAAATTTGATACTGAGATTTCACTGGAAATACATGTTTAGAATCCCCTGAATCCCCCCCCCAAAAAAAAAAACATTTTCAGAAAAAGCTCTGTGTGTGTCTGTGTGTCTGTCTTTCTCACTGTTTGTCTGTCTGTGTGTGTGTGTGAACAGCACAGCTCAAAAACTAAAATACGTATTTAAGTTTGGTATTTTCCAAGGATGCCATACGAAGATTTTTCAAGAAAATCACCTCGCACCAAATTACCCTTTATATGGAAAAATTTTTATTAAGTACCACATATTAAAGCCATTTCCATCATAAATGAAACGTATATCTTAAATTTCCTGGGAATAGCTTCTGAAGACATGTTTATTCTGGATGAATTTTGCTGAATTTTGCATAACTAGTAAACCGTAAGAAATAAACAAAAACTTATTCCACAAAAAATGTAGATCTATTTAAAATACTCAATTTATGTCAAATACATTTTTTTCGTGGAATTTACCATTGTCGAGATATTCATTGTTATTAACTTCAATTGTAAAGTAGTTTTCTTATACAAGAAGTGTCCGTTTTTCTTTTGATCTACTCGTGGCCCTGTAAACAAGGGATTTGAAATGTCAAATATTCAGAATAATAAATACATAAGATGTGTATTCCAATATTGTTTAGTAACTCTAATAACATATATATATATATATATATTAAACTCTTATTATATACTTTACAGTATATTTTTATACTCATAGATTCCATTTTTATAAGGATTAAAAAAATGGAATCTATGAGAATAAAAATAACTAAAAGTGTATATAGCATTTGACTCTCACTTTAGCATAATGCATTCCTTTAGTTTCCTTCTACTTATAAGGAACTGAGTAACAAGAACATTCTGCTAATGTTTATCTCGATTAGCATTGTGTAGAAAGAAGAGTAATCTTTCGTAAGAAGTTTTTTTGTAGACCAGCTAGAGAAAGTCATGTGAGTGTTAGTGCTGTTTTGTAAATTCAATGCCTTTCCTTTTCCTACCTTAAGCGTTTGAAGTATAGAATGTGATGGTATTATCCTATCAAGGCTGACCTAAAAGCTTTTCATTTCCAGCGCTGTGTGCGGCAAGATTTTTCGCGAACAAAACACTGCTGCAGTCTGTAATGGAATGTAAGCAGAAAGTTCTCCGTTAGGAATCAGAATGTAAAACATATGAGAGTTTGTTCCGACGTGCAAGTTGGCGTTAATCCGCTACTTATTATTTCACAGACGAGTTTGTTCGCGTTATGGTATTAGTGGGCTTGTGGCTGAGTCTGTAAGCCTTGCTAAAAGAAAAGGACCGACTGCCATATCATTACGGCGTGGAGTTGGTGAGGCGTGCATCCACTCGACGACGCCTAGCTGCAAGCTACGTCAACAGTTTTGCCGAGAGTTCGCCGCAGACCTTAAAGGGAAACGTGAGATCAAACTGCTCCCATTACAAGAATAGAGACCCCTTTAAAATCTCTTTAGTAGCTCTAAAATGTCTCGAAGGACACTTCAGACGTTACAAAATATCAACTGCACCTATTACAGGAATAGAAACCCCTTTAAAATCTCTTTAGTAGCTCTAAAATGTCTCGAAGGACACTTCAGACGTTACAAAATATCAATTGCTCCCATTACGGGAATAGAAACTCCTTTAAAACCTCTTTAGCAGGACTAAAATGTCTCGAAGGACACTTCAGACGTTACAAAATATCAACTGCCCCTATTACAGGAATAGAAACCCCTTCTAAAATCTCTTTAGTATTTCTAAAATGTCTTGAAGACACTTCATAGGTTACAAAATATCAATTGCTCCCATTACAGGAATAGAAGCCCCTTTAAAACCTCTTTATGGGCTCTAAAATGTCTCGAAGGACACTTCTGACGTTACAAAATATCAACTGTCCCCATTACAGGAATATAAACCACTTTAAAACCTCTTTAGCATTTCTAAAATGTCTCGAAGGACACTTCAGATGTTACAAAATACCTACTGTCCCCATTACAGGAATAGAGACCCCTTCAAAACCTCTTTAGTTGCTCTAAAATATCTCGAAGGACACTTCAGACGTTAGAATTTATCAATTGCCCCATTACAAGAATGGAAACCCCTTTAATATCTGTTTAGTAGTTCTAAAATGTCTCGAAGGACACTTCAGACGTTACAAAATATCAACTGCCCCCATTACAGGAATAGAAACCCCGTTAGTATTTTTAAAACGTCAAGGACATTAAAAATATCTCTGCATTTTTACTTTCTCTACACGTACCATGTTTATAGTATATAGAGAAGGTATGGCATTCAATCCAGAAATTCGATACAGAGATTTCACCAGAAATAGACACTTTCAGGGTCCTCTGTATAAAAAAAGATTTTTAGAAAAAGGTTCGTGTGTATCTGTGTGTGTGTTCGTGTATTAGTGAACACGATTACTCAAAAACGAAAAGTCGGTAAAATACAAAACTTGGTATACCTAATAAGTAAAGGATCTTCCAGGGCTGCGACACGAAGATTTTGAGGAAAATTCCCCACCCCAAACTACCCTTTATATGGAAAAATTTTTCGAAAATTTTGATTTTCTCAAAAATGGCGCTCACGGTTTTAATTAAAATACCGTATATCAAAGATACTTTACACTTCAAATAAAATTATATGTTGAATTTTCAGGGAATAACTTCTGGAGACCTCTTTTTTGGGATGATTTACTCTGGATTTTGCATAACTAGTAAACCGTAAGAGATAGAAAAAGATTGGTACACAAAATATGTAGATCCTGTTGAAACACACAATTTATGTCACATACATTTTTTTCGTAGAGTTGGCCATTTTTGGGATATTCTTTGTTATTGTTTTCAACTTTAAAATACTTCATATTTTACACATACGGAAATTTGTCAACTCCTGCCAATGCAAAGAGACGGATTTCATCCACATGGCAACCAACTTTTAAGTTGACTATCGTTTTAGCCTAATGTATTCCCTCCTTTTCCCTTCTATTTAAGGGTAAGCATTTCTGGTGATGTTTATCTCCATTAGAGTAAGTTTTTAACAATAATTTGTTCACAGATGTAGAGCTCATCCTGTGAAAGGAACACATTGGATTTTTACCTCTTTATCACGTATACATAAAATGTAGCCCATACATTTAGATCAGCTCTGAGGAGCTGGTAAACAGAGGGGACGTGTGACATCTCCCCATTCCATCTGATTTTATCATTGTAAGTGTTGATCAGCATGTTAAGTGCAGCAGTGCGGAGCAAGCCATTCAGAACAGTGAGTGATTGGGTATCAAAATATATCTTGTAGTCTGTCGTCTTCAAATGGGGCTTTACAAACCTTTTCACGGGCATATAGTAGAAGCTAAAACCTTTACTCCACACAAATTTATTAATCTCAGGCTTAAGTTGATGCATCTATGAAATTTGACCAAAAATTGTGAAACATTAAAAAATTATTTTCTTTCAGAATACAATTATACGAGCTCTAACATTGAATAAAATATTGCCACCCTTAAACCACTAATTGAAACTGTAAATGGATAAGCGTATGTTTACTAATAAGCACTCCAAACTTTAAATTTATTTTCACGCAAACCTTTTTCGAACACTTTTCCATACTTAAAATGCTTCACAGTGTGCAAATTTTCAGTAATGTCTTTTAAAATGCATATACTGACTCTCACATGCTTTTAAAGAAAGTAGTCATATTATTTTTTCGAAACAATGCTCCAATTTTATAAATAAAATATTAGATTTTGAAAAATCCAGAGTTTTGTAGAACATGAAAAGTGATAAATTTCTCCACTAATTCGAGCTGATATAAAATGACAGATCTTTTAGTATACTCACTTGTTGTATAATTGAAATTGAATATGTGCATGTTATAAAGGATACATCATATAGCTCATTTTTATTAGAGAAATGAGTTTAGACAGTAAAACATTATTTTGTTAACCATGTACTATCTGTTCAGCTAGTGGGTTGGGGTGCTTTATCGTTCAAGTAACACTTAAAAGCTGTGAGAGGTGTACACGTATGCTGAATTCGTTCCACGCGTGGCAAAATAATCAACAGTGTTGCACTTCTTTACTCAGTCGGATGACGTGTCTTCAACACCTACAGTACGCAATGAACACACAAATATTATCGGCATCAATGCTTCCTTCTTCCACTCCGTCACGCGCCTTTACTCCTCGCTTGCTTCTGACTAAGAAAACACTAACTCCTTCCAATTGCTAAATCCCGAACTTCTTGGAAGAGCGCCCCATCCCACTAGATAAAACACCGCTGATCAGACAGTAAGCTAAAATGTTGATACATGGCAGAAATATCACTATTATTGGGTATTATAATTGGTTTACATTTCAGTAAGATATATACAGTAATTTTCGAAATTTCATAATTGCAACACTTTAATGGTAGACATAAAGCAACGCAGTATTGATAGAATGGCACCCTCATTTAAACTTGAGCATTGTCATTCTTATAAAAGTTCAAATTATTTATAATTATGCATGGAACTGTATAGAACAGAATAAAAATTCAGCCTTTTTAGCATTCTAAACGCAGAAATAATTCCCATTGTATAGAAATTGGTATCCAACTTTCTCGTGCGCCGTCTTCAGTGTTGTTGTTCGTCATGTACACCGTTCAGAAGGCACAGTGGAGTGGGTAAGGAAGGGCTGCAATATTTGCACACACGTGTGGGCAAGCTCCCAAGATCTACCTTAGATTGTAAATTGATTTCTCTTCCTAAGGTTTCCATTTTTAGGTAACGAAACTTTGACTCCTTCCGGTATCAGTTCTACACAGATGTATTGTAATAAATATAGTTAACCGAAACAGTTGAAAGTACACCTTAGCACAAGCAAAAATGTTCCTGCAAACATGGTTCCCCAGCCGAGTCATTTACGAGACTTTTTATTGTCAATGTGTGGTTGTGAGCAGTCGGCGACTTTATTAAGAAACATCATCCCTATTCGTTTAAATGAATTTGAAATGTACACTGTTGTATATTTGTTGTATCTTGTTCTCCTTGATCACCTGATTTCAATCCTTTATAGGCTCACCTTAAAAGTATTGTGTACATCACTTCTGTTGTTACCGTTGAAGTAATGCAGCAAAGAATTGTACATGCTTGTTAAGAATACCAAGATGCTCATTTGAAAGAATTCGAAACAGCTGCAGAGATGAGTGTAGTATTGCATCCAGAAATTATGCCAGATGTGTCTCAAAGGTCGACTTGTGTGCTAAAAGTAATCCAGGTTCTTAAAAATATATAATTCCAACTCCTCCTCTTTAGAATTGGCTGTAAGAAAAACTATCTTACAACAGTAACATTACAGATCTAGAAAAATGCACAATATTCATCTTTACACCACAATATAGTATATGTGAAAACAAAAGGAATAAAAAATGTTGATGTTGCATTCACAAATTATTTGTAAAAACGCTATTTTTATAGTTATTTTATACTAACGCAGATAAACATTAGCAGAAATAGAGTTTTTACTTCTCTCTTTGGTAAAAGGAAAATAAGGGGTTTCACTAGACTAATGCGATCGTCAAATCTTTAAAAGCAGTCGCTATGCGGTCAATTAAATTCCAAGAGTTTAGAAAAATATAAACCAATATTACATAATATATTGCAAAAAAATTCTCGCAAATAAAGTTTGACATAACTGTGTATTTTAAAGATATTTGTATTTTTTGGTGAAATAAGTTTTCTGTATCACTTATTATTTTCCTGTTGCAAAAATCGTGCAGAATAAGAGAATTTAAAATTCAAAAGATATGATTTATTTGTCATCTAAATATCTTTAATTTTATATTTTATTCGAAAATTAGTTTGTAGTGCGGCATTTGCAAAATACTGAATGCAAATTCCAATTTTGGTCCTAAGAGGAATTTTGATTTTTGAGTTATGCTCTTCATAGAGAGAGACAAAAACCATATACAAACTCTCTAGAGAGAGAGAGGGGGAGAGGGAGAGAGAGGGAGAGGGAAAAGGCGATATGAACATTTTTCTAAAAATGGTGCTGAGGGCTTCGTGGGTCCTCAAAACATGCATTTCATTACATTTCCGCATAAAATGTTTAGATAGAGTGCAGTGTACTATGTACAATGCGAGTAGCATAGAGAGTAAACATTATTCTTGGAAAAATTATGTGAATATATTGAAAAGTCGACCATAAGAAAAACCTTAAAACAATAAAAATATAATCTGTTGTTAATAGTATACACACCAGTTAGTTGTATATAACTAAAGATACAAAAGCACTTAGAGTATTTATTACAAAATAAGCTCTATATTCTCTGAAGATATAACTCCGTAGCACAGCTCACTAAGAGCCTTGGCCTACTGCTCGGCCGCTGCGTCCTCCATCTCCGTCCATTATAGACGTTTTGGTTGGGGTACAGTATTGGGTGGTGAGACGTGGTCAGCACCTCGATCCCCCCAGCCAGTTAATGCGGTCTTCACGACCTGGAGCCGCTACTTCTCCATCAAGTAACTCCTCAATTGGCCCCCCAAGGGACCTCACGAGGCTGTGTGCACCCCGGTCCAGGTACCCCAGAGGGGAAAAATCCCCACGCCGGAACTGGGAATTGAACCCAGGTTTCCCGTTTGCTATTGCTGCTAAGGAGAAGACCCTCTATACTCTTAAGATCCTCTGTGTGAAAGGTGTGCTCTTGTATCTTTTGTATCTCCAACAGTTCCTCGTCACGCATATATTTTGTATCTACACTGTTTTACATAGTACTTACAAGGGGAAGAACATACAACTCTAAGGCAAGGTTATTGTAATTTATACGGGTTCTAAAGGCCCATTCACATCGAAAATCAAACGTAGACACAGAAGCTTGCAGCTAATATATGTATAGGCTCCTTCACGATAGTTAAATTGATATTGACGTAGACATAGAAGCTTACAAACACCAAGCTTTTGCGTCAAAGTTAACATGCAACGTAGGAATCAACCAATGAGAACACTGCTCAGTGTGTTATTAAAATGGCTTCGCTTGATGATCCTCTTTCATTTCACTTAGTATATTATGAAAATCTCCTTGGTTAATTCGTCTTTAATTAAGGGGATGAATCCAACATCGTCTACGATGAGACGACCGTTCTCTAAAATATAAAACAAGCAAATCTGCAATTCTCGTAGTTTGCATGTGCGCGAATGCCGGCACACTCTCCTCTCTGCCAGCCATTTTAGTTTGCTATTCACTCGCAAGGTGCAGTTCACTTGTTTTAGTTTCTTACTGGTTAATACCTATGTTTGCGTTTGTCATTGAGAGTGCTCCTAGTGCATTTAATTCTGCGTCTATATTTTATGTCAGTGCGTCTACGGTTAATTTTCAATGTGAATGGTCCTTAAAACTAGGTAAAATCCGGGACACTGAAGCGAAGACGTTTATTAGTTCAGACTTTGCCCAATGCTGTACAAAAATAACGAAAATATATCTTTATTGAATATCCCCATATGAATATTATAAAAATTTTCAATAAACATTCATGGCAGCTTTACAGCAGAAAAGAGCCGACTAGCGTAATAGACTCTGCTTTCCATTACTCCTCCTTTTCCTAGGTGTGTCTGTGACAGTTAAATGCCAAACTTGGTATATAAGTAGTATCTTCCAAGGATGCGACAGGAAGATTTTCAGAAAATCCCCCACCCCAAACTACCCTTTACATGGAAATTGTTTCAAAATTTTCGGATTTCTAAAATGGGTGTAACGATTTTGTTTAAAATTCCATTTATCCTGAGTTTTTTTATAAATAGCCTCTGAAGCCCTCTTCATTCTGGGTGACTTTTGCATAGCTGCTAACATATAGACAAAACTTTACTACAAAAAATGTTGATGTTGTGGAAACCCACAATTTATACAATAAACACCTTTTTGTGAGACAACAATTTCAGATTTTCCTTTTTGTTGGTTTCAAAATTAAAATAGTTCAACTTTTCTCAGTCAGGAAGTTGTCATTCGTTTCATATTATGTTTTACTCCTGCTCATTCAAAATGAACCGAACTTCAAAGGTATGAACCGAATACGAACCACCTTTTAAAGGATTTGACTAACGCCTTAGCCTAATATATATCTTATTTTCTTCTTCTTACAGGATAGCAAGTAGAAATTAAATTTAAACTTATGTTTATTACAATTAGCATGATGTAGATAAAATAATAATTTTTGTAGGAATAACTTGTAGGTAGAGAAAGTAATGTAAATGGAACAATATTTTTTATTTCGTCTATCACAGAACATTTACCAGTTATACAGGCTATACAAAGTTGCTCCGAAGTAGATAACTTTAGGGCTACTTTCAGAGAATTCAAGTTATACATTTTATTTTCCAAATTAAATATCTTTAGGGTATGATGATTTTATTAAAACCTTCAGCAGTTTTTAAGAAATCGAAATTTTCGCTAAATGTTTTATATAAGGGAAATTTTGGGAGTGTTTTGTTCAAAATCTACTTGTCGCATGTTGGGTAGATACTAAACGTGATTACTAATGGTATTTATTGGTATTGTTACTACTTTCAGTTTTAAGGTCATGCTGTCCACAGAAATAGACATAGAGTTTTTTTTTCTGAAAATGTTTTTCTGGAGGATTCGGGAATCTCAAAACATGTTTTTCCGATGCAATCTTGATATAGGATTTTAGCTGGAGTGCAATACTTAGTAAGGAAAATAAAAATACATGCTTTTATGAACAGCGAATTACAAAAATGGTCCTAGAACGTTATTACGGTCCTACACGATAAAGAATATCCCACTCTCAAATGTACCAAAATAGCGACACCCTTTTACCGAATTCCTTTCTTTCTGTGACAGCAGGATAGTGCGTAAACACTAGAGGGAGCGAAATAAAAAAAAAAAGTGTGGAAGTCTTTGAGATGTTTGCTCTTATGAGTGGCTTTCTTGTGTGTGTGCTGCGTGTTTATTTTTCAAACCTGCCAATCGTCAAAGGTATTGTCAACACGAGAAAACGTTTAACACACTGATATTTATCAAAGGAACCACTTCACAGGAGCCCACGCAATACAATGGAACCATTACGACCGTCAAACCCGGTTTCTTTATCCAGTGAAACTAAATGACGAAACACCTTCCCTTCGAAAGTACCTTCACTGCTTCACATTAAGAATGTTCTGTACTTACCGGGTCCGAACCGATTCCCTCCCAAAAATACGGTTCTCATTACCACGCAAAGAATTTAAAGTGCTCCATTCGACTTTCTCTACCTTTCCATAACAAATTATTGTTGATAAACTTATACTGCTATTTACTTCATTAGCAGAAACTGTTTTATTACTTAGTTCCTTATAAGTAGAAAGTAAATAAGGGTAAACCGACCGAAAAATGCTTTAAAATGTGGTTGCTGTGGTATAAAAATCCGATTCTTTGCGTGGTCAGGGTTGACAAGTTCTCGTATGAGAAAAATGTTAAGTATTTTAAAACTGAAACAAATAACAAGCAATATCTGAAAAACGGTCCACTCCTGGAAAAAAAATTAATATAACATAAGTTGTGTGTTTTAACGAGCTCTACATTTTGTGTATAAGTTTTTGTCTATCTCTCGCGGTTTACCACTTATGCAAAGTTGCGCCAAATTCATTCAGAATAAAGTTGGGTTCCCAGAAAATTCATTTTATTTGTCGTGTAAATTTGAAAAAATCAAAATTTTTGAAAATGTTTCCATGTAAAGGGTAGTTGGGAGTGGGAGGATTATTTTGAAAATCTTCGTGTTGCATCCTTGAAGATGCTTGGATTTCACTTTTTGGATTCAGGGGTTCTCAAAACATGTATTTACAATGAAATCTTGGTATCGAATTTTTGGTGCAATACAATACCTTCTCTATATGCTATATACATAGCACGTGTAGAGAAAGACAAAAGGGCAGAGTTATTTTCCCTATCATTTTTATATTATTCAAGTAAAGTGTATGCCAATTCCCTCCACGGCTTAATCGCACAATTTACCGTCACACTTTACACATACAGTTTTTTAATATTTACGTCCACTCCTAACTCCATCCTTAATATTTTTGGAAGGTAATTTTATAGTTTCTAGTAAGATCAATTCCTTGCCACTCCCGGTTATAATTTTTTCTACATTTGAAATTGTCTACACTCCAGTGCACTGCTATATTAAATGAACAGGCCTATTACCACGACCAAGGACATAGTAGGCGACCGAATCGATTGGTGTCTGTACTATCGACTTGGGTTGAAGGTATTACCAACACAAAACTGAAGACAAAGTCGACGTGCAGGAGGGAATTGGAATATTTAATTCCAGCTGTACGTTTTCGGCGTGGAGGGAATCGGTGTGTTTACAAATACTGCTTCGGAGGGAATCGATGAAAAATTGATCGGCAGTCGTCGGAGATTTTCAACATGGGGATAGCGTAAAGCTATGGTCAAGAACATTATTTTATTCTTGTTCTTTTACAGTTTACTGACCTTTTGTACCTTGAATCAGGAGTTGAGAAGCAAACACTTGAGCACTGCATATGTGTGATCAGCCCAATGCCTGTAAATGGTGAATAAGAAGGAAAGTAAATATTGTAATAAAAGAAATGAAACCGGGACCTCCGGAATACATAATATCGGTGAAAATAGTCTTCAAAATCTCATACGATATGTTAGTTCGGAAAGCTGACGTCTTTAAATTATGCAAAAATGCAATCTTTTCGATCAAAGATTAAATTATATAGGTATAAAATTAAAACCTTCCTGGGAGATTAATAAAGCATGTAACAATTTTAGTTCTTAAAAAATGAGACGTGTATTTTATATAGTAAAATTCGAACTCATTAACTACACTTGATATCAAGAAAAAGCTATTTTAGATCTCATTGGTTTTCACGGAATGTATGCTGAAAATTTTAAAGAAAATGAACAAACAGCAACATGCAGAGCATTTTAAAATGGAAAACAGTATTAGGAGCGTTATCGTCTAGATCCAAAGATTCTAAGTTTGATTCCTGACTGGAGGGTAGAAGTTTTCCTTTAGTCGGGATTATTCCCCATTATTTTAGAGTATTAAAAATGGGTTAGGGTTAAATGTGCTTCAGAATTTTATGTTTGGAAGTAAACTCCTAGGTTTAAATACACTTACGAGTGACCTTGTCAATAAACAATTGTTCCAAAGCCACCGATGTGACCTTAACTGTTAAAATTATATATAAATGGAACAAAAACATTACATACATTACATACTATTACTTTGTTTGTAAACATAAAATTCTCAAGCACATTTAACTTTTACCCATACTTAAAACTCTAGAAGGATGGGGAATAAATCCGACTAAGGAAAATTTCCACCCTCCAGTCAGGAATCAAACCTAGAACCTTTGGATCTAGACGTTAACATGCTAACTACCTCTCCCAATATTGTTTTCTTACATGTTTTCCATTTTAAAATGCTCCGTGGTCAGCGTGCTGACTTTTCACTGGGAGGTCTCGGGTTCAGTTCATGGCCAAACTGTGGGAAGTTTTCTTTAGAATATTCCTTGCCCTCCATAGGGTCTGGATATGTGAATGTGGGAGTGATGTGCATATGAAAAACCTACAGTAAAAGGAGTAAAAACATCAATGTTTCAATCTAAAAGCTGTCGATATGACCACAGCAGTTAAAAGGAACTATAGAAATGAACCGCAAAAATAAAAAGAAAGAGAAAGAGAGAGGGAGGGAGAGAATAAAATATTAAATACAATAAAAATTTCCCCTACGCACTTTTTACTTTCTCTACACGTATCTACTGTAGTTACAGTGTATTTCCGAGATTATACCAGAAATACATATTGTAGGTCCCCCTGAATCAAAAAAAAAAAAAAAACTTTCTAGAAAAAGGTCCGTGTGTGTGGATCTGTAGGTGTCTATGGACAGCATAGCTCAAAAACGATAAGACCGTCAAATGCCAAACCTGGTATTTAATTTTGGTATCTTTCAAGGATGTGACACGAAAAATTTCAAGAAATTCCCCCACTCCCAACTACCCTTTACATGGAAAACATTTCGAAAATTTTGATTTTCTCAAACATGGTTGTAACGATTTTGATTAAAATCACACATATTTAAGATATTTATTTGGTAAATAAAATGAAGGTCTTGAGTTTTATGGGCATAGCCTCTGAAAAGCTCTTTATTCTGGATGATTTTTATTTTGAATGTTGTATAACTGATGAACCGTAAGACATAGGCAGAATCTTATGATACAAAAAATGTAGATCTCGATCAAACGCACACTTTATGTCATATAATTTTTTTTCGTGGAGTTGGCCGCTTTGGAGACATTCCTTGATATTGATTCCAGTTTTAAAATACTTGAGAATTTTCTTATACTGGAACTTGTTAACTCCAGGCCACGCAAAGAAACGGATTTCAATCCAATAGCAGCTACATTTTAAAACACTTTACTGTCTGTTTAGCCTAGTCTATTCTCTTATTGCCCTTCTACTTAAAAGGAACTAAATTGTAAGACCGTTTCTGCTAATGTTTTTGCATGGGATAGAAGAATAAGCTTATTAAAATTATGTGTTAAAAAATTAATGGCGTGTTAATTATGGACGCTCTTTAACTGCTGTGGTTCTCAGCCTGACATTCTAAATTGTGCGTGAAAGACCGCATAATTTTGCTCAGAGGCCTCTCTATAAGGCTTGAGGTTCGTTTACGTGCCGTAAAATTGTAAAAGATGTAGGAAAACTGATGTGAATGGAACACGTCAGATTTTTTATTTATTCACGTGTCATCAAAATATTATGTATTTCCGGAGAAATCCATATCGAATTTTTGGGTGGAGTACAATATTTCCACTATTTACTACATGTAATAGATAGCGTAAAAAAATTGATGTTCCATTCACATTGATTTCTCTACATCTCTGCAACAAATTATTATTAAAAAGGTTATGCTTCTATTTACTTCATGCAAATTGAGAAAAAAATTAGCAGAAATAGTCTTATTACTTGCTTCCTTGTAAATAGAAGCGAAATAAGGGAGTGCCATAGGTTAAAGTGATAGTCAAAGGCTGGTTGCTATGTGACTGAAATTCCTATGATTGTATGGAAAGGAATTGACAAATTCCTGTTTGAGAAAATTATTTTTTTAAAGCTGAAACTGAAAACAAGGAAATCTAAAAAACGATCAACTCCACGAAAAGCATGTATATAACATTACTTGTGTTTTAACGTGCTCTACATTCCTTGTGTGGTAAATTTTTTCCATCTCTTACGGTTTAGCAGTTTTGTAAGAAGAAGAATTACAGAATAAAGTATTCTTCAGAAGCTATTCCCAGAAAATTCAAGATATACTTTTTATTTGTCAGGTAAATATCTTTAATATACGACATTTTAATCAAAATCGTTAGTGTTTTTTGAGAAAATATAAATGTTCGAAAACAATTCCATGTAAAGAGTAGTTTTGGGTGTGGGGATTTTCTTGAAAATTTTCATGTCTAATCCTTGAAAGATACCAAACTTAAATACAAATGTTGGTATTTAACGGTCTTTTCGTCTTTGAGCTATGCTGTCCACAGACACACACGGACCTTTTTCCAAAAAATGAAAATGGTTTTTTAGGATTTAGGGGACCCACAACATGTATTTCCGTGAAATCTCGGTATCGAATTTTCTGCTGCATTACAATACCTTCTCTATACACTATGAACATAGTACATGTAGGGAAAGTAAAAATCTGATGTGTTACACTCACATGACTTTCTCTAGCTCTTCTAAAAGCTTCTTACATAAGATTGTTCTTCTTTCTGCACCTTGCTAATCGAGATAATCATAGCATAATGCTCCTATTACTTAGTTCCTTACAAGTAGAAAGAAAATAAGGGAATTAAAGATTAAACCGATAATAGTCAAATGTTTTAAAAGTTGTGGTTATTCGATTGTCATTGCAAATCGCTTCTTTGCTTGGCCAGGAGTAGAACAAAAGAAAAACAGACACTTCCTGTCTGAGAAAAGTTTAAGTACTCACAACTGAAACCTAAAACAAGGAATATCTCGGAAACGGTTACCTCCAAAACAAAAATGTAAAGAACATAAATTGTGTGTTCTGACCAGATCAATATTTTATGTGTAGTAAGTTTTTGTCTATCTTTAACCGTTTAGCAGTTAAGCAACATTTAGCAAAATTCATCCAGAATAAAGAGTTCTTCAGAGGTTATTCCCAGAAAATTCAAGATATATATTTTATTTGGTATGTAAATATCTTTGATATACAGGATTTAAATCAAAATCGTTGCATGCATTTTTTAGAAAATCAACATTTTCCTATAATTTTCCCTGTATAGGGTAGTTGGGGGTGGGGTGATTTTCTTGAAAATCTTCGTGTCGCATCCTTGGAATATACCAAACCTAAATACCAAGTTTAGTATTTAACGGTATTTTCGTTTTTGAGCAATGCTCTCCACAGACACACACATAGACAGACACACACACACATACACACGGATCTTTTTCTGATAATGCTTTTTTTTTGGATTCAGGGTATCCTAAAACATTTATTTCCGGTGAAATCTCGGTATCGAATTATAGGGTGGAATACAATACTTCCTCTATACACTATGTACATAGTACGTATAGAGAAAGTAAAAAAAACAGTCGAAGTATTTTAACCCTATCACATATTTTAACCTTGTCACTATTTCCCGAACTTTTGTCCTATAATTAAAGCCACTATTTTGATGTCTGTGCTGTGATATTTGATTTTAATGAACGTTAAACTTAGAAATATAAGACTGCAGCGCCTTGTCAAACTCCCTCTGGTTCTGACATGGGGTAGAGTTTAACTAACTGATGTGAAAGATAATCCAGAGTGGAAACATTTCACATCTTGTGTCCTTATCTGCTTTTAACCTTGTTATTCTTCCACTGCATGCTATAATAAGGGGTAGAGAAAGGGAAAGAGCGATGTTTACATGTGGCCACGGCTTCCCCCTCGGTTCAATAAGGCTGGGGAGGGGAGGATGGGGTCTCATTAAGACTGGTGTCAGGTTTCCTGAACAAGCTCCTTCCGTTTGATTGGTAGTTAGTTCTCTGTAGATTCTTTGGAGTCGGCACTGCTGTGGAAACTTTGTTCAATTAGGACACGTCCTGTGCATAAAATAACTGTTGACATTACTCCTGCCTCCATTAATTTCAGGGTGGAAGCATGTCCATCTTGGCAATGTTTGAAATTAACCGAGCTTTAATCCTTTGTTTCCGTACTTCAGGAGGCTGCGATTTCAGTCTAGGTTAAAATTAACCACAGTAAACTCGCAATTATCCAGGCTGACCGAGACTACTTCGATAATATGCAGATATGGAGGACTTCTAAAATCTTATACTAATTCCATATTTCAATTTAATTAATTTGTTGCATTCTCTACACATACTATGTTCATAGAGTATAGAGAAGGTATTGCATTCCATCCAAAAATTCGATACCCAGATTTCACCGGAAATAGACGTTTAGTGTCCCCTGGATAAAAAAAAAAAACATTTTTAGAAAAAGTTCGTGTTTGTCCAGTATCAGTGTCTCAGTGTCCGTGTGTATGTGAACAGAATAACACAAGAGTCGGTAAAATACAAGGATGCGACACGAGGATTTGGATGAAAATCCAACTACCCCAAACTACCCTTTACATGGAAAATGTTTCGAAAATGTTTATTTTCTCAGAAATGGCTCTAACAATTTTCACTAAAATACCCAATATTAAATATATGTACACGACAAATAAAATGTATATCTAAATGTTTTTGAGAATAGTTTCTGAAGAGCACTTTATTCTGGATGAATTTTGCTGATGTTACGTAACTGTAAACTGTATGAGATAGACCAAACATTACCAAATAAAATATGTAGATCTCGTTGAAACACATGATTTATATCATATACATTTTCTTTTCGTACAATTGATAAGTTTCATATATTCCTTGTTATTGGTTTCAGTTTTAACCTACTTTTCTTATATGGGAACTTGTCAACACCTGACCACGGAAAGAAATGGATTTCAATCACATAGCAACCACAGTTTAGAAACATATACATGTCGGTTTAGCCTAGTTTATTCTCTTATGTACCTTCTGCGAATAAGGAACTAAATAATAAAACTATTTATGCTAATGCTTTAGCATGAAATAGAAGAATAAGCTTGTTAACAGTAATTTGTTACAGAGATGTAGAGAAAGTAATGTAAATAGAACACATCGAACTTTTTTATTTAACCATATCACCTTATTTAGGATTCGCCAAAAGACATAGAATACACATTCTAGTTGTAGGAATAGGTGAGTTTTCAACGAGTTCTGGCCCACCGCGGCGCACAGTATATATACTCCGCCAAAGGAGTCACAATCTGACCTGCTTCAATGCATATTATATTAAAGCCAACAAGGAAGATTACCGAAACCTCACCATGCCACACTGAACTACTGACTGACGGACGGACTTCGGCCAAATCAAAAGAGAGCAACTCACATACATCAATACCAGTGCTTTCCTCCCTAAAACAATCTTAGCTCAATAAAGTTTCACCTCTAGTCCTGTCCTACTTCCAAGCGCTGTTACCCAGGGCCTTGTGTCAACCTATCTTCTACCAGCTCCCGGATATCGTCCGACAGCAACGCAAACTACCGCTTACTAACGGAGGTGCTTAAGCGGTACTCCACTCAGCCTCTCCTATTTCCCTTCCCCATCATCACCTTCACTTTCCTCAACCTTACCAAGCTCTCCCCCTGAGGAAATAACTTAGGGTCTTTCTCCCTTCCAACTATCTCTCTCTCTCTCTTTCTCTCTGTCTCCCCTTTAAAAGAAAACAAATACAAAACCACAAAAAATCCAGTTATTCATCATCCTGCTCACAGCTTGAAGCCCGAAAACAGATACAGTAGGTTTGTCGCAAGGAAAGCTTCAGCTCTTATGACACAGAACACTTTAAAGCATAATTAAATACATAAAAATAATACAGTGCAAACTTGACAGAATAATAATAATAATAATAATAATAATAACAACATAATTCTGATAACTTATGCGGACTCTCCACTTTACAGCAGTTGCCCTTCAGTCGGACTTTCCAGAGACTCATAATCTTATTGTCCTTACCTCTCTTCATTATGGACACCACCATATGTTTCTGATACCAGTAATACTATATTATTATTATTATTGTTATTATTATTATTGTTATTATTATTTTATTATTATCATCATCATCAACAACTCTTCATGGTTTAGAAGATTTCTCCTGTTCCGGCCTCATATGTATTCCTGTTGTTCTATAGCCTAAAGTTTTACTTTTGTGGAACGCAATGGAATGTGAGAGTTATCCATTCTCTGTAAACGACTTTTCCACTTTTACCTATTTATTTGTACATTTTCTTTTAACAAAAATACCTAATTCTATCCTTATGTCGTTTCTAATATCACCTTGTCTAGTATACTTTTACTGCTCGGAGATATTTCATTTCTGCCGCTTGTATTTGGCCCTAGTCTTTCTTTTTAAGTGTCCATGTCTTCAAACCATATAGTAAAACCGGAATAACCATTATCACAAACAGAACTTTAGATTTGTATTC
Organism: Hymenopus coronatus; assembly: GCA_030762935.1. NCBI lineage: Eukaryota > Metazoa > Arthropoda > Insecta > Mantodea > Hymenopodidae > Hymenopus > Hymenopus coronatus. The sequence goes on along the minus strand of CM060882.1, from coordinate 99,208,584 downwards.
TTTCGGATTTTTATTTTCAAAGTTCTTTTATTAATGCAGTGACACTTAAACATATAATTCATTGGCGAAGAACAACACAACGTGCAGATAAAAGAAACATGTAAACTCACCTCCACGTGGTGCAACCTGGGCAACGTTATTATTATTTGCTATATTACGATTATAACAACAAAGTAGTTTACAATTACCAGCTATCCGACAGTTCTTTTCAAAGCTAATATTCCAAAACTATATTGGAACTTACTCACTTTATTACTTATTTCTTCCTTGTTTGTTTTAAGGGTTACATTACAGTAATTAAATTGTCCTACCTGCTGTAACATTTTATTATTTGACACTATATAAATTCAAATTTAGTTATACTATATAATTAAACAATTAGTTTCCCATAAAGATGGTTTATCAAAATGGCTGTAGAATATGTTTTTTTTTTTTTCAAAGGCCACTTCAAACTTTAAACCATTAGTATAAATATTAGATTTGATATATGGGGCAAACAATAAAGGTCACATACTGGGCAAATAATGGGATTTTATAAACCATTAGGAAGATGCCCTCCTCTCTCTTGTTCAACGTGCACCATTCTTTGTACGAGTCCAGCATTTTGAAAACAATGTTCTGGAATATAAGCAATTTATTGCAAGATGGCTCCTATTAGCTTTTTGGATGTGTCCAGAAAATTCGTTCCTTAAAAGTCGGTTGGATTGAGTTCCGGGGATCGCGGAGGCCACTTTGTTGAAACCTCACGAATGCTTGCTCTTAATTTGAGTTCTAAATACTCTTAGAGCTTGAGAAAAACTACTCTTCTTTTCACAATAGCGGTGAACAGCTACGTTCTATCATTTAGAGTCATGATCTGTAAGTAAAATTCTTATGACAGTATTAATAAAATAACTAATATTTTATTCAACAAAACTGTACCCGTGGTAACGGTGAACTGAAAAAACAACAAAGAACAGAATACTAGCCCCATTGCTTGCCCAGTATTTGACTATTTTTTTTTTTTTTTTTGTAAACTTAACGTCCTTCATCCTGGTTGTTCATATTGGACGATGAATGAAATTGGTGAAATGATGCTCAAATGATCTTGAGGTCCATGGAGCTTAAAGTTACTCGACATTTGTCTTCTCAGGATAAGTGAAAACCCCGAAAAAAAACCTTATCAGGGTAACTCACCCTAAGTGAGATTCGAGCTCCCGACCTGTTGAATATGAGGCAGACACACTACCATCACACTACCCAGGTGGGCTACTTTTATTTTTATTTCATCTTAAATATTCTAATATTTATAGTGGTTTAAATTTTGAAATAAGTATCACCTTCCGTAATCACCATACGTAGTAGAAAAATTAAAAACAACCCAATATAGAGTAACGAGGTAGAATTAGTACAACTGATTATTCACCAATTTTGGCGCCAAGTCACACTGATGAATAATTTAGGGTAAATAGAGATAATTGCTAGAATCACTATTGTCAAATAATCAGAGTCTTCTGAAAGTTCTACTCTCCCTGCTTCCATAACAGTCTAGAATGTTATGTGGAAATTTCCAACGGTTATAAGTAAGCGATCGTTCTCACGAGTGAACAGAGTAATGAGTGAGTAGATGAGTGCGTCTCTGATTCTACAAAAGGTGCTCTTCTCCGAGCGAGTTTAAGATTATTATTGCGGCTTACGGGGAAGATTAGAGAACCTTGTGTTTGGCTCCCCAACGAGTGAAGTGGACCTGGAGTGGAAATGAAGGCTACGTCCTACGTGTTTCATTACGCCGGTATGTCGTGTTATAATTGAACCAGTTCAATTAGTGAAAGACAGTGTGGACCAAAAGAATTCACAGTGAAAGTTGAACTAGATCAAAACAATAAAGCCGCATCTTAGGCAGTATTTACATTCTCTAGACCCATAATAGTGTTGTTTAAATTAAAGTCGTGAATCTACTGTAAATATGTGTTGCGCTATTTTACAAAACCTAAATATCCGATGACTGATACAGCTAAATAAGTCCTTTATTCCTGTTTCATGTGAAACTACACGAGAGATTACTAAAAATCCTGGGATCTTTGTAGCAAAGTTTCATTATATCAAGAAAAAGTATGGGATTTTTCCAAAATCCCATGAAAACAAAGTACAGTCATTTTATGAATATTCAGAATATAGCCCTGACACACCCATAAATTCCGATTAAAATGAATGTGGTAATACCATTTCCGTGAAACACTTCATTTAAGATTGTAACGGAAAACACCAAAACTCTACTACATGTAATTGAAATCTGACGTAAAATCTTGCAGCTACATATCGGATAAATAGGCAAAAATTTATGTTACCTAGAAGCGCAAGCTAGTATGAATAACAGCAACTACAAAATAAACAGGATAGCTACATTGTTTATTAGGGGGAAATATAGCGTGATAAGTAAACGTTTACTACTTTTATGGGCAGTAAATATGAACCAAATAGAGCAAAATCATGAACTGTGGGAGAATCAGAAATACCTTTCTCCATGTCATTGAAAACATTGGAAACGTCCTTCACCTGGTAGTTAGTGACATTCACTGAAATGTCTTGCCATCAGAATTGTTGACTTCATTATTGATGTTTTCGCTGAGCTGATGAATGCTGACTTTGAAAGACAAACGTACGCCATTTGAATAACCATTCCTCCCTGAAAACTACAAATAAGGGACAAAGAAGAGATAATTCCGTACGCCATTACCGTTCAATTGTAAGGTATAATTAATTGTGAGGTAATAACTATATATTGTCACATGTGTCATTGGTGAGAGTTTAACTTATATTGTTTTAGTGATATTTTATTGATTAGGAATTAATACATCTTAATTCATTGGGATTTCATTTTTACATATTCTTGGAAAAATACCTATTTTTTTATAAGCTGATTAAGTAACAGGATGGAAGTGACTAGCCTCTTCCGATGGCACTCTTAGTGGACTTTTCGGTGACACCAACTTCCGTTGGGCTAAGTGCACATTCGCACTCTTGTTCTTTGAAGTCACACTGGATATTTTAGTACATGTAAATATTCGATGTTGATTGGCTAAGACTACCCACTATCAGAGCGTTGGTTCTCCATATTAGGAGTACGGCCACCATGTAGGAAAGTCCTTCCGGGTTGCCGCTAAATTTATTTAAGGGATTGCAGACCCTCTGGGTACCTTTGCTTCGTTCGTGCGTCTTGGGGCGTCGCTCCAGGCTCAACCGCTCAACCACCTCGATTATTTCATTTCTCGCCTCGCTCAGACACATCATGTAACAATATCTGTAACAATTTATTGCTAAAAGCTTATTCTTCTAATCCTTCATGCTAATCGAGATAAATATTACCAGCAATTGTGTTATTACTTACTTTCATATGAACAGAAGGGAAATAAGGGGATACGCGAGGCTAAAGCGACAGTCAAATCTCCTAAAAGCTGGTTGCCATGTGGTTATAATCCGATTATTTACGTTACCGGGTGTTTAAAAATTCAGTCATGAGAAAAGTTTTAAGTATTTTAAAACTGAAACTAATAACAATGAATATCTCAACAATAGTCAACTGTATATGACATAAACTGTATGTTTTAACGACATCTAAGTTTGTTGTTAAGTAACAACATTCAGCCAAAATTATCAGTTTTTCAGAGGCTACTACCAATTATATTTATCTTGTAAATAGCTTTAATATACGACATTTTAACCAAAATCGTTAAAGCCATTTTTAGAAAAATAAAAAAATAAATAAATAAATGTTCCATGTATGGGGTCGGGAATCGGGGGATTTTCCTCAAAATCTTCATGTCGCATCCTTGGAAGATACTTAAATACCAAGTTTGGTATTTTAGTACCTTTTCGTTTTTGAGTTATCTTGTTCATAGACACACGGACACGCTGACACCGGGACACGCACAGATCTTTTTCTGCAAATACAGGGAACCCCGAAACGCATATTTCTGGTGAAATCTGGTACTAATCGCATTTTTGGGTGATGGGCGATACCTTCTCTATGTACCAAGTAATATGTAGAGAAAGTAAAAAGTAACATTTCTTCATTAGTGTTATTAGAGGTCTGTGAAGAACATTATAATTAGTTATTTAGTGTATTAATAGAAAAAGAGAAATAGTTTTCAATACACCTTAAATATGCATAGGAAATTTAGGTACAGACTTCAAATTAAAGCCGTATTTAAAGGGATACTACATTGGCAACCACATATAATGCAATGTTTCCAACAATGGTCGACTTGCTACAGCCAACTATGAGGGTGATGTATGCTGTGGTAGTCCTGCAGTTGGTTCGAATAGTAGACTATATTTATTAATTAATCATATTTCTATGGCTGTTGCCTTCGCGAACAATGAACACACTTCTGCTATTCAGGGAGTGGGATATTACAAAAATACCACGTGGATGTGCCTTTTATTATATCTGTTTATTGCTTTTAATGAATTCTCATATCAGAGCTTGCACCGACTGCACATTGAAGCGAAAAGAAATCGAAGAAGCACGCCACAAAATGTATAAAGAATGGCATGGTTGTTTATCAATGAAGTTTATAATTTGAAAGAAGTACTGCTTTGGAGAGCGTATTACTATTCGCCAAATTATAATTACTAGGGCTGTCGCGCATACTGGACACATCACAAACCTGTTAAGTTCCCATGTCACTTCGCGAACGCACTGTCTGCCCAATACAGGTTTCCAACAACATCTGCAAGACTCACGTTTTGAAGCTGGCTCCAGGACCACTGTAACACACTGTATAACCAATGTCCCACAGTCAAATATTTTGGTCCAATACACTTCAAACTATAAATTGGATCGTGGGACATCGGATAATTTCATTGTGCACAATTTCCGTCCTATGTTTTGGTCCAATTCCAGTTTGCTACAGGATACAGCAGTTTCTAATTTTTGGTCCAAACGTAGGGAATCAACCAATGAGCGACCTGGTGGTAATGACGTAATAAGATGGCAGCTAGCGCTGGGTTTTCCTTCCCGCTCATATCTTGTTGACTTTGTCCTAAAAAAATAGGGTTATGGTAGCTGAGCTATTGTTAAAATACACATTTTTTTGTGCGGCGGATATTTATGAAATAATGACTCGGGTATTAAAAACTCCTGCAAATGTACTTTATTCATTTGTACCTAACCTTCTTTTCTCAACAAAAATATAAAAACGTGTTCTTACTTTTGATTTTCTGGTATGGACTGTCTCATATTTGTGTTTTAGTGAGTGATTTTTGCCTCAACTAAGGACAACTTTCCAAAAAAAAAAAAAAAAAAAAAAAAAAATCGTCCTTTCTAAGGAAGTTAAAGTAATTTAAAGAGTCAGAAACGAAATCATTTTGCAACATATATAGTACACCTCTTCCTTGGTCTGCATTTCTACATAAACTAAGATTGCTACAGCGACATAAATAATTGTGGATTAGCAGCCTCCACCATGTTCTATCAGCCGTTCATGTATGTTCATACCCCCATGAGAATGGAATGGAGAATTGTACACAACGCTCACATTGTATAAAACATTTTGGACCAAATTTTGACTGTCGGACATAGGCTTAACACGTGTCAAGGGCGATGCTCTCCCTTTGATTTGTTCAACCTGGCCATGTGTGTACCCCCCCCCACTCGTGTCGCCAAAAGACTACCTAGGCAACCGGCACCTAAGTTTCCTTCGTTTTACGTTACATTCAATTTTACTATTTGACAACATGTGGTTTATTGAGATATACCATTACGCATTATGACGTGTACTTCATTATATTATGTGCTGCACATTTTGAAACGTTGGTTATTATTTATTTTATCAACTGTATTTTTTGATTCCCATTATAAATTATCGCAGTCAATGATGAACTGTCTCAAAATGTCGAGAGGATAGTTAAACTGACAAGGTGTTTATATAACTTAAAGCTGCGCAATTTGGAAAAAAAGTGCTTAGATATGTGCTCATTATTATATGATGAGTGCTAAAAATAATAGCACATCGATATCGCTAGTTCAGCGATCTCGCTGGTTCACCGGTACCACAGTTTGTTCTTATTATCGACCTGTTGTGTCCGTAGACCATGTAAGGCTCATCATGCCAGAATTCATAAAGCAATTCCAGAATCATGAGAGGGGAAACGTTGTTTCCTGGCAAGGAAACAATAATGCAATCGTGAGCCAGGTCAACACTTTTATAAGTCAGGAAAGCTCCCTCTGTGTTAATTTTCACTCGTTAATCAAACATATAAACAATTTAGACCTTGAATTACAATGTCATAAACATTTTATGTAGACTAATTTTCATTCAGAATTTTTGTGAGAGAGAAAAAAAAACTCAGGAGAAGAAGCATATATTTAAGCGGAGGTATGACATATTATACAATAAATTAAATAATTGTATGATTTAAAATTTCCGGGCTGTTTTGCCGGGTCTGGTTTAACCAACTGGAAATCTGTTCAGTGGTTTACTGGAGTCGTGCAGGAAGGAGCGATGAGGTCGAGTTGAACAAGAGTGAAATGCACTGTGGGAGTGTTCAGAGCTTCATTGCGAATGTGCCAAGATGCATCCGCTTTCGGGAGGAGAATCCTATTCTGGAGGGTTTGAATTATTTTCAGTTGAGTCTGAAGCCGAACTCTATATTGTGCAACGTATTTCACAGCGAGATACAGATTTCTTTCCTTAGATGGAGTGGTGATACTAATAAGCTTAGAAGCAGATATTCTATTTTATGTTACTATGGAAATATGTTTAATACTTTACTAATATGCTCTCTTAGTTGATTTTGCTGTCCAGAATAAGTCTCAGATAAAATTTGTGTTGTTCAGTCAGAGGACGTTTACCTCCAAAAGTAATTTGGTGACCTTTTTTAGGACTACTTTATACCTGCGCGGATTCATTTTTTTTATTTAATGTTTTTTTTTTTAATTGGGTGCCAAATAAGTTAACGAATAACTGGAGGTTATCAACCAATAATTTTCATGTATCTTTGCTTAGTATAGGCATATCGTACAAAAATTGTGCTATGGTTAGACTATCATCTTTTAGAATATCGTGGTAAATAAGGAGTACAAAATCTCAAATAGCATAAAAATAGAAAATACTTTACTTTCTAAAAATGTAACTTTAAGAATATTTACTAATGTTATTACAGTCATCAAGGTCATTATATTACGTGTACTTTATTATTATTATTATTATTATTATTATTATTATTATTATTATTATTATTATTATTATTATTATTATTAATAGTAGTAGTAGTAGTAGCAGTAGCAGTAGCAGTAGCAGCAGCAGCAGCAGCAGCAGTAGTAGTAGTAGTAGTAGTTATCTAGAATCACTTCCATATTGGTTTTTTCTGTTATATGTTCCAAGTGATAAACTTGTTTGTTTAATTTTGGAAGAAAATGTCACATACCGCGCGACTTCGTACTGAAATATCAGACTGCACAGTCTTCCCCTAGAACCTCTGGTCACACTGGACGTTCGAACAGGAAATGGGACTCATACTCGTTCGGTATACAAACAAGGCTCATATCAAACGGAATGGATTATAGTACCGAGACACCGCTCGAGTTTATCTATACAATAGATCATTTGTGTTCGAAGGCATGAAGTGTACAAATTAATTACCAAAAGTTGTTGACACTGTAGTAACTACGCAGTCACTGAAATCAAATATATTCTGTCTATTTCAGCAGTATATCGGCTTAATCTATTTATCTCTCTTTCATACATTTCTTGATTTTTATATTACATTAACTTTCGTAAGATTTTCTTTTGTTTCCGGATGAAAAATACTTGTGCTTTTTAAAATATGCTCCCCCACAAATTAACACAAATTTTTCTTTCCAAAATTTTGACTAATTCTATACCAAAATGTGGGATTATTTACAAGTATAAAATACAATTTTAATAATATTATGTAACATTGTTCTTAACTGACTGCTTCCTATTCCTATTAGGGGAAAATAAATTGCACAATTTTACCAAAAATTTTAATTTTATTTTCATTTTTGTTGTAGTCTTATTAATTCGAACCTCATTGAAGTTTATTTAATATATTATATAGGCGCAAACAAAAATTATGATTTTGTTTTAAAACACTACTCAATCTGTCATTTTTACTGTGATTCACGGAAAAAAAAATCATAGCCTACACACTTAGAATAAAGTGGTAACATTTATCCCATCCTTTAGAGATGTTTTGCTCCGAAAATTTGTGTTACTATTAAGCATGTATCTTCTATGTGCTCTAGGACATTCTTTCTTTGTGTTGAAATATATGGGGGTCTGTGTTCTCTAACATGTTGAAGGCGTTAAATGGAAGAAAATGTATATAATGACAATAATATTAATAGGTTAACCTCTCATGATTTTCTCCACCCATTCTTCAAAAAATTTCTTAAAAAGCCTATTCAAGGTAAACATGTGTGACTTTTTACATATTTCCATGTGGATACAATGACAATAGGAGGGAAACAGTATATTTAAACCATAGTTAAAATTTTTAAGAGGTGTTCATTATGTACTGGTTTTAAAATTCCGTTCCCTTTGCTTGAGCAGGAGCAACAAAACCAAACAACGACCTTCCTTTCAGAATCGTTATTTTAAAATTGAAACCAATAATAACGAATATCTCGAAAATGAATAACTTCACTAAAAACTATTTAGCAGAAATTGCGCGCTTTAAACAGATGTACATATTTTGTGTTTTAAGATATCTTACAGTTTACGACTTATACAAATAACTGGTAAACGAAGAGGACTTTCGAGGCATTCCCATTAAGGTCGACATTTCATTTTTCACGAAAGTGTGTTAAACAGTTTTAATCAAAGTTGTTAGAGCCATTTGTGAGAACAAATTTTTCTAAAATTGTTCGGTACATAGAGAAGTTACGGACGAGGAATTTTTATGTCCCATCCTTAAAAAATGCTGAAATTAGATAAAAATGTTATACAAATTGAGTTCTCGCTTCTCAGTTATGCTTTTTTTTTTCAATATCATTTATTTTGGGTCCCTTTAACAGCATGGTTATATTGTACATAAAATAGTTAATTACACATTGGTAAAATGCAAAATGGTTACATTTATACTTCAGAATAACTCAAATAATTTACATTGTCTTACAAATATTATTGTCTTTTTAATTGTCTGATGGTTATGAAGAGCACTTGGTAAGTCACTGAAGCCAACTTGAAGTCTCTGTTTGGCGTATCTTGGACACTGCAGCAGGATATGTAGAACAGTAAGCGGTGGGTTGCAGGTCTCACATTTTGATTCTGGGTCTTTATTAATGATGAAGGAATGTGTCAGCTTGCAGTGACCAATTCTGAGGTGGGTAATTACTGTTTGCTCACGACGTTCTAATTTTTGGAGGGGTTCGAAGAAATTGGTAGATCCGACTCGGGCATCAAGCAGTGCTGTGGGATGTTGATCATTCGTTTTCCAGCTTTCTATGAACAGTTGTTTGGTGTATCTAATGATGTCTTAATGTGTAGAAGCTATTCCGTGGTCACTGCTAGGATGTCGGGTGGCTTCCTTTGCATCTTTATCGGAGTTTTCATTTCCATCGATATTTGCATGTGGCGGTACCCAAGTGAGGAGTGCTGAGTGATAGAATATAGGTGACGTATGTCATTTATTAAAGGATGCGTTGGACTTAGATTCTGAGTTGCACGAATTGTGCTTAGTGAATCAGTGTAAAATATATATTCTGTCTGATTGGCATTTTGAATGATGTGCTGCAATGCTTCCTTAACTGCAAAAGCTTCACAGGAGAAAATGGAAAAATATTTCTGTAATGCGTAGAGCATGGTATGAGTAGGATATATAACTGCACAGCCATGACATCCATCATTTGTTGCTGATCCATCTGTGAAGATTTCCATAACATCTCTATGACTGTCTCGTAGAGCATTGTACATTTGTTTGCAGAGGAAATTCGGTGTTTTAGTTTTTGTGTAACGATGAAGTTGAATGTTGATTGTTGGACGCAGAAGGTGCCAAGGGGGCGTGTTCGTTTCATGAAATTGGGGATGAATATTTGGCATTTTAAAGCTTACTTCTTTGCTGTACTCTGTAATTCTGGTATGCGACGTTGTTTAGATGGTCTTGAAGACGAGTTCATTGGGAAGATGTATCTATGTACTGCATTATGTGGAACTGCAGCTATCTTGATTGCATAGGACAGGCTTAATATCTTTCTGCGTATGGAGAGAGGTGCTTCATTAGCTTCCATCATGAGACTTGAAACTTGTTCACACATGTATACACATTTTACTTAGGACACCTCAAAACATGTACGTCTGGTAAAATATCCGTATCGAAGCTTTAGGTGGAACACAAAATCTTTTTTACCTATTTTTACTTTCTCTACACAGTGTATAGAGGAAGTATTGTATTCCACCCAAAAAATCGATACCGAGATTTCACCGGAAATACATATTTTAGGACCCCTTGAATGCAAAATGAAACATTTTTACAAAACGGTCCGTGTGTGTCTGTCTGTCTGTTGGTATTTAAGTTTAGTATCTTCCAAGGATGTGATACGAAGATTTTCAAGAAAATCTCCCCACCCCCAACTACCCTTTACATGGATTTTTTTTCGAAAATTTTGATTTTCTTAAAAATGGCTCTCATGATTTTGATTAAAATGTCAAATATTAAAGATATTTACCTCACAAATAAAACGTATATCTTGAATTTTCTGGGAATAGCCTCTGAAGACCACTTTATTCTTGAGGAATTTTGCATAACTGCTAAACCGTAAGAGATAGACAAAAAATCACCATACAAAAAATGTAAAGCACATTAAAACATACAATTTATGTTATGCACATTTTTTTCGTGCAGTTGATTGTTTTTGAGATATTCCTTGTTTTTGGCTTCAGCCTTGAAAAACTTTTAAGTTTTCTCATACGGGAATTTGTCAAGTCCTGTCCATACAAACAAAGGAACTTCAGTCACATAGCAACCAGCTTTTGACTGTCACTTTAACCAATGGTACTCCCTTATTTTGCTTCTATTTACAAGGAATTAAGTAATAAGACTATTTCTGCTAATTTTTTCTCAATTGAATGAAGTAAATATTAGCATAAGATTTTTAACAATAATTTGTTGCAGAGATGTAGAGAAAATCATTTGAATGGAATACATCAGATTTTTATATGTATATAAGTTGTCGATAATGGATTGGAAATTTTATGTCTGTACTGATAAAATCTGACCCGCTCTCTTCAAACGTAAGCACCTCTTTTTCCCACGATTCTAGCCATGAAGTGGCAGAGTACTTTTCCTCTCTTAGAATATGAACAAACAGCCGAAATTACAACTTAAACCATGTACCTTTATACTACATTAGCGTTTTCTTAATAACGGTTTGATTATTCCCAATTGATAACAAAGTAGCCTTCACCTTCGTCTCCATGACGCTGATCAAAGTATTATATATGTAAGAATACTGTCCAGTTTAACGACACATGCAAATAAGTTTTATTTCCTTCTCTGGAATGTTGAATAATATTGTAATTAATTCAAAATCTTCTCGGGCTTCTAGCCAGGTAAAAACTTGGCTTGACACCAACGTTTCGAAGAAGTGCATCTTCCTCGTCTTCAGGGTGAACTGATGGTTTGAGCTTGCGGAGACTGGTATTTATAAGAGCTGGGATGAAGCTAACATCTGATTGGTTAGCTTCATCCCAGCTCTTATAAATACCTGTCTCCGCAAGCTCAAACCATCAGTTCACCCTGAAGACGAGGAAGATGCACTTCTTTGAAACGTTGGTGTCAAGCCAAGTTTTTACCTGGCTAGAAGCCCGAGAAGATTTTGAATTAACACGTCACCAGGAAAGCTTCATTTCTTATTTTAGTATTGTAATTGGTTCAGACTTTCCTTGAGTGCTAATTGTAGTAGAAGTCTTTCGTGGAGATATAATGCAACCTACTCTTGCATTTCACAAGGCTTATAGAATCATCTATTACTTAGTTCTCATGCCCGTGTCTTATTTCCAGGTCAGACCGCTACCTGAAGCTGTAATCTTTTTGAAAAAGCACTATTGCAATCTAAAGAAATGTGTAACTTCCTATGCATAGCCCTAACAATTTTGATGAAAATGCCGTATGTTAAAGATATTTACATGACAAATAAAAAAATATATACACGAGATAATATTGAATATATAATGAAGTTTCTGGAAATAGCCTCTAGAGACTCTTTATTCTGGATGGATTTTGCTAAATTTGCCATTAACTAGTAAACCGGAAGATATAGATAAAAACTTATAACACAAAAATATAGATCTCGTTAAAATACACAGTTTATAATAATTTTAGTTGTAGAGTTGACCATTTCTGACAGTTCTTTTATTATTGGTTTCAATTTTATGATAAGCTTTCTCAAACGGGTTCACTTTTCGTTTCATCTCTCTTTTGTTCTTTTACTAGCAATGCAAAGCGAACCGAACTTCCATTGTTTACATAGCGACTAGCTATTAAAAGTGTTGACTATCGCTTTAGCCTAATGTATTCCCTTATTTCCTTTCTACTTATACGGAATTAAGAAGTAAGACAATTTCTGGAAATGTTTATCTTGTTGATGTAGATAAAAGAATAAATATTTTATAAGAATAGTAAGGTTTCAGAACAGTCAGAGAAAGTGATGTGAACGGAACACATCAGATTTTTCTAACTATTTTTATTCAGGGGTCTCAAAACTTGTAACTCCGATGAAATCTCAGAATTGAATTTTTGGGTGGAATACAATAATTTCTCTATCTACTGCGTACATTGTGCATACGAGTTAGAGAAAGGAATAATAATTTTGTAACAATAGTTTTTAGAAGAAGGATTAGATGCAATTGGAACTACTTTGGGCAAAACATTCTGTTTTTTGGGAGGAAGGTTTAATTTTACTTAAGTCACCCCTCATCTATCAATCCAGTTCCAAGCTTACCTGAATGAAATGACATGAACGAATCAAACACTTCACCCATCGTGTGTAACTCGGATCTTTTGTTCTGGGCTTAGTACAGAATTAGTGTGATTTTGAATACCTCAATTACATGTTAGAGAAAGAAATAATATTTTTTAAGAATAGTTTTTAGAAGATGGATTAGATAGTCATGCAAGTGCAATTTGAATTACTTTATAGTTCCAGAAAACATGAGTTTATCTGCTACCTCAAGCGATGAAATGATGTGAACGAATGAAACAGTTCACCATCGGATTTTTGTTAGTTGGGCCTAGTGTAGAATAACGAAAGCCACGCAGTTAAATACGCCAATGCATGTTAGTGAAAGAAATAATAATTTTAAGGAATAGTTTTTAGAAGATGGATTAAATAAAGTCATGCCAGTGCAATTAGAATTACTTTCTAGTTTCAAAAACATGAGTTTATGTGCTACCTCGAGCGATGTAATGACGTGAACGAATCAAACAGTTCACCATAGGGTGTAACTCGGATCTTTTGTTACTAGGGCTGCGTACAGAATAATAGTGTGATTTTGAAACCCACGCAGTTAAATACGTCAATACATGCTTTTGATACCAGCTATAGTATTATCGCTAAACGTAAACGCTGGAATGTTTGAATGGCTACGCTTACAGCTTTACTACGTTAAGCCTAAATCGCAATGCGCTGCGTTGTTGTAGGCCGTTTGTAACCCAGATATTTTGATAGAAAAAAGAAACACGCTGAGCGAAAGTCAATTACATGCTCTGTAACTCTGCATTGCGTACAATATTACGCTTCTATGCGCTCGGCAAACTGTCAACAATAGCCAACACACACCTATGTTAATTACGTCCTCGAGCATCAATAGCTAGTCACCAGAACTGGTTGTGCAGAACATGGAGCTTGCTCGCTACCATTCTCATAGCTTCCTCCATGGAAGCAATTCAGTGTGGATTGGCAATGAAAAGAGACTGTGGCAAAGTTGAGTAGATATCTTTAACTGCATTACTCAATAAATGTGTTGCTATATTTATCTGCACTCTTAATACAACTGCAATTAATTTAATTAAATGTTTATATGTGAAAGTGTAAATTAATATCAAATCTCCAAGATCGTAACGAACTATATATACAAATTTACAACCATAGGATTTGTTGCTTTCTAAAAAGCTTGCAATTTTGTTAATATAAATAAACAACGAACAGAATAATATAAAAGACCCTATAATTTATATAAGAAATTAAAGTTTGTATAGCAAAATTAATGTAATTATAAATAACGGCGCATCAAAACAACAATGAACTGTCATAAAAAAAAAGGATAAGGATGTAGCCTATCACCAACAACATTTAATATCTTCATTGATGCTCCTATGAAAACTTGGGAAAGAGACTATGTAAATTCGTACACAAATAAGTTATTTAATTATTATTTATTTGAATATTTTATTGTATGCTGATGTGTTAATACAAAGGATTAAAAATGATTTACAACACGACGTGTATAATTTGAATATCATAGGAAATAGTATAATATGAAAATATCAACAGATAGTAGAAAGTGATGGCACACAAAGGAAAATATACCAAAAAACATAAAATGATTACAGAAGGCAAACTATTACAACGATCCAGGATTTGGCCCTTAATGTAAGTTTTGGCAGAGATAAAGGCTAAAAATCTGATGTATTCCATTTACATGACTTTCTCTACATCTCTGCAAAAAAGTATTGTTAAAAAGCTTATTGTTCTATTTACTTAATGCTAATCGAAAAAATTGGCAGAAATAGTCTCATTACTTATTTCCTTGCAAGTAGAAGCGAAATAAGGGAGTACCGTAGGTTAAAGTGATAGTCAAAAGCAGGTTGCTATGTGACTGAAGTTCCTTTGTTTGTATGGACAGGAGTTGACTGAAACCAAAAACAAGAAATATCTCAAAAACTATCAACTCCATGAAAAAATGCATATAACATAAATTGTATGCTTTAAAGCGCTCTACATTTTTATGTGGTGAGTTTTTTTTTTCAATCTCTTACGGTTTAGCAGTTATGCAAAATTCCATAAAATGTGTCCAGAATAAAGTAGTCTTCAGAAGCTGTTCCCAGAAAATTCAAGATATACATTTTATTTGTCAGGTAAATATCCTTAATATACTAAATTTAAAGCAAAATCTTTAGAGCTAGTTTTTATAAAATCAACATTTTCGAAAAAAGTTCCATGTTGAGGGTAGTTTGGGGTGGGGAGATTTTTCTCAAAATCTTCGTGTCGCATCCCTGGAAGATACTAAACTTAAATACCAAGTTTGGTATTTTACCGACTTTTCGTTTTTGAGTTATCGTGTTCACAGACACACGGACATATGGACACACGGACAAAATCCTTTTTTTTTAGATACAGGGGACCCTAAAGCATATATTTTCGGTGAAATCCCGGCATCGAATTTTTCAGTGGAGTGCAATACCATCTCTATACACTATGTACATAGAACGTGTAGATAAAGTCAATATAAATATAGTCACAGTCGCTGATCATTAAAAAACAAAATAGGAAATAAAAAAAAATTAAATGTTATAAAGCGAGGTCTGTTTCAAAATTTATGTATGGCAACGAGTCCTGGATCATCAACCAGAGAGGGAGATTTTGGAGATCGCTTCCATGTGGAGGGTAGGGGAAGTATATAGTAACATGTTTAATTTGTTTGCTGCTTTCGTTACCGGTGGTGCCCACAACCCATTACAGCGGCGTTCAGTAGGTAGTTCCCGGTGATCTGATAAGGGCGTTTTCAATCTACGTTCAAATTTTGAACCCGGCGCCTAATCACATCCTCCATCTATGGAAGTGCCGAAACTTCATGTAATAGTTTCACTGGGAAGTGACGGCATACATGTAGATGGACCAAAGTTCCCTATTCTGAATCTGCTATAACCATAGAAGTCAGCAGCCATGGCCCATGCCTTGCAGGCAAAGAGCATCAGTAGGACTCGGGTGTAGCAGTTAACTTGTTAGCCTCTGATCCCAAGGCTGTGCACTCAAAACCAACTCAGGATGATGAATTTTTTTCGGACGTAAAGATCCTTAACATGGCTTCCTTCGGATGGGAAGTAAAACCGATAGTATAAAGTAATGTTTATTTGCTCGTATCTCAAGAAAAATGGCCAATGGGACAAAATGCTGCCAATTTCACGTCCAAAAATTGTGATTCCGTTCTATGGTGCTATAAAAGGGCGATGACTGATCCCATTCACCACGCGCAGTTAGTGGCGAAATATTGAGAAAGTGACTCGAAATTGGGGATGCTATATATAAGAAATAGCTAAATACTGAAGAGTCCAAGAGAACCACGAAGTAGAAGAGATGTTCGACACCCAAGATAGAGGTGAGGCTAATCTAAGGGAGTCAGAACTGGCATTTTGCAACTTTTACGTTTTCAGTTTCCTCACTTGTTGGTAGAGTGGGTACCCTTAGCACACATTCGTGCAATGCTCTTCTGCCAGGCAGTGTTGCGCAAATTCTGAAGGATGACAATGAAGCAGTAAACAAGGTTTCTATAAACTAGGAAATATGCGAGTAAATTGAGACATTTAATTCCATGCCGGCATATTTATATGATAGCTTAGTGGTAGCGCAACCGGCTAGAGACCGGGAGATCGGTGGTTCAAATCCCGGCTATGGCATTGCATTTTTCAGTCTGACTCTATCTGTCCAACTCCTGTCCTACAAAAGACTTCTGTGAAAAACAATTAAATCAATACTATTTGACCATAATAGTTGGCCATACTTTGAATCCAGTACTGGCGACATTGTAAGTCGCCAATGGGGTATGTCATCTCAAAATAATTTGAGATCACCTTAGCTTAGTGGTAGAGCAACCGGCTAGAGGCCTGAAGATGCGTGGTTCAATGGCATTGAATTTTTCTGTCTGACTCTACCTATCCAACTCCTGGCCTACATATATATGGCTTGTGTGGAAAACAATTAAATCAATATTAAATCAAGGTTTTTATATTTTGATCCAAAGTGACGTTTGTAATAGCTTTAGTTTTATTTATGCTGACGATAATTAAAAAAAAAAAAAACACTCTTTTACGTTCGCACTAAACTTTGAAGTAATAACCTAGCCGCAGTTGACTCTTCTTTCAGGGCGTCCTGTTGGACCTATTGGTCTCTTCATATCCAGACTACTAAAGTGGGTAGATGATCTATAAAATAATCCATTCTTTGATTCTTCTTGTTGAATTGTAATTTATTCTCACATAATTTGTACAATTCGTGCACGAAATTGCAATCACTTGGTGCATTTCAGTGATTTTGTTCTTGAACTTGAACGCGAAAATTCTATCTCTCGCGAATTTAACTTTCTTATTATTCCTCGGAATAAAATATAATACTTCTCCTCAACACACTTAACGAAATAATCAGCCATATCACTGCAAATATTTATGTGTATATGATTTATCAGAATCGCCGCCGACCTCACTCGACTGCTAATGATCTCCGAGTGGCCTGTTACTTTCTTGTGAAAGCCTGTTTTATAATAACTAGCTTCACAACCAAGAAAACCACCATATTGTTTATAAAAGAACAAAATCGCAGAGAGAAAATCAAAACACTTATACACGACGAAAGCACAAGCAATAATAAATATTGTACCCTGTGATTTCAACTTCGGAATGCAACAAGAAAAAGCATTTTAACATCAAATATACAAAATAGAATGAAATTTACTAGATGTTGGCAACATATGTATAAATATTGATTCAGAGTGTTTGAGTTTTGTTTTGTTTTGTATTTTTTTACTTTTTATCCAGGGTGTTTTAAATAAACATTTAGTTTTAGTCTGTTTTATTTATCCTAACAGATAACAAAGCTTGTAAAATTAAAGTTTTTATCACCAGTGACTTCTGCAATGCGGTATTCGTTCTAGTTTTTTTTATACATATATGTTTAGTTCCATCGTTTGATGTCGCTTTGTGAATTCAACCAGATAGTTAAATTTAAATTGGATTTTATTAGAGGATTTTAGCAGTTATTTTAGTTGAATTTTATTTCGGCTCTTACCGCGATAGTCCCTTAAGGGCGCTAATAGCTTAGTAGTTGAACGAGCTTAAACTATCATCGTCATATCACTTATGTGCGCAAACTATATATTCATAGTAAGTAGCAATTATTGTATTCCTACCAAAAATATGATACGCAGGTTTCACCGTAAAAACGACTTTAAATGTTCCATAAATAACAATTGTAAAAGACACATTCTTACTTTTCTGTACAGTAGATAAACAAGATGTTTTCTTTTCTTTAATATTTCGTTGGTATAGCCCTTTTTAACTCCCATAGTCATATCGGCAGCTTTGACTGGAAAAACAACTGCCGGTGTTTTTTTTTTTGCTGAATTGTACGATTTTTAACGTTGTTTTCTACAGTATTAATATGATTAAACCCATACTTTCTTCCAGAATTTGTAGGGCTAGGGAGTGAGTCTAGTTATAGAAAACTTCCCTAAACGGGAATCGAACCTGGAACCTCTGGGTGAGAAGCCAGAATACAATAGGCAATCTACAAGGGATTTTGTTGCATCCGAGAAGTCTTTATCGAGATTTAATGAGAAGTTCACTCTTTTGAGGCTCTAAAAATATCCATGTGAATCTGTGTACAACAAATTGATAAGTGCCCGCTAAATACCAGACCTGGTATTATAAGTTCAACATTAGAAATATTAAATACCCTGGTTTTTAAGAAAGACTCTAAACGTTTCCTTTAAGTAAAGGGAAACCCCGAAGAAAATCTTATCCGAATAATTTACTCTAAGCGAAATTCAAACTGACGATTTCTTGGATCTCAGGCAGATATGCTATCCCTACACTACAGAGGCGGAGAGTTCAACTTGTTGGATACTTGCAATTCTTTTGGAACCTCTCGCCATTCAGTTCATGTTTGAGATTGCATGGAAAGAGTGAGGGTAGTAGCTGTATACGTTCAGCTCTTAAACAGTTGACTGTTGCTATTTGTGCACAGTTGGGAGCATGCACAAGTTTTAAATGTATATTTTATAATGAGTACTTTTTGCCAAATGAACATAAAATGATTGCAAGTCTTTCGATAACGCTTTGATGTAAGAGAACTTTGAGTAGGGACATAAGTTGCCCTATAATACTTTCAATTTTATTTTCTCACTTTGTTATCACAATGACACATAATGGTTTTAATAAATCAGTATCATAATTTCCCCTGCATGGATGCATTAATGGTGGCATTCAGAAACAACGAATGTTTTGTGGTTACCGAAATTCGTGGATTAAAGAGATAATATTAAATCACATACCCACCTACACTTGGTTATTCAATTTTGCTAAAATCTGCTGTGATCGATTCACACGAGTTTCTCTACCTATTGTGTGAACAAACTATTCTTCAATTAGATTATGTTGTTATTTACAACTTCTAATCTGGATAAAAATTAGAGGAAATTGTCTTATTACTTACTTCCTTGTAAGAGAAGGAAGATAAGGGTATACACTAGGCTTAAAGCGATAGCCAATTACTTTAAAGCGGAGTCGCCATGTGAAACAACAGCAATTTGGTTCTCTTTTAAAGGCCAGGAGTAACACAAAAGAGGTACAAAACGAAAGATGTCTTCCAAGTTGAGAAAGCTTTGGGTATTTTAAAACTGAAACCACTAATAAAGAAGATCTAGCGGAACGTCAGCTCTAAAACATGTAGGTATATAACATAAATAGTGTGTTTCAAATATATGAACATTTGTATAGGTATATTAATTTTTGTCTATCTCTTATGGTTTACGAGTTAAGCAAAAGCTATCCACAATGAAGAGGTCAGAAGCTATTCCCAGAAAATTCAAGAGGTATATTTTATTTGTCATTTAAGCACTTTCAGAAAATTAAAATTTTATGAAATTTTTCCATGTAAAGGCAGTTTGGTGTGGGGGGTTTTCTTGAACATCTTTGTGTCGCATCTTAAACTTAAATATCAAGTTTAGTATTTAACCGACTTTTTGTTTTTGAATGATCATGTTCACACATGCATACAGAGACTTTTTTCTAAAAATTCTTTTAACGTGTATATCCCTGAATATCCGTTTTAGGTACCATATAGAGAAAGTTAAAAAGTACGATGTGTTACTGATTAGTTTTCAGTTAATAATTAAAGAATAGCAATCCCATTTCTTACTTTAACGAAGTGGATTATTAAACGAAACATTTGGCTTAAAATTATTTTCATTCAACTAACGGATATTTTGTGTTTTAAAGTTGATTATATAAACATAATACAAACTTTAATGGGAGAGAATGAAAATAGTTGCAATTTGTTGACGCTAAGAGACGCAAATATAATGCTAACAAGTCACAAGGCACTCCTAATTATGGCAGGATAACGTTAATAACGAACAAATAAATTGTAAAATTGTATTTAGTTACATGAGGATGATCACAGAAAAATTGCCATTGCATAGAGAAGTTTTTGTTTTTTCTTGATCTTAATTTGTCGCAACGAAAGATAGGTTATTGTATTCATTACTACATTTTATTAAATACATGACAAAGTGTCATCTGAAATGTTATATGCACTTCTTAAAGAAGTTAAAAATAGTAAATTTTATCCTACAGTCACTTGATATTAGAAAGATATTAAGCATAAAATCAAAAAAAAATGTTACAACACATTTAACTTGCATCACAATGCACCGTGCAGCATACATTGTCGATTTCTTTGCTATATCCTTGAGATTTCTTATCAGTTATTGCTAAGTAATATATCCTGGTTACTGGATTTCTGATACGTGAGTAAACAATTTGTTATAGGCATGTGCAGTATTGGTGTAAAGAGGAACTTCACAGACTTCTGTTTCAACATCTGGTCAGAATGTTTGATCCAGAAATCAAAATATTCAGCTGCATACGCTATACAAAAACTGCACTTAACCATAACCTAAACCAAAATAAAGGGAAGTAAATAGCTTATGGTACACACGTAGCAAACAAAACCTGTTCAGTTAGGTCGAGTCAGACTGTAAAATACATACATTGCCGGGATTTGAACCAGGGATATCCCGATCTCTAGCCGGATTCTCTAACCATTGAGCTACCATGGCAAATACCGGCAAGGCATTAAGCTTCTTAACTGGCAGGAATTGACTTAATAGGTGGCTAAACTATTAAGCCAGGGACATTGCAAGTCAACGTCTCAAAATAATTTGAGATCGCCTTATACTTTACCGGAAAACATGCGAGTCAGTTGAGATGTTTAATGTTGCCATGGTAGCTCAGGGATTAGAGCAACTGCCCAGACACCAGGAGATTCGTAGTTCAAGTCTCGGCATGACATTGAATTTTTCAGTCTAACTCTACTTAACGAACAGTGTTTGGGTGAAAAAACAATTAAATTAAAACCTGTTATGTTCTTTTTGCTAACCTCCTTGTTCTGAGTGGTGACGTCAGACCAGATATGTTATTCACTGACGTAAACTCTTTGCAGATGAAATTATAATTAAATGCTATTTAGAGTTATTATTCATGCTTTTGATATTATTTTTGGACTCTATGTGACATTTGCTATCAGAATAGCTCATATTTGAGCCTAATTATGTACGTTGTGCATGTTGACAATTTATAAAAGGAAACAAGGAAGATAGGAATTTATGCTAAAGTTCTCGATTAAAATAAGATACACATAAAAATTAAGGCTCGCAATGTAGTTCTTATGTCCACTAAGCATCGATAAATGACAAGGAGAGTTTACAAAAATATAACACATTCGATATTCAGAAAATGTTCCGGAAATGCGCTTAATACCAAACCTGTATTCAAATTTAAAATCGTCCAATGGTGAGGCAAAGGTTTTAAAGAAAATCTAACACTTTAAAATATTTTGTGCTGGAAAAGATTTAATATATTTTGATTTTCTCAAAAGTATCTGTAACGATTCTGAATTAAATGCCAATTTAAATATATGCTTATCACAATTAAATTTTATGGGAATAGCGTTGATTCTTCTGTATTCAGAACGTCCTTTATATAGTTGGTTAGCTGTAAGAGGCGAAAAAATGGTATAACACAAATTTGCTGTGGGTTTCTTTAAAGTACACAACTTAAACCCACAGAAGTTGTTGTGCTATAATAAGTTTCGAAATATTTTTATTAGTTTGAGATTTCAAATACTTCATATATTTCAACCCAAAATCGCTTACTTTTTTCCTCTCTGGGTTGCTTTCCGGTGTTATCACATAGCGATCAGGTCTTAAAAATTTAAGGATCTTTTAAGCCTGCTGTTTCCTCCTGTTCCCAATATATCTAGATGGAAAGATTGAATAAAAAGCATTTCTTAAATGTTTATTCTAATTGGCAAGAAATAGGAAATGCATTTTTAAGAATAGTTTATTGAATGGGTAGAGAGTATCATGTGAATGTAACGCATCAGATTGATTTCTTATAACCCGTTCCGACATCAAAGGATGCTAATAAAATTGTTGTCCCCATATTTTCTTTGGTCGTACCATGTCTCGGGTTCCCTTAGGAGAAAAAACTTCTACAGTAGATGTTCATATGGCCTCATACGGCTGAACTTTTTCCTGATTAATTAAGCTCTTCAATCATAGTCTTGTTAAGCTATTTCATTCATTTGTTTCCTTTCATCTTTGGGTTATCATCTCATTCTTAATTCCGGGTTCTGAGGATCCCTGTTTAGAGAAAAAACCACACTTGTACCCGAGAATCCAAATTGGAACGCCTCCCACCGACTGAACTACGAAATCAGGTTCTACGTTTCCAGTGTATTGTTTCTCTATATGTTACGATTTGTCAGGTAAACTACGTGATGTAACAATAAGTATAACTAAACTTACTTATCTTAACTTACTAGCACTTTTTCACTTATCATCATGATAATTATCTTCCTTTACCTTTCCAAGAATTGGTAGTTTAATCCTGCCCAAGGTGTTCTATTTAAATTGATATTTCCAACTGGTCCTGGCCATCCTACATATCTTTTACTTATTTACTTACCTTTACAGGCTTTCCACTTTTCAGTGGTTGCCTTTATTTTCTGTTGAATTTCTCCAAGTTGTTCCTTGCTGCAGCTGTCCTTCTCCTAGTCTGTTTTGCCTTCCATCCATGTCAAGCGCCCCCTTCATCATTTTCTTCTCCTAGAAGTTGCCCAGTTAATGTGGCAACTCTATTTTGAAGTTCTTGCTTCTAGTCTATCACCATCTAGTCATAAATAATCACTCTTCATGTGCTGAATTCTTTACATTCTCATACTCGTTGTCAATACATCCATTTCTGTCTCATCAACATCTATTTTTGCATCTTTTCACTCCGCCCTCCCATATAACAAAATTCTTTCTACTATTGCCTTTATTACCTTCAATTTTGTTTGCATTGTCAAATTGTTGTTCCAAAAGTATTCATTCAACGATCTAATTGCATCTCTTACAAAATTGATTCTATTAGCTATGACTTTTTCACTGGAGCCAGACCCATCGATAATAGAACCAAGATATTTAAACCCGTCAACTTACTTGCTATAATGTCATTGTCCTCTCCTCACCGCGTATTTTCTCTTTTCAAAGTTTAATTTAAATCCCCTTTCTCAAAAGCATCCGCAAGTTTACCTGTCATAAATTCAACACCAACTTGATCTTGTCCTATTATGTCCTAGTTTCCGCAAATAAAACATTATAGATCCTATTGACATTAAATCAATACACATTTTGCAGTAGGTACTATTATAAGTTCTCTGTATAGAATATTAATTAGAGGCGTAATTTAATTTTCGTTATATGCTAATTCATGAAAAAGTTAAAATTATTATTTCTGCAAATATAAGTTTTCACATATTTTCCAAGGGTCCGACACGAACATTTTCAAAAAATCCCGCCACCACAATTCTAAAAATGGCTGTAACGATTTTGAATAAAGTGTCGCATATTAAAGATGTTAACATTAAAAACAATTGTATATCCTGATTTTCTTGGGAATTATCCCTGAAGTCCTCTCCATTATAAATGTCTTTGGCATAACTGATAAACCAAAGATATACAAAAAATCACTACACAGAAATGAAGATCTCTTTAAAACACACAATTTATATCGTGTAGAAATGTCCTAGTTTTCAAAGATAATCTACGTTATTTCTTTCGATTTGAAAACACTTTAACATTTCTCAAACGGAAAGTCCTCATCCGTTCACATCTCTTTTGTTTTTGTGCTGGCCATGACCATCGAATAGCGATAGTTTTTAAAAGCCTTGACTAAGACTTTTACTTCTACTTAAGTAATACTTCTTCTATAAGTAATAAGCAAATTCTGTTAATTTTATCTTGCTTAGTATTATATAGATAAAAGAATAATCTTTTGCATGAATAGTTTATTTGAGAACAAATAGAGAAGGTCATGTGAATAGGTTTCGTGTATTGTTTATGTTTTTATCTGCATATTTCAAGTTAATGCTATAAAATAACATTGGTTTTGAAACTTCCTCGTTGGTACCTTTAATTATATATTAATTCATCTATATATTGACAAATTATATTTTATAATATTGTTTTCTAAATCTTGATTTAAACATAAATTGAAATGACATATTCCAAACACTTAACGTTAACTTATTCTAGTATTTATATGCTATCAGAAGTTACTACTACTATTATTATATTTCTTATGACTATTATTATTAATCTTGAAGCAAGCAACTCCTGAGGCGTATTCACAGTATAAATGACGGATCTCTGGCTGCACTGAGAGACGGCGGTCGAGCAAACAAATGTGGTTTATGATGTGGATGCCATTTTCCTTTCATTTGTTTTCATATTCTAGGCGACGCGGCGGAGTTTAGCTAACAGTGATGTTCTGGCTAAAATTATGAAATTACGAGCCTCGGTGGAATGCACGCGTGCACGTATGTGCCTTGGTTATCATACATTTTCCCTCCCTAGCTAGCTTTCCCATGCAGCTAGGGTTACATGATGGCTAAAAGAAATAAACCAGCGAAGCGTAGCTCAGTGCATTAATCCCTACAGCTGCCTATCATTATTTGAGAAGTGTGTAGACTCAGGGTACGCTATAGCTGAAATCAGGAGCCAAACACATTCAGACTGCCTCTGAAAAATAGGAACACCACATGGATCAAGCTCCAAGCAAACCGGTTTTAGGCACAGGAAATTAAGGGAGTCACAGAAGTGATAATTGCACGAGAACATGTTTATTACTTTGTTGAAAATTGTTTTAAAAAAGACTAGTTCTTAAAGCAATCGGCTTATATATATATATATTTTTCATATATATATATATAAATCGTGTTTATTGCCAAAATTATTACAGTATAGCAACATAATAATTTAAAAGTTACCAAGCTAAATTATAAAAATCATTCACAGAACACAATGGATTTAGTCAGCAAATTACGGTGTATAGTCTTTTTGAAAGTAAAAATAGAGAGCTCTTAATCTTTGGAGTAAAATGTTACAGAGTTTAACAGAAACAACTATAAAAGTGTTCTGAATTTTCATATGCTTAAATTTGTTTATACATAAATTCAGACTATTTCGTGTCGTATAATTATGAATATTCTAGCAAACTGTAAAACTGCTAACATTTTCTTTATAATAAACAAGGAAGTTCAGCACATACATCGCTGGCAATGTTAAGATATCTAAATTAATAAAAAGTAGTTTACAAGTTCTTTTGGGTGAACTCCACAAATTAATATAACAGCCCTTTTTTGCAATACAAGTGATTCCCCCAAAGAATCAAACCATAATTAGTATGCGAATAAATATGAGCATAATATACTTTCATTAGTAACACTATGGCTTAATATTCTCAGCAAGAAAATTCCTATTATTTGTTTTTTTTAAATATGATTAACATTAACTACTGAATCAGTATAAATATCTAATATTGATATGAACTTTCCAAATTCAGGCATTGTTAACTGTATACTGAATATCAGTCATTTTTGCAGTGTTTATGCTCAAATTTCAACATTTGTTAACAGCTGATGTTGCCGTATGTAGTTTAGGTCTTAATGTGTGTTCAGCTTTGTCATAGAAAGTAATTGCTAGATCATCTGCAAAAAGATAAGAGGTAAACTTGTCATCACAGATTGACACGGGCAATGATAATAAATACAGGTCCCAAAATTGACCCTTGAAAAACTCCGTAATTTACAGGTTTGAACTTCGATACACTTACGGGGTTCACCACGCGGAGATGAGCTCTAATGCTCACCATTTATTATTATACTTTACTACTACTACTACAGCTACTACTACTACTACTACTACTACTACTACTACAACAACTACTACTACTACTACTACTACTACTACTACTACTACTACTACTACTACTACTACTACTACTACTACTACTACTACTACTACTCCTGCTGCTGCTGCTGCTGCTGCTACTGCTACTGCTACTACTCTCTGAGAACCCGGCATTGGTTTTTCTTTACATCTCTAGCATGTACATACATCTACTGTACATATTGTAATATATGTCTTTATTGACCCAGCATGAAGTTACAAATAAAGTCTGTTTTTTTTGCTGCTACAAATGAATCACTCGACGTTAGTTTATGGCTGGTACGGTATCCATAGCTAGCGCACCATGGGCGTGCTAACACTCCAGTCACCCACGGCCTGGTACAATTCATAACACACGTCAACCACTACAATTCTTCCTCCTTTTATGGAGAGAAAATGACGTCACCAAACTTTCTGGAAACTCAGTGAAGATACTGGACCCCTCTAAACAAATCTCGTGATTACCAGAAATCGAAGTATCACGTTCCAAAGTCTCCTATTACGTCGCTTCGCGTCTTGTTTCTTAAGGTCTCAATCTGACTTACATACCAAGACAAAGTGACAACTTCGAAGACGGCACTGTCACAGTATGAATAGAGAAAATAAATTATTCCACCGATACCTAGATTTAACCGCAAATAATTATTTTGAAGATCCAGGAACAAAAACAGCATTTTAGGAAAAATTTCTTGTATGTGTGTGTGTGTGTGTTTGTGTCTATGGACAGCATTGCTCAAAAACAAAAAGTCGGTTAAATATTAACTTCATGTTTAATTTCAGTATTTTATAAAGACACATGACCAAAATTTTCAAGTAAATCCCTTCATTAAAAGCTTCCTTTACATAGAAAAATGTTCTAAAATTTAGATTTTCTTAAATATCACTTTAATGATTTTGATTAAAATTGCATATATTAAAGATATTTACATGAAAAATAAAGTGATATCTTTAATGTTCTCGGAATAGCCTTTTTATTCCGCATCACTTTTGCATAACTGGGAAAGCATAAGAGATAGTTGAAAACTTATTACACAAGAGTTTTAGATATTTTTAAAAGACGCAGTTTATCATATTGTTGAGTAGTTAACCATTTCCGAGATATTCTTTTGTTATTTGTTTTAATTTAAAAATAGTTAGACATTTTTCAAACCGAATTTGTAACTCCTTTTTCTTTTTACCCCTTGTCATGCAAAGAGAACCGAATTTCAATCACATAGTGAGCAGATTTTACAAAATATTGTCTATTGTTTTAACTAGTGTGTTACTCTATTTCCTTTCTAATTATAAGGATCTAAGTAGTTTGTTAATGTTTATCTGGAGTATGTTAAAGAATTTGCCCTTGTAAAAAGAGTTCGTTACAGAAAAAGTAGAGAAAGTATTGTGAATTTAAAACATAATATTTTTAAAGGACAAATACCCTTTAAATTGTTGTATTTGAATATCTTTGTATTTTAATTTTCGTGTTTACTCTTTTAATTCTTTGATGTTGTTTTAATATTGATTTTTAGTGTGTATTACAAAAGACTGTGGACCCGTGCAATTGTTGAAGTTCAATGTATGATACTGTTATGTCAATAAATACACTTATTCATTCAATATTATGTATTCCACTTTCAGTTGTTCTAGGTTAGTCAATTATAGACCCAAGATATTTCGTTTGTTCCACACATCTTTCCCCTCATTTCCAATTATCATATTATATTCAGTCTTATCAAAATTAGGATTCAAGCCTGGCTCCTCAAATGCATCGACAAGTTCATAAGTCCCTATCTTGGTCATCAGCAAAGAGTAAACAATGGATGTTTACGTTCTTTATCTCTATCATCTCGTACACTATTTACATATCTACAAAAAGTAATGGTTTCTTTGTTGATTCTTCTTTATTCTGTATCGATATCTGTTGTCCTTACCCTTCTGAGATTCTGTGAATTCAATGTCAGCAACAGAACGAAAATCAAACTTCCTTCCTGAGTTACTAACTGTAACTGGCAAAATAACCACTCGCTCCCTATCTGTAATCTAGAACATTATCTGTGAACCAAACTACTAATGTACCAAGCTCTGAGGTTTCGATTTTCACTTCAGAAGTCCCAGTTTAAACTCCCAGGTGAGTAGCTAATGCTTCTTGAATTATAATCA
Organism: Hymenopus coronatus; assembly: GCA_030762935.1. NCBI lineage: Eukaryota > Metazoa > Arthropoda > Insecta > Mantodea > Hymenopodidae > Hymenopus > Hymenopus coronatus. Next base: position 99,180,175 of record CM060882.1, on the reverse strand, counting down.
CTCCCTATCCTCCAAGGTACTTAGAAGCGAGAGTGAATGAAGGGCACTTCAAGACGAAAATCGACACCAACCAATACTCGAACTCATGTCCTGTGAATTATTGGGTAAACATAGTGCCCCCAAACCATACATTTGGACCAATATGAAATGTAACTTATTCTTCTGATAGCGTTTTCCCTCTTGAGAAAACCGTTTATCAGAAATAAGATTAAAAAGGAGGTGCAGATACTACTCTGCGTTGATGCCATTATAATAATCCAAGAAAGAGAAAATGACTCATAGAAAAATGTTTTTGAAAGCAAATGTGCTAGCAAAAATGGTCTCTATATTTCAATTAACAAAAGAAAAACTAGTGTCGTCCTTCAAAAGAAAGCTCTTTCTAGGATCCAGAATAGTAATAAATAGTCAAGTACTAAAAAAAAGTAGAAAAAAGCTCATGTATTTCTTTCACATGACTTCCTCTACCTGTTCTACAACATCTTGTACTTCTACCAATAAAACAACTGCCAATAAAAATAAACATTAACAGAAATAGTGTAATTGCTTATTTCCTTGCATTTTATGTACACAAGAAATAAAGGAATAAATTAGGAAAGTGAAAATAACGTATTTAAAAAGACCATTCCCAGGAATTCAAGTTATGCATTTGGTTTATGATGTAAATATCTTTCATCTTCGGTATTTTAAATAAAATCGTTAAGCAATTTTTGAGACAGGCGAACATTTTGAAAATATTCCATGAAAGGGTAAGTTGGAGCACATACATTGCTTTGAGTGTTCGTGTAGTAGCCTTGGAAGATATTAAGCTCAAATACCATATGGTATTAAACCGAAGTTTAGTTTCTCAGTTATGTTGTTCACAAACCCATACAGGCAAAATTTTAAAATTGTTTTTAGAGACTAAATGAATTTCTGGTGATATCACGGTATCGAATCTTTGGACGGAATACAGTAGTTTCTCTATCTACTCTGTACTTACATTGTATTTCATAGAAAAAGTAACAAATTAAATATCTAGGATATAATTTAACATATAAACAATCAGATTTAAATAATAAAGTATGTAATATTCAAAATAATTGTAGATTATTAGTGAGATTAGTGAAAACAAGAAGAAAAGAAGCCGTAGAGAGAATTCCAATTTTAAGGTACAAGTATAAAATATTAAGTATAAGGTAAAAAAACCTGTTCTATTCACATGAATTTTTCTACCTATTCTGAAATACATTTTTCTTACAAACTTAGCAGAAACTATCATTACTTATGTAGTCCCTTCTAAGTAGAAGTGGCAAAAATACCTGTCGCTGTATGATGATACTGAAAGTTCCCTTTCCTTGCATGACCAGAATGAAAAAAGCATGAAAAAATACGTCCTATTTGAGAAAAATCTATGTATTCAAAATTTTAAAGTCAATGAGAAGGAATATCTGAATAATGGTTTATCATATAAAATGTATGTTTTAAAACTGTTTTTGTAATACACTTTTTCTATCTCTTATGTTTACTATTTATGTAAAAGTCATTCAGGGTGAAGAGGACTTCAAGAGTCTCCTCCCAACACTATATATTATGTAAATATTTTATTATGTGGTAGTTTAATTCAAATCGTATGTCATTTTATGAACATGTATGAAAGATCATCGAATACTTGGTAGTTTGAGGTGCGCGGATTTTCCCGAAAATCTTCGTGTCGAATCCTTGGAAGACACTAAACTTAAATACTTAGTTTGGTTATGATGCCCACAGGCGCACAAACAGACGGATTTTTTTCTAAGATTTTTTTTTATTTAGATTCTCAAAACATATATTTCCGGTGAAATCTCGATATAGAATTTTAGTGAAATACAATAACTTCTCTAACTGAGAGGTACATACTAATTGGGAGAATAAGCAATAAGGGATGTCAGCTTTTTAATATAGCCCTGGAAAAAGTAATTAGAGACTCTAACATTGATAGAAAGCACAATCTATACTTAATAACACAAATTCTCGGATATACTGATGATTTGGATATGATTAATAGATCAACAAGAGATTTAAGGAAAATTTTTATTAAGCTAAAAACATCAGCACAGAACATGGGACTGCAGATAAATGAAAATAAGATACATGTGGAAATAACCAGAACTCGCTCCAATTCCGAGTATTTCAATGCAGGTCACCATAAATTCCAGAGAGTGGAGGAATTTAAATATCTTGATACTAAAATTACCACAGACGGGGAAGCTGGATGAAGAAATTCAGCATGCTGACTGATAAGATAAATGAAATCTAAATTCATAAAGAGAAACAGCAAAATAAACTCTATAAGACTCTCATTCGACCAGTAATATGTGGTCAAAAACCTGGGCTATTGGTAAAATAAACGAAAACAAGCTAGAAATATTCAAAAGGAAGAACCTGAGAAGAATATATGGACCTATTTGAAAAGAAGGTAGATGGAGAGTAAGATAAAACCATGGACTGTACAAAAGCTTCTGAGAATCTGATGTCTTGAGAGAAGTGACAACAAAAACAGTAAGATGGTTAGGACATCTTTATAAAGCAGACGACCAAGACCATAAAAAGATGGCCACTTTTGGCACCATCTATGGCATGAGGACGATCCCCAATTAGGTGATTACAAAGACTTACTTATCAAATAGCGGAGTGATTTTTACTTTCTCTATATGTACTATGTACCTAGTGTATAGAGAAGGTATTGCACTCCACCAAAAATTTGATACCGAGTTTTCACCGGAAATATATGATTTGGGGTTCCCTGTATCCAAAAAAAAAGTATTTTCAGAAAAAGGTCCGTGTGTGTGTGTGTCCGCGTGTCTATGAACACGATAACTCAAAAACGAAAAGTCGGTAAAATACCAAACTTGGCATTTAAGTTGAGTTTCTTCCAGGGATGTGACACGAAGATTTTGAGAAAAATTCCCCCACTCCCAACAACCGTTTACATGGAACTTTTTCGAAAATTTTGATTTTCTAAAAAATGGCTCTAACGATTTTTATTAAAATATCGTATATTAAAGATATTTACCTGACAAATAAAATGTATATTTTGAATTTTCTGGGAATAGCCTTTGAGCACTACTTTATTCTGGATCAATTTTACAGAATTTTACATAACTGCTAAACCGTAAGAGATGGACAAAAATTTAACACACAAAACATGTAAAGCGCCTTAAAACACACCATTTACGTTATATACATTTTTTTCTTGGAGTTGATTGTTTTTGAGATATTCCTTGTTTTTGGTTTCAGACATAAAAGCTTATACTTTTCTCATACAGGACTTTGTGAATTCGTGTCCATACAAACAAAGGAACTTCGTCGCAGAGCAATCAGCTTTTGACTATCACTTTAACCTAAGGTAACCCCTTATTTCGCTTCTACTAACAAGGAAGCAAGTAAGAAGACTATTTCTGCTAATTTTTGCTTCATTAGATGAAGTAAATAGAATAATTTGTTGCAGTGATATAGAGAAAGTCATGTGAATGGAACACATCAGATTTTTTAGAAAAGAATAGCCACCGACAGGAATATATGGAGGAAAGTAGCTCTGGTGGTTAAGGCTGAAAAACGACTGTAGAACCAGTAAAAGAAAGAAGTAATAATGGAATAAAATGATTTGGTGGAAGTAAGATGCCTTGAAGTTATCCAGACGGGTAGAGTAATAGTTAAAAAAAAAAAAATCTGACGTGTTCCACTCTCATGACTTTCTCTACATCTCTGCAACAAATTATTGTTAAAAAGCTTATTCTTCTATTTGCTTCAAATAAATGAGAAAAATAGCAGAAATAGTCTTTTTGCTGCTTCCTTATAAGTAAAAGCGAAATAAGGGAGTAGCACAGCTTAAAGTGATGGTAAAAAGCTGGTTGCTATATGACTGAAGTTCTTTTGTTTGTATGGACAGGAGTCGGCAAATTCCTGTATGAGAAAAGTATAAGTTTTTCAAAGCTGAAACGAAAAACCAGGAATATCTTAAAAACGATCAACTCCAGAAAAAATGTGTATAACATAAATTGTGTGTTTTAACGTCCTCTACATTTTTTGTGTGGTAAGTTTTGGTCCATCTCTTACGGTTTAGCAGTTATGCAAAATTCCGCATAATGTATTCAGAATGAAGTAGTCTTCAGAGGCTATTCCGAGAAAATTCAAGATATACATTATATTTTTCACGTAAATATCTTTAATATATGATATGTTAATATAAATTGTTAGGGCCATTTTTGTGAAAATCAAAATTTTCGAAAAAGGTTCATGTAAAGGGTAGTTTGGAGTGGTGGATTTTTCTCAAAATTTTCGTGTGGCATCCCTAGAAGATACTAAACTTAAATACCAAGTTTGGTATTTTACCGACTTATCGTTTTATCGTGTTCAGACACACGGATACGCGGACTCAAGGACACATGGACACACACGGACCTTTTTCTGAAAATGCTTGTTTTAGATAAAGGGGACCCTTAAACATACATTCCGGTGAACTCTCGGTATCGAATTCTTGGATGGAGTGCAATACCTTCTATGTACACTGTGTACATTGTACGTTTAGAGAAAGTAAAAGTGAAATAGTAATGGAGGATAGGTATAAAAAGTCATAGAGAAATGCGGAGAAACATTTTCAGAGGTGCAGAGGAATATAAAGCAGCCCTGTCCATCGCGACACCCGCGGGCACCATGGCGGCCTTCATGAACTAGCTTTTATTTTGAAAGTTTTTAATTTAAATCAAATTTCAGGTCTAATCTGTTTCCTTCCGAACATGTTCCTAGTATATTCCATGACTATGAAACTTGCTTCTTAAATGAGCTAAACTTCAAATTGCCGGGAAACATTGCAACATTTCGACCATGATAAGTACTGTAAATTCTTTTCGGAGGAAACTAAACTTGTGGATTGCACATTTAAAAATAAATTCCTTATCACAATTTCCAACTTTGAATCAGCTATGAAAGCTGTAAATATCATCAAATGTGATGTTCTATGTTTTGTCCAGCATCTTGAAATTCTCGTCACAGAATTTAGTAACAAGTTTAACCAGTTTTTAGCCAGTGATTATATGCATCAGTAACCCATACGCTTTAATTGTCATTATTGAACTTGGAGGTAGAATATGCGAGATCTTTGGAAATTGTAAACTTTAAGAATTATAAATGGAAATTTTAAATCTTCAAGAAGATATATACATATATGTTTAATCATGTTTACATATTCAAGCAATTTTTGGATTCTGATGGACAGGAATGAATACCCATAATTGGTAGTTTAGCTTTGAAAACTTATTATTCTTTTGGTTGGCACATCTTCGCGAGGTCTTATTTTTGTCTATGAGCATCATAGAGAATAACTACCGATCTAGTTTGTCCACTCACATCTAGATGATGCATTAAGAACGGCTTGTTTCAGCTACATACCGGATGTTTCTGCACTTACAATACATATACTGTCAGCTACATATTAATTATGTAAATTAGAAATTTAAGCAATTTTAATTGTAATTCTTTGAAATACTTTTACACCGATATGTGTTTGTAGTAGTGGTGGTGGTGGTGGTTGGGCGGTGGCGGCGCCCGCACCTCATTATTTTTTAGTTAAATGTACCCTAGTTCTTGAGAAGGTTGGATAGCATTGATATAAAGCATCAGGAAAGATAGATATCAGAAGACCAACGAGAAGATAAACATGACATATACCTCCTAATCCCTGAATGTATATGATGATTATGATGATGATGATATTTTGCTATCTCATGGATGTAGACACTTGACCTGTTTCCACTTCAGGAAATCAAGTCTCTCCATCTAGATACTTATCAGCTAACATTTATTTTACCTTTAGTGTTGATAATGGAGTGCGGTAATCTGTTGGCTGTCATTCCTTCAGTGTGATGGAAACCAATTAATTTTTAAGCTTACGATTCTCTCTGTCAGGTAGCAGATGTCTAATCTTGTTCTTATCTATTCACTGTATTTCTTATCTAATAACCTGTAACCTGCTACTGAATGTAGACACTTCATTTCACCTATTCTATTACTTTCTGTTGCATGTATGTACACTGTACATAGTAGTCAATGTACAGTAGTCTACCCAAAACTTCGATATCCAGTTTCACCAGAAATAACTGTTTTGAGACCCCTGAATAAAAAAATTACAAACATATCCGTGTGTGCATCTGTGAACACGATAACTCAAAAATAAAAAGTCATAAAATACCAGACTTGATATTTTAGTCAATATCTTCCAAGGTTGTGATACGAAGAGTTTTAAGAAAATACCTCCATTCCAAACTACCCTTTAAATGGCAGAGTTTTAGAAATCTTCGATGTTTTAAAAAATATAAGGATTTTGATTAAAATGTCGTATATTAAAGATATTTACATTGAAAAATTCATATCTTGAATTTTCCGTAAATAGCCTCTGATAAATGTTATCCTGATAAGCCTAAGATAAATGAATAATCTTTTGTAGGAATAGTTTGTTTGCAGAACAGATAGAAAAAGTTTTATGAATGGAATACATAAGAATTTTCTACTGAATGAGAATGAAATTTCAAAGGCCTGAAGTTCTTAAAAGATTTGACTACTTTTATAACTTTTGTATTCCCCTAAATACCTACTGTACCTATAGGATGTAATAAAACAATTCCTACAAATATTTAGATAAATTAAAATTAAATAGAGAAAGGAATAATCTTTAGTAAGGACAGTTTCAAGAAGGGTTAAAGAAGATCATATAAATGTGAGGTATCAGATTTGCTTTTATTTATTGGTTTTCATATGAATAGATACATCAGTTGTGCTTATGATATGGTTTTATAGAATTTTAGCTGGATTTTAAAACGTTGTCCCTCAATTGCTTTTTTCTTGATTCACAGATGTCCGTGGAAATGAAGACCGTGAGAGAAGATCCAGGTAAGTTTCACTATCATTTTTCACAGAGACATTTTGAAGATAAAAACGGTAAAACTTGTGAATAACTAATAATAAATTTCCAAAATATTTGCCACATTTTCATGGGGGTGTGAGGGGTGAGTTGGATTGGTATGTGAGGGATTGCTAAGTTAAAAAGAACAAAGGTCCATCCCAAAATAATGAAATTTGCACACAATTCAATTTTAAGAGTGTATTTTTTAAACAATGGTTTGCTTGACAATACTTCTAGTATTATTTCATACAAGACAGATTCCATTTTTACTTTCTCTAGCCCGTAGTTCAATATACATAGTGAATAGAGAAGATCTTGTATTCTATCCAAAAATTCGCACCTGGAATATAATACATTTTGTGGTACCCTGCGTACGAAAAAACTTTTTTTAGAAAAAATGATGTGAGTGTGCCTGTGGACAGCTTAACTCTTATAGCCAAGAGATGCAGTACAATTTATCTGGCGTCACAGGTTGCTGAATCAAAGGAAGGCAATGTACTAAATATAATAGACGTTTCAAGCGTATGGTTGCTCCAAAAATTAGCCTACCGGTGAGATTTGTAACCTTCCAGATCTTCATTGTTTGATTTGACGGCTCTCCAAAATTAACAAAAACCTATGAGGATTTTCATTTCTACCTTGTCAGTTATTTTTGACTTGCAATTATATAAATTTTTATTGGTTTTCTTTAATCATTTCATTGTTGAAATGTAGTTTCCAAAATGTTAGGGAAGTTTTTATTTTGCTTACTTGTCTAGCTGGTCCACCAATCAAAGGGCAATGAATTAGAGAGATGATATTGGTTTGTGGAGTTCTTCCGCGTATGCTGAATGTTGTTGACCAGTTGACTCCCTTTCTCCGAAAGATATAATTGGCTGCAGATTTTCCAATACTGTCTTCATCACTTTCAATTTTCATGTTCACTAGTTTCACAATTACTGTCATTTGCATTTATATCGCTTGTATCACTATCCACAGGTTCTTTCTGAATGCCTTTGATACCTTCCTTACCCATTGTTCTGAAGTCGGGTGAAGTAATTCCAAAATATTACAAGTGATGTTAAGTTCAGTGTCTTCCAGAAAGATTTTCAAAAAACTAAATTTCACAAAGAAAATTCTCTTCATTCTTCATGACTTTTGTGTAACTGGTAAACGTAAGATATACACAAAAACTTACTACACAAAAGTATACATCTTGTTTAAATACAAAATTTATGTCACACCCACTTTTTTTTTTCTTAGAGTTAACCGAATGGTTCTGAAGATTAATTCCAACATAGTTGCAGTCATAGAATTCCTCAAGAGCATCTTCCGCACACTTGAATAAAATTGTGTAAATGTAGTTTGCTCAAAATATGTAAACATCCCGTGGTATACCTCTAGGTAAAACACGGTTGCACCTAATTTATTTAAATAAAAAAAAATACTTCCAAGATATTCCTTGCCATTGGTTTCAGTTCTTAACTATTTAAATTTCTCAAGCGGGAAGTCAACTTTCGTTTCATCTCTTTTGTTTTACTCCCGGGGATGTAAAAGAAAACCGAATTTCAAATGTTTCATATAGCGATGAGCTTATGAAAGATTTGACTAATTCTTTAGCACTGTGTATTCCCTTCTATTTATAAGGAACTAAGTAATAAGACCATTGCTGCTAATGTTTAACTGGATTAGCATGATATGTATAGATGAAAGAATAATCTTTTGTAAGGAAAGTTTGTGGATCATATAGAGAAAGGCATGCGAATGAACACATAAGATCTTTTTGCCTTTTTAAATGCGAGCCCTACAGTTTAAAGTCTTAAAATTACACTTTGTTGAGAAGAAAATGGAATATGTTTGTGTACCACTTTTACTTGTAAAGAATGGGATATTTCCTTAAACATTTGCCCTTTTTACCCATACTTTATATTGGAAATGAGCTTAATTTTCAATTTACGAAGTTGGCTCTTGTTAATAGATGGCCTACTTATTAACTCTTTCAGATGACGTTATTCATCCTGTAATAAATTGCAATATTTAGAATATTTCTTTCAGCTGCAATAATTACTCTAAACGTACCGGCTATCTTCTTGGGGGTCGACAGAGAACGCCAAAATAATAAAATTGTTACGCCGTGCCGTGGGAACAAAATTTTATTTCTTATAATCTTTTCTGCTGACATGTATCCTTTCGCGCAAATTCCCTTCGTTTATTTTTCTTTTCTGCTACTTGCTTTACACTTTGGAATGACAATACACAAACTGACTTCAGTGCAAGACCAGGTGATAAATTCTGTATGTCCTTTCGTCATCCTGGGAGGTAGGTTTAAACATGGGATTTACTCATCTGTTGATTGTTAATAAGTATTTCAATGCATTTCGGGTGCATTAGCTCAGTTACGTAATGCAGTGTTTAATTCATGCGGTTGTGAAAGTGTACATTTATACACAAATAAATAAATAAGAATCTGCAATACCATACTTCGGTACCTAATTTTTCAAACCAGACGTGCACCACAAAACCTTATTCCTTTTTAAACTAAATATAGCTTTGTTGCTCTCTCAATTTTAATAAATATTTTTATTATTTTGCTATCCTTAACTACCAAAAATACTTATTTCAACAATTATAGTTTTTCTTGCATAGTATACAATAATAATAATGTATATATTAACTTATTTTAATTAGTTATTTTTATTACTTTCTCAATACGTACTATGTACAGAGTGTATAGAAAAGGTATTGCACTCCACCCAAAAATTCGATACGAGATTTCACCGGAAATATATTTTTTAGGGTCCCCTGTATCCTAAAAAGCATTTTCACAAAAAAAGTCCATGTGTGTGTATGTGTGTGTGTGTGTGTGTGTGTGTCAGTGTGTCCGTGTGTCTGTGAACACGATAGCTCAAAAACAAATAGTCGGTAAAATACCAAAGTTGGTATTTAAGTTTAGTATCTTCCAGGGATGCGACACGAAGATTTTGAGAAAAATCCACCCACTCCGAACTACCCTTTACATGGAAAAAATTTCGAAAGTTTTAATTTTCTTAATAATGGCTCTAACAATATTGATTAAACTTTGTATTTTAAAGATATTAACCTGATAAATAAAATGTATATCTTGAATTTTCTAAGAATAGACTCCGAAGACTACTTTATTTTGGATGAATTTTACGAAATTTTGCATAACTGCTGAAGTATAAGAGATGGACAAAACTTTACAGCACAAAAAATGTAGAGCAGATTAAAACACACAATTTTAGTCACATAGCAACCACCTTTTGACTATCACCTTAACCTATGTTACTTCCTTATTTTGCTTTTACTTACAAGGTAGCAAGCTATTTCTGCTATTTTTTTTTTCATTTAGCATGAAGTAATTAAATGATTAAGCTCTTTAGGAATAATTTGTTGCAGAGACGTAGAGAAGGTCATGTGAATGGAACACATCAGATATTTTTATTTATAACAAATTATTATTTCTTTATTTTTATCTTTTTTCCTTGTGCATTAGAGTTTTATTTCACTATATATATATATATATATATATCAAAACTACCATCAAAATAGCCCAAATATTTGTATCCAGTATTAATTAAGCTGGTATTCAACTATAAATTATATTTCTACATTTAGATCCTACAGCGACAAACAGATCTCTTCGGATATATAAAATTAAGTGAACATATTAAATATAGAACTATTTTGCACCAACCAACAACCTATCCCATGACAACAGCCAATGAGAGGTAACCACGTGATCGTCATATTGTTCTGTTGTCCCGAACAGATCTTGGACACAAACCTACTCCACCTTTTTAACATGAGGAGGTGAAAATCGCATCAAAATAGTGACAAAAAGAGAACTACAGCATCACCAATTTAATAAATGAAATTATTTGTTTAAAATACTGAGTACATTAGACAGAATACATTTCATCGGAAGTTAGTATCATCTGCGCAAAATTTAACAGACTTATTTCTTGCTATACAGTTAAGTAAATGGCACTGTTCACTTGTTTGGTCGCATAGCGTACATAGACACTAGTTCGACGCAAGGTGGGACCCTTTTTGATTGCATATTCTCTAAAGAAATCCATTTGCAGAGACCCTTGAGAACACATGTTGGAGGGAGAAGTTTGATTTTTCCAGTCTTCAGTATTCATCACTGGGTTGAAAAAAAAAAACCTTGATCTACATCTTTTACTTCTTTTGTGATCTCTCTTATTTAAAATGGGCACACAGTAGTGAGAATGTTTTAAGTGTTGATAGCGCATATGCCTATTTATTGTTATTAATTATTTTACTTGATTTGCAGTTTTTTCCTGTGAAATTTACCATGCCCGAAGATTGTTTTTTTTTGTTTGTTTCAAAAAAGCAATCTTTAACTTCAATGGTCATATCGGGGGCTTTGACTTGTGAAACAACTCGACAAGTTTACTTGTTTTCTCACAGAAACTGTGTGGATAGGTAGGGTCAGTCTGAAAAATGCAATGCCATAGCCGGGATTTGAACCACGGACCCCCCGGTCTCTAGCCGGTAGCCCTACCACTGAGTTACCATGGCAATATTCGGCATTGAATTTCGCAACTGACTCGCATGCTCTTGAGATCGCCTTGTGGTTTGTCGGGAAGGATGTGAGGCAGTTGAGAAATTCAATGGAATGCATTTTTCAGTCTGACTCTACCTACTCAACTCATATTACGGTAGCATTAGATTTCTCAATTTATATAATTAAACACACACATTCACTCTCACATTCATACTTCCAGATTCTGTGCGGGGTAGGGAACAATTCTGGTTAAATAAAAATATCCACGCCCCTGCCGGGAATCGAACCCGGGACCAGCGAGTGAAAGTCAGCTTGATAACCACCTCACCACGGAGGTGATTGTTATTTATATGGGCAACACAGATTATTGGAGAGAACAGCATGTCCTGCGGACTTAGACATGAATTACAGATGGTCAAATTTATAGCATCCTTGAAAGCGCAAGTTTTTAATACCTGTAATACTAAACAATATTTGTAGAGCCCGTGAAGGATTACAACTGATGACATGATGAAGGTTTAGTTACTCGTCAAACCGTGGTATAATTATGAGCTCACATGCTGGCCGAGACTCGTTAGAGGCGTGCCAATCATGTTGTATACGTGTAATTATCTGGCTGCGTTGCCTGCCATAACCTACGGCTTTATGGAAATACGTGCCTGATATCTCCATCACACTACTGACACCGTTCAGAAACCACTCATTTTACCTCCGCTTCCCGACGCTTTTAATCTTGTCTATGCATTTCAGATTAAGGTTGGAATTGTGGTGATGATGCGAACCACTCTACTTTATTCCTCTTTTAGTCATTATGATCCCTTCATTTATCTTAATATTGTCTATAGTGTGCTATTTTTGCTTTCTCTTTACGCACTATGTACATAGTGTATAGAGAAGGTATTGTAATACACCCAAAAATCGATACCAAGATTTCATGGGAAATACGTTTTTGGGAGTCCCTGAATCCAAAAAAAAAAACATGTTTTATTTAAAAAAAAAAGTTCCGCGTGTGTGTCTGTCTGTCTTCCAAGGAAGGTTTTCAAGAAAATCCCTCCACCCCCAACTACCATTTACATGAATCATTTTTCGAAAATTTTAATTTTTTCAAAAATGGCTCTAACAAGTTTGATTAAAATACCTTTTTCGGGCGTAAAAATCCTTAGCATGGATTCTTTCAGAAGGGAAGTAACGCCATTGGTCCTGTGTCGTAGATTTACGGCGTGTAAAAGAACCACAAGCCTGATAAAAGGTCTTCTGAACAATATTAAGCGGTCTTTCACGCACAAAATGGAATGGGAAGCTGAGAATCAGAGTAGTTAGAGAGCGTCTATGAATAAAACTCCATTTCCATTAAAATAGCTTATTACGACAAACGAAATATAATATGTTGAATTTACTGGGAATAGTCTCTGAAGGCCTCTTTATTCTGAATAGATTTGTGTAACTGACAAACTGCAAGAGATATACAGCAATTTACTACACAATGTAGAACTCATTAAAACACAAGTTATGTCATATTAATTTTTTGTAGAGTTAACCGTTTTTGAGATATTCCATATTTTCAATTTTAAGCCACTTAAAACTTTTCTCGAACGGGAGACATCTTTCTTTTCCTTTCTCGTTAGTTTACTCCTAACAAACAAAGAGATTGGAATTTCAATTGTTGCACATAGTGTCCGGCTTTTAAAGGATGAGGCTATCGCTTGTGCATTTTCTTGTTTCCCTTCCATTTACAAGGAAATTAGTAATAAGAATAATTATGCTAATGCTTATCTTGATTATCATAATGTAGGTAACTGATTAATGTTTTGAATAAAATGTTTGTTTACCGAAGAGCTAGAGGACATCATGTGAATGGAACACATTAGATTTTTCCCTTCTACTTATAAGGAAGCAAGTAATAAGGACCATTTCTTCTAATGCTCGATTGTCATGAAGTAGAAGAATAAGTTTTTAACAATAATTTGTTACACAGATGTAGAGAAAGTCATATTAATGGAACATATAAAATGTTTTTACTCCAGACCGTTTTCCCTCTCACCTTCCTTTAAGGCAACTTTTATTAAACAGTTCTCGTCCAGTTCCTTCACAATTTCATTTTTATTTTCTGGTTAGTTGCAGCATTGCTTTATCTAAATTAACACCTCGTCACCATTGAATTTTTGTTTATATCAAAATTAATCTCCTGCAAATTTGAGTTTCTTTTTTTTAAATCCATATGGGGCACGGTCTATAAGTAGGTATCTAAATGATAAGGATAACCTGTATGCATTGGCATCATTAATAACCTAAGAAAATAAAAAAGGTCCGTGTGTATGTGTGCCAAACCAGGTATTTCAGTTTAGTATCTTTCAAGGAGTGAACACGAAGATTTTGAAGATAATTTCTTCACCCCAAATTATCTTTTACATGAAAAAAATAGAAAATTTTCATTTTATCAAAAAGGGTTCTAACGATATTTATTAAAATACCGCATATAAATAAATGTATATCTTCAAACCTCTGTGAATAGCTTCGGCAGACTTCTTTATTCTAAATGAATTTTGTTTACCGTAAATTTTGTAAACCGCATAAGAACTTACCAGAAAAAAAAATGTATATCTCGTTAAAACACACAATTTATTTCATACACATTTTTTCGTGGATTTGACGAATTCTAAGATATTCATTGTTATTGGTTTGAGTTTTGAAATACTTAAACTTTTCTTATACGGGAATTTCCAACTACTAACCATGCAAAGAAACGGATTTCAAACACATGACAGCGTTTAAAAGATTTGACAATCTATTATCTTAGTGTATCCACTTATTTCCATTCTATTTACAAGGAAGCAAGTAATAAGACAATTTCTGCTTATGCTTATCTATATTTGCATGAAGCAGATAAAAGAATAAGCTTTTTAGCAATAATTTGTTTGCAGAAATGTGAATGGAACACATCATATTTTTATATGATGTGCCTCCTCCGTGCGAACCAAACATACACGTTTTCTCTCATGGAGGGCGTAACTTCCAACAGGCCAATTATTATTCTCTTCACCAAGTGCCGCTCTTAGTGACTTTCCTAGCGCTTCTTTTACTTCTAATCTTATGATTGTCTTACATTTTATAGTTTGGTTTTCTGCGTTGAACGTGTGTCTTTGCGACACGCCTAAAACGATCATCCCCTTCTCCAGCTTAGCTAAAAGAAAACATTCCACCCTCGCCCCTAACTGTGGCTAATTGGCAAGAGGGGAGATACTGTCCAAGAATTCTGAATGTTTCACCAAGAGGGTAAACTTCTTGTTTCATGATGAAGATGAAATTAAGCTTTGTGTATTATATTTAAAGAAATATTAATTATATTATAAATATTTATTGTTAATGTTGCAATGGATGACTAACTTTATTACATTTCAACATTTATTTGTTATTTACTTTAATTAAAATGTTCTGCCACTGTTGCGCTCAGACTTATTTTCTATAAAGTATTCTATTGGTTGAATTAATTGTTTTTTTCACACCAGCTGAAAAATTCAAATGATCTAAGGGTAAAATTACCAAAATCCGACTTTTCGGTGTACTGTTTAGTTACCATTTGCTAAAGGAACACTGGGAAACTTAATAGTATCAATATACTTATTTTAAATAAACTGTCCTCTCAAAATATATGTATAACACAAATATTAAAAATAAAAAATAAATTAAGTGTTATATCTATTAATTAAACAAAGAAACAATTAGAATTATTTCTTAACTCAAATAATTTAAGCTTAGAAAACGGACTTTAGTAATTATACTCTTAGACCACGGGTTTCCACCTCGGAAGTGTTTTATCAATAAACTGGCGCCAAGAAAGTCTTCGAATATACGACTGGTTGTTCATTAGTTTAACCTCTACTTACTTTCAGCTAATTACTATTGTTTTTCTAATATTTGTATTACTATGATTATAATTATTATGATAATGATTATTATTGTTTTTATTATTTTTGTTATTATTGTGTTATATAATGTCTCTTAGTTAGTGGGTATTTTAAATTAGTCATTATAAGGCTCTTCTAATATTTGTGTTATTTTAATCATGTTGTTTAGTTTCACTTAGTATTTCTCAGTTTTTATTTAATTATTATTGGTTTTCTAATATTTTTATTATTTCAATTATGTTTTCTTTAGTTTCACTCAATTTCTGGATATTTTCAAGTGACTATTAACATATAATTAATTTAATTAGTTAGTATATTATTCATTTTCTAATATATCTATTATTTCAAATATATATTCAATAGGTTTATTTAGTTTTTTATGTTTTCATTAAATTGTTATTAATTTTATAATATTTATGTAATTTCACTTAGTTTCTATATATTTTCAAGTAATTGTTATACAGGTTTTCTAATATTTGTGTTATTTCTATTGTATGTTCTCTTGAATATATCTTATCCGTACTGTCATTGTATTTAGAATGTTTCTATTTTGTTGAATATAGCAGAAAGCCAAATAGTTTTGGTTCTGCCAAGATACACTTTAAACACATTCTAAATTCTAATTTTAAAATAAAATATTACAGCAAGATCGAACTAATCAGCCGAGTTTAATGATTACGAGTGTTTAAGGCCCTTTCTAAAGATGTCTAAATATTGAGTAAATGCGACATTTGCCTCGAATTTTAATAGGTGTGATTAACCAAATACTACATTTTAAATCACCATGTTCCAACCTCTAACTAAGCTACCCGAGCTCTTTCAATGTTTTTAGGTTGATGAATTCAAGTTTCGAAGTTTACCAGTGGAAATAAATGATTCTAGAATTATTATAATTGTTTAGCTATTAAATAGTAGTATACCGGCTTCTTGACAAAATTTCGAGAAAAAATCTGATCTTCTCATTTTTCTTTTAGACTCCCAATGATGCAAATTGATTTAATTTATTTTAACGTTTCATTCTTCAAAAAGAAAAGATCTAAAGAAGTTTTTTGGGAGGGTAGAGCAACACTAAAAATGCACTGTCAACCAGGGCCTTCATTTCCAAGCTGAATTGGATACTGAAGGCAGACGCCTGCGAGTTGTGAGTACCCCGTTACTGTCCGGCACGCGAACAAGCTGAAACAATATATTATGTGTAATATTGGCACGCTGTAAACGAATACTCATGCAGGTGAGTTAGTCATAAAAGCTAGTCTTACAGGAATGAATGTTAATATAAAATTTCATTTATTTTTTCGAGATGTATACATATACACACGTTTTTGTGGTAAATTAAAGTTATATGCAGTTGTAAGATATTTTATGAATATGCATTCATTTCAAAAAAAGATAATCACAAATCTCAACGTATAATAACAGTAACTATTTTCCTGTCCCCCTTAAGAAATAGTAATCTCTTATATTGTAAATAGTCATTTTAAATATAATATGTAAAATTAAATATTAAATCACAAAAATGTTAACAAAAAATTACCATTTAAGTGTTAATAAGAGTTTTGAAACTCTTATAAATTATTGTATGAGCTATTTGACTAAACAATAAAACATTTTAAACTTGTTTAAATTAATATGGTTAAATTAAAAGTTTGTTTCGCTCTAATTGGAAAAAATATAGACCCCAATGCAATTTGTTTAGAAAAGTTAACGCTTACTAGTTAATAATTACTTCGTAATAATTGTGTTCCGTGAGCAATCATGTTTTTGTTTTCTGTACGCTGAAAATTACCTCGTAAATCATACATAATAAATGCTGGCATTATGGTATTTGATATATGAGTGTTTACATTTTTAAATACCAATTTTATGAAAACTCTATAAGATAATAACACGACATACGCAACTTAAATATAATTTGTGTCCGATAATGGCCTATCACTTAGACAAATTTAATATTTTATTATTTTCAGAATAGTTAAATAACTCATGTTAACAACTGAGAGAGTTAGCATTTGACGTTTGCATGCCTGTCAGACATTCATCTTCAACGGGCGGAGTGAAAACCCATAGAGGGCCTTTAACAATGTAATCAAACCCAAGCATGACTTGACTGTGCACGCCACGATGTGGACATGAACGTTCGTCTTGAATATCCAGCATGCAACCAAAAAATAAATAGGAGATTAACACTTTTACCAAGCAACAAACTTGAAACTTGGTACTGCTACTTTAACTCCTTGCCTTATTATACGAACAGAAAATGTTACTGCGTTTATTAGGTATACTGTACTTCACCCAAAAATTCGACACAAAGACTTCACCAAAATCATGTTTTGAGACTACCTGAATAACAAAAACCGGATGTGTTCCATTTATAAGACTTTCTCTACATCTCTGTAATAAACTATTGTTAAAAATTTTATCCTTCTATCTACTTCATGATAATCGAGATAAAAATTAGCAGACATTGTTCTTATTACTTCGTTTCTTGAAGGTAGAAGGAAAAACATCTAATGTGTTCCATTCACGTAATGTCCTCTTGCTGTTTGGTAAACAAACCGTTTATTCAAAACATTAATTTGTTATGTACATCATGCTAATCAAGATAAACATAAGCAGAATTAATTTTATTACTAGATGTCTTGTAAGTAGAAGGGAAATAAAGGAATGCACAGCTGACGCAATAGTTTCGTCATTTAAAAGCCGATCGCTATGTGAAAGAAATAAAATTTCAATCTCGTTGCTTGCCAGGAATAAACAAACGAGAAGAAAGATGTATTCCAGTTTGAAAAAATTTAAGTGGCTAAAATTGAAACCAATAATTCGGAATAACTCGATAACGGTTAGCGCTACAAAAGATGTTTATGACATAAATTGTATGTTTTAATGAGATCTATATTTTTTGTGAAGTAACTTTTTGTATATCTCTTACGATTTTCCAGTTACACATAAGCCGTCCAGAATAAAGATGTCTTGAGAGGCTATTCCCAGAAAATCCAAGATATACATTTCGTTTGTCATCAAAATATCTTAAACATAAATTAATTTAATCAAACTTGTTATAGTCGTTTTTGAGAAAATAATTTTCGAAAACTGTTCCATATAAAGGTTAGTTGAGGGTGGGGGATTTTCTTCAAAATCTGTGTGTCGCATCCTTGGAAGATACCAAGTTTGGTAGTTAACGGTATTTTCGCTTCTGAGTTATGCTGCCCACAGACATACACACACACACACATCCTCACATAAGGCATTTTTCTGAAAATGCTTCTTTTTAATTCAGGTGTCTCAAAACATGTATTTCCGGTGAAATCTTGCTATCGATTTTTTGGATACAATATAATCCCTTGTCTATACAAGACGTACATAGTAGGTGTTGAGAAAATAAAAATGTATTTTAGAAATGGCCATGTGTGTGTGTGTATGTCTATGAGCAGCATAAATCAAAACGAAAGGGTATTTAAGGTACACTGGGAATGAATTTTCTAATTTCTATATTTCTGTAGAATTTCTACACTTTCTGGCTTGTATATTCTAGATTTTTCTGAAAATGTTATTGTGATTGCTTTGTTGTTATATTAAAATGAATGCCTAATTTTCAAATTGGATAAAGACTGTGCAAGATATAATTTATTTCATAATTGTTATGTAAACATATTGCATAATAAAAATTTTCCACTAATGTCAAAATTTGATAAATGTGTTTGGCGTTTTCTATATTGGAGCTTTGAACTATATACAAAAAACTTTAAATGAGGATAGTTCAATAACTTTGTTCACCGAATTATTATAATGTTTTAAAGGAATTAGAAACTTTAACATCTAAAATTACCAAGTTTTTCATAAATATATAGTGTTTCAAAAATACTATTTGTTTTAGGTTAATTTTGTCCGTTGTAGTATTACAATAATACTTCTGCACCTTCTGGGAAAGTTTAGTTTTATTTAAAAAAAATCTGAGATGCATGTCAGTGTGGAAATGCAGAAAAAAACCTGCTTAATGAGTAGTATGCTAGGAAACAGTGTGTTGTACGATCTTTAAATGGTATAGAGCCCGAAGTAAGAGAACAGCTAAAAGTTGATTCTCTATAGATGCCCAAAAGTTCCATCAACTATTTGGAATAAAGAGGCAATTTTTGATAGTTTAACCTCTTGTAGTAGTAAAAATTTCTTTACCAGTGTTCCATGAGATGCGACAGGAATATTTCTAAGAAATTCTCCCATACTAAACTACTTTTACAGAAACGTTTTCGAAATGTTCGATTATCTCATAAAAATCTAACAGTTTGATTAAAATACTATATACTAAATTTATTTCTATGACACCTTCACTCAGTTCAATCTTGGCGTTTCTTCGGCGACTGCTGCAGGTGCAACCAAACGTAGAGAAGGTGAGAGGAGGAAAAAGTACAAGGTTTTACTGTAAAAATACGCCTGGCGCTGTGACTTTGCTCAAAATATGAATGTTTGACGAGGACCCAGGTCTTAACAAAGACTTTTATTGGTGTCATTCTGACACAACATGACACGCGAGTAAGAAAAGACACAACCGATTGGACAATCTACCCCATTGTTCGCTCAATGCTCCCAAGTTGGAGTTGCTTGAACATCCACCCTATTCGCCAGATCTAGCACCCAATGACTACCACCTGTTCCCAAACTCCAAAAAAATTCTTGGAGGGCGAAGATTTCACAGCACCGGTCATTGTTGTGGTAAACAGCTATTTTGAGGACCTTCATAAATCGCACTACAGAGATGGTTTATTAAATTAGAACACCAATATGACAAATGTGTATGAGAAATAAAGCAACAAAAAAAAAGTTTAAATGTTGTTTTCATTGAGAGGCCCGAAACTTATCAGCCGACCCTAGTATATCTTAAGTTTTCTAGTAAATAGCCTGTGACGTCCTCTTCATCCAGTAGAACTTTTGTATGATTTTTTATATCTACTAATTTATAAGGTGTCGCACCCTCGGTATGTGGGATATATATTTGACATTTTACCATTTATTTTACACAACAATAGTGATGCATTTGCTATGTATCAAAATTCTAGTTACATGTTTATTTAAATAATTTTCGTATCTAAATCTATTGTCCTAATAAAATGAGTAATGTATTGTATTTTTATAAGTACTCACATAAAATCCTAATTTTGTGCAAACAAAATTACCAACAGATTTTTCAGATTATATTTTTATTCATATAGTGTAAAAGAATTATTACTTTTGTACTCTCCAAAACACTCATTTTTCAAAATACAATAATTTATTTCTAAAAGTTTTAGTATTATTTCGATAAATTATATGACTATTTTCTTTAATGTGCTTTTGAAAAGCGGTATGCAAAATTTGAAACAAAGTATTGAAAAATTGCATCGTGTGGAACATTTGAAGTAAGGAAAAGTATTGGCAAAAGATTTATATGCACATACCCATTTATAGGTTCAGTTAATTAAAGCTTAGAATCATATAATTGTTAAGAATTATTTTAACTTTTTTAATTTTTTTATAATTTTTATCACATTATGCAGATATTACACCTTAAGACGAAAACGTTTTACACAAAACGTTTAGATCTCTTTAAAACACGGAATTTATTTCAAGTACGATTTTTATAGCAAAGCCATTTTCGAGACATCCATGTATTTCCGATGAAATCTCTGTATCGAATTTTTGGTTGGATTGCAACACTTGCAGTATTTACATTATACATTGTGGATATAGTTTTCTCCTTAACATGATGTTCCTCAAACGGCACCGCTAACACATAACTTTTAGGAAACGAAAGACGAACCTGTACTTGGGGCGAGAGGCAACGTAGTAAAATCCGTTTGCTGGAGACAGTGCTTGCAAGTCGAGAATCGTGCCTCAGTTAAGGGACCAGTAAGTGGAAGACTTTGCAACAAGGAGGGTGAGTTTCCAACCGCATACCCCCTAAAAGTAAACTTTAAAGAGGAAGACTTCGGAAGAACAGAGGGTCAGAGCCATTATGTTCTGAAAAAACATTGTACGTGATGGAGAAGGTATAAATGATTGTAGATTCTAAAAGTCTAATGAATGTAGTTCATGAATGTTTTAAATTCAGGAGATCTCTCACACACACACACACACACACACACACACACACACACCAGAAAATATCGATACCAAGTTTTTAGTTCGACTGTAACCCTTCTTCTTTAGCAAAACAGTGAAGAGGTTACAGTTTTTAAATGATCTCTATCTAGAACTCTCAGTGATAGAAATAAATGAGAATAGGTTTTATTTGATAAAAGAGGCGATTCTACGTGAATTTGACATTTCTTGTTAACAGTAGCCACTGAGGAGAAAAAAAGATCAGAGGTATTCCGGAAGAAGATTTCCATTCCCCGTTGCCTGAGATAACGTGCAGCGTTGCAGGCTAACAGGGGAATATTCCGCTAATCTTGCCTTGCTCGTGCTCGCAGAAGCGTGCAGAAAATTAAATGTTCTGGAAGGGCTACTGTTATCGTATACGATCTCTCCTTGTGGAACTGCGCATGTCGTGTTCCTACTCATTTCATAAAAATGATCATGTGTCATTAAGAACTCCCCATAGCACCTATAACACGCAAGCGTACAATTCAGTATCAATGTTTAGAAGTTTCGATACCCAGTATTACTCGCCTTATAATTTACTAGTCTGAATGTCTATGCACAAAGTTTTTGGCCAATTTATAACAAGGAAAATCGGTTGTGTTCCATTTACACGACTTTCTTTAGCAGTTCCACAAACATTCTTTATTTAACATATTCTTTTATCTACGTCACCCTAATCAATATACATTGCCAGCATTACTTGTTTCTTTGTAAATATGAGGTACGTCCAGAAAGTAAGTTCCGTTTGGTAATAAAATTAAATTGTGTACAGATACAGAATAATTATTTATTGCTCAAAATTTTATAATTCTTAAACTACTTTTCCACATAACTGCCGAAATTTTGCAGGCATTTGTCATAGCGTGGCACAAGTTTTTGTATACCTTCTTCATAGAAGTTTGCCGCCTGTATCTTCAAAAAGTTGGTAATCAACGTGAGTAAAGTTTACGAAATTTCAGTTTTTCGGTAATTGTAAACTTGCGGTTTTCCTGGATCTTGTTATCAATCGCGTGAACCAGTTCTTCTGTAACCAAAGATGGACGCTCACTTCGTTCTTCATCGTGCACTTCACTAAGCCCATCAATGAACTGTCGGACCCATGTTCTCACCATTGAATCACTCATCGCATTTTGTCCGTAAACTTCGCAAATTTGCCGATAAATTTCAATTGGTTTCACTTTCCTAGCATTCAGAAAACTAATCACAGATCTGATTTCACAAGCGGTGGGATTTTCAATTAACACAGACATTGTAAACAAGCACAACAAAGCGCATGTGGCTGACAGCGATCTCAAAATGGCGCACGTTTCTTCTCCATGATACAGAGCGTCTACCGCGCTTGTGCGGAATTGCGATCGCAGCGCTGCAGCGGAGATAACTTGAAACGGAACTTACTTTCTGGACGTACCTCGTAGAAGTGATATAAGGTAATACACTAGGCTAAATCGATAGTCAGCTCTTACAAAAGCCAGCTCCGGTCTAGGTAGCTCTGTTGGTTAGGTGCTGCTATGTAAAGGATAGTAAGGGTGGGGAGATTTTCTTGAAAATCCTTGGAAGATATTGAACTTAAATACCAAGTTTGGTATTTAATCAAAGTTTAGTTTTTGAGCCATGTTGCCTACGGACACAGGGACATTTCTTAGGTATCAGGGGGTTTCAAAACATGTATTTTAGGTGAAATCCCGATATCGATTTTTTGGGTGGAATACAATACATTCTCTATTCACTACATATATTGTACATACGGGCTAGAGGAAATAACAGCTGTATATGTTGTTGACACGAATACTTTGTGAATCTCAAGTTAATTTACAAAAATTGTTTTCACAACTGACGTATGCTTTAAAACTCTGTAATTTAATATAATTTTAAAATATCAAAATCATTGAATTTCAAAATAAATATTCCATACGTGCGAAATTAAAATCAGAAAATTAAGTAATAGAATGTGAATTATATAAATTATTTATAGATTTCTTAATATCTAACTATTTAAAATATGTTCATAAAATGGAGCGATTACACGAACATTATAAAAGCAAACATCTAATGATTCAATGTTTGTGGTTAGTGGTTCTGGCATTGCAATGTAGTAGTGAGGCGTGGATATTAGGAAAGAAAGACAAGAGTGTAATACAGAAGAAATTAAGTTTTCTTACTCACACACGCGAGCGCACACACCAACACGCAATGCGGCTGTTGAATTTATAGGTGGTTATGGGGTTCCGGGTTCGAATTCTGCGAGATTGTTGAGGAGATTCTGGAATGGTGTGGAGATATGAATGCTCTAGCTCAGGATATTTCAGCATGGAATCTTTCTCAGGGGTGTTGTTAGATGCAAGTGGTTTTACTTTGAGTTCACGATTACTATTGATTACTATTTTCTTCGATTATTTCTGCCTTCGAACACACACGCATTTCTCCTAAGTTCTCGCTCTCTTTTCAGCTATTCTTTACGTGACCGCGCCTACCATATCTTATTACTTGTGACCGTATTATGGTGTATTAAATAAATAAAAATGTATCTATTCCGGTCATACATAGTCCGTTCGTTTCCACTGCTGAATCAAATAACACGTCTTAGCTCTTCGCGTCTCCCATAGCAAGTGAAGTCACGTTCCTTGACCAACAAGAAATCCGTTGCGTTCCCTTTTGTCATGTCCACCATTGTTCTGCCGTAACGGAATCTTCTCTATCTGGGTCTCTTGCCAACCTGTGGTAAACTTTGTCTTTTGCATTTTTCGATGTGTTTCACAACATTTCTTCCCTGGCCATTTCAAATGCATATTTATCCCATAATACATGTACTGTCTCAAAACACACACATACACAATCTGTTTCATTCACATGACATGATTTACAAACAAACTTCAAAAAAAAATATTATTGTTCTCTGCTTCGTGGTAATGGAGACAAAATTTAGCAGAATGTTCCTTATAAGTAGAGGAGAAATAAGGGAATACATTAGGTTAAGGCGTTATGCAAATATTTTAAAAACTTCTCAAAGGGATTTTTATTGAAATTCGCTTATTTGCATGGCCTGGTGAGGGAGAGAAAGTTGGACAACTTCTGTTTGAGAAAAGTATAAGTATTTTAACATTGAAAAACGAATAATAACGAATATCTCGGAAATAATTACAAGAAAAATGTATAGTACATATGTTGTGTGTTTTGATGGGATCTACATTTTAGTGCGGTAAGTTTTTGTCCATCTCTTTCGGTATACAGTTATGCAAAAGTCATTCAGAATAAAGAGGCCTTAAGAAACTGCTCACTGGAAATTCAAGATATACATTTTGTGTGGCATGTAAATATATTTAATATATGGTATTTTAATCAAAATCGTAATAGCCATTTTTGAGAAAATCAATATATTTGAACATTTTCCCATGTAAAGGATATTTGGGGTGAGGGCCTTTCTTAATAATCTTCTTGCCCATCTTTGGGAGATACTAAACATAAATACTAACTTTAGCATTTAACGGATCTTTCGTTTCTCAGTTATACTGTCTAAACCCCCCCCCCACACACACACACACACACTCATACATACGCACTGACCGTTTTCTAAAACTGTCCTTTTCTGGATCAATTTGGATTAAGGAGTCTTCATTAAGTACTCATAAAATACCTTGTTAATGAACTACATAGAAATAATTTGCGAGATTGTGCACGTGACTGATATAAGTAATTTGAGATCGACGATGCATGGTCCCCGGATAAACATAACGCAGCTACATAGCGTTAAATGTGTGAGTATCAGGTGCTGATAAGTCGGTGTTAAAGCGAAGAAGGTTGAAAAAATGGCTTAGAATGTCTTTAAAACTGCTGCTCGGGTATAGAAATATCGATTTTTAACAGCACTTTACTAGCGTCCTCAAGATTTAATGTCCCAAAGATCTGTAAAATCTGGAACTAATCACTTCACAGTAGGACACTGAGCATTCATTAACTACGATCTTGAGTTATGTAGCCTATTCTAGAGGTGGTTTTTCAACTGCTCTGGTGGCTTAATGTGTAACGCGGGAAACTGCTATCCCAGAGGTCATGAGTTCGAATCCTGTCATTCAGTACATGTTCTTTATTATTATTTTTTCATTCCAGATGAAGTGCCGCGATACGTGGCGTACTGGCACTTCAGAAACATACAGCCGTAACTTCGAAATTTCAATAAACAGGCCATAAGTCTCCTCTCTCAAATTACTTATTTAAGTAATCTACATATTCTGTGAAAATATTTCGGTATAGTTCATTAACACCTGCATTTTTCCGGTGAAATCTCGGTATTGAATTTTAAGTGGAGTAAAATACTTTCTCTACTACTATGTATATTGTTCAGACATTATGCTCTGCTTTGAAACTTTCCAATCCAAGGAGATGAATTTGTTTACGATATTCTATCTTTTACTACCTACAAAATACATTTAAGTTGCTCTTATTCATTTGGGGTATTTTTCCTGATTTTTCTCCAAATGTAAAAAATGCATTACATTTCATATGTAATACTTTTTAGCTAAATGTTTCATAAATCATCAATAACGTGTATTTAATAGAAAGAGAGTTGTTTACAATTAATAACCGTTAAAAATAAAGTATGGTATGAAATAGTTATTACACTGGCCATACCTAAAACTCAAAAAATATCAAACAGGGAAAGACGTCGTTAAAATAATGTCTACAGGGCAAGAAAAGGTTCGCAGTTTAAAGAATTGCTTTTATATGCACTCACATTGAAGTTGAGTTAAAACTTCAGAATCTTGCACTTGGTGGACACAGATTAACAATTCACATGCTGAACCACAATGAAATATATATGAAGGTTTCTTGAAAACTATATAAACTATCATATGGACACTTTAGCACTAATAAAACAAATTCTTCTAATTCAAATACCATTGTCAAAAGAAAAATTATGTGAACATTTTGCAATTGTTTATTGAAATATCAACAATTGAGAAATTATTAATCTAAGTTATGATTTGACTATATAGGTTGAGGTTCAGCATGGAAATTGCTACTCTATCTCTACTAAGTGTCGTTAAAGTGTTAATGCATAAGAATCACCGAAAAAAATTGTAAAATTTAATCCACATAAAGGTATTCAATTACAGTGGCAGATAACTCTAAATGAATAAAACATCTTATATGTTGCATTCATATGACTTTCTTTAATAATTCGCTTAAAAACTATTCTCATAAAAGCTTGTTTTAGCTGCTTCTTGTTAATCCAGATACAATTTTAATTCACATTAGAATACTTATTTATTTGTGCGTACAATAGCTAAAATTATAGTCAGGTTTTTAAGAGCAGTCTGCTGTGAATGTCGCTTTGAAGCACAAGAAAATACGAATAATCACTTCCCACCTCTGAAAAGTATGAGTATTTGAAAAGTCAAGCCAGTAACAGGACTATCTGGTAAGTGTTTTTGCTCCAGAATAATTTTATTTGGCATAAATTGTATGCTTTAACTATACCTGCATTTTTGTGCAGCAAAATTTGGGCTATAATTTACGGTTTACCATTTTATTAATTACTTTCCTCAGTTGAGGACTGCCAGGTATACTAAGCATAACTATACAATTAACATTTTTAAAATAAAATACAAAAATAAAAAATTTGAATGTGTACCATTCACATGGTTTTCTCTATATCCCTGCAAAAAATTATTCTTAAAAAGCTTATACTCCTATTTACTTTATGCTAATCAGAAACATTTAGTAGAAATAGTCTTTTTACTTGCTTCCTTGTAAGTAGAAGCGAAATAAGGGACTACCATAGGTTAAAGTGATAGTCAAAAGCTGGTTGCTCTGTCAATGTAGTTCCTTTATTTATATGGATAGGAGTTGACAAGTTCCTGTATGAGAAATGTATACGTTTTTCATAGCAGAAACCAAAAATAAGGAATGTCTAAAAAACGACGAACTCCACGAAAAAAATGTATATAACATAAATTGTGTGTTTTAATGTGCTCTACATTTTTTGTATAGTAAGTTTTTGTCCATCTCTTAAGGTTTAGCAGTTATTCAAAATTCAGTAAAATTCATCCAGAATAAACTACTCTTCAGAGGCTATTCCCAGAAAATTCAAGATATACATTTCATTTGTTAGGTAAATATGTTTAATATCCGAAAATTTAATCAAAATCGTTAGAGCCATTTTTGAGAAAATCAAAATTTTCGAAAAAAGTTCCATGTAAAGGGTAGTTGGGGGTGGGGGGATTTTTCTCAAAATCTTCGTGTCGCATCCCTGGAAGATACTAAACTTAAATACCAAGTTTGTTATTTTACCGACTTTTCGTTTTTGAGTTATCGTGTTCACAGACACACGGACACACGGACACACGGACACACACACACACACACACGGACCTTTTTGTGAAAATGCTTTTTTTTTTTTTGGATATTGGGGACCCTAAAACATATATTTCCGGTGAAATCTCGGTATCGAATTTTTGGTGGAGTGCAATACTTTCTCTATACACTATCTACATAGTGCGTATGGAGAAATGAAAAAACATATACCGATCTTGACATAATAACACTACACTATTAGCTTCAAAAGTGCATAACAAATATTAATGAATTTAAATAGCGTCAACATAAAATTAGAACAAATGACTCCTGAATTATTCCTGTTGTATATAAAAGTTATTCAGAATGAAGACTTTATAAGCTATTCCTAGTAAACTCAAAATACAACTTTCATTTTTCATGCAAATCTGTTAAACATACAGCATTTCAATAAAAACTGTTAGTCAGTTATGGAATGGAGAGAAGAATTTTCTTTAACATCTCCGGTTGAAATTGATGACATTAAATTTGCTGCTTACTTAAATTGTAATAAATAAGTAAACCAATATATCTTTAATTCGAAGATGCCGAACAAAAATACCGAATCTGGTAGTTAGACTCCTTTAGTTTTTACTTTTTCTGGTCCGTATATACAATGTGCATAATAGGTAATTTGTTGTATACCACCCAGAACCATATACCAAGATTTCACCGGAAATGTGTTTTGAGACCCGCTTAATAAAAATCTGATATGTTCAGTTCACGTGATATTCTCTATATCTCTTAAACAAATTATTGCTAAAAGGCTTATGGTTTTATTTACTTCATACTAATCGAGATTCGTATATATGTCTGCAACAAATTATTGTTAAAAGTCTTGTGCTTCTGTTTACTTCATAATAATCGAGAAAAACTCAGTAGAAATAGTCCTATTACTTGTTTCCTTGTAATTAAAAGCGAAATAAGGGAATACTATTGGTTAAAGTGATAGTCAAAAGTTGGTTTCTACGTGACTGAAGTTACTTTGTTTGTATGATCAGCAATTGTTAAATTCCTGTATGAGAAAGGTATGTTTTTTAAAGCTGAAACCAAAAACAAGGAGTAGCTCAAAAACGATCAACTCCACGAAAAATATTTATATAATATAAATTGTCTGTTTTAATATGTCCTATATTTTTGGTTTGACAAGTTTTTGTCTAGCTCTTACAGTTTAACAATTATGCAAAATTCCATAAAATTCATCCAGAATAAAGTTGTCTTTAGAGGTTATTCCCAGAAAATTCAAGATATTCATTTTATTTGTCAGGTAAATAAATATCTTTAATATGCGAAATTTTAATCAAAATCGTTAGAGGCATTTTTGAGAAAATCAAAATTTTCGAAGAAAATTCCACGTAAAGGATAGTTTGGGGTGAGGAGATTACTCTCAAAATCTTTGTGTTGCATCCCTGGAAGATACTAAATATAAATACAAACTTTGGTATTTTACCGATTTTTCGTTTATGAGCTATTGTGTACACGGACACACACACATACACACTCACACTCACACGGATCTTTTTGTGAAAATGCTTTTTTTGGATACAGGGGACCTAAAACATACATTTTTGGTGAAATCTCCGTATAGAATTTTTGGGTGGAATGCAATACATTCTCTATACACTATGTACATTAGTACGTATAGAGAAAGTAAAAAGGATCAGTGTGTGTTTGTGTGTGGACAGCATAGCTCAAAAATGAAAGTACTGTTAAATAACAAATTTGGTTACTAAGCGATACGAATATTTAAAAAAAAAAAAAAATTCTATTCCAAAGTACCCGTGACATGAAAAAAATTTGAAAATTTTGATTTTCAAAAAATTAGTTTAACGATGTTGACGATCTTTATCTTTAATTACATGA
The DNA here is from genome assembly GCA_030762935.1 of Hymenopus coronatus. Classification (NCBI taxonomy): domain Eukaryota; kingdom Metazoa; phylum Arthropoda; class Insecta; order Mantodea; family Hymenopodidae; genus Hymenopus; species Hymenopus coronatus. Next base: position 99,150,516 of record CM060882.1, on the reverse strand, counting down.
AAAATAAAGTGCATATATTGAACTTTCTACGAATAGACTCTTCGCTCTGGATGAATTTTACTACACTGGAAAACCGTAACATATAGACAAAAACTTACTGCACAAAGCTGTAGATTTCATTAAAACATACAATTTATGTCATATACATGTTATTTTGTAGCGTTAACCGTTTCCGAGACATTCCTTATTATTTTTTCAATGTTAAGCTACTTAAACGTCTATCAAACAGAAAGACGTCTTTCGTTCACACCTTTTTTTTTACTTCCAGCCTTACAAAGAAAATTGAATTTCAATCTTCATACAGTGATAGCTTTTAAGAGATTTGGCTTTCACTTTAGCATAGTGTATTCCTTTGTTTCTCTTATGCTTAGAAGGAACAAATACAACAATTTCTGCCTAATGTTTTTCCGTTCACTTCAGACTAGCTCACATGCACATTTTATTGAATTCACTGAGTTTCAAAACGTAAGTTTGTGGTGAAATCGCAGTATAGAATTTCAGGGTGGGTGTAATACTTCCACTACATACTATAAGCTAAGCTGTAGAAAAAAATAAATACAAATATAGGAAAGATATAAACATGTTTGTATTTAATGAAAATATAGTTGGCAAAAATGATAGACACACGAGAAACCAGATAGCAATCACTGCAGTTAAAATTGTTTTAAAGTAAAAACCAGAGGGCCTTTGAGATGAAGGTATACCAATGAAGAAATGGATCAACCAATGAAAGTACATCTCTGATAAGGATATAGAGTAAGCCTGATTTTGGAATTGAACGTAAGTAAGATCAACATACTAAACTCAGCCTTTACGTATGACAAACTTTGAATTCGGCCCCATTGACTGAGAACTTTAGAAAATAGCATTCTCAATGGAATATTCTCTTAAATTACTTGTTAAATATAACATCTTGTTACTTAGATACCCTGTTGGTAGGTACCTTTTAGCGACGGGTGTCGCTTAGTCTGTAAGCCTGAAGCAGCTCAAGAAATGCTGAAAATTTGGATTTTATATAAATATGAACATTAAAAAAATGTATTCACGCGTTATGGTTTTGAAGGTGTCTATACAAAATTAAGGTTAGTTTGAGTAGGCAATGAAATTCGTTGCAGGTACGTGCTCGCTGCATGGCGTTACAGCCCTTGAAGTGTTAGAGTGGGCTTCACTATTTCATTATTTTCTATCTGCACCTTTCTTCTCCATCCTCTTATTCTCAGTTACTTGATATCTTCTTATATATTCTCAATCTATTTCTTCCTTAGTTTACACACACACACACACACACACACACACACCTCCTATCTATCACTGGTTTCCCTTTCCATATCCTTCGTTATCAGAATCCCTTCTCACGCTTTCCTCCTGACTACCCATCTAAGTCTTTCACTCTTGATGGATTTCACAATTTAGATTTTTTTTTTGTACGATGTATACTTAAAGACAAAATCGAAATTCTGAATCATGTAAATAATTTCAGGAGAAATTTCCTGCTATTCAAATCGCAGGTAGAGAAGCTAAATGTCTGACAATAGGGTGATTAAATGCTAATTAAAATTTATCGTGAGTGTGCCCTGCTGGCTCGTAATCACCGCACGTGTGCCAGCGGTTTGCTGTGGAAAGCTTATAGTGATTGTTACACGTGTGCTTTCGCTTCCTTTACGTAGCCGCAGGAACATGAAGAGCGGCCGTCACACACAAAAAGCCTTGGAATGAACACCTGGATGTGTGGACTCGTGATAGAATGCTCTCCACTTCTAAAAACGTCTGGCCACGTCATGGGCAGTTATTATAAAAGAGAGAGAACAACCCCGGCAAGTAAGTTTTCGATTGGAAGTTCTGAGCGCGCAGTTGCATGAGAGAGAGAGAGAGAGAGAGAGAGAGAGAGAGAGAGAGTGAGAGAGAGTAGTCAACTGCCTGGAATCGACGGCAGAAAATAAACACGTGTTAAAAGACTGAAACAAAGACAATCATTTGTACTGCAGAATTCTGGCACTACCATCTGAATAAAGACTAGTATTTGTAATCCTATTTAAGTAACAAACTAATTTTTTTACCTCTATTTTTACAGATACTGAACTGCTAAAATTGAAACCTTACAAATTGACTTGAATTACAACCGTGACGACAAGGAATGCCAAGAATGTCTTATATAATCTGAGTCGAAACCAGCGTAAGCCAGGTTCTTTTATTAAATATCTTAGTTTTATTAAATATATTAAGTATCTTTTATTAAATGTGTTTACTATTAAATATATTAATTATTAAATATACGAGAGGACCAAATATTTAATGCAGATTACACCAACTTCAGCACAACGTATAAAAAGGTTAGTGTTCATTATACTGCATGTCACTATCACTTGTAAGTAATGCGGGAAATTTATAACGGAAAACCGCGTAGTATAGTAGACATTCACGGAACATGTTTGCGCGTAATCGCGGCCCCACAATATAGCGAACGCACTGTATAATGAAGTCCCTCATTCTCATTTATTTTCAAATGTAATTCTCACAAATTTGCCTCAAGTTTATAAAAGAAAATGCTTTACCTTTTGCTGCAAGAAACAGGAGTAAAACAAGCTGAATGTAGCCAGCATACAGAAAGGGACAATACAGTTGTATGACAGAAGGCAGTTAACGTTATCAATGGTGTAGACATTCTGTGGAATGTGCCTCAGTGGTTGAGTTATCGCGCTTTTCTTTCTCTGGAGATGTGACATCGTTAACCGCAGTAAGCACCCCCCCCCGCCTGACAGATGACAGACTGCTCCGACCACAATTTAACAGGCTTAAGGGTAACAAGGTGGCCTTGTTGTTGCCGTCACGTATTTGGACGTCTAATGGCTTGTGAATTATGACTATTGTGAGGATTATGTTTGCTAAAACCAACAAATAAACACGAACATTTGCTAAAATGTCTTAAATATGGCCTACATGCTGAAATAGTAAAACCTTGAGCGCTAGCAAACTTGACTTAATCCCATTAAAAGTAAAACATTTCCATTATTTTGCTAAACAAACAGATTTCTTGGCTTAAGAAAGTGCAATATTTTTTTATCAAATTATACATAACAAAATCTGACTACCGACTTTTTAACCACTATACATTATTTCTATATTCCTCTAAAAGTGTTCATACCTAAAAAACGCAATTTTCTACTTGATATTAATGAAGATAAACCTTAAAGAAATGGTTACATTACACATTTCATTGTGGATTCAAAGAGATCACCTGTAATAATTCAAAGCAAGTTGATTTGCTAGCTTTGAAATTTAATACTTTTTCTACATCACAGGGAAAATTAAAGAATAATGCTTTAGCACCTAAAAATGGAAAATGGAAAATTGAAACCAATAGTAGAGCATGTTTTAATTATTGTTAACGCCAGAAATAGACATAGATTGTGTGTTTTAAGAGATCTGAAAATTTTGTGGTAAATTTTATCTATCTCCTTATACAACTTGAGGCAGTATTAATGAATACAAAAAGATATAAATAATTAGTAAGTAAGAAAATGTAAATAAAGGTAATCATAGAGAATTATATTATAGAAGGATCAGTGTGGCTCGTTGATTAAAAATTCAGGTGTTCACAAAATCAGCAATTTACCACCGCCGCAGCCGTTGCCGCTACTGCTACCGCCGTCGCCGCAACATCAAATCTAGTAATATTAGAAACAATGATAGTGCCTAATAACAAGAATTATAAATTTGTTACGCAAATTGTCACCCACCCAGTATTGTAAAGATGTTGAATTTCTTAGTCTTCGAGAGTTAACAGCAATATGAGATGATGAAGGGGTGAAGTCATGGGAAGAATGGTATTTACAGTGAATAATATTTACGTTGTTTGAATTACGCAATTAACACCAAATTTATTTGTACAGAAATTTCATGCGCCGGTTTTTCAAAAGTGCAAACTTTTCTATCACTCGGTGATTAAAGTCTTTTATGCTGTTGACCAGTTTCTTCTCAATAGCGAGCATTGCCAGTGCTGAAAGTCAGTCTTCACCCATCGTATTCCTAGTAAAGGTTTCAATTCTTTCTATTGTGGAAAAGCATATTTCTGATTCTGATGAAGTCATGGTCGTAGTGATGATAATCTTCGGAAAAGTTCCTTTGTTGAAGTTTAACTAATATGAACTGCTTACCTCTCGCATAAAATGCAAATTACTAAGAAAAATAGCGCGTCTCACAAAGACTGCAGTTGCACTTGCGGATAGTTTCAAGTAAATCTCAAAGATAGCAGCACCTCCCGCTGATAAACAGAACCCTGGAGGTGTTAATGTGCACGATCGCACTGTGCTCATTTCTAGCTGTAAAATTCCGAGCTGCTTTGTTGCCCGCGCAAGCGCAGAACTGCTAAACGTTAGTTATACGCTAGCACAAGAGGTCTGTGCTACAAGCGTTGTTGCCACCTACTCAGGTTCTCGGCTGTGTTCAATCTGAAGAGCAGAACGCGGTATATTTAAACAAGTGGCATCAGATAACGCATTTTATTAAATGTTTCCTGAAAGAGAAAAAGGAGATCCACTAAGAAATATTGCAGGTTCACGTGCTCTTGTGCTCCTACACAGCAGCCGCCGCTGAGAAGAATGTTTAGTTATAATGTAGAATGAAATAGCTGAAACATGGGTCATAAAACTGAACCTTTCGCAAAGTTTTTGTGGACAATAGCCAGGGAGCTGTGATGAAATGTGCAAATCAATGTCCTTGAGCTATAAAAGAGAACGTAAGCTTGAGGGGATGAACGCTACTGGAAAGTTAGTGAGAGTTACCCGCGTAAGTTAAACAGTAGGATAGTTTCAATTGGTTCATAAAGAGAGACGCTATTGGGAGAGGGAAAAACAAGCCAATTAGAGCACAAATTTAATGCATAGGCATAACAAGGGTGTTCATATATATCCTACAGCCACGCAACTTCTGGCACAGTTCGTCCTTATTTACGGCATGATTCACTTCGTCTTTACGCAGCAGTACATTCAGATTTTCTCCACAGTCCGTCCGTCTTACTGATTAGTTCCGTAAGAAATGTGATACGCGACATCTAAATTTTATTTGTAAGTGAGCAGGTATAATACAGTTTCAGCTAGGACCGCAGAGAATCCTAAAGTGTAAGTAAATTGTAAATGTTCGCGGTAAAACTTCAAATCAACACTCAAATTAAAATTTACAAATGTGTTATATCTGAAATAGTTCCTTTTAACGTTCACGCCCTGTAGAAATAATTTTATTTATGTACGCTCTTTTTAACTGCTATAGATCTCAGCTTCCCATTATACAGGATTACTACAAAAGAAATAGACAACTTCAACTGCCTGTAAAACAAAAACTATTAGAGGTAGCAACCTAATTATATTGGAGGTATGTTCAGAAACTCTCAGAGTTTCGTTTGTTACTATTGGTAACGCTGTAGTGTTTTGTTTGTTGTTGCAGAAGCTGAAATGGCGGAAAATCCTGTGGAAAAGGCATATTGCGTGTTGGAATTTGCTAGAACGCAATCGGCAACTGTTGTCCAACGACATTTTAGAACACGTTACCACAAAAATGAAATGATGCGCTCACAAAAACCAGCATCGTCTTCATCATGTCGCAACATTTCGATGCAAAAGTCACGCCGTATGACCTTATCTTCTTCACTCAGAAACTGCAACATCTGTAATCTGTAAGGCATCATGTGCAGTCGCTTCCGCAAGATTTTCCATACAGTTTGCTGTGGAATTTGTAATTGCATGCTTGCCCTAGATGTCGATTTCTGTGGGCTTCTTATGTAGGCGTTTTCTTCCGAAACTCTTGGTCTTCCCGAGCTCTTTCCTTTGCACAAACATCCCGTTGTCTCGAATTTTCTATACTAGTCGTAGATTGTCTGTGTAGTCGATGGTGTTTTGTGGTAACGTGTTCTAAAATGTCGTTGGACAACAGTTGCTGATTGCGTTCTAGCAAATTCCAACACGCAATATGCCTTTTCCACAGGATTTTCCGCCATTTCAGCTTTTGCAACAACAAACAAAACACTACAGCGTTACCAATAGTAACAAACGACACTTTGAGAGTTGCTCAACATACCTCCAAAATAATTAGGATGCTATCTCTAATAGTTTTTGTTTTACAGGCAGTTGAATTTGTCTATTTCTTTTGTAGTAACCCTGTATACTGAGCCGCATAATTTAGCTCAGCTGCCTCTTTCCAGACTTGAGGTTATTTTACGTGCCGTAAATCTACACATGGGACCAACGGCTTTACTTCCTTCCGAAGGAAGAAATGCTAAGGATTAAGAGATACTTGCTATACCGAACAATCCAACTAGCCGGAGCAAATATGAATAATAAATTAGAAATATAATAATAAAAGGTAATCAAAGATAACGAGACGTAGCTGTTGCCATCGCAAATTACACACAAAATCTATTCAAAAGAAATGGTACTGTACGTTCTGATCAAAGGCCGCTAGGTTTGCCACATAAATATCTTAAGTACACAGCATTTGAATTAAAATTACATACATTCCTGAGAAGATAAAAATAACGAAAAATTTCCTAAGTGAAGGGTACTTTGGGTTGTGAATAGTTTTTGGAAACTTACATGTAGTACGGTAGAACTTAAATACTAAGGGTTTAAAATATCCGGCTTTAGTTTTTTACATACACACATGGACCTTTTCTAAGAAAAATCCCTCTGTTGGATTAACGGGATGTTTTCGATCAATTTCTCGACAGTTATTTTTGACTATAATGAAATACTGCTTCTACCTACTAAATATGAGGTATAGAGAGACACAGATTTACAATAGCTTTGAACCTTCATCAGTTTTGGGATTTTTCTGTGTGCAGAATCTTTATTGAAGTTTTCATTGTTGAAGTTATCAAGAACATCTTCAAAAGGTAGTATGGGTTCGTTATATTCGCGACTTCTGTCGTTATCAATGAAGATTTAATTGACCAATTTAAACGGATCAATTGTGATTTTACTGGATACCTGAGTGTTAAACGTCGCTGTGCTTAGCTGAGAACTGAATTTATTTTTACATTAATAATGTGTAATTTTTACTCATGTTTACTTTTTACTTCAGCAGATCACTCTCATCTCTGCAAGAATTACAACTATAAAGACAGAAACATCAATGTTTTGATTATTAGGCTGTCGAGGAGCAACTGATAAATACGTAAATAAAATTAACTGTTGGATTTTTTATACTTATATATCGTGGCTCAAGTGGAGAGGAAAAACACAAAATTTCTTTCATTTTTATTCTGCACAGGAAGAAAATATAAAGAATGTGACACATATTATTCTGAGATGACAACTCCAATGGCAACTTACATTGTTGTAAGTACGAAAGACTTTTTTTTTTTTCAATTTCTGATAGGCTATAAATAAAAGACAAGCTCATAGAAGGCAATTATTTTATTACTAAAAGTTTTGTACACTTGTGGTTACTTTTCAGCATAATCACCGAAAAGATTGAGACATTTATCGTACCTGTGCGCAAGCTTTGTAATACCCGCTTCAAAAAATGTTGCCGCCAATGATTTCAAATGAGCATTGACGTTGTTTTGAAGATCTTCGCAGTTTACGACGTTTGCGTGGAGCCATTCAAAACAAACGAAGAGGAATGCTGACTTCAGGAATTGTGTTGATCCATAACAACGCTCGTCCACACCCTGCTGGCACAACCCATCAATGGAGCGTTTTCGATCATCTGTCGTACAGTCCCGACCTGGCACTCAGCGACTTTCACCTTTTCCCTGAACTGAAGATGGAGGGCAGCACTTTCTAACCAACGAAGAGCTTCAAAACAACGTCAATGCTCATTTGAAATCATCGGCGGCAACATTTTTGAAACGGATATTGCAAAGCTTGTGCACAGGTACGATAAAGGTCTCAATCTTTTCGGTGATTATGTTGAAAAGTAACCATAAGTGTACAAAATGTTTAGTAATAAAATAATTGTTTTCTATGAACGTGTCTTTTGTTTATAGCCTATCGGAGGCTAAAAAAACGGCCCTCGTACTTTAAGTGCCAGGATTCATTACAATAATGTAAGTCGCTGTTAGGGTTGTCATTTCAGAATAGCCGCCTGCGGTGCCATAAGTAGTTAAAGCGGGCGTTAAACACTACAAAAAAATCAGAATAATATAAGATCGCCTTGTGGTTTACCGGGAAAAATGCGGGCCAGTTGAGAAAGTCAATACTATGCCGGTATGTTGCCAATGTAGCTCAGTGGTAGAACAATCGGCTAGAGACCGGGAGATCCTTGGTTCAAATCCCGTCTATGGCATTGAATTTTTCAGTCTGACTCTACCCATCCAACTCCTCTGCTGAACACGGCTTGTGTGAAAAAACAAGTAAATCAATATGAGACATAGTTTTAATAATTACTGTTTCTGGAACATGTTGTGATCTCGTAGCAATTAAATTGTAGCAGAAGATAAACACAAAAGCACCAATAACTGAATGGACATTAAAACTATAGGGATTGAACTACTATGCATTTTGCATCGGTCATTGGTTCTTATAATGGTGCCTGAATTGTGGTTATGGTAGGTCTATAATGCGAATTATTCCATTCTTCACGCATCTGTTGCAATTTCTTCCGCTGCTCTTGGCTACTCAGTGGATTCAGGCACTGTTGACTCACTCAGTGGTGACAAAGTAACAGAGGATACTATTTTAGCTACGATAGAATCACACTCAAAAACATGTCTCTGTAGCTGCTCTAAAAACAAACTTCTTAGAAAAGATTATTCTTCTTTCTAAACAATGCTAATTGAAATAAACATTAGCAGAATGTTATTATTACTTAATTCCCTATAAGTAGAAGGGCACTAAAGGAATGTCCTATGCTAAAGTGATAGTCGAATGTTTCAAAAGCAGTATTATGCGATTTTAATTACAAACCGCTTCATTGCTGGTTCAGGAGTATAACAAAAGAAAAATGCACACTTCGTATTTGAGAAAAGTATAAGTACCTACTTTACAACTGAAAATAATAACAAGCAATACTTCCAAAACGCTAAACTCCACGAAAAAAATGTATATGATATAAATTGTGTATTTTAACGAAATCTACATTTATTGTATGTAAGTTTTTGTATATCTCTTACGGTTTACTAGTAATGCAACATTCAACAAAATTCATCCAGAATAAATAGGTCTTCAGAAGCTATTCACAGAAAATTCAGGACCTACATTTTATTTGTGATGGAAATGACTTTCATATGTGGCACTTTAATCAAAATCCTTAGAGAGAGAGAGAGAGAGAGAGAGAAAAAAAAAATAAATCGATTTTTTTTTATCTAAAGGGTAGTTAGGGGTGGGAGATTTTCTTGAAAATCTACACGTCGCATCCTTGGAAGATACCAAACTTAAATACCAAGTTTGGTATTTAACTGTCTTTTCGTTTTTTTAGCTATGCTGTCCACAGGTACAGACAGACAAACACACGGACCTTTTTCTGGGAATGCTTTTTTTTTTTTTTTTGATTCAGGGGGTCCTAAAACACGTATTTCCGGTGAAATCTTGGTATCGAATTTTGGATGGAATACAATACCTTCTCTATCCACTATGTACATTGTACATACGGGGCTAGAGAAAGTAAAACTATTACTGTAATAGAACTATTACTGTAATTTATAGCATTTCTACCTCAAGCACCCTACATACAATACCATAGCTTTTCAGGACTTACCGGCCGTAAACCTGTCATACTCCAAAATTAACTACGACTATAACTAAGTTACTCAAAATTGCTAACCAAACTGCACTGCCAATTGAACTTAACTACCCTGCCGACTAAACTGAAATACCTCTATTTTTTTTTTTTTTTTTTTTTTTTTTTTTTTTTGGAAAGGGGAGACAGAGAGAGAGTTGGAGGGTTGAAAGAATGGCTTATCTCGCCATTGGGTGAAGATTAGAAGGGAAAAATCGGGTGAGATAGGAAAGGAACAGTCCACTTTGCTCGTCCTTTTATAATCCCTAGACCTTCAAAGCTTGCTGTCTTCCCATTGGATGAATTTTCACGCCCTGACCTACTTCTTGTAATGTCTATTGTTCACGCGAAACCCAAAACTGCCCACGTGACTGAGCAACCAATGTAAAGTCTTCTGATTCCGAATATTTCTGGGATTCCTTGAAAATAACCTTGGCCCCTTATTGCACGTATTGATTGCAAAGAAAACACCCCTGTGCTAAGTTCTTTTAGTGAACAAGGATCTGTAGCCTTAAATTACATGTGTAAATGGCACAAAGAAGTCACTGCAAACTATATTTATTCATTTTAACTCAAATATATCTTTATCCGCACAGAAGTGGGTATTATACATTTGGAACTACCCACTCAAGCTTTCCTTTGCATAGCTATATGATTCTATTTTTAATTTCTCTACACGTACTATGTACATAGTGTATAGAGAAGGCATTGCACTCCACTTCACCAAGATTTCACCGGAAATATATTATGTTTTAGGGTCTCCTGTATCCAAAAAAGCATTTTCAGAAAAAGGTCCCTGTGTGTGTCCGTGAAGACGATAACTCAAAAACGAAAAGTCGGTAAAATACCAAACTTGGTATTTAGGTTTAGTATCCTCCAGGGATGAGACACGAAGATGTTGAGAAAAATCCCCCCACCCCAAACTACGTTTAACATGGAAATGTTTTCGAAAATTTTGATTTTCTCAAAAATGACTCTAACGATATTGATTAAAATATATTATATTAAAGATATTTACCTGACAAATAAAATGCATATTTTGATTTTTCTGAGAATAGTCTCTGAATACTACCATATTCTGAATGAATCTTACGGAATTTTGCATAACTGCTAAACCGTAAGAGATGGACAAAATCTTTGAATACAAAAATGTAGAGCAAGTTAAAGCACACAATTTATGTTATATACATTTTTTTCGTGAAGTTGATCGTTTTTGAGATATTCCTTGCTTTTGGTTTCAACTTTCAAAGACATGTTTTTCTCATACAGGAATTTGTGAATTCTTGTCCATACAAACAAAGGAACTTCAGTCACATATCAACCTGCTTTTGACTATCACTTTAACCTATAGTACACCCTTATTTCGCTTCTACTTACAAGGAAGCAACCAATAAGACTACACATGCTAATTTTTTCTCGATTAGCATGAAGCAAATAGAAATATGTTTGTTAACAATAATTTGTTGCAAAGATGTAGAAAAAGTCATGGGAATGGAACACATCAGATATTTTTAAATATGCATACGAATGCTATACCGCTTTAATTCTTAGATAGATCGTGTAGCATACCACATGGCCCAGCTGTTCCATATTTGAGTTGTACAGATTACACCTTCGTGATCTACATCGTCTCTGCAGATAAGCAAGAAGGGTAAAACTAAGTAGCCGGTCCCCGAGGCCACACTCGCAAAATGTCCTAGCTTTGGTGTTTCGTGGCGCATGGGATCGTGAGTTCGAGTTTCGCCTTGAGCATGGGTGTTTGTGTGTTTGTTAATGTGTGTATGTATGTGAGTTTGCAAAAAGAAAACAAAGAGTACATCTCATAGATCAGAAAAGGCAATGTTGGGAAACTGGAAAAAAGAGGAAAAAGCAATGAAAAAAAAAATTAAGATGAAAAAAAATAAAAATAAAAATAAATAAAAAGTTGCTCAGGCGGGTTTTAACATGAAACAGCCTCGTTGAGTTCTGCAACTCTTTTAACCACGAAGGGAGTATACGAGTCAATTGGGCCACCTGGAATATGCACAAAAATTTAAATCCTTAGTTTTAAAACAAAAGAGTTAGATTTTAAACATACTTGCCCTTTAATTATTTTGAAGCTTTAATGTACTTTTATTTTAACAATGTTTGCAACATAATAAATTGCTCATTGACGAAATAGTTCGAAAATACTGTTCCCTTATCTAACGTTTACTGTAAGCTTCTCTACTCTTCGGCAGTACATGTATCTACATACAAAATCAGGTGGTAGCACTCTCTCTGCAACGTGGGGCTGTTATACATACATGGTCCAATTATTCCCATCTTCCATTTAATGTGGGATAATGCTATTAGGTGCATTAAGCCAATGAAAGCGGTGATTAGCAAAGCACTTCTATATTTCCACACGTGCACAAATTTCACACAAAATTAATGCGATAGATAGGCCAGTGATTCTGTAGCTACCAGAATGTCTAGCTTTTCGTATCACAAAAGGGACTATATAAAACCAGCCCAGGGTACTTCCCTACACATTTACTCTCTACAGGTAAACAGAGTCTTCGTTTTCTCAATACTTATAACATAATTCTGGCAGGAATTAACACATTAATACATGAAAATATCTGATGTGTTCCATTCAAATGAATTTGTCTACCTGTTCTGCAAACAATCTATTCTTACAAAACACTATTCTTCTGTCTACCTCATGCTAACCAAGATACATATTAGCACAAATGGTCTTAATACTTAGATCTGTGTAAGTACGAGTAAAAGGAAAATAAGGCTAAAGATACTAAAACATTTTAAAACCAGTCTTTATGCCATTGGTTTTGAATTTCGATTCTCTTTGAACGGTAAGGAGCAAAACAAAACAAAGCTGATAATAAAAATGAGAGAAATGAAGAGGAATATTTCAGAGTTCGTTAGTTATACAAAAACAATTATATACCATAGCTCGTTATTTTAAAAGGATCTACATTTTTAGTAAGTTTTAGGCTATCTCTTACGGTTTAACAAATTATGCAAGAGTTTATGCACCACTTATGGACTTCAGAAGCTATTCCAGAAAACTAAAAGTATAAAATTTACTTGTTCCATTAATATGTTTAATGTGAGGTATTTTAAACAAAATCATTGATCATTTTGAAGGAAATTGAACACTTCAAAATTTTTTCGATGTAAGGGGAACTTGGGTGTCACATCTTGGAAAATTGAGAACCTAAATATTGAGTATGGTATTTAAAGAACTTTTAGTTTTTGAGTTTTACATATACACAGGGACCTTTGAGTATACAATTTATTTAATGGGACCTCAAAACATATATTTCTGATGAAATCTCGGTATAGAATTTTTGAGTGTAACACAGTACTTTATCCATCTACTATATAGTGCCTGTTTTATGGTAGAGAAAGTAAATTATAGCTGTCTTGCACATTACAGCAATTTTCAATCAGTTAGAGTCAGTTTGGGTCTGAAATTTTAAAATTATAAAAAATTCTAATCATAGTAAGGGGACTTGACATTTTGATAACAGTTAACCAAGTAATATAAAACTAAATCTAATCCAACCCAACCTATGTTATATATGTTTTTAGGAGGTTTTTATTTTAGGGATATAATTTAAGAACTATTTCTTTAAGAAATAAAAATATGGCATAAAACTTTGTTTTAGATTTATTGTGTTTAAAGTAGGCTACTGTAGAGTTCTTGGCTTTTTAGGTTTTTCCTCTTGGATCAGTATAGGCACCAGTAATATTTGGTTTTTCTAAGTTATATGAGATTTATTTATGACACTTTTTTTTCACATAGGTTATCTTTGTCAAAGGTATCCATAAAAAAACATGGATAGTTAATTTTTAGTGTTTCTTTTATACTCTAATATTGTTATTGTGGTAGATAACTACATATTGTCACGTAATACATTATTGTATGAAGGTAAGTTTCACTCAAATGGAAAATTACGTCTTTGGAAGTTACGGTTTATATACTATTACAGTAAGTTCTTGCAGGTCTAAGTTTCTCTCTGGAACATTAAATTGAAGACTATGTCTTCAAAAGCATGACTGCGATGAAAAATCTTCTACAGAGAACTTTATTTGACTTATATTAATTCCAACTTCAATATGACTTATTCCTTCACGAATCTATACTTACAAATTTAACAGAATTAACCTGTAATCTTAAAATATCAAAAATGTTTGTGCACCTTACATCAAAATGTTGAAAAGTAAACTAATTTAAGTTAAACATGAAAGAGGAAGAAAAGGAAGCATTTAGAAATTATGGAATAATTTGAGCTATGTTGGGTTTCTAGGTTTTGTTTTTGTCGAATATGCAGTTCCTACTGGTTCTGTATTGCTTTTCTGAATATATTGCCATTGATGTTCAGAATAGCATTGTGTGTCAGGGTTACACTTTCCAACAGGTAAATCATTTTGTATAAAAAAAAGTATGTGTTACAATGTAGCTCAATTTCGCATATTAGTTCCCCAGTAGGAACTAGCAAGAGATACCTTCGTTTTATCTATCTCAAAGAGCACGACCCACCTCTCTTCTCCGCGATAAGCAAGGGAGGTAAAACGAAGGGCGCTCAGTCAGTTCCCCACTGACCTGCTTTAATTTTAAATAACCAACTTTTTTAGCGCAGGAAAAATGAACATCTGCACACACCACTATAAGATATTTGGGCCACCTGGTATACAAGGGAGTTGACAAGAGTGGGACACAATATTTGGGGTCTTATATTCATTAAATTATATCAGAATGAATATTAATTTTCTGCATATTAACTGGCAATTATTTTATCCAATTCATATATATATATTGCTTTTATTGGAGTCATTGTAATGAGAGAAGAATGTTAAATTAACTCTTACAAATATTGTTAAAATTGATAATAGGTGTTATTTTTATAATAAATGTTAAACAACACGGAACAACTTGTAATGCAAAGAAACGAATTTCAGTCACATACCAACCAGTAATTTGACTAGTGATTTGACTGCCCCTTTAGCCTAGTGCATTCCCTTGTTTCCCTTCTACTTACAAGAAAGCAAGAAATAAGATCATTTCTGGAAATGTTTATCTCGATTATCATTAAGCATATAGAAGAATAATAATAATAAATACATGGCACGACAGCTCACGGGGAACCTTGGCCTACCGCCCGGCCGCTACGTCCCCCATCTCGGTCCACTACAGACGTCATGGATGGGGTGCAGTATTGGAGGGTGAGACGTGGTCAGCGCTTCGAGCTCCCCCCCGGCCGGTTAATGCGGCTCTCCAGATCTGGAGCCGTTACTTCTCCATCAAGTAGCTCCTCAATTGGCCCCCCAGGCACCTTAGGAGGCTGAGTGCACCCCGGACCAGGTCTCCAGCGGGGGAAAAATCTCCACGCCGGTACTGGGGATCAAACCCAGGTCTCCCGCTTGGTAAGCAGCTGCGCTACCATATAGAAAAGTACACTTTTAAATAATAATTTGTTACAGAGGTGTAGAGGAAGTCATGTGAATGGAAAATATATTTTTCATTAATTCGAATACTTGTTTTCCGTACAGGAAATTTACCTATTCTGGTAATAAACTTGTTTGAGTATCAAATCGGGTTAGCTTTTTAATTTAAAACTCACTATTATGTGGACACTAAAAGCGATATCCAGTAAACTTTAACCGTTCTAATCTCAGGAACTATTTAAGATAGACCAAAATTTTTACACGATATGAGGCATGCGCTTTCAGATCGCTAACATTTAGTTTTATGCACCAAAGCTTTTTATTTTAGCTACCACATATGGTAAGAGTATTACAGGCTATTAGAGCCCAAAATTTGCAGCCAAGATTTAATGGAAAATAAGTGTGTTGAGACCCTCTGAAATCAAATAAAGCATTTACATAACAAAATCCGTTCTGAGTTTGTCTGGTAAGTGTGTCTGTGTAAATACGAACAGTATTACTCAAAAACTGAAAGTCTATTAAATACTTAACTTTATATTTAAGTTCATTATCTTCCAAAACTGCGAAAAGAAAATTTTAAATAAAATTCTCTCATCCCTAACTGCTCCTTATATGGAAGATTTTTTGACATTGTTTATATTGTGAAGGGTGGCTTTTACGATATTTGTTAAAATATCATATGTTGTCGATATTTACATGACAAATAAAATCTATATCTTGCTATCTGGGAATATCCTCTGAAGACCTCTTCATTCGGAAGGAATTTTGTATCAGCCTTTATAATGGTAAATGTTAATGGATAGATAAAAATCCACAGGTATAAATTTCTTTAAACACACAATTTATTTAAAATGAATTTGTGTGCCGTTAGTCATTTTGGAGACATCCGTTATTGTGAATTCAATCATTCAATACTTTATCATTCTTCAAAATTATTTTATTTTTAAGTAGCTGTTTCTGCTAAGGTCTACCTCAATTAAAGAGAAGTAAATATAAGTATAAACTATACCAAAATAGTTTTATATTCATAGTAAATAATAGAAGGTTAGAGAATGCCTTGTGAATGCAAAACATAAATATTTATATACCACTGAACAAAGGTTTATTTTCTTAACTATGCTAATCAGCAACTACATAAAATCGCCAGTCGTGGTACCAACTTAAAAGTAGATCTAAAACAGTACTTAAGGATAGTTCTTATTGTTCGAATGTAATTTATACTTCTGAGTCTCAGGTACAATAGACAGGACAGCTCCTACCCGCCGGTCCGGGGCCCGGCGCGACAAATCGTGGTCCCCCGCGCCGCGAGCACTCGGTTCTTATCGTGCATTTCCGGCTTTTTCTGCTGTAAGCTACCCAAACTCACACTCGCACTTACACACTCCTTGGATGAGTGGGTGTATTTGCACGTGTTCGTATTACAGTATCGTTGCATATTCAATACGCGAGTGGGTACCTATATGTTAAAAACATTTTTCAGGACGAAGAATTCGTGAGGAAGAATTACGCAATTTTAAGCTTAAATTTCCTAACATACCACTTTCATGTAGGAATACAATATTACTCGTACACCTCGTGGATCAGTTTAACGAAACAGGTTCTGTGAATAAGAAGAAAAGACAACGAACCCGTCACGTTCTTACTAAGGAAAAACTTGACGAAATGGGCGTTGCCTAGTCCTAGGAAATTTTGAAGCGCTTAGGACATCAGACAGGAACTTCGAGAGCATCAGCTCATAGTGCAACGAAATTATCTACTCAAATTAAAGCCCTACGTGATTACAGTATCTCACCAATTAGAAGTTACAGATTATAACAAAAGATTTCGATTCTATAATTGGATATTAGAAAAATCCAATAGTTGAGAAACTGACCTATTGACATTCACATAAAGCTCTGTTCATAATAAAAAATGCAGAACAAATTTCATATATACAGGCTGTTAGGGATGTAGATTCAAGATATTTGTAATGGTAATTGAGAAAAGTATAATGAAAAACATAACATCTATATTTGTGTCATTTGAGAAATACTTTTACTTATTAAGAAGAGTAGCATGTTTTAGATTAGTTAGTACCTACATACAAGTAGGCGTGGCACGCTCATACGTGTGTATTTACCCCAAGAGTACAGGGTAGAAAGGGTAGGTCTCGCGATAATGAATGTTGAATCGGAACTGAGTTCGATTGTTTTCTGCAAGGCGATTAATCCCACTTTACCTGGGCCAGCAGGTCGTGTATTCGGAATGAACAATCGATAGAAAAACAGATAGTCTATACTGACAGGCGTTATTAACGTCCCGGCCGGTAGCAAGCAATGTATTTACCATATAGAGCGCAGAAGAATACTAAAAGTGAATTTTAGGTGCTTACTTTATTTAAAAAAACAGCCGCCAATTAAATTGGCGGTTCGTCCTATCGTACCAACTGACGCACATTTTGAAGCATTATTTTTTAACAAATAGCCAATTTTCTGCTGAAGTAGGAGTCCCAGGAATAAGTTCCCTTAGATAGCTTGATATTACTGACATTAAATAATAACAATAGCAGTTTAAAATGAACTGCGTTATGTTTCTGCTATAGCATCTGCTGTTTGCATTGGCCCTGATTGGGGGTGTTGGCGTCTATTGAGGGCTTCATCCCCATTAAATCCATAAGACCCTTCCCTTCCAGAATTTGAATTTGCTTTTATGTCTTATACCGGAGAAAGGTTCAGTGATCTCAAAATAATTTTTGACGGACAAAACATTAGGCCAAAGTACTGCGATCTGTGCATCTTTTCAAATTATTTTCCTATGGCATTTACTGCATTCAATATCTGAACGCAATCCTCTGATTAGGCATGGAAATATTAAGGGTACAAGGTACTCTTAAATTGCAAAAAAATAATTTTTTTGGACACTAATAAAAATCTCGATTATTTCTAGTTTCAGAAAATGTATAGGTTTGTGGAATTAAGAGGATTTTAGTGAATTTAAATATAATGTAAATGCTAGTCTGTTTTTTTTAAAGCTGTCCTTCTTTTTAGAACATTTGTATCTTTAAATTCAGTTTTCTCAAAACAGCATTTTTGGATACTTATGTACATTTTGTCAGAAAGTATGAGAGCTGGAAGGCTGAAAATTTCAGTACATATATACAACACATAGTTGAACTTACTACAACACCAAGCAACAACATTGAACAATTTTCACATGTTTATTTTTTTGAGTTTGCAAATAGCATTTTTACTTTCTCTATACGCACTATATACATTCTGTATAGAGAAAGTATTGCACTACACCCAAAACTTCGATACCGATATTTCACCGGAAATGTATGTTTTAGGGTCCCCTTTACCTAAAAATAGCATTTTCGGAAAAAAAGTCCGTGTGTGTGTATGTCCGTGTGTCTGTGAACACGATAACTCAAAAACGAAAATGGGTAAAATACCAAATTTGGTATTTGAGTTTAGAATCTTCCAGGCATGTGACATAAAGATTTTGAGAAAAATCCTACCACCCCCAACTACCCTTTATATGGAAATTTTCTCGAAAATGGCTATAACGATTTTGATTAAAATTTTGTGTATTAAAGATATTTATCTGACAAATAAAATGTATAGCTTGAATTTTCTGGAAATAGCCTCTGAAAAATAATATATTCTGGATGTGTTTTACTAAATTTTGAATAACTGCTAAACCGTAAGAGATGGACAAAAACTTACTACACAAAAAATGTTGAGCACGTTAAAACACACAATTTATGTTATATACATTTTTTTTCGCGGAGGTCGTCGTTTTTGAGACATTTCTTATTTTTGCTTTCTGCTATGAAAAACCTATTTTTCTCATATAGGAATTTGACCATAGAAACAAAGGAACTTCAGTGTCATAGCAACCAGCTTTTGATTATTACTTTAACCTATGGTACTCCCTTATTTCGCTTCTACTTACAAGGAAGCAAGTAATATGGCTATTTCTGCTAATTTTTACTGGTTAGTGTGAAGTAAATAGAAGTATAAGCTTTTTTAGAATAATCTTTTGCACAGCTTTAGAGAAAGTCATGTGAATGGTATACATCAGATTTTTTCTAATTTCTACTTAAATTGTATCATAGTTAAATAATTGAGATTCAGAAGATAGCTGATTATACTAAGAGCCAGCAAGCAAAAATGTGATTATGTATTGTAAGCAGAGTCAGAGAAAAAGGTACATAAAGTCACATGTTTTAAGATTGAACTTTATTACTTTTCTACTGAATGAAATACCTTTTATAGACTCAACCACATAAGATATTTATGCAAAAGTCCACTTTAAATAATTGTCATGATTTATAGAATAATTCATAAAAATTTCTTGAAAAACAATTGAATACTCTAAGAGCAGTGGTAATTCAATTCACTTAAGGCGTAATCTCGTATGTTCAGACTACCTTGTTCCCTTAGGTAACTAGCACACTCGAAGTAAAACACTAACTACCAATCATAGGCCTATTCTTACTTTCGTGTGCTTTCACCACTCTATGCCATTATAATGTACAGCTCTAACAGAATATATTTTTACTGTTACATATCTGTTAGACTAAATTTATATATTTCTTTATGTTTATCAAAATAATTTATGTTTTCAATAAAACATACAAGATATATTCGACCTGACTCGTGAGAATGGCCAAATTGCTATGGTAGTTGTGAAGTATCGATATTCAGATGGTGGTCAGTAAAGTTTTACAGGGACAATTAAAGTGTAGGTACGCCTTGACCATTCCAAGAAAATGGAATACTTCGTTTTGAAGCGTTTAGCCCCAAAAAGGTATGCTAAGATACTGGGCTCGGCAATAAAGGTTTCTTCCCCTTCGTTTTCGTTAAAAACCGGACACTGGTGAAGTGATGAGAACTCAGGGAATCCAAAGTCATTATTCAATGACATTGTGTTAAAATGTTATAATCTTCAATTGAAGATAAGTTAGTTGTCCCAAATAAAAAAATATCATGTGTTACATTTACACGACGTTCTCTACATTTCTGCAACAAATTATTGTTAAAAGGCTTATTCTTTTGTCTACTTCATGCTAATCAATATAAACATTAACAGAAATGTACTTATTACTTTATTCCTTATAAGTAGAAGGGAATTGATGAATAAACTTGGCTAAAGTGATAGATATTTTAAAAACTGGTTGCCATGTGATTTTTTTTGTACGGCCGGGAGTTGACAAATTCCTGTATGAAAAATGTATAGTATTTTAAAATGTATACCAATAACAAGGGATATCTAAAACAGGCCAATTCCATGAAAAAATGTATATAACATAAATTGTGTGTTTTAACGAGCTCCCAGTGGATACTATTTTTCCCAAACTTCAATGGCTGGGTGGACGAAGATTCACAACAAATTATGAGGTAAAACTGAGAAGATACTTATTTTGCAAAAATCCTATTTTACAGAGTATTCTAAAACTTGGAAAGCTGTTGAAGTAAGTGCATCAATTTATAAAGTGACTATGTTGAATCAGCAATCTCATAAACATTGTCTTTCGTTGGTCAGGCAGAGAATTCTTAGAACACCTCTCTTACAAAAACCGGTGTAACATTCTGTGCACTAGATTTTTAAATTAAATCCATAAATTCCCAATAGCTGTTGAAAAAAAAGAATAAAAGTAGCTGTATATGGATCACATTTTTAGCGCAATATAGTCCACCTCTGCTACATGTTTTCTAAACAACAACACTGCTGCAGAATATATCGTGTAGAATGAAAGACAAAGGAACAGCGCGGTAATAACGCGCACGAACTAACCTTTAATATTGCCGCGAAATAAGAAAAACAAAACACTGCTTCACAATTTCACGTCTTGCATAGGGCAGCAGAGCGTGTAATGACAGCGAAATGCTCCATAAGGAAATAAATGACGCACATTCATCAGTCTGGCTTGGTGTATTAGAGCATCGCTTCAAACTGGTGCGTCTCGATGTTTACGTCTCTTACCTCGAGCGAGAGGGCATCGTCGCAACTTTTTTTTTTTTTTTAAATACAGTTCCGGAGTCTGATCGGGACTCCGACACTGTATACCCTACTTTTTATTTACCTAATTTGATTACTGAGTTTCTGTTTCAATTTTTACACACACATACACAAACATATATCACCCATGCCCAAGGCGGGACTCGAACCCACGATCCCCTGCGCTGCGAAGCACCAAAGCGAGACGCTTTAGCGAGCGCGGCCATGGGGACCGACAAACTTCAGCGAGAATTTCTCCAAGCTTAAAGTGTCTCCACTTGTGCGGTGTAGAGGCTAAGGGGTCCATTTTCCGTCTAATTTAGGCTGGAATGATGTTTAGGGCCATTTGCACTTGCTACAGCCCAACAGTTGTACCTTAAGATAACTTACGTGTACTTCCTTAGATGCCCGGTGCGTGTATCCTTATTGATATCACATTAATATGACACTTAACATTTACTTTTTATTCAGGTGCACTCCTTTGTTTGGAATTCAGAGTCACAGTCTTAGCTTAGAAAAATAATCTTAATAAAAACTCTGATGTGTTCCATTCACATGACTTTCTCTACATCTCCGCAACAAATTATTGTTAAAAAGCTTCTATTTACTTCATACTAATCCAGAAAAAAATTAGCAGAAATAGTCTTATTACTTGCTTCCTTGTAAGTAGGAGCGAAATAAGGGAGTACAATAGGTTAAATTGATAGTCAAAAGCTGGTTGCTGTATGACTGAAGTTCCTTTGTTTGCATGAACAGCAGTTGACAAATTCCTGTATGAGAGAAGTAACGTTTTTCAAAGCTGAAACAAAAACCAAGGAATATATCAAAAACGATCAACTGCACGAAAAAAGTATATAACAAAAATTTTGTGTTTTAACGTGTTCTACATTTGTTTAGTGGTAAGTTTTTGTCCATCCCTTACTTTTAGCAGTTATGCAAAGTTCCGTAAAATGCATTAAGATGTCTTCAGAGGCTATTTGCAGAAAATTTAAGATATACATTTTATTTTTCAGGTAAATATTTTTAATATGTGACATTTTAATCAAAGTCGTTAAAGCCATTTTTTGAGAAAATCAAAATCTGGGAAAAAAGTTCCGTGTAAAGGATAGTTGGGGGTGGGGGGATTACCTTTAAAATCTTCATGTCGCATCCTTGGAAGATACCAAACTTAAATACCAAGTGCATATATAATACCAAGCATATAGGACTTTTTTATAAAAATATTTTTTGGGATTTCTGGGGAACCCAAAACATGTATTTCCGGTGAAATCTCGGTATCGATTTTTTGAGTTAAAGGCAATACCTTGTCTATGCACTATGTACATAGTACGTGTAGAGAAAGTAAAAAGGCGATTTATGTTTTCAAATTAACTTGCTACAACTCACTGATGCTAGAACCTGTTAGGCAGAGTACTAAATAGAGTAACACCCAAAATCAACCAACAAACTGTAGAATGATTTGTTCCTCCTCTACGTTTCTAATGGCATTATAGCTTCACACCATGATTTTCATTAAACGACCAAAATCTGTGCACGACTTAAATTTGGAATATAGTGCAGCATGGTTTTTGGGAATGTATTTATACACAAGCAATGCGTGTGATTTGCCCATCATTGCTCTTGCATTGTTGCATATGATACATTATAAGTTCTATCTCAAATTCTTCGGCATGTTTACTATCCCATTTGGTACATTCTGCTGTGTATATCATAAATGTAATTTCATTTAGCAGTTATTCTGCTTTCATCTTTATTTCTTGATTTAATGTTCTAGCCTCGCTATACTAAAAGATACAAAAGTTGTATAAGCGAATTGTGGTATGTTTTTTAACTTTCTCTACACTACTCTGCAGAGTGTGTACTGCACCCAAAAATTCACGGAAATACATGTTTTGACACCCCATTAATAAAAAAACATTTTAGAAAAATGTGCGTTAAATACCACACTGGATATTTAAGTTCCGTATCTTTAAGGATGCGACACGAAGATTTTAAAGAAAATCCTCCCACCCCAACTACCCTTTACATTGAAAAAATTTTAATTTTCTCACAAGTGGCTGTGAGAAAATTAAAATTTGATTAAAATCTCTTATATTTAAGATATTTACATGACAAATAAAATGTTTATCTTGAATATTCTAGGAATAGCCTCTAAAGACCTCTTTATTCTGGATGATTTATTTTTAATTTTGCATAACTGGTAAACCGTAAGAGATATAGAAAAACTTACTACACCCAAATGCAGATCAAAATAAAACACACAATTTGTCATATACATTTTTTTTTCGTGGAGTTATCCGTTTTCGAGATATTCCTTGTTATTGATTTCAGTTTTAAAACACCTAAACTTTTCTCATACGGGAAGTCGTCATCGCTCGGCCACACAAAGAAATGGATTTCAGTCTAATAGCAACCTGATTTTAAAACATTCGACTGTTGGTTTAGCCTAGTGTGTACCCTTATTTCTTTTGTACTTATAAAGCAACTAATTAATAAGACCGTAACAGCTGCTGCTTTAGCATGAAACAGATAGAAGAATAACCTTATTAACAATAATTTGTTACAGAGATGTTGAGTAAATCATATGAATGGAACACATTACATTTTTATTTAGCTGCACTTCTTTGATCGGAATTCATTGTCTCAGAAAAAAGATGTTAGGTAATACCAATAAAGTTTTCTGATTTCAAATTTAATTTGTATCAACTCACTGACACTACTTATTCATTACGCAAGCCTTAACCAACAAACTAGACAATTATTTGAAAGCATATTTTTCTTATTCTTATTCTATCTTTCTAGTATTAGATCCTAAGAATTGTTACTACTTTACACTTGAATTTTTTATTAAACGACCAAAATCTATGCACGACTCAAGATGTCTTCCCATTTGGAAAATAGTGAAGCATGACTTTTGGGGTTGTATTTATCCATTATTGTATGTTGGATGTGAAAACTGAAATTCTTCTTTATTTCTTCGTCATGTTTATTGTCCCATTTGGTAGATTCTGCTATGTATATCATACAAGTAATTGTTATTTGATTAGCAGTTATTCTACTTTCATCTTTATTTCTTGACTTGATATTAATACTTCGCTGCCACAAATGTGCAGGTCTCGCTAAGCTTTTATATAAGCCTATACTAGTAGTCTTTTCTTTATTTAAAAATCTGACGTGTTCCATTCACATGACTTCCTCTACTTCTCTGCAACAAATTATTGTTAAAAAGCTTATGCTCCTATTCACTTCAGTTTAATCAAGAAAAAAAAAATAGCAGAAATAGTCTTACTACTTGCTTCCATGCAAGTAGAAGGGAAATAAGGGAGTACTATAGGCTAAACTGATAATCAAAAGCTGGTTGCTATGTGATTGAAGTTCCTTTGTTTGTATGGACAGGAGTTGATAAATTTCTGTATAAGAAAAGTAAAAGTTCTTCAAAGCTGAAACCAAAGACAAGGAATATGTCAAAAACAATCAACTCCACGAAAAAATGAAATTGACATAAATTGTATGCTTTAACGTGCTCTACATCTTTTGTGTGTTAAATTTTTGTCCATCTCGTACGGTTTAGCAGTTATGCAAAATTCCGTAAAATTGATCCAGAATAAAGTAGTTTTAGAGGCTATTCCCTGAAAATTCAAGATATACATTTTATTTGTCAGGTAAATATCTTTAATATTTCACATTTTAATCAAAATTTAGAGCCATTTTTAAGAAAATTGAAATTTTTGAAACAAGTTTCATGTAAAGGGTAGTTGGGGGTGGGGTATTTTCTTGAAAATTTTCGTGTCGCATGCTTGGAAGATACCAAACTTAAATACCAAGTTTGGTATTTAACGGTCTTTTCGATTTTGAGCTAAG
This sequence comes from Hymenopus coronatus, assembly GCA_030762935.1. NCBI lineage: Eukaryota > Metazoa > Arthropoda > Insecta > Mantodea > Hymenopodidae > Hymenopus > Hymenopus coronatus. The sequence continues at coordinate 99,125,529 of CM060882.1, read as the reverse complement.
CTGCCCACAGACATACACACACACACACGCACATACACAAACACACGGATCTTTTTGTAAAAATGCTTTTTTTTGGATTCAGAGGGACCCAAAACATAGTGTATAGGGAATGTACTTTGGATTCAGGGTGTCTCAAAATATGTATTTCTGGTGAAATCTCGGTATCGAATTTTTGTGTACATTATGTACATAGTATGTATAGAGAAAGAAAAAAGTTGTATATTTTATGTTACTAATTTAGATATATTTTTGCTTTCTAAGAATTTCCCGTAGCCTCGTCATTGCCATCTATCCTGTTCACACATGGCTTGTGGGGAAATGAAAGCATATTCAGTAGGTTGTTGGAACAAAGGGGTTAAATTAATGAGGTTCCCATTTTGTTTTTCCATTCCCTTTGTATATGCTGTGGTTATACTGCCATTACTCGACATTATCTAAATGGATTCTTGATTCTAAAGAAATTCTTTACTCAAAGTGCATTCTAGTGAACAGCACGGATGCCTTATTAGTTTCATAATGACTATTTGATTCCAAGAGGATTAAATAAATTAATCCCAGACGATTTACTACCTACTTATTACTTTCTCTATACGTTCTATTTACATAGTGTATCGAGAAAGTATTATATTACACCCAAAAATTACATACCGAGATTTCACCAGAAATACATGTTTTGAGACACCCTGAATCCAAAGTACATTCTCTATACACTATGTACATAGTACGTATAGAGAAAGTAAAAAGCATTTTTAGAAAAATGTCCGTGTGTGTGTCTGTCTGTGTATGTGTGTGTGTGTGTGACTGTGGGCAGAATGGCTCAAAAACGACAGACCGTAAAATACCAAAGTTGGTATTTAAGCTTGGTGTCGTCCAAGGATGCTACACGAAGATTTTCAAAAAGTCCCTCCACCCCAAACTGCCCTTTACATGGAAAATGTTTCGAAAATTTTGATTTTCTTAAAAATGGCTCTTAACGATTTTGATTAAAATGTCGTTTATTAAAGATAAAACCTGACAAATAAAATGTATATTTTGAATTTTCTGGGAATAGCCTCTGAAGACTACTTTATTCTGGATGAATTTTACGGAATTTTGCATATCTGCTAAATCGTAAGAAATGGACGAAAGCTTACCACACAAAAAATGTAGAGCACATTAAAACACGCAATTTATGTTGTATACCTTTTTCGTGGAGCTGATATTCCTTGTTTTTGGTTTCAGCTTTGAAAAACTTATACTTTTCTCATACAGGAATTTGTCCACTCCTGTTCATACATACAAAGGACACTATAACACTATAAAGGCGGAGGATTAAATTGGATTATTATATGAAAGTGGTCACTTTGGATGTGTGACCTAAAATGGATGGGTGATCAGCGGGAAGTCCAGTAACAGAATGAGGGAGAAGATAAGAAGTAACCGTGAAATGGAAGAAAGGAAATGTGATTATCAGAGCTAGGAAGTTCGTACCGTTCGCCGCTCTGAATATTGGTTGCGACCAGCCGTCTCGCCACATCAAAACAAGTCATTGATAAGAACACAGCGGGAAGAGGTAAAAAACCTGTTGTCAGATAAACAGTAGTGTTTCCAGAGAATAAAAGTGACTTACGAGATATTCCTAAAAGCAGATCATTATGTAAAACATACAAATTGTTACATATATAAGGCTGACTCTGACTGATTTCCTTCTCTACATATGTACATTATGAAAGCACCTAGGCATTAATACGAATTGTAATATTTACTGATCGAGTGTAAAATAATATCCAAATAATAAAATTAATTTCTTAAATATCTTCAGACTCTTACCAGGTAAAAAGGAAAGCAGGAATTAAATTAGCTCTTTACTCATCTGCAGGCGTATTACTGAAAACTATATGTGCTTCTGAAGCCTTTTAAGTGAAGGCCTCATTCTATGTTCCGACAAACAAGATTTGTAATGCGAAAAAGTTCGTTCAACTTCGCATGATGTATCAGTGTCGCCAAGTAAATAGCATTTGTTGAGATCTAAAAGTGCAGTTTGTATGCGATACATCACACTGAACTTTGCATTCTTTTCGTTTACACTTTTCATTCTCATCTTTATTTCAGGTGGATTAGTAGAACCGTGTTGACAGTTCTTCTACATGCCGCACAGATTCAGTTCAGCTCCATGCATCTAGACTATAACAGTATGATAGTTGTGGGTAAATTTCTGAACAAATTTGCAATCAATAATATGTTTCTGTGAAGCTGTTGTTTCACAGTTTGTGTGCTAGAATTGCTATCGGTTTCTGAATAAATACATGCATAAGTGCACTGCTAGAAAACTTACTATGGTGGTAAAACAAACTAATTTTGCTTATATTTGAGCAGAATAAAGATGTTATTCGAACGCCTTCTTTCCTACCGACGAGATCTTGTGTTATACAGTGATAGCTGTTTTCCAGTAATGGGTTGCACTCTTCGTTGACCTTTGCTCTCGCAAGTAGCGCCGCATGGTATTGCCAGCCCTGGGCGCTCTTACTCTGCATAAGGAAATCGGTACAAACTTCTATGTCTGGTGATTTCAGAACAGGTAGAGGAATGAATGGCGGGAGAACCAGAAAACTAGAAAAAAAAATCTGCCCAGAACCGACTTTTATCCCACCAAATCCCACTTGCCGACTTATGGAATCAAAATCGGGCTACTTTGTGACAGATGAGTGGTCGAACCACTTGCCTAGGATGTTTTTCGGAATCAAACAAAGCTCTTCATTTATTTAGGTTTTGTTGGTTTTTCAAAAACTACTTTTTTAATGTTTAAATGAACCCAAAATGTATATCCACTGAAGCCTTGATGTGAAATGATATAGTCGACTAAATTCCACCTCTACTTTCACACAAGCAATAAAGAAAGTAACGCCAAAGTATTTTACCCTAATTTTGCGACAAACTACAAGAATTTCCAATTTAAACTGGTCTGGTGGTTTGTATGAATTAAAGCCTCACTGCACCATAAAAAATCAGCGCCTTTACTGACTGACATTTTCATAACGAAAAACAGATGAAGGGCTGGGGAAATACTTTGTCTTTCACAATATGCATGGCATTAAGTCAAGTATTCCTATAGGAGCAGTCTAATGGCCAGTTAATAGCAAAACAAACAGTTTTTCCATTTGTAAACGAGTGAAGCATTTCGACGCAGCAGTTAGAGGTGATTAAGCAAAGCCCATTAGAGACAGTGGTTTCCTCATGGGACACGAAAACACACTTCAGTGAATCACACTTTGAAATTATACTTCGGAATTCAATTATAAGTAGTTAATGTTCACGAGCTAGCTAACACACAACTTTGTATGTCTGTTATATGGATCCGCTGTTCACGAAATTGGATAATGGGACCAAATGGAAAGTATATCACATTTATTGGCACTAGGAAAGCATCTGGATCGGCGCTGTTACAACTTCAAAGCATAGGATTAAATATATCGTCACTTTCAGTGGCAGTTAATTTACACGTAGAATATACACCCGGGCGGCGCGGTGGCCGAATGGTTAGACCACTTACCTCCCATCAAGGCGACCCGGGTTCGCTTCCAACCCCCACATTTATAATTTGTGCCGGATATTGCGGTTTCTGCGCTGGTTTTCTCCGCGCTGTAAGGTTATATCTCGGAAACACTTAACTGAACAAAAACATGTAATTGAAATATAGTTCGTATTTTAACGGATCTAAAGCTTTTGTCTATCTCCTAAGGTTTACCTATTATGCAAAATTCATCCAGAATGAAGAGGTCTTCAGAGACTATTCCCAGAAAATTGAAGAAAATTTACATTTTAATCAAAATCGTTAGAGACAGTTTTGAGTAAAACAAAAATTTCAAAAACAATTTCCATCTAAAGCAGTGTTTCCCAATCTTTTGAAGTTCATGGCACCCTTGGGAATAACATTAAACACTAGGGGCACCCTTCCTTGAATTAAAAGAAAATTAAGCTTAATATGTTAATTTATTGAAATATTATATAATAATAACGTACACCTTAACATAATACAGTAAACTTTACTACAATCACTGAGTAAAAATACATCAATAAATTTTGTTCGATTAATGATTAATGTCAAACTTGTGATTAATGCTTAGAGCACAGATATGTGATGTCGGGTCTTACAGTTGACAGTGAAACACGCAAATCATCCTCAAGGTTATTCAGTCTATTTCTTGCTTTGCATTTTATTGTCACCATGGCAGAGAAGGTTGCTCGCATAGATAGGATGTTGAAAAGGGCAAAAGTGCGTTAATTGCTTTCTTCATTAGGTTATGGTACTCCTCTCTCCGTTGAAGCCAAAAACTAGCCACCGACGCCTCGCTCTTGGTGAACTTACCTTTGAGTGTGGAATCAGCGCAAAGATCAATAAATTCATCTCGTTCGGAAGCAGTGAAATCTATTTCCTCTGCACTATCTACGAAATCAAATGGTGAGACAACCCAGTCGAGATTCGTAGTGGAAATATTTGGAAAGTATGCATCTATTGCATCTTGCAATCTTGATAAGTGATCACAAATGCGGTCTTTCAGTTTACCCAGATCTTTATCTCCTGCCACATTAAGAAGAGATGGAAAGTTCGACAAATCTCCTTTTTGAACTGCAGACTTCCAAGAACTAAGTTTTCTTTTAAAACCTTTCATTTTATTGGTTGAGGAGATTATTGTTTCATGTCGACCCTGCATCGGAACATTCAGTTCATTCAGCTTATGAAAAATAACTGCCAGATATGACCGTTCAAAACACCAAGAATCACTTAGTAAGAGCTCATGAAATGTGTCTTGATTTTCATCCTTAAAAAAAGTTTTTACCCGTTCTTTAAGTTCGAGAAACCGGTTCAATACACGACCCCGCGACAACCACCTTACTTCTGTGTGAAGTAACAAAGAGGTATGAGCTGCATCCGTTGCGCGACATAACTGTTCAAAAATTCTGCACTTTAAAGGTCGAGACTTCATATAGTTCACCATTTTCATAACTTGGTTAAACACTTCAGCAAAATCTTCAATACACGCTTTCACGACTAATGCCTCTCTATGCAGAAAACAGTTATAATAATGGATGGATTTTCATTGAGAGCTCTGGCAGTAAAACCTTTAATTTTCCCAGACATAGATGGTGCACCATCTGTGCATATACCACAACAGTCTTTCCATGAAAGATCATGGTCATTGAGATAGGAATTAATAGAAACGAAAATATCATGGCCTGTGGTTGTAGTCTCCAGCGGTCTACAGAACAGATACTGTTCACTAATATCTTTTTCATCAATATATCTGATAAAACCCAGGAGTTGCGGTTTGTCACCAATATCGAGACACTCGTCTACTTGCAAAGCAAATGTTCTATAAGTTTTTATTTTCTCCGTGACTTGTTCGTTGATATTGCATGACATTTCAGATATCCTGCGGCTGATTGTGTTGTTGGACAGAGGAACTTTCGAAATCTGATTAGCTGCAACTTCGCCAAGTATTGTTGAAACTATAACTTGACATGCAGGACCAATGATTTCCTTTCCAAGAGTTTGAGGTTTCTTTTTTTTAGCTATCAGTTCTACTACTTTAAATGAGGCTTCAAGAGCAGTATCACCTATGGTCATTCTCTTTACCATTCGCACAGCTATTTTCTTCTCCCCTTCTAATATATGTGAAAAATACATTACACTTTTCTGTGACACACTAGGATGCTTTGTTGTAAGATGCCGCTTCAGTTTGCTAGGTACCATGGCCTCGTTGCTAAGTGTTTCGCCACAAACTAAACACACAGGGATAGGGGTTTCCTCGTTGTTATTCCACTTAAATCCATACGCTAAGTAACTGTCCTGGTATGTTCTTTTCTTTCGTTTGCCTTCTTTATGTGGTGAATTCGACGGTCCGGGAGAAACTGTAAGATTTGGCTTCTTAAAGCAAGCAGTAGGTGCCGACTGTTCACTTTCACTGCCTCGGCGTTTACGTTTAACAATGAATTTATCCATAGCTAAACACTGTGAATCAACGCGAGGAAGACAACTGAAAGCGCCAAGCGGCGTACACTTTTATATATTCATGTCAAAGTCTCGGGAATGTTCGTGAGGAAGCGAGTAGTCTCGGGAATGTTCGGCAGGGTATAGCTGTAATGTCATCTGTGGGATACTAGTATAACTGAATTATTGAAATGAATCGACCACTATCACCATCTGCCGTGCATGAGAGTAATTGATTTGACTTATTTTATTTCAAGACTTTACAAGACTTAAGGCTTCAGTAGAAGGTATTTTTTTTTTTTTTTGTTTATCTCAATATCTCGCGGCACCCCTTGGCCAATCACACGGCACCCTAGGGTGCCGGGGCACACCGGTTTGGAACCGTTGATCTAAAGGATAGTTTGTGGTGGGGAGGAGGGCGATTTTCTAGAAAATCTTCGTGTCGCAGTCTTAGAAGATAGTAAAATCAGAATTATATTTTTTATTTGCTTATGCCGTCTTTAAGTTTTTGAGCTATACTAACTACAGACACACACACGTACACACACATACACACAATACTCACAAATACACACATTTTTTGCTAAAAATGCTTTTTTTATTCAAGCGACCTCAAAATACATATTTCCGATAAAATCTCCATATAGTAGCTTTGGGTGAATCAATACCTTCTCTACCTATTATGTGCAGAGAAAGTAAGTATGTCTATATGTGTGTGTGAAAACCACAACTGAAAAGTGAAAAGTCCGTTGAATACCAACTTGGTGTTTAAATTCATCATCTTCCGAGAATATGGCGAGAAGATTTTTAAGAAAATTCTCCAACTTCCAACTATCCATTACATGGAACATTTTATGAAATGTTGATTTTCTCAAATATTGCACTAACGATTTTCATAAAAATACCAATTGTTTAAGATGTTTTCATGAAACTTGAAATGTACATCCTGAATTTTCTGACAGTAGCCTCTGAAGACCTCAACATTCTGGATGTCTTTTGCATAACACATAAGCTGTAAGAGATGTACAAAAACTTGCTGGACAGAAAGTATACATCTCGTTAATAACATATCATTTTTGTGATATGCGTTTTTGTGAAGCTATCTACTTCTGAGATATTCCTTGATATTTGTTTCAATTTTTAAACATATAAACTTTTCTTAATAGGGAATCCGTTATCCGTATTTCTTTTATTTTACTGTTGACCGTGCAAAGAGAACCAAAAGTCAATCATACAGGGCCACTTTTGAAAGTTTCGATTATTTCCCTTCTATATACAAGGAAATGCAGAATTAGGCAATTTCTTGTAATGCTTATCTCGATTGACATGGTGTGGATAGAAGAATAAACTTGTATACGAATAGCTGTTAGAGAAAGTCATATAAATGGAATACATCCGATTTGTCTTTATACGCGACGCAGCCTGCAGGGAATTTGGTGGCAACGGAAAAATATCATTGTTCCCTTTTTAAACTTCTTATATGCGTGCCCCTATATTTTATGTTGATAGAGACTTATTATTATGTGTGTTCCACACCAGCCATAAGTGAATCATTCTCTTATTGATTCTAAATTCAAACACGCATTAGCTTAGCGGTGAAAGTGGAGCAGTGCTGAAAGTATTCTCTTGAGTGGCTGGAAGGTGTGCTTTGCTCCGCACCACTCCCTCGAAGATTCCTCTTAGTTTTGGTTTAATGTCAAAAACCTGGCGGTCTAAAATTAGCATAAATGTTCGCAGGTGGATTCAGGCCCATGAGTGAAGGAAAAGGGGGAGTTAGATATTAAGTACATAGAACTAAGAGGTGGAGTCAAGGAAGAGGCGGTTTAGTATCTCTTAACAACATGAATAGCTGCGTTTTATATCGGCACGATTCCATGCACTTGACTGTATTCTTCTAAGCGACTGGAGTGTCCTATTTGCCTAATCAACAACAGAGTTTTATTGCATAAGATTTTAATATCCATATAGAGGTCACCTCATCTAGATCTCATTGAAATAAATTTCAATAAACGATGTATTTATTGTCGAAGTGCAGTGAAATATGCTCTCGGAATTTTACTCTATTTAGTGTAAGCAGTTCGAAATTCCTTGTAAAATGTAACTTTTTTTAGAAATTCAACGTTGTAAACATAGGGGTTTGTAAGAAATGAAGGACGTTTTGTATAAAAGTGTTTCTGAAGCACAGATTGGAAACGAAGTCTTTTGTCCCTATCGAGTAGGAATGTGTATTGTGTGAATCATCCCGAATAAATGAATGGATCAAGAAGGATCTCCAAGAGTCTTTGAGTGAATAAAATGACGTGGAAACAATTACTGGAAAATATTATCGTGAGTAACAAAAAGTATACTTCGTTTTGTACAGATACTACGAAAATAAAAATATGTGCTCCATTCACATGTGTTTTTCTACATTTCTGTAACAAATTATTATTAATAAGCAAATTCTTATATCTATCAAATGCCAAAAATTAGGAGAAATGTTATTATTATTTAGTTTCTTTATTAGTAAAATGGAAATAAGGAAATACACTAGGCTAAACGATAATCAAATGTTTTAAAATGTGATTGTATATGACATTGTGTTTTATCATAGTCTACTTTTTTGTGTAGTAAGTTTTTGTATATCTCTTACGGTCTACCAATTATGCAAAGATCAATAAAAATCATCCATGTAAATTTCTTAAATATAAGAGATTTTTATCAAAATCGTTGGAGCCACTTTTGAGAAAATCAAATTTTTCAAAAAAATGTTCATGGAAAGGGTAGTTTGGTGTCTGGGCATTTTCTTGAAAATATTCGTGTCGCATCCTTGGAAGATACCAACTTTGGTATTTAACAGCCTAATCTTTGTTGAGCTATGCTGTCCACACCAGACAGTCAAGACACACACGATTTTTTTCTGAAAATGGTGTTTTTGGATTCGTGTATTTTCGGTGAAATCTCGGTATCGAATTTTTGGGTGGAATACAATACTAGCTCTATGCACTATGTACATTTTACGTGCAGAGAAAATAATTTACTGTTTGAAATATGTACATGTTAACTCCGCAAGGACTGCTGGACATACTTCTGTCGTGATTGCGGCATCTGACACCGCAAGTAAAAGCTAAAGAAAGCGTATGCGAGAATTTCACCATAGTAGTCCAAACGGTAAGGATATTGATATAGTAAACTTGGCATTTATGGGCACTTAGGCAATTATCTACTCAACTTAAGCAACTTTCCATTTTTAAAGAAATGTTATTGATTTGAAACATCCGTTGCGTCATGCTGAAGTGTCCTGATGACTGTTTATACTGGTGCAGTTTATTGTGTTGATAACGTAAGACCTAACTAATAAGTTTCAGCGGAAGTATGATTGCCTACTCTACAATATTAGGGATATTATTATTATTATTATTATTATTATTATTATTGCTACCTTCTCTGCACTTACTATGTACATAGTGTATATAGAGAGTATTGCATTCCATCCAAAAATTCGATACAAAATTTCACAGGAAATACAGGTTCTAGGATCCCCTGTATCTAAAAAAAGTATTTTTAGAGCAAGATGCGTGTGTGAACCCATCATCCTTGTGTCTGTATGTCAGTAAAAATGATAACTCAAAAACGAAAATTCCGTAAAATACAAAACTTGGTATTTAAGTTTGGTACCTTCCAAGGACACGACACGAAGCTTTAAAATCCTCCCTCAAACTACCCTTTACTTGGAAAAAAATCGAAAGTGTTATTTTCTCAAAAATGGCTCTAACGATTTCGACTAAAATACCGCATATTGAAGATACGGCAAATATTATATGACAAATGAAATGTATATGTTGAATTTTCTGTGAATAGCTTCTAAAGACCTCTTTATTCTGAATGAATTTTGTTGAATTTTACGCAACTGGTAGACAGTAAGAGGTAGACAAAAAATGAAAATCATGTTAAAACACATAGTTTATGTCATATACTTTTTTCTTGGAATTGACCATTTCTGAGATATTCTTTGTTATTTTTTTCATATTTAAAAATCTGATAACTCCTGGCCATGTATAGAAACGGATTTCAACCACATGACAACCAGCTTTTAAAAGATTTGACTATCGTTTTAGCCTAGTGTATTCCCTTATTTTCCATCTATTTACAAAGAAACAATAATTAAGACAATTTCTGCTAACGTTTTTTTCTTAATTATCACAAGTAAGATAAAATGAATATGCTGTTTTATCGTTAATTTGTTACAGAGATGCAGAGAAAGTCATGCGTATGGAACACATCGGATTTTTTTCGAGAAATTGTGTAATGACTTAATTCTTAGGCTAGTGTAGAAGTATTTCCGCACCAAGGGATGTGGTTGAGCATTGCTTCTTTTCCAGTGGTACCAGTTTTCCTGAAAACTTCACTAAGGCATATATGAGCGTCTAATTAGCGTATTGTGTGTATAACCAATGTTATCGAATGTCTTCTTTACATGACACATATAGAGTTTTATTATTGATGTTAAGACTTAAATTAATATTTACAGTAAGAATACATCCTTTATGCTGGTACTGAAGCATTTATTTGTGCGTGTATTCCTGCTGAACTGCTAAATTCGTTCCTGCTGAATCTTCAGTTTCATAATATTCCTGTGCTGGACCAGCCTCTCCGTACATTCAGTACATCTGCAGATTTCAATCCCGCACTATCCTCACGTTCTGCGCTTGGTCCATCTTCATGTTCCAATCACTCGTCATCTTCGCTTTCTAGATTAACTTCCGGCCTTCCTTAATCATCTTGTAGCCCACCTCCCTTCATAGAATCTGCTTTACCAAATTACAGCAAAGAAAAAGGTTAAACTTAGGAGAAGTTTAGGACCAAAACAAAAACCACAAGAAGCGTAACAAATTCTAAAATTTCTTACATTTATTCCGTTTGTAACGCAATTATTATGATGAAAATTAGGTTCAGAAGTGGATCCGGTGTTCTTTGCATATTTCCTGTGGTTCTATGAGGAGTGTAATCAGTTGAACGGTGATTTTTTTCTATTGTATTGAGTGTAGCAAATGCAAATTTTGCAAGTTCTGTCCTCAAAATAATTTATATTGTATTAGAAATATGAATACTTCAAATCTAACTTAACAGTTTAACTGATTTGATTCTTCCAATTTGGGATTCTAGGTTTTTCTTGATAAGATTTGTCATACTATTAATATTTAATTGTCTTTTTTTAAAAAAATGTCAAGTGTACAGTTGCTAAAGCGGCTCTAACAATAAACTGATAAAGCTGATAACACAGCGACAGGAGAAGTTTTTAAATTGTCAATAAAACCTCTGTACCCATATTCCTAGCAACTGTGTCAATATTACCTTAACATTTTGTCAAATATGAACATTTGCTACGTTTGCTGTGAAGCTAAGCTGCATTCAGACAAATAGGAGTTAGTTGTAGGTTCGTACACTGTTAGAAAGGTAATAGTTTCAATGTTTAAGTGCATTTGTTTCACGATTTTCTGCCCTTCATTTCTATACAAATATTTTTGTGCCCATATTTGCCATGTTTACTCTGTGGTTGAGTTCTGGTCATATTATTTCATTTTGGAATCTGATTCAGCTTTCCTAAACATCTCTGTTGGTAGTTATCTTGTGTTGAATATTAGCTAAGCGGTAGTGTACTCTATTCACACTGTGTTGCAAACGGTTGAAACAGCATTGCATAGCCGGGTAATAAACATAAACAATGATATACATTAACTGCGCGCTGTTTACATAGTGTTGTGATTCTGTCACCTACTGTAACACCTTTACCTGCTAGCGTGAAAGCGAAATTTGTGGGTTCGAATCATAGTTGGTACTTAGCTGTGGCTATGAATGCAGTTGGCTCATAAATACTTAAGAGATAGTATGAGTAAACTGGTAGAACGCTTCCGCAAACGTAAGACACTATAAAGATGGGATATAATCGCTCACCATTTTGGTTCAAGAGGAGCTTGAATAAGAAGATAAAACTTCAGATTCTCCTTACATAACACTGGTGGCACATTGAAAGCAATACATGTTATAAAAATGTAATGGTGAGTTTATATCCAATATGGTGTGCTGTTGAGTCCCAATTTGTTCCAATGAAACTCATAAAGGACAACGGTTATTCTGATTCCCCACTGATGATTTCAGAAAGGAAATGTGCCTACAAAATTGTAAGCGACAAACTCGCTCGTCTAGCATCTGAAAGGCAACTTTTTTTGCTGCAAAATACCAAACAATAGTATCGACTGCCTCCGTGGTCGAGTGGTCTGCGAGTTGACTTCTCATCCGGGGTTTGATACCCAGCTGGAGCTGGGAATTTTTCTTTAACCAGAACTATTCGCTATCCCCCACAGGGTCTGGAAGTATGTATGTGAGAGTGATTAGTTGTTAAAGGGGGCTATATACATAAAAAAAAATAATAACTATACTAATGAATTTGCTATTTATCCTCTTGTACATTTGAATGTGCTGGGTGGATTAAATGCGAGTAAAACAAACAGAACAAAATATACACCAAAGAGCCGTGAAGAATGGCTCAAAAGTACTTGTTCGCCACATCAAAACAAAAACAACGCTCATATAAACACACGTCCCAAAACCCTTCGTTCTCGATTTATTGGGGTTCAAAATATTAATTAAAACATTTTAAAGTGACACATTATTCCATTTTTGATTTTGTCAGCTTGTTAGGAGGAGTTACACAAAAACACCACTTATAGAAAATGATCTACATGTCCTCCTCTTGCGTCTAGACACGCATGCACTCCTCGAAGCAGGCCGGTCCCCATGGCCGCGCTCGCCAAAGCGTTGGTGTTTCGCAGCGCAGGGGATCGTAGGTTCAGACTCCGAAACTGCATTTTATAAAAAAAAAAAAAATAAATAAAAAAAAAAAAAACATGGAATGTCAAATACTCCGGTGTCGTATGATTTCGCAGGCTTCCATGACACTTTTCCTCATCCGAGAGTCTGCTGCATAAACCTTGTCCCCAAAAGATACAAATTCAAAAAATCTGATGTGTTCCATTCACGTGACTTTCTCTATATCCCTGCAATAAATTATTTTTAAAAAGCTTATTCTTCTATTTACTTCCTGCTAATCGAGAAAAAATTAGCAGAAATAGTCTAATTTCTTGCTTCCTTGTAAGTAGAAGCGAAATAAGGGAGTACCATAGGTTAAAGTGAAAGCCAAAAGTTGGTTGCTATGTGACTGATTTTCCTTTGTTTGTATGGACAGGAGTTGACAAATTCCTGTATGAGAAAAGTATGTTTTTCAAAGATGAAACCAAGAAAAAGGAATATCTAAAAAATAATCAACTCCACGAAAAAAATGTATACAATATAAATTGTGTGTTTTAATGTGCTCTACATTTTCTGTGTGGTAAGTTTTTGTCTCTCTCTTAGGGTTTAGCACTTATGCAAAATTCCGTAAAATTCACTCAGTATAAAGTAGTCTTCAGAGGCTATTCCCAGAAAATTCAAAATATACATTTTATTTGTCCGATAAATATCTTTAATATACGATATTTTAATCAAAATCGTTAGAGCCATTTTTTAGAAAATCGACATTTTCGAAAAAAGTTCCATGTAAAGGGTAGTTTGGAGTGGGGGGATTTTTCTCAAAATCTTCGTCTCGCATCCCCGGAAGATACTAAACTTAAATACTAAGTTTGGTATTTTACCGACTTTTCGTTTTTGAGTTATTGTGTTCACAGACACACGGATACACGGACACCTGGATACACACACACGGACCTTTTTCTGAAAATATTTTTTTGAATACAGTGGACCCTAAAACATATATTTCCGGTGAAATCTCGGTATCGAACTTTTTGGGGCGTGCAATACATTCTCTATACACTGTGTACATATTGCGTATAGAGAAAGAAAAATATGATGTGTTCCATTCACATGACTTTCTCTGTATCCCTGCAACAAATTTTTCTTAAAAAGCTTATGCTTCTATTTACTTTATGCTAATCAGAAAAAATTAGGAGAAATAGTCTTATTACTTGCTTCCTTGTAAGTAGAAGCGAAATATGAACTACCATAGGTTAAAGTGATAGTCAAAAGCTGCTTGCTATGTCAATGAAGTTCCTTTGTTTATACGGATCGGAGATGACAAGTTCCTGTATTAGAAAAATATAAGTTTTTCATACCAGAAACCAAAAATAAGGAATGTCTAAAAAACGATGAACTCTACGAAGAACATTTATATAACATAAATTGTGTTTTAACGTGCTCTACGTTTTTTTGTGTAGTAAGTTTTTGTTCATCTCTTACGGTTTAGCAGTTATTCAAAATTCCGTAAAATTCATCCAGAATAACTTACTCTTCAGAGGCTATTCCTAGAAAATTCAAGATGTGCATTATATTTGTCAGGTAAATATCTTTAATATACGAAATGTTAATCAATATCGTTAGAGCCATTTTTGAGAAAATCAAAATTTTCGAAAAACGTTCCATGTAAAGAGTAGTTGGTGATGGGGGGATTTTTCTCAAAATCTTCGTGTCGCATCCCTGGAAGATACTAAACTTAAATACTAAGTTTGGTATTTTACTGACTTTTCGTTTTTGAGTTATCGTGTTCACAGACACACGGACACATGGACACACACACACACGGACCTTTTTTTGAAATTACTTTTTTTGGATACAGGGAACCCTAAAACATATATTTCCGGTGAAATCTCGGTATCGAATTTTTTGGGGAGTGCAATACATTCTCTATACACTATGTACATAATGCGTATAGAGAAAGTAAAAATTGAGGTCGGGAAAACGTGCAGTCCCTCTCTACCTATCCATCTGTCATACTCGATACCAGTCAGTGCATCTCAAACAGTGAGACTAAAATATGTTAGAGCATCATACATAAACCACATTGTTCTTCTTATTTGCAGAGGCACATTTTCTAATAAGTCTGGGAGAGTGTTCTGAATGAAGTCCCTGTAGACAGCACCTGTAAGGCCTGCTGGGGGAATGCACTACGCATCTCATGAGTTACAAATGTTAACAAGTAGCCATGGCAACACAAGGCCAACTCTGTAGGGTAAAAGCCTTCTATGAATGAGTGTATAAATAATGCTATTAAATTGGGCACGGAAACACGCTGAAGGTGACTTTTATTAATAAATTCATAACGCGAAAAGGAAGCGATTTAGAGCATTTGTTTATTTGAACCTATTTTCTTGTTTTGATGCTAGGAATCCTTCCCCAAACGTTGTAAAAGCATTTTTTCATCACTGTATACCCATAATATTCTCTACACTTTCTAGTCTAGCTCTATGCTCATGTGTATTATTACTATTATTATGTTTATTATTATTGTTACTATAATTTTCACACATACATAAGTCCTGAAAACACATATACGTAAAACTTTGTATGCAGTTTACCTGCTTTACTCCTATTAAAATCTGTGAAAGGTTTGGAAAAGCTATATTTATATTTGTTCGGAAAAGTTTAATAAATATCGAGTTGCTTTTATTTATTATTTTTCCTCTTATTTAATGTAATTTGATATTTATGAAAAGGTTACAAAAATGTGAACGACTGGTTAATTTAGAATGCTATTACACATTTATGAATGGATAGTAAACACATTAGTTCATAAACAACCTGTTAAATAAAGAAATTAAACGGCAAGTTTTAATATGGGGCTATTTTTCTTCTGGCTCAAATATTTTTGCATCTGACGTAAATCGGCATGCTGTACATGGCAAAGGTAGCCCTGTGAAACACAGTATAAAGTCGGGAAATTTTGAAACGCTGGCTGCTTCAGTTATATGTCAAAGAGTTCGGAATCGCTGTAAATTGGCATGCTATCAATTTTAAAGAGAGCAAACTTCATTGATGGAGAGGTAGTCAAACTGAAAACTTCAATGCCATAGCCAGGATTTGAACCACGGATGTCCCGATATCTTTGTCCACTGAGTTACCCTGATAATATGCCGACACGATATTGAATTCCTCAACTGACTCGCATGTTCCCCGGTAAACCACAAGGTGATCTCAAATTATTTTGAGATGATATAGCCCATTGCGACTTATAATGTTGCAAGCACTTAAAGTCCCGGGCTTCATAAACTAGCCAACGATTAGTTCACTTAGCACTAATTAATTGTTTCTCCAAACTAGCTGTGTGTAAATAGATAGATAGAATCAAATTCTGACATTGTAATTGGCCCCTGTGGTATGCCATCTCAAACATATGAGATCACCTTTGGTTTACCGGGAAACATTCGAGCCAGTTGAGGAATTTAGTGCCGCGTCGGCATGTTGCCATATTAGCAACTGGCTGAAGTTCGGGAGCTCCATAATTCAAATCCCGGCTATGTCCATCCAAATCCGGGCCTATATACCGCTAGTATTAAAAAACGATTAATTAAAACTTCATTGACGTATAAAATTGCACAGGTTTGTGTTTATTTTGACTTTAGGGCAGCGATAAAAGGAGTAAAATAAAGGTTTGCATCAAGATATATCGAAGAAATTTTGAACCAAAATGGCGGACGATTATGCCTGGTGTTTAGAGTGTCCTAGGTGGAGCTGATTTTTATTGTTTTTTTTTGTAGTGGTTTACGCTCATTTTTACTACTTGTGGCACCACAGGGGATGACACCAGTGATAAATGGAATTAAGATGCAGTATGGTGGAATGAGTTAGCGGGAGAAACCAGAAAATCCGGAGAAATACCGCCCGTGTACCACTTTGTCCACCACAAATCTCACTTGGGATCTAACCACTCGGCCACGGCGCGGCCTGGTGGAGGTGTGACGAACAAGTGAACCTTGTTACATTTTTGAGTAATTACTCTGCAGTCCTATACCTGACATAGAAATCCTTAAATATTTGTATTTTCATATACGAATATGAATCTCTTACTATCCATGTTTTGGAATATATAAGCAGATAACGTTAGAAAATACGGTTGCTTGTGGAAAAATAACATTTTATGAGTAGGGAAACAAAAAGAAAAAAGACTAACCCATAATAAGATGGAAGAGGAAAACAAGAGAGGGTTGCAGCTTTCTGAAGCAATCACATAAACTACATCGTCCCCTTATTGGTCGTTCGGACAATACTACGTGGACATGTCGATCTATCCTTGAGATATTTATTGTTCCTCGGTGAATGGTCCACACAACAATAGAGCAATGTAACTGAGCGCCTCCTATTGTGATCATATCCTATCAGCTGCCATATGAGCTAAACAACTCTTGTTCTTGCCCTTAAGGCAAAAAGAAGCACTCATACCGTGTTTCTGTGTTTCGTAACATCAGAACATTGTTCTTTTCATGTATGAAAGGATTACTCTGTATCGCCAGAACCGTTTTCTGGTCGTGTTTCATTTTTAAATCAACACTTGGATATTCTTTTTGTAGAATAAGTTACTAAGCTTGAGTTACAAAGGTACGTTACTTATATTTGCTTCCAACTTATAAATAATTTAAGAAATTCAGGGAAACGGTTCAATGCACTTGTGATTTTTCGAGTTCCATTTTTGGATAAGCCTACAGTGTGGACACTATCGACTGAAAACTATTGAATTATTCGATAGTTTCCAAACTACCCGTTATCCGACTGTAATCCAAGTATTCGATTTCATTCGGTTACAAACATTGCTCTACTAATGGTTGCTTGGCAGTGATAGTTCCGAACCACTTTTACTTTCTCTACTCTTACTATGTACATAGTGTATAGAGAAACTGTTGCATTCCACTTAAAATTCAATACCAAGATTTTACCGGATATAGGGTTTAGGGTCCCCTGTAGGAAAAAAATCTGTCCAGCAAATTACTGTTAAAAGGTTTATGCCTGTGTTTACTTCATGCTAATCGAGAAAATATTAGCGGAAATGATATTATTACTTGCTTCCTTGTAGAAGGGAATTGAGGGAATACTATAGTTTAAAATGATAGTCGAAAGATGGTTGCTATGTGACTGAAATATCCTTCTTTGTATGCACATGAGTTGATAAATTCCTGTATGAGAAAAGTATAAGTTTTTTAAAGCTGAAATAAATAATAAGGAATATCTCAAAAACGATCAATGTAAATGATATAAATCGGTGTTTTAACCTCTCCACATTTTTTGTAAGGTAAGTTTTTCCATCTCTTACGTTTAGCGTTATGCAAATGTCTAAAATTCATCCAGAATAATGTAGTCTTCAGAGGCTATTCCCAGAAAATTCAAAATACACATTTTTTATCAGTTAAATATCTTAAATATACAATATTTTAATCAAAATTGTTAAAGACATTTTTGAGAAAATCAAAATTTTAGAAAATAAGGTTCATGTAAAGGGTGGTTGGAGATGGTGAGATTTTCTTGAAAATCTTCGTGGAAGATACTGAAATTAAATATCAAGTTTGGTGTTTAACGGGCTTTCCGCTTTTGAGCTATGCTGCCTAAACACACAAACACATACACACAGTCACACACAGACAGACACACACACTCACGGACCTTTTTCTAAAAATTCTTTTTTTGGATTCAGGTAGTCCAAAAACATATATTTCGGCTGAAATCTCGGTATCGAATTTTTTGGGTGAATTACAATACCTTATTTATACACTATATACATAGTACGTGTAGAAAATATTTTCAGAAAAAGGATCTGTGTGTATTTGGTATTTAAGTTTAGTACCTTCCAGGGATGCGACACGAAGCTTTTGAGAAAAATTCCCCCTTTCCAAACTACCCTTTACATGAAAAGAATTTAGAAAAGTTTGGTTTTCTCAAAAAGATTTTGATTAAAATACCATATTGTCACATGCAGAATGTGGTACTACTGCGTTAGGATCCACATTCTAAGTGTGGCATGATTGACTAATTAATTTTATTGTTTTGGCTGTACTGTAGAAAAAAGGTTAGTTTAAAATAACGACGGGAGCGTGGTTTTTCGGCCTTCTTTGCCAGCGGGACGACGTGGGGTGCGCATCGCACGTTTTTAGTAATCATGTAATTAATAATGGAGCTATAGTATTCACCCAGATTTTGGCTACGCATCATCCAGCGTCAACATAACAGGTAAAAGTTTAATATATCAATTAGCTGGAATTACTCTTGAATTAACATGTTTTAATTTAGTAGTTTGATTTTGTTCCCACATTTCCTTGTTTTACTCCTGAGTTTGCTAATTGCCCATAAGTTAGCATGGGGGATACGTCCCTCATGTCGCATCCGGTTAAAATAGTTTTGTATGTGCCTTTCGCAGCCACAGCGAGTTCCCCGAGTTATTAGTAGAAAAGGCGGTTGCGACAATATGTTAAAGATATTCACATTAAAATGGAAATGTTGAATTTTCTAGGAATAATCTCTTTATTCTGGATGAATTTTGCTGAATTAACCATAATTGTAAACCATAACAGACAGCCAAATACTTACTACATAAATAATGGAGATCTCTTTTAAACACACAATTTATATCATATATGTTTTTTCGTGTAATTGACAAGCTTTTTCACACTTTTCTCCCGGCCATACATAGAAACGAATTTCAACCACATGGTAACTAAATTTTAAAAGATTTGAGTATCACTTTAGCCTAATGTGTTTCCTTATTTTCTTTCTACTCACAAGGCAGCAAATAATTAAAACAATTTTTGCTAATGTCAATCTCTATTATAATACATGATATAGAAGAATATGTATTTTTAACAATAATATATTACAGAGATTTAGAAAAAAATCATGTGAATGGAACACATCAGATTTCTGGATAAGCCTCTCTTAAAGGTGGGCACTATTGAATTATTCGATAGTTTCCAAACTATCGGTTATTCGACTGTGATCTAAGTATTGGGTGTTTATTCGGTTTTAAAATATTACTCTAATATTGGTTGCTTGATAGTTGATAGTTCCCAATAGCTTTTTGTTGTTTCAATTTTTTTTTTATCATTGAACCAACGCAGATATGATGATAACCCCATTCCAGTATAAAGCATATAATGTTTTGTCTTTTTTATTTAACAGTTTTAGCAATTAGTTAAAAGATTACACTAATGAAATCCAACTAACAAGCAGAAAATGTGTATGATAGGCATTTGGTCGACAGTTTGTTCTAACATGTGCATTAATATTAGTAATACTGCCAGAAATATCGCCATTTTGTAGCGGGAGATTGATGTGCTTCTAGATAAAAACCAAAACAGCTCACCAAAGTTTAACACCACCTTCTTTGTTGCATAACAGAAGTTAAAGTTGTGGTAGTGTTGCTGCTTTATGTTAAAATCAAGAAGCACATAACCACATGGAGCTTAGGACCATAGCTAAGTCTTACATCTAATTCAAATTAAAATATCATTTAGCAAATTTAGTAAAAAGCATCACAAATACGAATAAAAACCATTACTAAATCTAGATCTCCCAATGATTAGGAAGGAATAATTTTTGACTCATTTATTTTAACCTCAAATCAAATGTATACGAAGTAATATGATATAGCCTGAATAACATAACCTCAAATTACTGAACCATAACCACACATAATTCAGAAACTTAGTAACCTTAAAAAGGCAAATACATTTTTATGTAACTTTATTAAAAAAAACATCTGATGTGTTATATCACATGACTTTCTCCAGTTGCTCTAAAAATATCTTATAAATGATTATTCCAATTTCCAATCGAGATAAACTTAGTAGAATGTTCTTATTACTTAGTTCCTTATAAGTAGAAGGGAACTAAGAGAATGCACTAGGCTAAAGTGATAGTCAAATGCTTTAAAAGCTACCGTTATGCGATTGTCATTGCAAATCGCTTCTTTGCTTGGTTAGGATAAGAACAAAAGAAAAACGGTCTCTTCCTGTCTGAGATAAGTATAAGTACTTTACAATTGAAACCAATAACAAGGAATATCCTGGGAACTGTTACCTCCACAAAAATAGCAGAAAAAAGAAAACGTGAAGGACATAAATTGTGTGTTTTGACGAGATCTACACTTTTTGAGCAGTAATTTTTTGTCTGTCACGGTTTAGCAGTTAAGCAAATTTCAGTAAAATTCATCCAGAATAAAGAGACCTTCAGAGGCTATTCCCAGAAAATCAAGATATACATTTTATTTGCCATATAAATATCTATAATATACGGTATTTTAGGCAAAATCAGTAGAGGCATTTTTCAGAAAATCAAAGTTTTCGAAATGCTTTCCTTGTAAAGAGTAATTTTGGGTGGGAGGATTTTTCTCAATATCTTCCTGTTTCATCCCTGGAAGATACTAAGTTTGGTGTTTTACCGACTTTTCGTTTTTCAGTTATCGTCGTGTTCAGAGACTCGTGTACACACTGACACGGACCTTTTTCTGAAAATACTTTTTTTTTTGGTTACAGGACGCACTAAAACTTCTATTTCCGGTAAAATCTGGGTATCGAATTTTTGGTTGGAATGCAATACTTCTCTATTTACTGTGTACATAGTACATGTAGAGAAAGTAAAAACACAGATCTCTATTTTAGGCTTATACGTATGTGCTACTCTGGGTCAAAAACGGTATACATTCACAATTAAATATCCGTAGAACGAATTATCGCTTTAATTAATACTAAGGTAAATACTGCAAGTAATAACGCACGCTTTAATTGAAAAATAGTGTGCTCTTAGCTTTTCTATATTCTTGAGGGCTAAAACGTCTATTACATCGTACCTTTAAATCCAAAAGAACACTCGTAACTTATCTATACTACTATTTCACTCATTTTGTGAAAATAAACAGCATTGAAATTCGAATGAAATAGGTTGATGCATGGATGGTATATCACCACGAATTTTCCTGTATCTCATTTTCTCTCATTTATTCTTAGTTACTGGAGTAGACACTGAAGACTGCTGAGGTGTAGAGAATTTACTCTATGAACAGAACTTTTGCCTAGAACGGTTAGTTGGCGTACTAGCTAGAGCCAACATTGAAATAAAGCTGCTTTAAGGAGTGCAATTTCGCTTAAAGCGCGCTGCTTTCGTAATCATGTGTCTTGCCACACGTTGTCTTTTAAGGGCGCTAATAACACGCTATTAAACTCCAATCATCATCATCATCATCATCATCACCATCACTATCATTCCGAATCATGTCTCTTTCACCTCATCCTTTCCTTCTGTAGGTAATTATGACGTACGTATCCGTCATGTATCCTACGCTCCTACGATAATGTTCATTATATCAGGAGGGAAACAAAGTGACGTCCCATAAGGATCAATTTTAAGTCCCATTCCTTAATCTATATTAATAGCTCCCGTTATGAAAATTATATATATAATAAAATATCTGCAAATTATATATAGAACATTAATGAACTATAATAAAATAATTTAAGAAATCATACAAGTGTCTGATATATTAATTTCAGATAAGAAATACATGGTCCATGACTAAAAATAAAGTAGTTGTAAGGTGTTAAACAAAGTGTTTTAAATCCAAGTAAGTGGATATTAAATCAAACCCATATGAAAACCTGGGTTGGAATGCCTGTACAACTAATACACGAAATTAGAAATATCAATTTTCAACAGCTCGTTATTCGCGTTCTCAAGATTTACTGCCAAAAACTTCTCTCAAAAATCAACCAGATCATATTTTGACAGTACGACACTGTATATGGATTAACTTCCTCCTTGCGTTATGTCTCCTACTTTAGGGCATTTATTTAATTGCTCCTGTGGCATACTGTGTAACGCCAGAAGCTAATAGTCATAGGTTCGTGTCCTGCTATGTAATTTGTTTTCTTTTTCTTCAAGTCCATGCGAAGAAATTTTGTGATGCCTAAATTTAGAAAAATGTTGATTGCCAGTGCAACAATATTATCATAATTTCCTTTATTATATTTACTAGTGATCGTTCGTATGCTGCGGAATGTATGAGACATTATGAAAAACATGTACATACCTTTTCTGACCTTGCGGTCAAATATGAGGTTTACTATTTCGACACACACCAGACATTTTGGACAGAATACCACAATCTTTCTTGGCCGCTGTCAATTTTTGTCTTAAAATGCAGGTTGCCACTTCAGGTATATAATTTGACAGGCATAAAGACTTTAATATTTCTATTTTCTTTCTTTCTCTCACTTTTTAAATCACTTCCCATTTTAAAGCACATGCCAGCTTAATACACATGATTCAGCCTTCTGTTAGTACGCATTGTATTAATTGCACTAATAACTAATTTGAAATTTAGGTGATAAATGTAAACATGAAATACATAAATATCCCTAAGATGATATTGCATTATAGTTAATCAGAAAAAAAAAATTCTGAGAGATTCGAAGCCGAAAAGAAATACTCCTCTTATATGAAGTTAAGGTCATAACAACTTCCTTTTCTGTTGCTGTGTTCTCAAATGGTATCAGCATAAACCAGGGCTTAGAAATGTGTATCCGAACACACATATCAGAGATCTTCTATCTCAAAATACTTCTTTAAGATACCTTCTTATTCTTTGAAAATATTTCAGTATAGTTCATTAACAGCCTGTATAAATTGTAAACGTTTGTATGTTTCTGCTGTTCAACTAGATAATATGTTTAGTTTTGAACCAAATAAGTTCTCTACTAACTTAGGTTAAATAAAAGGCGTTAAATTCATTATCCAGGGACCCTTAGCTATATTCTAATTGTTGCTGGTTTTAGAATAACAATATACAGGCAGAAAGTATCATAGTGAATAATTAATAATATGAAGTCCCCCCACCCAAATTAGGACAACTAAATTATACTAAAGCCACATATCAAATATTAACAATAAAGGGATATTTCTGAGAATATATTTTCGTTTATGGTCAAACATTTCCGTATAATTAAACCCTATACATTGCTCTTTTTTATGCTGCTTGCCCCACAAAATTGATTTGTGTGTTTATAATCAATATCTTTCTAATACGTCAGATAGTATTTCATTGTACAATAAACAAAGTAAGAATGCTCATAATATTTGTCCACTTACATATAAAATCCTGGACTTTTAGCAATCATTAAAAATCGTCATTTGAACGTATAATTTCCAACTACAGAGTGATTTATATAGACCTGACATATTTCTTTCATTAATTGTTTCAAAACGTGTTTTGCTAGCGACAACTTATTATACCTAAATTGTAGAGGAATTTTGGGAGATTATTTACCTCTATAGCATAAGGCATATATCCTGCATAAGGCACAACTCAACACGTCGTTCCATGTTACTGGCCACTCGTTGGAGCACTCTGTTGTCAATAGCTTGAATCTCCTTTGAGATGTACTTCAGATCCTCCAATGTCTGGGGACGTGTGGCGTAAACCCTGTATTTTAAGTAACTCCATAGAAAGAAGTCCGGCGAAGTCAAATCCGAGCCTCATAGGCCACAGGTTCTTGTAGATTATACGATCGTCAAAGAAACTTGCAATTAAGTTCATGGATTCATTTGATGTATGGCATGTGGCGCCATCTTGCTGAAAATATCCTTGACTCAGCTTACATCGTACTGCATTTTGACGTTGACTACAAAAACAAAATGTCGAAACAGCTGCCAACAATGCAATTAGGAATAAAACATAAACACCTGCGCATCTAGTGACAAGGAATCGAAACTCCAGAACATTCTGCTTAATTTGGTGCTAAAATTGGGTCATTGAATGAATTTCCAACGGAATAATTAAAGAAAGAAATGTGCCCGTTCTACATAAATCACTCTGTAGTATTTATACACTTTAAAATTCCGTTTAAGCTAAATCAAACTTGGGCAGTAGTTCATGAAAAGAAAGTACACCATGATTGACAAAGTGATCTACTATACGTAGCTAATGGGGCGGAAGGTTGAATGATGCGTTGTGGAATATGTTGTAGGTGTTGGACTTGTTTCTTGTGGAAAGGAGATGTTGCTGTGTTGGCCTTTGAGTGCTGGTTGCTGCCGTGTAGTTTTCTCCTTACCTTTGGTGTGGCCTAGACCCTCGACACTGGTCCGTAGTCCCCTGGAAATGCATGTCTTGTAACTGCTTCTTTGATTGTAGTAATACGAATTAAAAAGTGGGTTGGCAAAAGATTTATTTCACTAGTTCTGTTGGTAGTTACTTCTACCTATTCACGGCTAATGTTAGAAACAGAAGTTGTTACGTCATTAAGTAATTTATGTGAATGAATAGATTATGTGATTTACCCTGAATGGTACCGCTTATATACGTAACTGCTATTTATCGTATGATATCTTAATCTCGGGAACTGGGTATTGTAGGAGCAAGAATATGGAAAAATAAGTAAGTTTTTTATCTGTTTACAAACTTTAACGGAATATATTGAATTTAAATGGGTATGCGTATTTACTTTCATGACACTATCTTTCTCGTATATTATCTTCTTACTTGTAACACATTTCTTTTATGTACACTTACAATATGTTCTCTATTAATTTCCTAATATATAAGGCGGCGCCATGGTTGAGTGGTTAGACCGCTCCTCTCCCGCCTAGGCGGCCCGGGTTCGATCTCAAGTGTCGGCATGTGGGATTTGTGGTGGACGAAGCGGTGTCTGGGCGGTTTTTCTTAGTGTGTTCCACTTTCCTCCGCCACTCATTCCACCAATTTCTCCATCACTTTTCCTGTCATCAATTTCACTTACAGTCCGCCTGGGAAGTGGTGGTAGCGTGTCTGCCTCACATTCAAAAGGTCGTGAGTTCGAATCTCTCTTAGGGTGAGTTACCCGGACAAGGTTTTCTTCGGGGTTTCCCCTTATCCTGAGAAGACGAATGTCGAGTACCTTTAAGCTCCATGGGCCTCGAGATCTCCAATTTCATTCATCGTCCGATATGACCAACCAGGTTAAAGGACGTTAAGCCAAAAAAAAAAAAAAAAAAAAAGGGCCATGCCTGGATATGGGCCGACCCCTTGTAACAGGTTCTTCATTCTGTGGTTTCGTGCCATTGGCTCATCGACAGGCTTGTAAGTCCTAGTGGCTGTCAGTCCAACAAATACGAGGAGGGTAAGCTGATTACAAAACGAAATTCTGCCATTATGCCTACGTTCCTCTTGGCGCTATCTTCCGGGAATCTGCATCAAAAGTAGTGCAAAAAAACAACATACATTTTAATCTCCTTTCCTTATCGGTTGTAATGGTAATAATACTCATTACAAGTATCATATTTCACATAAATTGTGTGTTTCTCTTAATGATATACATATTAGCTATAGTTTTAAGCTATGGAATATAAAATATTTACCAATCGTTTGACTTGGATTAGAGCAACATTAAGCTAACATCTTACGTATCGTATATTTTCTTTGTTTTATTTTATGTATTTATTTAAAGAAATGTTTATGTGCTGAATCCACAATTACAAGTATCTGTTAATGAATATAATAATGACAATGAATATATAAGCCTTTTTAAGTAACTTTACATATTTTAAGTTACAATTTCTTCTCTCTTGATCTCATGACATTTTCTCGCCGTGATGCTCTTTCTCTTCAATTAGTCAATGTTTCGTGTATTTATAAAGTTTGTTTACATAATTTTATGTCAGATTCGTAAATAGTTTAGTATTGTAAATTAATTAATATTCGTTGTGAAGGCCGCACCGTGATCGAGTGGTTAGACCATTCGCCTCTCAACTAAACGGCCTGGGTTTATTCCCAAGCGACCGCATGTGAGATTTGTGGTGGACAAAGCGGCGCAGGGGAGGGTTTTCTCCAGGTTCTCCAGTTTCCCGTGCCATTGCATTCCACCAAAACTCCATCTTCATTCATGTATCATCAGTGTCATCGTCTTCGGGGCCACAAGTAGTTAAAGCGGGCGTTAACAACTATAAAAAATCGTTTTGAAGGCGTGACAGTAAAATACTGCGTCAGTAATAAAAGGTGTGGAAATAGTAACCGAAATGTATCGGGCACAACTCGTTCTTATTTTAAGACTTATCTGATTAGGTTACACAAAGCGACGGTGGTGCTATACCAAACTAGCAAACAAACAAGCAAGGGAAAGGAGGAGCGTGACCGTCCCCAGGGGTCGGACCCAGAAACTAACAATAACAGGTTACCATAGAGCGCCGCGGGAAAAGAATGTTGACGGATGGAAATATCCAGCACAAATTTTATGTAAATTATATTGGTTTCATGAACACATACTCTTTGCTTACTTATTACTTTAGAAACAAATAGCACTTAGAAGGAAGGATTTGAGTGTCCCATTTAATGCAGTGTCAAAATCTCAAGCTTCAGTGAAGAATGAAATGTTTGAAAGTATTTTAGCTCCAATTTAAACGTAAACTCTTGGCGCAGCAGCTCATAAGGGGCTAGAGCCTACCGCCAGGCCGCTGCGTCTCCATCTCGGCCCAGGACAGGCGCCATGGGTGGGGTGCAGTGCTGGAGGATGAGACGTGGTTAGCGCCGCGAGTCCCTCCCGGCCTGTTAATGCGGTCCTCTCAATCTGGAGCCGCTGCTTTTCCATCAAGTAGTTCCTCAACTGCTCCCCAGCAGGGACCTCACGAGGCTGAGTGCACCCCATCCCCTCGCCTGTACCGGTAATCGAACACTGGTCTCCCCGTAGCCACACTACCACCGCGTTAAAAACATGACCAGCTGCAATTTAAGCACCCCAATATTGACGTATCGGTAACCTTTGTGTGTAATTGAAATTCATTTCTGCTTCAGCGCTTCCATGTGTGGTAATGTGCATGAAAAATGTCAACACTGAGATTGACATTCTCTACTTAATAAAGGTTCTGCATTTTCCACTGTTCCATTAACTCTTGGTATTTTTGAGCGTATAAAAATAATAGCCCAAATCAATTGAGTATTTCATAAACAAAAAGCTATTTGAAAGACATGTCTTAAAGCGTTTGTTCCCATCCTGTGTGAGAAGTCCGTAAAACCACTAGCAATATTTCTGTACAGAAACGTCAAGACGTCAAGTTTCTCTCATAAAAAGTTACATTTAGTATGTTTTTCTTTTCTGTCATCCCTGAAAAGGAGTAAACTAAAGGATTTGAACACCCTGTATAACACTCTAGCTCCCTCTTATACAATAGGTTGCAATATTAATGACCCAAATTTTTAATGGATCACGTACCTACAACAAACAATCGAAATATGCCTACGATTTTTTTGAAATGTTAAATACATTTTATAAGAGTAACGATTACGAAATTTCAAGAAAATTTAAATTCAATAGTTAGAGCAGGTTTTCGCGTACAGAAACCAGTTACCGGGAAAGCTACGTAGCTCCAAGTGCATTACCATAAGCGACAAGTTTGTTCACTATTACCTGTTGCTATACTTACTCTGCCACGTATAATGTACACAGCAGTATTGGATACCCGATAATTCGATACTGACATGTAGCCGTAAATACATGTTTTGAGGAACCTTGAATCCAAATAAATACGAGGGCGGTTTTTTGTAACTTCCGATCGGATATAAATAAAAGACAAGTTCATAGAAAGCAATTATTTTATTACTGAAGGTTTTGTACACTTATGGTTACTTTTCAACATAATCACCGAAAATATTGAGATATTTATTGTATCTGTGCACAAACTTTGCAATACCCGCTTCAAAATATGTTGCCGCCAATGATTTCAAATGAGTATTGACGTTGTTTTGAAGAGCTTCCTACTTTACGATGTCTGCGGAGAGCCATTCAAAACAAACGAAGAACAATGCTGACTTCAGGAATTGTGCTGATCCATGACAACGCTCGTCCACACATTGCTGGCACAACCCATTGGCTCCTGGGACATTTTCGCTGCCCAGTCCTGACCTGGCACCCAGCGACTCTCACCTTTTCCCTGAACTGAAGTCGTGACTAGGAGAGCAGCACTTTCAAACCAACGAAGATCTTCAAAATAACGTCAATGCTAATTTGATATCATTGGCGGTGACATTTTTTGAAGCGGGTATTGCAAAGCTTGTGCACAGGTTCGATAAATGTCTCAATGTTTTCGGTGATTGTGTTGAAAAGAATCCCTAAGTGTACAAAACTTTTAGTAATAAAATAATTGTTATCTAGGAGCTTGTCTTTTATTTATAGCCTATCGAAGGTTGAAAAAAAAACGGCCCTCGTTGTTTTTAGAAAACGGTCACTGTGGCTATGTATGGTTATGCGTGTGTGTGTGTGTGTGTGTGTGTGTGTGTGTGTGAGCGAGTGAAAAGCGTAAAGTCAGTTAATAACCAAACTTGGCATTTAAGTCAGTACTTTCCAAGATGCGGCATGAAAATACCTTCATCCCAAACTACCCTTTACATGGAAAGATTTTTAAACTTTTCGATTTTCTCAACAATGACTGTAACAATTCTGATTAAAATCCTACATATTTTAACAAAATCTTCTTGTTCTCTAACAACTCTTTATTTCTTCCACAAACGATTACAATTAGAATCTGCCCATCAATAACTGTCTTTCGTAACAATTCTGCCTTATAGCTGCTTTTCAACTTTTGCTTGCGATGCATTCCCAGGGAAAACTGAACGCTGAACAGGGTTTCGTTGCACTTTTTACACATGTTGGTCACGTGACTAGAAATTTCCAGAAAGAGTCCATGTTCGCTACAACGCAGGTGTTCACAAAGTCATTCATTATAGGTAACAATGCGAGTTTCGACTTCAAAGAACCCTCGGACTGAACCCGTATCATCTCGCACAGGTAACACTGGAAACCAATAATCAGCTATGATTACGAAGCGTACAAGTTCGCCGATTACGGTCGCAGGGCGTAGTCACAATATTAATGTTATTAAATGGCAAATAAAATGTATCTCTTGAATTTTCTGGAAAGCGATTCTGAAGGTCTTTTCATTCTGGATGATTTTTGCATAATCGGCAAAGCATAATAGATCGACAAAAAATCACCTTGGTAATACTTTCAATTTTCCAATACTTATCTATATTTTCCTCAAATGGGAAGCCGTTATTCACATTTTTCATCCTGGTCAAGCAAGAGAGGAATTTCAATACCATCATATAGCGACCGGCTTTTTAAATATTTACTACCGCTTTAATCGTTGTGTTTCCTTATTCTCTTTGAACAAGGAAATAATATGTAATAACTTATTTCTGCTAACGTTTATCTTAGTAAGCGAAAAGTCGTGTTTTTTTTTTGTTTTTTGTTTTTTTTTTTGTGGACAGTGTTTAACACCCGCTTTTACTACCATGGCATTTCAGGCGTGTGAAGTAGGTTGAAGTATAAGCTTTTGTAAGAATAGTTTGTTGCAGCAAAGATACAGAAAATTATGCAAATGTAGCCATAAGATTTTTTTATTTTATTAATACTGCAGAAAAGCGTTATTAATGTTTTCAAAACATTACAGTAGAGAAGGAAATAAAGCTGGGAGGAGAGAATTCAGAATGCGTCTAGGAGAGAAAAGAAATTGATAAGGTACATACATGCATATACTTGTTTCTATAAAATGTTTCTAAGAAAATCGTTTCTGTAAATATATCAACAGAACGTGCAGTGCACTTGTACCATTCTAACTTACTTGTGGATTAGTAAATAAAGGGAATCTTAAGGCTTCGTGGTTAACTGAACACGTGTAGACGTGAGGTAAGTCCATTTACAATGGACAACTCTTCCAGTCCCATTTATTTAAAAGGTGCGCACGAAGAGTTGAAACATTTAATATAGTCACAACACTTTTATTTCTGAAATGACATTTTCAAACTTTACACACAGTACCATGTTCCATGGAAACGCATTTCACTCCATCATGTGTTTAATATGTGCTCCATTGTAATTGACAATTTCCCGAAGGCATAACACAGCCATTTTGTAAGGGAATTGAGATGACTCACAAGCAAACATTCTCATAGGGAGATTTAAATGTGATTTTTTTCCCTCCAACATATAACGCGCGTACAATTACTTAGCGAGTTATTTACATGTAAATAAGAGCGGGAGAGGGGATGAAGTTTGCTTTCATGTGAGAAGAAATGAAATTTCTTGCTGTAATTGAAGGTCCTCTGGAGTACCATACATCTCTAGATGCGGTTATTATTTATTCCTGAACATATACTTTATCCTAATGGTATCGCCCCAAAAAGTGTGTAAAACATTATTTCACCGCACACCATCCACACCTAATAACTGCCATTTTTTCCGCATTTATCACATAGTCCTTCCAGCACGGTTAGCTGTTGGCCGGACTATCAGAAGAAAACAAAACACAGCGGATAATTGCTTTAAGAATTTGAAAGGACTCTGTGATAAATGCGAAAAAGTGGCAGTTATTTGATGTGGCTGGTCTACAGTGGTCTACACACTTTGTTTAGATAGCATGGTACTATGTTCATGCAGGGTATATGTTCATGAAAAATAAAATAAGGAAATAACATAGGTTAAAGTGATAGTCAAAAGTTGGTTGCTATGTGACTGAAGTTCCTTTGTATGTATGGACAGGAGTTGACGAATTCCTGTATGAGAAAATTATGTTTTTCAAAGCTAAAACCAAAAACAAGGGAAATCTAAAAACTGATCAACTCCACCAAAAAAATGTACATAACATAAACTTTGTATTTTAATATCCTCTGCATATTTTGTGTGGTAAGCTTTTGTCCATCTCTTACGGTTTAGCAGTTATGCTATATAACGTAAAATTCATCCAGAATAAAGTAGTCTTCAGTGGCTATTCCTCTAAAATTTAAGATATATATTTTATTTGTCAGGTAAATATCTTTAGTATTCGATATTTTAATCAAAATCGTTGAGCCATTTTTGAGAAAAACACAATTTTCAAATTGTTTTACATATAAAGGGTAGTTGGGGTGGAGAGATTTTCTTGAAAATCTTGGGGTTATTTAACGGTCTTTTCGTTTTTGAACACACCCACAGACATACACACGCACACACGTACACTCACACGCACCTTTTTCCAAAAATGCTTTTTCTGGATTCAGGGGGACCGAAAGCAAGTATTTCCGGTAAAATCTCGTTATCGAAATTTTGGGTGCATTACAATACCTTCTCTATACACTATGTACATAGTACGTGTAGAGAAAGTAATAACCGCATTTGGAGATGTGTGGTACTCTTCTAACATGAAACCAAACGTCACCCCTCCACTGCTCTTATTAAAACGAAAATAACTCGCGGAACATTCGCGCTCCCGTTATAAAATTTGTATAAGCCCTTGTTTTGACATTACAAATATGTTGGAAGAAAAAAAAAGCACATTTTTATCTGCCTCATGAGAATATTTGATTGTCAGTAACATTCTTTGTAAAGAACGACGAAATATCCTCATTTTCCTTCTGCCTGCCGAGTGCACTTGTTTGGACTTCGTTGCATGGCCACCAGTGGCGCTGCAATGTTTTCCAGAGAACGAACAATCGGTGCTCGAGGTCGTTTCCCTTCCAACAAACTTCCTTCTTCAAATTTTCTCGTTAATCGGAAGTTTGTGTTCCTTGATGGGGCCCAACACGTGTGTAATACTGCTCTTAATCTTCTCTGCGTTGCTGTGACACTTTTCAGTTTCGCATAAAGTACAACTCCCTTAATACGCTCCTGAACAGAACGTCCATGCACCATGGCGAGACGATACCTGTGAAACAAGAGACTGGCAATATTGTAGCCACACGGCCTCCAACATTTCCATGAAACAAAACACGTTGGGGTGAAATTTGAGTGAAATATAACTAGAGGCACAATTTTTATTCACTGTCAAAATGTGTACTATTTGTGCGACACGCTGTTTAATTCTTCACCAAGCATGAAGTGTAGCATTGAAATCGTGTGCTATTCAGAAGCATGGCGAAAGAAATTTAAAGTAATTCTTACTCTCGACCGGCAGCGCAATTAAGTTAGAAAAACAGTAATAAACTAACATCGTTTAGTGACACTTTACTTGTTAAAATAAAGCATATCCTCTATCCTTATTATCAGCTATAGATCGACAGCTGGAAACACTAATATATATATGCGTGTGCCTGTGGATACCATAGCTCAGAAACGAAAATACCGCTAAATACTAAACTTGATATGTTTATTTACTATCTTCCATGGATACGACACGAAGATTTTCAAGAAAATCCCCCTACCTTTTACAGGGAACAAATATTTGAAAATTTTGTTTTTTGAAAAATGGTTTTAACGATTATGATTAAAATACCGTACTTTAAAGATATTTACATCTTAAATTTTCTGGGAAAAGCTTCCGAAACCTCTTTATTCTAGGTAAATTTTGCAGAATTGTTTTCTAAGTATTAAACGCTATGAGATAGGCAAAAGCTTTTACTCAAAAAATGTAAACCTTGTTAAAACACATAATTTATGTCATATGCGTTTTATTGTTCCGCTTTTTGTAGACTTGGCCGTTTTCGATATATTTCTTGTTATTGGTTTCAGTATTAAAGTACCTAACTTTTCTCAAACGGGAACCGAATCTCAATTGTTTCACATAGTGACTAGATTTTAAAAGATTTGGTTATCTCTTTAGGCAAATGTATCCCCTTATTTTCCTTCTACTTACAAGGAAATAGGTAATAATACCAGTTCTGCTAATGTTTATCTGGATTAGCATGATGTAGATAAAAGAATTATCTTCTGTAAGAATAGTTTGATATGAAACAGCTAGAGAAAGCTATGTGAATGGAACACATAGGATGTTTCATTGTAAATAGTGACTAAATGTATTTACTAAGGGAGAAAAACGTTCAAGACTATTTCCGATGTGAAACTTGGTAATGTCTTTAATTATCCGGTATTTCAGGAAATTGTGTTTTGATATTTCATTGTTACCCGGAATGTTGTTGCAAAGTTACGGTGCAGGTGAAACTTGGTCGTTGTGGGCGAAGTTAGATAGCTAAGGCCTTATTATTCAAGCTAGGGAACGTCACATGACATCGTCCCACATGGACGCAGCAATTTGTCCACTGTGGTAGGGAGGGCTGTGCCCATGTTAATCAGAGTAATGGGATTATGCTATTGTTATCAGGTACGCTTATCTCATCCGAGTAGGCCAGGGTGTCCTTCACCCAAGGGACGTACATACGTCCTTCAGTGCGTTTGTTCCTGTTTGCATATTTGCAGGAATTAAATTTGCCCGTCCAGCTCAGTGGTGAAGTTTGAGGTCCAGGGAATGAATACCAGGAATACGTGCCAGAGAGTTTTCATTGCCGATGACGGATGTGACTACTTATCCCTTAGGAACCAGGAACAAAACTCTGTTACACTCAGCATCCTGTATTCCCGTGCAGTTCGTGTATAAGTGCATTCGGGGGTGGAGGAAAACTTCGTCAGCTTGCCTTGTGCAGTGTACTCATCGTATGTTTACATTACCTCACAACATGAGTTTGAGCTTCGACTCTTCAGTATAATAAAAGTACACCAATAAATTACTGCACTAAATGTATGATTCGAATCAAATACGTCTTCAAGGAATGATTCATAAGTTATGACAACTCTGAATGCACTGAAGCTTTGAGAGGCATTTCAGGTTCATCTGCTTTACTGTCACAGTTTAATTTTGTGTTTATTTCTTTATCTCAAAATTGGCTAAAATTCTTTTTTGGTGGTCCAACTTTTTTAAGGTGAAAGTAATATGAGATAATGTGGTTGTATACAAGGTAGCCCAAATCCGCCTAAAGATAATCCTTTGTGCGTTAAGAGTTGTAGAATTCAACGGGGCTATTTCAATTTAAAACCTCTCAGCGGAGTACTGGCAAGGAAAAAAATTGTTACCAATTATATAACTTAAATAGTATGTTTACTTGTAGTATAGATGTATTTAATTAATTACTACACACAGCAAAGTGATTTTTGGAAATATATATTTAATAGTTTGATTTTAATAGTTACTGCCGGCTACCAGCCGTATAACCGGCTACCGGTTTAGCTATCTAATTTAATTTAATTTAGTTTTCTTTCTCTCCTTTTGATTTAAATTGTCTTTTTAACATAGTTAAGGATAAATGAGTAGATACTGGTTTCCATTATAATTTTTTAATTTTTAGCTAATATTTATTTAGGTTAAAATGTTTATACATTTAATATTTTTATTTTAATGCCTTTTTAAATGTAATTTTAAATAAATATTTGTAAAATTGTAATTTTGGTATTTAGTGAAGCTTTAATAAAGTTAAAATCTGCAAATATACGTTCCAGTATAGTTAAATAGGTGCCGGAATGGAGTGTTGAAGATTTTATTTATTTATTTATTTATTTAACACTGACAAGAGTGACGTATTGCTATTAGCGCAGACTGTGAGGGGTAAAACGAAGGCCGATTTGCCCAATCAAAAACGCGGCAGTTGGGCCACCTATAATGAGATATTACTGGAAAGTATATGAAAATAACTACTTTGCTTTCTAATCTGACATATATTTCAATCTACGTGATATTCGTGCAGATTTGACGTGATCGCGAGATGTTTGATTTATACAGAGTGTGCTCGATTTACCAATATTACTAACTGAGAACAGTATTACTATAAAAGGGATACCAATATCATATTAATACTACTATTACCACATGCTTAGATAAACACCTCTGCTGAGGTGGTCTTATTTTTGAAATTCAACGGCAAATCTACGTTTACTAAGATCTGGAGATTGTCTTCTAAAATTGCAAATGGTTATATAGTGCGAATTTAAAAGAAAGATTTGGTAATCCTGTACTAACTTCTGGAATTAGCTTACTTTATCCTCCTGCCATGAAAAGAATCATAATAGATACTTTATAACAACATTCTGGGCTTCATGTGATGAACATATATGCTTTAGTTCCATGTAAAGTGACATATTCAAGGCTAATGGTTAGGGTAAACGAGATATTGTTAACATAGTAAACAAACCAATTTATTCGGAAAGAATTAGTAAAACACTTTTCCTGATAAATGTTTTGGAGTAGCTAAAGCATTCAAAATCCCTGCGCACTATATTTTAACCAGGGGCATAGCATCATTGCATATAAGAGATGTATTATGTTTCCTATAATTTTCCTCAAACTGATAGTAAAATTGGCAATCATTTTAATTTTTTGCTACATAACAGTTTTAATTTAATTAAAAAGCAAGCTCTCCTAAATATTATCATTTTAATTCGCGACATGCTGCAATAACTTGAGCGTAGACTGTTTCAAAACGAAGTTTGGATCAACGTCATCTACCGTCAGCTAGAGGAAGCCGGTTGTGAACCATGGCCTGTAATGGGTTGCAATACATCTTGTTAAGAATCGTGCTCCATTATTGAATGTATAGTCGCAGGAATGATGCGCGAGCCATTTTGTTTCTTCTATGAGTATTTCTTCAATTTTGAGCTTTTGAGTATGATTTGGACGCATGGTTACAGAAAAAAAATATAAATGGCGTGTTATTTATGGACGCTCTTTAAGTACTGTGGTTCTCAGCGTCCCATTCTAAATTGGGTGTGAAAGATCGCCTAATTTTGCTCAGAGGCCTCTCTATCAGGCCGGAAATCTACGACACGAGACCACAGATTTACTTCCCTTCCGAAGGAAGCCATGTTAAGGATTTTACGACCGAAAAAATCCATGGTTTGAACCCGCTACTTTGGATATATATGAAGTTAGCATGGAGCCATTAAACCACGAAGAGCGATTGCATGATTACAGAATTAAAGCAACTTTAGGTTAAGATTTGCCGGATTCTGAGACGTCGGCGACGATATGTACATGGGTATACTTCCAAAAGGCCACTAAGTGCAGAAGGCCTACAATAGCAAATAAACTATTGTTTCAGCACCGTTGTTGCAACGAAAACACACTGTCGTGGTCATAAAATAGAGGTGAGTAGATTCCAAATATTAAATTCCTCTGAAAAAGAAGAAATAATAGAAGACGTCTTGTTTACACACGTGAGCTCTATATAGTTTCAGTATGCTGATATTGTTTAGCTTTGGTCATATTTATTATTTATTCGTAGGGTTGTATACTTGAGCGCCATATTCAGACTCCATCATCTATTTTCACCTAATATACAGATATACAATCAATCAATCAATTAATGACAATCCTAACAATCATTTTTGTAAGCTAATTTTCCAAATTGTTATCTCAAAATAAATTGAGAACTTCTTGAGACTTACCGGGAAAATGCGAATAAGTTGAGGAATTTAATATCGTGTGGATAATTTGCCATGGTAGCTAATGCTTAGAGCAATTTGCTAGAGACTGCGAGATGCGTGGCTCAAATTCCGGCTATGGTAGCGTGTTTTTCAGTCTGAAATTACTTATCCTAATTTTCCTTATTTCTTCAATAGTACAATGAAGCAGTCGAGAACTGTTCGTAAAAACTTAGTAGCTAGAAGTTCCGTAGGTAGATGGAGAAGTAGAGGAAATGTAGTGTTGCGAGTTGTAATTATAGTGAGAGTACAAACAGGTACACTCACCGCACTAACATTAGATTATCATCAGATTAAGCTAGAAACGCTAGAGTGTGTAGTTTAGCTTAGCCAACTAGGCCTGATGATTTCACCTCGGTTTCTAATCGTTTTTGTAAGGGCGTGCAAGATAGAACTTTAACGAAATGTTATATCCTTTGTAGCGAAAGGTTCTTTAGTGAGTTGACTAAAACAGATATAAGTGAAATGTTGACAAACGACGCCACGTACTACTGATTAAAATTGAGAAAATGAATTGTATGCTGGCCTACTGTTATTCACAAAATGTCCTCTAAAGCAGGCGTAAACTGGAAACGTGCGGTTCTTCATGAATTGATAAAACTTCTTGGGCATATGCCTATTGTAATTTTAAGTAAAGACGAGGGCCGTTTTTTTTCAACCTCCGATAGCCCATAAATAGAAGAAAAGTTCATAAAAACAATTCTTTTCTTACTAAAATTTGTACACTTATGGTTATTTTTCAACATAATCACCGCTTCAAAAAATGTTGCCGCCAATGATTTTAAATGAGCATAGACGTTGTTTTGAAGATGTTAGTAATTTACTACGTTTGCAGAGAGCCATCCAAAACAAACGAAGAGGAATGCTGACTTCAGGAATTGTGTTGATCCAAGACAACGCTCATCCACACACCGCTAGCATAGCCCATCGGCTCCTTGAACAATTTCAATGGGACATTTCGATCATCCTCCGTATAGTCCTGACCTGCCACCCAGCGACTTTCACCTTTTCCCTGAATTGAAGACGTGGCTACAAGGGCAGCACTTTCAAACCAACGGAGATCTTCAAAATAACGTGAATACTCATTTGAAATCATTGGTGGCAACATTTTTTGAAGCGGGTAGAGCAAAACTTGTGCACAGGTACGATAAATGACTCAATCTTTTCGGTGATTATGTTGAAAAGTAACCTTAGTGCATAAAACTTTTAGTAATAAAATAAAATAATTGTTTTCTATAAAAAAAAAAAAAAAAAAAAAACAGAAAAGTAACACAGGAGAATAGAGACCGTAGAGAAGCAGACCACAGAGTTATAGAAAATCCTAACATTTCCAGGCTCGAAGACCCATCACACTGCTGGGGCTTCCTAGAGAGGGCGATTAATAAAACAGCTTCTAGTGCCCATGAGAAGTAGGTATTGTTTGTTTCATTTGAGCAGGCAGTTTCGAAAATCTTTCTGGCACGAATCCTATACACACGCCTTAAAGGGGAGAAGCAAACGGAATGAATGAGAAATGATGGAAAGGAAATTGAGAAGCCACCCAAACACTAGCGTACCTACCAGGGAAAACTCAAAAAGCCCAAGGTTTAAGTCGTAGGATAACGAGAATCGAACCGTGAACCTCCCAAATTTATGCCTTACTTCTTACGGTGGAGCCATCTTGCTCGGTTACCTCTAATGTAACTCGAGCTAACCAAAACTAACCTAACGGAGTCTAAATTTTTGCAATCTCCGATTTTTTTGAGTCCCCGAGAGATGATATATAGAATGAAGTTACACCATACATCGGCTTTTCATGATCTTCCTAGGATCTTCATGAAATCACATATGGGGTCGTTAAATTACAAGGTAACCCCTGTCGCGGCCTCTCTCCACTGCGCGAGAGATCCGAGAGCCGCCGGGAAAGTGGTGCCGAGAAAAGCGTACTAAAATACATATCTTAAGAAAAATTATGGAAAAATTCACCTTCTGCTCACATACGGACAGCACAATTTCCGAAAATATTCTCGCTCACTCGTCTTAAGCTTAGCAGCAGGAATACTTGTGATTTATTGCTAATGTTATCACTTAAGTTTCTGTAGATTGCACAGGGATTTCTGTTTCTGAACTTAGATGAATGGGCGAGAATATCTTTCACTTGTTATACTGCTTTTGGTAGCAGATGGTCAATAGTTTCAGCATTCATTTGAGGTAAGGACTCCAGTGCGCCCTTGCCGGCGCCACTTTCCGAACGACGCTCGGGTCTCTCGCGCAGTGGAAAGAGGCCGCGAGAGATCCGAGAGAGAATTTAATGACCCTATATTACAGTAAATACCGATAAGCTAGCACGAAACTGAGACTAACTTGTCGTTGAACAAACTGAGCACTGTGGAGAAACGTCGGTATGATTCTCCCAATCCGGAAGTTAAGAAAGAGGTATAGCCCTATTCTTGTACTACTATGCCCATACATTTTCTTCGGCGCTTGGCTCCCTGGTCTTCATTCGCCAGATTAGCGCAACTTCGGAAGCACAGCAGAACAACATTGAGATGTGCACTATACACTTTGACATATAGTTTCATTCTATCTGTAGATCCCAGAGTTCACGCACGTGCTCGTGCGTTTAACAATTTATCTATAAGCAACAAACGTTTTAAGAAGTTTGTTTCGTAGTATCTGGTACTATCAATAACAATGCAGTTTCCGGCAGCTAAATATGACTTTCATATTTGGAGAAACAACTTTAATTGATTTTAAACAAACGAGTTACTATTTGAAGCAAGAAACCACAGACATGGAAATGACTGCCTCCGTAGTCGAGTGTTCAGCGAGCTGAATTTTCACACGGAGGTCTCGGGTTCAATTCCCGGCTGGAGGGGGGAATTCTTCTTTAACTAGAGTTATTCTCTATTCCCCTCAGAGTCTGGAAGTATGTATGTGAGAGTGATTGTGTGTATCTGTGTGTATGAGGAAAATAAAATGATTTAAACCCAATGTAAAGAACCAACAGACAACGAATTGTTTTTAATGCAAAGCCCCCGATATGACCTTAGATGTTATAGGGGGCTATATAAATGAAAATACAAAACAGACATGGAAACAAATGTAAGACAACAAAAGTACTTGGATAGCTATATCCGAACACGTTAATTAACAAACACCGTATTCTGATGCATACAAAAGCATTCCACTCACACTTATTTGTTTTATTTTTAGAGAGACGGAAGCACCTCTTGATAGAAAATGTGCATACAAATAAAACTGCATCTGTGATACGATAAATTGGAAAACTCCAATACGAATAGCATCGGTTTTGGACAGACATTCGCCAATATTGAAAATAACCTCAATTAACTGCACTGCAGAATTTATACGCTCTTATATTTAGAATAGCCAGGCTCTATCTATGTCATAAAATGGCCAGTTCATTTGCATATGCATTCCGAATTGGCTTAAGGATATGGATTTTTCTCACACCTTTTATAATTAAACCACTGCATTCGCAAGCTGCACTTGAAGTTAACTCACTATTGGTGTTTCATGGGTTTTTACACTGTGAAAATACCTTCCAGTTGTTTTCATTCGGTTAATATATAATAATTAGATTACTTCTTCTGTCTGCTTCTTTTATATACATAATACTAATCAAGATAAACATTATCAAAAATTATGTTATTAATTCGCTTCTTGTAAGTAGAAGAAGAACAAGGGAATACACTAGGCTAAATTGATAGTCAAATCTTAAAAGTTGTCGCTATGTGCTTCTTGATCTAAAAAATTAAATAAAATAAAAGCACATACAAAAATTGAGAACATTTTAAATATTTTAATTTAGAAACCAATAAGAATGACTATCACAGATATGATTAACTCTAGAAAAAATGTATGTCATAAATTATGCTTTAATTTTTATATTTTTACTTTCTCTACACGTACTATATACAGTGTATAGAGGAAATATTGTATTCTACCGAAAAAATCGATACCGAGATTTCACAGGAAATACATGTTTAGGGCCCGCTTGAATCCCCCCCCAAAAAAACACACTTTTAGAAAAAGGTCCGTGTGTGTCTGTGTGTGTCTGAGGACAGCATAGCTCAAAAACGAAAAAAATGTTAATTATCAAACTTAGTATTTAAGTTTGGTATCATCCAAGGATGTGACCCGATGATTTTCAAGAGAATCCCACCACCTCAAGCTACCCTTTACATGGAAAAAATTTCGAAAATGTTGTTCTCAAAAATGGCTCTAATATTTAAGATATTACATGACAAATCAGATATATATCTCGAACTTTCTGGGAATATCCTATGAAGACATGGTTATTCTGGATAAACTTTGTGTAATTTTACATAATTGGTAAACCGCAAGAGATAGACAATGATTTACTACACAAAAAACGTAGATCTCGATAATACACACAATTTATGTTGTATACACTTTTTTCGTAGATTTGGCCGTTTTCGAGATATGCTTTTTTATTGACTTCAGTTTTAAAATACTAAACTTTCTCATACAAGAGCTTCTCTACGCTTGGCCACGGAAAGCAACGAATTTCAATAGCATAGCAACCGGGCTTTAAAAAATTTGATTCTCAGTTTATCCTACTGTATTCCTTTATTTTCCTTCTACTTATAAAGCACAAAGTAATAAGACCGTCTCTGCTAATTTTATCTGGATTAGCATGAGGAAAATATAAGAATAAAAATATAATATAAATATAAGAATTAACAATAATTTGTTACCGGGACGTAGAGAAAATCATGTGACTGGACCACATCAATTTTTTGTCTTAAAAGTTTTGTCTATCTCTTACGGTTTACCAATTATAAAAAACGCATTCAGAATGTAGAGTTTGTTGCAGTTATTAAAATAATTCAGGATATTAATCGTTACAGCCACTTTTGAGAAAATCAAAATTTTCGAAAAATCTTCCAGGGTTTGTGTGGGATTTTCCGGAAAATCTTTGTGTCGCATCCATTGCTATGTATACTATGAGTATTGTACCTACTTGCTAGAAAAAGTAAAAAAGTCTACCTAGTTTTAAGACTAGCAAATGCTGATTCCTTTCCAAAAGGTTGAATGTTGTCTTCGCCTCCTATGTGCTCAAATACATTTGTAACAAATACTTGTCATTGTTAACACAACGAATACAAAAAATCTGATGTGTTATTCACATGACTTTCTCTACATCTCCGCAACAAATTATTGCTAAAACCCTCTTTTTTTCTTCTCTTTTACTTCATGCTAATCGAGAAAAAATTGGCAGAAATCATCTTATTACTTGTTTCCATGTAAGTAGAAGGGAAGTAAGGGAGTAGCATAGGTTAAAGCGATAGTCTACGTGATTGAACTTCCTTTGTTTGTTTGGACAGGAGTTGACATTCCCGTATGAGAAAAGTATAATTATTTTATAGGTGAAACCAATAACAAGAAATATCTCAAAATAAATCTATGAAGAAAGTTCATAACATAATTTGTGTGTTTTAACGTGATCTACATTTTTCATGTATTAAGTTTTTATCCGTCTCTTACGGTTTAGCAGTTATGCAAAATTCAGCTAAATTCACCCAGAATAAAAAGGTCTTTAGAGACTATTCCCAGGAAATTCAATATATTTTATTTGTCTGGTAAATACCTTTAATAAACGATATTTTAATCAAAATCGTTAGAGCCATTTTTAAGAAAATCAAAATTTTCGAAAAAAGCTCCATGTAAATGTTAGTCGGGGTAGGGAATTTCTTGAAAATTTTCGTGTTGCATCCTTGGAAGATACCAAACTTAATTACCAATTTAAGTATGTAACGTCTTTTCGCTTTTGAGCTATGCTGCCCACACACACACACACACAGATACACACGGACAATTTTTCTAAAAATGCTTTTTTGGATTCAGGGGGGTCTTAAAACATGTATTTCCGGTGAAATCTCGGTATCAAATTTGTGGGTGCAACATACCCAAAATAGATTGTACGTATAGAGACAGTAAAAGTAATGTTTTATAAAATTATTTGCTTACTTATTTATTTTGTTCCTGCGTCCCCTTTTGTTTGCTTTTATTGTTTGTTCTCTACTGCGTATAGTAAGTGTTGTATTCCACTCAAAAATTTGTTATCTAGATTTGGACAGAAAGATATGTTTTGAGGCTCCTAATACCAAATGTAGTTTTAACTAAAAATCAAAACCTCGTAATTAAGTATGTTTCAAGCGACCTCCCATTACTTTTACATGGAGCATTTTTTGGATTTTATATATATATATTTATATTGCTTCATTTGTATAGCCCCCTCTAACATCAATGGTCATATCGGGGGCTTTCACTTGTGAAACTGTAGGTTCAGAACATTAGGTTAAACTTTATATTACTAAACACACGCACATTCACTCTCACATTCGTACTTCCAGACTCTATGGGGGATAGGGAATAATTCCGGTTAAAGAAAAATTCCCCGTCCCAGCCAGGAATCGAACCCGGGACCTCCGGGTGAGAAGTCAGCTCGCTGACCACTCGACCACGGAGGCAGTCATTTTTTTTTTATTAATTTTTCTCTAATACAGCTTTTACGATTTTGATTAAAATACCATTCATTAAAGATATTTAAGCAACATTTAAGCACTCTTCATTCTGAATGACTTATGCATAGCTCGAAACCGTAAGAGCTAAATAAAAATTACATATACTCCACAAAAATGTACATCACGTTAAAACACACAATTTACATCAAATGCATTTTTTGTGAAGTTAACCTTTTCTCAAATGAGAATTTTTTTTTCTTTATGCTGATCATGCAAGGAGGGGGGAATTTAAAGCTCAAAAAGTACTATTAATAATAAAAATAAATAATAATAATAATAATAATAATAATAATAATAATTCCTTACCTTATAGATAACGGTAGTTTTTAACGACATGTATAATAATTACCATTAGGTTTTCTTCCTCTGATCAATAACACACCTTCTTCTCAGCA
This sequence comes from Hymenopus coronatus, assembly GCA_030762935.1. NCBI lineage: Eukaryota > Metazoa > Arthropoda > Insecta > Mantodea > Hymenopodidae > Hymenopus > Hymenopus coronatus. The sequence continues at coordinate 99,081,587 of CM060882.1, read as the reverse complement.
GAGAAGAATCATTGGATGCTGTCTGTCCAGTCTTTGTTTCTTAGAACTCTTTTTCGTCATCCACTTAAGCCTCCTAACAGGTTCTAATCTCTTGGAAGTTAGAAATTGTACATTAAATCTGAAATACACAAGGACTGATTTGGTTCTTTAGACGCAGCACAGACCAGCGACTACCAAAAACGGAAATGGGCGGGACACATCATGAGGCAAGACCCCAACCGATAGATTCACAGGCCAACCATATGGGAACCGAGGGCAGGACGAAGAAGAGCGGAACATCAACGAACAAGATGGTCAGACAAGATGGCAGCATGAGGTCAAGACGGCTACATGCAGCACAAGTACAGTGCATTAGCCAGTGTTAATCAGTAAAAAATAATGACAAAAGAAAAGTGTTTAAATGCATACAACGGGACAGAAGACGTGCTAAATTAACTCTTTAAAACAATGGTGTACCTTATAATAGGGAGTACAATGTTATCTAAAACATATTACCTGAACGGTTAAGATCAAAAGGCGCATCCTTCCTGGAATGAATAACCTGGACTGCCAAACCAAGCCACCTCTCCAAGGAGGGAGACCCGTGCCCCCAGGGGACGATATAGGCTAATACTAATAATCAATAACAGCATAAAATATATAAATTTCTCCAGGACTCACTATTTATATTCAATGATGCTGGATCGGTTCTAGAATGAACAAATAAGTCAAATGCCTCAGATATAACGAGTATCTGTTTAAAAAACATACGCTGCTTAGGGACAAAACAAAGATTCGTTAAAATTAATATCGTTGAGCTTTTACCACGGAAATTATTACTGAACTACAGCAAAGTTACTGTCTGTTCAGCGATATTGTAGCTAGTGGGTTGGGGTGGCTTACCGCACAATTAACACTATAGCCTGTGGGTGTGAAATCTCATATGTAAATTTTGTGTGAAACCAATGCTATACCTACTTAATTCACGTAGAGATAGTAAAAATATTGATTTGAAATATTGGAATGGAGTGAGATAAAATAAATCGTGTTGTTTTTACTGCCTAAAATGTGTAAAAGACAGCATTTCACACTAAAACAGGATTTAAAATTCTCAGAATGTACTGAAATTGAAGTAAGAAGCCTTTTTGGGATCTCATCATTAGTTCTGACAGTTTTTAATAGCATTAGCAATAGCAATGTCTTGAATGGTAGCGTCTAATGGCTAGTATGTTCGTCTCTCAGTATAGCGGCCCCCAAGTTTGCTCTCAGGGTAGCGTATGTTGTGGTGGGTAAAGTGAGGTCTAGATGGATTTTCTACGGGTTACTCATTTATTGCATCAACTGTTCGATAATCACCTTTACTTTTGCTTATTTTATCATTTTATACCTTCTTCCTCATCGGGTTGGTCACCCATCCCAGGTATTCTCTTTGATCCAGAGCCCATCTGCTACTCAGTTGATACCTGTACGTCCTCCATACGAGGAGAGTAAATAGCGAATAAAGACAAATTTGATGTGTTCCATTCACATGACTTTCTCTATATCACTGCAACAATTTGTTCTATTTACTTCATCTAATCGACAAAAAATTAGCAGAAATAGTCTTATTACTTGCTTCCTTGTAAGTAGAAGCGAAATAAGGGAGTAACAGGTTAAAGTGATAGTCAAAAGCTGGTTGCTTTGTGACTGAAGTTCCTTTGTTTGTATGGACACGAGTTCACAAAGTTCTGTATGAGAAAAGTATAAGTTTTTTATAGCTGAAACCAAAAACAAGGAATATCTCAAAAACAATCAACTCCACGAAAAAAAGTATATAACATAAATTGTATGTTTTAAAATGCTCTACATGTGTTGTGTGGTAAGTTTTTGTCCATCTCTTACGGTTTAGCAGTTATGCAAGATTCCATAAAATTGACCGAGAGGCTATTCCCAAAAAATTCAAAATTTACATTTCATTTGTCAGGTAAATATCTTTAATATACGATATTTTAATCAAAATCATTAGAGCCATATTTTAGAAAATCAAAATTTTCGAAAAAAGTTCCATGTAAAGGGTAGTTTGTGGTGGGGGGATTTTACTCAAAATCTTCGTGTCGCATTCCTGTAAGATACTAATTTTAATTACCAAGTTTGGTATTTTACCGACTTTTCGTTTTTGCGCTATCGTGTTCACAGGCACACGGACACACACGGACCTTTTTCTGAAAATACTTTTTTTGGGATACGTGGGATCCTAAAACATATATTTCCGGTAAAATCTCTGTATCAAATTTTTTGGTGGAGTGTAATACTTTCTCTATACACTATGTACATAGTACGTATAGAGAAAGTAAAAATTCTCTTTAGTTGAAATAATACTGTAAAGTATGACCACTTCTTCAGCCGATATATGTTTGCTACCAAATGATTGGCAATAATTCAAAAAAATAATAATGTAGACTGTAATTGCGCATTCTGAAAATTCTGATTAGTTCTCATATTTCATCGGGAATATGTCAGAGAGAGGGAATACAGCGCTATTGACCCACCCTCCGCAAGCAGCGACTATACGGTGTGGATATACAGCTGCCCGCTCTAATTCTATAACACAGACAACAACGGCTCAGCCCCCTCGCAAATAATGATAGCCATATTTCACAAAAACTTTGAAGCAAAGTTAATCCGCCTAAGTTGGCGAGTATTGAAGTGTTAGGACAAGGGTAGCCCTTCAGGAAACGAATCATTACAGTGGCTGTAATATTCTACTGGACCGCACGCCTCTAGCACTGCGGTCATCCCGCCCCCCCCCCAGGCACGTGGACCTTCTTTCTCAGTGAAACACCGACCTAAGTTCTCTTTCCCCAACAGCTTTCATTATTTGGGACCTTCTGTTCACAGCTACTGCACAGATACACCTTATCCATACAAATGTAGTAACATTTTAAACGAAACCTTATGTGTGTATGTACGTGAGGGGAAATTTTCTCATTTTCAGTCATTTGGCCCAATTGGTTTCATATTTTGGAACAGTCTGTTCAAAGTAACCGCACAAATAGATCTTAATTATGAGCATTGTAATTTTAACCAATTTTCACTGTCACTTTACTAATACTATCTAGTTTTCTATGTTGATCCACTTTTCCTAGCGCTAAACTGTTTAATAACAATTCGAAAGTCTCTTCCTTCCGCTTTACTCGATGGCGTCAAACACAATAAACTCTCTAAAATCTCGCAGTAGTTCTACGAACCTTAAAAACAGCTCTTTGTGTCGCTTTCTGTCGCATTAAAGCTACATTTCACTATTTCACTTACCTACTCGTAGGCACGCTCCCCTATAAACAATTGCCATAGTTTCTGCAAGCATGGTGAAAGAACGGGGTATAAATTTCCAGAGCAATCTCATTATATCTTGATACCGTCTTTTCTGCCGTGAGAAAGCGCACCACTTTCTCTAATTTCATCTTATCTCTTCAACCGACCAGTTGTTCGACTCCCTCTAAGCCATTTGCAAATAGAGCTTCAATATATTTATTTATATTTATTTACATATCGGACAAGATAACCTTGTTGGTGAACTTGTTTAGTTAAGATTTTTACTGGAATTTTTCCTGATACGCATAACTTTGCATTTGTTGGATCTCGTTGTTTTTATATGGATATTAAACTGTCACAGGAGAATCGGCTGTCTCCAGATTTCGTTAACTATGCAACTCGTAGATTACAGTCTTGCACAAGATATCGCCTCCCTTCTTCTGCAGTTACATTCTGTTTTCGAAAATGTCTTTCACATATAAAACATAACACGAATACGATAAAATTGCAGAAATTTAAAGAGAAATACCATGGCATAAAAATTAAAATAGGATGATACAAATATTGTCCATTTTCTCAGAAAGGGCTTCAATTTGTAGATTGCTTGATTCTCAGGTTCTTTACCGGCCTCTATCCCAATCCATTGGCTTTTAGATACTTAGGGGGTTTCTACAGAGATGTGTACAGTCTAATGAGAATGAGATATTCGTTAATTCACGTTAATTAAACTATAGTTACTAATTCAATACCGAGCGAGATGGCGCATTGGTTACATGTGTGACCTCATTTGGGAGTTCCCGTTTTCGATCCCCACAAGATTTTTGTTGTTTTCCCATGATTGATAGATGAATGCTGAAGATTACTATGCTAATCACTAAATCGCAGAGGCAGTATAATTTTTTTTATGTTGTATTATACTATTTCTGTATTTTATTTTTACTGCCGAATTCTTATTTTAATATTAACTCTGTAGTCACAATAAGTGTTTTAATTGTTATATCCCTAAAATATTTATGAATTATGCACACAAAATTACACTGACACCTCCCCCTCCCCCTCCCCAAGCAATATCGGTCATTTACACTCTAAGCACTAGAGGCTATAGTCTGTGCTGAAGGTATGAACTGCAATAGAACAGGTTTTACTCCTGACACATTTAAAAAATATACTGTACTTCATTGTAATAGCTATTCACGCATTTAAAACACATAATAAACTGGTTATTTTGTCTGCCAAGATTTATTATGTTGCTAATGTTATTAAAATAATGTATATTAATGAACTGTGCACTTCTGTGCGCCCCTATATTTATAACACAATCTCAATGTACACGATACATCTCCCTCTCCCCTCTCCGCTTGTTTGTAAACAACGTATCAGTGGTTAACCTAAAGTCATGTCTGAAGTATAGCTATACAGAGTGTTTCAAAACTACGGGGCATAATTTCAGGTATGTATTTCCCACATGAAGACAATCAAAATAGTTCATTATAACATGTGTCCGGAAATGCTTCATTTCCGAGTTATGGCCTTCACAACATTGGAATTCACTGGAACGTATTTCTTTCCGCAGGTCTTTGCCGTCAAAGGAGACATTAGGAGGGGGCTCTGATAGTTCATTCTAAGGAAGGTTACATTCAGTGTTCTTTAGGCGTTAAGACTGTGCGACATGTATTCAAATCAAGAGCTGGCAGAGATACACTTCATGTACGGTAAGGCGGACGGCAATGCTGCGCTGGCTCGTCGTTTGTACCAGGAGAGGTACCCACAGCGACAATGTCCAGATCGGAAGACATTTGTACGTCTCCATTCCCGTCTGTGCGAGCATGGAACATTCACCTCTCCTGGTTTGGGAAGGGGACGACCAAGATCTACAACTCCTGAAGTGCAGGAGGAGATTCTGGAGGCTGTGGACAGGACTCCTTCTATCAGCACACGACGGTTAGCGTTGCAAGTCAATGTTCCTCATACGACTGCCTGGAGACACTTGAACGAGTATCAATTGTATCCTTATCATTTGCAACGTGTACAGGCCCTGTCACCAGCAGATTACCCTGCACGAGTTAGGTTCTGTCAGTGGTTCTTGCAGCAGTGTGGTGTAAATCCGAACTTTTCTGCCGTCGTATTATTTACAGATGAAGCACAGTTCACAAAAGATGGCATAACAAATTTCCACAATCAGCATGTATGGTCGCATGAAAACCCACGTGCAACTGTTGTATCTCATCACCAGGTGCGGTTCTCCCTCAACATGTGGGCCGGTATCATTGGTGATCGATTAGTTGTACCCCATGTACTTGTAAACAGACTTACGGGTCAGGCGTACACAAACTTCCTGGAAAACACCATACCTGACGTTTTCGAAGACACTCCACTGATCAATCATCAACACATTCACTTCTTGCATGATGGCGCTCCTGCACACTTCAGTCTTACAGCTCGCCGGTACTTGGATCGAAGGTTTCCTGATCGATGGATAGGTAGAGGTGGCCCAATTGCTTGGCCTCCACGCTCACCTGATCTGAACCCTCTCGATTTCCACTTGTGGGGCCATTTCAAATCATTGGTTTATTCGTCTCCGGTGCCGGATTTGGAATCCCTTCGGAATCGAATTGTGGCAAGTTGTGAGGACATACGCAATACTCCTGGAGTTTGGGATCGTGTTCGCAGGTCAATGAGACATCGATGTGAGGTTGTATTCAAGCAGGAGGTGGACATTTTGAACATCTTCTGTAATGACAACAACCTGCGGAAAGAAAAACGTTCCAGTGAATTTCAATGTTGTGAAGGCCATAACTCGGAAATGAAGCATTTCCGGACACATGTTATAATGAACTAATTTGATTGTCTACATGTGAGAAATACATACCTGAAATTATGCCCCGTATTTTTGAAACATTCTGTATAATGTCAATCCTCAATAGTTATATAATATAAATTCTAAAAAGCTAAATATATAAAATTATTTTATAGAAATGTTAACTATAGGTATCATTCCTTTTTTTTTTAATATGCTGTTTATGCATTATATTATGCATTATGTGTAATGGTTAATTCAATTTGCAAATTGAATGAGTATACAAGTATAATGCATGAATAAGAGCTTTTTAGTACTTTTAGAAGATTTAATTACTTAAAAGTTGGTATCGCCATTACTCCATAAATCTGATTGTCATTTAGGACTTGTTTCAAGAATAATTGCATATCTTCTTTTCATTCCATTTCCTGGCCATCTTTTAGGTGCGGTTCTAAAAGTATAGCTAGGTAATGACGGTGCCAAAAACAAGTATTGTATTCTACCCAAAATTTTGAAATTTCCCGGAAACACATTTAAGCGCTCTAAATCTCCAAGAAGCATTTTGGAAATGGGTTGAGGGTATGCGTCTGTATGTGTGTGTACGTGTGCGTAGTGTATGTGTGTGTGTGTGTGTGAGATAGGGTGTGTGTGTCTGTGTGAGAGTGAGTGGAGAACAAAGAAAAGTAGATAAATTTCAAACTTTAGTAATGGAGTTAAATATATTTTTATGTCTATAGCACCATTAAATGTTCTGCAAGTTAAGAACTAATAAACTATTTAAGTTAAAAAATCTGATGTGTTCGATTCACATACATTTCTCTATGTGTTTAATCTTTTATTATTCTTTTATCTTTTTCATGCTAATCGAGATAAATATTAGCAGAGCTGGTCTTATTACTTATTTCCTTACAGACAGAGGACAAATAAGGAAATATACTAGCCTAAAACGATAATTATAGCCCGTTTTAACATCTAAGATCATATCGGGTGCTTTGCAATAGAAACAACTCGTTGTCTGAAGGTTCTTTAAGTTGGGTTTAAAATCGTTTTATGTTCTTCAAACACACACACATTCACTCTCACTCTGTGGGGAATAGGGAATAATTTTGGCTAAAGAAGTATTCCTTGCTCCAGCTGGGAATTGAACCCGAGACATCCGTTTACCATTCGAACACGGAAGCAATCTGTATTCAAAAGTTCTAATACCGCTCACTATGAGACTGTCATTGAAATTCGTTCTTTGCATGATCAGAAGTTATATTTTTTATATTAAAAACAAAACACCACGAATGACCTTTCCTGTTTGAAAAAACTATAAATATTTTAAAACTGAAACTAATACAAGGAGTATATTGGGAATGGTTAGTTTCGCAACAAAAGGTATAGGACATAAATTGTGCTTTTTGGCAAGATTTAGGTTTTTTGTGTAATAGGTTCTTGTCTAGCTCTTAAGGCCTAACAGTTATGCAAAAAGCCATTCAGAGGCTGTTGGAGGCTATTCCAAGATATTTAAGATATTGAATTTTTAATTTGGCACGAAAATATATTTGATAAATGGCATTTTAATAAAAATCTTTAGAGCCATTTTTGAGAAAAACAAACAGTTTTCCATGTAAAGGATAGTTTGGGTCTGGGAGAACTTTCTTGAAAGTCTTCGTGTCAAATTCTTAGAACAAACCAAACTTAAATATCAAATTTAGAATTTATAGGTGTTTTCATTTTTGAGCTGTACTGTTCACATACACATAGGGACTTTTTAGTTAGTATTTTTTTGTTTCAGGGACTCTCAAAACATTTGACGTAAAATATTTATACAGAATTTATGCTGGAATACAATACCTTCTCCATACTCCATACAAGTAGTATGTGCAAATAAAGCAAAAAAGGACGCAGCCAAAATATTGTGGAAGGAAATAAATTAAATATGGTACCATATGCTGATCATGTAATAATGCAGGAAACATAAGCTGAGTTACAAAGTTCAATACATTATCTTAATCAAATATCTAAAAATTGTAATATGAAATATCAAAAGAGAAGGCAAAAAAAATAAAAGCAAACTGGGGTAAAATATCAAAAGGTTCGAAAGAAGTCGTCGATGACAAAGTTCTGGAGCAAAACTTCTTTAATTATTTAGAATGTGAAATTAGTAATGAGTAGGATAATGAAGAAAAGTAACAAGATTCGGAACAAGACTGACATGTTATAACATTATGGCCATTCTTATGTTGTTTTATGGATACTTACTAAGCTGGGTACTTACGCAATTAGTAGGATACAATGTTATGAGATGAATTTGTTGAGAAAAACAAAAGGGTGTACAAGAGAAGACACAATTAGGAATGCAGATGTAAGAAAGTAATTAGGAATAGTAACTGTTGACTCAACAATGAATAAGTATAGAATAAAATGGTTAGAGCATGATAGGAAGGAGAAAGATTCCAGACTGCCAAAAAAAAAAAAAAGTTTTCCAATATGCCCTGAAAGAAAACAGAGATGTTGGAAGGCTGAGAAGAAGACGGAACATAATTCATGAAATGGAGAGTATTTATGCTCAGTAGTCTCCTTAGCGTGATAGTAACAGGGCTGCTTGCCAAGCGGGAGACCTGACGTGGAGAATTTTCTCCCGTTCGGAGATCAAGTCCGGGGTGCACTTATTCCCGTGAGGACTCTGGGGGGCTAATTGAAGAGCTACTTGATTGAGAAGTAACGGCTCCAGATCAAGGAGACCGTAATAACCGGCCGGGAGGGACTCGAGGCTCACCTTACAGTACTGCACCCCATTCGGGCTAAGATGGGGGATGCAGCGGCCGGGCTTTGTGAACTGTCGTGGTATGGATTGGTTGATGGGAGGTGAATTGAAGTAAAATAAAACAAAGGCCCTCCCTCCCAAAATATTAAAATTATAAATAAATATAACTTATTATAACATTTATAACAAATGACAGAAGTTACGTTTATCTTCCAAAGCTGAGGCTCGAAAATTTTCAATGACCCACCATCCCCAAAACTACTCCTTATAAGAAACTTTTATGGTTATTTGTTATATTCTGCAACAAATAACTATTACGATTTTGATTAAAATACCATGAATTTTAATATATTTAACTACATGAAAAAGAAAATGTATATTTGAATTATCTCTAAGTAGTTTTAAAAACTTGTTCAATAGGAAAGACATTTGTTTAAGTTTGTATAACAAATAACCTTAAGAAAAAGAAACTGAATAAAACAGGCAGAGGTCTTGAAAGACACAAATATTTGTATTTTTTTTTAGGCACAAGCAGTTAGTTCTCTTTGTGGTTGAAGTACTGACATATAATACTCTATACCTGTATTGAGTTGAATTGGTGTTTCCATAAGATACTAACACAGTTCTTTGCCTCCAAATTAGTTTTACTTTCTCCACTATTTAATTTAGAAAAGTACAAGAAATATTGTATTCCACCCAAAATGTATTACGAAATGTCATAGAAATACACGTTTAGAAGTCCCCGGCAGTATATATAATTTTAAAAACTAATGCTCACATACTAAAAGCGAATTAAATCCCAATTGCTTTCGGTCAGAATATTTCAAAGAGGCGAAAAAAAAAAAAATTCAGAAAAACCTTCTCGTCTTAAAATACATATTTCCTATTTTACTTACACATAACTAGTTCTAACGATATTAATTAAACTACTATATGTGTCGATATTTTCATTGCAAGCAATGTATATCTTGAAGTTCTTAAAAAAAACCTGTGAAATCTTCTTCATTCTGAGATTGAATTGTACCGTAAGCGATAGATGAAATCTTACTACTTACACAAAATGGAGAAATATTATTTGTTATTGGTTTACATTTTCAAATATCTAAATACTTTAATTTTACCACTTACATATTAATAGAAAAGGTATTGAGTTCCTCCCAGAAGTTGAATACGATATTTCACTGGAAATACACGTTTTAGGAGACAGTTTCCAACCGTTCAGTTTTATATTCATCACACGAATATATAGAGGGCGGCGTGGGTGAGTGATTAGACCGCTCGCCTCCCATCTTGGCGGCCCGAGTTCGATCCCAAGCGCCCGCATGTGGGGTTCGTGGTGGACGAAGCGGCGTCTGTGCAAGTTTTCTCCGAGTCCTCCGCGACTCGTTTCACAATTGCTCCATCCAATCATTAATGTCCCTTACATTTCATATCATCCACTTCATGTTCATGCCTGGCTACAAACCGACCCTTCGTAACAGGTTGTCCAGTCTGTGGTTTCGTGCCATTGGCTCCCCGACATTGACTTATAAGTCCTAGGGGGTGTCAGTCCTAGAATTACGGAGAGGGCAAGCCAATTACGAAAAAAAAAAAAAAATAAGTAGATCTATTGAATGGATATATACTTTTCTCGCCCGAAATAATATTTGTCTAAAGTTCGAGTTTAAGAACTTTTCAAAACATTGGTTTGTTTAATAATACTTATATTAAAATCATTTTTAGAAAATATCCGCGTCTAATTCAAAAACGAAAAGTTGATGAAATACTAAACTTGACATTTAACTTTAGCATCTTATACTATATGACACGAAGATTTCCAAGAAAATTCTCCCAATCCAAACTTCCTTTAACATGAACAATTTTTCGAAAATCTTGATTGCCTAAACAACCTTTTTCAAATACGACATTTTCATGGCAAAAGAAATGCATATCTTCAGTTTTCTGAAAATAGCTTCTAAAGTTTCCTTCCTTGTGGATCATCTTAAGCATAACTGGTAAACCATAATAGATAGACAAAATACTACATATAAAACGTATATACAAGGGCTGTAAAGCAAATAGTGGCAACGTGGTCCCCGCATTCACAGGAGAGCGGATATGGGCCAATAGGATATGGGAGCGATCAGGTGACTAGTGTCGATGTGTGGTGTGCATTGGTCGGGCTGCCAGTTGAGAGTGTGTTGTTCCTGTGTAGCGTTGAAGTGAACAAGTGCACCGCTCTAAAGCTTGTTTACCAAAGGCGATCAGCGTTCGTGGATTAAAATCGAGGTTGCTCATGGAAAAAATGCATCAGCATGTTATCGAGGATTACGTGAAGCTGTACAGGACGGTTGCACGATGGGTCAAGGCGTTTCGTGCAGGTCGGAGTGAGGCTGCGGATTTGCACCGCATAGACCGGCCGTCCATTCCGCAAGATGAGATTGACATCGTGAGTGGTCTCGTTGCCATGAACGATCGACGGACTGTCCGGGAGTTATCCTTAGAGATTGGTCTCAGTCACCAAACTGTGTGTCATATCCTGACGAAATGTCTTCACCTGAGGAAAAGTGCATCCCGCTGGGTTCCACATCAACTCACGGAGCTACAGAAATGGCACCGGTATGCACTGGCTGGCATCCACCTGGACAGATACCGCAACGAAGGAGTCGCATTTCTGGAGAGTATTGTCGCCATTGATGAGACGTGGGCACGAGCCTATGAGCCGGAATTGAAGCGTCAGTCGAATGAATGGCGTCACCCAGGTTCACTACGTCCACAAAAAGTTCGACAGGAACCCATCGGGTGAAACTGATGCTGATTGTGGCATACGACTTCGAGGGGGTTATTCTACGCATGCTGTGCCTAAGGGTCAAATTGTTAACAGTGACTTATTGCCGATTTCTGGAGCAACACCTTCCTCCGGCTATGCGGCGCAGACATCCACGTTTATTGCGAGACGATCACCCCATAGTCCACCTCTTATTGCAACGGTGCCATTGGGAGTTTTAGGAACATCGTCCGTACTCACATGTGTCCTTGTGACTTCGACCTGTTTCCGAAGTTGAAGGAACCCCTCCGAGGCCGCCGATTTCCTTACGTGGCATCTATAGCCCGCGCAGTAGGTCACTCCATCGCAGTCATCAACAGAGATCGCCTTGCCAACGGCTGTCCTACATTTGGTAAAAGGTCAGGGAGGACTTTGCGGGTGACTACGCTGAAGGAATGTAATGCAATTGTACTTGTGAGTTCAATAAATATTGTGTTCTATCAATGTTGCCACTACTTTATTTATAGCCCTAGTATCTTTAAAGTACACGCTTTTTGCTTATTATACGTATATAGCGTATATATTTAATTTGAAAAGCGTAGCTATCGGCTTCCTCCATTGGAGAGGTTGCTACAAGAACAAGCCATACCAAACAAATGAACAAAATAAAAAAATCATGAATATTATGTAACATAGAAATTCAAGTATGAAAGTGAACAATGAATAATCATCAAAATTAAACTAATAAAATAGCAGTTGTATAACAAATTTATTGGTTAAATTATTCATAAACAATCATTAGTGTATTGAATATAAAATATAATACATATACTTACATTTTGGCAATTAAGCGTAACGAAATATTCGCTTTTATTGATTTTAGTTTTATAAAACCTACTTATATTTTTATCAAATGGGAAGTTATATTTTTTTATCCTGACCATGCAAAGAGAACCGAGTTTCAATGCCATCAGAATAGCGAACGGTTTCTCTAAGGCTTGACTATCTGTTTAGCGTATTGAATTGTCTAATTTTTCTTCTTCCTACCAGAAAATATGAATATTTTATATGATATTGTTATTAATATTTTTCAATGAAGTTCAATGTTAGCTCGAAGTAGAGAAAAGAATACATTTTAGTAAGAATAATGTGTTGCAGAATAGATAGAGGAAGTCACGTAAATGACTTGTAAGCATTTCTTAATTTATAGTAAGTAGAATAATTTTATTCGATCGCAGAATTAACATCAAGGTTTCGTACAAATACACTTGCTTATCTGTTTTGCCTTTGATTTCTAATCTACACTTTAGAGGATCTTTGGATACACACAAACATTTTCTTCCTTTCTGTTGAAATTGTTATGCTATATTGTGATGCTGTCACAAATCTACGTATATCTGAAGAACACTCTCTGTTCCTAGCCATTTAGTTATTTGGTTATCACTCTGAAAGAATTATTATAGTAATGACATTAATTCTGAACTCTTTTTGGTTAAATTAACGTTCAAATTACAATATTGCATTAAACTCTTACTTTTATCTGAAACATTTTAGTTAGGAAGTGCCAACATAATACATTATTGAATCTTTTAATACTAACTGGGGCCTATTTGGCTATTATTGGACTAATTTGGGCAAAATTTTAAAAATATGTTGTTTTATAAGTATATATTAATTTTTGGTTTATGACACTTCAATACTGTGAATACCATACTCTTAAACATACAAGAATTCCCCAATTTGGAGCCCTTATTATAAGAGAGTAATAATTTATTATATTTCATTTTGAATGCAGTATAAACTAAACATGATATGTTCCAAGTATACGTTTCATTATATTTTGCATTCAATATGAAATATAAAAATCTGATGTGTTTCACTCACATGACTTTCTCTACATCTCTGCAACAAATTATTGTTGAAAAGCTTATGCTGCTTTTTATTTCATGCTAATCCAGAAAAAATTAGCAAAAATAGTCTTATTACTTGCTTCCATGCCAGTAGAAGGGAAATAAAGGAGTAGCATAGGCTAAATTATTAGTCAAAACCTGGTTGCTAGGTGACTGAAGTTTCTTTATTTCTATGGAGAGAAGTTAACAAATTCCTGTATGAGAAAAGTTTTTAAAGCTCAAAGCAATAAGGAATATCTCAAAAACGAGCAACTCCACACAAAAAAAATGTATATAACATAAATTGTGCGTTTTAGCGAGCTCTACATGTTCTATTGTGTACATTTTTGTCTGTCTCTTACTGTTTGTCAGTATGTAAAAAATCCGTAAAATTCATCTAGAACAAACTAGTCTTCCAAGACTATTCCCGGAAAATTCAAATATACATTTTATTTGTCAGGTAAATATATTAAATATAAGATGTTAATCAAACTCATTAGAGTCAGTTTTCAGAAAATCAAAAGCTTAAAACATTTTTTCCATATAAACGGTAGTTGAGAGTGGGGAGATTTTCTTGAAATTCTTCGTGTCACATCCTTGGAAGATATTGAACTTAAACACCAAGTTTGGTATTTAAGAGACTTTTCGTTTTTGAGCTATGCTGCTCACAGACACACACACACACACACAGACACACATACGGACACATTTTTTTAAAAATGATTTTTATTTTTGGATTCAGGAGGTCTTAAAACATATATTCTCGGTGAAATTTCGATATCGAATTTTTGGGTGAAATACAATACTTTCTTTATACACTGTGTACATAGTACGTAGGTATAGAGAAATTAAAATAATGATATATGTTTAGATATTCATAAAATATTTTAGAAAGCTGGGCCAAATTTAGGCTGTTAAAGGCCAAATTAGATCCAGTCTGTGGTAAAAGGTTTAATAGTGTATTATGCTAACACATTCTGACGATAATTTATCAGATAAGAATAATCCTGAATAAGAGTTTAACGAAATATTGTAATTTGAAAGATAATTTACCTAAAAGTGTCCTGAATTAATTCCACCACTGTACATTTGAAATTAAGGGTTTAAATCTTGAGAGAAGTGGAACATGAATGTCTGTTCGGAGATTGAATTAGGTTTGGATTGAGACAATAGCCTGTTCTGGATGGTCTGACCATTGGAAATCTTGTTTGACTCGGCGTCTTCGTGTTAATTGGGGAGCTAGCTACAGGTGATAGTGCAAATTAGGTCATGTGAACCAGTAATATTGGTGGGAACAGATGCTAATCCCATTGCGCTTAGTAACGTAGCCGTCTGATAGCTCCTACGGGCGACAGTTCACCATTCTGTCCCGCGCTTACCACTTGCGGAGAGGGGAATTTTTCTTCTTATTAGTCTTTAGGCTGCAGAAAGCAAGACAGCAGATAATACTATGATTTTTACTTTTTCTAGCCGCATATGTACAATGTAAATAGTGTATAGAAAAGGTATTGCTTTGCACCCAAAAATTCGATACCAGATTTCACCGGAAATACACGTTTTAGGACCCCCTGAACCCAAAAAAAGCATTTCCAGAAAAAGGTCCGTGTTTGTGTGTGTGTATTTGTGTGGACAGCATAGCTCAAAAACGAAAATACGCTTAAATACCAACTTGGTATTTAAATTTAATATCTTTCAAGGATGCGACTCGAAGATTTTCAAGAAAATCCTGTCATCCCAACTACACTTTAGATGGAATTTTAAAAAAAAAATTGTTTTTCCTAAACGATTAACGATTTTGATTAAAATATCACATATTAAAGTCATTTCCACCACAAATAAAATGTATATCTTGAATTTTCTGGGAATAGCTTCTCAAGAACTGTTTATTTTGGATGAATTATGCTGAATTTTGCATAACTAGTAAACCGTAAGAGATACACAAAAATGTACTACACAAAAAATACACACACACACACACACATATATATATAGACCTCGTTAAAACACACAAATTATGTCATATACATTTTTTCGTGGAATGTACTGTTGTAGAGATATTCCTTTCAGTTCTAAAGTACTTATACTCTTCTCAGCCAGGAAGTGTACGTTTTCCTTTTGTTTTACTCCTGGCCAAGCAAAGAAGCAATTTGCAATGAAAATGGTATAACAACAGCTTTTAAAACATTTGGCTTTCACTTTAGCATATCGAATTGTTTATATTTCTTCTGCTTATAAGGAACTAAGTAATAATGTTTAACTGCTAATTTTCATCTCGATCTGAATTGTGTAGAAAGAAGAATCGAAGAAGTTTGTTTGTAAAGCAGCTAGGGAAAGACTTGTGAGTGTAACACATTAGATTTTTTTTCTTCCAATATGTTTGTAATGTCAAAACAAGTCTTTGTACACATTTTTATAACGAGAGTGCGGTTACTTTGCGAGTTATTGACATTTTAATAAGAACTATGGTGACGCTTTGCTTCATGTGAGAAGAAATTAAACTTCTTACCTTGATTGAAACTTCTTGGGAGTGCTACACATCTCTATTTGCGATTGCTGTTCCTGAACATTTACCCTGCAGTAATGGTATTCCACAAAAAAGTGTGTAAAACATAATTTCATTGTACATTATCCACTTTTTCGCAATTAGTGCTTTCAAATTCTTAAAGCAATAATCCGTTGTGTTTTGGAAATGGCTTTTTTCTAATAGTCCAGCCATAGTCAACGGTACTGGAACGACTGGAAGTAAACATTTTGTAAAATATAATATTGAAAAACTAGAGACATATTGAAACATTCAATAACATAACAGGATTTGAACAACTGATCTTGGGTTTCCGCCCTGTTGCTCTTATCAACCGAGCCACAATGGTAGCATCCCAAAGTTATATTAAATTCCCTAAATAACTTCCCAGTATACCTTAATGAAATCTCCGTTTGTTCCCTCTCTCTCTCCCGCTGTGAAAGACAAATAATACCTTGCCTATTTTGTGGAAGCTAAGGCTGTACAAAATATAGAACTAACTCAAAAGGGAAAATTCGGCTTATTATTTATCTTAATATTTAAGATAAGGATCTTTCAAAGATAAAGAAGATTAGTAAGAAAATTCCGCACCTGTAATTGTTTTACATGGAATAATTATTAATAATAATTAATAATATACATTATTGTTAGTGTTTTCAAAATGTCTCAACGACTTTTTAACATACCTACTATATGTTTAGGTTTTCACGTAAATGTTCAGGGAATAAACCTGAAGTGTTTTTGATTTCGAATGTCTTTTCTATTGATAAATTGTAACTGGTACTCGTAGTGAAATCTTTCTCTACAAAACGTGCATATCTTGTTAAATGTATGTCAACATTTTTACGGTGTTAACCTTTCCAAAATATTCTTTACTATTGATTTAAATTTTCAATTACTATATTTAAGTGGTAGATTGTTATTGGATTTTTCAGAGATTATATTATTTGAAATCCGTCACATAGTGATTTACTTTTTAAAAATCTGACTCGATTTATCTACAGTATGCTTGTTATACCTACAACGAAATGTATAAATGCTTAAACAAGTGTATCTCGACTATCAAGAATGAGATAGAAGAATCGACGTTTTTAGAACGTCGTTTTCATAGGAGTGATTAGAGAAATTTGTGTGCTTATTTCTATTCTAATTTTGAAAATAATATAGATACATTTTGAGCAGCATTAAATGAATAACTAGTTTTACATAATTTTGTATGTAAGCACACAAAATATACGGTGCATTTCAAGTGTTGATACATATTATAACTCTCTTCTTTGAGGAATGGAAGACGTTAAATCCTCTAATAAGATATAATGGATTTTAGGAGAATATACAAACTTTTATAACAGAATTTCAGTCTTATTTGAGCAATGGTTTCCAAACAGCGAGACGTGAAAGGTGACTTAAACAACACATATAACGCCAAGATTTATAATAATGTGAGCTCATGTTGGTAATGGTAATGATAAACAGGATAATAATATTAACAAATATGTATGCATTTTGATAAATGAATAATCATTATTATATGTTTTGGGAAATTGTTTTTATTTGAAACTTAGGTGGAAAAATTTGCCAGATAATTTTGAATTTTGTTCGGTGTTATAAATTAGAAATCCCTACTTGCTATGGTATACATATTTTATTTTAATGCCCAGAATACTTTAAATATATTTATAAACACGGAACTGCATCTATGATTTTTACTATAATTTCTAGACAACTTCCTCAAAATGATTATAATTAATGGGAATAGAGAAAGGAAATAAGGGAATACACTAGGAGCAAAATGTTCAAAAGCTGATCACTATGCGATTTCCATAGATGACAACTTCCTGTTTGAGAAAAGTATACATATTTTAAAATTAAAATCAATAGCACAAAGAATGTCTCCAAAATTATTGGCTTCACAACACAAATCCATCTCGCGTAAAAATATTTGCAGAACTAAAAGGAGCGATTCCAAGTTAAAACCTGCCAGGGAGAAATGGGAGAGTCATGGTTAAGGGGTTTGCGGTTGGAAACCAACCCTCGCTGCCAAGTCTTCCACTTACTTGTCCCTTAACTAAGGCACGATTCTCGACTTGCAAGCAGGAAACAGATTTTACTTCGTTATCTCTCGCCCCTAGTGCAGGTTTGTCTGTGTTTGCTAATGGTTACTGCCCGTGGTAGGAGGGAGTGGTTCCGTTTGAGTTTGGAAAAAACTATAAATTTTTGTCTATACCTTACGATTTACCAGTTATGAGTAAGTAATCCAGATTGAAGAGGAATTTAGAGCAGTTCCAAGGAAATTCAGGAAATATATTTTATTGTTCATGTAAATATCATTAGTATAATTAATTTTAATCAAAAGCGTTTAAGTAAATAAAAAATTCGAAATTTTTTTCATGTAAAGGTAGTTTGGGGTGGGGGATTTTCTTGACAAACTTCATGTCGCATCCTTAGAAGATGCTGAACTTAATGTTAAGTCTTTTTTATTTAACAGATCTTTCGTTTCTGAGTTATGCTGTTCACAGATACGCACACACATATGCATTCGCGCTGACTTTTTCTAAAAATGTTTTTCTGGATTTATGCGGCTGCAAAACGAGTATTTCCAGTAAAATATCAGCAATGAGTTTTTGAATGGAATGCAATAGTTTTTCTATCTATATATTATGTACAAAATAGAGAAGTTAATAAAAAAATCTGTAAAGAGAAATAAGAAATGTCACCCAAATTTATCACGGGAATAATATAATGGCTACTTTAGGTGAAAAACGTTCTTCCGCACATTTGGAATTAATTTTAAAGCTTTCAGCTAAATAAATGCGCGTACAACTAGAAGTAATTAAATTAATTACACCTAATAATTCTCTTCTGACAAACACTTTAGCTTTGATGCAACAGCTTCATGTTAATTTGTTTACATATGGTACTTTTATATATTTTTTTGCCACGCACTCAGCATTTTTTGTTAAAATTAGTTCATGCATTACTTTACACTTCTAAACGCTGTCAATTATCCTACATTGTTTTTAATGTAGCAAATAACCGTCAATTTGCCATTTTCTTTTTGGATAAATCAAATATATTTATCTTGTTTTCGTATTTCTGAAGTTTTACACTACCACGTTTGTAACTTAATAAAATACACCATTTGTTGTAAAAGTCTACTCTCTTTAATTGTCCTTCATATGTAAACTTGAAACACAATTTTCACCCATTTATTTATTTTCATTTTGCCTCAATTTTGTTTGTAATATTTTCTTTTATTAAATGTCTATCATCATTTACCATTTTACGTTCTCCCATTAGTTATAATGGATAATTAGGGGTTCTATTGGATACATTTCTAGCAGAGTGAAGTCTAAAAGTATGCTAAAAATCAAAAGCTGTCTCCTATTACAATTTTGATACAAAGATATTGATGGATCTTCAAGACACAATGAGTATTAAAACTAAGTATTGGCTTTTTGATGTATTGCATGGTTGATGAAATAATAAAAATAAAGGTATATGACATAAGAGTAACAAAACAGTCTGTGTTCAATTCGCATAACGTTTTGTACATCTCTGCCACGTATTACTGTTAAAAATGTTATTCTTCATGCTAGTCAAGTCAAACACAAGCAGAAATGGTCTTATTACTCAAGAAAGAAGTCGTTTTCCAGTCCCAACTTTATCAGAAAGGCAAAGGTGCCAGCACCCAACGAAATGCCTTGGCTCGCTAATGCTATGCTTGACCACCGCCACGAACAACACTACTACCATAAACCGTCGTCGCCCTCACTGCCAAGCAACTCGCTAAGCATAAGATGCAAATGAAAATAAAGTATTTCATTTTAAGAATGCACACCGTCTTCAGGACATTAAATATTTTAATTGTGAATTTTGACCAAACATTATACACAATTTAAAATGTATTTTTCTTCATAATAAAATAATATGCATTTTTAACGTTATGTAAATATAAATTTTTCCCTGGGCGCTTCAAAATGAATGGACTGTCACAAGCTTATTACTAACTAGCCCAAATTTAAACCTTATTTTCTCACAGTTAAAATGCTGCACAGAATATATTTCCCTTATTATTTTGTTTAAAAAATGTAGTACTGTCGCTAAAAGCTACATAATAGAAAATTACCATCTACTGTTTAGAAATAATGCTTCAATTTTGATAAAAACACTATCGAGTATTGAAAATGCAGGTCCTGGGGAGTACCTTACGTAAAATTTTTCTACAATAAATAAGGGTTTTTATAAGATATGTGATATGATAGATGTATTTTTGAACCAATTCAATGAAAACTTGAATATTTAATGTATATGTCTTTAAAATATATTCCATAGAGTATTTTTATTTGAACAATTACTTTAGACATTAAAAACTGCTATTTCAATGAAAATGCAAGCTATAATTTTGAAACATGGCAAAATAACAACTTTATTGTGGTAATATCTGAAATATTTCAATTTTTTTTCTATACTGTCGATTTTCTAAATACTACATCTTCACAACGTGATAAATCAAGCATGAGTGTGCAAGTTTCAGGTGTAGTGCCATTTCAAGTGCTCTAAACGATAAAAAGAAGCTTTCGGTAAAGTCTTACTATTGGATTCAGAGTCCTTCATGTGTTCTGTATGTGAATTGGATTTAGCGAATATCCTTTTAGGATTCGAAATAAACGCAGCCATTCACTTGTGGAAATTTTGACCTCGCTGTTTCTGCCATGCTATTTAGATGTGGAGCAAAGAGTTCCACACAGCACTTTCAAATAGAAATTCTTCACCCATCCACTCTTAATGTATATGAAACTTTAATTTATTTAAAGTATATTTGTAAACCCTTACTTTTTTTTTGGTAGTGTTTAACGCCCGCTTTTATGTGATGGCACCGCAGGCGATGACACTGATGATACATGAAGATAGAACCCCGGTGGAATGTGATGGCGTGGGAAACCGGAAAACCCGGATAAAACCCGCTCCTGCGCCGCTTTTTCCACCGCAAATCTCACATGCGGTCGCTTGGGATCGAACCCTGGTCGTCTAGATGAGAGGCGAATGGTCACGGCGCGGCCGTTGTAAACCCTTGTAGCACACATACACGCACAAATTCTCACATGCATTCAGACACACACATATACAACACAAATATAGATATATGCGGCTTTTTACATTCTCTAAAACTTATTATGTATGTAATAAATATTGCATTCCAAAAGAAATATATGCTTTGAGCTCCCGTGAATAAAATAAAAACAAAAAACAAAAAAAACAACAACACATTTCTAGAAAAAGTTTAATGCGTGATAAACTCAACATTTTCGAAAACTTCTATTTAAAGGGGAGTTTGGATAGAGGGTTGTTAAAAATGTTCGTGTAACTCCTCTGATTGATGTTGATTTGGTATACCATGCCTGGTTCTGAGCGGACTTTCGGTTTTTATTCATGGTGTTCAATAACACACACGTGGGCATTTTTTAAAAAATGCTTTTTCTTTTTCGATTCAGGGGGTCCTAAACTATGTATTTTCGGTGAAATTTCGGTATCGATTTTTGGGTGCAATACAATATCTTCTCTTTGCACCATGTACATAGTACGTGCAGAGAAATTAAAAATCATGTGCGGTGGACTTGCAGAAGAAGCAACTATGTATCTCCATGATGAGTTAAAATATGGACAACCCAGGATATTTTGAATGTTCCTCATTTTAGTGGAATGGAAATGATATCAGTGTAATCTTTTCAAGAAACATTTTTACTTCACAACCATAAAAAACAAACTGATGTGTTCCATTCACATAATTTGTTCTACATCTCTGAAAAAATTATTGTTAGAAAGCTTATTCTTTTCTCTGCTATTCGAGGTAAACAGTAGCAGTAGCAGTAGCAGTAGCAGTACTGTCGTATTACTTGCTCCCTTGTAAACAGAAGAGAAATAAGGGAATACACCCTGCTGAAGCGATAGTCAAACCTTTTATAAGCTGATTGCTATGTGGCTGTTTATTTGCGTTGTCAGTAGTTTACAAATTCCCAATGAGAAAAGTCTTTTCAAGAAAATCCCTCTTCACCCCAACTACCCTTTATATGGAACTTTCTTCAAAAATATTGATTATCTCAAAAACAGCTTTAAGATTTTGTTTAAAATACCATATGTTTAAAATATTTTCATGGTAAACGAAATGCGTATCTTGAATTTTCTGGGAATAGCCTCTTAGGACTACATTTTTCTGCATGAATTCAGTTAAAATTTACATAACTAGCAAACCGTAAGAGATAAACAAAAAATGCTTCCACAAAAAATGAGGATCTCGTTAAAATACAGTATTTATGTAATACACATTTTTTTCGTGTTGTTGACCATTTCCCAGATTTTCCTTGCAATTTGTTTCAATTCTAAAATACATAAAACTATACTGAGATAGAAAGTCGCCCGTGTTACTTTTTTTTTATTTCTGGCTAAGCAAAGAAGTGAATTTCAAAGTCAGTGCGAACTTTTAAAGCATTTGACTATCGCTTTAGCATAGTGTATTCCTTTAGTTCCCTTCTACTTATAAACAACTTTCTGACAAAGATTATCTCGAATAGCATGGTGTAGAAGGAAAAAGTATATTTTGTATGAATTTTGTTTTTGTAATAGCTAGAGAAAGTCATGTGAGTGTAACATATCAGCTTTTTTAATGTAATGTGTGCCTAAAAGAAGTCGCAATAGCAACTGTCACGCCAATAGTGTAACAAAATAATGAGGTAATGGGAATGAAATTTAGAATGTCTATGTCACTATATAGATTTTTCTGAATATTTTATTGTGATTGCATTATTTTTGTGTTATAACTTGCAGTATATAAATTACTTAAAATTACTGTAAATGGCTATAGATCCCGAAGCAAGGGAGGACAGCCAGATGTTGATTCTGTATGGATGCCAAAAATTGCCAACAACTATTTGCTCTAACAAAGCGTTTTTCGATGTTTGACCTGTTACAGTCAGCATTTCCTTTCAGTTATTTTTTTTTTTTCAAATTATAAATGTGTATATTGGACCTTCCAGCATCAAGAATACCCAGAGATCAGTTTAATCTGGTGAGCCAAGTATGAGAAGTACTCAATGACCACGACTCGAAAGCTCAGAAAGATTTAGAGCGCATAACAACAGGTCACTTCACCTTTTATTCTAATCCAGTAGTTGATTATGGCAGTCAGAGAAACGTAAAATCGGTCGCACACGAAATGTGAAGGAAATATGTACATTGTAGTGATCCAAAATGACCTGCTGTGCCGCGCCAAAACGCTTTCAGGAAGAAAGCTTTCTCTCTCAAAACTTGAGAAGCTGCGTTTGTTTTAATCGTCATACTTCCTGTGGTATGAATACAATTACATAAATGTTATGCACTTCTTACACCATCTTAAGTCAATTTTGGCGTAATTCAATCGCGAATCATTTGTCTAAACAGAACGGATATATAACCATAGATTTGACAAATTTTGTTTACTTCTGATGCATCTTAAAGTACTGTCCAATCTCAAGTCATTGTGGACCTAATCCATGATTCGATGGTAGCTTTTACCTGAGAAATCACGAATAATGGCTACCAGTTCATTTTGTTCAGATTCCCATTAATTTTCCTTATAGCCCAAGAAGTATTATGAATGAAAATCTAGCGAAAGTGGGTCTTATTCTGAATCCACAGAAACTTAATCCCACAGTAATTAAGACTGGAAAACTGAGAAACACGACACTCAATATATTTCGTGGTTTATTTATGTCTTCCATTATGAAAATTAAAAAATAAAATATTTAGGAGCAACATACTATGGTGCAATTATATGTGTTTGTGATTATCAAGTTAAACTCAAGTATAAGCCACTCAGTTTCTCCCCAGTTTTTGAAGCCTGATCAGTATCAATATCACCATCATTAAAAATACGTCATTATTTGGTTGAAGTGCTTCCCAGTCGCGGCTAAGTTGGAACTATTCTTTTTGAGCTGGCCTGTCATGGAAGAAGTATAACTAGTCGAGAATCAGTCAAGAGAACAGTCACAGTATCAAATTAAGCCAACCATTTCTTGAGATCCAAAACGAGAAGGCCATTCCAGGGAATGTGATTGGTGGATTAAATTGGGGAAAATTTTCGCCGAGTCAAAATTCTTTGTATACAATACCATGTGAGAGGTGAGTTGAATTTGTATGAGAGGGGTGTTTTAGTAAAAGAGAACAAAGATCTATCCTCCCAAAATAATCAAATAAAGAAGAACTTCATATAACAAAATGTTCGTAGTTTGTTTTATGTCGTGGTATTGTTGTTGTGTCAGTATGGCGCTGTCAGGTGAGTCTACATGGAGTTGGTCGCGGGTTAATGCTAGTGAGTTTCTCTACATTAAGTATACATACCTTGCAGATTCCCTTTGTTGCACCAGCGAAACTTGTTCTAGTAGACCATGAGTTGTCTCTTACTCAGGGGGAAAGAATGACAAGGGTATGTAACACTGATGGTAGACTCAAATAACATAGAAATTTCACTTAATTCACTGTAGACTTCCTTTATTAGTGGATTGTTGTTCGTTTGAGGCACTAACCCTACGAGCAACTCCCGACATAACCGATTGCGACCTTGATCAAGAAGTTTTCCTTATGTGCTAACTCCACTTTTACGGAGTTGTTATCACTGAAGTCTGGAGTTTCTAGGTCCATGTAACATTCACGATGATGATTGTATAAAACACTTATATTCTGCACTATACGGCGCCCGATTTCCTACATGACGTGTCTTACTCTAAGAGCCTGTGACTCTCTTGTGAACCTTCTGAACCTGATTTCTTGTCCGCACATCATTTGCTTTGCCCTCCTTTTTGATTGTCTGAAAAAGAGCACGTAAAGTGGCATCATCACGTGACTATCAGGGATTTTTCTTTATTTTATACCCACGTGTCCTTGTTCTACAATGCAAAATTCCCTTTCTCCAATTCCAAAGGGAGAGCACCTAACTTCCTCTTAAGGGTTGTTACTTATGTCCCTAATGCATTAAAATTTGTGTACTTTTCAACAAAGCCCGTAGCCTTGACGAAGACAAAAGGGATTTTCTACCCTCCACGGTACTGCGTTCCACTGAGCATATATTTCTTATATTAAATGTTACAAGCTAATGATTAAAGTAATAGTAATATATGCGTCGTGCTAAAATACTGTCGCAAAAACTTATAAATAATAATAGGGAATGGAAGGAAAACGACGCGTATTATTGTTCAAGAAACCTTACTTCACAGAATTGTATTTTGAGCAAATGGGAAAGCTTTAATTTTCAACTTTAATCATTTATACCCTCTGATATTCTACTGACAAGACGAAAGAATTAAATCGCGACCAGTAGGAAAATTTAAACTGTTACAGTTTTACAAATTAATATTACAAATCATTTTAATACATTGTGAAAGATTATCAAAATATATTTGTTACCGCGATATTCTACTAATTCTTTATAGGTATGTAAGTACTAGTAACAAAGTTCAAAATACCCTCTGGGTATTATATTCTGAAGAAAAATAGATAATATTCTATAACTCAGCATAGCCTAAAGTGTTTAGTGTCTTCAATAGCTTCCTTAAAAATGAAATCAAAGAGAATGCTCATGGCAGCTTTGTTTAAGTGACTGAGAGCAATCCTTTATTTGCAGCAGAAATTTGCAGAAAATCGCCTGATAAATTTTCAATACAATAAAGATTTGTTCCTTTTAGAAAGCTTAACTCTTTTTTTTTTTTTTTTTTTGTTTTGTTCAGCAGTATTAAATCCCATCGTTGAGTACCTGACATCAGCATCTTCCAAAGCTGTGCTATCCTTTTCTTTAGATGAGCACTTACAAACTAAAGGGAGCATTATATCATTGAAGCATATTTCGCGATTCGAAGCAATCTGAAGCAGTTATGCCAGAATATGCTAATATTCAGCCGGCAGCGCTCCCAAGAGAGCTTCATCCATGAAGCATAAGTAATAACTCCCCAAAGCACTAGCTTGGTAGCTGAAATCTGTATTGCTTCGATAGCAAACGGCGCTTCATGCTGACGATTCTACCCAAGTGCTTCGATATCACTCTAACTTCATACTTTCTCCACTAAGTATAATAGGGGAAGTGTCGTATTTCACCCAAAATTCGATATCGAAAGTTTACCTTAAATATACGCTTAAGGTCCCCCGACTTAAAAGAAAACTAAAACAAACACAAAAACAAAAACTTTTTTTAGGAAAAGGTCAGTGTATCTGTGTTCTTGAACAGCATAACTCAAAATGAAGAGATGATTAAATACCAAACTTGATAGTTAGGTTTAGTACCTTCTGAGAATGAAACACGAAAATTTTCAGACAAATTCCTACACAAAATACTCTTTCTATGGAGATTATTTACAAAATTGTTAACGATTTTAAATGAAATATATGAATCGTCAAAATACACAGCTTATGTCGAATTCCAGTTTCTTGTTTTTGTTTTGTGCAATTAACCATTTTCACGATATTCCTTGTTATTATTGATTAATTAAACAACTTAAAATATAACTTTAAATACTTTGTCATACGTTTTTCGTTTGTTTGCCTCTGGCCATTCATAGAGAACCGAATCTCAAAGTCAGTCGCAACGCTTTTTAAATATTTATTATAAATGAAATGCGCACAATATACAAGTATATAAACTGAATTACGTGAATCTAATCCTAGTTTTATTACTGACATTTTGCCTTTTACTTTCTCTAGACGAACTTTGTACAGTGTATAGAAAAGGTATTGATTATCACCGAGATTTCACGGAAATAGATGTTTTGGGTCCTCCTGAATAAAAAAAGACAAAATTTTTGTAAAAAGGTCCGGATGTATGTCTGTGGACAGCATAGCTCAAAAACGAAAAGTATTTAAGTTTGGTATCTTCCAAAGCGTAAGAATTAGAAAAAAAAACTTACCACACAAAAAATGTGGAGCATGTTAAAACACACGATTTATATTATATACATTTTTTTCGTGGAATTGATTGTTTTTTAGATATTCCTTGTTTTTTGGTTTCAGCTTTGAAAAACTTACACTTTACTGATACGAAATTTGTAGACTTCTGTTCATAAAAACAAAGGATTTTCAGTCACATAACAACCAGCTTTTGACTATCACTTTATCCTATGGTACTGCCTTATTTCACTTCTACTTACAAGGAAGCAAGTAATAAGACCATTTCTGCTAATTTTTTCTCGATTAGCATGAAGTAAATAGAAGCATAAGCTTATAAACAATAATTTGTTGCAGAAATGTAGAGAAAGTCATTAGAATGGAACACACCAGATTTGTTTTTCACAAATACAGTGTTTATCCTTTTGGTGAAATCTCTTGCTTTGGCAGAATTTGTGGTGAAAGCCGTGTGTTGCAAATCCCGACACTATATGCCGAAGTTCGTAGTTTGTCTTCCTCCACTCTTCTATTGCATGGCGTCAGTTGAATAGAAGTCTTCTTATTAAATGGAGCTAAATAATTTTCTGTTAATATTTATTTCGATAAACTGAATCGCAATATCCTCTCTGCCTATATACTGTACAGATCAGAGAAAATAATAAAAACGTGACTGGAGTATTTGGATATTATGATATTGGACTACTTGGGAGGGAGTATGATTAAGCCCCGTGAAGTCTCCCTGCGTACTTCCCTATCACTGATTATAGAACGGTATAATGTGAATTAAACGTCACCTACTAAATTTCCTCATCAGAAATATTCACTTTCTCAATTGCTCAGGACCTAAAACAAAAGAAGGGTTTCGTTCTTCTTAGGATTGTGTATCATCATTTCAAAATAACTGAAAAAAGCCACTTTTAAAAAACCAACATAATCAGTGGGTGTGGTGTTTGTGTGTCCCTATGGACAGCATAACTCAAAAACGAAAGGTATATTAAATATCAAACTTAGAATTTAAGCTCAGTATCTTTCAAGGATGCAACACGAAGATTTTCCGGAAAATCCCCCACCCCAACTACACTTTACATTTTTCGAAAAGCCTGATTTTTGATTTCTCTGCATTGTACGTGGTTCATAGGTAGAGAAAGTATTGCACTGCACCCAAAAATTCGATACCGAGATTTCTCAGGAAATACACATAAAACACTTCCAGAAAAAGTTCCGTGTGTGTATGTGTGTGTGTGTCCGTGTGTCTGTGAACACGATGGCTCAAAAACGAAAAGTCGGTAAAATACCAAACTTGTCATTTAGATCTAGTATTTTCCAAAAATGCGATACGAGGATTTTGAGGAAAATCACCCCACCACCCTAAACTACTCTTTACATGAAAAAACCTCGAAAATTCCTCAAAAATGGTTCTAACGATTTTGATTAGAATACTGTAACTTAATAGTACTTACATGAAAAATAAAACGTATATCTTGAATTTTCTGGAAATAATCTCTCAAGAGCTCTTCCTTCCGGATAAATTTTTCATAACTGGTAAACCGTAAGAGGGAAAAACTTGCTAGGTACACAAAACATGTATATCTCGTTAAAACAGACAATCTATGTCATATATTTTTTTCGTAGAGTTGAACGTTTTCCTTGTTATTGGTTTCAGTTTTAAATTACTTAAACTTTTCTCATAAGGGAACTTCTCAACACTTGGTCACGTAAAGAAACGGATTTCAATCTCATAGCCACATTTTAAATCACTTGACTGTCAGTTTTGCCTAAGGTATTCCCTCATTCCGCTTCTTCTCATAAGAAACTAAATAATAAGACCATGTCTGATAATGTTTATATCGCTTAGCATAAACAGTTGAATAAACTCATTAAAATAATTTGTTACAGAAATGTAGACAAAGGCATATGAATGGAACACATAAGGTATTTTTTTTCAAAAATGGCTCTATTTATTTTAATTAAAATACCATATGTTTATGATATTTTTATTAAAAACGAAATGTATATCTTGAGTTATCTGGTAACAAACTCTGAAGATCTCTTCATTCTTGATGATTTTATATAACTGTTAGATTGTGAGAAATAAGCAAAAACTTACTAACAAAAGTGTAGATCTTGTTAAAACACACAATTTATGCCATATACATGTTTCTTTTTTGTGTGTGTAGAGTTAAATGTTTTTCATTATTATTAGTTTCAATTCCAAAACTACTTAAAACTTTTCTGAAACAGAAGTTTACTTACATTTTATATTCTTTATTTTGCTCTAGGCCTTCGAAAGAGAACTGAATTTCAATGACAAATGCATATCGATAGCTTTTGAAAGATTTGACTGTGGGTTTAGCCTAGTGTATTTCCTCTATTTCCCTTCCACGAAATAAGACCACTTATGGTATGGTATGATTTATCTCGATTAGCATTATGTAGAAAAAGAATAATCATATTTTAGAATAGTTTGTTTACAGAACAAATAGTGAAAGTTACATGAATGAAACACATCAAAGCTTTGCATTGCGTACTTCAGTTTCATAACTGTTTTTTTTTCTTTTTTTACTGGTGATGCCATTTTTAAACATAAATGTAGAGTCCTTGAATACACAAATTAGGTCATATACATCTTTTAGAATTTTTTCTTGAATGTGTCTACCTCTTGTTAGTTTAACTCAAAGACGAAAATTTAATTACTATCTTTATATTTATTTTCAGTATCTTACGAGGACTTGGTAAATGCGACTTGAAGCTTTTAATGATAATCCATCTAATCCAAACTATGATTTAAATGAAAGATGTTTCGAAATTTTCAATATTCTCAAAAATGACTCTTAAGGATTTTAATTAAAATGCGTGTATTAAAAATATTTAAATTACATTAAATTTATATCCTGGATTTGTTGGCAAAAGCCTCTGAAGACCACCTCATTCTGGATAGCTGGTAAAACGTAAGAGATACACAAAACTTAACTGAAAAAACGTAGATATGGTTAAAACATTCAATCTATGTTATATACATGTAACATGCCCTCCGTGGTGTAATGGTTACCATGCTAACTTTATATACCCAAGGTCGCGGGTTCAACGATGGATTTTTTCGAGCGTAAAAATCCTTATCATGGCTTCCTTCGGAAGGGAAGTAAAGCCGTGGGTCCCGTGTCGTAGATTTACGGCACGCAAAAGAACCTCAAGCCTGATAAGAGAGGCCTCTGAACAAAATTAAGCGATCTTTCACGCCCAATATAGAATGGGACGCTGAGAACCAAAGCAGTTAAAGAGCGTCCATAAATAACTCGCCATTTCATTTTTTTATAAATGTTAATAGAACTAACCTTTTCAAAGATATTCCTTACTATTGGTTTTCAAATTGAATATTTTGATTTTTTCTCAAATGCTTTCGCTGTTTGATTTTTTTCGTCCTCTCACCCAAACAGAAGGAAACTTTATCACTTAAGGACCCACTTTTAAAAGGTGTGGCTATCGATTTAACCTAGTATTGTTTCCCTTCTGCTTAGAATGAAAGCGTAATACAACCATTTTTGCTAATGCTTATCTCCATTACCATGAAGTACACAGAAGAATATGATTTCGTAAGAATAATTTGATCAGAGTAGCTAGAGGAAAACCAAGTGAATGGAATGTCACATTTGTTCTGTAGGATCGTTTTATTGGTTCTAAGCCTGCCTGAATATTTGTAACTCTTATATTATTACCCTGATCTTGATTAATAGTTACATTGAAACTAGCTACTGGAAATGTGACACTTGTTCAAGGTGACTCATCTACTCCATATTTGACTTGTGCAAATGTTCATTCGTGTGTTAAAAAGTTGCAGAACTCAGCGGGGCTATTTCAAGCTAAAATTGATAGTGGATATTGGCGGGAGCTATCTACGCTTTCCCCGCCTTGCTTATTAGTAAGGAAGTTGAGTGAGTTGCAATATTTGCGAGGGGTAAAACAATTTCGGTCTCGCCACTTCTGTCAGCTTCTAATTTGAAATAGATCCGTTAAGTTCTGCAAACTTTTAACTCCGTACAGTGAAATACGGGTCACCTGGTATAGTTTTACTTCTGATTACTTTACCTCCATACTTACCTAATTAAATCATTAATATTTATAAAGAACCTCTTCAACAAATAAATTAAATAATGTATAAACCCATAGACATTATTTAAGCCATTTTAATTTAACCAAAAAGGAACATCATTGCTTAATTTAATGGTAATATTTTCCATCATACAATTATTTACATATTTGATTTATGTGATATATTTCTTTATCAAACCCATTTTGTACTAAAAAAAAGAAGTAAAAATATACGCTAACAAAGAATAAATAAAGAATTAATAAATTATCATTGTTATTCTTCCTCATAACACTTTTATCATAATTTTGTTTGTTGTAATACTTATGACATTTGGCGGATTTGGCAAATGGCTTCAATATAAGAACATCTGATAGAGAGTATTACTGATCCTTCTAAATTTTTCTCCAATATTTCAAGCTATACGTTTTTGCAGAGATGAAGCATCAGCGGACGTTTCGCTCAATTGGATGTTGACTACTCATTGTTGATGGGTGTTGATTACTAGACACGACTCAAAAGCCTGGAATCTACATTTGACATAATATGCATATTTTCTAAGGAAAATAATTAAGTTTCGTGTTAAGATGTATTTTCTATCAAACTAGTAGGTTAGTTAAAAGTGAATGTACTTATTAAGGAGGGCCCAACCGAAAACGTAGTAGAACGATTTGGCCCTTTGTGCTTCATCTCGACCCCTGGGAGGTAGGATTGTGGGAAGAGACCGTTAGGCTACCAGATCCTGACAACATCTCCTCATTTTGTCACCTTCTCTACTGCACAGGTTTAATTTAAACATAAAAAAAACTTAAATAAATTCATAAATATGTAACGAGAATTATAAAACAAACAAATCATTCCCTACTGACCTAGATTCCTTGAGTGTAGCTGCGTCTTCCTTTCCTTACCAAAAATAAAAATATAAACAAAAGGGAATAGCCAGTAGTTTATAAAAATAAATAAAAACTATAAAAATATAAAGTATTTGAATAAATTATAAATATTATTAAAATCAATATAATTAAACAATCAAATAAGATTTTAAATTATTAACAAAGTACTTCTCCTCCTTCAATTAAAGTAAGAACTAAACCCATATTCTGAAAATGATAACTAATCTATTTTAAGTTTTTGTGATGTGTTAAAAAAAATGTAGCTCGATTTCAGTAGGTTTTTTGCAACTACTGAAGCAAAGCAGAATGACATTGAGGTATACTAATAATAAAAAAAAGTGAACAAGTATGGGCGGGTTCCTCGTTTTTCACATAGAACGTATCCGCAAGTCTTAGTTGGAATAAGAAATGAAAGAACCCCTTCTAACGCCTACAAACCTAGGGAAGTCACCATGGTTAGGGTGGGCAATAGGGGAAACGAACCCGGGTTATCCCGTATGAGAACCTCACAAATTAACAAGCAGCCAACTCGCAGTGTAAACTAGAGTGCACCTAAAATTCACATCTAAAATCTGTTTTACATACTATTAAGAATGTAATAATGTAATATTGATATAATACTTTTCATAAAATAAATTTCATCAACATTTTTAAAAGAGTTAAACAATAACCGAATATGATCTGAAACTAATAATTTTAAAACGTGCTTTCTGTTTAATATACATAACACATTAACTCTGATTAACACATACAATTTCAAATGAATCGAATTGAAGTTACAGAATTCAGACATTTTACAGGCAGGTACCCTTTAACTTGCTTCCTCACTAATCTTGCCATTTTCTTTTAATAATTTGCTTAAACCATCAGCCAAGGAATTTGCAAACTAAGGCTAGGTAATACAAGAGAGGAACTTTGAGATTAATAATAATAATAATAATAATGATAATAATAATAATAATAATCTGATTGTTACACTCACATGACTTTCTCAAACTGCTCTAAAAGCAAATATATTACAGAAGGTTATTCTCTTTCTACACCATGCTAATCCAGATAAACATTAGCAGAATGTTGTTATTACTTAGTTCCTTATAGCTACAAGGGAACTAAAGGAATGCGCTATGCTAAAGTGATAGTCAAATGTTTTAAAAGCTGTCGTTATGCGACTGTCATTGCTCAGCCAGCAGTAGAACAAAAGAAAAATGGACACTTCCGTCTGAGAAGAGTATCTATATGTATTTTACAGCTGAAACCAATAACAAGGAATGTCTCGGAAATGGTTAACTCCACAACAAAAACGTACTGGACATAAATGTTTTGGCGACATCTGTATTTTAGATGTAGTAGTTTTTGTCCTTTTCTTACCATTAGAGCAGTTCGCAAAATTTCGAAAATTCATCCAGAATAAAGATATCTTCAGAGGCTATTCCCAGAAAAGTCAATATATACATTTTACTAAGAATGTAAATATCTTTAATATACGGAAGTTTAATCAAAATTGCTGCAGCCATTTTTCAGAAAATCAAAATGTTCGAAAATTTTTCCATGTAAAGAGTAGTTTAGGGTGGGGGATATTCTTTAAAATCTTCGTGTCGCATCCTTGAAAGATACCAAACCTACATATAAAGTTTGGTATTTAATGGTGTTTTCGTTTTTGAAATTTGCTGTCCACAGGCACACACATGGACCTTTTTCTAAAAATGCATTATTCGGACTCAGAAGTCGCCAAAAAGTATATTTCCGGTGAAATCTTGACATCAAACTTTTGGGTGGAATACAATACCTTCTCTATCCACAATGTACATTGTACCTGTGGACTAGAAAAAGTAAATATCAGGTACCAGACTAGGTAGTTTTCTAGAGATAGCGAGAGAAAGTACATTTAGCGGATTAACATTGCAGCACATGGGCCGAAAAGAGATATTATAAATGTATAAACTAGTTTAACTTCTAGTATGTCACTTTTGAACTAACCGCATGTCCTCTGCAAGATCAATCAACTGAGATATTGCTATTAATTACGCGAGAGAACCAATCGTTGCGAAATATATGACGTAGCTATGTGAAGCTGATTTAATTAGCGTGGGTGGTCACCCGTAATGAATTTTTGCTAATGAACGCATGCTTTCAAATTAGCTCTTTTTATGGTATGTAAAAATATAACATATATAACATAAGCTTACAAGATGCAGTCACTCTAACATCCGAGAAAAATCTGATCTATTGCATTTGCATGATTTATTTATAAACATAATAATGTAAATAAAGCAGATTTTAAATACATATAAAATTAACATTAAAATATACTATATAGTATGGTGTATGATAACATTATTCGTAAATATCAATAAAATAGAGTGTGGAAAAATATAAATGGATTATTTTATCAATAAATAATTTAATACTAAGCAATTGTAGTGTAAAAATTGTATATATTAAGAACTGTAGAGCTTTAAGAATTATTAAAATATCAAAAATTAAGAAAATAAAACATCTGATATGCTACAACTTTGCAACAAATTATTCTTAAAAAGCTTATGCTTCTATTTACTTCATGATAATCGAAAATATACTAATAATTAAGAAGATAAAACATCTGATGTGCTCCATTCACGTGACTTTGTTTATATCTTTGCAACAAATTATTGTTAAAAAGATTATGCTTCTATTTACTTCATGCTAATCGAGAACAAATTAGCAGAAATAGTCTTATTACTTGATTTCTTATAAATAGAAGCGAAATAATGGAGTACCATAGGTTAAAGTGATAGT
Organism: Hymenopus coronatus; assembly: GCA_030762935.1. NCBI lineage: Eukaryota > Metazoa > Arthropoda > Insecta > Mantodea > Hymenopodidae > Hymenopus > Hymenopus coronatus. The sequence continues at coordinate 99,046,955 of CM060882.1, read as the reverse complement.
CAAAAGCTGGTTACTATTAGACTGAAAAGGACAGGAGTTGACAAATTCCTGTGTGAAAAAAGTATAAGTTTTTCAAAGTTGAAACCAAAAACAAGAAATATCTCAAAAAAGATCGTCTCCACGAAAAAAAAAAAATGTCTAACATAAATTGTGTGTTTTTACGTGCTATACAATTTTGTGTCGTCAGTTTTGACAATCTCTTACGGTTTAGCAGTTACGCAAAATTCCGTAAAATTCATCCAGAATAAAGTAGTATTCAGAGGATTTTCCAAGAAAATTAAAAAAAAATATATATATATATATATGTATATATTATTATTATTTGTCAGGTAAATACCTTTTATATACGATATCTTAATAAAAATCGTTAGAGCCAGTTTTGAGAAAATCACAATTTTCGGAAAAAATTCCGTGTAAAAGGAGATGCGAGTGGGGGGGATTTTCTTTAAAATATTCGTGTCGCATCCTTGCAACATACCAAACTTAAACACCAAGTTTGGTATTTAACGGTCTTTTCGTTTTTGAGCTAAGCTGTCCACAGACACACACACGGACATTTTTCCAAAAATGCTTTTTTTTTTAGATTCAGGGGACCCAAAATATATATTTCCAGTGAAATCTCGGTATCAAATTTTTGGGTGCATTACAATACCTTCTCTATGCACTGTGTACATAGTACGTGTAGAGAAATAAAAAGAGCACTGTAGCAGTTGAATTTTTGCTTAGTTTTGTAAAGCAAGTAATTGTTTTTGAACCGTAAATAAATATGTTAATTTTTTTATTTTAAGTTTATATCTGGTTAGTAGTAGTGGTAGTAGTATTTTATATGACGAATAATGGTAGATACATTTTTTAAAAAATATATAATAATATATGTAATATTTGTCCCGTGCAGGTAATTGGGTGCCAGGGTATAGTATACAGATTTTATTTTAATTTTTTATTGGGTATAAATTAGCCTTTCCCATAACAATATACAAACCTTTTTAGCTTCCTCATATTAATGTTGAAGACGGCTTTTAGAATAAAGATGAAAGTTTCGTTTCGTAATCGGATTACCCTCTCCGTAATTGTAGGTCTCACACCCTCTAGAACTTAAAGCCAATGCCTAGGTGTCAGAAGCCGGTCGGGGAGAGACAACGGTACGAAACCAAGAATGGAGAACCTGGTACGGGGTCTCGACCAGTAGGCATGAACATGAAGTGGATGAGATGAAATGTAAGCAAAATTGATGATTGAAAAGGTTATGAGGGAGCAATTGGTGGAATGAGTGGCGAGGGAAACCAGAGGACCCGGAGAAAACCCGTCCAGACGCCGCTTCGTCCACCATATATCCAGCATGCGGACGCTTGGGTTCGAACCCGGACCGCCTAGCTGGGAGGCAAGCGGTTTAACCACTTTACCCACGGTGCCGCCAAAGATGAAAGTAATAATGCTAAATGTTCCTTGGGCTTGAACCAAGGTTTAAAAGCTACAAGTGCCAGTTTTGTTGTAGAAAATGAATCAGAACAAAATATAATACAGTCTCACTTCACTAATACTTTCCAGTTTTAGTAGTAACCTGTGATATGTCCTTTATATTAAAACCTAATTGTATAAAGAATTTAATTATAATATAGAATTTATCACTAAAATTATCTTTTATACTTTTTCAGTAACCTTGAAATAAAGGAGAATATTGCGAACAAAAGATTATCATTCACATAACCTTTTTTTGAGAACTTCAAGCAGGATTACTTGCAGTAGTTTTGCACACAAAATTTATCATAAATTGCTGCGAAACCAATGTTTGTTTAATATTTAATACTTTAAAAACCCTTAATTTGGACTACGCTTTCATCAGTGCACAACCGCCTTCGCCTATATTGTTCGCTTAGGCGCTTATCACAAAAAGAAAGAAAGCAAAACTACACAAACAAGCAATATATCTCACACATCTATTCCTGCCCCAGCAAACAAGTAAACAAACAAAATGGAAGCACATTTGAAACATATCAAAGCAGTCGACAATGTGTTTTGCACCAAATAACCAGTGATATGCAAGAATACAAAATACATTATAGATGCAGTTGCAAGTCTTCTATGGTTGTATTAGGGCTGCCCCAGAAGTACCTGAACTGACGTTAGATAGTGGTTGTTATTTCAAACAACAATGGTAAAAAGTACCAACCTTAAAAAGCTTTAGTTTTACGTTTGACGATCTTACATTGTTTAGCATTTGTTTGGCAGCCATCATTAATGAATGCTCTCAGCGAATGGATAAAACTGGTCATCGCTATGTGATACAGTAGCTTCATTTGAAAGATCTTAGTCCAACTAATATTAAAGCTGAGCAAGACTCTACTTTGGGGGAGTCTGCTCCTTCGTTTACAACAGTGAAATATTTGGTGGCAGAGTTTTAGTGCGGCCGTAGGAGCTGCTAGGACGAACGTCGCAGTGGTCGACCAAATGAGGTTACCAGCCCAGAAATTGTAAAGAAAATCCACTAAATGGTATTGGATGACCGTCGACTGAAGTGCGCGAGCAAGCAGGTATTTTAAAAAGTTCTGTACATCGCATACTGGCTGAAAATTTGGATATGAGAAAGTTGTATGCAAGTTGGGTGCCGCGTTTGCTCAGAATAGAAGAAAACAGCGTCGTGAGGATGTTTCAGTCGAGCGTTTGGCAAAGTTTCGCTGCAGTAAAGCTAAGTTTTTGCATCAATTCATGACAATGGATGAAACTGGGGTTCATTGCTTCACACCTGAGACGAAGGAACAATCAAAACAGTGTATTAGAAGGGGAAAATTAGCTCCAAAGAAGGCGAAGACAGTTCTACCTTCAGGCAAGATCATGACGTCAGTTTTCTGGGACTACGCGGGATAATTTCCACTGTCTCAAAAAAGAAAAAATAGTCAATGGCAAATATTATGCGAACTTTTTATAGCGTTTGAATGATGAAATCGAGGAAAAACGGCGCATTTAGCGAAAAAGAAAGTTTTGTTTCATCAAGACAATGAATCAATTCACACAGCCATTATCGCCATGGCCAAAATCAATAAGTTCAAGTTCAAATTGCTTCCTCATGCATCATAATCACCAGATTTAGCCCCCTCGGATTATTTTCTATTTCCAAACTTGAAGAAATGGCTTGGTGGTAGAAGATTTGCTAACAATGAAGAGGTGGAGTCTGCAATTGATGGCTAATTTGCAGACCTCGATAGTTCTCACCATAAACAGAGAGTTGAAAGAGTGTGCCGAGCTGAAAGGAGATTATGTAGAGAAATAAAGATGTTTTTGTCCAACATTTTTCTGCTTTCTTTGTTAGGTCAGTACTTCTGGGACAGCCCTCGTAAGTGATCCCAAATCACGCGCATTTTGAGTAAGATTTATAAATTGCAAACATCTGTAAGTATTCACTCACCGTGAGCGAGTGCTGATAGCTTACAGACTTCAGTTCACGATTAAGGTTCGACTATGATCTGTTGGTGATTGGCTTGGGTAGGGTTGTTCACATTGTGAGAGGGAGTTTCACAAAGCAACCACCACAGGCTTTTTGTGTAACAGACCACAGAAAGATGGAACAGTATGAGAATATTTTCGACGGGTGGCCGAAATCAGACTGCGGTAAATAAACACTGAGGTGGGTCCCAAATATAGTTCAAGCAAATTAACTAATTGCATACAAAGTGCATAGCTATAGAAGATATTGAATTGCACCCAAAAATTATATATCCATATTTAACCGGAAATATGTGTTTTGAGGTCACCTAAGTCCGTATATGGCATAAATTATGCTTTTGCCTGTTTAGCCATTATGCAAAGTTCTACAAAACTTCATAATTAACAGGTCTTCAAAGGTTATTCCCAGGAAATTCAAAATATATCTTATTTGTGATATAAATATATATTTTGTATACAATATTTTATTCAAAATCTTATTCAGTTTTGACTAAAGCAATATTTTCAAAAATGTATCCATTTAAAGAGTAGTTTGTGATTGTGGGATTTGTTTTTAGAATCTTTGTGTTATGTTCATGTAAATACTGGGTTTGGTTTTTTATGTTCTTTTCATTTTTGAGCTATACTGTCCACAGACACACACTCACACACAAAAACATACGCGGACCTTTTCCTAAAAAAGCTTTTTTCGGACTCAGGTGTCCTCAGAATATATTCCCGGAGAAATCTCGACATGGCAACATGCCAGTGCAATACTGAATTTTCTAAACTGACTGATACGTTTCCCGGTAAACGACAAGTCACCATTGGGGTAGGCTATCTCAAAATAATTTGAGATCAGCTCGTGGCTTACCAGAAAACACGCGAATCAATAGGAGAGTTTAACGCTGTGCTGACATATTGCCATGGTTAGATCAACTAGTTAGAGACCGGGAGACCCTCGGTTCAAATTCTGACTATGGCATTGAATTCTATAGTTCAAGCAGTTCATCTTTGGAGGGTGGGTGCTCTGCATCTGGATGAAGTCGGTACCCATGGCCGCGCTCGCTAAAGTGCCTCGATTTGGTGCTTCGTGGTGCAGGGGATCGAGGCTTCGAGTCCCGCCTTGGGAATTGGTATTTGTGTGATTCTATATATATGTGTGCGTATTAGAAGCAAGAAGTAAAACGTAATTAAATAGAAAAACGGAAATGTAAGGAAACAAGGGGAAGTGCAGCGCCGAGTCCCGACAGGACTCCGGAACTGTATTTTTGCAAAAAAAAAAAAAAAAAAAAAAAATTCCGGTGTGTTCCGTTCACATGACTTTCTCTACATCCCTGTAACAAATTATTGTTAAAACGCTTATTCTTCGAAATAAACATTAGCAAAAATGATGTATTGGAAATAGAAAGAAATAAGGGAATAAACTAGACTAAACCGATATTCAAATGTTTTAAAAATGGTTGCCATGTGGAAGTAATCCGTTTCTTTGCGTTGCCAGGAGTTGACAAATTCCCGGATGTGAAAAGTTTAAGTATTTTAAAACTGAAACCAACAAAGGACTATCTCAAAATGGTCAACTGCACGAAACATTTTATATACCTACCATAAATTGTGTGTATTAATGTCTCTATATTTTTCTAAAGTGAGTTTTTGTCTATCTCTTAGCGTTTAAAATTATGCAAAAACTCATCCAGAATAAAGAGGTCTTTAGAAACTATTCCCAGAAAATTCAAGATATACATTTCATTTGTGATGGAAATGGCTTTAATATGTGGCATTTTAATCAAACTTGTTAGAGCCGGTTTTGAAAAAATCAAATTTTTGAACATTTTTCCATGTAAATGGTGGTTTCGGATGGGGGGATTTTCTTGAAAATCTTCGTGTCGTATCCTTGGAAGATACCAACTGAAATACCAAGATTGGTATTTAACGCTCTTTTCGTTTTGGAGCTATGCTGTCCACAGTCACACACACAGACACATAGACACGGACCTTTTTCTGAAAATGCTTTTTTTGGATTCAGGGGATATTAAAACATGTATTTCCAGTGAAATCTCGGTATCAAATTTTTGGGTGAAATACAATACCTCCTCTATACATGTAGAGAAAGTAAAAAGTGAACACTCCAGGTTCAAATCAATTGCACCCTGATGGCGAGAGCTGTCTTTCCAAAACGCATTCACCGCCACAGAAGGGGGCAAAACGCAGTCTTCGCCGACATTTACAGCCCTGAAATGAAATGGAGGTGAAATGAAGGGGCAGGAGGTTTTGGGGAATTAGGAAACCTCCCTAGTGACTCCGGAAACCCCCCAAAAACCAAGTCGAGGGAATCGATCTCACGACCTTCGGAATTCCAGCCCCAGTCAAAATGCCTGTATCACCTTACTCAGTAATCTGGACCTTAATTCAAAAAATAATAAAATTCCGAAAGTATCAAAACAGAATCTTAGCGTGAATAAAAGAGTTATGGATAAACTTAGAACTGTCTATGAAGTCAGCTATTGAAAAGCGGCCGATCCCAATGGTCGTGCTCGTCAAAGTGCCTCACTTTGGTGCTTCGTGGCGCAGGAGATCGTCTGTTCGAGTCATGGGTGTTCATGGCTTTTGTATGTTTGTAAAATGTGATATGTGTGTGCGTTTTAGCAGAAAAAAAGCAAACGGTAGTCAAACAGAACAAAAAGTAAATACTAGGAAAATAAAAAAGAGGAAAAGGAACCAGACTCCGGAACTTCATTAAAAAAAAAGAAAGAAAGATAAGTTTCAGTACATTTATAAAGTCATTTTTATAGCAGTTAAAGTTTGTGTATCTAGTAATGTGGAGAGCCCGATACCCAAGTTCTAGCAGCTACGACAACAATTTGACCAGCTTGTGTTGAACTGTCAGAAACAGTCACAGCAGTGGGCGGTGAGCGTTAAATTAGAACTGCTGGAAAACTCGATGCTCTAGCAGCAGGTCCCGTAACAGACCTCCCCGGTGTGCTGAAATCTGGAGCACCAGTAGACAAAACAAAAACTACTACCCTACCTCTTAGCTTGATGGAAACAGCCACACTGCAGGTTTTCTTGCTGTTCTTCAAAAACGAATTTTCCAGAAGTCTGTTTTAGTGCTTCATTTGATTTCCGTATTCATTCAACATTTGCAGTCGGGCCTCAAAGTTTATTTAAGCTGCCATTCTTATCTCCAAGCATTATTTTTAAATTTATTTAATCAAGGTCACTTAACAGCAAAAAAGGTCATCAGTGGCCGCAGTATTCTTACATATCAAGACTAATATACATAAAAATGTGAATACAAATATATTACAACTGCGGTCATAAACCTGACTATTTGAACCTTGTTAACAGTAAAATATAGTGCATGAAAATTGATAAACAAATTATAATAGTAGCAAACCCTGGCTATAACAATTAAATTACATTATATCAAAGCAACATTTGTGATGTTTCCATTAACTTGATAACTTTTCTGCATCCTTCGGTGGTGTAAAAACTCTGATGTGTTCTGTTCATGCTAATCGAGAAAAAAGAATTAGCTGAAATAATCTTATTACTTGCTTCCTTATAAATAGAAGCAAAATAAGGGACTACCATAGATTAAAGTACTAGTCAGAAGCTTGCTATGTGACTGAATTTGTTTGTTTGTATGGACAGGAGTTGACAACTTCCTGTATGAGAAAAGTAAGTTTTTAAAGGTGAAACTAAAAATAGGGAAATATAAAAAAAATCATCTCCACGAATTTATTTATTTATAATCAATTTATTTAACATAAATTGTGTGTTTTAATGTGATCTAGATTTTTTGTGTGGTAAGTTTTTATCCATCTCTTACGGTTTTGCAGTTATGCAAAATTCCGTAAAATTCATGCAGAATAAAGTAGTCTTTAGAGGCTATTCCCAGAAAATATAAGATATGCATTTTATTTATGTCATTTACGATAGTTTAATCAAAATCGTTAGACTTATTTTTGAGATAATCAAATTTTTCGAAAAAAATTCCATGTAAAGGGTAGTTGGAGATAGGTGGATTTTCTTGAAAATCTATGTGTCGTATCCTTGGAAGAAAAAACTTAAATACTAAGTTTGGTATTTAGCGGTCTTTTCGTTTTTGTGCCATGCTGTCTGGACACACACACTGACACACGCAGACCTTTTCCTAAAAATGTTTTTTTTTTGGGTTCAGGGGGACCCAAAACATGTATTTCCGGTGAAATCTCGTTATCGAATGTTTAGGTGGAATGCGATACCTTCTCTATACCACTATGTACATAGTACGTGTAGAGAAAGTAAAATGGAATACAGTTCACTCTTAAGGTTTAAGTTGCTTCTGTCATTCGAGGATAAGGTGAGATGTTGATAGGACTTCTCCGGCTTAACATTTCGGACATGGATCTTCGGTTGTTTTCTTCCGCAGTCAACCATCAGGGATGACTAATTGATATTACTTTCTCCAGCACCTATGTAAAAGAACAACAATTTTAGAAGCATAGCCATGTGTGTTTGTGTGTGTGTGTGTGTGTGTGTGTCTGGAGGGCAGCATAACTCAAAAACGAAAAGTCTGTTAATTACCAAAATCGATGTTTATTTTTTAAGAATGCAAAACTAAGATTTTCAAGAACTTCTTCGACCCTCAACCACTTATCAAATGCAACATTTTTCCAAAATTTTTACTTTCACAAACCTTTTTTTTAATGTTTTTGATTAAAGCGTCATATGTTTCAGATGTTTTCCTGAGAAACGAAATCTACATCTTGCATTTTCTGGGAGTAGCCCTTGAAGATATCTTCATTCTGGATGACATTCATATATATTTTTGTATAAATTCTAAAAAGAAAGATACAAGCAAAAACTTACCACAAAAAAGTAGATTGTTATAACACACAATTTATATAATATACATTTTGTGTATACTTAGTCGTTTTCCAGATATTCCTAGTTATTGGCTTCAGTTCTAAACTACTTAAACTTTCTCAAACGACAGGCCATCTTTCTTTTCCATTCTCCTTAGCATACTCCTAGCAAAAAATTCTGATGTGCTCCACTCAAATAACTTCCTCAATATCTCTGCAACAGATTATTGTTAATAAGCTTATTCTTCCTTTTCATGTATTATATGGTTCCTAATAAGTAGAACGGAAATAAGGAATAAACCAGGCTAAACCGATAGTCAAATGTTTTCAAATGTGGTTGCTATTGGACTGAAATCCGTTTCTTTGCGTGGTCAAGCGTTGACAAATTCTCGTATTTTAAAACTGAAACCGATAATAAGGAATATCTCGAAAACGGCCAACTCTTCAAAAAAAAAAAAAAAATATATATATGACTTTTATTATGTCTTTGACCGACATCTCAATTTTTTTGCAGAAAGTTTCTGATTATCTCTTACGGTTTACCAGTTATACAATATTCAATAAAAGTCATTCAGAATAAAGAGGTCTTCAGAAGCTATTCCCAAAAAATTCAAGATATACATTTATCAAATCTAAATCGTTGGAGCCATTTTTGAGAAAATCAAAATTTTCGAAAGTTTTGCCCTGGAAAGGGTAGTTTGGGGTGGGTATTTTCTTGAAAATCTTCGTGTCGCATCCTTGGAAGATACTGAACTTAAATATCAAGTTTGGTTTACAGGTACATATCTGCTGGTTCATACCATCCTGCATCAGTAAAACTGGCTATGATAAATACATTGTACAAACAAGCTGTACGCACACATACAGTTCTGATCATCTGGCCAAAAAGAAAAGAAAAAAAAAGACATCTAAACCAAGTACTGAAGGCAAATTAATATTCACACCGAGATATACAAAGGGCCTGTAAAACAAAAAGAAAAACGAATAATACGGAAAATAGCAGCAAAAATGAGTATTTTTACATACATACACGGTTCATCCAACAGAATTTCAAAATTACTGCAACGACAGAACATAGCAACGATATATACTTCCAGCAAGATAATATGATCCATCCTACCTCTAATCAAAAGCAAAACACCCCTGCTATTGAACCCTGGAGTTTATAAGATTAAATCCGAGTGCGGAGAGTCCTATGCTGGACTGACAGGAAGATCCATATGTACAACAAAAATCTGATGTGTACCATTCACATGACTTTCTTCATATCCCTGCAACAAATAATTCTTAAAAAGCTTATACTTCTATTTACTTTATGCTAATCAGAAAAAAATAGCAGAAATAGTCTAATTACTCGCTTCCTTGTCAGTAGAAGCGAAATAAGGGACAACTCTAGGTTAAACTGATAGTCAAAAGCTGGTTGCTATGTCAATGAAGTTCCTTTGTCTATATGGATAAGAGTTGACAAGTTCTGTATGAGAAAAGTATACGTTTTTCATAGCAGAAACCAAAAATAAGGAATGTCACAAAAATGACGAACTCCATGAAAAAATGTATAAAACATAAATTGTGTGATTTAATGTGCTCTACATTTTTTGTGTTGTAGGATTTTGTACATCTCTTACGGTTTAGCAGTTATTCAAAATTTAGTAAAATTCATCCAGAATAAACTACTCTTCAGAAGCTATTCCCAGAAAATTCAAGATATACATTTAATTTGTCAGATAAATATGTTTAATATACAAAATTTTAATCAAAATCGTTAAAGCCATTTTTGAGAAAATCAAAATTTTCGAAAAAAGTTCCATGTAAAGGGTAGTTGGGGGTGGGGGTATTTTTCTCAAAATCTTCGTGTCACATCCCTGGAAGATAGTAAACTTAAATACCAAGTTTGGTATTTTTCCGACTTTTCGTTTTTGAGTTATCGTGTTCATAGACACACGGACACACGGACACACGGACACACACACACACACACACACACACACACACGGACCTTTTTGAGAAAATGCTTTTTTTGGATAATGGGAACCCTAAAACATATATTTCCGGTGAAATATCGGTATCGAATTTTTTGGTGGAGTGCAATACGTTCTCTATACACTATGTACATAGTGCGTATGCAGAAAGTAAAAATGAACACATTAGATATATGAAGCATTCACAACCAGAAAAATCTGATGTGTTACACTCACATAACTTTCTCCATATCCCTGCACCAAATAATTCTTAAAAAGCTTATACTTCTATTTACTTTATGCTAATCAGAAGAAAATTAGCAGAAATAGTCTTAATTACTCACTTCCTTGTAAGTAGAAGCGAGATAAGGGACAACCGTAGGTTAAAGTGATAGTCAAAAGTTGGTTGATATGTCAATGAAGTTCCTTTGTTTATATGGATTGGAGTTGACAAGTTCCTGTATGAGAAAAGTATACGTTTATCATAGCAGAAACCAAAAATAAGGAATGTCACAAAAACGACGAACTCCACGAAAAAAATGTATATAACATAAATTGTGTGCTTTAATGTGCCCTACATTTTTTTTTGTAGTAAGTTTTTGTCCATCTTACGGTTTAGCAGTTATTCAAAATTTAGTAAAATTCATCCAGATTAAACTACTCTTCAGAAGCTATTCCCAGAAAATTCAAGATATACATTTTATTTGTCAGGTAAATGTGTTTAATATACCAAATTTTAATCAAAATCGTTAAAGCCATTTTTGGGAAAATCAAAATTGTCGAAAAAAGTTCGATATAAAGGATAGTTGGGGGTGGGGGTATTTTTCTCAAAAAATTCGTGTCGCATCCCTGGAAGATAGTAAACTTAAATACCAAGTTTGGTATTTTTCCGACTTTTCGTTTTTGAGTTATCGTGTTCATAGACACACGGACACACGCACACGGACACACACACCCGGACCTTTTTGAGAAAATGTTTTTTTTTTTGGATATTGGGGACCCTAAAACATATATTTCCGGTGAAATCTCGGTATCGAATTTTTTGGTGGAGTGCAATACTTTCTCTATACACTATGCACATAGTGCGTATGGAGAAAGTAAATATCAGCTCTTGTGAAACACTCAACAAATACAGGGCATTATATTGATTTTGATGCTGTTTGTGCTCGGGTTGCCAACAGAATCATTAGAGAGAGTATAGAGTTCTTCAAAGAAAGAAGCACACTAAATCGAGACTGTGGTAAACCACTGATTGCCATTTGAAAGACCCTCATAGCAGAGCGGTCCGGGAGAGATGGAATAAAGAAGTTTCACAACATTCGCCTGAAACTCGGAAAACCCCCATAAAAACTCATGTGTCATAGAGGTCCTTCAAGTGAATCGAATATACAGTTCGTGAATATCAGTCACAATTAAAACGACTAAACCAACTGGCTCAGTTTTTAATGGTACCTACTTATCAGCATATTAATCGCAATTTTCATTTAAAATGTCTATGAGAAATCCCTTAGAAACTATTTCCATTGAGAGAAACATATTCCTTGGCAACTCACAAATGCAGTTTCCTCTAAATGCAACAAGACTATCAAAAAGAGCTAGTATTGCTTATTATTTAGATTGAAGGCATTATATCCTTATTTTCACTTTTTTGAGTATGTACACACATATACATAGTAGCTAGGGATGGTATTGCATTCCAACTAAAAGTTCGATGTAGATTTCACCAAAAATGTATGTTTTGAGGTCTCTTAGTTCCGAGAAAAGCACTTTAGAGAAAGTTTTTTTAGTGTGTTTCTCTCGGCACTTATGTATATGTGTAAGTATAGTTCAAAAACAAACAGACCATTAAATATCAAACTTGGTATTTATATTTGGTATCTTCCAAGGTTGCAACACGATGATTTTGAAGAAAATTCCTTACCTCAAACTATCATTTACATGGACTTTTTTTTTAAACTGTTTTTTCTCAAAAATGGCTCTAACCATTTTGATTAAGGTAACGCATATTAAAGATATTTACATCATAAATAAAAGGTGTATTTTGTTTTTCTGGGAATAATCTCTGAAGACTTCTTTAATCTAGATGAAGTTTGCAATCTGGTAAATCGTAAGACAAAAACTTACTAAACGAAAAGTGTAGACTGATTAAAACACACAATTCATTTTAGTAGCATTTATTATATCCAATGTATCCCTGTTATTATGATAATTTAATTATTTTCTTACAGAAACGATGTGAACACAGAAGTTGGATAGGCAGTAAGAGTCGGTAGTATTACATACGGATTAGCAAGGTCGAGTAACGATAATACTGCCACCAGGGGGGATTAAGCGCTAGTGTCGCGTTAATCCACCGCTTTAAGAAAATGGCGGGAAAGTTGAAAATCGCAAAGGTATGGATCAGCGGATTAACTCTTAATCCATTGTTCTCTTCTTCATCGGATTAAGAGATAATCCGATGAGACACACCTAGTGTATATGTGTTTGTGTATGTTAAATTTCCAGGCTCAAATACTGTTAGGAAAGAATGTGTGGTTTTCTCTCAATATGTTATATTATATTCGTTGTACAAGCAATGTATTCTCTAAAGAATGAATATCATGCTTATACTGTGCAAATATTTCTTTCTCATAGAGATTTGTTCTTGTTCTCACCGCTGTAACCAGAGGTCATTAGCTCAGCTTATTGCACAACCTACCAAGTGGTTGTCTGGTTCACATCCGATGGAGTTTTTCTGGCTTGCGCAATCATGCACCATCTCCGGTCGGAGTGCTGACATCGCTTTCTGTCCCATGTGAACAGCTCCCCCCACCCATGGCGTTCTTGCCTTTCTCTGCTACATATAATTGCAGCATTGGCATTCAGTATTCAGCATGGCTAGTGTACAGTCCACAGATTCTTCTTGTCGACCCCAGTTTTCGTCACATTCATCTAGCCTGTGATGCCTATACAAATCGTCCTCCTTGTGAAACTATTTCCCCTACAACGAAAACTTTCATAAACATTACTTTTTATCCTGTGCTGAGGACCAGTGAGCGTGTGATATTCAAAGCAAGCTAAAGACAAAAATATAAATAAACAATTGGGCATGTGGTTTCTTAAAAAAATCAGTTTTTTGCATGTATTCAATATTGTATTGAATGAGAATACGTAATAAATATATCTGTGATATGAACTTGTTGTTTATTAGGTTTTGCATACGGATTGGCGTATTCAATATTGTATTGCATGAGAGTATGTAATAAATATATCTGTGATATGAACTTGTTTATTAGGTTTTGCATACGGATTGGCAAGCATGTTTATTCTTAATCCTGCAACCAGGGGTTTAGGCGCTAGTGTCACGTTAATCCACCGCATTAAGAAAATGGCGCGAAATTTGAAAATTGCAAAGGTATTGATCAGCGGATTAACTCTTAATCCATTGTCCCCTTCTTCAACGGATTAAGAGATAATCCGATGAACCACAATTTGCAATTTTCAAATTCCCGCCATTTACTTAATCCGGCGGATTAACGCGACACTAGCGCTTAATCCCCCTGGTGGCAGGATTATCGTTACTCGACCTTGCTAATCCGTATGTAATACTACTAGAGTCAAAGTGAAAAATCCAATGCCATAGCTGGGATTTGGACCACGGATCTCCCGGTCTCAAGCCGATTGCTCTACCACTGAGCTACCATGGCAAGATACTGGCATAGTATTGAACGTATCTGGCTCTATCTATCCAACTCCTGTCCTACACATTGTTTTTGTGAGAAAACCATTAAATTATCACAATCGAACCACAATGGTTGACTACTCAATGAATTCTGGCATTTAAAGTACTTACATTGTAAGTCACCATTAGAGTTGTCATCTCAAAATTATATGAGATCGCCTTGTGGTTTACCGGTAAACATGCAAGTCAGTTGAGAAATTCAATGCTATGCCGGCATGTTGCCATGGTAGCTCAGTGGTAGAGCAACCGGCTACAGACCGTGAGATCCGTGGTTTAAATCCCGGCCATGGCATTGAATTATTTACTATGACTCTACCTACTCATATTACCTATTATTGCTTTCAGCGTTAAAACATTTAAAAATGTTCTCATATGGGAATTTGTAAATTTCTGATCATGCAAAGAAACCGGATTTTAATCGCAATGCAACCAGTTTTTAAAAGATCATTGCTTCAGCCTAGCGTACTCCTTTATTTAATACCTAATACCGAATATATCCATAACCTTAATGGAAACTGTATACGGAGCGACAGTTAGATCCACGATGACATACGGAGGAGAAATATGGGGGTAAGAACAGATAGGGAATCTGGATCAAGTGAGGACCCAATTTTTTAAAGCAATTCTGGGTGTAGGGAGGGGTACGGCAAACTGCGGAATAATGAGGGAATTTGGGGCACATAGTGAAACGATAGAGTGCAAAATCAGAGCAGTTAAATATTGGATGAGATTCGTTCACGGAAACCAATCTCTAATTAGGGCAGTCTGCTACCGTGAACAGTTGCGAATGGAAGGTAATTCGACGTGGGCATCAAAATTAAAGAAAGAGTTGGAAACCCTCTTGATGGGAGACATTTGGATGGCGGGGCAGGGAAACAGGCGAAGTATTTGGATAAAAATTAAGAACCGCTCCTGCGATATTGACAGATAGCAATAATTGCGCAATGCACAAAGAAGGTTTAATTAGAAGTACAGTCTGGGCTAAAATCAGAGTGTGGTATGGAACAATACATCAAAACAGGTACCAAACTCATTAGAGAGGGGCTCGCGAGGATTAGACTAGGAGCATGGAGGAGCACGAAAATTTCTGACGAGAATGGTACGAGAATCTGTCCCATTTGCGAGGAGGAAGAGACGTGGACTCACATCTTGGCAAGCTGTAGAGGTACGGAGGATTGGCGGAAAAAATATTTGCCGCGAGTTTTTACCACTGCGAATGTAGGGCTAGAAGCATGTTGGGCGCTACTGGCAGGCACGGAAAACATGGACGGGCTGGGTAAATTTATACTTAAGGCAAGACAGCTGAGATCTGAGGAGGCTGCCAATAGGGAAGGGGGGGGAGGGAGTAATAAGATCAACTAAACAAAAGTGACTACAATGTTCTACATACATATATATATTGTCATACTTAGGTCACTGTTGTGCTATGGTTTTATATATGGTGTATATATTATGCTTATATGTGTCTTTTAAGTGTAATTATCTATTATAAGAGGGTGCATTTATGAAGGTGTACTCTGTACTATAAATTTAAATTGCTATGTTTGAATATCTTTGTATTTTTATTTTCGGGTTCACTCTGAATTCTTTATTGTTGTTTAATATTGCTTTTGACTGTGTATTTCCTTTGTCTTTTTATTTTCGTGTTTACTCTTTTAATTCATTGTTGTTGTTGTTAATGTTGCTTGTAATGTGTATTACAAAAGCACGTACGGTCTGTGGACCCGTGCGATTGTTTGAATTCTATGTATGATATTGATATGTCAATAAATACATTTATTCATTCATTCATTCATTATTTCCCTTCTACGAGGGCCGTTTTTTTTTTCAACATCCGATGGGCTATAAATAAAAGACAAGTTCATAGAAAAGAATAATTTTATTACTAAAAGTTTTGTACACTTATGGTTACTTTTCAAAATAGTCACCGAAAAGATTAAGATATTTACCGTACCTGTGCACAAGCTTTGCAATAGCCACTTCAAAAAATGATGCAGCCAATGATTTCAAATGGACATTGACGTTGTTTTGAAGATCCTCATTGGTTTGAAAATGCTGCCCTCCTAGCCACGTCTTCAGTTCAGGGAAAAGGTGGATGATGGAAAATGTCCCATTGAAATTGTTCAAGGAGCCGATGGGTTGTGCCAGCAGTGTGTGGACGAGCGTTGTCATGGATCAACACAATTCCTGAAGTCAGCATTGCTCTTCGTTTGTTTTGAAACAAACGTCGTGGAGTATGAAGATCTTCACAACAACGCCAATGCTCATTTGAAATCATTGGCAGCGACATTTGTTGAAGCGGTTATTACAAAGCTTGAGTACAGGTACGATAAATGTCTTAATCTTTTCGTTGATTATGTTGAAAAGTAACCATAAGAGTAGAGAACTTTTAGTAATAAAATAATTGTTTTCTATGAGCTTTTATTTTATTTATAGCCTATCGGAAGTTGAAAACAAAAATCGGCCCTCGTACTTACAAGCAAGTAAGGAGTAAACTCATTTCTGCTAATGTGTATGAAGTAAATAGAAGAGTAAGCCTTATAGCCTGTATAAAGAAATGTAGAGAAAGGCATATGAATGGAACACATCATATTTTACTTTCTCTACACGTACTATGTACATAGTGAATCGAGGAAGTATTGTATTCCACCCAAAATTTCGATACCGAGATTTCACCGGAAATACATGTTTAAGGACCCCTGATTACAAAAAAAGCATTTTTACAAAAAGGTCCGTGTGTGTGTATGTGTGTCTGTGTGTATCTCTCTGGACAGCATAGCTCAAAAACGAAAAGACCGTAAATACCAATCTTGGTATATAAGTTACGTATCTTTCAAGGATGCGATACGAAGATTTAAAAAAAAAAAAACCCCACCCACAACTACACTTTACATGGAACGTTTTTCTAAATTATTGATTTTCTTAAAAATGGCTCTAAAGATTTTGATTAAAATATCGTATATTAAAGTTATTTAACTCATAAATAAAATGTATATCTTGAATTTTCTAAGAATAGCCTCTGAAGACTACTTTATTCTGGATGAATTTTACGGAATTTTGCATAACTGATAAACCTTAAGAGAGGAACAAAATCTTACCACACAAAAACTGTAAAGCTCGTTAAAATACACACTGGATCGTTGATTACTTTTTTTTCGTGGGTTTGATCGTTTTTTAGATATTCGTTGCTTTTGGTTTCAGCTTTGAAAAACTTACTTTTCTTATACAGGAATTTGTCAACTTGTGTCCCTAGAAACAAAAGAACTTGTCACATAGCAACCAGCTTTTGAGTATCACTTTAACCTATGGTACCCCATTATTTCGCTCCTACTTACAAGGAAGCAAGTAATAAGACTATTTATGTTAATTTTTTCTCGATTTGCATGAAGTAAATAGAACATACTCTTTTTGACAATAATATGTAACAAAGATGTAGAGACAGGCACATGAACGGAACACATCAGATTTTTATTCTTCCTATGTCATGTTTTCTTCCAGTTTATGTTTGAAAACATGACGTACTGTGCATCGTAGTATTCGGCGAGTATATGTATTATATCTCCGAACGATAACGGAATAAAAAAGAAAGAGGGCTTTTATTCCCTCCAGTTATTTTTCCCTGCTACGTTTTATCTGCTACTTGTCATGTGTTCCAATAACGAATTTTAAAAACCATTCAACTTCCTTTTATTGTGTTCACTGTTTTTCCTGCTGGTATATAAAGCAGATTGTGTGAGCGTCATTGCTGTATTATGGGTTTTCTGAATGGCATTAGGTACTTTTATTCTCCGAGTATTTATTTCTGTATTGCTCATCATCAGAAAAAGGAATCTTTGGAATTTTAAAAAATCGAAAAGTATATCTAGTAGCTGTGTTTGTTCGATTGCCCGCCTCTATAACATACTTGTTCAAATAAACAGTTTAAAATTGTGTGTTATAATAAAGTATAAAAGATCTGATGTGTTACACTTGCATGACTTTCTCTAGCTGCTCTGCAAACA
Source organism: Hymenopus coronatus (assembly GCA_030762935.1). NCBI lineage: Eukaryota > Metazoa > Arthropoda > Insecta > Mantodea > Hymenopodidae > Hymenopus > Hymenopus coronatus. The sequence continues at coordinate 99,029,005 of CM060882.1, read as the reverse complement.
AACTTTTTACAAAAGATTATTGTTCTTTCTGGAGATAAACCTTAGCAGAATGTTCTTATTACTTAGTTCCTTATAAGTAAAAGGGAATTAAAGGAATGCGCTTTCCTAAAACGATAGTCAAATGTTTTAAAGCCTGTCGCTTCTTTGCTTGCCCAAGAGCAGAACAAATGAAAAACGGACTTTTTCTGTCTGAGGAAAGTATAAGTAATTTACATTTGAAACTAATAACAAGGAACATTTCGAAAACGGTAAATTCGGCAAAAAAAAAAGGTATGACATAAATTTCAACGAGATCTACATTTTTTGTGTAGTACATTCTTTTTCTTCATCTTACGGTTTAATATCTATGCAAAATTCATACAATATTAACCGGTCTTCATAAGCTATTCCCAGAAAGTTCAAGATATACATTAAACTTGTTATTGAAATGACTTTAATATGTGACATTTTAATGAAATTGTTAGAGCCATTTTTAAAAAAAAAAAAATTTTTTTTAAATGTTTTCAAGTTTGTTATTTAACCGCCTTTTCGTTTTTGAGCTATGCTGTCCACAGACTCACAAACACCCAGAACTTTTTCTGTAAATGATTTTTTCGGACTCAGCGGACCTCGATACACATATTAATCTCGACGTCAAATTTTTGGGTACAATACAACACCTTCTCTATCCACTATGTACATTGTACATACGGGACTAGAGAAAGTAACAAATACATATAATATTATTTCACACAGTTTATACATTTGTTCGTTAAAATTTAAAAAAACCCAATTTAAAAAATTGAGGTCTATAAATGTTTATTATAGGAAACACTCTTGACTTGAACTTCAAACTACATAAATAATAAACTAAACCGTACTAATATTATTTGAATATGAGCGATAAGCAAAAATCATTTAAAATGTAAGAAAATAAGGAATTATCATAATGCAAGAAGAGGAAGGAATGAAGGTTTGTAAATGATAAATTATTTGAGCTTATTAAAAATCTTATGTGTTCTATTCACATGACTTTGTCTAGGGATTTACAAACAACCTTTTTAAAATTGTTTATTCTTTTCTCTACTCCATGCTATTCGAGATAAGCGTAAGCAGAATGTTCTGTTACTTATTACCTTATAAGTAGAGTGGAAATATGCTGAAGCGATGATGACAAGTTTCAAAATCTGTCGCCCTACGATTTACATTAAAATTCGCTTCTTTGCGTGCCCAAGAGAAGAAGAATAAAAATAGAAGAAACATGGACAATTTCCTGTTTTAGAAAAGTATAAGTATTTTAAAATTGAAACCTATGACAAGGAATATCTCGGAAAAACTCCGTACTGCAACAAAAATGTAAAGAACATAAATTGTGTATTATGGCGAGGTCTAAATTTTTATTGAAGTAAGTTTTTGTATATTAAAGATATTTACCTGGCAAATAAAATGTGTATCTTGAATTTTCTGGCAATAGCCTCTGAAGACTACTTTATTCTGGATGAATTTTACGGAATTTGGCATAACTGCTAAACCGTAAGAGATGGATAAAAGCTTACCACACACAAATATAGAGCACATTAAAACACACAATTTATATTATATACTTTTTTTTCGTTGAGTTAATCCTTTTTTAGATATTACTTGTTTTTGGTTTCAGCTTTGAAAAACTTATACCTTTCTCATACAGGACTTTATCAACTCCTGTCCATAAAAACAAAAGAACTTCAGTCGCATAGTAACCAGCTTTTGACTATCACATTAACTTACAGTATTCCCTTTTTTCGCTTCTACTTACAAGAAAGCAAGTAATAAGATTATTTCTGCTCATGTTTTCTAAATTGGCATGAAGTAAATAGAAGGGTAAGCTTTTTAACAATAATTTGTTGCAGAGATGTAGATGAAGTCATGTGAATGGAACACATCAGATTTTTTTATCTCCTTTTCTTATTAAATGTTTTTGTTGCTGCTGTTTCTAATTTTCTTCTCTTTTTACATTTTTCAGATATCAGGAATTCAGTAATATTAAAGTCCAATGTGATAAATTAAGCTGAAAAATACTGACTGCAGTGTATTATATAATAACGTTTGTTATATCTGTTCAGTGCGACTCAGGATGTAAAATCTTTAACATCAATAAATATACTATTCTGCTCTAGAAATAGGAAAGCGTAAAAACTAAAAGCAGTCTGACACGAGGTGAGAGAGTAAGTATTGACCATAAGATTCATTGCAACCTACTAAAATATAGGAAGTTATAACATTAAAGTTACAAATTTTAGATGTGCCATATAAGCCTAAACTGTAAAATTTTCCTTGCTTTGAGAAATTCTGTGCTTTATCAGCAGCAGTCCGTCTGTATAATTGTTTAGTTTGCGTTAAGCAAGGTGTTATTGCACCATTCTCATGCAAATAGTCACAAGCTTGATGCTGCCGAGACTATACCTCGACTCCCTTCCCATACAGTTACACATTGTCTGGTGTATTGGTAACATTACCACCCTCTGCACTACAAGGGCGAGGAGGTGAATTATATTCCCAAATGCGAGCAACAGTGACACAAGTAACGGTGATTATAACCAGTGAGTTATGACTTGGTTATTCGGGTTTGTTAAAAGTCCAACAACCCTAAATAACTTACACAATCACGAAATTAATTTTCTAGGTGTGGTCATATGTACGTTGCAACCTCAAGCAAGTTTCTGCTTTCAGTTTAAATAAAAGTAATATTCCAATTCAGTGAAGTACCAATATGTCGTCATATGTTTAACTAATACGTTTATTATGATATAAAACTGATTATATTATTAATAACTATTCACAATTGTAGACTGGCAGAATACATAAGCATACCTATAGCATCTCAACGATATACTGAATTCAGATTTGCTAAGAATGCAGTTAACACTGTAAAGAATTTCACTGTATGAAATAATTAATTCATTTACTTAAAATGCTCATACGTCAGATTAAATATTACGAAAGCAAAAATTTAAAAACTATAAATAATATTATCAGCCCTTACTTTAAAGGGGTAACATCGTGTACAATATTTTTAAACATTATTATTTTATTTTTCATTTTTTCTGCAAGATCAGTTTTTATTTGAAATCACATTTTAATGTATCTCATTCAGAAACTCTTATTACTATGGGAATAGTTAGCAGTAAGTGCTTTAACACGTTGTTAAATAATTATAATTTTATTTTCTTTTTGCGGGGAATATTATTAAAATGTTTTCATTTGACGAAATGCAAGTTTTTTGAAAATCCAAATCAAATCAGGACTCTAATTCTCCATCAAAAATTGCGTAAATTCTGTACTTTAACGAGATGAACAAGTTTTGTATAATAAGATGCTGTTTTTAAAATTTTAGATTATCCATTCGGAGACTATTCGCACAAAATTCAAGAAATACATTTCACTTTTCATGAAAATATCTTAATAGAGTGATTTTTAATCGATATCCTTTGAAAATTCTAAATTTTTGAAATAAATCCCTGTAAGTAAACGGTGGTGGGGGACCTTTTGAATATCTACATGACATCACCTCGAATATGCTCACTTAAAAACATAATTGGTATGTAAACAAATGTTTGGTTTTTAGCTCTGTTTTTATATACACAGACACGTACATACACACAAGGATTTTTTGTTAAAAGTTATTTTTATTTCTGATGAAATCTTGGTATGGAATCTTTGAACGGAATAAAATATCACTTTACGTGATAGAGAAAGTAAAGCAATACGTTTTTGCAGCTCAGAAAAGTATTGTAAACTTAAACCAATAACAAAGAAAATTTTATTTTATTTGACGTAAGTGTATGCCTCGATGAAATTTACAGACATATATGTACACAGAATGTTCCCAGAAACTCTAGAACATACCTTTTATTTGAAAGTATTTGAAATAGATGATATGTCAATGAAATCGTTGGCAGCATGTTTGATAAAATAAAAAATAATAACAAAGTTGTTCCTTGTAAAGTGTTGCTTTTAGTGGGAGTATTTTCTTCAAAATGTGTGTGCTTTCTTGAAAAGTCTCAAAATTAAATACCATGTTTGGCAATCAGCCTAATTATAATTTATAATAATAATTATTATTATTGTTATTATTATTAGTAGTACTGGGGTGGGGTGGTCATTTTTACAAGGTGAAGTAATCACTTTACATTGAAGAAAACCACTCTCGTAATTAATCACAATAATTAGAACAGTCTTAGGCTATTCCTTGCCTTTCAATACGATTATATCGTCATTCATTGCTTCATGTTTGTTTCTTGAATTATTTTAAAGTCACTGATAAAGAATATTGAAATGTTTTTTTCTTAATTTTTTAATACAGTTTCGCAGTCTGATTTCGGAGTTTTCATTTTTGTAGCATTTATTTTGTTTTCTATTTGATTACCGTTTTGCTTACACATTTCACAAACATATAAACACCCACGCCCAAGACAGGACTCAAACCCACGATCCTCTGCCACGAAGCACCAAAACTAGCCGCTTTGGTGAGCGCGGTCATGCTCACTTTGTTAGACAAAATATGTGGAGTTCTTGCGGAAGAAAAACTCGTGTTGCGATCAAAGGGCACGCTAACATTCTTTGTAGTTAGCTAGGGATGAAAGTGTGTAAGTAAAAATAGTTTTACATCAACTATAATAAGTAGTGTCAATCAAACAATCAAAGTTGGCTTAACCGTTCCACATTTTAACTAGAATGTCACGAAAAGAGTTATGTTATGTCTTTAGAATATAGAGTTTCAAGAATAATATGTAACTGTGGTAGTTCATTTAGTTCTGCGCATATCCAACAAAAGCCCTCATAGTATTATTGGTAGCGCGACCCGCTCACCATCTCCGCTGATAAGCAAGAGAGGTAAAATGAGGATCGCTTAACCAGTTCTCTGCTTACCAGTTTTAACTTGAAATAGGTCCGTTGATTATAATAACACAAGGAATATCTACACACACAAAATACAGGGCAGTTGAATTACCTGGTACCTACATCTAAGAAGGAGAAAAATGCTGAATCTTGTTCAGTGGTTATAAAATTTAAGAGTACGAAAAAAATGTGGTTGGCAAAAAGTGTGTGTTTCTCATCGAGATCTACATATTTTGTGTGGTTCTTGTCTATATCTTACAGTTTACTAGTTATGCAAAATTAAGCAGAATTAATCCAGAATAAGCAGGTCTGCAGAGGCTATTCCCATAAAAGTCAAGGTATACATATTTCTCGTGTTAATATCTTTAATATACGGTATTTTAATTAAAATCGTTATATAATTTTTGTTCATATAAAGGATAGTTTGTGGTGCGGGATTTTCCTCAAATTCGTCGTGTGGTATCCTTGGAATATACTCAACTTATAAACCCAGTTTGGTATTTTACCGACTTTTCATTTTTGAGTTATCGTGTTCACAGACACGCGGACAACATACGGACCTTTTTGTAAAAATGTTTTTTTTTTATACAGGCAAACCTAAAACGTCCATTTCCGGTGAAATCTGGTATAGAATTTTTGGGTGGAATGCAATATTTTCTCTTTAAACTATGTACATGGACGTGTATAGAAAGTATTAACATGAATGGGAGAGACAGATAAAAAGTTATTCTGGAGAAGAGAGATAAAGAGGGAGAGGAAGACAGAATAGGGGAGAAGGCAAAGAATTTGTAAAATATAGGAGGAAAAGTGAAGATAAAGAGTAGAGAAATAGAAAATACGTAGATATTATTTACGCTAGTAAGTAATGTAACATGCAGTTTGTTTACTTGGATATAAAAGAAACCTGCCCGCCTGGGTAGTGTGGTGATTGTGTGTCTGCTTCTCATTCAAAACGTCGTAACTTCGAATCTCGATTAGGGTGAATTGCCCGGATAATTTTTTTTTTCTAGGTTTTCCCTTATCCTGGGAAGATAAATGTCCAGTAACTTTAAGCATCATGGACCGGGGATCATTAGAGCATCATTTCATCAATGTTATAAATCGTCCGATACGACCAACCAGGTTAAAGCAACGAATTAATGATTTGAACATAAAGAGAAAATGATTATGGATGTATTTTAATACAAAATACTACTAAAACATTCCATACACCTAAACCCTCTCCAAAAATGACAGGAAAAATCTGATGTGTTCCATTCACATGACTTTCTCTACATTTCTGCAACAAGTTATTGTTAAAAAGCTTATGCTTCTATTTACTGCATGCTAGTCGAGAAACAATTAGCAGAAATAGTCTTATTAATTGCTTCCTTGTAAACAGAAGGGAAATAAGAGTACCATAGATTTAGGTGGTAGTCACAACTGGTTGCTAGGTGACTGAAGTTCCTTTGTTTGTATGGACTCAAGTTGACATATGAGAAAAGTACGGTTTTCAAAGCTGAAACTAATAACAAGGAATATTTAAAAAACGATCAACTCCACGAAAAAAAAAAGTATGTAACATAAATTGTGTATTTTAATGTGATCTACATTTTTTGTGTGGTATGTTTTTGTCCATCTTTTACGGTTTAGCAGTTATGCAAAATTTCGTAAAATTCATCCAGAATAAGTTAGCCATCAAAGGCTATTCTCAGAAAATTCAAGATATACATATAATTTGTCAGGTAAATATCTTTAATATACGATATTTCAATCAAAATTGTTAGAACCATTGTTAAGAAAATCAATATTGTTGAAAAAAGTTCTATGTAAAGGGTAGTTGAGGGAGTTGGGATTCTCTTGAAAAATCTTCTTGTCGCATGCTTGGAAGAAATCAAACTTAAATTTCAGGTTTGGTATTTAACGGTCTTTTCGTTTTTGAGCTATGCTGTCCACAGACACACACACGCACGCACGGACCTTTTTGTAAAAATGCTTTTTTTGGATTCAGGAAGAACCAAAATAAGTATTTCCGGAGAAATCTCAGTATCGAATTTTTGGGTGGAATGCAATACCTTCTCTAAACGCTATGTACATAGTACGCGTAGAGAAAGTAAAAAGAGTTGTATACGTGATGTTTTCAAACAAATCACTTATCTGGAATACCTTAAAAGGCCAAATAAAAATCGATAGCGCTAACTGATCCAGAGCCTGTCCTCTCTCTGGCGTACCACAAACATGGCGAATGCCTTCCAACTGACTGACAAACCCCTGAGGAAGGTCCGACACTGTTGAAACCGCACGTGCTGCTACTGTGGTACCATCACACTGTTGGCTGCACTTGCCCGTCAGCTCAGTTTTACATGCATAATGAGCTTCCATACGGTTGCTATTAACAATAGTAGCCCAAATGTTGCGTGATCTACATTCCCTTGCTTTTCTAAGTAAACCGCAGAGTCGATCTGCACTGTAGTTTGCGAAACATTTTGCCAAAACAAGTGTAATAATTTGTGTCCGCTACCAAAAGTAATATTACATTTTCCCCAAAATGAAGTTAATTAAACAGCGGGGAATGCTGAACGTTTTCAGAAATCACATTATATGTAGAATACAGAGGAACAAATAAATAATGTGATTTTATCTGCTTAAATTGTTACTAGATGATTTCATAACATTTATGAACTTGGATAGTAATATAAAATACCTGTCTAATATTAATAAATAATTTGAAACACACATGAAAAAATCTGACGTGTTACACACACATGAATTTATATAGCCATCATACAAGCAAACTTCTTTAAAAAGATTATTCTTCTTGCTACACCATTCTAATCGAGAAAAAAATTAGCAGAATGTTCTTATTGCTTAGATTCTTATAAGTAGAAGGGAACTAAAGGACTGCGCTATGCTAAAGCGTTAGTCAAATGTTTTAAAAGCTGTCGTTATGCGATTGTCATTGCAAATCGCTTCTTTGCTTGGCCAGGAGTAGAACAAAAGAAAAACGGACCCTTCCTGTATGAGAAAAGTATAATTACTTTTACAATTGAAACCAATATCAAGAAAAATCTACAAACGGTTACCTCCACAACAATAAAAACGTAAAGGATATAAATTGTGTGTTTCTACAGTTTTTTACTGTAAGTTTTTGTCTATCTCAAACTGTTTACTAGTTATGCAAAGTAGAGGAAAATTCAATCAGAAGAAAGAGGTCTTTACTTTGTAAATATATTTTATATTGGTATTTTAATCAAAATCGTTAGAGCCGCGTTCGAGAAAATCTAAATGTTCGAAAATTTTTCCATGTAAAGGGTAGTTTGAGGTAGGGGAATTTTCCTCAAAATCTTCATGTTGCATCCTTGGAAGGTACCGAACTAAAATACCAAGTTTGGTATTTAACGGACTTTTCTTGTTTGAGCTATGCTCCCCCCTCCCCCCCACACACACACACACACGAACATATATACACATAATGACAGACTGGCTAACAAACACACGAATATTTTTCTAAAAATAATTTTTTTTTTTTTTTGGATTCAGAAGTCAAAACATATGTTTCTGATGAAATCTGGATATCGAATTTTTGGGTGCAATACAATAGCTTCTTTATTCACTGTGTACATAGTGCGTATAGAGAAAGTAAAAATCTGATGTCTTCTATTCACATGACTTTCTCTTCATCATTGTAACAATTATTGTTAAAAAGCTTATTCTTCTATCTACTTTATGATAATCGAAATAAAAATTATTCTTAATTACTTGCTTCCTTGTAAGTTGAAAAGAAAAATAGAATACACTAGGCTAAAACAATAGCCAAAGCTTTTAAAAGCTGGTTGCCATGCGATTTAAATCCATTTCTATGCAGGGCCAGAAGTTTACAGCTTTTTGTGTAAAAAAGTTTAAGTATTTTATATCTGAAACAAATAATAAGGAATATCTCATAAATACTCAATTTCACGAAAAAGACATATATGACATAAATTGTGTGCTTTAAAGTGATCTACATTTTTTGTTTAGTGAGTTTTTGTCCGTCTCTTACGGTTTACCAGTTACGCAAAACTTGGCAAAATTGATCCAGAATAAAAAGGTCTTTAGAGGCTATTCCCAGAAAATTAAAGATATACGTTTTAGTTTCCATATAAATATCTCTAATATACGGCATTTTAATCAAAATCGTTAAAGCCGCTTTTGAGAAAATCAAACTTTATACATTTTTTTTCATGTAAAGGGTAGTTTGTGTTAGGGGAATTTTTCTCAAAATCTTCGTGACGCGTCCCTGGGAGATGGTAAACTTAAATACCAAGTTTGATGTTTTATCGACTTTTCGTTTTTGAGTTATTGTATTTGCGGACACAAACACATACATAGTTATTTTTCTTAAAATACTGTTTTTTGGATACATGGGACACTAAAACGTGTATTTCCGGTGTAATCTCGGTATCGAATTTATGGGTGAGTGTTCTACTCATTTAGACCGCAATATTGAATAGACTTCCAGCTTCAGATACTGGCCGAAAAAATATTCAGGACCATAAAAGCGAACAAATGAACGGTGTTATAATCTGTGCGAAATGCCTCTATGAAACACTAATCATTATTACTCGGTAAGACAGAACCAATTACAACATAATTCGGTCTTGTAGAGCAAGGAGTGAGGAACTACATATGTCGTTAAATTGGGTGACAGCGCACGATGATTAATGACAGCTTTCGTCAGCGACATTATTTGTTCGTTATCATTGTAATATTATTTATTGCACCAAACACGATAAATCATTATTATAAGGTGGCTCTGTAAAGAAGAACAAAATATATTGGTGTATTGTTACTCTTTGGTAGTTTGACCACACTTTGGGAAGGCAAATGTCGCTGTCAAACTAGTGGGTCATACAGAAAGTAACGAACGATTCGCATAACTAAATAATAACAAAATATATCAACTTAAAACTGCATTTACAAAGTTACAGTACCTTACTTTATTTATCAACGTAATCTCCATTCTGTGAAGAGATTTATTGTCACATTGTACAAAATTTTTAATGTCGACGTTATATTTTTCTACTGCCAAAGAACTTATTCGTTTTCTTCTTTTTTTTCTTTTCTTTCCTTTTGAATGCACCAAATGTTAGACCAATCAAAATTATAGGCATTTACGAGTAAACAAGGAAGAACCAACGTGCACGAGAAAGACCGAAGTGAAAGTTCATCAATCGCTAAGGAGGAGCTGAAAGTAAATAAATGTTTATAAAATAATTCAGAAGAACCGTTGTTTCACTTTGGACACCTTTCGACTTTTTGAATGGAAAAAATGTCCTAACCGGTGAACACCATAAAGAAGCTGAGATCTTAAACAGTGAAAGTATTTGCAGGAAGACCGGTACCACTTGACAATAAATACCTTGATAGCAATGCCAATTACGTTGAGAAATACAGTAAAGTACTGTATTATATGCAAAAAACACAAGTGGCCAAGCCAACATAGGGCGTAACTAAATTCATCATTACCAACTTAAACAGCCGTGTCAAAGCATGGGCTACATTTTGTTCACGTTAATGTGCGTATTTTTTAAATTCAGTCCCATAGTATGGAAATTACTCTCTAAGACGCCCTGTGTATGCTATTGAATTGCTTACCCTCAAAGTTGTAAACATCATTTTCAGAACCTACTCTTATTCTGATTTCGTTAAACATTTATTCTTAATTGATATTACACGTTATAAATGGATCATAAAAGCAATTTGTGGAAAGTGCAGTTTGATACGATAGTGATGCTAAATTTGTCAATCTAAAAAAAAACAATTTTAACCACAAGCTGCATAAATGACGATAGAGGGGTTTGAATAAGAACTAAACTGTAAATAAAATTATAACCTTTGACATATTTATGTTTTTCCTTCTTACAATGGGAGCGGAATTAAACTAATTCTCGTAATGAATGATAATAATGAAGATTATGAAATCTTATTAAGTATATTCCACTTTGAATTTTCAATCAGATTTCGGAAAAATATAAGTCGTTTAAAATTGTTGCACAAAGGTCTTAAACCAATATAGAATGAGAACACAATTACGGTTTAATCGTTCCGGCCATTTAAATGTCCAGACATTACGTTTAAATGCTCGTGTACGGTTTCTAGGAAATAGCCATGGACATGAACGCATCATTTTCATGTAGTCAGTTTTAACATGCTTTTTCACCTTAATGTATCGAATGGCCAAATTTTTTCAGTTTATTTTGAGCATTAAATATATCTCCATTGAAACTATACATATTTAAAATGCCTTTGTTTTAGACTAATACTTTCAATAATGTATTGGGTTATTGACTTTTGTAAAAATAAAAATTTCGCATAATATTTATTATTTTTCAGTAAGGTTTTACTGTAATCCAATATTTAAACATTGAATATAAAGACAGAAATTTGAGGAATAATAAACAACGTTTTAAAGTATGACATGTTGGTATTAGATGGTGCATTTTACAAGAGTTTGAGAATTGTTTTCTGCTATGATCATATTGAATGTATCTATGTGTGATTAATTTCATTTATTGTATAATGAGTTTACACACTTGCTCTATCGAAATTAGTATTAAAGCCTAACTTATAACCTTTTCTTCTAGATAATTATGTAAACCTGATCTAAATGACTTAGAGCAAAAATTAAAGTATGTACATATTTCATATCTTTTATATTTTTAGACGAGGTAAAAGGTGCGTATGATCATCCTTGCACAGGATGGCACTTAATAGTGGATTGAACCAAACATCTTAGTGCTGTTTTGCTGTTTTAAAATATTTTCGAGAAAAAAAATTAAAACTTCATGACATTAACTCAAGGTTAATTAAACATGTTTTCAATACTCCTTAGAGGAGATCTAAAGATAAATACATGAATCTCGGTCGAATCTACATCGTTAACCACGAGACATAAAACAGCGTAAAGCACACTTCAGTTGGTGTTTATAAAGAAACGTAATTAATGGTTTCTTTATTACGCTTATACTTGTTTTCACAGCAGTTTTTATTAGATTTCTACAAGTTTAAAAACTGCTATTTAATATTGCTGAGTATCTGGAAATCCTACCCATTTACGGCAAAACACAGGGTAATGCGGCAGCTGTGGCAAGAATTTAACCAGAAATATTTCCAAATAGGCGAGCACTATATTACATGTCGTTTATTTTAGTCTGTTAAAGAGTTTTAGATACAGGAAGCGTGTCTCAATAATGAAGGATTTTGTCAAAGAAGTAATGCAAGAGAAGAAAAAAAATTGATGTGTTCTGTGTTCCTTTCACATGGATTTCTCTACAACTCTGTAACAAATCATTGCTAAAAAGCTTATTCTTCTATCTACTTCATGCTAATCGAGATAAACTTTAGCAGAATTAGTCTTATTACTTGATTCCTTGTAAGTAGTTAGGAAATAAGACCATACACTATGCTAAAAAAATAATGTAATCTTTTAAGGGGAGGTTAAAAATGGAATTTTTTTTCAATTTTTTTTATTTCACCAATTAATTGCTAATATATTCAGTTTTATGTTCCCAAAGTTTCATAATCTAATTCGATTTCTTTGTGGTTCAAATAAATTAAAAAGTTAGGACTTGTCATGTCACGCCCACTTTTACTGCTTACTTGATTATCAGCTTTGATCCCTTGTTTCTCTACATTTCTAACAGGCAAACATAGTTATAAATACTTATAAGATATGTTTATTTAGTTTCTGACCAGGAAGAAAAAGCTGAGAACACTTATGGTAGAATTTAGGCAGTATTTATGTATGTAGATTACTCTCTAAATAAAACAATCAAACAACATTTTCTTTTCTCGTTTTCTCAGGTTTATAATTTTTCACGCTTATGTATACGTTCTTCTTGGAAACTATTTGAGACATTGCAATAATTTTTTGTGCACACATATTTCAGTCCACAATGAATATTTCGGCGCAGCTAGTTTTCTTTTGATTTAGGTTCTATAGGTATTGTGCTATGAAATACATAATAATTTGAAATAAAAAAACTCACATACCTTAAAAATAACTTAAAATCATTGAAGGGAGAAATATAGCATAATTCTATTACTTTATGTACACTTTTTTCAAGCAACTTCACCAAAGAGATACTAAGAAAAATGTACATAAATTTTTGGATGTTTTGAAAATTTCAATTTAGTTTAATTTCTTTATTTGTTGACAAAATTGCTTATAAAATATCAGGACAATTAAATGTGCAAAATTGTATTTCTTTTAGGACAAAAAAAAATGACCATGATAGAATTGTTGCTGTGTCGAGGTATTTCTGCCTACTTCCACCCTTAAAAGCTGGTTGCTATGTGATTGAATTGGGTGAGCTTGTATCGTCAGGAGTTGACAAATTACCCTATAAGAAAAGTATAAGTATTTTATAACTAAAACAATAACAAGGAATATCTAACGGTCAGCTCCACAAAAAAGTATATAACATAAATTATGTGTTTTAACGAGATCTACATTTTTTGTGGTAAGTTTTTGTTTGTCTCTTACGGTACACAAGCTATGCAAAATTCATCCAGAAAAAAAAATGTTTTCAGAGCCTTTATTAAATGAAGTTTTTGGCCGCGCCGTGGCCGAGTGGTCAGACCATTCGTCTCTCACCTAGATGGCCTGGGTTCGATCCCAAGCGACCGTATGTAGGGGCAGGTTTTCTCCGGGTCCTCCGGTTTCCCCAGACATCTCATTCCACCGGGGCTCCCCCTTCATGTGTTATCAGTGTCATCGCCTGCGGTGCCAGAGCAGTAAAAGCGGGCCAAAAACACTATCAAAAATTGAAGTTTTCCTTTAGACTTCACATCTTTGCTGTACTCGAAAGCTCTTCAAGTCGGTATTTCCTTTTTACATACTGAAGTACGTGGGCTTGCATCTATCTGTGCAAGGAGCTAACGTTGGAAGGGGCAGAAGCTCTGACAGTAGCAAACCACATTAACCTCTGTCATCTGTTCCTAAAAGCTATATTAATTAGCAGTGCGCGTGCGCCGGCCGCCGCAGTGTAGGGAACAATAGGGTGGACTAGTCATTATGCGTGCACAGCTGTCTGCTGGCTGTTAGGGAACATTCATGCGTTACTTCCCATCATCTGCCACGGGGACAGCAGTTATGTTCCCGAATATAAAAGAAAAACCTGTCGAAACCTTGCCGCACAGATTCTGCATTTAGGGGATTTTCTGTAGCACGAGTGCACTCCGACAAAGGGAAGCCAAACAAACTACGGGCCTGCGTTTTCGTATTCTCGATACATTCTGGGCTTCTGCAAGAAGCTATGTTGCTACTAAAAAGTGCCATGTATAGAACGCAGATTTTTTTCAGAATAACAAGGTTAAGAAATTCTAAAAAGTAATATATAAACCTTTTAAAAATTCTAAAATTAAATTTAACATTTTAATATGTAAGTTAAAAAAATTAAAATAATATAGTTAAATTTTAACACATTTTGGGAAAATAACTACGAAATTTTAAATTCTATATTTTTGGATAGTTACATCCTTACTTAGTATATTGTACATATTAGAAATATATTACATTCCACCCAAAAATTCACAGAGATTTCATTGGAAATATACATAGTTCCCCTAAATACAAAAAAAATGTTTTAGGAAAAGGCCCGTGTGCGTATTAAGAGGTGGGGGGGGGGTTCGTGAGTTTGTGTGTATAGTAAGTTAGAAAGGATAAACTTGATATTTATAGCCAAAAGTTTCTCAAAAATGTGTCGAACGATTTGGATTAAAATGGCAATGTGACTATCATTTTAGCCTAGTGTAATCCCTTATTTCCCTTCTATTTATAAAAAAACAAAGTAATAAGATCATATAAGCTAATGTTTATCTCTGTTAGCATGAAGAAACTAGAGAAATAAGGTGTTTTACTTTTTCTACTCAGTACATAGTACATAGGTAGAGAAGGTATTGCACTCCATCAAAAAATTTGATACCAGATTCTTCCGGAAATACACGTTTTTCAGGATCCCCTGTATAAAACCGCATTTTTACACAAAGCGCGCGCGCTCTCGTGTGTGTGTGTGTGTGTGTGTGTGTGTGTGTGTGTGTGTGTGTGTGTGAACACTATTGCTCAAAAATGAAACAGTACTAACTTGATATTTAGGCTTATTATCTTCCAAGAATGCGAAAATTGAGGAAAATTCCCCACCCCAAAGTGCCATTTACGTGTAAAAAGTTTGGAAAAGTTTGATGTTTTCAAATATGGCTTATAGGATTTTCATTAAAATACAGTAAATTAAAGAGATTCACATGTCAAATAAAATAAATCTTGAATTTCCTGGGAATGGTCTCTGAAGTCCTGTTCATCCTGAATGACTTTTTATACATGTTAAACCGTAAGAGACAAAAGGTTACTACACAAAATGTGTAGAGCTCGTTAAGTCACATAATTTATGCCATATACTATTTTTTATTTTAGAGTTAACCATTCTCTAGATTAATATTCCTTGCTATTGATTTCAATTTTAAAATGCTTAAAGTTTTCTCATACAGGAATTTGTCAGCAACTAACCATGCAAAAAGAACAAATTTCAATCACATGACAACCAGCTTTTAAAATATTTCGCTTTGGTTTACCCTAGTATGTTGTCTACTTATAAGGAATTAAGTAATAGAACCATTTCAGGTAATGCTTTTCTCGATTAGTATGAATTGGATAGAAGAGTAAGCTGTTCAGAATAATATATTACAGAGATGTAGAAAAAGTCACCTGAATGGAACACGAGCGAATATTTTTAACAATATATTTATCGACAAGAGTATTTTAAGGCACGGATTCAGTAACGGGAGATCCGGCCAGGACCGATCGCTCTGATTGGATTTTTAGCTTTCTCTACCAGTACATAGTACGTACATTCGCATTCCATCCAACATTTTGGGATCGGTATTTGAAAGTTGAATAAGATAAAACATGAAGTGACATTGAAAAATTCACAAAATAACAATAATTTAAATCAAACAACTTCAAAACCATAGAAATTAGTCCCAGGATCCTGTAAGAAACTTCAGAAAAATATATATGTTAAATTCATTGATAATTTATGGAAATTTTGTTTATATGTGTTGCACAGCGATACTTTAAGTTCATTTGAAGCTGGGTTTCATTCTAGCCAAGATCATAAAAGACATAGCAACAGTGCCAAACCTCAGGGAAATCTGGGAAAAAATTGCAATTAAATCAATGGGATGCTAATTCATAAATCAAAAGTAAGTTTCGGAATTACATTGGTGACATTGATTTTATTCACAATAATTTATTTTACATATGTTTACGTAAGAATAAACTTTTTTCATATTAATAATTTATTGAGAGTTACTCAGATCTCAAACACTATGAAGTAAAATATTGTAACACTCCCAATACTTCAATCACAATAAAATCTGCTTCCTAACTTCAGGTAGTTTTTAAGCACTCCGTGAGGTTCAGTAATATGCCATTCAATTTGAAAAGCGTCATGCTATTTTGAAGCTTCTTTCCGGGGAAGAAAACCTTATTTTTTAAAATTCTACCTGACCTAAAGAAAGCAAACGAGATTAGTACAAACAAATTTATGAAATGTTTGGTAAAATAATATAATTTCTGTAACTTTAAATATCATGTTTCATGCTCCGATCAGAAAGACGTACGTTTTTTTTTAGATTTCTTTTGTATCACAGAAAGTAAGCAATTGTTATTTGTCAGTATATTGGGGTATACAAACGTATCACTACAGAATTTCTTGAGGTACTTTTATTGTAATTTAGAAATAGCGAGAGTGTTACACTTATATAAAATATCTCTAAGTTATAGATAAGCTTATACCATTAAAAATCTTGAGAAATGCGATATAATATATTGATTATAACACATTCTTACATCGCAGAGTAAGCAAATCTCCGCAATAACATGATAACATTGTTACGTATACAATGCGCGCACCTTTTCTTGAGCGTTCGGTTCCCCAATCTTCACTCGCGCAATTTCGGAAGCAGAGCAGAGGAACAACAATACGTGTACCTACTCTATACCCCTTGACATCTATGGCTTCAATACCAGAGTTTCATTCTGTCTGCAACACCCAGATATAAGGCACGTGTACATGCGCTGTATTTTGTTTAATATTTCAGCTATTTCGCAGTAAATTAGATAACATATTCACCATTATGTCTGAGGGCCTCAAAGAAAATCTCTCTCTCTCTCTCTCTCTCTCTCTCTCTCTCTCTCTTCTTCTTCTTCCACCTCGACCTCACTTCCCATTAAGCTAGCGCCCAAGAAAAGGTGCGCACATGGTACCTGGCACAAGGCCGCTTTGCACATTGAATTTCGCGATTGGCCGCTACCTCTCTCATAAACGTTTCCTCAGCTGTATTATTATTATTATTATTATTATTATTACTCGGGTAATAATAATAAAAGTAATAATAATAGTAATAATAGTAATATCGTGGTAGTATGCGGATAGTCTTGTTCTCATATTCCTCGGCCAACCGGACTTATTACATGGTTTTTCTCAGTAGCTGAGCAGACTTCGAATTGTATACTTCAGTATGTACAAACTTCTACACACACTTAAAAGAAACAGGAATAAGATAAATGGTACAAGAAGACAACAATGCAATGTTGTTTACCCTGCACCACTCTACGGGTGCCAGATATAGGCATTAACAGCAAAACAAAGGAACAAATCCAAATTTGCTAAGATGCAACGCAGAGTGAGTTAGTCAAAACCCATGCCATTCTCGCTCGTTGCTCGTAAGCCACGCCACTCTCGAGTGTGGCAACAAGAATCTCGTGTATCGAGACTAGTGCTCACGAGCGAGGCGACTCGAGTATTCTCGTAACTACAGACGAAGTAGGTTCACGTATGATCCATAGTATAACCTGGTTACGTAATAAATAGGGCCCGGAATTTAAGGCTTTAATCCTATTTTTTCCCTTATAAGTAAGTTAGTTTCGAAGTACTTTTATGTTTCAAGCCGTTCGGATGCTAATGTATGAATTTTATTTAACTTAAGAAAAAAAAAAAAAAAAAAGAAGCCAAATGGGACAGTTAAGACTTAAAACTCGCTAAACTTAAATTTTATTTATTTTTTTTTTTTAACTCTGAGGAAATGTATAAATTATTTCTTCAGTTCATTTGAATTACACTTTTTGTTTAACACTTCGTTTAGTTTTGTTTTGAGTGTATATGTGGGGTTATCCAGGGAAAGAATTTATCACGATTTTTATTTTGGTATAGAAATTGCGAGTATGAAATATACGCCAGCGACATCTGCGATGTTGAAAGGTCTTTTTCTGCCTATAGGAATATATTAACGAATAATAGAAAAATGCAAATGTGGCTAGTTGTGAACAGCAAAACTACTGAAATGCGTTGTTTTTTTTAAATGAGTGCTAATATTAAAAAATAGATGCTAAACTTTTAGTGAAAATGTTCGCGCACGAGTATATTATGTAATATTATTACTTTAAATTGCAGTACATATTAATAGCATGCTTCCACGAAGCAAGATAGTTTTCATAGTTATATCTATATATGTTATAAAAGGCGTTTGTCGTCAACCTAAAGAGGTTAATATAAGGCATAAAGGCATAATAAAGCGAATTTATAAAGAGTTAAAACTCCGTGCCTTAGTAACAAAAGAAGATGACTCGACGATTAATAGCACATATATCCAAACGCGTTCACAGTAAACGGTTTGAACCAGCGATATTAATCATTAATGACATAGCTATACTTTGTGTTGCTATGTATAAGCCTGTTCAGATTACAACCGAAAACTTCTTGCAACATAAATAAATCCCTTAAGAGTAATAAAACATATACACACTTATTTGTACACATATCCGCAGATTCTGTGAATAACACATTGTGTTTTAAACCCTTGCTCTAGCGTGGGTTATTTAAACATCATCTTTCTCCTGGTAGGCCATTTAAACAGGTTAAATAACATAACCTACAGGACTGACTATGCGATTTTCCGCACATTACATCGCACTCTTGCTATTAACGAGACTTATGAGTCTTGCGAGAATCGAGACTCCCGTACGCTCGTTGATCAACCTCTCTCGTGCCATTTATGCGTTCAGCTCCATTTACTAGCTGCGAGAAATTAAAATGGCGTGTTATTTATGGACGCTCTGTAACTGCTGTGGTTCTCAGCGTCCCATTCTATATTGGGCGTGAAAGACCGCTTAATTTTGCTCAGATGCCTCTCTAACAGGCTTAAGGTTCTTTTACGTGCAGTAAATCTACGACACGGGACCAACGGCTTTACTTCCCTTCCTAAGGAAGCCATTCTAAGGATTTTTACACCCAAAAAAATCCATCGTCCTCCGCCGGGTTTGAACCCGCAACCTTGGGTATATGAAGTAACCGGTCCCCGTGGTCACGCTCGCTAAGCCGTCTCGCTTTGGTGTTTCGTGGGCAGGGGATCGTGGGTTCGAGTCCAGCCTTGTGCATGGGTGTTAGTTGTTTGTGTATAATCATACAGTAAACTTAGGGGGGGTATGTAAACGGGGATACAGCGCCGGAGTCCTGATTAGACTCCGGTACTGTTTAAAAATTTGACGTGTAATCACGTGGGTTTATGGTCAGGCGCAGTCTATTTCAGAGCGAGTTTGAAAGAACCTGCCTCAGGTTTAACAGTGAAGTTTAATAATTCTGAGCAATAAATCGATTCCGTTCTGTAATGGTAAGGTAGTTAAAGGTTCAGTTATAGTTTTGACTATGACTGAAGCAAAAGAAAACGTTGTGTTCCTCACAGTCGAGCCAGAGAATTTGTAAAAATGTGTACATATGTTTTCTGGAAAAGCTGGAATACGCGGGGAGCTTTCTAAATAGTATTGCCGATTGTTGCACGGAAACAGCTGACCTTGTCAGGTGGGTATGCACATCATAGAAAGAATTGTAAGTGAAGCTAAAGCTTGTGTTAATGCAGAAGAAAGTGTTACAATTAATTATCCTGGAAAAGTCATAAAGGGAACAAATCTGTGACTGACCTTGACGAATTTGCTGCGTCGAAAACGTTTTCTTAGTATGAGAATGGAAAATGTCCAATGGCACAACAGCTTGTAATCGAAATGAAACTGGATATGGGATTTGAGGGCAGTGAATCTTCTATTGCGTATTTTGAGGAAAATGGATTTTCGTTACAGGAAATGTCGAAACGGAAGGAAATTAATAATGGAGCGTAGAGATATTGTAGCAGCAAGAGTTCGCGCCTACTGCAACGTGCTTGCGAATACTTGCCTCTTCTCCGTCTCTAGAAATATTTTGCAACGCAGCACTTCCCCTATCTTCCCCCACCTGTGCACTCAATGTCAATTACCGTCTTCGTTTCTGACAGCGACAATAAAACAAATTAAAATAAACAATAGAGAATACATAAGGATGTTGTACTTCCTCCAAAACTACTATTTCCATTGTGTATAGAGAACCCAAATATTCGATTCCGAAATTTCATCGAAAATACATGTTTTAAGTACCCCTAAATAAAAAAAAAGTTTTTTTAGAAAAAGTTCAGTGCATGTGTGTTTGTGTGTGTATGTGTCATTATATGTAAAATGTTTGGAAAATTCTGATTTTATATAAAATGGCCAACTATTTTGATTAAAATACCATATATTAAATATATCTACATGACAAATAAAATCTATATCTTGAATTTTCCGAGAATAGGCTCTCAAGTCCTCTTCATTCTGGATGACTTTTATGTAAATGGTAAACCGTAAGAGATAGACAAAAATTTACTCCACAAAAATGTACATCTCATCAAAACACATTATTTGTGTCCTTAAATTTTTGTTGTAAAGTTAACCGTTTCCAAGCGATTCCTTGTTATTGTTTTCAATTTTAAAATAATTATACTTTTCTCAAGCAGGAAGACGGCCGTGTTTCTTTTGCTGGTTATTCAAGGAAGCGAAGTTCAATGACAGTTGCACAGTGCCACATTTTAAAACACTTGACCATCGCTTTAGCATACTGTATTCCCTTAGTTCTCGTCTCTTATAAGGAACTAAGTAATAAGACCATTATGTTAAATCTAATCTCAATTAGCATTTAGTAAGCGGTATATTTTTAGAATAGGTAGAGAAAGTGGTGTGAATGGAACAATCCGAATGTTTAAGACATATTGCTAGAATGATGAGTAAATTTATTCTTGCATGCGATGTGGAAAAAAATCTGTTGTGTTCCATTCACATGACTTTCTCTACCTCTCTGCAACAAGTTATTGTTAAAAAGCTTATGCTTCTATTTACTTCGTGCTAATCGAGAAAAAATTAGCACAAATAGTCTTATTTCTTGCTTCCTTGTAAGCAGAAGAGAAATAAGGGGGTACTATAGGCTAAACTAATAATCAAAAGCTGTATCGTATGTGACTGAAGTTTCTTTGTTTGTATGGACAGGAGTTGACAAATTCCTGTATGAGAAAAGTATAAGTTTTTCATAGCTGAAAACAAAAACAAGGAATATGTCAAAAACAATCAACTCCACGAAAAAAATGTATATAAGATAAGTTGTGCATTTTAAGCTGCTCAACATTTTTATGGTGTAACTTTTTCTCCATCTCTTACGGTTTAGCAGCTAAGCAAAAATCCATAAAATGCATCCAGAATAAAGTAGTCTTAAGAGGCTATTCCCAGGAAATTCAAGATATTCATTTTATGTGTCGTGTAAATATCTATATATTTTAATCAAAATCGTTACAGCCATTTTTGAGAAAATTGAAATTTTCGAAAAAAGTTCCAATTAAAGGGTAGTTTGGGTTTGGGGGATTTTTCTCAAAATCTTCGTGTAGCATCCCTGTAAGATAGTAAACTTAAATACCAAGTTTGGTATTTTACCAACTTTTCATTTTACACACACACGGACCTTTTTGTGAAAATGCTTTTTTTGGATATAGGGTATCCTAAAACATATATTTCCGGTGAAATCTCGGTATCGAATTCTGGGTGGAGTGCAATACCTTCTCTATTCACTATGTACATAGTGCGTATAGAGAAAGTAACAATATTCTGGTTTTAGAGTAATCCGCCAGAAAGCATTTACGCCCTCTATAGGGCGGAAGTTTTATTAGTGACTGAAAAATTTGTGTTTTCCAACCATCCAAGGAATGTTTTGCTGATGTTAAGTAAGCATATAATTTCAGATTAAGCTTCCGTTTGATTCCGTTCCAAGTTTCTTCATTCCTTTGTTTCGAACTGTGCAGGCTAGACATTCTTTTCATTTAGGTAATGTGTTTGCTATGTCAGCTCGCTTTTTCTCTTGAACGGAAACAAACGAAGAGCTCTGTTTCGGATTCACGGGAACTTGACTGGAGAATCGATAAGAATCCCAGATATCTGTGTTACTTATTGGCGGTTCTTCCTGATTATCTATTTACCCTCTGCGGTTTGCTCAGAGGGATAAAATTGCCGCTATCTAACTTTAAGAACAAATTAAATTACTTTAGATGTGACTTTTCTGTTTATTAAGCCAAAAAAGCAAACCTCCACAGCACATTCAATATAATTAAATAATTCCCTAATGCATTTCTAAGTTTTCCAGAAAAACTTCATTCACCTAGATGTGTACAGAAACTCTTATTGTCAATAGTGTTGGCTTCGGATACAGAGCGGGATTGTTCAAGTGGTTTTGTGTTTGGCCAATATTCGGGAGTTCTCGGGTTCGAACCCCGTGGTCGACCTACCCGACGCATGGATTTTACCCTCTTCAATACCTAAGTACAATGAACGCGCCGTAGTAGATAGACAAAAATTCTATACCGAGATGTCACCCGAAATACGTCTTTTGAGACCCGTTGATTAAAAAAAAAAGCATTTTACAAAAATACGATGTGTGTGTGTATTTGTGTGTGTGTGTGTGTGGGCAGCATAGTTTGAAAACGAAAAGTTGGAATTTAAGTTCAGTATCTTCAAGGAATACGGTACGAATATTTTCAAGAAAATGCCCTCCACCCTAACTCTTGATGAAACATTATTCGAAAAGTTTGATTTTCTCGAAAATGCTTCTAACGATTTTGATTAAAATGTAATATGTTTGAGATATTTTCATGGCAAATGACATGCATTTCTTGAATTTCCTGGGAATTGCCTCTGAAGCCCCCTTCATTCTGGATGACTTTTGTATAGCTGGTAAAATGTAAGAGAGATACTAAAATTTTCTACACAAAAACAAATCTCATTAAAAAACACAATTTATATCATATTTTTTATGGTTAACACATTTCGAGATATTCAGGACTATTGGTTTCAATTACTTAAATTTTCTCAAACGGGAAGACATCTTTCTTCTCGTATCTCGCTTTTTTACTCCTAGCAATCAAAGAGATTAGCATTTCAATTGTTTTACTTAGCGACCGGCTTTTAAAGGACAAGAGTATCGCTTTGGTCTGTGCATTTTCTTACTTCCGTTCAACTTAAGAGGAAACTAGTAATAAGACTACTTCTGCTAACGTTTATTTTTATTAATATGATGTAGATAAAGGAATAATCTATTGAATAAAAGGTTTGTTTATGAATGGAACACATTAAACTTTTTCCCTTCTACTTGCAAGTAACCAAATAATAAGAACAATTTCTTCTAACGTTTATCTCGATTAGCATGATCTAGATAGAAGAATAAGCTTTTTAACAATAATTTGTTATAAAGGCGTAGAGAAAGTCATGTGAATGGAACACATAAGATTTTTCGGGGTTGGAGGACCTGGCGACGGTGTTAGGTGGGTTGTGATTTGTGCGTTGTAAAATAGGTATCCCTGTCATCGGGACCCGTCTACGAGTTTGTGGCTCCCTCTCGTGTTCCGCCAGGAGGCTCGGTGCTCGTATGAAAGACGTTGGAAGCGTTCCACCGAGAAAAATTAAGAACCGCCTCTGTGATATTGACAGACAGCAAATAATTACGCAATGCACAGAAAAGGTGTCATTAGAAGTACAGTCTGGGCTAAAATCGGAGTGGGGTATGGAGCAATACATTAAAACAGGTACCAAACTCATTAGAGAGGGGCTCGCGTGGATTAGACTAGGAGCTTGGAGGAGCACGAATATTTCTGATGAGAATGGTACCAGAATCTGTCCCATTTGCGAGGAGGAAGAGTCGTGGACTCACATCTTGGCAAGATGTAGGGGTACGGAGGAGTGGCGGGAAAAATATTTGCCGCGATTTTTTACCACTGCGAATGTAGGGCTAGAAGCATGTTGGACACTACTAGCAGGCACGGAAAACATGGACGGGCTAGGTAAATTTATACTTAAGGCAAGACAGCTGAGATCTGAGGAGGCTGCCAATAGAGAAGGGGGGGATAAGATCAATTAAACAAAAGTGACTACAATGTTGTCATACTTTGTCTTACTTAGGTCACTGTTGAGCTATGGTTTTATATACGGTGTATATATTATGTGTAGGGTGCATTTATGAAGGTGTACTCTGTGCTGTAAATTTAAATCGCTGTATTTGAATATATTTTTATTTTTATTTTCGGGTTCACTCTTAATTCTTTATTGTTTTAATGTTGCTTCTGACTGCGTATTACCTTTATCTTTTTATTTTCGTGTTTACTCTTTTAATTCTTTGTTGTTGTTCTTTTAATATTATTTGTAATGTGTATTACTAAAGCACGTACGGTCTGTGGACCCGGGGATTGTTGAAATTCTATGTATGATATTGCCATGTCATTCATTCATTCATGCTTGGGCCAGTCGTCATCCGGAGCTGGTGGTCCTTTGAATCCCTCACCTCAACCCTTCCTCCGGTTTCTTGTAAGAGGCAAATGACCACAAGGGCCTACGTCCGGTGCCATTCCCCAGATTCCTGGAAGCCCCGTCTGTTTCTTTTATGGTAGAGCTTAAGGCCCACTTTTACTACCTGCAGCACCGCAGGTGATACATGGAATGAAGATGGAGCTCCGGTGGAATGCGATGGCAGGGAAAACCTGCCCTTGTGCCGCTTTGTCCATATATATCCAATCGATTTGGATCTAGCTTGGCACCTAAATTGAAAGAGAAATTACTAAATAAGCTTTGACATAATTGTGCCAATTTCTATATCTGATGCGGATAAATGAAGCATAATTGGTATCTAGTATATATACGACAAAGTAAGACGTAAGCGACTTCAATAACTGACTAACACCAAGTTGTTAGATATACAACATGGGTTTAGAAAAGATAAATACAGCACAAATTGTGTATTACTTATATTATTAGAAAACATCTGGAATTAAAAATACCAACGTAAAAGTGAAATTAGATATAATTAATTCTATTTATTATACAATCCAAATAAAAAATAGAATTTCATCCCCCAAAGTGTAACATTCATGCAATGGCTACTACACTTGCTATAAGTTTACTATTAGGTTGAATGTCTTTATTATCTCTAAATTTTGTGATATTAATTTTTTCTTCTTTTTATAGACTTCGAAAACAGTTTGATAGATAAATTAGAATATATTACGATAGATATTGTTGGGGAGAGAAGTGTCTTCGCATCTGATAATAGATATCCAAAACCCATAACAAAATACTAAAGTGTAAATAAAAACTCCAAATGGAAAGAAGTTTTTGCATGAGTTGGTTTAATAATATTAAACATGTTTAAATTGACAGTATAAATCTTACAGCTATGCTTTTGCAGATAACCAAGCGATCACAGGTCGAAATAGATATTGCAATTAATAAATTAGGTGGGAAAGCTAAACAGTATAATACGAAGATATCGATTGAAAAGTGGAAAGTATTGGTAATTATAGGATACCATCCAATTAGAGCATAAATTGTAATGGATGGTGAATTAGTAGAAAACAAAAACACATTCAACAAATGCATTTAATGTTATTTATAGAAATAGCTTGAAATACCTACAGACTGAATGCTTTTTAATTGTTCCTGTATAATCATACACTGGATATTGGGAACAAAGGTACTGAAAGAAATTTGTTAAGCTTTTACAAAATGTTGGCCTTACTTGAGTAACGTACGGAGTGAAAATTGAGTACTAAGGGATGAAGATGAAAGAAGACTCATAGCAGTTGAAATTACATTTTTAAGATTTGTAGCGGAATGTACTACTCTGTAAGACAAGAAGAGAATTGAAGAAATTACAACAGAAAAAAGAATGAAAATAATTTTAAAGGTGAAAAAGAACTCCAAAATGTACGCTGAATGTCAAATTCAATAGTTTTAAAAACTATCACAATATCCACGAGGAACAAGATCATTATGAAGAGCCTGGACAATATGGAGTTTAATTATGCATGGAGAGCCAATGTCGACAGTCCTTAACCTGAAGAAGAGGATATGACTGATGCATATTATTATTATTATTAATTTTATTATTATTATTATTTAATTGTTTTCTCACAGAAACCGTGTGAGGGCAGGAGTTGGGTAGGTAGAGTCCGTCTGAAAAACTCAATTGAAGATTTGAACCACAGAGCTCTCTATCTCTAGTCGGTTGCTCTACCACTGAGCTACCATGGCAACATGCCGGCATAGCATTGAATTTCACAACTGACTCGCACGTTTCCTGGTAAACCGCAAGGTGATCTCAAATTATTATTATAAAGCTCATAATATTATTGTTATGAATGTTATTAACATTATTATTATTATTATTATTATTATTATTATTATTATTATACCGAAGTATTTCCGTTTGTGAAGCAAGTTAAAGAAAAATAATAATTTAGAACAAATGTTGCAGTTTAATTGGTAATGAAAGCCAAACTTCTCCTCTTGCTTACAGTAGGTGTATAACATTTTATCCAAGCAAACAACAGACCATTCAGCTTATCTCTACAGTAATTTTTCACACATTATGAACACACAACTATCTCAATTTTCTGTATTTATGTTTATACTTATGTTATTTTCATCATTAAAGTTACATTTTAAGATTTGCATTAGGCGATTAGATAAGGGAGCTATACATTAGAAGTGATAAGGTGTTGTCTATAGAACGAGATTCTGTAAGGAAAACCCTTTAAAGTAATTATCTAACATAAAGAATAACCTATATAAAAGTTATATTACTAGTTTCAAAAAATTACGAAACAGTGTATGAACTCTTTCAAAAATACATTTCTGTCGTTTTTAACCGTAAAAATATCATAGAATATACCGGTCACATTTAGATGATGTATTAATTCTAAGCATAATATCAAAACTTATAATCTATATAGACTGGTAATGAACTCCTTATATACTTTTCTGTGCATATCACTCTCATTTTAGATGTCTCCTATTGCTTTCCGAAATATATCAGTTGCTTAGTATGAAATAATAATATACATATATATGAAATTACTCTTTGGGTTTACAAATTTTAATGATAACATTCCTTTACACCTTTTCAGGTGTGTCATGTTCGCAGCACTTCAATTAATTTAATGCGTAAATCAGCGTCTTCTCTCTTTTAGTCTCATTACAGTGTGGAATACAGAACTGCCTTGTAGCTTCTTCTCTCTGTATCAGTCTCTCTCCCTCTCTATCTCTCCCTTTCAATCAATCAGTGTATCACTCGCTGACGTGTCGAACTCACAATCCACCAAATATAGAACTCGAAGGTGCTTTTTCTTGTACTCACACTGACCTTCGAGAAAGTTTGGAATAGGTGGGGTGAAGCGGAGTTATGGAAGCTTCTACTAGCGTCCCGATATAAACCCTAGAGTTGTCGACAGCTTAGAGCGTTCCCTCCTCTCTCTCACCAACCAATCATGAGCTGACTCTGGAGACCACACTCGGCTTTCAACGCACGGAAGGGGGGGGGCAAATTTCCATCACAATACAATGTGTAGAGTAGCAATTTACATCAAGAAATATCTTCCATTCTATACCCATAGGAATTTTACTTTTAAAACAACTATATATAATTCGCGATATTGTTTGTATAAAAGAAGGTTACATCAGTATGACAATATCCATCAATAAATGCTTCAAACTAAGCAAGTACCTAGTCACGTGCAATACACAGAAGCAACATTTGGTGGTTTATACCACTCAAAAACAAAAATCTGTAAAGAGTAATGAGCTCATACGAAGGAAAAGAGAGAATAGAATATAACTTCTTAAAGTATTCCATCAGCTGGTACATTTCAAAATACGAAAGCGTAAGGATAGTACAAGAATTATCTGGAAAGCATTGTATATCAGTAATGCCTAAAATTTTTTGTAAGATTTTCTATGTTTCGTGTCCATATATGTCAATCACAAGCTCTGTAACATTTAGACTTCATATGTTATATAAATGTTCTTTTATTAAAATTGCTGTAGTGTTTTTTTGACAAAATAAAAAATAATTATTTTCTATGTAAAATTTTCTTCACACAGCTAATGTATTTTAAGTACTATGTTAGGTGATTATTTGGTAATTTATATACGCTTCTTTCTCCCTTTCTTTTTTCTTTCTCTCTCTCACTTGTCAACACGAAACATTTACCAAAGGATGCCTATTTTTAGCTTCAATTCACCACAAAATATGTATTTTCAAAGAATTCTTTGCAGGCAATTTTTGATGGAGTAAGGACAGAGGATGTAGGAAAGGAAAGTTTCAGGTTTATTTGACATACTTCGTACATAAAAGACAAAATTTTAGATTTAAATGTTGCAGCATGGAAGATTTTTAATTACGTAAGCACTATAAAACTTCCTGTGCTCCATTTCTTAGGATCTTCTTATCCATTTTATCAGTTTTCAATAAACACCCTGATTACTTTCTAATGTACTGGAAAATGTGCTACATTTATCACGAGAACAAAATATTATGAGAAAGAACTAAGAAATGGGATCGTCTAACGCGTTGATGCGATTACTCAAAAACCCATAAAGTAAAACAGAGCAGGAGATGCATTCGGCCTTTCATAGAAGAAACTGCTTTTGGAAATTCTCCAAACAATAAACCTTACGAAATGGTATCCCTTAGAAGCCTACTGATATCCTTCGTAAAGTAACTTTTCTTCAGAAGGTTAGAAAAATTTTCTTGCAAATGTGACATCTCCAGCTAGTTATTAAGAAAAAATGAAAACCATTCTATCTCGAATGCCACACCCTGGAACTGAAAAATAACGTGCATTCAGTATTATCAATGTTCAAATACTGTATCTATAAGACACAGAGAAATAGAAAATGCCTTCTGTGTTCCGTTCATTTGTCTTTCTTTACATCTCTGTAACAAATTATTGTTAGCCCGCCTGGGCAGTATGGTGGTACCCTGTCTACCTCACATTTAAAAAGGTCGTGAGTTCGAATCTCACTTAGAGTGTGTTACCCGGATAAGGTTTTTTCGGGGTTTTCCCTTATCATGAGAAGACGAATGTCGAGTACCTTTAAGTTCCATAGACCCTAAGATTATTTGAGCATTATTTCACCTATTTCATTCATTCATCATCCGATATGACCAACAGGTTAAAGGACGTTAAACCACAAAAAAGTTATTGTTAATTCATTCTAATAGAGATAAACATTAGAAGGGGAATAAGGGAGCACACTAGGCTAAAATGATAGTCAAAAACTGGTTACTGTGTGGTTGAAGTCCCTCTGTATGGACAGCAGTTGACAAATTCCGTATGAGAAAAGTATAGGTATTTTAAACCTGAAACCAATAACAAGGAATATCTAAAAAATGATAACTCCACGAAAAAATGTAGATAACCTAAATCGTGTGTTTTAACGATATCTACATTTTCTTTTATGTAAAATTTTGTCTATCCCTTACAGTTTACCAGTTGTACAAAATTCATTCAGAATAAAGGTGACTTTAGAGGCTATTCCCAGAAAATCCAAGATATACATTTTATTTTTCATGTAAATATCTTTAACATACGATATTTAAATCAAAATGTTTCAAAATTTTTCCATCTAAAGGGTAGTTGGGGGTAGTTGAAAATCTTCGTGTTGCATCTTTTGAAGACACTGAATATAAATACAATGTTTTGTTTTTGAGCTATGCTGTCCATAGACATTAACACACATACACACACACCTTTTTCTGGACTTTTTTTTTTATTCAGGAGGTCCCAAAGCATGTATTTCCGGTGAAATTTCGGTATCGAATTTCTGGGTGCAATACAATACCCTCACTACACACTATGTACATAGTACGTGTAGAGAAAGTATAAATCCGATGTGTTCCATTGTTATGGGTTTCTTTACATTCCTATAACAAATTATTGTTAAAGGGCTTATTCTTATATTTACATCATGCTAATAGAGATAAACATTAGCAGATATGGTCTTATTATTTGCTTTCTTGTAAGTAGAAGGTGAATAAGGGAGTACACTAGGCTAAAGCGTTAGTCAAATAGTTTTAAAACTGGTTGCTATGTGATTGATATTCCGTTCTTTGTATGACCAGAAGTTTAAAACTGACACCAATAACAAGGAATATCTTGGAAATAGTCAACTTCATGAAAAATGTATGCCACATACACTGTGAAGTAAGTTTTCGTCCCTACCTTACAGAGCACCTGTTATGTAAAATTCATCCAAAAATAAATAGGTTTTCAGAGGCTATTCTCAGAGAATTTAAGATAGCTATATATTTATACAGTAAGAACAGTCATTCGGAAGCTGTATAAAACACTTTATATTATACGTCCAAGCAAAGATAAAAGAGCTCTTGACATGCTGACGTTAAGCACGGAGAAGCATTACTCCCTAAGAGTGGAAAATTCTACAGTTATACCCTCTCATCGACATGAAAGCATTCTAAATTAGACGAGCGAAATACTTTAGTGCCGCTTCGTCTTTTCTTAAATGCATTCCTATAAGTAGGAAAAAGGAGCAGTGCGACGGTGAGAATGCCTTCTAAAAGGAATAAAAGAGGGAGCCCATAATTTTGTGGCTTCTTCCCTCACATTTAAATAAAATAAGCACAAAAAATTCACGTTGCCTCTTTCTCAGCTTCGGTTCCCAATTTAACGGCCTTACAACTCTCAAAGGGAGGAGCAGAAAGACCGCCAGTATCACCCTATTACACCCACTACGTGTAAAAGAGACGGTATTGTCATCACTGTGCTCGTGCAACCAACCATCAACTTGGGCTCAGGACCGATGCTGAACCCTGCAGTACATCCAATTTAGTGCTTGTTAAATTTCTGTTTATCTTTGATGTGCCTAATGATAAGCATCTTTAAAGATCTGATGTGTTCCATTCCATGGTTTTCTCTACATCTCTGCATGTGTGTGTGCGTGTCCGTGTGTCTGTGAACATAATAACTCAAAACCTAAAATCGTTATAGCCATTTCTTGAAAAAATCAAAATTTTCGTAATTTATTTCACATAAAGGGTAGTTTGGGGGAGATTTTCTTGAAACTCTACGTGTCAAACCTCTGGACTTTTCATATTGGAGTTATCGTGTTCACAGAACACACGGACATTTTTCTAAAAACGCTTTTTTTTGATACAAGGGGCCCTAAAACGCTTATTTCCGATGAAATCCTGGTATTGAATTTTGAGTAAAATACAATACCTTCTCTATATATAGCGCACATAATATTTGTAGGGAAAGTATTAAAATGTGTTTTAAAGCGTGTTGTATTAACGCTATAAATTTTCTGGGTGCTGCCAAATATATTCAACAGAGTTACTTCACCTAAAGAAACCAAATATTCTGGTTTGCTGGAAGGCTGGGCATTGCTCGCTATGATTTCGCAGCAGAAAGCAATGTTTCACCCAGGACTGCCTTGTGACGCACACACAAACACAAATCATCCGAGCCACAAAGAGCAGATACATTTCCCTAAGAGGATTTACTCCTGCGGAGCTAGTGATCGAGCTACGCAGCATTCCCAGGTTTACGAAATGTTTCTTCCTACAACAAAAAGTTTTATTGCTGCCGTAAGGCTTTCTCTACTTGAGCAGTATTTAATTTTGTCTGCTCAAATGAAAGCCGAAGAAGCACGATCGCCTTATGAACTTAATGTTCAACAACGTTAAAGGAACTCTATTGTCAATACGAATGTTAGAAATATAAAACCAGAGCTTTCCAATTTGAGGAGCTTGAACCCACAATTATAACCATAATTCAAAATATGAGTTGCAATCCTCATTGTAAAAATAACAAATAGTATTTTTATAAATATAACAGTGTTATACTCTAATATAAGATATTTGAATAAATTATAAACATTATAAAAATTAGTATAATTAAAAACTAATTAAATAAGACTTCAAATTATTAACTTTAAACCATAATTTGAGCACCAAAAAACTTTTCTTTTCAGTTATTTTTTCAAGTAAATATTTTGTAAACACTCAGAATTTAGAGGATGCGGTGACACGATTTTGTAACATAAGTTATGGTTATACTATAATCATATCATTGACAACAAATAAGCTTATAAACCGATATGTAATAGACGGTTACTATCTAGAAATCCTTTGGACAATTCTATAAATATATTCAAAAATAGTAATTATTTCAAAATCAGCTTCAGTGTTATATTCTAATATAAGATTTTGAATAAATTATAAGTATTATAAAGTCAACATAATCAAAAATAATTGAATATGATCAAATTAATAAAGTGGAATATTTAATTAGAAAGAGTCACGTGAATGTTTTACATAATTCTGTTTTCTAGTGTTTCTACAAACAAGTAAGATCTATGTATAGATTACAAAAATGTATAAACTAGAATACTGAAACATTTCAAATTTATGTATACCAAGAAATAGAACACAGAACAGAAGAAAACAATGCTACTAATGTCCTTTCCCTAGTTTCGATGACTTTTTAATTTTCATGCCGAGTACTATGTACGTAGTACTTCCATCCAAAAAGTCTGTGTAGAGATTTCACCAGAATGCATGTTTTGAGGTACGCTGAATAAAAAAATTAGAAAAAACGTATTTAAGTTTAGTATTCTTACTTTCACTATACATACTATGTACATAGAGTATAGAGAAAGTATTGCACTCCACCAAAAAATTCGATACCGAGATTTCACCGGAAATATATGTTTTAGGGTCCCCTGTATCCAAAAAAGGTATTTTCACAAAAACGTCCGTGTGTCCGTGTGTCGGTGAGTCCTTGTGTCCGTGGTCTGTGAACATGATAACTCAAAAACGAAAAGTCGGTAAAATACCAAACTTGGTATTTAAGTTGGTATCTTCCAGGAATGCGATACGAAGATTTTGAGAAAAAAAACCCACCCCAGCTACCTTTACATAGAACGTTTTTCGAAAACTTTTACTCTCTCAAAAATGGCTCTAACGATTTTGATTAAAATTTCGTTTATTAAAGATATTTACCTGACAAATAAAATGTATATCTTGAATTTTCAGGGAATAGCCTCTGAAGAATAGTTTATTCTGGTTGAATTTTACTGACTTTTGAATAACTGCTAAACCGTAAGAGATGGACAAAAACTTAGTACACAAAAAATGTAGAGCACATTAAAACACATGATTTATGTTATATACATTTTTACTTTCTCTATACGCACCATGAACATAGTGTATAGAGAAGGTATTGCACTCCACCCAAAAATTCGATACCGAGATGGAAGCAAGTAATAAGACTATTTCTGCTCATTTTTTCTGATTAGCATAAAATAAATAGAAGTATAAGCTTTCTAAGAATAATTTGTTGCAGGGATATAGAGAATGCCATGTGAATGGTACACATCAGATTTTTTTCGTGGAGTTCGTAATTTTTGAGACATTCCTTATTTTTGGATTCTGCTATGAAAAATTTATTCTTTTCTCATATAGGAACTTGTCAACTCCTATCCATATAAACAAAGGAACTTCATTGACATAGCAACCAGCTTTTGACTATCACTTAAACCTATGGTAGTCCCTTATTTCGCTTCTACTTACAAGGAAGCAAGTAATAAGACTATTTCTGCTATTTTTTTCAGGATGATCATAATGTAAATAGATGTATAAGCTTTTTAAGAATAATTTATTTCAGGGATATAGAGAAAGTCATGTGAATGGTACACATCAGATCTTTTACTTTCTTTAGCCCAGTATGTACAATGTACATAGGGATAGAGACGTATTGTATTCCACCCAAAATTCGATATCGAGATTTCACCGGAAATATATGCTTTAGGGTCCCTTGTATCCAAAAAAGGATTTTCAGAAAAAGGTCCGTGTGTCCGTGTGTCAGTGTGTCCGTGTGTCTGTGAACACGATAACTCAAAAACGAAAAGTAGCTAAAATACCAAATTTGGTATTTAAATTTGGTATCTTCCACGGATGCGACACGAAGATTTTGAGAAAAATTCCCCCACCCCAAACTACCCTTTACATGGAACTTTTTTCGAAAATTTTGATTTTCTTAAAAATGGCTGTAACGATTTTGATTAAAATATCGCATATTAAAGACATTTACCTTAAAAATAAACTGTATTTCTTAAATTTTCTGGGAATAGCTTTTAAAGACCGTATTTTTGGTATTTTTGGTTGAAGTGCAATACCTTCTCTATACACTATGTTCATAGTGCGTATAGAGAAAGTAAAAAGTCATTCACAGGTTATTCCAAGAAAATTCAAGATAAACAGGATTTGCATTTTACCCACAATTAGTGGCCGCGCCGTGGCCGAGTGGTTAGATGGCCGCAGTTCGATCCCTAGCGACCGCATGTAAGATTTGTGGTGGACAAAGCGGCGCTGGGGCGGGTTTTCTCCTGGTACTCCGGTTTCCCCCGCCATCGCATTCCACCGGTACTCCATCATCATTCATGTATCATCAGTGTCACCACCTACGGTGCCATAAGTAGTTAAAGCGGACGTTAAACCCTACCAAAAAAAAAAAAAAAATACCCACAATTATGTTTGATTTTATGGAAGTAATTTTTCATTGCATGTAAATGTAAGACACGGAAGTTAGACTTCCGCTAACTTCCGCTGTCTGCCAGATGCTAAATCAGTTCTTGATTCCTATATCATAGTTGTTTTGTACGAACCTGGCTGCCAAAGTCAGCTATCCATATTCGGATAATACAAACTTACATTTTAGATCACTTTTAATAAATATATTTAAACCTCCGATTTTGGTTCCTCATCACACCTACCCGAATCTATGTCACTTTGCGCCCCGAAGGAAATTTAGTTCATTTTATATAGTGAATTATTTCAAGACTTCCCGCTGCTCGGAACCCGCAATTTGGTCCCCAAATCAAGAGGTAAGATGACCTTATCTTAAACCATATTTAAATTACTAATCATCTTCAAGATATAAAACGCTCATCATCATCTCATTATGCTTTATATACCCAAGGTCACTTCATATATCGAGTTCAAACCCGGCGAGGACGATTTTTTTTTCCGGCTTAAAATCGTTAGCATGACTTCCCTTCGGAAGGAAAGTAAAGCCGTTGGTCCCGTGTCGTACATTTACGACACGTTAAATAACTCTCGAGGCGGATAAAGAAACCTCTGAACAAAATTAAGCGGTCTTTCACGCCCAATAGAAAATGGAACGCAAAGAACGACAGTAATTAAAAAACGTTCATAAATAAAACGCCATTTCATTTTATCATCTCTTTGCGGCATAATATAAATATAATTTGGTCATTAAAATAGTTCCTCTCTCATAGCGTCTGTTTTCAAGTATAGATTACCTATCATCACTATATCCTGTCTCCTACCATTTAACTTAATTGTAAAACAATGTTAAATCCTAATCACAGCGGTATCCACTCCCCATATTTGGTTGGGTCGCCATAATACATGTGACAACACGAGTGCATCTTGACATATTTGGTTGGAATCTCCGATTTTAGGGTGAACTACACCCCTGATGCCATTGTAACATATTTGATGGAAGCGTCGGGTACATGTGACGATTGGATTATTTCTATTGTAATGTATTAAATATATGAATTTTAATCAAAATCGTTAGAACCATTTTTAAGAAACAAAAAGGTCCGAAAAATCTTACATGTATAGGATATTGTGGAATGAGTGGTTTTATGGTAATCTTAAGAGATATTGAATTCATACACAAGTTTATTACTTAGCCAACTATTCGTTTTTTGAGTTATGCTTTTCAGACAGACACGGAGATTTTTTTTCTTTGGATTCAGGGTCCTCAAAGCACACGTTCCAGTGAAATAACGCTATGGATTTTTTGGGTGCAATGCATATTTTCTCTACCTACTATGTACATTGTATGTGATAGAGAAATTAAAAACAGCGGTTATGATTTACAGTAGTTGTGCTTTGTTCTGAATTCTGAAAGATTGTGGTTCCTTTCTGTAGAAAAATATTGTTTTCGATCAAACATTTTTCAATATTCCCAGATTCTCCTTGAAAGACACCTTTTGAAATTTTGTGTGTGTTTATGTGTGTATATGTATGTAATTTTGTATTCCATCCAAAAATGCTATACAAAGATTTTCACCTCAAATACACGCTTTGAGACTCTCTGAATAAAACATCTGATGTGTTCCATTCACATGACTTTCTCTACATCTCTGTAACAAATTATGGTTAGAAAGCTTATTCTTGTATCTGCATCATGATAATCGAAATGAATATTGGCAGAATTGCCTCCTTGTAAGTAGAAAGGAAATAATGAGAAACCTTAGGCTAAAACGATAGTCAAATCTTTCAAAAGCTGGTTGCCATGTGTATAAAATCCGTTTCTTTGCATTGCCAGGAGTTGATAAATTGCCGTATGTGTCAAGTTTAAATATTTTAAAACTGAAACCAATAATAAGGAATATCTCAAAGATGGGTAACTCTAAGAAAAAATGTACATTACATAAAGTGCGTGTTTCAACGAGATATACATTTTTTTTTGTGGAATGCTGACTATTTCTTACGTTTTACTAGTTAGGCAAATTCCAGCAAAGTTTTCGAAAATATTTCCATGTAAGGATAGTTTGGGTTGCGGAGATTTTCCTCAAAATCTTCGTGCCGCATCTTTGGAAGATATTAAACTTATATTCCAGGTTTGGTATTTTTTCGAGTTTTCGTTTTTGAGTTATCGTGTTCACAGACACACGACCCCGTTTTCAAAAATGATTTCTTTTTGGATTCAGAGAGTCGTTAAACATATAATTCCGATGAAATCTCGGTATCGAATTTTTAAATATCTCTATATACAATGTACGCAGTACGTGTAGAGAAAGTAAAAATACATAAGTAAGAGCTGAAGTTTTAAGTGTTTTCCGGCTTCTAGCCAGGTAAGTAGATGGATTGACTCCAACGTTTCGAAGATGAACACTAAGTTTAACACTAAGAGTTAAAAAAAAACAAAAAAAAAAACACATTTTTAGTATAACGTGTGTGTGTGTATGTGTATGTGTGCGCGTGCGCCCGTGCGTGTCTCTATGTATAGGTAGATACCTGGCTATCTTGAATCTGTGAATGACAAACCTATCTCAAAAAAGAAAAATGGTTTAAAAGTCACAATTGGTTCATCTACTTTTTCTTCACCACATTGCAGCTGCAAAAATGAATAAAAATACAAAATGGAATGTGAAAAATCTATTTAAAGCTGTATCATCTACAGCAAATCCACTAGTTAAATATCTTCCAAAGATGCGACAAAAGGGTTTTCAAGAAAATCTCCCATACCAAACTACCCTTTATATAGACGATATTCCGAAATTTAATTCTCTAAAAAGGGTTTTTAATGATATTTATTAAAATATTATATATCAAAGAATTTACTTTACACATAAAGTGTATATATTAAATTTTCTGAGAATA
This sequence comes from Hymenopus coronatus, assembly GCA_030762935.1. NCBI lineage: Eukaryota > Metazoa > Arthropoda > Insecta > Mantodea > Hymenopodidae > Hymenopus > Hymenopus coronatus. The sequence continues at coordinate 98,991,485 of CM060882.1, read as the reverse complement.
GTCTGTTAAGTTCTCTTCAGAAGAATTTTGTATAATATGGTATAACTGATAAATGTTAAACGAATAGACGAAAACGAAAAATAGAGAAATATTTAAAAAACACAAACCATGCGGCAGACCATTTCCTAGAGATATTCGTTGTTAAATGGGTCGAAACGTTCAACACTATCTTTTGCAGTTTTCATCTTCTTACCTCATACTTAGCTCCGCGATAAGTAGATGGTGCTAGGGCGCCGTCCAGATTTAATATTATCAGTGGATAGGTGGCAGCGCAATCAAAATTGTCATTTATTTTCCGTTTTATTATTCTTTTAGATGCAACTTTGAATTGTGGTAATAAATATAAATTTCATATATTGGTGACTGAGGAAAAGCACTAAAATACCTCAGCTAGATTGGTCGACCCATAGGACTTAGATCCAGACCCTCCCGAATTTGGGCCACAGATGCTATCGCTTTAACTAACCCGATCAGTAATTGTTATTCTCTTTGTGTGTGTATACTGTAGCTAGTTCTATTATAATGTGTCTAAAATTTAAGTAAGTATAGATATAGGATTTTGCATCAATAGTTTATACACCCACTAATAAACAAGAGAGGGCTAGAGAAAGCCAAGTGAATACAAAACTAATTTTTTTTCAGCTACCTGTATCCTCTTATTAGTTTACGTTCTCCAATAGTATGCTCTGAAGTAATAACTGGTCCTGATTCCGTGTTTAATGGTAATTATACTATGTTCGTTTAGAATAGGCTGTTCAAGGTCATATTCCCCTCTCAGATGGCACACATGCATTACCACACACTGCAGCACTTTTATAGCTTGAAGAGAGGAGAGGGAGGAAGGCAGCCGCACAGGAGTCTGTGTGGAGGGGATACGTGGTAAGTCACCGGACCCGGCCTTGAATCGACCATTAAATAAAAACACTATAACAATGCTACGCCAGGGAAATATTGATTTACGTTTTAAATATTTCACTCATCGTTCAGAAAAAATAATAAATATTCATAAAAACATTACTGACAAATATTTATTGGGTTTAAATATAAACAGAAGGATCATTCTACCCAACTATTATTAATTTTGAAATAGCTATATGAAAAGGAATACATATTGGTAGAGAAATTTGTATAGTTGTTTTGCGTCAGATGTTAGCTTTTGATACTGGACAAAATATGATGAAACGGGGTACCATCCTGCAAACAAGAACCATACATCATGTTCCTTAATGATTTTTATAAACATGCATAGGCAGCGCTACTTCCCCGAAGAGGTACAGATGGCGTGGAAAAACATTGCCTCAAGGGAGGTAACTTAGCATAAATGTGCCTTCTAGCGTGTTTTCAGATGATATAACACGGATATCCGCAGACGCTTCCTTTAATTTTCATTCTTTACAACAAGCAAATGAAAACAACGCCTGCCCGCAGAGAATAAGCTACCGGAGTTGAAACATTTTTACTAAAGCAAGGAAAATTTTAAATCTAGAGAGAGAAAAATCGTTTATATTTTACTGAGTACCTTTTTTCCCCCTTTCTTTTTATTTTTTCCCCTTTATTTTTATTTTTCCCCGTAGAAGGAGAAATTAATACCAGATGGCAAACCTCAAAGAAGAAATAGCCTGCAAACTTGAACGCTTACAGGTTAGATGAATCGAATACTTAATAATTGAATGCTTAATGCAGTCGGTATTTGAAGTAGATTTACCTTATTAAAGTGGAGCTTCTGTTGCGTTTCATTTGCATTAATTTCTCAATCCCTTTTCCACAAACTATTCTTATACCACTTTAAGTCAGTGAACGCAAACCTTTGCAAAAATGTTACATTAAATTTCCTATAGGAACCAAGGCATACAAAAAAGGTTCAAACGTAGTCAAACCTTACAGAAATGAGTCACCATATTCTGACTTTGAAGGTACGCTCTTCGTATTCGTATGGCGAGAAACAATTATAGCGACTTAGCAGTTCATAAAGTGTAAAAACTTAGAAAATTCATTGAATAGTAGCGAATAAATTAAGGAAGCTGTTAAAACAGGTAATATAAAGTAATATGGGTTCGGTGGATGTATTTTAAGGATCACTGGGAGTGAGTTTTCAAATTCTTGTTTTTCAGAATATTTGACTGTGTTTTTATTGCTTTTGTGTTAATAAAAATTCCAAATATCATTATAATTGAATAATTGTTTTGCAAGATATAAATTGTTTCATAGATTCTATTATTTAAATAAAAAATTTCAAGTAGTAAAATAAATCAAAGTTTTCGAAAAAGCTTACTTGTAAAAGGTAGTTTAAGGTGGGGAATTTTTTCCTGGAAACCTTTATATCACATTCTTGAAAGATGCTCAACTTAAACACCAACTTTGGCATTTAACGGGCTTTTCGTTTTTGAGTTATTCTGTTCACAGACACATTAGGACAAACTTGTTTTTAATATTCAGAGGATCTCAAAAAATTATGTTTCCGAAGAAATCCAAATGTTTTGTATGGAATGAACAATAGCTTTTCCTGCTCCTACAATACACATAGCCTGTGGCATGAACAGATACTAAGATTTTTGGTATTTCGTCTTTCACAGCAAACTTAGTATTGTGCGCCATTCTAATACATGCGATTGGAAGGTATGCACAGTTTCATACAATTGCCACCTGTAGCGCTACTGCAAGGTAAACAAAAATGGTAACTTATTTTTCATGAAGAAATCCACTCAGTAATTCGATTTCTATGCGTTTTTATGAAAATGTATTCCACTTTGAATTATAATACTAAGTGCTAATAGAAATATCATTTAAGCACGTTGTATTCTATGGTTATTAGTATGTTTAGTAAGGATGACATCTTGGGGACCGGTCAAATGACCGATTGCATATACACGTTACAAGCCTACCGAGTAGAAACGGGCCTCCTTCGCCGCAGCAAACATTGTGTACATATCTGAACCGTTTCGCCATGTTTTTCACATTATAAAAACTGTTCAGTGCCAAAGCGGAAACGATTTACATTTGAAACGCTCAGAATGTATGTTTTGGAGCATTGTAATCTCTGTATCTTGAGAGCAATAAATTCCTAATGATGATGATGATTTGTTGCCAACAGCAACTTAATTAGGTAAATATTAAAATTGTTGGTTCCGAAAATTGGTAGTATTTATACCTACCACCTATCATTAATCGCCATCCACTGACTTAAGTATCAGAGTCTACCTCGCAGCCAATGCCTCCTTTTCCTTCTGTTACTATCACTAAGAACACAGTACGTTATAAAAACATCACAACCATATTATCATGCTGCAGTAACTTGGATTTTGCTTCCATGGGTCTTCAAATAGTTATCCCAGGTTATTAGACACACTTTGCGTTCATTCTTTGACTTATAGCTGGTGTATTATTTGTTCTACATATTATTGTCATTTGTATGGTACTTATGAGGTGTTGATTTAGTAGCTCAACACGAAACCTTATTCATCGTGCTAAGACTACTAAATGAAAATGTATGACAAAACCTTCATCAAACCTGACGGTTGCCTTGTGTGTCGATACCGCTATTAGTACTTATGGATTTGCGTCGAAACCTGCATTAAAGCAAGAACATAAATATTAAAATAATTTTGGTCAGTTTACCCATCTCTGGCTTCTAGATGTGCAAGGCAATAAAATAAGTTCTTCCTTCAGTACCACTCCGATATTGAAGGGCAACCAACTTTAAACTTTGTGAGGCAACAGCTATGGCCAAAGTTTCTGGAGGTAGGCATCGGGCAGATGGACATAATTGAAGATAAGCAGCGCTCTCGGTCACAAACACCGGAAGCGCTATCGTCAATTAACCAGAACCTTCAGGTATTTTCCTCTTCATCTTCGTTTGCAGAACGTTCTGGAATGTTAACCAATGGCTACGTAAATGAGCTCTCTCATGTGGATTCAGAGGGTGAGTTAGCGAGTGCGTTTCTGGTGCAACCAAAAAAGCTATTTTCTGAGCGAGGTTATCACATAAATTCCGACTTACAGTGAGTGTTGCCAATGTGGAGGATTAAGAAAAGGTTGTGTTCCTCTTTTTGGTGGGAGAGTTACTGAATAAAGATGCATCATGTACATTTCATTACACCACTATTCTTAAAAAAGTGAAGTGACACACTTCATATTGGTGAAGTGATTGTGTGAACTAAGTAAAATCCTATTGCAAGTTGAAGAGTTTAAACAGTGACAGCGAATAGTACGTGAGGAGAGAGTGACAGCTGGAGACCTCACGATCACATAATAAATTGAAATTCTGAGTAAATCAGGATTGATTTTAAAGCAGGTAGAATGCTACAGAATATTTCTAAGGTAGCGTTGTGGAAACTTCTCTGCCCACAGTTTGAGAGTAACCATGTCTCATTTTCGGTAGGATATTGCGATTTTGCTTGCTGTTACGGGTTGCACTAACTTCTGGAGGAACGTGAATACCAATTGAGGTGAGCAAACTGTCGCTGGTGTAAAGAAGCAGAAAATGCAGAGGCCATGTGGTAGGCCTTAGCCTGCTTCGACCAAGGAGCTACATTTATTATAAATATTTAGCCTCTTTCTTTAATAAAAGTCTAAGATTGAACACCTTTACGCTAAATATTTGATGTTTTGCATTCACAGTACTTTTTACTTTCTCTATACGCACTATGTACATAGTGTATAGAGAAGGTATTGCACTCCACCCAAAAATTTGGTACCAAGAGTTCACCGGAAATATATGTTTTAGGGTCCCCAATATCCAAAAAAAGCATTTTCACAAAAAGGTCCGTGTGTGTGTGTGTGCGTGTGTGTGTGTGTGTGTCCGTGTGTCCCTATGTCTGTGAATATGATAACTCAAAAACTAAAAGTCGGTAAAATACCAAACTTTGTGTTTAAGTTTAGTATCTTCCAGGGATGCGACACGAAGATTTTGAGAAAAATTCCCCACCCCCAACTACTCTTTACATGGAACTTTTTTCGAAAATTTTGATTTTCTCAAAAATGGCTCTAACGATTTTGATTAAAATTTCGTATATTAAAGATATTTGCGTGACAAATAAAATGTATATCTTGAATTTTCTGGGAATAGCCTCTGAAGAGTAGTTTATTCTGGATGAATTGTACTTAATTTTGAATAACTGCTAAACCATAAGAGATGGACAAAAACTTACTACATAAAAATGTAGAGCACATTAAAGCACACAGTTTATGTTATATACTTTTTTTTTCTTGGAGTTCGTCGTTTTTGTAACATTCCTTATTTTTGGTTTCTGCTATGAAAAACTTACACTTTTCTCATACAGGAACTTGTCAACTCCTATCCATATAAACAAAGGAACTTTATTACCATAACAACCAGCCTTTGACTATCACTTTAACCTATGGTAGTCCCTTATTTCGCTTCTACTTAAAGAAAGCAAAGTAATAAGACTATTTCTGCTATTTTTTTCTGATTCAGCATAAAGTAAATAGAAGCATAATCTGTTTAAGAATAATTTGTTGCAGGGATGTAGAGAAAGCCATGTGAATGGTACACATCAGATTTTTTTTATCTGTTTTGCAAACAAACTATTACTGCAAGAGATTATCCCTTCCTCTATATTATGTTAATCGAGTTTAACAGTTGCAAAAAGCTTAATTGCTTGTTTCCTTTTTAGTAGGAGAGAAACAAGATAATACACTAGGCTAAAGCTAGAGTCAAATCTTTTTAAAGCTGTCGCTATGTGATTGAAACTGAAATTCGATTCTCCTCCATAGGAGTAAACAAAACATATATATTAAACGTATGATGACTTTCCGGTTGTTAAAATTGTAAGTATTTTACAATTGAAAGCAGTAACAGGGAACATGTCGAACATTTTTATTTCGATAAAAAGCTGTAAATGTATAAAATGTGTGTTTAAATTAGATCTAGATTTTTGCAGCAAGTTTTTGTCTATCTCTTTCGGTTTACCAGTAATGCAAAAGTCATTCAGAATGAAAAGGACTTAAGGCGCTATTTACAAGAAATTCAGATTTTATTTGTCATGTAAATATCTTTAACTCACGGCATTTTAATAAAAATTACTAGAGCCGTTTTTTTATAAAATATAAAATTTCGAAAAATAGACTATGTAAACAGTATTTTGGGATGGACTGATTTTCCTGAAAATCTTCATGTTGCAACTTGGGAGATACATAAATTAATTGGTATGTAATCGACATTTTTGGGCTATTCTGACCCATTACACAGCACCTTTTTATAAATTTTTGCTTGTATTCAGGGGCCCACAAAGCATGTATTTCCGGTGAAATATTGATATCAATTAGGGGAATACAATATCTTCTCTATCTGCTATGTGTATTGCGCATATGTGCTTGAGAAAGTAAAATAGATTAGTAAACACTGCAACTCCAATGCATTTTTTAGGCTATAACTGTTGTATAGAGTATATATGTATTGTTCAAACGAGATTTTTATAGAAGGTGTATTTCATCCGAGTACTTGGCCATCTATTAAGTTCTACATCACAAAACCATGGCTTTCCTCACGTCCGGAGGTGTCGTGATAATTCTCCTCTTTGCTTTTGTTATAGAATCACTTTGCGAACGCAGAAGCAATCCCCAAGTAGAAATATGCTTCTACTTTATTTCTTAGGGCTTAGTACTGGGTGCAAAAGAATTATGGCGTTTGTGTTTTGGTGTTCCACTTGGCTTGACTCTGTGAAACACGTGATCCGTAACTCACAGTAAATGGTTAACTTCTTTCCGACCTCTAGCAAAACTTAAGCTCCTTCGAGGTTTGCTTTTACAGAGTAAGGGAAAAAGGCTAAAAATTGTAAGAAACCATAACTTGAGTGATATCTTACCAGTACAGAAACAACCTGAAATTGACACTAATACTGTTATTCGTATTATCGGATGTAAAATACTAGAGGCCACGTCTGGAGCATAGATCTTTGACCTAGCGTTTCCAGTGTAAGTCTGTGGAATCCCATAAGATTTTACTGCAGCCCACACTTCAAGTACAGCTACGTGCAACGAATCTTGTCCAAACCCTAAATCTCATTTCCTCTGTAAAGTTTCCGATAAGCTGTAGATAAAACAGTAAAGCTTTCCAGTCTGCAAGACCGTGGTATACTCTCCAAATTGATAAAAGTGATTTTTCACGGATTAGAGCTATAGATTCAAATTTTGCATAAGCAGTATCGGAAATTAAAAAGTGCTATATAAAAGTTCAGCTGAATATACAATTGCTTGTTAGTATATTATAAGTAATTTACATCAATCTTAGTAACTATAATAAATGTCTATCTACTCCGACAGATATTGAACTAGAGGGTTTATTTAATTTCTCTACCACATATTTACAATGTAAATAGTAGGTGGAAAAGATATTGTATTACACCCAACCATTCTATACCAAAATTTCCTATAAATATCTGTTTTGAGACCATCTGAATAAAACAACACAAACGTATGAAAAACAAGAATTTAAAAACTCACTCCCAGTGATCCTTAAAATACATCCACCGAACCCATATTACTTTATATTACCTGTTTTAACAGCTTCCTTAATTTATTCGCTACTATTCAATGCATTTCTAAGTTTTTACACTTTATGAACTGCTAAGTCGCTATAATTGTTTCTCGCGATGCGAATACGAAGAGCGTACCTTCAAAGTCAGAATATGGTGACTCATTTCTTTAAGGTTTGACTACGTTTGAACCTTTTTTGTATGCCTTGGTTCCTATAGGAAATTTAATGTAACATTTTTGCAAAGGTTTGCGTTCACTGACTTAAAGTGGTATAAGAATAGTTTGTGGAAAAGGGATTGAGAAATTAATGCAAAGTAACGTAACAGAAGCTCCACTTTAATAAGGTAAATCTACTTCAAATACCGACTGCATTAAGCATTCAATTATTAAGTATTCGATTCATCTAACCTGTAAGCGTTCAAGTTTGCAGGCTATTTCTTCTTTGAGGTTTGCCATCTGGTATTAATTTCTCCTTCTACGGGGAAAAATAAAAAGAAAGGGGAAAAAATAGAAAGAATGGGGGAAAAAACGTTATTTTCCATACTTTTGTTCCACTGTCAAAACAACAACACTTACTACCCAAAAATGAGGATCTCGTAAACCATACTTTATTTTTATAATTTTCTCTTAAGTTAACCATTTTCAGATATTGCTTGTTATTGGTTTCAATTGTAAACTACTTAAAATTTTCTGTATCCGAATCTCGACATTCGCTTCTTATCTCTTTCTTTTCTTCCTGGTCTTGGAAAAAGAACCAAAGAATCGATTCCAAAACCTCCCGAATGTCAATCCTAGATAAAATACCTGAGCCATCTAGCTCGGTATACAATTTAAAGGTGTTATAATAGACACTGACAGTTTCCATTAGAAAATAATTTGAAACTGTAAAATGAGAATATAGAAATAAGATAATAAAACATTGAATAAACAAGTAAATAAAAGCATAAGAAATGAAGGCACGGAGTTAAATTTATAGGTAATTTGTTTCACAATCAGTATTATGATTGTAAAATAAAATGGAAATATCACGTTTTTAAGAAACGTTCTAAATCGAATATCTTTCAAAATAATTTTAGCAGTCCACGTGATTGAGAGAGGTCGCTAAGACAAGAAGAGATTGATAAAATCAGCTTTGAACTTGAAAGCGCAACAGGCCAGAAGGTCTAAATCAAGCACGTCCAAAGATAACTCTTGCGAACTACTGACATCAGAAATAGTTTCCCCTCACCCCAGACAAGTTGAGGAAATGTTGGTGAGTCACACGTACTGTCATACATACGCTCAGAGTTCATTGGTTTTAAGCAAACATAAACAGAATGCCAGCTTCATGTTTGTATCATTTTAAGGCTCTTATAAGTCTAAACAAATAGAAAATGGAATTATTTGCTCTACCAAATTGTGCGAACATAGACTATTTGTAATAAAGAGGTATTGTGTTATATAAACCATTACCTAAGGATTCATTTACGAAATAACTATTATTTGCATCAGATTCATTTGCAAGCAAAGCTTCTTTAAAATGAATGATGTTAAAAAGCAACAATGCGGTAGACTAAGCGATGATCATTTGGTTGATCTATTAAGGCTCTGCAAACATTATTAATAGCAGCAGAGACAGACTCGTGTTATAAATACAAAAAAAAAATTACAAACAAAAAACAAACAAAAGGGAAGACAATAATACCCAGGAAGAATTCTTTGTGTTTACAAACATTTCATTACGTTGCATACGGCATGTTCGAATATTTCACTTGAGTGGAATGAATTGCGAGTATTACTGCGCCTTCCTCTCTGCATCTCGTGTTGAATAAAATAAACAAAACTTACTACAAAGTCTTAAACACTTATTCCATAGAAACTTTACAAATAACAAACCTGGATAGACACAGTTGCTTGTAATGTTTATAATGTGTGGTTTTACACAAAAAAACAGAGTAGATAATAAGTGAGATGGAGATTTTTGGTCTCTATTAGCATCACATGAAATCTTTTGACCAAGTAATTAAGTACTTTGCCAATGAGATATAGTACACTTACTAGATAAGCATTTAGGTTAATATAAATATTATTGTGTGACATTTGTAGTTCGTAAATGCGTTTCCGGATGCGTGGCAATACACTGCGCATAAGCAGGGAATCTGGAGAGAAGAGTGACCGTGAGAATAACCAGCTTTTAAGTGGAAACATATTCAGAGATAATTTGAGTCGCTTGACTTTTGTGAGATTATTTACTAAGTGTGACCAAATTTAAATTAGTTTTATAACAATTGGTTTCGCTATTCTTGAGTGAAAAATGACAGGCGCACACACATGAGTTGGGAAACAATTTTGAAAATTCGCCCATCATATTTTTAGAATGAATGACGCATTAAATTCGTAATGAAGGTGTAAAGTTTTGTTATTTTTTGTTATCTTTTGATGAAAACAGAGTATCAAAAGATGTACCACATTTTTTTTTAAATACAGTTCTGGAGGCAAGTCGGGACTCCCACGCTGCATTCCTTTTTTCTCTTCTTCTTCTTCCTTACATTTCCATTGGTTGCCGTTTTCCTTTCTTCTTCTTTCAGGAAGAGGTATAAGTGGTATTTATAATCATGTTGTATTTATTAATATATATGCGCCATCAGGCTCAAACAAGCACAAGGAAAGAAATATGTTTTTTCAGTTGGATCTTGCGTATCTTTTACGTACTTTACCATAGTTTTACATTCTTGCTGGGGATTTTAATTGTGTATTGAGGGGAACAGACTGCACTGGGCAATATCGCACTAGTAATACATTAAAAGATCTTGTAATGTCGATGAAAATATGTGATGTATGGATCCAAACTCATTCAGTAGTGCGTTTTACACATTTTACAGGAAATTCTGCTGCCAGACTAGATAGCATATATATTCCGGAAATTTTACAAAATAAGATCCAAGCGGTTGAACATCTACCTGTAGCATTTAGTGATCATGAGGCGGTTAGTTTACATATATCTTTAGATTTGTACTTTATTCCACAGGGACTCTCATATTGGAAAATGAATACTAATTTATTGAATTATTGTGATGTGAATGCCAAATTTGAAGTAGCGTGGATGAATTGGAAACTGCGTTTAAAATCATACCGAAATTACGCAGAATAATGGGAGCGCCTAGTTAAGCCCAAAATTAAAATCTTTTTAAACAGTGTTCGTATGAAAAGCGAAAAGATGATGATCAATTGGTACTTTTTTATTTTCGCTGCATACGCGAATTGCAAACCAATTATCAACCAACGGCAGCAAGAGGCATTAGATTAGGCCAACTCAAAGCTAAAATCCTCACATTAAAAAAAATAATAATATACGTATATTTACAAACATACAAACACCCATGCCGAAGACGGGACTCGAACCCATGATCCCGAGCGCCATGAAGTACCAAAGCGAGACAATTTAATACGCGCGGTCATGGAGACCCGCAAACCAACAATGTTTACGGATCCTAAATTTGTAATATTATAAAGTAACAGCAATACATAATTGCCAGCAAGGGGAAAATTAAAGCTAGTCGAAGTATTTTGAACGCTAGTGCAGCCTGAAATAGCTGCTATTCCAGCGAAATCTTTATTCAGTTTAATAGCTTTAAGAGGTTTTCCCCCTCCGCTTGTTCCCAAGCTCAACATTTTTAAAAACTAAAACATATTATGCACTATGAAGCTATTAAGAACAACTTTTAGTGCAAAGCAGAGACATGGTGTAAAAAACAAAACACTGGCGCTCTAGATGTTAGCCGTCGCCTCGGTAAATTAAGAGTTATATCATTATAAAGGAAATTAAGAGAAAAAGCAGCACCAGTTTTTTCCTTAGGTACGCGAAAATGGTCTTATTCTCTGGTGGTACATCATGACCCAGATTTTCAGCTGTTTTTCTTGGAATAATGCCTTTGGTTGGCGCTAGTTAGCTATTTTCAAGTCCTTGTAGCATCATTAATCATTGTTACAGGAATTCAAGGAATTGTGACAGGATTGGAACCAGGACAAAACAAAATTACAGCTGCTCGTAATCATTATTAATGGAATACATTTTCTAGCGCCTGAATTGTTTATTGAAGTTTTGTGTCAAAGTATAGCAATAGTTTCGCTGCCAGTGCTTCGCGAGGTTGTAGCTACAAATCTTGCGAGAAGACAAGCTTCATCATCATCGCAAACAAGATCGTTTAGTCTTCCTATTCGTCTTCCATCAACTAGATGGTAACGATACCACTTAGAGAACTACGGCGAGAGTCTGCTCTACGAAGATCTACAAAGGGTAGTCGCCCTTATATGAGGGAGACCATAAAATCAGCCTAATTTATGAATCTATCAACATTCAGCCTACTCATGCATCTGTAAAGATTTAGGCATCTATAAAGGTTCATAAATGTATAACGGTTCAGGCTATTAATAAATCTATAAAGGTTCAGCCTATAAGATCTTAATACAAATAAAATAAAGATATATTATTAAGTTATTATTATATTATGAGCACAATTTTTACCTGAAACTACCAATATTTTTTCCATAGAAATCATAATATATACCAATGAATATAAAATGTCCTAAAAAGAAAGAAAGTTTTAAAAATAACCTCGTGCATCTGTAAAGGTTCGTGAATCTATAAATGTTCAGCCTACTCAAAAGTCTATAAACATTTAGCCTACTCAAAAAATCTATAAAGGTTTATCAGCCTAAAATAATGGAGAAGATGGAAATAAGAATAGTTAATCAGAGCATTTTAATACATATCTAAATTCCTAATGTACAGGATGATTAAAAACTTACAAAAATTGTGGACTGGTTGCTTGCAAAATGTTCATTTAAACCTAGGTCCCAAAACTTTTCGCTTTCGATTTATTAAAGTTCCAAATGTTACTAATCAAAACATTTAAAAGTGACACATTAATCTATTATTGACGTTGTTAGCTTGCTCATAGCAAATGCTCAAAATGTCCTCTTCTTGCGTCTTGACATCATTGTTCTCGTCAAATCATGGACAGTCGTGCGCTGTCAAATATCTCCCTGTTGATGTTGTATGGTTTCACAGGCTTCCATCATACCCGATGGAGAGCTTTTTCATCCAGGATATGTGCTGCATAAGCCAATTGTTTAAGGTGCCCCCAAAGATGAAAATCACAGGCAGACACTTGAATCATACAAGTTTTCGTTATAACAAACTAGCATTGCTCTATCCCTTATATTCATGAGAAAAAATCTTTATCCTTGCTAAAAATACTCTGTGTTTGCTTACCTTCAATTTTTTTTTCTTACCAATCCAAAAGTGCTTAAATTATTTTGCTGTTGCTTCTACAGTAACTCACAACAGTATGGCAAGGACAAGACAGGATGTCAACTGCGCTCAATACATGTGCGGTAACAAAATGTTATTTTGAGCGGAATAGCCCCACTCTATCCTACCTACATGTTATGAAACTGTTCTTACACTAGTTTAATCAATAAATGTAAACCTACTGATAGATTGCTTGACTGCTCATGTAGTTGCAAAAGCTTGGAGTAATAAGGGCAGCAAGACCAGCTGAGAATTAACATGCATGGGTCATGAACAACTACCATGTAGTTAAATGGCTTGTTGGACACGAATCTCTACGATCCTCTTAGGTAAACATGCATCAACAGGAAACTGTGGCTGCAGACACCCCACATAGGACCAAGAAACTTGCTTTGATTACAATAAGAGGTAATGCTGCTCATGATCATCCACTAAACGAGATAATCTATATTAATTTATTTTTTGAGTTTTTCGATCATTAAATTCGTAAATTTGCAAACAACTCAACCGGGCTTGATAACTATTCTACAACTGGAAAGTACTTTTCTTCCAAACAAGAATAGACTATAGAATATTTAAATTAAAACAAATGAGAAAATAGTACAAGTATAATAAAGCATAAAATTATCTGCTTACTCTGGCAGGATGATCGATCATCTCTGTTTTCTCATATCTTATTTCTCTGTATAGCAGCTTTCTTTTAAACAGTTGAATATCATCTCAACTTCCTAAATGCTGTATTCTTCAAGAAAATATATAATTAAACCATTTATGCTCTCTCCTTTTTTATTAACCTAAAGTAAACATATAATATTTTGTTTAAATAACTTATAGAGAATACATTAAACAGAGCTGATGATACCTTCACATGAATTTTTATAGCCTCTCTTGTCCAAAATATTCATACAAAGGTTACTCTTGTATCTGCTTCTGCTAATCGAGATGAAGGTTTCCAGAGCTACCTTTATTACACATTCGTGAGTACAAGGATACAGGAAGCCCAAGCGATAGCTAAGTTCTTAAAAACACTAGGAAAAAGTATATATTTTAAAATTGAACACACTAGGATAAAATATATGGAAATAATTAATGCTAAAAAAAATTGTCATAAATGTTATTTGTTAAATTAGATATACATTTATGTAGTAAACAGTTGCATATCTCTTTCGCCGTAAAAGTTATTTAATTCAAGTAGTCGTGAGTTCTATTTCGCCTAAGCTTAATAGTCTGGATAATGTTTTTTGGGGGGTTTCCCCTTATTCTGAGAAGACGAATGCTGATTAACGCTAAGCTTTTGGACTGCGAGTTAAAATGTGTAAAAGTATATAGGAATTAAAACGAAAGAAGTGGCACTAAGTTCCTAGCAGCACAAAAAAAAGTCATGCCCTACACTTCTTTCATTATACAGCAAAGTTGGCAATATCACCAACATATGAAAGTTAACTCCACAAAGTACTACCAAATTTTATCCACGCAGTCAAGATAAGACACCTGCCCCAGGTCGCCAAGTTTGACATCCACGGCAAATTAAAATATTCAAACGGTACATCTTACAACATTACAAGTTTACATGAATATCTGATTACACGTTGAACATTTTATGTAAAACAGGAAAAATATTGTCTTTTAATCTTAAAAATGTAAATGGCATGTTATTTATGGACGCTCTTTAACTACTGTGGTTCTCAGCGTCCCATTCTAAATTGGGCGTGAAAAATCGCTTAATTTTGCTCAGAGGCCTCTCTATCGGGCTTGAGGTTCTTTTACGTGCCGTAAATCTACGACACGGGACCGACGGCTTTACTTCCCTCCCGAAGGAATCCATGCTAAGGATTTTATCACCCGAAAAAATCCGTCGTCCTCCGCTGGGTTTGAACCCGCGACCTTGGGTATATGAAGTTAGCATGGTAACCATTACACCACGGAGGGCGACTTTTTAGTCTTAATTTTGATTGTTTAACACATATTGTGAATGAAAAGTAACAAATCAAAATTGAAGATTTTAGTAGAGTCCTGCTGCAATAAAAATCTAAGGGTACTATAGGGTGATTTATATAGAGCTGACACATTTCTTTCATTAATTGTTTCAAAACGTGTTATGCTAGTGAAAACTTATTATACCTAAATTGTAGAGGAATTTTGGGAGATTACTTGCCTCTATAGAAAATGTTGAAAATGTCGAAAATGTCCTCTATCCTGCATAAGGCACAACTAAACACGTAGTTCCATGTTACTGGCCACTCATTGGAGGACTCTGTTGTCAATAGCTTGAATCTCCTTTGTGGTGTTGTGCTTCAGGACGTGTTGCGTAAATCCTGTATTTTAAGTAACCCCATAGAAAGAAGTCCGGCGATGTCAAATCCGGAGATCTCGGTGGCCACAGGCTCTTGGAAATTATCCGGTCGTCAAAGAAACTTGTAATTAGGTTCATGGATTCATTTTATGTATGGCATGTAGTGCCATCTTGCTGAAAATATTCTTAACTCAACTCTACATCGTACTGCATCTTCACGTTGACTACAAGAACATTTTGAAACAGCTGCCAACAGTACAATTAGGAATAGAACATAAACACCGGCGCATTTAGTGACAAGGAATCGAAACTCCAGATCTTTCCGCTTAATTTTGGTGCTAAAATTGGGTCATTGAAAGAATTTCCAACGGAATAATTAAAGAAAGAAATGTATCAGTTCTACATAAATCACCACGCGCACACACGCACGCATAGCACCAACTTGTCACTGCACTGCACCTTTAAGGAGGCCATAAAGTTACTGTATAGCCCTCATCAGATTGGGCTTCTAATCACCACTCTCGCGAAGAAACATCCAAATGTACGTGTGATTGTCAATATAAATTAATAAAACTAAATGATCTATATTTTTCTGATGCTTTTCAGTTTAAGAATGAGAATTTTCGGTAAAATACTATTCATTTTATTAATATATATACGTCCTATATATATCGTCATTTTAAAATTGATATTTGAATTAATATTTTTATAAATATATAAAATTATTGCTAACACTGCAAGAAATGAAACCCATAGGGTTTACTTTAGAAAGCCAATATTTACTTTAGAAAAATCAATCGTTTCCAATTAGTGGTACCTTATACAATGAATGGAGGTTTTTGTTACGAAATCCTTGTGTACCCGCCTCGGTATTTTGGTGGTAGCGTGTCTAACTCATATTCAGCAGGTCGTGCGTTCGAATCTCGCTTAGCATGAGTTACCCGGATATATTTTTTTTTTTTTCAGGGTTTTACCTTATTGTTAGAATACGAATGTGGAGTAACTTTAAGCTCCCTTGAGCCCGAGATCATTTGAGCATCATTTCACCAATTTCGTTCATCGTCCGATATGACCAACAAGGTAAAAGGATGTTAAGCTACAAAAAAACAAAAAAACAAAAACAAAAACAAAAAAAAAACTGTAGTATTATCTTCTATCGCCATACAAACTATTTTTACTAAACCTATGTATCTTTTTTTTCATCGTCTGCAGAAATGGCTATGTTATACGCTTATACGCTTCGTTATGGATATAAAAGGAATAGTGATAACACATTTTTAAGAAATGGACGCCATATATGACCTTAAATCCCGTAAGTTTTCAATAATAGGGAGTAATTATTGTATGTCGAAATGGGTTTAAAGTCATATCAAAAGCTTAATCACATCAAATGGAAATGACTTTACAAACTTTTAACTAAAATAAATGCATGTTTCGAAGTGTATCACATAACGTTTATTGTTTATGAAATTTTTCAAACTTCTTTCTAACTATGACTTCACAGAGTATTCCAGAAAATTCAAGATATACACTTTATTTTTCATGTAAAAAACATTAATATTTGTCATTTTAAACAGTTCCAGGAGTACATTTGAGATTATGAAAAATTGAGAAAATTTGCATGTAAATGGTAAATAACTAATTTCACATTTATCGGAATTGTCGTTTATGAGACAGACAAACAAAAAAAATCATATTAAAATAAATTATAGATTTTATTTATCTCGAATTTAAAAGATTTGGTATTTTAATTATTGTATCATACATATTAAAAATGCTTTACCGGTAATGAGCGTGGGGATTTTTCCCCCGCTGGGAGACCTGGCCCGGGGTGCACTCAGCCTCGTAAGGTCCCTGGGGGGCCAATTGAGAAGCTACTTGATGGAGAAGTAGCGGCTCCAGGTCATGAGGACCGCATTAACCGGCCGGGGGGATTCGAGGCGCTGACCACGTCTCACCCTCCAATACTGCACCCCATCCATGACGTCTGTAGTGGACCGAGATGGGGGACGCAGCGGCCGGGCGGTAGGCCAAGGTTCCCCGTGAGCTGTCGTGCCATGGAGTTATGTTATTTACCGGTAATGAAATATTTATCGTTTATAAGATGTGTTCCATTCACATGTCTTTCTCTACATCTCTACAACAAGTTAATTGTTAAACACTTATTCTTTTATTTACTTAATGCTAATTGCGAAAAAACTAGCAGAAATAGTTTAATTACTTGGTTCCTTGTAAGTAGAAGGAAAATATGGGAGCTCCATAGGTTAAAGGGACAGTCAAAAGCCCGTTGCTATGAGACAGAAGTTCTTTTTCTTGTATGGACAGAGGTGACAAATTCCTGTCTGAGAAAATCATAAGGTTTTTAAAGCTGAAACCAATAACGAGGAATATCTGAAAAACGATCAACTCCACGAAGAAAATGTATATGACATAAATCGTGGTCTAGGGTTTTTTGTATAGTAAGTTTACCAGTTATGCAAAATTCGATTAAAATCATCCAGAATATAGAAGTCTTTAGAGGTTGAGCCCAGAATATTCAAGATATACATTTTATTTTGCATTTAAATATCCTAAACATAAGAGGTTTTAATCAAAATCGTTAGAGCCATTTTTGAGAAAATCAAAATTTTCGATATTTCCCATGTAAATGGTAGTTTAGGAGGAGAATTTTCTTGAAAATCTTCCTTGGAAGATACCAATCTTAAATACTAAGTATGCTTTGCTGCCCACTGACATTTTTCTAAATATTTTTTTTGATTCATGGGGTCTCAAAACATGTATTTCCGGTGATATCTCCGTATTGAATTTTTGGGTGCAATACAATACTTTATCTATACACTATGTAAATAATAGGCAGAGCAGGGATTTTATTCTACGTAACAACTCCCTACCGACGTTTCACTGGAAATACATTTAAGGACGCCTGAACCCCCCCCCAAAACTCATTTTTACTTTCTCTACACCTATTATGTACATAGTGTATAGAGAAGGTATTTGAAAAAAGTTCCGGTCGTATGTGTGTGTGTGTGTGTGTGTTTGTGTGCCTGTACACAGCATACCTCAAAAACGAAAAGACCGTTAATTACCAAACTTGGTAGTTAAGTTTAGTATCTTCCATGGATGCGACACAAAAATTTTCAAGAAAATCCCCCACCCCAAACTACCCTTTAATGGAACTTTTTTCGAAAATTTAAATTTTCTCAAAAATGGCTCTAACGATTTTGATTCAAATATCGTATATTTTAACGATATTTTCCTGAATATAAAATGTATATCGCGAATTTTCTGGGAATAGCCTCTGAAGACTCCTTTATTCTGGATTTATTTTACGGAATTTTTCATAACAACTAAACACTAAGAAATGGACAAAAACTTACCACACAAAAAATTTAAAGTACATTAAAACACACAATTTATGTTATATATATTTTTTCGTGGAGTGGGTTGTTTTAAAGATATCCTTAGTATTAGTTTCAGCTTTAAAAAACTTACACTTTTCTCATACACGAATTTGTCAACTGTTGGCCATACAAACATAGGAACTTCAGTCACAGTGCAACTAGACTATCACTTTAGCCTATGGTACTCCCTTATTTCGTTTCTACTTACAAGGAGGCAAGTAATAAGACTATTTCTGCTTATTTTTTTCTCAATTAGCATGAAGTAAAGTAAATAAAAGCATAAGCTTTTTAATAATAATTTGCTGCAGAGATGTGGAGAAAGCCATGTGAATGGAACACATCAGATTTTTAAAACAAGTATCCGTATGGAGGTCTATGTGTGTGAGGGTGGGGAGCAACATTACTAAAAACAAAGTTGGTTAAACACCATACTCGGTATTTCATTTCAGTATATTACAACGATGCGATACGAAGATTGTTAGGAAAATATATCCCTCTCCCCAAAATACTCTGATGCTTTTGATACTGTCAATTTTCTAAAATATTTTGATTGAAATGGCATAATTTGAAGCTATTTAGATCACAAATAAAATTTATATCTTGAACTTTCTGGGAATAATCTCTTAAAATTGCTTAATTCTTGATGACTTTTGCCCAGCTGGTCAATCACATGAGATATACAAAAGCAATGTAAATATCTTTAAGAGACACAAATTATGTCAAATGGATGTTCTGTGGACTTTACCATTAACCATTTATAATTAGTTTTAATTTTGAAATACTTATACTTTCCTCAAATCCATTGTGGTTGTTCGTTTATTTGCTTCTGGTGAAAGCAAAGAGTAACATTCATTACATAGTGACCAGTTGTTAAAAATTTTAGATATGGCTTAAGCTTACTGTATTCCCTTATTTATTTGTATATGAATGCATAATAAAATAATTTATTCATACATTTATTTGAGGTATTTTAAAGGATACGTCTTTTTAGGTATAATTTGTTGCAGAATGAGTATAGAAAGCCATGTGAATGTAACAATGCCTCAAAACATCTCTTTCTGGTAAAATCACTGTATTAAATGTAACGTGGAATGTAATACCTCTGCTATAAGTGCAAAGTCTAATGTGTTCCATTCATATAACTTTCTCTAGCAGATCCAAATAAACACTATTTTTACATAAAAGTATTCTTTTATCCATATCATGCTAATGAAGATTATCATTAGCAGAATTTGGTCCTATTACTTGCTTCATTATTAGTGGAAGGGAAACAAGGGAATACATTAGCCTGAAGCGATTGTCCTATCTTTTAAAAGTTGGTCGCTATGTGAAACAATTGAGGTTCGGTTCGCTTCGCATGGTCCCGTTTAAGAAAAGTTAGGTGGTTTAAAACTGAAACAAAATAAGAGATATCTAAAAAATAAATAGGACATAAATTGTGTGTTTTAACAAGATCTACATTTTTTATGCAGTAAGTTTTCGTTTATCTGCTACCGTTGACCAGTTGTGTAAAATTCAGAAAATCCGCCCAGAATGAAGAGGATATTCCAGAAAATTAAAAATATACATTTTATTTGTGATATAAATATCACAGCTATTTTTGAGAAAAACAACATATTCAAGAAATTTTCCATGTAAAGAGTAGTTTGGGGTTGGGAGATTCTTCTCAAAAATTATGTATCGTATACTTATACTAAATTTAAATACCGAGTTTAGTATTTAACTATTTGAGTTACCGTGTTCACATACAAACGGATACATACCCGGACCTTTTTCTAAAATCCTTTTTGTGGATATAGAGGATCCTAAAACGTATTTTTCCGGTAAAATCTCAGTTTAGTATTTTGGGTGGAATGCAATACCTTCTTTACGTACATGTACCATGAAGAGAAAGTAAATATAATATTCTTAAACCCATTTCCTTATACTACTGAATTAAATCATGCTGATGGCATCTTGAAACTGAGAGAAAAGGTCAAACTTGTTACAACTGTTTTTTCCTTTTGTTGTTGCCAAACTCTTAACATAAAGGAGAGCTAACTCGTGTGTGAACTTGAACTTTAAATTTTCATTAACTAGTGCTAATGGAAAAGCTACTTTTTATCATGGATCTAAAACATGACACTAACATTCTCTACGAAAGCAAACAAAATCTGAAGTTTGTGGTAAGTTGGCACGCTCGAATGCCTAATATCACGAACGGGAAAAGCAAACTTTATTTTTAGGGTTTGTACGTTCTGAGTGTTTAAGAGAAATTAATTTACTTTAGCTCAGGTGGTTATTAAATTACCCTTTTCGGAATATGAGTTGAGAACTTTGGAACTTTTCAGTTGAAGTGGAAAACATAATCGAGAATGGAAATTTTATTTCTTCGCAGCAAAAATTTGCTAAGCTTCAACCCTGTGTTAACTTGTTTAACAAGTTGGCAAAGTTTGCTAGCGGGGAATCTGAAAGCAAGACTTATATCTTCTTAAGTAAGGTTTATCGAGTTTTGTTAGACGTAATGCTGCTGAGAAATCACTATTTTATCATATTTGTCTTCTACAGACTGAATTTGGAATTTGTGTTTGTGTAGCGCCCCTTATTTGGAAGTAAATGCCTATTTTATTTGTATTCATTTTCAATTTCTGTTCTATTTTCCTATATTAGGTAAAGGAGGTATTGCATCCTACAATATGTTAATACTCCAGTGAAAATATATGCTCTGAACTTATTAAATTCAAAAATATTTCAGAAAAATATCCATGCACGAGCGTGTGTGTAGATGTAGTGTGTTTCTTAAAAATACAAGTAAAAATCTGATGGGTCACATGAATTCCTCTATATATTCTATAACAAGCTATTGTTATAAATAAAGGTCAATCTTGGGTTCCAAAGTGCACACAGTTACACACAGAGTAGTCAGCAGTACAAAGAGACGGTAGTGGGGAGAGATTTGTAGTGTAAACATGTACACGTTGAGGTATAATCTGTTCCAAAAGTAGCTCATTACAGGTATTGACATTATATACTACGTTGTAATCAATAAAGTAGCAGAATAAAACAATTATTTCATAGTGATATTAGTAAAGAAAACGCTTTGTACTTCCACAAATAAAAATATAAAACTTGATACAAAAATCAGGATAATAATACGCAGAGCTTTGAAAAGACAAATAATAATATAATGATGACAATTGTTCTATTAATTATCTAGATGCATATAAGTAGAGAAAGTTAACATTTATTAATTTGTATACAAAGGAACCAAGAAGTCAGTTGTTGACTTGAGAGCTACACAGAATCCTGACGCCAGACTTCAGAGAAGGGTGAGAAGTTGCTTCTTTTGTGTAAGTCACGTACGAATTTCTTACTGTTCGCGAAGTAATGACGTGCAACTGTAAAACTCTCTCCGCGAAGTAAGATTGTTATGAGAAGAAACTGTTAGTAAATTAAAGTAACGTCTCTCACCTATTTAATAGTCGGCTCGTTATTACATGAGAGTGAATTGTGCCATGTACTTAACGTAGAAACAGTGTAATTGAGAGTACGTGTGAGTGAGTGGTAAGAGTACCAGTCAGCAGAATAACAGTGTACAGCAAGGTGCTTATGTCGGAATCTCCTTATAGAATAAATGACAGTAAAAGTTCACAAGTGTTTTCTTCGCAATTAATAGGTCACTTCTGTAACTCCTCCCACTTGCCAAATCCACGCCAGAGAGAGTCAATGATCGTGCAAGACTGAGCAACGCCGTAGCAACCAATCCAAGAAGAGTTTCAGTATCAGGTACGTGAGTGTAGTGGAGTTGATTTGAAGTGACACTTAGGTACGCCGCACATAAGCACCCACGTTGAGGCGTAAAACTTTACAACGTAAATTCCTATTACATATGACTGTCCGACGTGCGGTGTAAACTTCAAACCACCACCATATAAAGACTTGTTCCATATAACCACACAACGTGACGTAAAATAACGAATAAAAATCCCGTTACAGTTTAATGCAACTCCAGGCTGAGCTTATCTTAGATATACAAAGTTCAATGTGCTTACATCGGGTATTTCACTAAGGTAGTTCAAGGTTAACGGGCATTCGGTAGTGAGAATCCAAATCCGTGTTTCAAGCCCCAGCATGTCTTGGAGTTTTTCAAGTCTGATTCAACTTTCCTACTGATATACTTTTTCTCCTATAGATTTTTTACTTTCTCTACACGTACTATATACATAGTGTATAGAGAAGGTATTGTAATGCACCCAAAAACTTGATGCTGCGATTTCACTGGAAATACATGTTTTGGGACCCCCTGAATCCAAAAAAAGAAGCATTTTTACTTTCTTTAGACCTACTATGTACATAGTGGATAGAGAAGGTACTGTAATGCACCCAACAATTTAATACCGAGAGTTCACCGGAAATACATGTTTTGAGTCTCCCTAAATCTAAAAAAAGCATTTTTAGAAAAATGGACAGCATAGCACAAAAACGAAAATACCGTTAAATACCAGACTTGGTATTTAGATTGGGTATCTTCCAAAGATGTAACACGAAGATTTTCAAGTAAATTTACCCACCTAAAACTACTCTTTACATGGAAAATTTTTTCAAACATTTTGATTTTCTCAAAAATTGTTCTAATGGTTTTGATTAAAATATGTTACGTATAAGATATTTTTTTTGAATTTTCTAGGAATGCTTCTGAAGACCTCTTCATTCTGAATGCCTTTTATACAACTGGAAAACCGTAACAAATATACGAAAACTTACTACATAAGAAGTAAAACACTGTCATTAAAACACACAATTTATTCATATATACTTTTTGGCAGAGTTAACCGTTTTCGAGAAATTCCAGACATTAGCCACTTAAACTTTTCTCAAACGGGAAAAATATTTCTCGTTTCTTATTTTTTAGTCCTAGCAAGCAAATAGATTGGAATTTCAATTTTTTCTCATAGCGACCTGCTTTTAAAGGACGAGACTATCGCTTTAGCCTGTGTGTTTACATATTTCCCTTCTATTTACAAGGAAGCTAGTTATATGAATAATTCTGCTTATTTTTATTTTGTTTGGCATGATGTACATAACAGATTAATGTTTTGAATAAAAGGTTTGTTTACCGAACAGCTAGAGGACATCATGTGAATGGAACACATTAGATTTTTTCCCTTCTGCTTACAAGGAACCAAATAATAAGAACCAATTCTGTCAATGTTTATCTCGATTATTATGAAGTAGATAGATTAATAAGCTTTTTAACATGCTACAGAGATGTAGAGAAAGTCACGTGAATGGAACACAACAGAGTTTTACCTATGTTATCTTGGCTTCAATTCGATTGCTGAGGAGAAAACTTGATTTTGCGTTTATAGGAAATTCGTATGAAAAAACTTTTATGTAATTTAATGTTGAATGTCTAGCAGGCTCACTAACATAGCTCTGTGCATTTTATTTAATAGAGATGAAACAACTGGGTGCCGATTGCAGAGGAGAAAACTTGATTTTGCGTTTATAGGAAATTCGAATGAAAAAACTTTTATGTAATTTAATGTTCAATGTCTAGCAGGCTCACTAACATAACTCTGTGCATTTTTTTTAATAGAGATGAAACAATTGGGTACCGATTTTACACTACAACAACTGGCGGAAAACCCAAACCTAATGTCTGGTAGCGCTATTTTATTTTCATAGGTTGGTATCTATTAACCATATCTTCGGCCCCAATTTATCCAGACTTTGAACTGGTAGGTATGGTTAAATGTGATGCAACTGACAAACTATATTAATTCCAAAGTATTATGTTTTCAGACATGTTACAGGACACTGCAACCAAAGTCTGTATAAATAAGAAAATATTCTAACGTAGGTGTTTTCATTTTAGAACGATGTTCTCAGATATGATGAATTCTATTAATCTTTTCAGGTCATTTTTACTTCCTCTACACGTACTATGTACATATGTAGTGTATAGAGAAGGTATCGCACTCCACCCAAAAATTCGAAACCGAGATTTCACCGGAAATATATGATTTAAGGTTCCCTTTATCCAAAAAACGCATTTTAAGGAAAAGGTCATGTGTGTGTCCGTGTGTCTATCAACAGATAACTTAAAAAACGAAATATCGGTAAAGTACCAAATTTGGTATTTAAGTTTAGTATCTTCCAGGGGTGCGACACGAAGATTTTGAAAAAAATCCCGCCACCCCAAACTATCTTACGTTGAACTTTTTTCGAAAATTCTGATTTTCTCAAAAATTGCTCTAAATGAATTTTCTGGGAATTGCCTCTGAAGACTACTTCATTGTGGGTGAATTTTACGCAGTTTTGCATAACCGCTAAGCCGTAAGAGATGGACAAAATCTTGCAAGACACACAAAATATGTTATATATATATATCCATGGAGTTGTTCGTTTTTGAGATATTCCTTGTTTTTGGTTTCAACTTTAAAAACGTATACTTTTCTCATACAGGAATTTGTCAACTCCTATCACTACAAACAAAGGAACTTCATTCACATAGAAACCAGCTTTTCACTATCATTTACCCTATGATGCTTCCTCATTTCCCTTCTACTTACAGGGAAGAAAGTAATAAGCCTATTTCTGCTAATTGTTTCTCGATTAGTATGAATTAAACAGAATCACAAGCTTTTTAACAATAATTTGTTGCAGAGATGTAGAGAAAGTAATGTGAATGGAACTCATCAGATTTTTCTTTTTCTTTGCCGGTTCTTCTAATTCATGTATGTTAGCTGTATTACACATTCTCACCAATTCCTTCAGAAATAACTGTATTGGGTCTCTCGCAAATGTCCGAATAGTGTCGTCTAATGTCCGAACATTTTTTTTATTAAATACAATTCTGGAGCTTTTTGGTACTTCGGCGCTGCATGTCTCTTTCTTTTTCCTCTTTTTTCATGTTTCCTAACATCTCTTTTGTTTTTCTATTTGATTACCAACTTGCTTTTGTGGTTCGAACACACACACACGCGCGCACACACACACACACACACACACACAAAATCACCCATGCACAAGGCGGGACTCGATGCCACGATCCCCATCGCCACGAAGCACCAAAACGAGCGCGGCCATTAGGACCGGCCAACTTGAGATGGGAAACCTAGAAGGATAACGTGAGCCTTGGTTCATATGTAACCATCAAAGCACATAATTTGGAGCGTGTACTCTAAAATTCCTGAGCGGGGTCAGATTGTTCGAAGGGGCATGTTTGAAGCAATATATGCCGATTAAAATGGATTGCCTTGTTTGATATACTGGCGTTCCAAGCGATGAAGTTCATTCAGAGCTTAGTGAACCCTTTTTTGCTTTCTCTATACGCACTATGTACACAGTGTATAGAGAAGATATTGCACTCCATCAAAAAATTCGATACCGAGATTTCACCGGAAATATATGTTTTAGGGTACCCTATATCCAAAAAGAGTATTTTCAGAAAAAGGTCCGTGTGTATGTGTGTGTCCGCGTGTCTGTGAACACGATAACTCAAAAACGAAAAGTCGGTAAAATACCAAACTTGGTATTTAAGTTTAGTATCTTCCAGGGATGCGACACAAAGATTTTGAAAAAAATCCAGCCACCCCCAAATACCCTTTAAATGGAACTTTTTTCGAAAATTTTGATTTTACCAAAAATGGCTCTAACGATTTTGATTAAAATTTCCTATATTTAAGCCATTTATCTGACAAATAAAATGTATATCTTGAATTTTCTGGGAGTAGCCTCTGAAGAGTAGGTTATTCTGGATGAATTTTACTGAATTTTGAATAACTGCTAAACCGTAAGAGATGGACAAAAACTTACGACACAAAAATGTAGACCAGCTTAAAACACACAATTGATGTTATATACATTTTTTCCCTTGAGTTCGTCGTTTTTTAAACATTCCTTATTTTTGGTTTCTGCTATGAAAAACGTATACTTTTCTCATACAGGAATTTGTCAACTGCTGTCCATACAAACAGGAACTTCAGTGACATAGCAACCAACTTTTGATTATCACCTTAACCTATGGCACTCCCTTATTTCGCCCCTACTTACAAGGAAGCAAGTAATATGGGTATTTCTGCAAATGTTTTACTGATTAGCATGAAGCTAATAGAAGTATAGGCTTTTATGAATAATTTGTTGCAGGGATATAGAGAAAGTCATGTGAATGGTACACATCAGAATGTTTTCTGATTAGGATAAAGTAAATGGAAATATAAACTTTTTAAGAATAATTTACTGCAGGGATAATGAAAAAGTCACGTGAATGGTACACATCAGATTTTTAAAAAATCTAATGTAATCCATTCACATGACTTTATCTATATCTCTACAACAAGTTTTTGTTAAAAATGTTATGCTTCTATATATTTCATGCAAAGTTAGAAAAAATTAGCAGAAATTGTCTTATTACTTGCTTCGCTGTAATTAGAAGCGAAATAAGGGAGTAACACGGGTTAAAGTGATAGCAAAAGATGGTTGCTAAGTGGCTGAAGTTCCTTTGTTTGTATGGACAGGAGTTGACAAATTCCTGTGTGAAAAAAGTATAATTTTTTAAGACTGAAACAAAAAACAAGGAGTATCTAAAAACGATCAACTCCACGAAAAAAATGTATATAACATAAATTGTGTGCTTTAATATGCTCTACATTTTTTGTGTGGTAAGTTTTTGCCTATCTCTTACGGTTCACCAGTTACACAAAATTCCGTAAAATTCATCCAGAATAAAGTAGTCTTCAGAGGCTATTCCAAGAAAATTCAAGATATGTATATTATTTATCAAGTATATATCTTTAATATATGATATTGTTATCAAAATCGTTAGAGCCATTTTTTAGAAAATCAACATTTTCGAAAAATTTTCCATGTGAAGGGTAGTTGGGGTGGGGGTATTTTCTTTAAAATCTTCGTGTCGCACCCTTAGAAGATACCAAGCTTAAATACCAAGTTTCGGTCTTTTTATTTTTGAGTTATGCTGTCCACAGACACACAGACACACACATACGCACACACACGGATCTTTTTCCAAAAATGTTTTTTTTTGGATTCAGGTGGTCTCAAAACATGTATATCTGGGAAATCTCGGTATCAAATTTTGGGTACAATGCAATACTTTCTCTATACACTATATACATAGTGCGTATAGAGAAAGTAAAAATATAGCAAAGTCAGGACATTTTTTTATTGTAAAAATGAGATGGTTTGGTTTAACCAGACAAAGTCAAAGAGTGTAAGTATTAGTTTTTAATTTTATGGTAATAATTAATAATTTGAAATTTTCATTTGGAAGTACCGTCTCTACTCTAGTAATTTCCGTTTGCATATAATGCTGATCATGAAGGACGTGATTTTATTAATTTTGAACCGTTTATCTGTTCTACTGACTTGATAATTTGGACTTTCATTATTTCATAAACGAGATATCATTAATTTGTGTTTTCATAAAATACATTTTTTCTATGATCAGTAGAATGTAAAGCTTACACATATGGACAGCCTAATAAATTACACCTATTTTCTGTGTATAGTGCGTTAGGCACCATAAATACTTATGGCAGCCATGAGTTTGATTGCTCCTTTTCTACCTTTATCTAAGTTATCGTGTAAAGGAGAGATAGAGAGAGAATGAGAGAGACAGAGAGAGAGAGAGAGAGAGAGAGAGAGAGAGCGAATGTCCATGTAGTAAAAAAGGGGTAAAACAAACGCGGCTTGAGTTCCAAAGGCTGAGTCAGACTGAAAAACGTCACTGCTATAGCCAGTATTTGTATTACGAACTTTACCATTATTATTAGGTATTATATATATATAATAATTTAAATTATTTAGTTTTTTCATTATTATATATAAATAATTTTATGAATTTATTTTTATATATTAGAATAATTTTGGCTTTTTTAGTTAAAATACCTATATATTTAATACATTCTCCTGAACTCTCTCTAATTGCTCCATTCACAGAGTTACCATGGAAACACGCCGATGGAGCATTAAAGTCCTCAACCAACGCGCATTTTTCCGGTAAACCACATAAGAAAATCTCAAATTATTTTGATTGGGCTTCATAGTTTAACCAAGATTAAGTCAATCCGCGAAGTAACTATTTCTTCCATTTTATAAGTGTAAAAATGTCCATATTCAATTTTGTAAGAAAATAAATGGAAACCGCATAGTATGAAAAAATACTTCCATGCTAAGCGATGTGTAGGACAGGAGTTGGAAAGGTGGGTTTATACCGAGAAATGGAGAAATAATCTCGAATCGGTTGGGGAAAGTAATGCTGTAGCTCGGTTATTAGAGCAACTGACGGAGACCAAAAGATCTGTTGTTCAAATCCCGACTAAGGCATTGCATTTTTCAGTCTGACTCCACCGTTCCAACGCATGTTCTACACAGCAACCAGTGTAGAATAAATAATTACCTCCAAAGGCGGTTAGCCTATTCTCCAAAAAGCGAGCTTCGGTAGCGGCCACACTCGACAAACATGAACCGATCACAGAGCGTGTTTAGCATAACACTAGTCCTGAACAGCTTTACGCGTTCAAGCAGCCCTGAGTTTTTGTCTGAGTAAGGATATTTCACTTACCTCATTTTGGTGATTATTTTGTTTTAATACGACTGGTTATAAATTATGCGTAACATAATTTTGTTGTGCATCGCCATATTATACATCTATCTGATTAAGTATAGGCATGTCTGTATTTAAAGCCGTTCACTATCAGCAAGTCCTTCCATCGGTTGTACCCTCATTAACAATTACATAGCCAAAATGACACGATGAGCACCAAAGAATGTCTGCTATATTCGCTTACTATACGAGGGTCGGCTGATAGGTCCGAGGCCTCTCAATGAAATTGTCGTCCTCCAAGAAGTTTTTTGAGGTTTGGGAACAACTGGAAGTCCCTGTTGCTAGATCGGGCGAGTAGGGTGGATTTAAAGCAATTTCAACTTTAATTCACACATTTTTCCCATTACGATTGAACAATGGGCCGGAGCATTGTCGTGATGAAACAATATTTATTTTTTTTGCCAAATGAGGCCTTTTCTTTTGACCTCATCACTCAAACGTTGTAGTAAGCTTGCTTAGTAGTCACCAGTGATACTTTTACGTTTTTCCAAGTAATCAATAAAAGTAATTCCCTCTGCATTTCAGAAAGCACTCGCCATAATTTTATTAGCTGACAAAATTGACTTTGCCTTTTTTCTAGTTGGTTCACCTGCCCTTATCCACTGTTTTGACTATAATTTACTTTATGGACTGTGGTCATGTATCCAAGTTTCATCCATGGTAATAAGCCGTCTCAAAAATTCACTGGGATTTTTGCGGTAGAGCTTCACATTCTTTACTGAAACAGTTTTTCTTTGCAACTTTTGATCAGGTGTCAACAAACGCGGCACCCATCTTGCACAGACCTTGTGAAAGCCCAAAACATTGCTTAAAATATTACCTGCACGTTCTTTTAATATGTCTACAGCCTGTGTTATCTCAAACAGCTTTAATTTGCGGTCTTCCAGTACTAAATGATGCATTTTTTTTCAATGATCTTTGGAGTTGTTACTTCTACAGGACGTCCAGAGCGAGGCTCATTACTAGTGCTCGTGCGTCCTATTTTAAGCTCTACAACCCACCTTTTAATCATTGAATATGAAGGGGCCGAGTCTTTTAATGCGCTGTCCATTTCTTCATTGATTTATTTAGGCGTTAAGACTTTCAAATGGAAGTATTTAATCACTGCTCGTTTTTCCAGATCCTCCATTTTCGTGAAAACTCTAAAGTTGTCTTGTGTAACACGCTGTCATTCTAAAACTAAACAAGCTATTGACCTGTAACTATGGAGACAAGCTAGTATAGAGTTAGACAAAACGATGCTACCGTCTAACTGGCCTAGTGGCGTGATATCTGTGTGAGGCCCGGGTCGCGTCTGCCGACCCTAGCAGTAAAACAGATGTTTGCTTGCAGAGGGTATGCTCATGTATCTGGATTTGAAAAATATTACAGGTGGCATAAAATTAACCGATGTAAAACCATGCACCCCTGTAACGGTATCACTCCTGTGAGATCAAGATTTACACTCAAACATGTAAACGTCGCCCAATCTCAATCTAGTTTTGTTTAATGTAAATATCAGAGCCATTTGGCTAATTTATTGCTAACATACGAGATTTGATATGCATTCTACCCTCAGGGGTATAGGAAAGGGTTTTAAAGTTGAATTATTGCAGGAGGGTTCATATATTCATTTCCTCCTGATTTTGCTGAATTTGATTTAACAAAGAGTATTAGTAAAAAGCTGACCTAACAGACTAAACCACAGAAGTCTTAAAATTTTAAACACACACGTTTGTAGCATGTCTCTATCATTGACTGAGCCATTCTAAGTTCTATTCCCGCCTGGAGTAGCAAACCATTTATTTAAAGAAAGTCATTTGCCATCATTTCAGGAAGTGAGCGTGCGTGTGCGTGTGTGTGCGTGTTCGTGTGTATGTGTATGTGGGGGGGGGAGATAAAAGAATCTTATGTGGTCTATTCACATGACTGACAATTGCTATATATTACAATTATTATTATATGTGCACAAGAATTTAAACCACTTTAAACAGAACAGACATGTACACACATTAAATACCAGAAATATTGATAAATTGCATGTTCCATACACTTGACTAAAGAAAGTTAAAGGTAGTTATTTGATAAACAGCATTATAGCCTATAATAAGCTTCCTGACCACATAAGAGTTCTAAATGTAATACAGTTTAAGGCTAAAGTAAAAAAATGGTTGATGGACAATGTATTTTACAATTTGGATGAATTTGTTAATACTAGAATTGTTATATGACTGACTCTTACTTGTATATATTATTTTGACCATGTCTATTGTACTAATGTACCTAATGACTAAACAAATAAATATTAAATACTAAATACTGTAACAGAATAGCTACTCACCGATAATCAAGATAAACAGAATATAGCAGAAATGGTCTTATACTTGCTTTCTTGTAAGTAGAAGGGAAATAATACACTAGGCTAAAGGCTTAAAATTTGGTTGATATGTGATTTTAATTCGTTTTTACTGTCTCTATTTAGTGCGTTGTACATAGTTAAAGAGGGTATTGTATTCCACTCAAAAATTTGCTACCGAGATTTCACCGGAAATACACGTTTAGACTCCCCTTAAATAAAACAAAACATTTTGAGAAAAAGATCCGTGTGTGTGTCCGTATATATGTGTTTCTGTAAACTCGATTAAAATACCTTATAACAAAGATATTTACATTGCAAATAAAACGCGTATTTTGAATTTTCTGGGAATAATCTCTGAAGACTTCTTCATTCTGGATGACTTTTGTATAACTGGTAAACCGTAAGAGTTAGACAAAACCTTACTACACAAACATTTAGAGATCATTAAAGCCGACAAGTTATATCATATACAGTCTTTCGTCCAAAAATAAAACACCATTTCATTTCAGTGAAAGTAAAAATCTGACCTAATCAGAAAAAATGTATTTACCTAAAGCACAGAACCGAAACAAAATTATAGAATAATCTTAAACCTCTAAAAGGAAGTTTATGTGTGTGTGTGTGTGCCTGGGATAAAAATAATAAAAGCAAACGATAAGAAACCTTCAATTCGGCGATTATAAGACTCAATATCAGTTGTTTTCAAGTCAAATATATATGGCTATGGAAGTTGAGGCTCGAGTTATACAAGTGAAGCAGTTGATGTATTATATAAAACTACATAATATACATCCTCACCGTTTGATCCATGTGACCAATATAGAAAAATTGGGAAAAAATCATATGTGAGCTTAAAATTTAAAAAATAAAATCCACTTTAATTTTCAGTCATATCCTACTTCAAAGTTAGAGCCAGCAAGATTAATATCTGGATACAGTACGATAAGACGCCTACAAGAGATGAAGTAACTGTTAGAGAAAACTCAAGAATACAACACTGGATTGCGCATCGCTTTCATAAACTACGCTAAGGTTTCCTACAGGGTAGAGCATATATTCGTCTAGAAAACACTAAGAGATCAAGGCGTACAAATCACATTCCTCAGCATACTTAATAGTTAAAGTTAAACAATAAGAACAGTAAGATATATAATTATGCTTGTAAATTAAGTAAGAAACAAATTAATTTTGACCAAAATTTTACTAACTAAATCACTTTTTCTAAAATTTTAAATTAAATTTAGCATTTAAATTTGTATAAATTGAATAACAATTTAAAATTAAAAAAGAACAATAATTACATTTTAACACGGAGATGGAAAAACCTTCCCCCAAAGAAAGAGACATTAAACAGAGCTATCCCTTGTCCCGAAATACTCATTGTTTGCAGCTAAATCAGCTAAGTAACCCAGATCGATAATAGAAATATGGCATTAACATTGCTGGAAAAAATTTAATTTATCAGAGGATTTCAAATGACATCTTTTGTGACACAAAACAGGGAAGGAATTTGAAGCACATGCTAATGGTCTAGACAGAGTAAGTACAGAAGTAGGACTTAAAATACACCCCCAGGAAGACGAAGTTAATGACAAACGCCATAGGTGAACCAGCCTACTAAAAGGATGAACCGCTTGAATATTTACCTTGGCCAAACTTTATCGTTTCAAATGCATACTTATAAAAAAATTAATAAATAGTAAATGAATCGATCAGCCGTGGTCAGTTCTAGAGCATGCAATATATTCTATCCGATGATACAGTGAAGTTGAACCTAAAAGTGGAGGAACTAGAAAGATGTGTGATGGCAGTTATACTGTATGGTAGTCAACTTTGTTTCTGAAAGAGAAAATGAAGAGAATCCTGGTATGTCAATGAAAAATGGAGAGCTATTACGGATAACGCTCAGAGACAGAATATGCATAAGGAGATAATGAAGAGAACGGTATGTGAGGCACAATTACCATGACGAGCGTATCCATTGGAAATAGGGAGGCCACATTTCAAGGATGTGTAACAACTGACGAACTTACAGATGAATCAGTTGGGACCACAGGACAGGAAAAAGATGCATGGACAGGCAGAGAAACAGAGAGGAGGACATATTTAAGCAGAAAGTCGGACATCTATGATCGAGGCCTGCAAGAGACAAAGAGGTGTGGAAAGAACTCTTAGTGACGTAGAAGGGGCAGGTACAGAACAATGAAAAAGATCTTTAAAAAAGATCTAGTGTTATTGCTAATGTAAAAATCTATACTGTGTAGGACAGGACTGAACTGTATCCTTAGAGTTAACTCTTCTAATGAGTCATTTTGAACTATTTTGCCTACAGTTAGGAGGTCTCAGAACTTAAAGGATCGCACGGACTAGAAATAAATACCTAGTACCTAAAAATTAAAAAAAAAGTCTCCATTTAATTTTTATTTTCAACAATTTACACACAACATTTTATTGTTTGAATAATCCGGGCACATTTTTTTAGGCTTAAACTAGTAACGGACACGCCAAAATTAAGCAATAGCAAGAAATATCTCGGAAATGGTAAACTCCAGGAAAAAATGTATAAGACATAAACTGTGTGTTTTAAAGAGACCTACATTTTTGTGACTAATTTTTATCTAACTCTTACGGTTTAGCAGTTACTGTTATGCAGAAGTCTCCAGAATAAACAGTTTTTCAGAGTTTATTCTTAGAAAGTTCAAGATATACATTCTATTTCTTATGTAAATGTCTTTAAAATGTGGTATTTTAATCAAAATTGTTAGAGCCAACTTTGAGAAAATCAAAATTTTAGATTTTGTTTACCATGTAACGAGTAGTTTAGAATGAGGGTTTCTTCAAAAACTTCGAGTAGCATCCTTGGAAGATATTTAACCTAAATAACAAATTTGTAATCATATCGACTTTTTGTTTTGGAGTTATGTGTTCTCAAACACACGGTCATGGACACACACATGGGCATACATAAACACACACTGAACTACTTCTAGAATTTTTTTTATACAAGGGACCCTAAAACGTGCACTTATGGTGAAATCTCGTATGGAATTTAGGGTGAAATGCACTATTTACTATACACTAAGTAGAAAAAGTAAACAGGAATTAATTAATATTTTTACAATAATCACATATGAATAGTCAATTATATCGGAGTATTATCTGCTTGCACCCATCTTTGTACCTATATCCAGTACCCATGGTTCATCATTGTCTCCAGACAGATAATGCACTAAGTTTCAAATTCATTATCGGTCTATATTGTTTCATTTTCTTGAGAGTTTTCTCAACTTCTTCTTTGCATTGTTGAGTTCGGCTTATGCAGTATGGTTGACCACTATGTTTTTTCCTTCTCACTTTGATACTGTCTTTTTTGTAGTTATCCATTTGTTTACATTGTAAATATCCTTTTTTTCTCTTCTCAGGCCTCCATTTGCTGCTCTTGGTTGAAAGAACTTATCTTCAAGCTTCTTCTTATAGAATCTTGATGCCAGAAATTTACTTTTTTCACCTCTGAATTCCCGAGTGCCTACTTACCTGATTTTTGAGTGGTTATAAACAGGAGAAATGGAATGTAGATAATCTTGAATTTAAAGTTAATTAAAAATCTTTAGGCATACCTAATTTGCTAACAGAAATACTCTTACAAATCCAGAAAGCATCGTAACTTCATTATGGTCAAAATTTGCCACAAACTTGATATATTTAACATTGCTTCATTTAATGTTTCTGATTATATGATATAATTATGGTGTAAGGATAATTAATTAGAAAAAAAAACTGATGGGTTCCATTCACTTGACTTTCTCTACATCTCTGTAACAAATTATTGTTAAAAAGCTTATGCTTCTATCTACTACATGCTAATCGATATAAACATTTGCAAAAATGTTTTATTAGAAGGGAAATAATGGAATACACTAGACTAAAGCGATAGTCGAATCTTTTAAAAAATTGGTTGCCATGTGGATGAATTAATTTCTTTGCATTGCTAGAAGTTGAAAATTCTCGTGTGTGAAAAGTATTTTAAAACGTAAACTAATAACAATCTCAAAAGTGGTGAACTCACCGAAAAAAATTAATATGACATAAATTATGTATTTTAACGAGATCTAAATTTTTCCTGCAGTAAGTTTTTGTCTATCTCTTGTTTACTATTTTCGCAAAATCTAGCAAAATTTATCTAGAATAAAGATGACTTCAGAGGCTATTTCCAGAAAATTAATATATACTTTTCGTGCGCTATCCTAATCAAAATCGTTAGTCACTTTTGAGAAAACAAAATTTTTGAAACCTTTTCTATGCAAAGGCTAGTTTGGGGTAGAGGGTTTTCCTGAAAATCTTCGTGTTCTTGGAAGATATATTAAACTTAAATACCAAATTTGGTATTTTACCAACTTTTCGTTTTTGAGTTATCTTGCTCTTAGATGCGCTGACACTGATATGGACACACACACACACACGGACCATTTTACAAAAAACCTGTATTTCCGGTGAAATTTATATATCGAAATTTTGGGTGGAATGTAATAATTTCTCTACACACTGTACATAGTACTGTAGAGAAAGCAAATGTTAAAAATATTGTTTGAAAAATGAGGAAATTTGTGGAAACATTTCTAATTTAATATGTAATTAAGGGTTTACTAATGGAAATTATAAGAAAAAGAAACATTTTGAGTTACATTTTCACCGGTCTCATTAGAAACAAATTTGAAGCGCCAAAACCTTAAAAAATGAGGAAAAGAAGGGAAGGAAGTAAAATAACCTGCCTTAAATGCATAAATACCTAAGGCCTCATATTCTTTGTGGGTCGCTAATTGGGTCATACGGTAAAGAACAACCTTATGTTATTAGTGCAGAGCTTTTTTATTTTTTAAAAAGGCAATAAATGAGAGAAGAGTCCTATTTACTTTATCACGTGTTTATCCTGAAATTCTGTTTACATAGGGTTTCAATTAAGCTTTTCTTTGAGCCTTAGTGAACACGTAGTTAACATTATCCGTTATCAGTCGACAAAGCGCTTTATACGATTCACAGGTAACAACAAAATGAACGTTTCATGGAGATAATACAAACAAACATTGTGGTAAATGTGAACAGCAGGCGTGTTCGTTTGTACAGAGTACTAGTCTAGAAGAGTCCTGTTTGAGTATTAGAATCTGCACCTCACTTATACATTGCCTTTTATGGAGATTATTTTCCTCACCTTCGCTCATTCACTTTTTCAATGTTTTCCCCCCCCCCCTTCACCAGGCGGTGGCGCACTTAGTTAAGCACTGGCATTCTGATCTCAAAGTCATAGGTTCCAATTCAGCCCAGACCGTTGGTTTTTAAGTGTGTAAAAAAGTGATGCACCTGAAATTTTGGAAAATGCAAAATATGTAAGATACTATGAATCCTGGATCTTAAAGTGCTTACAAAATTGTAATGGTCGAGTGGTCAGCGAGCTGACTTCTCACCCGGAGGTCCCGGGTTCGATTCTCGGCTAGGGCGGGGACTTTTTCTTTAGCCAGAATTATTCCGTATCCCCCACAGAGTCTGAAAGTATGTATGTGCGAGTGAATGTGTACGTGTTTGAGGAAAATAAAATAATTTAAGCCTACAGACAACGAGTTGTTTCAAGTGCAAAGCCCCGATATGACCTTAGATGTTAAATGGGGCTATATTAATGAAATAAAAAAATAATGTAAGTCATCATGGGATTTTGCCATCTCAAAATAAGTTGAGTTCATCTTGTGGTTTACAGGGAAACATGCGAGTCAATTGAGATATTCAGTGCCGTACCGGCATATTGCCATAGTAGCTCAGTAATAGAGCCACCGGATAGCGACCAGGAGATCTATGGTTCAAATCCTGGCTATAACATTGTATTCTTCAGTTGACTCTACCTATTGTACCCTTTACATTGAAAAATTCTAGAAAATTTTGACTTTCTCAAAAATAGCTCAATGATTTTGTTTAACGTACAATAGTATGATAAGATATTTACATGAAAAATAAAATGTATATCTTGGATTTTATGGGAATAACCTCTTCATTCTGTATACATTTATATAACTGAGATACACATACATACTCCAGAAAAAAATGTAGATCGCCTCAAAACACAGATTTTATGCCTTTTACATATTTGTTCTGGATAGAATATTTCCTAGATATTCTTTCTTATTGGTTTCATTTTAAAATACTTATACTTTTCTCAGACCGGAAGTCGTCCATATTTCTTTTGTTTTCCTTCTGTTCAAGCAAAGAAACGAATTTCAATCAGAATTGCATAACGACAGCTTTTAACATATTTGGCAATCGCTTCAGCAGAGTGCAATCCTTTTGTTCCCTTCTACTTATAAGAAATGACTTAAGGAGAATATTCTGCTAATACTTATCTCTATTAGCAAGTATAAAAAGAAAATAATATGTTGTAAGAAATTTATTTGTAGAACAGCTAGAAAAAGTCATGTGCGTGTAACGCATTTCATTTGTTTTCATAATTTTTGGTAAAATTTCACAGATGTATCGCCTTAAAAAGGTAGCCTCTATCAATGTAGTAACTGGATATAAAAGAACTCCTGCCGCATGAAATTCCAACACACTAGAAGCGTTGATATGATCCTGGCTATTAAAACCTTGTTAACGAGCATAATATACACATTGTTAATGAATTACACCGAAATAATTTGCGAGATTGTGCACGTGACTGATATAAGTAATTTGAGAAGTGCAATGCATGGTCCCATGGTCTCTCTGTTTACTCAAAGGCCAATTAGTTCTACCGTGTAAATAAAAATTAAATAAAATACACAAACTGATGCCTGTTTCTTACTTTAGACAATTGAAACGACTCTTATTTCTCATGCTAACCAAGTATACGAATAAAGAAGCGCATCGGAAGAATGCTTATACATTACCGCAGAATATTACAGAAACTACAGTATTATGTACTCATTCTTACAACTTTCACTTCCCATTTTTCTAGAATATCTCCCCTTTTCTCTATATAGAGATGATCAGAAACCTAGGCTACAAGGCCCATATTCTTGGTGTTTTGTCTCTCGCAGTGAACTCAGTAGTCGGCGGTAATTCTAATGTATGCGGTTGGCAACTGAGCAGAGTTTCAGCCAATTGCCACCTACAGCACTACTGCAAAGTAAACGCAAAACAATTCGTTTGGAAAACTGGTCTCGCGAAGATATTTGTTCACTTATTCGATTTATGTGGGTAAAATATGTAAGAAAAATTGCGGCCGTAAGAAAAATTGCGATCGACAGGATTGTAGTAGCTGACCCATCATTGCATCCACAGATCTGAACACGGCTCAGAGATGATTCAGAACAGAAGCAGATTGCGGCATATGGCGGTAGAACTAGGAATATATTTGGAAGCGTTCATCAGACTAATCAGATATTCTGCAGTACCGGAATGTGTGTGCCTCAGGCGTTCCAAGAAATCTGCCCAACGAACACAAGGATATGGGGGGTAAGTCTGGAACTTTTGCAACGCTTCTTCATGGAAGGGATCTTTTATTTTTTTTACCGCACTGTCAGAAACGGGGTAACGAAACATGTACCCCCAGCAGTAAGTGGTCGTCAATGGTGTGCAAATAATCCTCTTTTTCCACAGACAAAGAAGCTTAAGGTGGCGCCATCTGCTGAGGAACTGATGCCCACAGTGTTTTGGGACAACGCGAGAGTTGTGCTCGTAGAGAGTTTGGAAAGAGGACACAAAATGATCGCAGTGAGACCATTACACGATTGCTCAAAGCAATGGGAAGAAAACTCCTCGCCGACAACGACAGGTCTCCTTATCATCCTTCACGACAACGTACAACCTCATACAACCCAAAAGACTACCACGCTGTTGAAGTAGTTTCGTTGAGACAACCTGGATGTCGCTCCAAGCGACTTTCGCCTATTTTCTCACTTGAAGGAACACCTAGGAGACCGACGATTCGCTTCAGACGAGGAGTTAGTTGTATGTAACACTTAACAACGTGGCTGAACACACTAGGACAGGATTTTTACAGGAGGAAATATTCAAACTCTTCCCTCGAAGCCACAAGTTCCTCAACGATATGGAGAGTACATGGAGAAACGAACTAATGAATGTACTATCAGGTGACTGTATTGATTGTACGAAATAAAATATACTCCTTTCACTGCAGGCTTTGTGACCTTAGTTTCGATCATACCCCGTGCATGTCATTTGAAATAAGCAATTGCAAAAATAGCTTCATTACCTGTTTCATTATAGCTAGAGAGATATAGAAGCTGAAGTAAAAGTCAGATCTTTAAATGCTGTCACTGAAATTTCCTATTTTTCTAAATAATGGGAGAAACAAGCATATATCCGTTTAAACAGTTCAAAAAATATAATTCATCTGAGCCTTCAAACAAAAGATTCAAAATTTTAACTTCTATTCTAACAATATCTATTAGTTATTTCTATTGTAACAGGATCTGTCAGCATCCTCTGGACATGACCATGTTATTGCAGCGGACCTTTCAATTCGTTCCACTAGTGGAGTGTTACAGAAGAGGTTTTTCTTATAATTAAACGTCATTAAAGGGTTTAGAAGACGCTGTAATAAAAATCGATATGTTACATTCACATACCTTTCTCTAGCTGTTCCACAAGACTACCCTTTCATCTGCTTAGTAGACCTAGATAAACATTAACAGACATTTTCCTATTACTTGCTTCCTTATAATTAGAAGGGAAATAAGGGAGTACACTAGGCTAGAGCGATAATCGTTTGTTTTAAAAGCTATCGCTGTGTGAAACAATTGAAATTAGGCTCTCTTTTTCATTCCCGGGATTATACAAAATACATGAAACGAAAGTTAGCTTCCGGCTTGAGAATAGTTTAAGTAATTTAAAACTGAAAGTAATAACAAGGAATACCACGGAAAGGGTTAACTCTACAAAAAACTGCATAGTACATACATTTTGTGTTTTAATGGCATCTACATTTCTTGTGCCTTTTAATTATTTCTTGCGGTTTAAGAGTTATATAAAAGTCATCCAGAAATTGAAGAGGTCTTCAGTGAATCCCTTGTCATTAAAATATTTTAAACATTTGGTATTTTAATCAAAATCGTTACAGCCATTTTTTAGAAAATAAAAATTTTCGAAAACAATTTTCACGTAAAGGGTAATTAGGACTGGGAGGATTTTCTTGAAAATATTCCTGTCACATTCTTGGAATAAATCTAACTTAAATACCAGGTTTTTGTTTTAAAATTATGCTGCCCACAGACACATAACGTCCCTTTTTCTAAAAACGCTGTTTTTGGAACACACAGAACTTTATTTCCGATGAAATCTTGACATCGAATTTTTAGGTACAATACAATACCTTCTCTAGCTATTATGTGCATTGTATGTACATGCGTGCTATAGACGGTAAAAAGTAAAGTATAGGTTATGCCTACTCAGCTCTCTGGTGTTATTGGTCGTCGGTAGACTCACGGGCGTTTAGTCAGACCCGAAGCGTGGGCTCCAAGCACTCCTCGCTTCGAGATGAAGCACTACTTCGGCGGCTCCCTTCTGCTCATCTCATCCTATCGTACTTACTAAAAGCCAACCAATGGCTGAGGCGTCAAGTCCCCACCGGCACATACTATATTGTAAAATGAAGGTATGCTTATGATAATTTGTATAGGAAGTGATGATCAAGGGAAATAGAGCGATAAATGTTAGTAGAGTAAACTTATTTTTCACAAAAATTAAGGAAAAAAAAAGTTGAAGTGTGTAAGAATTGTTTATGAGGAGTAGATCAAGAAAGTAATCTGGCTGTAACACATTAGTCTAACTACTCTCAGGAAACTAACGCATTAGTCTAATTACTCTCAGGAAACTAACACATCAGGCTAACTACTCTCAGGAAACTAACACATAAGTCTAACTACTCTCAGGAAACTAACACATCAGTCTAACTACTCTCAGGAAACTAACACATCAGTCTAACTACTC
This sequence comes from Hymenopus coronatus, assembly GCA_030762935.1. Classification (NCBI taxonomy): domain Eukaryota; kingdom Metazoa; phylum Arthropoda; class Insecta; order Mantodea; family Hymenopodidae; genus Hymenopus; species Hymenopus coronatus. Next base: position 98,950,088 of record CM060882.1, on the reverse strand, counting down.
TCAGGAAACTAACACAGGTGTCTAACTACTCTCAGGAAACTAACATATCAGTCTAACTACTCTCTGGAAACTAACACATCAGTCTAACTACTCTCAGGAAACTAACGCATTAGTCTAATTACTCTCAGGAAACTAACACATCAGCCTAACTACTCTCAGGAAACTAACACATCAGGCTAACTACTCTCAGGAAACTAACACATCAACCTACCTACTCTCAGGAAACTAACACATCAGTCTAACTACTCTCAGGAAACTAACACATCAGCCTAACTACTCTCAGGAAACTAACACATCACTCTAACTACTCTCAGGAAACTAACACATCAGCCTAACTACTCTCAGGAAACTAACACATAAGTCTAACTACTCTCAGGAAACTAACACATCAGCCTAACTACTCTCAGGAAACTAACACATCAGTCTATGTATTCTCAGGAAACTAACTCATCAGTCTAACTACTCTCAGGAAACTAACTCATAAGTCTAACTACTCTCAGGAAACTAACACATCAGGCTAACTACTCTCAGGAAACTAACACATCAGGCTAACTACTCTCAGGAAACTAACACATCAGTCTAACTACTCTCAGGAAACTAACACATCAGCCATACAACTCTCAGGAAACTAACATATCAGGCTAACTACTCTCAGGAAACTAACACATCAGCCATACCACTCTCAGGAAACTAACATATCAGGCTAACTACTCTCAGGAAACTAACACATCACTCTAACTACTCTCAGGAAACTAACACATCAGCCTAACTACTCTCAGGAAACTAACACATCAGCCATACCACTCTCAGGAAACTAACACATCAGTCTAACTACTCTCAGGAAACTAACACATCAGTCTAACTACTCTCAGGAAACTAACACATCAGCCTAACTACTCTCAGGAAACTAGCACATCAGTCTATGTATTCTAAGGAAACTAACTCATCAGTCTAACTACTCTCAGGAAACTAACTCATCAGTCTAACTATCTCAGGAAACAGGATGGAGCATTCACTACTGACATCGCAAATGCAATAAGCAACATTTTGTTCCAGACGAGAATCCACTTACGGACAGAATTGGAGGATTAAGGAACAAAGAAATAAATACAGGAACTTTACACAGGAAGAAATAATAAGAGTGTTGAAGGAGTTTGACCCCCTAAAAGCTACCGGAGAAGGCAGCTTGAATAGCAAGATCTTTTTACGGACTATTGTATATTTTCTCAATTTACAATAAATATATATGTATGAGTGCCTAAGCAAAGGAATTTTCCCAAAAATATGGAAAACTTCCATAATTATTCCAATCGTGAAGTCTGGGAAAGAAGACAGTAAATACGCTTCGAAATTCAGACCTATTAGCTTAATAAATATTGAAGAAAAAGTTCTAGGAAATCTAACGATAGGCACCACATCAACACTCAAAAGCTATTCAACACAAACCAGCATAGATTTACCATCCAGAAAAGTACAACAGATGCAATCTTGGTTGTTAAAACGCAATAGAGAAAAATAATGTATTGAACTTCATAATTGTAGTAAGCCTAGATGTAAAAGGCAACGAGAAAATGGGTCACGCAATAATTCATATCAGTAAATGAGACTAATGTAAAATATATCATGTTGTTCTTGTTTGATGCTACTTTACCACTAGTGACGAACGCGCCTGAAATTGAAATAGTGACACACATATGCACTAGTTTTTTGAGATAATAGTCCCCATAGTTCAGAGAGAAGAACTTGAGCTTTATTTCTGTTCCATGTGATGCATTCTGCTTACCATATTTTGTTTCGCTAATACGAGAAAAAAGAAAATAGCAGAAGCTGAGAAGAAGGCAAAGTCTTGTAGTTTTCGGGGTTCTAAATTCTTACTGGCGACTTGGAGGGACCAAATGTGTTTTGGTGAGCAGAGAAAGTAAAAACAGACGAATAACGGCCCTCGCACTGACGCAGTCATTTGTTACAGCTGGCGGGGAAGTACACACAGCCACAAAATACAGTATTAAGAAGCCATTAGTGAAGCGATGTAGTGGCGGTTTATTTTGCCGCTTCTTTCTTCCGCCGATGGTGAGATAAGCAATGCAGCAACAGTGGAGCTCCAAACTCACTTTTAACAGAAAGCTGACGCGTTTATCATTGCTCCGTTATTTTATTGCACTCTCGATATTCAACAGCAAGTGCTTTTTAGTGGAAAGCTGTAGTATCTAATGTTTTTTAGAGAAACGTGAACAAACTTCCTAATCAATAGATCGGTATTTCGCATTTCTGCTCTTAGATTGTCATTTGTTCTTCAGCGGCCGAGTATACCATAGCTAAAACAACAGAGTAGCTTATGAAATACTTTCCAGTATATTGTCATAAACTCTACACTTCATAATGTGTTATAGACATATGCACTTTTTTAATTTTTACGTTTTTTTCTGTTTCGATCCCAATAGCCCGCATGTGGGATTCGTGGTGGACGAAACGGCGTCTGGGCGGTTTTTCTCCGGCTCCTCCGGTTTCCTCCACCACTCATACCACCAATTCATCCATCACCTTTCTAATCATCAATTTATATCATGCACTTCCTCAGGTTCATGCCTGGCTACGGTTACTCCATTCTGTGTTTCCGTGCCGTAGGCTCCCCAACAGGCTTCTAACTACTATGCATTGGCCTGTAAGTCCTAGCGGGATGTGAGCTTTCAATTACGGAGAGAGTAAGCCGATAAAGAAACGCAACATGGTACAAAGATAGAGAAGGTATTACATTTCACCCAGATTTTCTATAAGGAGATTTCACTTTAAATACACGTTTAAGGGTCCCCTGTACAAAAAGAACTTTTAGAAAAAGGTTCAAGAAAATGTCCGTGTGTCTGTGAACACGAAAACTCAAAAACCAAAAGTCAGTAAAATACCAAGGATGACACATGAAGATTTTGCTGAAAATTCTCCCACCGCAAACTACCCTTACATTGAAAAACGTTCGAACTTTTTGATTTTCTGAAAAATTACCTTAACGATTTTGATTACAATTTTGTATACTACAATATTTACATAACAATTAAAACGAATCTATTTAATTTCTGGGAATAATCTCTGTCTAGATGAATTTGGCGAAATTTTGTATAGCTAGTAAACTGTCAGAGATAGACAAAAACTTACTAGACAATAAATTTAGACCTCGTTAAAACACATTATTCATGTCATATACACATTTTCTGTAGAACTGGTCGTTTCTGAGATATTAATTGTTATTGGTTTCAGCTTTAGAATATACTTTTCTCAAAGGGAATCATATAACGTAATTCAACTTTTAAAAGATGTTTCTATTACTATTCTTAACTTGCTGCACAAAAAATATAGATCACGATAAAACACACAATTTTTGCCATATACATTTTTTCTTGGAGTTAGCCGTTTTCGAGATATTCCTTGTTTTTGGTTTCAGTTTTAAAGTACTTAAACTTTTCTCATGCGGGAACCTGTCAACGTTTGGTCACGTGAAGAAACGGATTTCAATCCCATAGCAACCACATTTTAAAACATTTGACTGTTAGTTTATCCTAGTGTATTCCTTTATTTCCCTTCTATTTATGAAGGAAATAAAGGAATAAGACCGTGTCTACTAATGCGTTAGCAGTAAATAGATAGAAGGCTAAGCTTATTAACAATAATTTGATACAGAGATGTAGAGAAAGTTATGTGAATGGAGCACTTCAGATTTTTTATAGATATCATGCAATTTTTTTCTACTTCTAATAGAAGATATATAGAGAAAGTATTCTATTCTATCAAATATTGCGATACCAAGATTTTACCATAAACAGATGCTGAATAAAAAAGAAGTTTTTTTAGCAAAGTGAGAGTCACTGTGAACAGCATAACTCAGAAACAAATAGTCAGATAAATATAAATGTTGTATTTATATATAGTATCTTTCAGAAATTGGACACGAATGTTTTCATTACTTAGAATATATTTCGAAGTGATTTAAGTTTCTCCTCAAAGGTGGTTCAAATGATATTTATTCCAGTGCCATTTTGTTTGTAACAAATTGTGTTGTTTGCTGTTTTGCTATTCTTCTAAACGAAAAGTGCATTTACAAGATTGCCATTTTTCTGAGACTATTTGATATTTATGTCTCGGCTTAGCTGCATTGTAGAACAATGTGTAAAATTATATAGATTCACCTCCTCTTTATTTCAGCTCTTAGTCTACTGGTTAGGACATTTGTGCTATATTTCACTTAAAAAACTATATTCATGGTAAAACGCCACTGTTTTACTAACTTTAAATCAACAAAGAGAAGCGGAACTTTGTCGTTAAACAGATAAACTTTTGTTCGTAACCCGATGCAAATTAAATACGTATGAGAGCTAACTCAGACGGAACTGACGCCATGAATGGTTTTCCCACTACTTGAAATTACCCATGATGCACTGCTTCTTAGACAAAATCACATTTATATATCATATACATTAATATTGCACATTCTGTAGAAGTATTTAGTCTTTTAACTGCCTTGCAATAATTTAGGATTAAATTACAAATTATGTTTTTCTCAAAATATATCTTTGTTACAAATTTGCTTATGCGTACTCCCGCGCATTCTTGGCGCCTTTATCTCCTTTCTTTACACACACACACACACACACACACACACACACATATATATTTTACAACTTTAAGCACACATTTAATAAGACATTTGAGATATATTTGCTTGTTTTTTTTGTTTTTTTTTTTTTGGTAGTGTTTAACGCCCGCTTTTACTGCTCTGGCACCGCAGGCGATGACACTGATGATACATGAAGGTGGAGACCCGGTGAAATGAGATGGCGGGGGAAAGCGGAGAACCCGGAGAAAACCCGCCCCTGCGCTGCTTTGTCTACCACAAATCTCACATTATATTTGCTTGAAAAATAATATTTTTAAACTTGACTATTATTATTAATTGTTCTTAATTTGTTTTAAAGTCCTGTTGATTTTCAATTTTTCTCTTCCGCTCCATTCCGATAACAAGCTCAAACTCGTCATTCCTGTAGCTACGCCTGCAGCACGCAGACGCCGCAATATTGATACTATAGCACATGCGATTGAAAATAATTTACAAACTGATGGATACCACTGCATTAAACTTTGGACAGTGCCTGATTCTGGCACACTACTTGGTTGGAAGCTACATGTAGACTTCAGATCAACAACAATGATGGGAGCAATTATTGGCACCATTTATATTATACATTCTCGGCGAGATTTGGCACAAGTTGAGCTTAATCACCTTCAAGATTTTGAAGATACTATTATTGGCATGCATCAAATGTCAGCGGTTGCCCAAAAAGCAAATTTAATTTTTAATCTAAATCCCGGTAGATGGTATAGCAATTACAAGGAAAGAATTTGGAATTTGAATATCTCTGAAATTATAATGCACTATATTCATAAATACACATTAAAAGATATTTATTCCCCTACAAGTGGGTATTGCCCGGTGGCAGAGTGAAATATACATATATCTATACAAAATAATGTCACAAGAATAAACACAATGAGCAATAAATTCATATATGAACAAAATAGACCAACTATGAACCTAATTATATTTCCTGTATAAAATTAATAAAAAGTTTAGGAACTAACAGTTTCGAAACAGAATATTATAGCTATGAGTTTATGGCTCTTTACAACTAGATATAATAATTAATCATAGACAACTTGAAGTCCTTTATTATTTCAATATTTCCGTTCATTAACTGTCTGATCAAAAACACAATAAGTGTTACAACAATATAACATCACAAATATGATATATAATATTTATGAAAAGGTTTATCTCGATTAAAATGAACTGAGCCTTCATAGGAACGGTTTGTATAAACGATAGAAACAAATAAAACTATTTTAATGTAATGCCTATTTTTACTTTCTCTATACGTACTATGTACATAGTGTATAGAGAAGGCATTGTAATGCACCCAAAAATTCGATATCGAGATTTCATCGGAAATATATGTTTTGGATCCCCCTGAACCAAAAAAAAAAGCATTTTTAGAAAAATGTCTGTGTGTGTGTGTCTGTGGGCAGCATAACTTAAAAAATGAAAAGAACGTTAAATATCAACTTGGTAGTTAATTTGGTATCTTCCAAGGATGCGACACCAAGATTTCCAAGAAAATCCCCACCCCCGCCAAACTACCCTTTACATAGAAGTTTCTTCAAAAATTTGGAGTTTCTCAAAAATGGCTCTAACGATTTTGATTAAAATATCGTATATTCAAGATATTTACCTGACAAATAAAATGTATATCTGGAATTTTCTGGGAATAGACTCTGATGACCACTTCATTCTGGATGAATTTTAAGGAATTTTTCATAACTGCTAAACCGTAAGAAATGAATAAAAGCTTATTACACAAAAATGTAGGGCACGTGAAAACACACAATTTATGTTATATAGGTACATGTTTCTCGTGGAGTTGATTGTTTTTGAGATATTCCGTGTTTTTGGTTTCAGCTTTAAAAAACTGATATTTTTCTCATACAGGAATGTGTCAACTCGTGTCCATACAAGCAAAGGAACTTCAATCACATAGTAACCAGCTTTTGACTATCACTTTAACCTATGGTACTCCTTTATTTCGCTGCTACTTATAAGGAAACAAGTAATAAGCCTATTTCTGTTATTTTTTTTTCGATTAGAATGAAGTGGATAGGGAAATAATAATTTGTTGCAGAAATGTAGAGGAAGTCATGATAATGGAGCACATCAGGTTTATTCTATAATTTATAAAACTTCTCTTTTAAATCAAAGTACAGTTCAGAGAATTTGTTTTCTTAGAATAAACACTTTAAGGTCATTAAAGAAAACTAATGATCTCGACTGGATTCTAAAAAAACCTTGGTACACAGAGTTTTAAGAAAAAAGAAACAGTTTACGAGAGAAACTCTCATTAGTGGATCCATGGAACTTGGGCCAAAATATCTAAAAAATCATTCATGATATTTTGCATGTTATGTAAAATGTTCACAAATTAAAGGCGTTCTGAATGTCGGCCAAGAAAGATGCATATATAAATAAGTTAGCCAAGGACAGACTTGTCACACCCTTCTTAGATTCTGCGCTTAAACGATCTTGTAATGTTTATGTTACACTTCAACAGCTGAGGATGTAGTCCATTAAACTAAGAAAAGCTGGAGTGATTTCCGTTGTTTATAGCAACTGCCGCACGAATCAAAAGCCTCCTTGTTATATTCATTTATAAAGAGTTCGCGGGTAGTGGAAATCCTGTTGCAGGATGTAGGAACATCTCAAGATGTTCAACCAACAGATTTAAAGTGAAGCGTATTTTAATAAGGTTTGAAATTGTAGAATATCTCATTCATATATCATTAAGCTGAGACGTCTGCAATGTAAAATCTGAAAAATTAGTACCCCTTTTCTCTGAAAAGATTTTACTCAATTTTTTTCTAAGCACATATATTCTACAAGCATACGATTATTTCTGTTTTAAAATGTATGAAAATATTTGATTACATGGAACTCTCAAATGTAATTTTTACTTCCTTTACCATGTGTGTTCAATGGACAGAGCAAGTAGAGAAATTATTTTATTCCACCCAAAAATTCAATACCGAGACCCCCTGAAACCCCCCTCAAATCCAAAGTAAAAGAATCCAACCCCCTGAATGAAAATATATATATATATATATTTAGAAAAAGGGCAGTGTGTGTATGTACGTGTATATGTGTGTGGGGGGGGGCAGCATAACTCAAAAAACGAAAATTTCGTTAAACACTAAACCTGGTATTTATATTTAATATAAAATACGGATACGACACGAAGGTTTTCAAGGCAATCCTCCCTCGCCAAAATTCCCTTTACGTGGAAAAGTTTTAGAAAGTTTTAATTTTCTTAAAAATATCGGCTGTAACGATTTTGATTAAATTACAATGTATTAAAAATATTTATAATATAAATAATGTATATCTTGAATTTACTGGGAATAGCCTCTGAAGCCCTCTCTCTTCATTCTCTCGCTTAGGGCGAGTTACTCTGAGAAAACGAATTTCGAGTAACTTTAAATTCTATAGATCTCGAGGTCATTTGTGATTTATTTCACCAATGCCATTCATCGTCCGATATGACCAACTAGATTAAAGGACGTTAAACTAACAACGGAGCTAACCATTTCCGAGATATCCCTTGTAATTAAATGGATGCGCAGGCTTCCACGACCTGTGTCTTGATGTGTCTTCTTAGCTTCCAAGAGCCCAGAAGAAGCTCACGGCAAAATGAGCGAAACGTCGGCATTCCCATGCAAGATAACGCGGCCTTCTCCGGGAGCACGTTTCTCAAACAGGAGGTCGTCTCTGTTTCTTTTGTTCTGCTCCTAATGATGTAAAGAAGCAAATTTGAATGACAACTGCATAGCGACAGCTTTTAAAAGATCGTTTTATACTAGTAAAGAATTTTCAGAATATTCGGTTTATAGGAAATTTATCAATTTTTATACCTAGAACTTCCGTATTTCCTTATTTTTCTTCTGCTCCTTACAAGGAACTGAGTAATAAGACCATTTTTCGCAATACTTATTTCGATTAAGATGGAGCTGAAAGCAGAAGAATCTTTTGTGATTAAGTCATGTGAATTTAATACATAATCATAAGACTTTTATGATAGTAGTTCTGGATATTTTGGATGGTTAGACCTAGTTAGCTGTAAATCTTTCAAGTAAAAATCTACAATGGTTGTAGGGAAAACAGAGAAAATGTTTACAAATATTAATTAATTTCCGAGGGGGGCAATTTAGCTTTTCTGTTAACAATGACACAAGTAATTGTGATAAGAATGATATAATCATATAAAAGAATATGCTTATAGGTACACTAATCGTAGTAGTATCGTGTATTAGTATATCTGAGTTTATTCTCCAATTTTGCTATTTATTACACTATAATTCATTTATTATTATTATTATTATTATTATTATTATTATTATTATTATTTGAACATATATTTATTAAAAGTGAATTTTTAAAAATATGAAGTTCAGAATAAAAATAAATAAATAACAATAAAAAAGCAAGTATGTTAATGTGTTTGAAAAATATGATGTGTTCCAATCACATAAGTTTCTCTACCTGTTCGAAATACAAATTCTTACAAAAGATTATTCTTTAATCTATATCATGCTAATTGAGATAAGCATTAGCAGTAATGATCTTATTACTTGCTTTATTGTAAGTAGAAGAGAAACAAGGGAATACATTAGGAAAGCGATAATCAAATGTTTTAAAAGTTGGTCGCTATGTGAAACAATTGAGATTCGGTTCGCTTTGCATGGTCCCATTTGAGAAAAGTTAGGTCGTCTAAAACTAAAACCAATAACAAGGAATATCTAAAAAACGATCCATTTTTCAAGAAAAACGTAGGTATATAACATAAATCATGTTTTTAACAAGATCTACATTTTTTGTGCATAGTTGTGTACAGTTTTTGTCTATCACTTATAGTTATGAGAAATTCTGCCAAACTAATCCAGAATAAAGAGTTCTTCAGAGGCTATTCCCAGAAAATTCAAATAAACTTTTTCTTAGATTTAAATGTATTTAACATATATTATTTTAGAGCCATTTTTGGAAAAACAATGTCTTTCAAATATTTTTCCAAGTAAAGGGTAGTTTGTGGTAGAGAGATATTTTTAAAAAGCTTCGCATCCTTCAAATATGCTAAACATAGATAGCAAATTTGATTTCTAACTGTCTTTTCGTTTTTAAGCTATGCTTTCCATACACAGATAGAACGTTTTTCTAAAATTTTTTGGAGACCTCAAAACATATATTTTCGTTGAAATCTCGGCATCGAATTTATGGGTGAAATACAATCCTTCTTTAGGTACTATGTACACTGTATGTGCATACGGGATAGAGAAAGTAAAAATCCTCACTATAAATCACAAATAAAGGAAGAGCTATAAATTATACGATAAGCTGTAAAGTAATATTACAATATTGCAATCGTCAACAGCATATCAAATCAAGATAAAATTATTTATAATTTGTATAAAATAATAAAGTTGCAAAGAAATATTCATTTGGGAATAGAATATTTAATATGAAAAAAAAAAGAAAAAAAGAAAAAAGGAAATTCTGCTGTCTCACTTTAACTTAAATAAATCTAATAGTGTTGTAAAAAAAAAAACTCTTCTATATTTTATCAAAAATATTACTCTTTATATTACTGATGATAAATTAAAATATATTCACAAATAGATGTCTTTATTCCCTGCTTCCGCAGCACTTCTGTCGTAGAGTTTTTTTTTTACGTTCGCTGCGGTGGCAGCGCTTACTGTGCACGCTAAGAATTTCCCATCGAAACTCACTTAACTGCTGCACGCTATGCATTCCCAGTTGAAACTAAACTGAACTCTCCGCGGGGCTCGTTCTCTCATGTTATACTTCTCGATGACGTAGTAAGAAACTCCCAGAAGCTGTGGCATGTGCAAACCACCGTAGGTATCAGAAACTGACGCGGCTGTAACAATGCAAGGCTTTGATGTGAACTGGCTGGCAGAACACGTATCCTCCTGCTCATGTGTAACAATGCACGATAACAGCCTGCTATTATTTGGAAACAAGCCACTTACACACGTTCGGAGATTACGGTCACAAAGAGTAGTAAAAATATGTAGGCGTGCATTGGATTAAACAAAACTAGAGAAGTTAGAAGTCGTATAGAGGAGTTATTGTATAATTGCTTTGTTATAAATTCGATACCGAGATTTCACCGGTAGTATGTGTTTTGAGGTCCCCTGATCTAAAAACGTTTATAGAAAAAATCTGTGTATGCGTGTGTGTGTAATTATGAGCAGCTCAAAAGTTGATTAAATACCACACTTGATATTTAAGCTGAGTATCTTTCAAGGATGCGACACTAAGATTTTCAAGAAAAATCCTATGACCCCAAACTACCACTTAACATTGAAAATGTTTCGAAAATTTTGATTTTCTCAAAAATGGCTGTTAAAGATTTTGATTAAAATACCTTATCATTAAGATATTTTTATAACAAACGAAATGTATATCTTGAATTTTCTGGGAATAGTCTCTGAAGGCCTGTTCATTATGGATGACTTAGTACAAAAAATGTAGATCTCATTTAAAAAACATAATTTATGATATACGCATTTTCTGTGGAGTTAACCGTTTTCGAGATATTTCGGATTATTAGTTTCAATTTTAAGCCACCTAAACTTTTCTGAAATTGGAAGACATCTTTCTTCTCGTTTCTCGTTTGTTCACTCCTGGCAAACAAAGAGATTGGAATTTAAATTGTTTTACATAGCGTCTGGCTTTTAAAGGACAAGACTACCGCTTTGGCCTGTGCATTTTCTTATTTCCCTTCTACTTGCAAGGAAGCCAGTAATAAGATTAATTCTGCTAATGTTTATCTTGATTAGCATGATGCTTTTGAATAAAAGGTTTGTTTACTGAACAGCTAGAAAACATCATGTGAATGGAATACATTAAATTTTTCTCCTCTACTTACAAGAAACCAAGTAATAAGGACAATTTCTGCGAATGTAGATTAGCGTACGTAGACAGTGGAATATACTTTTTATCAATAACTTGTTACAGAGAAGTAGGGAAAGTCATGTGAATGGAACACATCAGATTTTTCTAGTTCACTTCCGGTAAACAACATGTGAAAAACATGAGTTTTGGAATAACATTATAAACAATTACAACCATTGTGATTATTATAATTTTGGGAATATTAAAGCCCGAAGTACTTAAGTCACTACTGCAAACATTACAGGATGCCACAAATAATCAATTGAGTTTCTAATGTAACATGATAGAAATTGCGAGAAACGATAGTGGGTAAATCTCTGTCTGCTAGATTCAAAAGTAAAAGCATATTTCAAACTGCCATAGAATTTATATGAAAACTTTATCTACTGTTTCTACCATTGCCTGCTGTGTTACACGGCCTACTTCATGTGGTCAAGCGGCAACCGAGACGTCCCCAGACATCATTCGGTTTATTTGTATTTGAATAATATACGAGTAATATGAGTAAGTTCAATTATATTTGTGGAATGATAGATCATACCTTGAAAAGAAAAACCCGAAAGGGTACAAATCTAAAATTCTATAAGACAATGGCTCTTAGGGTTTTACAGTGGATTGCGTCAGGTGAACCAGCTCCAAAAAAAGGCAAAGTCAATTTTGTCCGCTAACAAGGCTATGACGAGTGTTTTCTGGGATGCACAGGGAATTATTTGTATTTATTACTCGGTAAAAGGTAAAAGTATCACTGGTGACTACTACGCAAGCTTACTGCAACGTTTGAGTGATGAGGTTTCATCAGGACAATGCTCCGGCCCATCGTTCAATCATTGCATTGGGAAAAATGTGCGAATTAAAGTTGGAATTGCTTGAACATTCACCCTATTCGCCAGGTCTAGTACCCAGTGACTACCACCTGTTCCCAAACCTCAAAACATTTCTTTAAAGACGAACATTTCATAGCAATGAGGAAGTCATTGATGCGGTAAATAGCTATTTTGAGGACCTTGACAAATCGCACTACAGAGGTAGTTTAATTAAATTAGAACACCGATGTGACAAATGTCTTTCTGGAGATTATGTTGAGAAATAAAGCAAACAAAAAATTGAATTCTGTTTTCATTGAGAGGCCCGGGACTTATCAGCTGACCCTAGTAATATGAGTAAGTTCTAGTATATTTGTGGAATGATAGCTCGTACCTTGAAAAGAAATACACGAAAGGATACAAATCTAAAATCTATAAGGCAATAGCTCTACCGGTTTTACTATATGTTTTGGAGACATGAATACTTAAAACGAATGATTGGAGCCAAATATAAGCGGTGGAAATGAAATGCCATAGAGCAGTCGAAGGATGTAACAGACAAGACCATATTAGAAAAAAAGATATAAGAGTTAATTAGACGTATTTTCGTTAAAAAAAATACAAATAAATAGAGATAAATTGGAAAAGTGATTTACAAAGAAAGGATAACTCTCGCATTCCATTAGGCTACAGAACAATAGGAAGGCCAGTTAAAAGATGGGAAGAAATATGAGGCCGGAACAGGAAAATTCTCCTAATCCATGAAGAGTAGATGATGATGATGATGATGATGATGATGATGATGATATGCAGTATTGTTCTTACATGTTTTCTCTCAAAAGTTATATTAAAACGTGGAGCAAAAATGTATATGCAAAGGACACACGTGGTACCTCTCTGGTACTGTATAATGAAGCAAACATCGCAGAAGGTTCAGCAAGGAATCGGACGCTGCCACGCCAATAGCTAATACTTCTTTTCGTTTGTTTTCTCTCTGTGTGTACAGTTTTGAGCGACAGTTTTTTCTTTCTTTCTGTGTTTATTCCTTTTCAGTGTGGCCAACTTCCTTGCAAATATTAAGTATAGAATATGTCGTGTTTGTCGCTTAACAACAACTAAAAGTTTGAGGTATGAGAATAATAAACATAAAGGTAATAAAAAGTGTTTCTGTATTAGTCTACTGTTTGGTGCCTCTAGTGGTACTCCTCAGAAAGAATTCTGTTATGCAATTTGCACAAATGGTTTTATTTTATCATTCAATGATTCTGATTTTTGACAATGCGTGTAGGTTTTATTTACTCGGCTAACTTACTTATTGGGAAAGTGATGAAGTTTTTTTTTTTTCGTTTGAGTTTTTTATAAGTCCAAAATATTCACTAAAATATACCCAATTCGTAAGCTATATGTTTCGTTTATACTACTGATGCTTTAATTCTCCTACAGAAATAGGTGCATCACAATTGAACTAGACCAAGCAGGACACAATAATGTAACATTTAGTTGGATTACACCCAGTGAGAGTCTCAATAAAAATAATACTCAGAAGTACACATAAACGAGCATAGAAAATCATCAGAGCACTAAATGCCAAGTCTTAAATCTGAATATCAACGGCGCTTCAGTCTTCGTCGTAGAGGTTCAGGAGTAAGACAAATATGGCAAAAAAAGAGGATTGTGGTGGCGCAGGCGGGACCAATTGGTCCTCTTACAGAAGATGTGGAGGATATACATCGCCTTCGGCAGACCTATATCGCAGGAATGGAGTTGTGCATTTACCAGGTAGCGCCGACCTATGTGCGCTGGATCCTGATGATCTGAGATGGAGAGGAAGAACCTCATATGGCATTATCGGTGAGTTTGGCTTCATGATATATTTGGTGGTCCAAAATACCAACAGTATATTCTTTTGTGAGCAGATTTCAGTCCACTGTATCAGATTAGTTGTCTAATTTTTTACTGGAGGAAATTTAAAGCAAAACTTAAATATTGAAAAATTCTCGTTGGATTTTTTGTATGCCGAATTCAGGTCCACTGTATCAGTTTATCAGATTATTTGTAGGAAATGTTAAGGTAAAGCTCAAAGATTGAAGAATATTCATTGTAAAAGCAAAAGTGTTCATTTTCTTCTTCAACATGACACTGATTAATGTTCTTTTATATATCTATAAGAATTTCAATCTGTTTTTCATTCTATCTGAAAAAAACCGATGTCACTGAAAAATATTTCACATGGAAAAGAATACTTTATGTTCATCCAAAATTCGTCAACAAAGACCCAATTAAAGAGATAACAGACGAGATACGGTTGAACGGAGAAGCTCCCTCAAATAGGGCAGTGCACATACTCACAGCCCTTTGTGTTTCTACCGTGACCATCCCTCGGATGGAGAGATGAGGGGAGAGATCCGAAAAGCGGCCAGATCCGGATGACGACGTACGCAGGTGCAGCAGTTTCATGTTTGAATGTATCAGATACGGCCGACAACACCCTAGCCCTCGGCGTTCCACTCAAGGGAAACCCAATCGGAGGCGGGTCATCACTGGGTAGTCTCGACAGACGCTAGAGAAAAAAACTATAGAAGCACACGTCCACCGCCCAGCCGCAGCATACAAAAAGCTACAACTCTGAAAGAGATAACAATGAAGAAAATGATGGGTACAAGCAATGAGGACGGGATGTGGTACTAAAGGAGACATTGCATAAGTTGTTTACCAATCAGCAAACCACGAAAAGCCTGGGTCAGAGTTAGACAGTGCCAGGGTTCGAAACTGGGATCTTTCGAATGTGAGTTGCACATGTTACTGCGGCGCCACCTCCTTCGGTGATGAGGAGATACAAAAATCCAGGTGCCAATATTGAGCTTAAGTGGTAAATTTGAGAGTGATTAACGTTATGATATATTTTCCCCACAAAATCAGATTGCTTTAAGAGCTACTACATATATTGATCTTTGTAGTGTTATTTATTTATGCTTTTAATCTGCGAAAAAAATTAAAACGCGTTGTGGGCCCTTCTGGAAACACTGCCTCGTATTCGCATTGAAATCTCGCTAAGGGTGAGCTACACGGATAAGGTTTTTTCGCGGATTTCCCTTATACTGAGAAAACGAATGTCGAATAACTTTAAGCTCCATGCACCACAAAATACTTTAGCTTGATCTCGCCGCTTCCATTCTTTCATCGTCCGATATGATTAACCAGTTTGACAACGTTAAACAAAAATAAAACAAACAAATGAAAGAACCAAAAATCTCAATGTATTCACATGTCGTTAGTTTTATATACGCCTACGCATCTGAAGTGTTACATCCATATGATTTTCTCTACCCACTATCCTTATTTCTTATAAGCTTTATAAAAACTACTATTGTAAAAACGTATACTTATATCTAATTAAATAGTTATAAATATTGCAAAAATAGTATCATGAAATATTAGGTTATAAAATAGGTACAAAGGGAATTATGATAGCGCCGACATCACGAGCAGCGAATGAATACAATAGCGCCTAAAAATTACAAGAGTACACAAATTCTAAGCAATAGTACCTCGGGAATGATAGATGCCATAACAAGGAATGTGAAAAAGCTTTACTTTTTCTGCGCTATAATTTTTTTGTTGTTCTTGTGGTTTAAACATTATATAGAATTATGTAAATTTGCTTCCAAATGAATAAAAAACTTCACAGGCTATTTCCAAAAAATATTTAAGATGCAGATTTTATTGCATGCAAACATCTGAAACAGAAGGTATTTTAATCAGTCATTAGTGCAATTTTTGAAAAACATCCCTTGTAAAGCGTTGTTTGGGGTGGGAGATTTTCTTGTAAACTACATGTTGTATCTTCAGAAAATGCAGAACCCAAGTACCAAGTTTGGTACCCGACTAATCCTTTTTACTTTCTCAACAAGTGCAATGTGCAGAGCAGGTTGAGGAGGTAATTATTGCTTCATCCAAAAATACTAGTTATTTTGAAAACTCCTGATTAAAAAAACAGTTTTTGAAAAGTTCCGTTTTTGTGTCTGTGAACAGCATAACTTAAAAACGAAAAGTTGGTTAAGCACTAAACTTAACCTGGTATTTAAGTTCAACATCTTGCAAGGATGCAACATGACAGGAAAATCCCCTTCCCCAAAATACCATTTACATGGAAGATTTTTTCGGAACTTTAAAGTTTCAAAAGAACTCTAATGATAATAATTAAAGTCCTATATATTAAATAATTTACACGGAAAATAAAAGGTATATCTTGAATATTATGGGAATAGCTTCTGAAGGTAGAATTTTGGGTGACTTTTGCATGACTATTAAACCGATATATAAATTCTTACTAATCAAAAATGTAGGTCTCGTTAAAATATATCATACTTTTATTGTTTAACCATTTCAGAGATATTCCTTATTTTCGTTTAAATTTACCAATAGTTATCTTTTCTCAAACGAGAAGTTACATTTGCTTTCATCTTAATCATGCAAATAGAACTAATTTTAAGATCATCATGGTGAGTGGTTGCTAAAAGATTTGGCTATCGCTTTAGCCTAGTGTATTCTCTAATTCCCCTTGAACCTATAACAGTATATGTTATAAAACTATTTCATTACTTATGCTGTTCACAAAGAAGCACATATACTGACACACCGACTAAAATGTATTCTTATTCAGGGGTCTTAAAATATCTATTTCCGGCGAGATTTCGTTATCAAAGTTTTACATAGAATATAATATATGAATCGTCAACGAGGTCGAGAATAGAAATCATAATCTTCGGATTCAGAAATGTTTCACTAAACCCCATCAAGATATATGTGTATTTTTTAACTGATTACGAACTATTGGTGTATCCTGTGATACTTCAAAAGGATGGATGGCCTGAACTGGGCAGAATATGTCCAGATATTTCAATAACTCTTCACTGTCGGGAACGTCGCAATAAGAATACATCACGTATCCGGAACCAGTATGTAAAACAGCGCTATGGACTTTTTATATTCCGCTACACACTGGTGACAAGGCTGTATGTGTGGGTCCGCGTCACATACAGTGTCGGTATAACAAATGGTCGGGCCAAAGAAATATATGCACTAGCGTAATTAATTTTCTGACACAACAATGGAGAATGTTAATATGCACGGGCTGGGTTTCATTGAGACTAGTTATATATTGCCTCATGTGGTAATCCTGTTTGGAATACCAAGATCACTCAAATTTACAGGTTTTTTAGCCTGCTTTCTCTGGATGATGTGCTTCTGAACTCGGCCCATCTAACTTTGAAGTGTTTCTTAATGGGCCTGATCATATGGTAGCCATGGGGCAAATGTAGCGACGCTCTTGATAGGCTTAATTTATTTTAGTGATTGAATTTGAAAATAATATGGCCTTTATCACATATCCTCTCAAAAAAGAGGTATCATTTGACGAGACGTATTACTCTTCATGCTAATGGTGAAAATCGCTTGAGCCATTGCTGAGACAAATAGGCACTACAACTCCATTGACTGAATGTTTTGTCATTCTGTGCAATGTTATTCTATCCTGTGAGACGCCTAGTCAGTACAATACAGTTTATTATCTTCATGTTTTCAACTCTCTATTCATATCATCATACTATATGTTTTAGGTCTGTCTGCCTTTTGAGAGGTACTAGACAACAATAGTAACTACTTCGTTGTAGCCAGTCTTCGATGTTTTCTCCAGTTATTTCCATGTAAATCTAATGGAAACCGAGAGATTCCTTGTTAAACTTATATTTAAATCTTTAAAAGGAGTCAAAA
This sequence comes from Hymenopus coronatus, assembly GCA_030762935.1. Lineage (NCBI taxonomy): Eukaryota > Metazoa > Arthropoda > Insecta > Mantodea > Hymenopodidae > Hymenopus > Hymenopus coronatus. The sequence continues at coordinate 98,931,953 of CM060882.1, read as the reverse complement.
TGCCCTATCTTATCAATGTTAAAGTTTGGCTCATTATCTCAGCAAATATTCAACATAATGTCCTAAATTATTCAAGGGATATTTAGCAATACTTTTGCTGTTAATTAATAAAAATAGAATACTTCTGTTCAATAGAAGTAAGTATATGATTTTTTAAACAAAGCTCTTAAAGTTTTATTGAAAAACTGCGATTCTTAAAATTTTAAAAAATAACCAATCCATACACATAAAACGTTTTCGTTACCATAAAGTCCATTTAGGTGAAAATATGTAGTAAAAATGTTAGCACTTAGTGTCAATTAGTTTGAGATAATGTGAATTTATATAGAAAATTTTGCCTCTTCAAAAATTACTTTCAAAGATAAAATTAAGAAAAAAAATTACTTAACTTTCCAAATACGACCTCGCAGTACTTCGAAACTCTCCCAAGAAGGAAATATTAGCGGGATGCCAATGCTGCCAATAGCTGAAGAACAACTCTCCGATCACAATAAAAACAAGTATATTTTCTCTAACACTAATATTTACAAAGCTATTGAAGTTTTACCAAGTGAGTGTACCAAGATGTTCTAAAAAGTACTACGGAGGATTATTTTCAACACTATTTTTAACTACTTAAAATTAGCGTACCTATATGAAAATTGTAACAAAATTAGAGGGAGATTTGAAATATTTACACACAATTAAAACATGAAAATGGGAAAAGATAATGAAAATTGCATTTCAACCCACCTTAATGCAATTCGTTCAATTTGGCAACAAAAGCAATTATGTTAATAGGTGTTATTTAATTAAATCTATTAATTATGTTAACACATTTGTCTTTATTTTTGTTTTGTTTTGTTTTTTGTTATTTATACTATACTGTAATTTAAAAATAAAATAAAAATATTTACAGCAATTTATATCATAAATATATTAATTTATTTCTTAGCATTGTAGTGTTTTTTTTTCAAGAATCAAAAACAAAATCCATGCAACTGTAGTAAAATTAAAGCAGTCTTATCATCATCATCATCATCGTCATCATCATCATCATCACCCACGCTTTCTGTATTTTTACGTGGGCCCTCCGCATCTTTACCAGACACATTTGACTGCAGTCGTAGGGATTGAACCTTGGAATGGATGGCCAGTCATTTGTCTTAACAGTCAAGACTATTCGCACCGGTTAAATTAAGTTGCATGTGACAGGCTATTAATAAAATGTTTCAAGAATTAGAACAAGAGTTCATATTATGTATCAAAATAATTCTCACTTTAAAGGGTAATACAAGCACATTTTTAGTTTTTTCAAAGAATTTGGGTTAATATTGACAAATACAAATTACTTATATTAAGGCACTTAAACAGTTTAAACGCTACGCTACATAATTCATGAGTCAAGGAGTTGCAACGAAGACAAGGATCATAGATGGGAGGCATATAGGCAAAAAAGCTGAATGGAATCCTTTGGAACAAGAATATTACTAGACAGAGAGGAGAACTCCCCTAGCAGTTGTAGAGAGTATATAAACTTAAAGATCCGAAGATTAGACTTTAAAAGAAATAACGGAAAGGATACAGGAGATGGATGTAATCGGTAGAGGAGCGTGATTATCAAGACTTGAAAAAAAGAAGAATGTGGAAATAGGAGAAATAATGTAAATGGAGGAGTCAATATATGTAGAAAGGACTGAACGCAGGATATGAATTGTCAACCGAATGGATAAGCAGAGATTGTCTAGGACATTTTTGGAATGGTCGTCTTGTGGAAGCAGGAAGAAGGAACGATCCAATGTTAACTATGTGATGAAAGAGAAAGGTCTCCATTACGGGGATGGAAGGACGGTGTAGGATAGAAAATGGGAATTTAGGGTAACCTCTACCAAGTGTAGAAGTCCTAAAAAGTAAAACTAAGTAAGGTATTACTACACCAAAGTTATACCCAATTTTCAAGGTATTATAGCTAGTTAAACCAAGTATGAATATTCAAATATAGCTATGAAACTCATAATATAAGTTTCACTCAATTTTTGCAGGTATTATAGCTAGTTAAACCAAGTATGAAGTACTTAAATATAGTTATGAAACTCATAATCTAATTCGCACTCAATTTTTTCAGGTATTTTAGTAGTTAAACCAAGTATGAAGTACTTAAATATAAAATAAGAACTATAGCTTTCCTGGCGACGTGTTAATTCAAAATTTTCTCGGGCTTCTAGCCAGGTAATAACTTGGCTTGACACCAACGTTTCGAAGAAGTGCATCTTCCTCGTCTTCAGGGTGAACTGAAGACGAGGAAGATGCACTTCTTCGAAACGTTGGTGTCAAGCCAAGTTATTACCTGGCTAGAAGCCCGAGAAAATTTTGAATTACTTAAATATAGTTATGAAACTCATAATCTAATTCGCACTCAATTTGTTCAGGTATTTTAGTAGTTAAACCACGTATGAAGTACTTAAATATAGCTATGAAACTCATAATCTAATTTTCACTCAATTTTTGCAGGTATTTTAGTAGTTAAACCACGTATGAAGTACTTAAACTCATGATCTAATTTGCACTCAATTTTTGCAGGTATTTTAGTAAGTTAAATCGGGTACTCAAATATAGCTATAAAACTCATAATTTAAGTTGAACTAAATGTTTGCAGGTATTTTAGCTAGTTAGATGAAGTATGAAGTATTCAATATAGTAATGAAATTCATGATCTAAGTTGCACTCAATTTTTACAGGTATTTTAATAGTTAAACCAAGTATGAAGTATTCAATATAGTTATAAAACTCATATTCGGTGTGTTTGTGTTTATGTTAAATAACACGATAAAATTGTTTAGGAAGTATGTGTGCAGAGTACTTCTTATTCACGCAGCGTTGGTATGGGTATTTTAGACATTATACAGATACGTATATTTCTCGTTTTCTTGTGTTTTATACTAAGGAAGTGTTGATAAAAGAAAGAAAGTAAGAAGAGACACAGCAATTGTAGAAACAGAATCGCTACATAAAAAAAATGAAAGTATGCTCTGTTAAAACTAAATAATAACGGAAACCGTAAAACTTTTAAAGTAAAGCGTTCACAAACACAACGCTAGTTGGAAAGAGAGAGGGAAGGAAATAAAACTCAGCTTTGTTAGGGAAAATTTTTTCCTCCAAATAATTAAGAAAACCAGTCTCCGTTTGCTGTCCTTTTTCCACACTAAATGTGGCAGAAAAAGCAAGAGCAAAGCTTTTAATTGAAAGTAAAGAAAACTTCGCTCTAACTTGTTCAGTGTGTCGTCTTGCTTTATAATACTGTAGGATATTATATACAAAGAGCGCTGAGAATTGCCATGGTTGTCAAAAGCATATTCAACAAACTTACTATTTTGCTAGAGAAAGGCTTACTAAAGCTGCTGGGGGCAGTTTTTATACTAGAATATCTCACTTGCAAGTTAGAATCGTGTGTTAGAAGTCAACTGGAAAGCTCAGGCTAAAACAAAAAAAAATATTTAAGAAAATTCTTTTAAGGCCGCAGTATTTTGTGCGATGGTAGCATAATCATTTGTAAAAAAAAAAAAAAAACAGGAGAGTCGTTTTAAAGAAAAGTTATCAGTTCTTATACCTTTAACTTCTACATGTTTAAATATAATAATAATAATAATAAAATCTTTGGTCACACATAGTATAACACTTTTCCGACACCTAAGTCTATAGTGCGTAATATCTTATCACCTTTCTTCATTGTTGTATACCTAGTGGACCACAAATTTTTCAATCCATCACTGCCCTTCTAATTCCTTAATTTCGTATGCTATGCCTCTTCCTTATCTCCTCCTTTATTCTTTCTACATTACAGTATTTAGGGAGCATTACTAAATAAAATCATGGAACTTTTCAGTTGCGTATTTTTACGGCGTTAGTGTTTCAGTTAACTAAGTCATGGCCATTTTGTGAATCATTAAACAAGAAACAACTATAAAAAACTTGAAAAGAGGTTGAATGAAGATAACGAAACAACAATAATGGTATGCGTCACCAGTTCGCTTGAAAGTAAGCAGGCTTGCTCCGTGCATGCAACAGTAAACACATGACAGTATGGAATGCCTCTTGTACAGAGAGTCATGTGCCAATTTATAATGACGGGAACAGAAAAAAAAATCCATCATTCAAGCCATTGATATCTACGTGTATGCCTGCCTAAGAGTAATTGTTTTTTTATTCATAGAAAAGTGGCGGAATAAGTGATTAGTTCTCTGCAATTCTGCACTTAGAAAATTCAAGTTTTTCCGTCATTACGCAACCCATGCAAATAAGTGTGAAGAAGTTACTAAGGAGTAGGACGTTTTTTTCGAATTGTGTTCAATACCAGTTAATTACCAAGATGTCTATTCATTGTAATGTCGTTAATCAAGTTAAGAACCTGTTTTATTGTGTAATACTGTTTAACTTCAATTATTTTTATAATTATTTATTTTACGACTTCCAATTATCATCGAACCTATGACATTTCGTATGCTGCCATATTCGAAGTATAAATACTAATGCAAGAGATTTAATATAGCAAATATTTGTTCTATTAGTCATTAAACTACAACAGCATATTAACAAATAAGTATTTCAAACGCAAACTGTTGCATACCGCCACTGCAATTTATTCTTACTTTCCGCGCAATTGATCATGCAGTTCACAGAAAGCGATTCGCAATTTTTCTCTCTCTACTTTCCTTAAAGGCAACCAGTTGATGATGCCTGACATTTAGCATTTTTTGCATAATTTGCATCTTGTTATTCAAATGACGAATGAAAAATTAAATAAAAAGGTTTAATCTAATGATCCTAATGCTCTGTATATGTATTTTTCATGCATAAGTAAAACAATGCAGATGCTTTAATGTGTTTTGTATATAATAGTGAATTATTTTAATAAAATTGTATCTAAAGTCATTTCTGAACAATACTATTAACTTAAAGTATTTAATTAAGTTCTTAGATAATTTTGGTTGCACAGAACCAAAACCAAAAATTCCCTATTCTCCAGTGTTTGAGCAAATATACATTTTGTACCACTAAGTGATAACTTATTGACACCATTTAAGCTCATTTTGAAATGTAATAGATAAAGTAAGGTCGATCTTTTTAACATATTTCTCAAACACCATACATTAATGGGCTGTTCTACCTATTTGTGTGAAAAAGTAATAAAATCTTATTTGTGAAAGTGGTTTAAAGATAATGCCAGTGTGCAGAGAATCCTTATATTAACGCCCAATTACATGTTTGGTGGCAGCACACTGAAGCATTATAATAGCTCTATAAACATCACCACAAATGATGAATTTATTGAAATAGTTTGGAAAGAATTTTTGCCCTCCCCTTCCCCAATTATGAGACTAAAACTTTAAATATATTTTCTAACACATGTATTTATTTTTACAAGCAATGCACCTTTATGTAATGTAGTTAACTTCAGAGTTAGTTAGTTATAGCTGTTGCGAATTGATCGACTTTATAAACTACATCATCTCGAAACGTTAAAGCACAACGTGACTGATGGAAAATGCAATGTAAGGATATTATCTCGATACTATTGATACCTTTATACTCTCGATACTCGTGGTATCAAAGTATATTTAATACTTCAACACTTTGTTGAAACTTTTAATTTTTTATGGCTTGCATCATTGAAATTGTTGCTACGCTAGATAAGGAATGAAAGAATTCCACTTTATTATTGTTGCAAATTTCCCAAGAATTCCCTGCACTATGGCTCTTAGATCTTGTCTGCGCATCCTCTGGGTTAACCATAGATTTTTTATTTAAATCAAATCATGCAAAAAATGGGGGAAGAAGAGAATTACCCATGTGATGTTCAACTTTAACTGAGTTGTGAATGAAGCTGATTTAACGACGCATTAAATTATGTTTCTACAACAGCGTGGTTTAGTGATTCACTCTCATCTTTACATTTAACGGTGTTTAACATCTGTGAAACCAGCAGACGAAATAGAGAAATATTTATTCATTCTTATTCAAAATAATAATGTATTTTGTCATGGAAATATCTTAAAGGTATCGTAGTTTAATCAAAATCGTTAGTCATTTTTGTGAAAATTAAAAATAGCATTTTTCTATATGAAGAGAAATTCGAAGTAGAGGATTTTCTTGTAAAGCTTCCTGTGGCATCTTGAAAAACTTAAACACCTCACTTGCTATTTATCGAGATTTTATTTGTGGGTTATGCTGCATATGATCGCACCTGAATTTTTTTCCTGTGAGGTAATCTTAAAGCAAAGGTCTGCTGGAGTGAAACATTTACCCTCACTGTCAGGTGCGCGCACACACACGCGCGCTTACCTTTTCTAAAAGCTATTTTAGACTTATTATTATTATTATTATTATTATTACTTATAGTAATTGTGCAAGAGTTTAATTTAGAAGGCTACTGGAAGAATTTTGGATAAGTGGATGTGAAATTAAATTTAGAAAAATAATTTTATATGGAAAATGGAACAAAAACCAAGATTTAATTTTTGAAGAATAGAAGGGGTAAATTAGAGGATGTAAAGAACTTGAGTATTTGGTCGTAAAAATAGATAAAAGAAATAAGCAAGAAAATTACATTAAGAAATGAATCGACAGTGGTAAAATTATAACATCAATGCTAAATATTATTCTGGAAACAGACACATATGTAAGACTAATGCATTACAAATGCAATAGTGAAAACTATGGTCACATAAGGAGTTGAAATATGGAAATTTAACATAATCTTAGAATTAAAACTTATGTCGATGAAAATCGGTACTTTAAAGGTCAGCCGCGCCGTGACCAAGTGGTTAGACCACTCGCCTCTCACTTAGAGGGCCCAGGTTTAATCGACCACATGTGAGATTTATGGTGGACAAAGCGGCGCAGAGTCGGGTTTTCTCCAGATTCCCTCTCCATCGGATTCCACCGGTGCTCCATCTTCATTTACTATCTTATTGCCTGCTGTGTCAAAAGTAGTAAAAGCGGGTGTTAAACTCTACAAAAAAAAAAAAAAAGAAGAAGGTCAGCGAGATGTTCAAAATTGGAGAAAAAAAATTTAATAAGAGAAAAAATGAATATTAAGAGATCAATTTTAGACCAAGTAAGGTATAAAAGTTGGTAAGGACAAATCGGAAGAATGAATGAAGTTAGGTTACCCGTAAAGGCGTTGGAATTGGGTCTGTCTGTAAGAAGAAGAAAAGAATGACCTCAAAACTCATGGATGCGGAAAATGAGAACTGGAATTAGAGGGTAATGAAAATGCTATACGAATTTAGATTATCGATTATTAATATAGATGTATAGCAGACGTTCCTAGCAATTAAATATACATTATTTTAATTTTGTACTTAAAGATAAATATTACGAAAGGAAGGGATATTGAACACATTTTTGGTTCTTCTGTGAAAGCTATAGTACGTAACTCTTAACGTTTTCTTTGTAACACTGAAGAATGCAGCCCTCTCTTTCTATTCTTCCTTTCTTTTTCTCTGTTCGTAAACCAACTGCCTTTTTTCAGGAAATGTATGCTAATGACTCATCCAGAGCGCTTTTAACTCTAGGGATTTCCAGCAACAAAATAACGCCGCTAATTATCACCAAAGTTCGGGACGGTATGCAAATATGGTGGTGTTTACCCAAACAAATCTCACCTTTGTTTCCTGTTCACACTGCTGTCATTCTTCATGTGTGAACATTCCTCTTGCCGGATGCAATGCAAACAAGAAGATTCACTTGTTCTCTTGTTTAACAAAAGACGCCTTTAATGCAAAGAATCCAATGAGGCGGTGATACTGTGATGGTCTAGGTGCTAAAATGCTCTTGTTTTAACATGGCCTCGGCGTTTTCAGGCGTTTCGTTTGGGATTGGTATTTGGGAGATCCTGAATTCAGTTCACCGCGGCTGACCTCTCCAGCCCATAGTTTTAATTTCTCTACACGTAATGTGTACATGTTTATAGAGAAGGTATTGTATTGCACACAAGATTTCACTGAAAATACTTGTTTTGGAAGAAGTCCTTGTGTGTGTGTGTGTATGTGTGTGTGTGTGTCTGTGGACAGTATGGTTCAAAAACGAAAAGACTATTAAATACCAAACTTGGTATTTGAGTTTGGTATCTTTCAAGAATGTGAAATGAAGATTTTAAAGAAAATTTCCCTCATTCCCAACTACTCTTTAAATGGAAAAAGGTTTAATTTTTTTTTCTCAAAAATGTCTCTTAACAATTTTGATTTTCTCAAAAATGTCTCCAAAAATTTTGATTAAAATCTCTTATATTTAAGATATTGTAGGAGCACATACCACATGCTCACAAATTATATAAAAAGAGAAAATGCACATAATATTATTAGCTTATAGAAAGCCAGGGAAAATAATTGTAAATATTCTGAGTATAAATACAAGTTGTTAATTGAGGTAATTAGGCGAGGTGGGCTAGCTTAATTCCAGGTATAAGTTCACCAAACACCACCTGCTAATGAGCACAGGGTTTAGACCAAGAATGCATAATAGAAAAGAACAGACATAAAGAAATGAGACTGGAATAGCGACTTGTCTTCCAACTTGAAGTTGGAAAAACAAACAAAGAAAGCATAATGTTAAAGTGAGAAGGAACTACTTAGTATTTCCAAACGCGTCATGTGCACGCTATGGCGGCAGAACTTGGCACAATTTATTCTCATAACTTATGAGGTGATGCTGACCAAGAACCAATAAGTGATGCTGTTAGATTTTATGGCGCGAAAGTTAGCGTCACCTAGGATTGGTATTTAAGGCGAAGCAGATCTCTTATATGGTTATTTTACTCTTACTGTGAAAGTGATATTGTGTTCACGTCACAATTGAGTTGTGTGCACGTAGTGGGGGAGCGATGTGCAGAGGGTTAGATTACGCTCCTCATTAATAATTATGTTATGGAATGGTATTTATTAAATACATTTGTAAGGAACAAGCTAGCCGCCCGTTTAAATCTATATTACAAATATATTCATGTCGTAAGGGATTATGCAGTGTTTTTAATATATTAGCCTCACCCACATACCCCTGAGGTTAAGTTTAATTAGGATATTAGCAGTGGAACCTACATCAACGCTGGAGCTGAGAACACCTCAGGTACGAGATGCCGATCCCGCGACACTATTTACACGGCAAATAAAATATATATCTTAAATTTTCTGGGAATTGTCTCTGAATGGATGAATTCTGGATGAATTTTTCCGAATTTTGTATAACTGGTAAACCGTAAGAGATAGACAAAACTTACCACACAACAATGTAGATCTCTTAAAAAAACATAATTTTTTCAGTCGTAAAAATCCTTAGTATGGCTTCCTTTGGAAGGGACGTAAAGTCGTTGGTCCGTGTCGTAGATTTACGGCACAAGCATAATAGAGAGGCCTCTGAAAATATTAAGCGGTCTTTCACTCCCAATATAGAATGGGGCGCTGAGAACCACAGTAGTTAAAGAGCGTCCATAAATAAAACTTCGTTTTATTTATTTTATGTAATATACATTTTTTTTCGTGAGGTTGCCCGTTTTTGAGATATTCCTTGTCATGAGTTTCAGGCTTTAAAGTACTTATACTTTTTTCATAAAGGAATTTGTCAACTCCTGTCCATACAAACAAAGGTACTTCAATCATATAAAAACAGCTTTCAAAAGCTTAACCTTTCCAGCTAGCCTATGGTACTCCCTATTTCTCCTCTACTTACAAGGAAGTAAGTAATAAGACCATTTCTGCCAAGTTGTTCTCGATTAGCATTAAGAAAATAGAAGAATAAGCTTCTTAACAATAATTTATTATAGAGATGTAGAGAGAGTCAAGTGAATGGAACACATCAGCTTTTTATGGGAAGCTAGGAGGATTATTGATTCTCCAAAATTTCCTGTCTGTCCATTACTTCTCCATTTCATCTGTCTGATACTCTTTCGAGACTGTAAATGTCTGTGAGGACTGCGGTGGTGACACCCTCTCGTGGAGAGATTGCGCTTTGGAAACTCAGCTCTCGGCGGCAGAACGGCCAATAGTCGTCGGCTGGGGGTCATCGTTATACTCAGGGGCGTTTCGTTAGACCTTAGGCGTAGCCTCCTAACGCTCACGGCGCCGAGATGAAGAACTGCTTAGGTACTATTAGGGACCTTCCACGATGGCTTCCTGTCGCAGTCTGGTTCTGGGTACCTTCTTAATTGCTCTCATTTCATTCTCTGCTCCCGCGGTCTGACGTACAAACAACCTAATCATTGTTTGAGGTGCGAAATACGCTCCGGTGCACTACACTACCACACTTCTAGATTACTACAATACTAAAGGAGCTATTCCTTATAACAATGAATATAATATGAAGTTTAAGCAAGTACAATGAAAAATATAATAACACTGTCACTCATATTTTCTGTTAGTTTTTAATGTTACCAAATCATCGTTACTAATTTGGACGAAATAATGATATATCATTGAGCTAATATTTACTTACTCATTTCCTTATGCAAAAAAAAGTGTACATATTTAACTGGATATATGCGTTCTGTAAGCGCCTTAAGCCTTTCCTTGTGTTAAAATGTCCATATTAAACTGGATATATGCGTTCTCTAAGCGCCTGAAGCCTTTCCTTGTGTTATAATGTTCATATTTAACTGAATATATGCGTTCTGTAAGTACTGGAAACCTTTTCTTGAGTTAAAATGTTCATATTTAACTAGACATGTGGGTTCTGTAAGCTCCGGAAGCCTTTCCTTGGGTTAAAATGTCCATATTTAACTGAATATATGCGGTTCTGTAAGCGCCAAAAGCCTTTCCTTGTGTTAAAAGTCCAAATTTAACTGGAAATACGAGTTCTGTAAGTGTCGGAAGCCTTTCCTTGTGTTAAAATGTTCATATCTAACTGCATATATGCGTTCTGTAAGCGCCGGAAGCCTTTCCTTGGGTTAAAATATCCATATTTAACTGAATATATGCGTTCTGTAAGCGCCAAAAGCCTTTCCTTGTGTTAAAAGTCCAAATTTAACTGGATATACGCGTTCTGTAAGTGTCGGAAGCCTTTCCTAGTGTTAAAATGTTCATATTTAACTGCATATATGCGTTTTGTATGTGTCGGAAGCCTTTGCTTATGTTAAAATGTCCATATTTAACTGAATATATGTGTTTTGTAAGCGCTGGAAACCATTTCTTTTGTTAAAAATTGCGGCGGGTTTATTGACCCCACGTAATGGTAGCCAAGTATGAAGAAATTGCGGCGGGTTTATTGGCCCCACGTAATGGTAGCCAAGTATGAAGCTCAATTTCTGCACCATGTTATGGTGCCTAGTATACAGCGTTGTTTAACACCCTGTTGAAGAGTCAAGTATGAAGGTGATCTGGTTCTTATGTTGGCGGGTGCCTCCAGACTCACTCCACTACTAAAGAGAAGATCCCCACGTACCTTGTTCAGAAGATCCTCTACCGGTGGTTTACCTTGGCTCAGCTCAGTCTGCATGCAGGTTTGACTCACTCGGGTGGTAGCAATGAGAGTAGCTTGATGTACGTGATTGAGTGCCCAAATGTCCATCACAGAGTGCCCCGATATCCTACAATCTCCAACTTATATAGTAGATTTACTATAATGGCGGCTTCTTTCTGATTGGTCAGAAAGATCGCGAACTTGGCGTTGATGTAGCCCATGATGCATCATTTTCTACCCAGAATGCATTATAACACCCACGTGACAAGCATCACACAATAGAAAAAGACTAATTTCGCAACAAGTTGGGTCTTCACCATTTCTATTGCACGCACACGCTCCATGTACTGCCTAACAAAAGAGTGATTTTCTCACAAAGAGCCTTCCTCTTTCCACCGCCGCGTTTCAGATGTCCATATTTAAGTGAATATATGCATTCTGTAAGTATCGGAAGCCTTTCCTTGTGTTAAAATGTCCATATTTAACTGGATATATGCGTTCTGTATGCGCCAGAAGCCTTTCCTTGTGTTAAACTATTCATATTGGACTGGATATATGCTTCTGTAAGCGTTGAAAGCCTTTCATTTTGCTAAAAAATGTCCATATTTAACTGGATATATGCGTTCTGTAAGTACCGGAAGCCTTTTCATGTGTTAAAATGTTTATATTTAACTGGATATCTGCGTTCTATTAGCGCTGGAAGTGTTCGTTTGCTAAAAATGCCCATATTTAACTGGATATATGTGGTCTGTAAGCGATGCAACCCTTTCCATGTGTTAAAATGTCCATATTTAACTAGATATATACGTTCTAAAGTCACCTGAATTCTAGCAAACTTGTCCCCGTGTACGAGTCTTTGAATAGCAAAATTCAAACTGGATATATCCAATTTAGCATTGAGTCCCACAACGTCCAAGGCACGACACGAATATTTTCACATTTACCTCGATCCTTATTTTTTTTTCTTCTAAAAATGAGGGTTTATATTAAAATTTCTATTGACAACTTTTACACCGGAATAACATTGTGTCTTGATTTTTTAATTTTTAGCGAATATCCTATTATTCTCTTTAATTGGTTGAATTTTATATACACTTTTTTTTTTTACCTTTAGAAAGCCATACAAGCTTACTAACGAAAAATGTGAAGTCCATTCAAATAAATATTTGTTATGAAATGCAGTTTAGTAACGTTAGCCGTTTATGAAATATCCTATATTGAAAGCCCTTTCCAAGCAGCATCAAACGGATATTCCTGAAATCAGTACATGTTCTACCTATTTACTATGAACTAAGTAAAGGAAGTAAATCTATACCGTATATAAAGCACATGAGTTACATTTTATATAGAGAAGAGTAAATAGGTTTAATTACTATTATTAGTTACCGAACCAGATGGCGCTGTGGTAACGGTGCAATTCGTTTTCGGTATGTCGTAGGGTCGATCCTCGGCGATCGCTCACACTCGTGTAGTTTTGATGACTTCCCCGGGGTTGTCAAGGGATAACATCAATGCTGGAATGGTTTCTAATCTACCGCAATTTTCTTTCTAACATTTCCACTTCCTTTCCTTCATTCCATTTCCCTCTTATTTTCAGGTGTGCTTCCAGGTTCGTGATGTATGGCAGTGTGGGTAGAGGTCGCGGATGCATACTCATTGTAAAGATTACTAGATGAATGCCAGTTCCATTGTCCTTTTTTTTTTTACGCTCTCTATGTTGGACGGCAGAAGACCGGCAGACTTCCGCGCGACTCTAGTACCCCGTCTATCTGCGGCCTGTAGCCTCCTAGCTTTCATCAGCTCAATGATGCGGTGTTAGCTGCAATAGATCTGCATAGGTCGGAGTGCGCGAGGATTCCCCTTCCACTGTCTATCCTTGAAAGTATAACATATTTCCTGTACCTGTTCCTGCAGTCTGTTTAAGGTTTGTAAGACCAAGAGACGGCTTTCGGAGAGTTGCGACTGGGCGGTAGATGTAAGATTTGTAATTAGCGGCATTAAATCTGGATACTTTTTTACTTTTCTACATGTACTATGTACATAGTGTATAGAGAAGATATTGCATTCCACCCAAAAGTCGATATCGAGATTTTACCGATACCCCCTTAATCTAAAAATAGGCATTTTTGGAAAAAGGTCCGTGTGTGAGTGTGCGTGTGTCTGTGGATAGCATAACTCAAACGAAAAGACCATTAAATACCAAGTTTGGTATTAAAGTTTGGTATCTACCAAGGATGCGACACGGAGATTTTGATAAGATTCCCCCACCCCAAACTACCCTTTACATGGAATGAATTTTGAAAATTTTAATTTTCTGAAAAATGGCTCTGAAGATTCTGAGTAAAATACCTTATATTGCAAATATAATGTATACCTTGAATTTCTGGAAAGAGCCTCTAAAGTCCTCTTTATTCTAAATTAATTTTGCTGAATTTTGTGTAACTGGTAAACCTAAAAGATAGACAAAAATTTACTACACAAAAATGTAATTCAAATTAAAACACAAAATTTTTGTCATATACGTTTTTTCTGTGGAATTGACCATTTCTGAGATATTCCTTGTTATTTGTTTCAGATTTAAAACTCTCAAAGCTTTCTCACACAGGAAGTTGTAAACTTCTGGCATTGTTTAGAAACTGATTTCAACCACACGGCAGCCAGCCTAGTGTACTCCCTTATTTCCCTTCTATTTACAAGGAAGCAAGTAATTAAGACGACTTCTGCTAATATTATCTCGCTTATCATCCAGTAGAGAGAAGAGTAGTCTTTTAACAATAATTTAGAGAAAGAGTGTGAATGAAACACAACAGATTTTTTTTACTTTCTCTACACGTGTTAGGTACATACTGCATAGAGAGAGAGAGTAGAAAAGGTATTGTATTTTATTAAAAAATTCGATGTTGAGATTTCGCCCGAAATATATCCCCTAAGTAAAAAAAAAAAAATAAGAAATGGTTCGTGTATGTGTCTGTGAACAGGATAGCTCAAAAAAAAAAAAAAAAAAAAAAAAAAAGACTGTTAAAATGTCAAACTTGATATTTGTGTTTAGTAGGATGCAACGCGAGGGTTTTCAAGCAAATCCCCCCCCCCCTCAAGCTATCCTTTACATGGACAAATGTATGAAAGTTTTGTTTTATTCAAAAATTGTTCTAACAATTTTCATTAAAATACGTGTGTTGAAGATATCTATATCACAAGTAAAATGTATATTTTGAATTTTCTGGGAATAACTTCTGAAGACTTCTTTATTCCGGCTGAATTTTGCTAAATGTTGGACAACTGATAAACCATAAGTGATAGGCAATAACGTATTAAACAAAAAAAATTAGATCTCGTTAAAACGCACAATTTATGCCATATAATTTGTTCTTATAGAGTTGACCGTTTTCGAGATATTCCTTATTGCCAACTCTTCTCAAACAGCAAGCCACTTTTCGTATCATCTGTTTTACTGATGGCCACGCAAAGCGAACCGAACTGCTATTGTTTTACATAGCGACCAGCTTTTAAAAGATTTGAATATCGCTTTAGCCTAACATTTTGCCCTATTTCCCGTATAGTTACAATGAAGCAAGTAAAACCAATTCTTCTAATGTTTATCTCTATATGTATGATGTAGATAAAAGTATAACATTTTCTAAGAAGAGTACATATGTGGAACAGCTAGAGAAGGTAATGTGAATGGAACACATCAGCTATATTAATTAAGAGGGTGCTAAAACGTGTATTTGCAGTAAAATATCGACATTGAATTTTGGAATGATATGCAATACCTTCTCAACGTATACTATGTACGTTATTGAGAAAGTAAAATGCAAAAGTGTAGTCAATTATAAGTATTTATACTAAGAAAAATATTTTCATAATATTTTTGTAACAAATTCGCGTTTAAAATCAATGCATTTTCCCAAAAAGGTTTTAATATTATAATATTTGTTCTCCTTTTATTGGGAATTGTCCAATTGAACAACATGTGACCTCTGGCTCAGCTTCCGCCACAGCATTAGATGTGAATCTTTGCCCTTCCGGTAATTTCTTCCGGTTTGGGAAGGAACAGAATAAGTAATCGCTAGCGCGGCTGCTTGCCAAGCGGGAGGCCTGGGTGCCATTCGCGGTACCGGCATGGGGAATTTTTCCCCACTGGAAGACCTGATCCAGGGTGCACTCAGCCTCGTAAGGTCTCTTGGGGGGTCAATTAACCTGATTGAGAAGTAGCGGCTCCAAATCGAGAAAGCCACATCAACCGACCGGAGGGACTCGAGGCGCTGATCATGTCTCAGCCTCCAGCACTGCACCCCATTCAAGATGCCTTCGGGTAGAGATGAAGGATGCAGCAGCCGGGCGGTAGGCCAAGGTCCCTTTCCATGGGGGGGGGTTGCTAGGAGATAAATCCCGCGAATATGGCGAATGCGCAGGCACTTGGAAGTGAAGGTTCTGCAGCAACCAGACATGTGTGAAGACTATAACAGAGCCGGTAAGATAAGCATCCGCGGTGTGAAATGCTGTACCCATAAAATCGCCCTTTCGTTTTTCCTTCCACCTGATAGAGAAGCGGAGAGGTTACGTGTGCAACAGTGGCGTTTGTCTAGGATTTGGATGATTCCTCTTTTGCGACGAGTTTGTTAGGAAAACACAAAGATAGGTAATGGCAACTAGAGAATAAGGATAAAAGACTATCTTGAAGAATGAAATAATACTTGTTCTCCCAGTCCCGATTAAACATACGTCGTTCACTCATATTGCACATGTAAGCCACCATTGCACTGATAAGACTGCCACCGGGCTAATACTGGAATGAACCGGTTATTTTGGCTTAAGTGACTGTTGAAAGAGAGTACTGGAAACGAAAGGAATAGTAAGTTTACACCTCTTACGCTTTGCTGTCAAGCCTGCTCTATAAAATGATGAAAATCATATTTTGTTGTTGACTGATAACAAATAAATTTGGTATTTAGGTTTAGTATCTTCCACGAATGTGACACGAGGATTTTGAGGAAAATTCCCCACCCCAAATTATTCTTTACAGGGAAAACTTTCTAAAATTTTGACTTTCTCAAAATACCTCTAACGATTATGATTAAAATACCTTGTGTTAAAGATATTATATGACAAATAAAAGGTATATTTTGAATTTTCGGGGAATAACCTCTGAATATATCTTCATTTTGGATGAATTTTAATGAATCTTGCATAACTGGAAATAGTAACAAATAGACAAACCACATTACACAAGAAATGCAGAGCTCATTACAACACACAATTTATGTCACATATATTTTTCCTGAAATTCACTATCTCAGTGATATTCTTTGTTATTGATATCGGTTTTAAAATGCTTAAAACATTTTCTCATACAGGAATTTGTCAATTCCAGGTAATGCAAAAGCGTGGATTTTAATTGCATAGCAACCGGCTTTCAATAGTTATTTATATTATAATAGTCTAGTAAACTACTTATAATATAGAACGTTTTATGCTATCCTGAAATATTCTTATATTTATTAGTATTCTTATTATTAGATTTGTTATTACGAGGCACTGAATTTTAGTCGTGATGTAGGTAGTGTTTTGTTTGTTCGTTGCTGCATAACCCCAACGGAACAGTTTCAATTCTAGTTATTCAAACTTCACCAAATAAGTCAATAAAAGAAAGAAAATGGATATTCCCGAAGAAGTTTTAGATTATGCTAAAAAAGCTGTACTTAGTTTGCTACCTCGCAAGTCGAAGGGCTTATATGACAAGGAAGTTTCATTATTTAAAGAATTGGGTGCTGCCAAAGGAGTTAAAATAATTTACAATAAAATAAAGTACTTAATTTATTTCACGATGAAATAAAGACCCATTTTTGTTGTTTCCTAGTATATATGAAATGTGTACAGAAGTCTACAGGATAGGGTAAAATATTTATCTCGGTTAGCATGAAGTAAATAGAAGAAGAAACTTTTTAACAAAAAGTTTTTACAAAGTTGCAGAGAAATAATGTGAATGGAACATGTTGATGCATTTTTAACTTGTGTAACATTGAAGCATACATGTACTACCTGGTTCTGCCCTTCTGGATGTAGCCTCTGAAGAACACTCAATGAGAACCCCAGAAACCTGTAGACATCACTTCAGGAGGAACCGTTTCTGTTTTCTCTGCTGTAGTTTTATCTGTGCTACCCTTTGTTGGGCCGTTCCTTTGTCTCTGGCTTCTGGTGACTTAACTCGTTGGAATTGTGTTTTGACAAGCTAATGCTGTTTAGAAATACGTCAACGATTTTCAAAACAGATAACTCTTTTCTTGCGAAGATTCTCTAAACGGCAAAGTCTTCAAAATATATTCTCACCATAGAGGAGTTATAAAGTCTTCCATGGCCGGAAACGTTTACTAATTTATCGATTCTTGAGAAATCTTCTTTCGAATGCGTTTATGGTCCATTGTTAAACGCGGAATCCCTCGAGCTAAAAGCTTTCTCATAGCCATAACTTCATTTAAAATGTAATGGTCACGGCCTATTGAGGCCTTTACAATATCAGCCAACTCGTGGCAATCATTGAGTACTTTCATTGTTAGTGGCCGTATAGGTTTTGGGACGCCCTGAGCGTTCATCATATTGAATGGGCATACGGACATACATTTTGACTTTCCCTTCCCTATACACAGTAGACAGACAAGTTATTATATTTCACCCAAAAATTCCATACCGGAAGTACACGTTTTGATGACCTCTGAATATTAAAAAAATTAGACAAAGTCCATGTGTGTGTTAATATGTGTCTGTAAACAGCATAATTGAAAAACAGAAGTGCGCAGATTTTCAAAAATATTCTCCACCCCAAACTACCAGTTATATGGAACCTTTTTAGAAAATTTTCTTTAAAATATTTATAATGATTGTGATGAAAATGCCATGTGTTTAAGATACTTTATGAAAAATCTTATGTGTTCCATTCACATGACTTTCTCTACATGTCTGTAACAAATTACTGTTAAAAAGCTTATTCTTCTATCTACATAATATATATGCTAATCGAGATTCTTATAACTAGAAGGAAAATAAGGGAGTACCTAAGCTAAACACGACAGTGTTTTAAAAGGTGGTTGCTATGTGATTGAAATCCTTCCTTTGTATGATCAGCAGTTAAAAATTTACTAATAAGAGAAATAAGAATTTTAAAACTGAAAAACAACAAGGAATATTTCGGAAATGGTCAACACCACGAAAAAAGCACATGACATAACTTGTATCTTAATAAGATCTCCATTTTTAAGTACTAAGTTTATTTCTATCTCTTATTGTTTACCAGTTATGCTAAAGTCATCCAAAATAAAGAAGTCTTCAGAGGCAATTCCAAAAAATTCAAGATAAACATTTTATTGGCATGTAAATATCATTAATGTACGGAGTTTTAATCAAAATCGTTAGAGAGTGTCATTGTTTAGTGCTCACGCTTTCATTATATTTATTTTTTATAGTTATACCTATTGTAATTTAAGCTTCTGGTAATTGATTTGTTCCTTTAAAATTTGGAGAACTTAACCATTTTAGAGAAAATCAAAATTTGCGAAATTTTTTCATTGTAAAGATTGGTTTGAGGTGGGGGGATTATGCATAACATATTCGGGTTTCGGGTTTCATCCTTGGAAGATGCTATAATTAAATACCAAGTTTGGTAATTTACCAACTTTTCATTATTGAGTTATCGTGTTCACAGGCATATGCGCTGGCGCGCGCACACACACACACACACACAGAGAGACGCTACGGGATCAACCTACAAAATATTATTCCTTTATCTACATCGCGATAATCGAGAAAAGCATCAGCAGAAACGGTTGCATTAGTTCCTTCTAAGCTGATAGGAAATAAGTTAAAGCACTAGGCTAAAACGATACTGATTATTTGAAAAGCCTATCGCTTTGTGAAACAATTAAAGATCGGTTCACTTTGCACTGGTAGGAATAAAATAAATGAGAGATGATAGGAAAGTTGATCTCCCGTTTGAGAAAAGTTTAAGTAGTTTTAAATTGAAGCTTCCAACGAGGAATGTGTCGGAGACGAAAACTCTGCCAAAAATATGCATATGACAAATTGTGGGTTTTAACGAGATCTACATTTTTTGTGTAAAAGTTTTTGTCTATCTCTTGCGGTTTACCAGTTATGCAAAATTCAAACAGAACGAAGAGATCTTCAAAGGCTCTTCTCAGAAATTCAAGATATACATTATATTTGTTAAGATATTTTAATCAAATTGTTAGAGCCATTTTTGATAAAAATAAAATTTCGAAAAAATGTCCATGTAAATGGTAGTTTGGGGTGGGGTGTTTTGTTAAAAGTCTTCGTGTCGCATTCTTGGAAAAAACTATACTGAATTTCCAAATTTGGTAATAACTGTCTTTTCGTTTTTAAACTAATGATGTATTTCCGTTTAAATATCGACATAAAATTTGTGGATGGAATACAATACCTTCGCTACCTGCTATGTCCGTAGTACGTGTAGACATAGTAAGAAAAAAACAAAAATAAACAAACACGCACACATAGCATGAGCTTACTTAACTTAGCCTAGTCAGATTGTTCTCTCCATACTTAGGACTTACACGTGGGCGCCTACAGTCGAAGAGCCTAAGAAGCCTGCTGAGGAGCCAACGACGACATTGAATCATGGAATGAAGAACCTGGAACGAGGTTTCGGCCCATAGTCAGGTATGAGAATGAGGAAGCAATAGTCGCCCTCCGTGGTGTAATGGTTACCATGCTAACTTCATATACCCAAGGTTGCGGGTTCAAACCCGGCAGAGGACGATGCATTTTTTCGGGTTTAAAAATCCTTGGCTAGGCTTCCTTTGGAGCACGTAAAAGAACCTCAAGCCTGATAGAGAGGCCTCTGAGCAAAATAAAGCGGTATTTCATGCCCAGTATAGAATGGAACGCTGAGAACCATAGCAGCTAAAGAGCGTCGATAAATAAAACTCCATTTGCATTTTGAGGAAGTAATGGGTAATAGGAAAGGTAATGATTGAGCAATTGGTGGCGGAAAAGAGGAGAACCCCCGACGCCACTTTCTTCACTACAAATTACTCATGTACCCACCTGGGATTGAACCTGAGCATATTAGAGCAGTTGTTCCAGGATTCATGAACCTACAATAGATGTATTAATTTATGAAAAATAGATTACTTGTGTCATTCGCAGAATACTGCATACTGCCGCAGCATTGAAGGAATGATCTATTATTATTTCTCAGGAAGTTGCCACGGGTACACAGTAGGCGGCGATTCGCAGAAGCACCGAGCAAATTCTCTAGTCAAAAGTAGAATTTGTGTAATAATGAGTAAAAGATATATCAGTATTGTTCTACATTATCCGCATATAGTAGAATAGAGTAATTAAAGGTGATATAATAAGAATAGTGGATGTAAAAATTATAAAATATTGGTCTCTCTGCCCTGGAATTTAGGGCAGAGTATTCGACGTAGGCCCTTCTGGACATTTACTACCTACATGGCCCTAGAGAGAGATAGGGAAAGACCTGAAGGGCGATCAGATCCGAACGACGACGTGTGCAAGCATAGATAGAATCCCTATCGGTTACATTGGAACGCTTCCGAATCCGCCCTAAGCCCTGGTTACGAGCCCTCTTGGCGAGCCCCCAGAGACCTGAAGCCAGCAGGTGGGTCCCGACCGGGGTTCCCGACGACGACGAAGACAGAATAATCTTTTCTACAATGCACCATTCATCATCCAGCTACAACCCATCGAACACGTTGCCTGGTCTTCAACACTGAAAGAGATGGTTAGATGGCACACCCGAATGTGGGCAACAGACGAAACCGCTCATTCTCTCCCTCCCTCTCTCTCTCTCTCTCTCTCTCTCTCTCTCTCTCTCTCTGCTTTACTCAATGGACAACCAGTTGGTGATGCTTTACTTTGAGTATTGGAGCTGGATGCATTACGGGCTTGAGAGAGAATGAGAGAGGGAGAATATGAGAGAGTGAGACAGTAAAAGAAGACCCACCCAATTAACGCAATAACGGATCTGCGGATTGTGCTAATTACAAATACGTGCATTTAAAGCAAGTTTCCGCAGCCGTGTAAAAGCTTGTCCTTTGTGTCATTCAGCGCTGGCTAGTGAGCGATGTCCGAAACCAAATACCTCTTCTGTTGCGTTAGCCGTTATGGGGCTTCCTGCCTCCTCAGGTGGAGGAAGTGCGCCAATTAGGTGACGTTCATTGTTAACACGTGTGTCAACCGCATCCGTTTAGGAACATTAGAAGCACTACAACGTACCCACAACCTGTTTTCTTTCCATTAGAGGTTCATATTTACTCACACAAGAACTGGCAATAACGGGGCAGGTGTTGGCATTAAACTTTGGGATTTATAATGGCAAATGTGAGCAGATATAAACTGGGACCTCTCAAATCAACAGCCAATGAGTATTTGGTAACAGCACTACCATTGACTAAATTATCTGACAAACTGACAAATCTAAATTTGAATTTTTCGGCCTGTAAACCTAAGGTGCTTGATCTTTTCGTTGGATTATTTTGGCCTGTAAACCTAAATTGTATACTGCTTGATCTTTTCGTTGCATTATTTTGGCCTGTAAACCTAAATTGTATACTGCTTGATCTTTTCGTTGCATTATTTTGGCATGTAAACTTAAACAATTTCTACTAATAGTAAATAGTAAGAAGCAAATAAAAGAATACACTTTTTAACAAAATTTGTTGCAGAGATGTAGAGAAAGCCTTGTGAATGGAACACATATATATTTTTTAAATAATGGTGCAGTTATTTAAGTAATTAAACTGAAAGCCAACAAGGATGCTTCTGTTTAATGAAGCCAAAGGCTCTCCATATTACAAAAGAATTAAATGATGGAAAGTCCCTCGAGAATGAGCCATTATTTGTATGTAATTTCAAGAAATGGATCAATAGAACCAGAAGGGACATGTATAAATACCTACTAGATGAAATCTTACAAAGTTCTGAACACATTTCAAGTTTGCTTACATTGAGTTTATGAAAATACCTTAGAATCAACACACTCGGGGTAAATTACTTATTCAGTGCGATCATAACTTGAAAGAGAATGTAAAACGATGTTCACACTTGTTCAAAACTCTAGCTATCTTCCAGCACCGATGAAAGAGCCGTACTGAAAGCGACCAGGCGGTGAACGCCAATTTTGGCGTGAAGCTATCGGGAACTTTCTGTCTTTTCCGTAAACTTTACGGCGAAGTAATGCAGAAACTCAACCTTCTTTACACTGTTTCGTTAATTCGTAATATCTCCCAGTTTATGCTGGATGATTCACTAAAACCGTCGCCAGGAATACTTCCATCACCTGATGTGCTGCAGATTTGTCGTCACATGTCTGAAGTTCACAAATGTAGATAGCCTCAATAATTTCAACGATTAGCAGAATTTTCAGGACAAAATCCTCTGTTCTCTGCTCTTTTACCAGACTGAACTCAGTCTTTCATGCTACTGGAGTGAATAACTGATTCCTTTTCGACAAAACAAACGTTCCGCATAGTGGTTCTCGCTCGGTTAGGTATTAGCCCCTCCTCCTAGCTTGAACACCAGTGAAAGTACAGTGGAATAACTTTTTTACTAACTCTCTGCTTAGAAAATAGTACATAGATACAGAACGTCTTACAAAAATTCGATACTGATATATCACTTATAATACACGTTTAAGGGACTCTTGCATTCAAAAATGCATTTTTAGAAAAAAATACATATGTGTGTATCCGTGCCTGTGAACAAGATAACTCAAAAACGAAAAGTCAGTTAAATACCAAACTTCATAAGTTCAGCATCTTCCAAGGGTGAACATTCTTCGTCCCAAACAAATCTTTACATGGAAAAAGTTTCGAAAAGTTGATTTTCTCCAAAATGGCTCTAACGATTTTGATTAAACTACCATATATTACAGGTGTAAAATACCAATAAAACATATTTTAATTTTATAGGAACAACTTCTGAAGTCCTCTTCATTCTAAATGATTATTGGGTAACTGGTAAATCGTAAGAGATAGACAAAAATTACTTAACAAAGACGCAGAGCTCGTTTAAACACATAGTTAATTTATACCATAAACAGTTTATTGTGGAGTGGGCTATTTCGGACATATTCCTTAATATTGGTTTCAGTTTTAAAATACTTAAAGTTTTCATATACGGAAATTTGATTCCTTGCCAAGAAAACACATTTCCATCACATAGCAGCCGGCTTTTAAAATATTTGACTATCGCTTTAGCCTAGTGAGTTTCCTCCTAATTATAAGCAACTAAAATATAAGACCATTTTTGCTAATGCTTGACTGGATTTAAATGAATTAGATAGAAGATTAAACTTTTAAAGGATAATTTGTTACAGATATGAGAGAAAGTCATGTGAGTAGAACGCATCAGAGTTTTTCACATAGAAATACCTCCAAGAATGTAATACCTGGTTTCAGATCAAACAGTTTACGAAATGTGCTTTATGAAAATCTAAACAAAGCTCTACTCCGTAGGCCACTGCGCTGATTTACTTTAAAGATGAAAGATATATTTTCTTTGGAAATTAAAACCTGTTAATTACCAGATAAAATACATCTTTATATTTCGTTAATAGGGTGAATTCCAAAAATGAAAAAGTAAATTTTATAGCATAATAAGGTTTAGTTAGCATAAGAGTATGTAATATATAGGAGGTTAAGTCAGTATTGTATTATTAAGAAGCCGGTAATGGCAATTAGAAGTCATTGAGATTAGCTGGTTAAACATTGTACGTCAAGTTGGGCAGCCAATAGTAGGTACAGCTGCAGTTGTGCTAATAAACCTATATTTAACAGTTTATAGTTTGTTATATATTGCGAGTATAGTAACAGCTATATGGTAATGTTTCATCTTACTGCAGTTTCTTTCTTACTGCGTTTGACGTGCGGTTAAGCACGTCAAACGCCGTGATGGATATGCTGCATTGGTTGTTTTTACCGGTTCTTGTCTTGGGTCACAACAGCATCATATGATATGTCTTAAGTTGATAGATAAGAATTATTCAAACAATGCAAATTGTCGCAATTGGCAGGAATTTGGATACAACTGTAGTACAGTGCAACAGTTAGACATCATTTAAGAATTAAAGAGATATTAAACATTGGGAGGTTAGAATGTATTATTTATTAGTATGCAGGAGTTTCTATTCTCTTGAGGCTATGGTAAATTATTGTCCTGTTTGAACAAATTAAACTTTGGTAATGTGATCAATGTCTAAACTATATTTTTTTTAACCCCATGTGAAATTTATTTTTTCTGCAAACAGCACATCGGTATCACCTGTAATGTTAAAAATGTCCACTTTAAGCAAGAATTCGAAATCCAGATATAACCTAAAATGATTAATTTTGAAGCTCTCTGAATGCAAAATAAGCATTTTGGGAAAAAAGCTTTATGTGGTCGCGTTTATATATTGCTTTCTAAAGATATGTGACGAATGTTATCAAGAAAATTCCGTGATCCAAATTACCCTTCACATAGAAAACTTTTCGTTAATTTTTATTTCCTTGCAGATAGCTTTAGTAAAAGTATCCTGTTCCTAAGATGCTTTCATTGCAAGTAAAATGCATAATATAATAGAATTGTCTTCAATACCTCTGAAGAACTCTTCATTCCGAGTGAGAAAAAAAAAAGTCTTAATTTATAAAAATGTAGATCTCTCTAAAGCACTCAGTTTATATTGGATAAAGGCTTTTATAGGAATAACCAATTTCTAGATACTCATTAGTTTGAATTTTCAAGTGAATATATGTTTTTCTCTACTGCCTACTATTTTCAGTAAGGGAAGAAATATTGCATTCCAATCATTTCATACTGAAATTTTACCGAAAAAGTACGTTTTATGGCTTCCCAAATAAAAAACATGAAAAATGTCAGCGACTGCGCATGTGCGTACGTGTCTGTGCCCATCTATGAAGAACATAACTGACAACAGAGAAAAATCCCACTGCTACAAATTAGCCTTCAACTGTAATTTTTTTTTAGCTTGTATAACTTTCTACAGAAATTGCTCTAATTTTGTTAGTTAAAATGCCATTTATTTAAGTATTTGCATGACAAATAAAATATTAAGACCTCTTCGTTATGAATGAATTTTGCATAATTTGTAAGCTGTAAGAAAGACTGAAACTTACAACTTAAAGATTTAAATATTGTTAAAACACACAGCTTATGTCAGATAGTTTCTTGTGGCTTAAACCATTTCAATTCTGTATTCTTTGCACAGCCAGGAATAAAACAAAAAACATGATATGAAACGGATGAGGACTTCCCGTTTGAGGAAGGTTTAAGTATTTTAAAAATAAAACCAATTACAGGGAAATGATTAGTTCTGCAAAATAAACGAAACAATAGAAAAAATGTATATGATATAATTTTTGTATTTTAAGGAGATTTACATTTTTTTTTGTACACAAATATTGTCTCTAACTGTTACGGTTTACCAGTTATGCCAATAGTTATTCAGAACGATGGGGACCTCAGGAATTATTCCCTGGAAATTCAGAATATATACGCAATTTATTTGCCATCTAACTGCTTTATTTTAACCAAAAGAGTTAGAACCATTTTTGAGAAAATCAAAATTTATTCGTAAATTTTTCCATCTAAAGGGTAATTTGGGGCGAGGACATTCCCTTTAAAATATTTGTGTCGCGTTCTTGAAAGATGTGAACTTTATTACCAAGTTTGATATGTAGCTGACGATACCCGTGGGCCTTTTTCTAAATATGCTTTTTTGGTTTCAGGGGTCTTCAAAATACATATTTCCGATGAAATCTCTCTCTTCGTATTACAATTTGGGGTGGAATATAACACCTTTTTTACCTACTATATACACGCACATAATGTAAATATTATTTTGGTTTTCGTAGTCGGCTTACCCTTCCGTATATTTTTTTTGGTCTGAACACCCCCTAGGACTTACAAGCGGATGCCTAGGGGTCAGAAGCCTTTCGAAAAGCAACGTCACGACACCACAGAATGGGGAACCTGGAAGGTGGTTCAGCCCGTAGCCAGGCGTGAGCGTGAGGAAGTGGATGATATGAAGCGCAAGCGGAATGGATAATAGGAAAGACGATGTTGGAGTAATTGGTGGAATAAATGGCGGGGGAAACCGGAGGACCCGCAGAAAACCAACCCAGAAGCCGCTTCGCCCACCCTCGGGCGCCTGGGCTCAAACCCAGCCCACCTAGGTGGGAGGCGAGCGGTTTAACCACTCGGCCACTTCGCCGCGTAATATTATATGATATATAAAATAAAAAATATATACACTTTGGGAATAAATATTTATGGTAATTAAGGATAATATACTTTGACATACATTTTTAAAATTTGAGAAAGAAAGAATAAAAAAAAAAATTATTGAAATTGAAAGGCATGATTTTTAATATTTTATTTTAATATATTTAATATCTATAAAATAATTGTGTATAGACAAATTAATTAAATTTGGGAATAAAGGAATAAGGATTTGGAATGAATGTCCGGTTTTAGAAATTAGGTACCGGCGTATGATATTGCAGATTTTTATTTATTTATTCTACATATGCACTAAGAAAGATAAAAAGCTTTCGTAAGTATAGATTGTGGAAGGTATACACAATTAAAACATAGTATATAGAGAAAATCATGTGAATGTACTGTGGTAGTTCATTTTTGGAATAAATCAAAGATAAAAACAGATTTTGTAGAAAGAAAGACATTTGTAGCACCATGTATTTAGTAGTAAAGGTATAGCACCCCAACAATCAAACAGATATTGTGTATAAATTGTTATTAAAGGCCTCTGTATAATCCAGTAGTATGTACAATGGATGTCAGAAAGAGTGAAAATGTTTCTCCTAAATCAGTAGAGGCATCCACGCACTGTTAGTTCCCAAATGTAAATAATCAAGAACGGAATAAATATCGTAGACGAGAACATATCTCCCATGTTTTTGATTCAGTACATATTATGCAGCAGTCAACAAGCTATATATAGCGTGATATAGGATGCGGGGCATGATTTTAGTGGAAGACCAGTTCAGTTGCGACGAACAACCAATATTTACTCTCGCCCAGCAAAAAAAATATTATGATTTGGTTTCCCTTTTCAACCAACCACCGTATTTTGTTTCAGAGAATGAGATGAAGCACTTTGTTTTTATTTTTCTCGGATATATGCAAAATCTAATAATATTTATGCAACAGAAGTTTCTAGATTTGGTTTATGTTCCAGGAGTAATCAAACTTGAGACTTATATCCATTTGAAAAAAAATCTAATGTGTTCCATTCACATATCTTTCTCCACATCTTTGTAACAAATAATTTTAAAAAGCTTATTCTTATATCTACTTCATGATAATCTATAAAATTGTCATTGGCAGAAATTGTCATTATTTGGTGCCTTATATGTAGAAGGGAAAAAAATCTAATGTGTTACATTCACAAGATGAACTCTAGCTGTTTGACAAACACAACTTTTATTCAAAAGATTAATCTATTATCTACATCATGCTAATCAAGATAAACTTAAGCAGAATTAGTCTTATTAGTAGCTCTTGATATGTAGAAGGGCAATTATAAAATGCACTGTGTAAAGTGATAGTATCACCCTATTTTAGTAAGAATTTTAGGACAATGATTGGGAAGTGTACAACGAGGAATCTTCTCTCTTCTCAGGTTTGTGGTATGTACCCTGATTTCAATACCATAAATAATATTGTTATTAATCTTCTGAATTTATTATGAATCCTTACAGATATATAAACACGCACAGAAGCAAGTTATAGCACTTATTTTCACCAGAACACATCTTTACTCCTTTTTGTTTCGTTGTTAAGCCAAAAACGATCTTCCTTTTTGTTTACAGCAATTATAAACAGAAATATCTGTGTTTCCGTGCGTTCATTCCAAGGTCGTGTAATGTATGTAAGTTTTTCTGTTGTTTTTTTTCTAGTTTAACGTCCTTTTACGTGGTTGGTAATATCGGACGATGAATGAAATTAGTGAAATGATACTCAAATGAACTCGGGGTCCATGGAGCTTAAAATTACTTGACATTCGTCTTCTCAGGATAAGGGAAACCCCGAAAAAACCTTATCCGGCAACTCACTCTAAGCGAGATTCGAACTTCTGTCCATTTTAAATGTGAGGCAGACATGCTACCACCACATTACCCAGGCGAGGGTATGTGAGTTTTATCAATGACATACGTATAACTTTTTCCATCTCTTTCTATCATTGTTGCGATTGTTGGTCACGCCTCCAGCCAACACATTATAAACTCCTTTACTTAAACGTTTTTGGGTTAGAATGAACACAACGTCTTCCAAATATAATAACACAAGTAAAATAATTCAGCAATAACAACAGTTAAATGTATGTTTTAGGCTATTTAGCCAAATAAATTTCAAGTTAATAATAAAATGACAAAAAAAAAAAAATTATATCTTGTGACTGTGGCCTTAATATTCTCACAAGTATAATATCTAAATAAATATTTTGCTTTATTAATAGCTATTGTGTGGATATTATATTTTGGAAGATGAAACTATACTTTTTTTAGGTCAAAAACTGGTCACTATGTGAAACAATTGAAATTCCAATCTCTTTTTTTTTTTTTTTTTTGCCAGGAGTAAAACAAAAAACTAGGAGAAAAATGGCTCGTCATATGAGAAAATTTTAAGTGGCTGAAATTGAAATATTTCTAAAACTCTACAAATAAATATATATAACATAAACTGTGTGCTTTAGTTAGATCTAAATTTTTGTATAGTAAGCTTTTGTATATCTCTGTCGCTTTTCTCAGTTATAAAAAAGGTATCCAGAATGAAGAGGTCTTCAGAGGCTACTCCCACAAAATCCAAGATATACATTTCATAAAATTCATAAAACTATTTGAAATATACGGTATTTCAATCAAAACTGTCAGAGCAATTTTTTTAGAAAATATACATTTTCGAAAAGTGTTTCATATAAAGGGTAGTTGGGGTGGGGAGATTTTCTTGAAAATATTCGTTTCGTCTCATTGAAAGATACCAAACTTAAGTACTAAGTACTAAGTTTGGTATTTAACGTATTTAACGTATTTTCGTTTTTGATGCTTACTGCCCACAGACGCACGCCCACACAGGCATTTTTGTAACAAACAGTTTTTTAAATTAAGGGGATCTCAAAACATGTATTTCCGTTGAAATTTCGGTATCGAATTTATGGATGCAATACAGTACCTTCTCTATACACTATATACATAGTACGGGTAGAGAAAATAAAAACGAAAGTGTTATAATTATTGTATATAGCTATGTTCAGTAATCGAGCGGGATGGCTTAGGATACTTCATCTGTGGTCCGCATTCGGGAGGTCCGGGTTTGCTTTCCACAGGCCGGCCTACCTGACTCATTAGTTTTGTTGAGGGTTTCCCGAGTAACACGAATCCTGGGTAGGTTTCTTTCTAGCTCCGAATTTTCTGTCCATCCATATCGTTTTCATTGTCATTACATTCATCCCTCATTCCATTTGCTTCTTTCAGAGTTAGAAGTGTCGGCGATGGTGATCGCTGCGGCGTGGCAGAGGAAAAGGATGGAATAAATGTCTCCGATGCCCCTTTTGGGCTATTTGCCGTGTTGCCACTTCTGGCGGAGGCGTTGGACCCTATGTTGGTGGAAGATTCCAGTCTACCTGTCCGACTGTCGAAGTGCTTCAATCTGGAAACTCTAGGGACTCCGTCATTGTTATGCCGTCACTCCTGGCACCGGCCGCCCCGTGTATCCTCTAGCGTCATTCCTCCCTCCTGGGAGCTCTCCATCATAGGACATGGATACAAAATCCCAAGCTTGGTGTTTAGTCTCATAATAATAATAATAATAATAATAATAATAATAATAATAATAATAATAATAATAATAATACCCAAAGCAAAAGTAGTGCATTAATTTTAGGCACAGATTTCTTAGGAATAATGAACAACTAAGTGCAATAGAATTTGATTGTGGTTAGTTAATTCCTGTGGCTCCTAAGTAAAGGCATAGTTGCGATGTTTCCTTGATCGAATTTGAATTTCTAATTAGTGAGTTTGGTGATGAGGGATCGGCTCGTCGCCTATAGATGGCACTGGAGGACGAAATCACGACTTGCGGACGCGAAATGGCGGAATTTTTCCCAGAAACCTTCTTTCAAGTTATGGGGTTTCTTTACGTGCAAATAAATATTACACGGCTTTTACTACACTTCGAAGGAAGCCATGCTAAAAAATGTTGCGTCCGAAAGCATCTTATCACGCTCCGCCAAGTTTGAACCCGCAATATTGAGCTTTAGAAGCTAGCACGGTAACCACTACACCACGACGGGCGACTTATTATGATTAAGAACTAAATTTTAAACATAGTTTTTCAACAGTATTAACATTTCTAATTTCCGTCATTGCAGAACTTTGTACATATCATGTTTACAGTATCCACCGCGGTATTCATTTGACTTTGTCACTGATTTCAACGTATAAATGAATTCTATTAAACTTAAGTATCCAATTTCCTAGGAATTTTATTTCTGCTTTATAGATTTCCATTTAAAACTCAAAGTACGCAAATACTTTTCTATAAATAAGTTCATAAATGGTATACGTGTTTGCTTAACGCGTTTATCAGAGAGACTACTAAAGTTTAAATTACAAATTAATGTGAAAGCTTTCCGGTTACCTCAAATTATATTTTCCTAAAGTTAATGTGCATTCTCTAATAAACTTCTTCACCTAAAAACGGTGACTATGTTCTATGCCATTCAGCTTTTGTTGATATTTTAACAGAAATTGGTAATTAACTCTTTTTACACAAACCGTGTGTAGAACAGGTTCGAAAAGGTGGAAATAAAGTGAAAAATTCAATTCTGGTGTCACTAATAGCCGAAATTTCAACCACGTATCTCCCGGTTTACGTCTGGTAGCTCTATTCAACTGAGCTACCACGGCAACATGCCATTACAATATTACTTCCCCAATAGGCCGGACATAAACTGGTTACGATATTGTAAATCGACATTGGAGGACGTCTGGTATGGTCATTTATTGATTCAAAACCCATACGAAAGAAGTGGTTGGGCTGCGGAATTTTGGAGTGCGTGACAGTACATGCCCATAGTTTTTAGTAGCAGTGTCGGGCCGCGACAGAGCCGCAATAGTAAAGTCTTCACAGTAGATTCTCAGTGTGCATATAAAGTTATGTAGTTAGGTAGTTAAGTAGGTAGGTAGGTAGGTAGGTAGGTAGGTAGGTAGGTAGGTAGGTAGGTAGGTAGGTAGGTGGGGAGGTGGGTATTTACAGTAATTGTGATGTAGGTATTGTTGCAACGGGGTAAATAAATACATAAATGAGTTTATCTAATAAAAATAAGTAGTAGCAGGAACTGCAATTTGAAGAGGGGCAGCTGTATTATTTTCCCTGTTTGCTATCCTTCTTACAATTTATGAGAATAAAGAATATAATAAGAATATCCCTTACTAGAGCGTTTAAGAGTAAACTATTTGCAAAAAAAAAAAAAAAAAAAAAAATTAACCTTTTTTGTAAATCCTATGCATTTTGGACTGTAAGGTTAGGTTGGATTTAGAGCTACATATATCCGTGACAACTATACGTTTTTGAAAAATGTGTGCCACTGCAAACCTCTGTTGATCTATTTAGCAATTAAAAGTTACAGAACACAGGCAATTAAGTTGGATATGTAGAGCCGGACTGAAGAATTCAATACCATAGCCCGTATTTAATCATCTCCTGTCGTACACACGGATTGTGTGGAAAAACAATTAATTAACATGCAATCCAGTTTCTTTGTGTGTATGTGTGTGAGTGTGTGTGTGTGTGTGTGTGTGTAATGTCGGAGGGTATTACGCACTGCAACAGTAGTTTATTGTACATTATACCGCAGGAGGGTAGGATGAGATGAGAGTAATTTCAGAGCCGAAACTGGTCAGTGGGGAGGAGCCACCGTAGAGAGTCACTAGCATATTCCAAGCAGTTTATCTCGACGCGGGGAGCGCTAGAAGCTTGCGCCCCAGATGTGACTAACCTCCCTGAGTCTATAGACGACTTCCAACTCCATCCCGCTGCCAAGAGCGTAGTCACCACCATGGGAGGGCGCTACTACCGCAGCCTCGCCGACAATTATAACTCTGAAAGAGACCCATTGGATGAAATGGAGGCGAAATAAAGTGACAGGAAGTTCAGGAGATTGAAGAAATCTCACCCGAGAATATCCCGAGGTCAGAGAGGTTGGCCGCAGGAATCGATCCCACGACCTCCCACAACCAATCACAGAGACTTGCCTGAGCCACCTGGCTTAGTAAGCTTCTTTGCAGCTAAGATGTTGGTTAACTTTGGTTGTACCTATTTGTGTGAGCATTATTTTTACAAATGAATAATGCTAAGTGAAAGTACAGATATCATTTGAGACAAACATCTGAAAATAGAGATAACGCAGATTTAAACGAAAAGATTGAACATTTAGAATATTTAATTAAAAATACAATGTTGTTCGAATTATTTTCTGTAGTATATTTGTAGCAAAAGAAACGAGAACTATTTATGAAAGATTCAGCAACCATTTCTTTCTCCATCTAGTCTACTTTGCGGGTTGCATATCAAGTGGTTCGGGAATATACTATACCTTGGGCACGTCATCTCAAAAATCTGATGTGTTACACTCACATAACTTTCTCTAGCTGTTCTACAAATTTCATACATAACATTCTTCTTCTCTCTGCACCTTGCTAATCGTGGTACTCATTAGCACAATGTTCTTATTATTTAGTTCTGTATAAGTAGGAAGAAAATAAGGGAATACACTAGGCTAAACCAATAGTCAAATGTTTTAAAAGCTGTCGTTGTGCGATTGTCATTACAAATCCCTTCTTTTCTTGGTCGGGAATACAACAAAAGAAAAACGGACACTCCCGTCTGAGAAAAGTTTAAGTACTTCACAACTGAAACTAATAACAACGAATACCTCGAAAACGGTAAGCTCCACGAGAAAAATGTATATGACATAACTTGTGTATTTTAACAAGACCTACATTTTTTGTACAGTAAGTTTTTTGTCTATCTCTTACGGTTTACTAGTTATGCCAAATTAAGCAAAATTCATCCAGAATAAACAGGTCTTCAGAAGCTATTTCCAGAAAATTCAAGACATACATTTTATTTTTTAGGTAAATATATTTAATATATGATATTTTAATCAAAATCGTATGAGCCATTTTTAAGAAAATCAAAATTTTCGAAAAAAGTTCCATGTAAAGGGTAGTTTGGGTTAGGGGATGTTTCTCAAAATCTTCGTGTCACATCCCTGGAGGATACTAAACTTAAATGCCAAGTTTGGTATTTTAGCTACTTTTCGTTTTTGAGTATCGTGTTCACAGGCGCGCGCGGACCTTTTCCTAAAAATGCTTTGTTTGGATACAGGGGGTCCTAAAACATGTATTTGCGGTGAAATCTCGGTATCGAATTTTTTGGTGAAATACAATACTTCTCTATCCCTATGTACATTGTACATATGGGGCTAGAGAAAGTAAAAATGAATTTGATATTTGGTATAACCTTGTGATATACCGAAAAAATGCGAACCATTTGGGGAATTCAAAACGCACTGGCATATTGCAATAGTAGCGCTGTTAGTTAGAGTAGCCGAATGGAAACTGGGAGATCCGTGGTTCAAATCGCAGCAATAGTATTAAATTTCAGTCTGATTCCAGCTTTTTTGATCCGGAATGGTTCAGAACTTGCTTCTCTGTGAGAATCAGATGGAGATAAAAGCTTGCAATACGCACCCCCATGCAAAAGCATGCATATGCGAGCGTCTGACTGACTGTTTACGCATCTTTGTCAACAACAAAGAATTATATGTAGTAAAGCACTTAAATTTAGACAGGGTTTAATTAAGTAAAGGAAACTCCTTAAATTTGCATTTCTAATGTTGCTGCTGGTATGTAAATTAAAAACCCTGTTTTTACTTTTTCGAGTATTATGTGTGTATTTAGTAGGTAGAGAAGGTATAGTATTCCACTTATAAATTTTATACCAAGATTTCATGTAAATACGTGTTTTGAAGACACCTGAAAGTATTTTAGAACATGGTTTCTCTGTTTGTTGGTGTGTGTGTGTGCGCGTGTCTGTCTGTCTTTCTGTCTGTCTCTCTGTTTGTCTGACAGTATAACCCCAAAACAAAATTTTATGTGTTCCATTCACATAACTTTCTCTAATTCTCTATAATAAATCATTGATAACAATCTTATTCTTCAATTTGCTAATGCTAATCGAGAAAAAAGTGGCAGAAAGGGTCTTAATACCTGCTTCCTTGTAAATAGGAGGGAAATAAGGGATTACCAATTATGCTAAAACTTTTAAAAACTGGTTGCTATGTGCCTGAAGTACCTTTGTTTGTATTGACAGGAGTTGCAAAATTCCTATATGAGAAATTATGAGTATTTTAAAGCTGAAACCAATAACAAGGAATATCTAAAAAACGGTAAACTCACGAAAAAAAATTATAAATAACATAAATTATGGGTTTGAAAAAGCTCTACATTTTTTGCCTATCTCTTAGCTTTACCATTATGCAAAATTCACAGCATTCATCCAGAATAACCATATCCTCAGAGGCTATTCCCAGAAAATTGAAGATATACATGTTATTTGTCACATAAATATCTTAAATATAAGAGATTTGAATCAAAATCGTTAGAGGCATTCTTGAGACATAATTTTTGGAACGTTTTCCACGTAAAGGGTAGTTGGGGGTGGGGGATTTTCTTGAATATCTTCGTGTCGTATCTTTGGAAGATACCTAACTTAAATTCCAAGTTTAGTATTTAACGGTATTTTCGTTTTTGAGCTATGCTGTCCCAGATGCACACGGACACACATATGAATCTTTTTTCTGATTTTTTTTATTCAGGAAAACCCAAAACATGTATTTCCGGTGA
Source organism: Hymenopus coronatus (assembly GCA_030762935.1). Classification (NCBI taxonomy): domain Eukaryota; kingdom Metazoa; phylum Arthropoda; class Insecta; order Mantodea; family Hymenopodidae; genus Hymenopus; species Hymenopus coronatus. Next base: position 98,896,536 of record CM060882.1, on the reverse strand, counting down.
AATCTCGGTATCGAATTTTTGGGTGTATTACAATACCTTATCTATACACTATGTACATAGCACACAAGGAGAAAGTAAAAAGCCGGTTAAACACAAAGCTTAGCATTTAAGATGAGTATTTTGCAAAGATCGAAACGAAGATTTTTAGGAATACCCCCTCCCCCCACAAAACTACACTTTATAGGACGATCTTTAGAAATGTTTGACTTTTTCAAAACAGCTCTAACGATTTACCATATATTAAAGATATTTTAATGACAAATGAAATGTATATCTTGAATTCTCTAAGAATAGCCTGAAGACCTGTTGCATAACTTGTATATCGTAAGCGATAGACAAAAACTTATTACACAAATATGTAGATCTCTTAAAACACATAATCTATGTTACATAAAGTATTATTATTATTATTATTATTATTAATGTATTTATTTATTTTGGGGGGAGCAAGGGTTGACCATTTCCGAGATATTTCTTGTTATTGGTTTAAATTTTATAAGAGTTGACTATCGTTTTAGCCTTGTGTGCTGTGTTTGCTTCCTCTGGTAAAATAACGGTTCTACTAATTCTTATCTTGATTAGCATGAAGGAAATAGAAGAATACTCTTTTATTAGTATGTACGCGTTACAACAATTCATGTAGGATTTTAATTTAAGTACATCAGTAGAAAAAGCTGATGTGTTCCATTCACATGTCTTTCTCTACATCTCTGCAACAAATTATAGTTAAAAAGCTTATTCTTCTATTTATTTTACTTCTACTTCTTATTACTTGCTTCCTTGCAAGTAGAAGGCAAATAAGAGAGTAGCATAGGTTAAATTGATAGTCAAAAGCTGGTGGCTATGTGATTGAAGTTTTTCAAAGCTGAAATCAAAAACAGGGAATATCTAAAAAACGATCAAATCCACGAAAATAATGTATATAACATAAATTGTGTGTTTTAATGTGCTCTACATTTTTATATGTTAAGTTTTTTTCCATCTGATACGGTTTAGCAGTTATGCAAAATTCCGTAAAATTCATCCAGAATAAAGTAGTCTTCAGAGGCTATTCCCAGAAAATTCAAGATATACATCTTATTTGTCAGATAAATATCTTTAATATTTGACATACTAATCAAAATTATTAGAACCATTTTTGAGAAAATCAAAATTTTCGAAGAAAGTTCCATGTAAAGTGTAGTTGGGAGTGTAGGGATTTTCTTGAAAATCTTCATGTCGCATCCTTGGAATTAAATACTAAATTTGGTATTTAATGGTCTTTTCGTTTTTGAGCTTTGCTGTCCACAGGCACACATACAGACACACACACAGAGACACACACGCACACACACAGAATTTTTGTAAAAATGCTTTTTTTGGATTCAGGGCTACCCAAAACAAGTTGTTCTGGTGAAATCTCGGTATCCATTTTTGGTTGGAATAAAATACCTTCTCTATACTCTGTCCATAGTACGTGTAGAGAAAACAAAAATCAAAGATTATTTATAGGAAAGCAAATGAAAAGATCGAAGACAGTGTTAAACAATAAAGTACTAGAACAGGTGGTAATATTTAATTACTTTGGCTGTAATGTAACCTTTAAAACAAATAATGAAAAGTACTAATAAGTATGTAAGTAAGTAATAAAGTGAGTAAGTTGCAATAGATTTGTGAAATAATAGCTTTATATTGAAAAGAAAAACCCGAAAGGATACAAATTTAAAATTTTATAAGAAAATGGTTCAGTTTTACTATATGGTTCGGAGACATGGACACTTAAAAAGAAAGATTGGAGCCAAATACAAGCGGCTGAAATGAAATATCTTGGAACAGTAAAAGTATACCTGACAAGATCATATTAAAAACGAAGACATAAGGAGAGAATTAGACATATTTTCGTTAAAAGAAAAGATACAAATCATTAAAGAAAAATTTAAAAATAATTTACAAAGAATGGATGTCTCGCATTCCATTACAGTCTACAAATGTAAATCTTTATGCTATAGAAGAATAGGAAGACCAGCAAAAATACGCAGAAAAATGAGGCCGGAGCAGCTGAATAATCCTAAACCATGAAAGAGTTGATGATATTTTGTTAGAATAGTTTGATATAAATAGATAGTATAAGTCATGCGAATGGAACACATCTGATTTGTCCCCTTATATCTGCCCTCTTCCATGTTACGTTACTACTGAGTTCCCCTTTCCTCATGTCACGTGTCACGCAAGCCGCACTCTTTTGTTTTACTACTTCGTTTCTCGCCAAAGTGCATATAGAACCTTTTAGGTGCAACACAACATATCAGAGTACATTTTCACTTACTGAAACATTGAGCTTTGTTTCCCGGCCACGGGATGAGGTTAGATCCCACCTATGGGTTTGCAGATCTTTAGTCACGGGTATAGGACCGGTTCTCGATAACATTCCAGCTGTGGTCGTGTAATTGCCTAATTATTGAAACATTATATTTTATCTTTAGTATATGAGCAGGAATATTAGGAAAATCTTTAAGAATTTTAATTCGAACCGAATTCATATTAAAATTATTAATAAATTAATACTTCTTTATTCCACAAAGAATACCTTTAAGTTGATTTTTATTATTTTCATACATTTTTGCTTTCTCTAGCCCCATATGTACAATGTACATAGGGATATAGAAGGTATTGTAATGTACCCAAAAATTCGATACCGAGTTTTCACCGGAAATATATGTTTTGGGGTCCCCTGAGTCCGAAAAAAGCATTTTTATAAAAGGTCCGTGTGTGTGTGTGTGTGTGTGTGTGTGTGTCTGTGGACAGCATAGCCCCAAAACAAAAATATCATTAAATACCAAACTTGGTATTTAGGTTTAGTATCTTCCAAGGATGCGACATGAATATTTTAAAAAAAAAAATCCCCCCACCACAAACTACCCTTTACATGGAAAAAATTTCGAAATTTTGATTTTCTTAAAAATAGCAGTAACGATTTTGATTAAAATCCTGTATATTAAAGCTATTTATGTCCGAAATAAAATGTATATCTCGAATTATTTGGGAATAGCCTCTGAAGACCTCTTTATTCTGAATGAATTTTGCTGAAATTTGCTTAACTGTTAAACCGTAAGAGATAGAAAAAAACGTACTACAAAAAAATGTACCTTATGACAAGATACACAATTTTTGTCCTTTACTTTTTTGTTGTGGAGGTAACCGTTTTCGAGATATTCCTTGTTATTGGTTTCAATTGTGAGGTACTTAAAACTTTTCTCACACAGGAAGAGTATGTTTTTCTTTTGTTCTACTCCTGGCCAAGCAAAGAAATGATTTGCAATGACAATCGCATAACGATAGCTTATAAAACATTTGACAATCACTATTCTCTTCTACTTATAAGGAACTGAGTAATAATATTCTGCTAACATTTATCTTGATTAGCATTGTGTACAAAGAAGAAGAATCTTTTGTAGGAGTTTTGTAGAGCAGCTAGAGAAAGTCATGTGAGTGTAATACACCAGATTTTTTCTACCTCTGTACCTTAGTACCTGGATTGGTAGCCCAAGGCCTATAAGATATTTAGCACCGAGGGAGACTGCTCAATCGGTTTTGTCTGTGGTCCCAGCCTTCGGGAGGCCACGGAGGCTTTTCGTGGTTTCCGGTTTAAAGATGTGACAAATAGAAATTACAAATTCAGCTTTTTGATTAAAAATTATATAGTACAAGCAATTCGTAAGTAATGTATATGTTACACTCACAGACTTTATCTAACTGTTCTACAGACTTGTTGCAAAAGATTATTCTTCTTTCTACACCATGCTAAGCTAGTAGATAAGCATTAGGAGAATGTACGTATTACCTAGTTCGTTATAAGTAGAAGGGAACTAAAGGAATGGCTATGCTAAAGCGATAGTCCAATGCTTAAAAAGGTATCGTTATGCTCTTGTCGTGGAAATTGTCGGACACTTCCTGTCTGAGAAAAGTATAACTATTTTGAAATTATAATAAATAACAAGGAATATCTTGCAAACAGTCAACTCTACAACAAAAATGCTGTGACATAAATATTGTGTTTCAACAAGATCTGCATTTGTTGCGGAGTAAGTTTTTGACCATCTCTTATGGTTTAACTGTTATGCATAATTCTGCAAATATAAACAGAATAATATACGGTATTTTAATAAAATCAACAGAGCCATTTTTGAAACAAACAAAATTTTCGAAAAATACTTCATGTAAAGCGTAGTTTGTGGTGGGTGGGTATTTTCTTGAAAATCTTCGTGTCGTATTCTTGGAAGGTAATAAAGTTAAAAACCAAGTTTGGTATTTAACGGTCTTTTAGTTTTTATCCTATGCTGCACACACATACACACCCACATATACACACACCGAGAGACACACAAACAGACATTTTTTCTAAAAATGCCTTTTTTGGTTTCAGGGGGTCTCAAAACATGTATTTCCGGTGAAATCGAAATTTTGGGTGCACTACAAAACCTCTATATACTATCTACATAGTGCCTGTAGAGAAACTAAAAATGAGATGTGTGATCATTTCAGTTTGCCGCCATAAGCCAAGCAAAGAAAGCGGTGGTCGCTCGAAACTAGGGCAGCACATTCAGTGTGAGCATGCCGGTTTAGCCATTAGCAATAAGAGTGTTAAATGCACGACTAATAAATACTTATGTTTAAAACAAATGCCAGCCATCTTATTGTCTTCCGAGTGTATCTCTGTTACTTAGTGTGTGCTGTGTTATAAGAACATCTGCGCATCATTATCAGTGTGAATACAGTTTATGAAGAATTGTTGATGGCGCGTCTGCCTCACGTTCAATGTGTGCGGAGTTCGAATTTCGGTCAAGGTGAGCTATCCGGTTAAGGTTTTTTCCGGGGTTTTCCCTTATCCGTAGAAGACGAATTTGGGGCAACTCCACGAGTCCCAGAATCTTTAACATTACTCTAACCATTCCATTTATCGTCCTATATGATCTATGCGGTTAAATGACGTAAAACTACAAATAAAGGAAGAAATAAAAAGAAAAAAAGATAGAAAGAAAAACAGAGAGAAAGAAAGAAATAGAGAAAGTCAGAGATAAATAAATAGAAAAGAAGAACTGAAGACAAAAAGAGATATAAGAAAAAAAGGAAGAAGGGATGTAGGTAAGAATGGAAATAAAAGGGAGGGAGGATGGAAGGAAGGAAGGAGGAAGGAAGGAAGTTAGGGATGGAGGAAGGAACACAGGGAGGAAGGCAGGGCAGAGGTGCGGGAGAAAGGAAGCGGCAGGAAGTTAGGCATGGGCGAAGAAAGGGACGAAAGAGGCAGAGAGAGAGGATGGGAGGCAGGGGTAAAGGAAGACCGGGAGGAAGTAAGACTGAGAGGGTGGGAGGGAGGGAGGAAGAAAGGAAAGAAGGAGGGAACATAATTGCAAGATGTCTAGGTATTTCGCACGAGACTGCTATTACTTTATGGGCGATCTACATTCACCTTTTCCATTAACTATTTAGTAAAAATTAATGTCGTAAGACGAACACCAGTAGAAATACCAGGAAAAGTATGGCAAATAAAGCTACTCCTACATTTTATTTCTAATTTTCAAAAGCATTTTTCAAAGGCAAATGTGAGACGCAAGTCTCCTGTGAAAAGACAAGCATTACAGGCCTAACAATTCATATATCCGCTATAAACGTAGGCAACATTATAAATGAGCTTACTTGTATGAGTACTCAAACTGAAAGAAAATGGAAAATGAATTATGAGGATGACTCGCCGAGTTGAACAAATTAAGGAACCAGAAAATAAATTTGATTAGGACACAATAAAAATTTAAAACACCAAAAGTTAAAAATAAATGCTCTAGAGATAACTTGCTAGATGAAAAATCGAACACCATTTTAACACATTCAAGACAATTACATTTTTTATATCCAAAAACAAAAATCAAGGAAACAAAACAGAAAATTGGATTAGGCACAATTAAGGAAGTCAATTTTAAACATCTGATGTGTTCCATTCACATGACTTTCTCTACATCTCTGCAACAAGTTATTGTTAATAAGCTTATGCTTTTAATTACTTAATGCAGAAAAAAGTAGCAGAAGTAGCCTTATACTTGTTTCCTTATAAGTAGAAGTGAAATAAGGGAGTACCATAGGTAAAAAATATAGTCATAAGCTGGGTGCTATGTGACATAAGTTCCTTTGTACAGAGAGGAGTTGAAAAATTCCTGTGTGAGAAAAGTATAAGTTTTTTAAAGCTGAAACCAGAAACAAGGAATATCTTAAAAAACAACCAAGTTTTGTACAGTAAGATTCGGTCTATCTCTTACGGTTTACTAGTTATGCCAAATTGAGCAAAATCCGTCCAGAATAAACAGACCTTTAGGAGCTATTCCTAGAAAATTAAAGATAAACATTCAGTTTGTGATAGAATTAGCTTTAATACTTGGTATTTTAACCAAAATCGTTACCATAATTTTTAAGAAAAACCAAATTTTTGAAAATGTTTCCATGTAAAGGGTAATTACGGGTGAGGGATTTTCTTTAAAATCTTCGTGTCGCATCCTTGAAAGATACCAAACTTAAATACCGTCTTTTCGTTTTTGAGCTCTGCTGCTCACACACACACACACACACACACACACAAACGGACCTGTTTCTGAAAATGCTTTTTTTTTTTTGGATTCAGGGAGTCCTAAAACATGTATTTCCGGTGAAATCTCGACATAGAATTTTTCGGTGGAATATTATACTTCTCTATCCCTATGTACATTGTGCATATGGGATTAGAGAAAGTAAAAAAGAAAAAAGATGAATTATGATCAAATTCCTCATGGATTGTCTAGTTTTCAAAGTAAGTAGGCTGTAGACAATGTTTCAGTCAAGATTTGTTTGCATAACCTTCTTGAGTTCACTGAAGAAAAGTTAATAAAAATCTTAAATGTCCTTATGGAAAAGATGTCAGGATACAATATATTAACTCTTATTTTATCCAAAAGGAAAATAATGAATATTTTGCAGTGCTAATCTTGAATGATGCTAAATTATAGACATAATAATATACTATGTAACCCAAGTGCACTTGTAATATCACATATCTTCAAAGGTGAAATTTTGAAAAGTGAGCCGGTATTGTGCTCCACCAAAAAATTCGATGTCGAGATTTCACCGGAATACATGGAACTCCCTGAATCCAAAAAAAAAACATTTTTGGAAAAATGTCCATGTGTATGTGTATGTGTATGTGTGTGTGTGTCTGTGGGCAGCCTAGCCCCAAAACGAAGATTCCTTTAAATACCAAACTTAATATTTAAGTTCAGTATGTTCCAAGGATGTGACTCAAAGATTTTCAAGAAAATCCCACAACACCCAACTACCCTTTACATAGAACAAAATTCGAAAATTTTGGTTTTATCAAAAATGGCTCTAACAATTTTGATTTAAATCTCATATATATAATACATGTACATGCCAAATAAAAAAAATATATATGTGTATATTTATATTTTCTGGGAATAGTTTTCTGAAGACCTTTTTATTCTGGAAGAATTTTTCCGAATCTTACATAACTGGTAAACCGCAAGGGATAGACAAAAACTTATTATACCGAAAATAAGGATCTCGTTAAAACACACAGTTTGTCATACACATCTTTTTCGTGTAGTTGACCGTTTTCGAGATATATTTTCTTATTATTGATTTCAGTTTAAAATAATAAAGTCCTTTCTCATACGGGAACTTGTCACCAACTCCTGACCACATAAAGAATCGAATTTCAATCCCATAGCAACCACATTTTAAAACATTTGACGGTCGGTTTAGCCTAGTGTATTCACTTATTTCCTTCTATTTAAAGGAAGTAAGTAATAAGACCATTTCTGCTAATGTTTGTCTGGATTAGTATAAAATAGATAGAAGAATAAGCTTACTAACAATATTTTATTACAGAGATGTAGAGAAAGTCTTGTGAATGGAATACATCAGATTTTTTAGAAAGCTGTCCGTGTGTGTGTGTGTGTATGTGTGGCAGTGGGCAGTATAGGTCAAAAACAAAAAGACCGTTAATCACCAGTATTTATGTTTAGTATCTTCCAAGAATGGGGAACGAAGATTTTTCAAGAAAATCCCATTCCACCCAAAAATACTCTTTATATGGAAACATTTGTGAAAATTTTGTTTTTCTGAAAAATGACTCTAAAGATTTTGATTGAAATACCGTATATTAAAGATATTTACATTACAAATAAAGTGTATTTTATATACGTTTTTCTTCTAAAGTTCACCGTTTTTGAGATATTCCTTGTTATTGGCTTAAATTTCAAATTACTTTAGCTCAAACATGAAGCCACCATTGATTTCTTCTTCTTCTTCTCTCTCTCTCTCTCTCTCTCTCTCTCTCTTTCGCTCTCTTTCGCTCTCTCTCTCTATCTCTCACACACTTCTGCTGGCCATGCAAACCAAACCGAATATCTGTTGATCCACATAGAGATTGGCGATTGAAAGATTTGAATCTCGCTTTAGCCCAGTATATTCCTGTATTTCCCTTCTACTTGCAATGAAGCAAGTAGTAAAACCAATTCTGCTACTGTTTATATGAGTTAGCATGATGTAGATAAAATGATTATCTTTTGTATGAATAGTTTATATGAGAAACAGCTAGAGAAATTCATGTGAAAGTAGAGAAAGTCATCATCAGATTTTTTTTCGAATTTTAAAAAAATTAATTTAATGTTTTAGCATACGTGTAGATAGACGATCTTACTTTATAAGAGTTATAATTATTAACGACGTTCCACCTGAAATTATCTTTTTAGATGAACAATAATAACTCAATGGCAAGACAGATCACAAGGAACATTAGCCCACCACCCGGGGGCTGCGTCCCCCATCGCGGTCCATGATAGACGTCATGGATAGGGTGCAGTATTGGAGGATGAGACGTGGTCAGCGCCCGGCCGGTTAATGCGGTCCTCATGACTTGGATGAACAACAATATATCAATATATGGCTAAAAAAATCTTGTGTTCCATACACATGACTTTTTCTACATCTCTGAAACAAAATATTGTTAATAAGCCTATTCTTCTATCTTCTTAATGCTAATCGAGATAAAGGATAGCGGAAACGTCGTATTACTTAATTATTTTAAGTAGAACAGAAATAAGAGAATACACTTATCTAAATCGGCAGTCAAATATTTTAAAATGTGGTTGCTATGGGATTGAAATCCGATTCTTTGCGTGGTCATTTGACAAGTTCCTGTATGAGGAAAGTTTTAAGTATTTTAAAACAAACAAATAACAAGAAATAACTCGAAAACGGTCAACTGCTCTAAAAAATGTATACATCATAAGTATGTGTTTTAACCAGCTCTACAGTTTTTGTTAAATACATTTTTGAATATCTATTACGGTTTACCAGTTATGCAAAATCCCGCAAAGTTCATTCAGGATAAAGATGTCTTTATAGCCTATTCCCAAAAATTTCTAGGTATACATTTTATTTTTGATGTAAATATATTTAATATACGATATTTTAATCAAAATCATTAGAGCAAAATTTGAGAAAACAAAAAATTTCCATTTTCTTGAAAATCTTTGTGCCGCATCCTTGGAAGATACTGTACTTAAACACCAACTTTGGTATTTAATGAAATCTCGGTATTGAATACCTTCTGTATACATTATGACCTTAGTAACTGTAGAGAAAATAAAAATAGTTGATAGTCCTACAGCACTATTAGCTTGTGAAATCTTGATATAAATTTTGGATGGAATACAATGTTTCCCCAAATTACTATTCGTAGTAGAATAGGTAAAAACAAAACAGCAGTACTTCGATATTTCGTTTTGAGTATCTGGTGGGGTAAGGAAGCTTCAGGACCCTCTTCTTGAGTAATCTTTCAGAAAATGTTTCCAAAAATCTGATGTGTTCCATTCGTATGACTTTCACTGTAACAAATTATTGTTAAAAGGAATATTCATCTATCTACTTTATGATAATCGAGATAAACATTAGCAGAAATTGTCCTAATTACTTGCTTCCTTGTAAGTATATGAGAAGTAATGAAATACAACAGTCTAAAACGATAGTCAAATATTTCAGAAGCTGGTTCCCATGTGGTTGAAATCCATTTCAATGCATTGCTTGGAGTTCACAAATTCTCGTGCGAGAAAAGTTTTAAATCTTTTAAAACTGAAACCAATAATAAGGAATATCTCAAAAATATCAACTCCACGAAAAAAAAATGTATATAACAAATTGTGAGCTTTAACCAGATGTCCTCTTTTTCTGTAATAAGGTTTTGTCTATCTCTTAAGTTTTACCAATTACGCAAATTCCCAAAATTTATCCTAAATAAAGATGTCTTGAGAGGCTATTTTCAGAAATTTCAAGATATACTTTCTTATTTTGCATGTAAATATCTTTAATATACAATATATTAATGAAAATCATTAGAGCTGTTCTTGAGAATATCAAAATTTTAGATTTTTTTCCCAGTAAATGATAGTTTAGGGTGGGGATATATATCTTAAAATCTTCGTGTCGCATCCCTGGAAGATACTAAATTTAAATACCAAATTTGGAATTTTCGTTTTTGGGCTATGCTGTCCACACACACACACACACACACGGTTTTTTTTTTTTCTAAAAAATCCTTTATTTGGATTCATGTGGTTCTCAAAACATGTATTTCCGGTGAAATCTCGGTATCGAATTTTTGGGTGCAATACAATACCTCTTGTATACACTATGTACATAGTACCTGCACAGAAAGTAAAAATAGTTCATAGTCCAGCAGCACTATTAGCTTGTGAAATATGGAATTAAATTTTTTGGTGGAATATACTTTTTTCCACTTAGTATACGTAGTAAGATAGACAAGAACAAAACTTCTTAGTGGAGTGGCGAGCTGACTTCTCACTCAGATATTCTATGTTCGATTCCCGGCTAGGGTGGGAAATTTTTAACCAGAATTATTCCCTATCTCCCACAGAGTCTGGAAGTATGTATGCGGGAGTGAATGTGTGTATGTTTGAGGAAAATATAATGGTTTAAATCCAACGTAAAGAACCTACAGACGAGTTGTTTCTAATGCAAAGCCTTAGATGTTAAAAGGGGCTATAAAATGAAACAAAAAAATCTGAGGTGTTACACTCACATGCCTTTCTCTTGTTGCTCTACAAACTTCTTATAAAAGATTATTCTTCTTTCTACACCATGGTAATCAAGATAAACATTAGAAGGATGCTCCTATTACTTAGTTCCTTATAAGTAGAAGGAAATGAAATGGTGTGTTATTTATTGTCACTCCTTAAACTGCTTTGGTTCTCAGCGTCCCATTCTATATTGGGCATGAAAGACCGCTTACTTTTGCATAGAGGCCTCTCTATCAGGCTTGAGGTTCTTTTACCCACGACTTTACTTCTCTTCCGAAAAAATCCATCGTCCTCCGCTGGGTTTGAACCCGCGACCTTGAGTTTATGAAGTTAGCATGGTAACCATTTCACTACGGATGGCGATATAATATAAGTAAAAGGGAACAAAAGAAATGCACTATGCTAAAGTGATAGTCAAATGATTTAAAACCTATCGTTATGCGATTGTCAATGCAAATTGCTTCTTTGCCAGGCCAGGAGTAGAACAAAAGAAAAACGGATGCACATAAGTATTTCTCAATTGATACCAATAACAAGAAATATCTTGGAAACGGTTACTTCCACAACAAAAACGCGAAGAACATAAATTGTGTGTTTTGAGGATATCTACATTTTCCATGTTTTAAGTTTCTATGTCTTACGGTTTAGCAGTTAAGTAAAATTCGATAAAACTCATCCAGAATAAAGAGACCTTCAGAGGCTATTCCCAGAAAATTCAAGATATACACGGGATTTTAATCAAAATCTTTAGAACCATTTTTGAGAAAATCAAAATTGTTTTCCAAGTAAAGGGTAGTTTGGGATGGAGGATATTTCTCAAAATCTTCATATCATATCCCTGGAAGATATTTAACTTAAATACAAAATTTGGTGTTTAACCGATTTTTGGTTTTTGGGCTATGCTACTCACTGTCACACACATGCCCTTTTTCAAAAAATGCTTCTTTTTGGACTAAGGGGTCTTAAACATATATTTCCGGTGAAATCTCGGTATCGAACTTTTGGGTGCAATACAATTCTTTCTTTATACACTATGTGAAAAGCACTAGTAGAGAAAGTTGAAATAGTTCATAGTCCTGGAGCACTATTAGCTTGTAATATCTCGATATAAAATTTAGTGTGGAATACAATATTTCACCAACTTATTATAGATAAAAACAAAACTGTGGTACTTTGATATTACGTTTTGAGTGCTTGGTGGGAGTAAGGAAGCTTCAGCACCCTGTAGTTGAGTAATCTTTCGGAAAATGTTTCCAAAAATCTGATGTGTTCCATTCATATGACTTTCTCTACAGTGGCGGTGACTGCCTCCGTGGTCGAGTGGTCAGCGAACTGACTTCTCACCCAGAAGTCCCGTTTTCGATTACCGGCTGGGGTGGGGAATATTTCTTTAACCAGGGTGTAATGGTTACCATACTGACTTCGTATACCCAAGGTCGCGTGTTCAACCCGGTGGAGGACGGTAAATTTTTTCGGGTGTAAAAATCCTTAGCATGGCTTCCTTCGGAAGGGAAGTAGAACCGTTGGTCCCGTGTGTTAGATATATGGTACGTGAAAGAACCTTGAGCCTGATAGAGTGATCTCTGAGCAAAATTAAGCGGTCCTTCACGCCAAATTTAGAATGGGACGCTGAGAACCACAGCAGTTAAAGCACGTTCATAAATAACACCCCATTTATTTATTTTACACACACACTCTCACACAGGCACACAACACACGGACATTTTTCTAAAAATGTTTTTTTTTTCTTTATTTTTATTCAGAAGGTCCTAATACATGTATTTCCGGTGAAATCTCGGTATCGAATTTTTGGGTGCATTAGAATACCTACCTTCTTTATATACTATGTACATAGTACGTGCCGAGAAAGTAAATGACTTTAGATGTTAAAGGGGGCTAAAAATTAAAAAAAAAAAAAAAATGCAATGCTTCGATATTACGTTTAGAGTATCTATTGGGAGAAAGGAGTTTCAGCACCCTATTTTGAGTAATCTTTCGCAAACATTTTCCAAAATGACAGTTCCCTAGTGTGTGTGTGTGTCTGCGCTTTTAAATTTAAAAGCTATATATATCCGTGTGTAGTTGGGAATGTCGAGGTTTGCGGTGCCGTCTCACCTGTTTCTGAGCCAGGACAGTGAGGCTCTACTACCAGTGCGTCTATCTGTCCAATGAACTGCAACTCTGACACGCGCGGCGCTGCGGTCGTTCCCGGCTTCCTGGTAACCAGCGCACGCATCAAGCAGTTTAGTAGTACCGCGGCTAACGGCCGGAGCGGATTGTTGCGTCCTGACTCGTGCAGCAGTTGCACGTCTTCTGTTTGACAGAAAGTGTGATACACGAGTGTGCGTTGTTTGGTGCGATGTTCGACAAGTTGTAAGCTATTACTGTGTATTGTGTTGTGGTTACTGATGTAATATTAGTGGTGCTAGTGCATGTTTGTGCAATGAATGACCGGGTATGTGGATTGAGATAGCCTAAACTCCGGCGTTTGGAACAGAAAGAAGGGATTTTTATAAAAGAACTTGCAAATTCAGAGTTGCTGCAGCGTTGCTCCAGGATGCATTTCAAAGGTGGGTGCGTTCAAGCATCTTTATAGTGAACAAATATCAACGGTGACATTTTTACGAATTTTTCGGTTATGTGCCGTATGTTATTAAAAAAAAACTCTAAATACAGTTTATAATTGAATCAGGAACTTGCAAAAAGACCAAGTCCCTTACAAAAATTATTTTTTAATACCTTTTGATTCTTTAAATGTTGTTTCTTGTACTTAGCAACAAATGGTTCCTATATATTCTATATGTATAAACGTCGTCAAAAATGTATTAAGCTTTCCAATACACAGGCAAAACCGGCAAGATAAACATACTCCGTTATTTTACTGTATCAGAATATCCGCGTAATTTTGGGATAAAAAATATTAAGTAAATCTTAAGTTTGAGTCAAACCTAGCCAAGTATATATTCTCTTTAAATTGCCTACATATTAGGGAATTTATTGTGAAGAATGATGCGTGTGACGTACTGTTTCTATAATAGTACTAAATATAAACAGTTGATGTATTTTCTTCCCAAATATATGCTAGCTATTAAATCGTAGGTTGGTATCAAAATTACCCTTTTTTGAGTTTAGGTATCTTGGTGAATAAATATCAACAGCGACATTTTCACGAATTATTCAGTTAGGTGCCTACGTTATTGAAAACATTATAAACACAGTTTATAATTGATTCAGCAGCTTGCAAAAGGGACCAAACCCTTCCAAAACTTAGTTTTTAATGCTTTCTGATTCTTTAAATGTTGTTTGTTGTATTTATCAACAAATTGTTCCAAGTCCCATACATTCTGTAGGCTATAAAGATCGTCAAAAATGTATTAAGCTTTCCAAAATGACTTAAATACACACAGGTTCTTAAATAAGGGAAAAAAACCGGCAAGATAAACATACTCCAGCTATATTACCGTATCAGAATATGCACGTACTTTTGTGATACAAAATATTTAACAATATTTATTGGGTCAAACTTCCCAAGTTTATATTCCCTTTAAATCACCTACGTTTTAGGGAATTTACTGTGAAAGATATGCGTAAACCCGTGACGTACTATTTCTATAATAATGCTAAATATAATCAGGAATATATTAATTATATAATACCTTTCTGTTCTATCTTCTTTCCAAATATATGCCAGCTATTAATTCGAAGGCTGGTATCAAAATTGTTGTTTTTGAGTGGAAAATAAATAAAAGTAAAGGAAATGAATTGACATAGTCAAAAACCGGGTTTATGTCAACATTACTTAACTTTTCAGGACGCAACGTGAAGCTAACCTGAGGACTGAACGCACTTGACTTAAGGTTACAGGGTTGATAGTTCTAATTACCATGTGTCATTTAACGTAATGGGAAAGAAAAGTTTGACAGATCCAAACTCTTAAGTTACGTCAACCCTAAATAATTCGTTTCATACAATGTGTAAGACTTTTATGTTACGTTCGTTATACACCAGCAGTACAATGAAGTACGGGTCAAAAGGGGCAAATATTGCTATGCTTAGAATGGAGGTACGAATTTTGCTTATTGAGACACGTGCATCAACGCATTATACTTGAAAGTGTTATATGTACATAGAAATTAAGTCTTGAAACATACAGACATGTCTGAGCATATAACCTTCCTTATATAAACGAGAGCCTGAATATTTGCATCTAAACAGTCCTGTGTTTTTCCAGGAAAAACATGTCTAAAAATATTATGAAAAGACGATTTCAAATGTAGCCAATGTAGCTTTTATAGCACTAACACAGGAAAAATCGTATCTAGTAAAGTATTTGTGCGTTAAATATGTATATTATGTCTGATGTGTTGGTATATTCTGACGAATCTGACATGAAATGTTTTTTTTATTGTAATGCACACAAGAATTCAATACCGAGATTTCACCGGAAATATATGTTTTGGGGTCCCCTAAGTCCGAAAAAAGCATTTTTAAAAAAACGGTCCGTGTGTGTGCCTGTGGACAGCTTAGCCCCAAAACGAAAAGACCGTTAAATACCAAACTTGGTATGGTATTTAGGTTTAGTATCTTCCAAGGATGCAACTCGATTTTCAAACAAATCCCCCCACCACAAACTATCCCTTAATATGAAAAAAAATTTCGAAAAGTTTGATTTTCTTAAAAATGGCTCCTACGATTTTGATTAAAATCCCGTATATTAAAGCTATTTATGTCCGAAATATAATGTATATCTCGAATTTTTTTTTGAATAGCCCTAAAGACCTCTTTATTTCGGATGAATTTTACCGAATGTTGCTTAACTGCTAAACCGTAGGAGATAGAAAACAACTCACTATACAAAAAATGTACATCACGTCAAAACACACAATTTATGTCTTTTACGTTTTTGTTGTGGAGGTAACTGTTTCCGAGATATTCCTTGTTATTGGTTTAAATTATGAAGTACTTAAACTTTTCTCAGACAGGAAGTGTCTGTTATTCTTTTGTTCTACTCCTGGTCAAATAAGGAAGTGATTCGCAATGACAATCGCATAACGATAGCTTTTATTACATTTGACAATCGCTTTGGCATAGCGCATTCCCTTATTCCCGTCTACCTATAAGGAACTAAATAATAAGAACATTCTGCTAATATTTATCTCGATTAGCATTGTGTACAAAGAAGAAGAATCTTTTGTAGGAGGTTTGTAAAGCAGCTAGAGAAAGTCATGTGAGTGTAACACATCAGATTTTTCACTTTCAAAACAGAAGTTTACCTTAGTAGCTGAAAAGTTATAAATTAAATAACTTAATGCGTTCGACGGCGGCGGCGGCTAAATTTCACTACCTTAGTTTTGGTAGGGTCTACTTTAACATTTTGGAGGCGGCTATGAGCATTATCCAATTCAGCTGCCCGAAAGTGGTGCCTTTAACTGTCAGCCCAGCCTTCACTCCTACACAATTACGTTGCTACGCTCCATGTGTGGGCATATCAGATGGTAGAATTATAAAATTCCGATGAATAGTTAAATAACTTCGAAACAAAACGCATGCTATGCCGTATCAACATTAACAAACAATTTTATATCAATGTTTTCCCACAAACCAATCGTTTAAATTTTAATTTGTCTGATATCTACACAAAAGGTAGAGGGACAAATAGTGCATTTCATTCAAAAAAGAGATACTGCGATTTCGCCGTAAATACACGAATAAGACTCCCTGAAGCAGACAAATCATTTTAGAAACAGATCCACGTGTGCGCCCGCAAATAGCATAAGTCAAAAACACGTAGTCGGATAAATGCCAAATTTCATAAGTACAGAATCTTCCAAAGTTATGACACGAAAATTTTACAGAAAATCCTTCCACTCGAAAAAATCTCGAAACGAAGAAGTCTTTGATAGGGTATATTTAATTTTCCCTAAAATGGCTTTAACAGTTTTGATTAAAAATCTGATATGTTCCATTCATATGACTATCTCTACATCTATGAAGTCTTTTTTGGGCTTTATTTTTTAATGTTCTTTTTACCGTGCCTGTTATATAGTTGAATTTATTTATTTTCTCTATGACTTCAACTTCTTCCAAATACTTGAAGTGTGATATCTGCTCAATTATCAAATTATCTAGTACTATTTTTGACCTGACTGGATCATTTCCTCTGAAAACCATAGTTTTGGATTTATTCTTAAATTATTGTAAACAATTTTAACAGATTGGTGCTGAAAAGCTTATTCTTCTGTCTACTTCATGCTAATCAAGTTGAACATTAACAGAAATTGGCTCTATTACTAGCTTCCTTGTAAATATTAGGGAAAAAAGAGAGAACGCTAGGTTAAAGGCATAGTCACATATTTTAAAAGCTGGTTGCATGTGGTTCAAATCCATTGCAGTGCATTGCCTAGAGTCTACAAATTCACGATGAGAATAGTTTTAAATATTTTAAGACTGAAACCAATAATAAGGAATATCTAATAAATGTCAACTACAGGAAAAGAATGTATATAATATAAATTGTTTTTCTTTTTTTTAATGAGATCTACTTCTTTTCTGTAGTAAGGCTTTCTCTATCTCTTAACGGTTTATCAGTTATGCAAAATTAAGCAAAATTCATCGAGTATAATGAGGTCTTCAGTCTATTTCCAGAAAATTCGAGACATATATTTTGTCATTTAAATATCTTTAATATACCATATTAAAGATTTTAATCAAAATCCTTTCAGCCATTTTTTGAGAAAATGAACATTTTAATTTTTTTTTCTATGTAAAGGATAGTTTTGGATTAAGAATTTTCCTCAAAATCTTCGTGTCGCATCTCTAGAATATATTAAACTTAAATACCAAGTTTGGTATTTTATGACTTTTCGTTTTTGAGTTATCGTGTTCATGGACGTATACGCACGGACGTTCTTCTAAAACTGCTTATTTTAGAATTCAGGACACTCTTAAGAGTATATTTTCGGTGAAACCTGGTATCGAATTTTTAGTTAGAATACAATACCTTCTCTAGTGCATAGTACGTGTAGAGAAAGTAAAAAACATATATTTAAATGACAAACGAAATTATCTGTCGCTTGAGCTTTCTAATAATGATCCACATCATTCGAAAGAAGTTTGATATAATTATGCTTAAATCTGAGAGATAGACAGCGAATTTAAAATATAACATTTTTTTCATTTAACTTTGTTATGATAAAGCAATTTTGAGGTCCCACTGTGCATTTAATTGGATTTTTATATAAATCTTTATACTCGTGTTTCTCACGATGTCATCTGATTATCGATTCGATTTCCTAGATACCATACTCACCTGCAAGAATTTTAACTCGATTCAAAGTTTAAGCGGCTAGAAAAAAAGAATCTGATGTGTTCCATTCACCTGATATCCTCTTCCTGTTGTGCAGACGGACTATTCTTCTTTTCCTTATCTACATAATGCTAATCGAGATAAACATTGTCAGAAAATGTCTTACGACTTGATTCCTTGTAAATAAAAGGGAAATAAGGAGGGCACTAGGCTAAAGCGATAGTCAAATGTTTTAAACGTTGTCGCCACGCGATTATCATTGAAATTCGCTTCTTTGCATGGCCAGGAGTGAAACTAAAGAAACACGTACGACTTCTGCTTGAGAAAAGCCTAAATATTTTAACATTGAAACCAATAACAAGAAATACCTCTGAAATGGTTAACCCTAGAAAAATATGTAAATGACATAAATTGTGTGTTTTGACATTGTTTATTTCGTACGGTTTACTTGTTCTACAAAAGTCCTCCAGAAGGCACCTTAAGCATATGGTATTTTAATCAAATTCTTCCACATAAAAACTAGTTGATGGATTTTCTTGAAAATATTCGTGTCGCATCCTTGATAAATGCTTAAATTAAATACTAAGTTTGGTATTTAATGACTTTTTGTTTTTGATTTTTGCTATCCATAGACACGTAGGCACAGAGGAGAGACACACACGGAATTTTACAGACACATGCGAACCTTTTACTAAAAATGCTTCTTTGGATTCAATTTTCTGTGATATCTCAGTATCGAATTTTTGGGTGTAGTGCAGTGTCTTCTCTATCTACTTTGTACATTGTACATGTGTGCCAGAGAAGGTAATAAGCTATAGAAGTTGCTCAAAAATAAACGACAATTGGTACGGCCTGCATAATCCTAATTATTTTAACAAAATTTCTTTGTGAAATGGTCTAATACACATGTGCAACATCTTACATGAACCAGCTTTATTCCCTGATATGCATTTTATTTGCAATGGGAATATAGTATCTCCCTATTGTACCTATATTTCTTGTAATATCTTCTTAAACATTCGATATGAATATAGTTAATTTTACTTACTGTTTTTAGTTTCAAAACAAGTGCATTCCGTTCGACCGTAACATTTTTGCTTCAAGTTTTTCTAATATTTTAGTAATCAACTATTTGATCAAATATTATTGAAGAAGCGCATGGTCATAAATGGACATTAGTTTCTTTAACTCTCAGATATCTATAATCGTCTATTGTTGTAAGCTAATATAAATGTTTGTTAGTTAAAAATACTGTACGTTAAAGGAGAATAATCGTTTTAACAGTTAAAAGCGCTAAGACAAATTACCTCAAGTTTTTGAGATAAAACGCACATGACCTAACTAATTCTATGCTGCCATATTTCGTATAGCGATAGAGTGGGGTTAAATATTGCTATTCCCATTACATCTACATCTTACCTAAAATTTAAGAAAACAAAAGTTTCTAGAAGTGACAGAAGTGTATGATTTATTTATATAATGAAGCAAGGTAAATACAAATAGTTTATTAATAAAGTTACCACTTACTTCCTTATGTGATCCGGATTTGGTACTTTCCGTATTCGGCCATTAGAGTCACTTTGTTGTCACTAGATATAAGCATTTAGCGCCCTAAGCCATAAAGTGCAGCCGCGGGATCTGTGAAGCTAAAACCGCAATAAACCTCAGCAGTCTAGAGAGTTTAAAATTTAAACATGTTAATATTTTCGCCACTTTCAAATTTGGATAACATGTGAAAGTTCTACATCCTTCCCAACTTGACTCTGAATTGCTTTTACCTGCATCATTTTGTCTCTTAAAACAAATCCTATCTGCAATGATCAAGTGAATTTCTCCTCTCTTTAGTGATTTCTAAGTAACCCATAGTTTGCATAAAGTTTTTACTTTCTCTACTATATATAGGTAGAGGGGGCATGATAGCATTCCACCCCTGTCTAAAAATAGAGAACTGTCTAAACAGCTTTCGGGTTTACATTTCAGTGGCCTCAAAAAATGCTATTCAAAAATTTTAAGGAATATGAACAAACAACTGTTTACATGGGAACTTTTATAGATTTTTGATTTCCACAAATGTATCTTTTACGATTTTTATTTAAATGTTTGATATTTACATGATAAAGAAGAGATATTACATTTTCTGAAAATAGCTTGTGAACTGTTCTTTATTCGGAAGGAATTTTGTTCAACGTTTGTGTATCTGGTATACCATATAAGATGGATAAAACTTCCAAAACAGAAAATGTTAAAAACACACAATTACTCTTTTGACATCTTTGACTTTCGAAATATCGTTGTTGGTTTGAATTTTTCAACATTTTTGAAGTGGCCATCGTTCTTCAGTTTTTTTCTCGCTGGCAGAATATCTACGAGTTTCAAGGCTAGGATTTAGCGTCACCATTGTAAACATTTGACTATCGATTCTACTTTCTGTATCTCCCTTTTACCTCCGGAGAAGTGTTTAACGAAACTCCTCTGATCAAAACTACGTGGATGGACGAATAAAGCTTTGTAATTATAGCTTTTAGAAGCTGTATAAACATACTGGGTAGAGAAAACCATCTGAATACAGTAGTACATTGCTTTTTTCAGTCACTCAGAATGCCTGGAAATTGCGTTAAATTAACCAAATACTCGCTTCGTTGCCTGTGTTATATATCACATAGATTTTAGTTGATAATGAACTCGCGAAAGAAAGATTGTTCGCAAT
This sequence comes from Hymenopus coronatus, assembly GCA_030762935.1. Taxonomy (NCBI): domain Eukaryota; kingdom Metazoa; phylum Arthropoda; class Insecta; order Mantodea; family Hymenopodidae; genus Hymenopus; species Hymenopus coronatus. Next base: position 98,875,406 of record CM060882.1, on the reverse strand, counting down.
GTTTCAATAGCACCTATTTGCACACATTGCGCACTAAGTAAACCTTTAACAAGTGAATGATACAGTGAAAAGGCTGTGTGCTCATTAAGCGAGATCAAAATTTCCTCAGATCAAGTTTTTGTCTGTGGTTTGTAGATGTACAGTTACGTAATATTCTATTTTGCATGTAAAGACTTGTTTGGAATGAGGGATAAATTAATGATGTTTTTGAGTCATGCTGCGCGTTTCCAATTGAAATTTTTATGTATGTGAATTTATTCTAAGTAAAACTTAGAATAAGGTGAACTTATTAACGTTAAAAAAGGCTCGTGTTCTACATTCACATGGCTTTCTCTACTCTATTTTTAGAAGCTATTCTTAAAAAGCGTGTTCTTCAAAATACTTGACATTAATTCAGATGAATATATTTTAGTAAGGTTTTTATTGCATATTTTCTTTTACATACAAAGGAATAATGGAGCACACTAGACAAAAACAGCTGACCGAATGTTTAGCATCTGATGGCTCTGGGATGGTATTTGCTCTGTTCTTGATCAGGATCAAGAAAAAACTATAGGTAACCACATCCCATTTGAGGAAAATATACAATTAAATTCTGAAATTGAAACAATAAGAAGGAATATTTTGGTAATGGCTAACCTCACAAAATGTATTTGACATAAACTGTGTAATTTAACAAGATCTTAAATTTTTTGTACGAGATCTACTTATTGGGTTTTCCGGAATAAAGAGAGCTTCATAGGCTATTTATAAAAATTTCCAGATATACATGTTATTTATATCTAAATATCTTCAATATGTGACTATTTATTTACAATCGTTATAAACGTTTTTGAAAAAAATTAATATTGCGAGACATTTTCCACGTAAAGGTTAGTATAGGATGGTAGGACTTTCTTCAAAAATTTTGGTCACATCCCTGGCATATGCTGAACTTAATTAATATGAAGTATAAGGATTTTTCGTGTTTGAGATATGCTACCAATACATACACACACGGACTTTTTTCTAATTTTTTAATTAGGACACCTCAAAATAGGGTGTAATTCTCCCGGGGTCGAAATTTTGGTTTGATATAACAACCTTTTCTGCCAACTGTAAATGTGAGTGGAAAATAAAAATTGTATTTTTTAACACAGTTGAAAATTGCGCGCACTATGTCTTTATTTCCCGTTTTGCAGCATCAGTGTAATCTTCACTTCAATATTGCGCTCTCAAAACCATCATCACATTCTTTTTCATGATGTCAATATGCCGGCGGCTATTCTACCTTCAGTCATATCAGTTGTATTTAATTAGAAAACGATAGAAGGCTGTAAAATACTTCCCCAAATGACGAATGCTATTGGGGTTAACCATCACTGACGTATTTACTGTTATACGTTTAGGTTTTCCCAGATTCAAAGAGCGCTTTCTGGAACTAAGTGCCTAACCTTTCTTTCTCAAGAGTTCTTGGAAAACTTACACGTCTATGGATGTGTTCTCAAACGGTTGGACTAGATTTCCGCGCGCTTTGCTAAGCCGTAAAAGCTAATTTCAAACAATCTATTTAGTTTTTCATTGAAATAGTGTTATTGAAATGTATTAATAATGATTAACATTAATAATAATTGAGATTAATTTGTGGTTTGCCGGGAAACGTGTGGTTGGTTGAGATGTTTATTATGTTGCCATGGAAGCTCAGTGGTGCAATGGCATTGAGTTTTTATGTCTGACTCTACCTATCCAACTACTGTCCTACTTGTGTGAAAAAACAATTAAATCAAAACAAATTGACCATAATTGTTGGCTATACTATGAATCCTGGGACTTAACGTATTTAGGACAGTGTAAGTCACAATTGCGGTATGTTATCAAAATAATTTGAGATCACCTTGTGAGTCAATGAGAAGATTAATGCGTTGCCGGCATGTTTCCATGGTAGCTCAGTGGTAGAGCAACCGATTAGAGACCAGGAGATACGTGGTTCAAATCCCAGCTATAGAATTGAATAATTCAGTCTGACTCTACCTATTACACTCCTGTCCTACACACGGTTCAAAAAATACATCAATTAATAATGATAATTTATCCGAAAATTATTAAACAGTTTCATATATACCCAGGCTTTTACGGTCGGCGTTCTCAACTTTATTATGAATGGTAATCAGACTTGTAGGCCTTGGTCCAAATTATTTAATTACCGACGTTTCGCCAAAATCTGCGCCCGGCTATTAGTCCAGATCCGGAGCTGGGTTAATCGCTTTGTTACCTGAAGATGCTGGATGCAAATTTTGGCGAAACGTCGATAATTAAATCATTTGGACCACGGCCTATAAGCGTGGCTACCATTTATAATAAAGTTATTAAACAGGCTTGTCAGAAGTAATGCATTTTTAAAGCAGTTTTACAGAATGAAGGCAGGTTTGTTCAGTTTTAACGCTATCCTAAGGTGTATAAGGGAGAGGACGTTTTGTCCATCATCATCAAGCTTTCATGGATTACGTCTTCCGTACTGTTCCGGCCTCAATCCACTTTTGCCTCGGTCTTCCTGTTTTTTTCCCCACCAATTGTCGTACAATTGTCTCTATATTTCTCCCTTGTTGAAGTTAGCTATCCAGGCGTATGTGCCATACACAGTAACAGATGTAAGATATAAATGACTGTAGTCCTTCAGTCTCATTGTTCAGGATTCGCTACCGTAAAGAACCAACACGGCCATTGTCTTGCATAATTTCACCTGTGTATCAATCTGTTCAATATTTTTCTGATAGTACCGCACACGAAAGTATTGCTTTGATATAATAATTCTATATCAATATTTCTTCGAAACTATACATTTATATATCCTGAATAAAAAAAAAACATATGATGTGTTCCATTGAAACAACTTTCTCTAGCTGTTCCACAAACAAGATTTTCTTACAAAATAGTTTTTATTTACACATTTTAATCTACTTAAACAGCAGAATTGGTCTTATTACTTGCTTCCTTACAAGTAGAAGGCAAATGTGGAATATATTAGGATAAAACGCTAGTTATATCTTTTAAAATCTGGTCACTGTGTGAAACAGTTGAGGTTCGGTTCGCTTTGCGTGGTTCCGTTTGAGACCAATTAGTTAAAAATTGAAAGCAATAACAATGAATGTCTCGAAAACGGCCAGCTCTACAGGAAAAACGTACATCATATAAATTTAGTGTTTTAACGAGATGTACTTTTTTGTGCGGTAAGTTTTTGTCTATCTCTTACGGTTTAATCATTATGCTAAATTCTGCACAACTCATCCAGAATAAAGAGCCTCTTCAGAAGTTATCCAGAAAATTTAACATATACATTTTATTTGTCATCTAAATATCTTTAATGGCTCTACATTTTTTTAAGAAAATCAAACTTTTGGAACATTTTTCCATATAAAAGGTGATTGAAAAACTTCGTGCCGCATCCTTGGAAGATACTGAACTTAAATACCAATTTTCGTTTTTGAGCTATGCTACCCACAGCTACTCACACCCACACACGCGTGGAATTTTTTTCTAAAAATGCTTTTTTTTTTTTTTTTTTGGATGCAGGGTGTTGCAGAACATCTTGGGTGCAATACAATACCTTCTCTATATGCTATGATCAAAATAAAAAATTGTGCATGTACCATTCACATGATTTCTCTCTACCATTTCTGCAGGAAAACTGCTTCAACTCGGGTGATCTGCTTGGGAAAAGTATAAGTATTTTAAAATTGAAACCAATAAAAAGGAATATCTCGGAATCGGTTAACTCTACCGCAAAAATGCATAGGGCATAAAATGTGTGTTTCTACGAGCTCTATATTTTTTGTACAGTAAGTTTTTGTCTATCTCTTACGGTTTGTAAGTACAATGCAAAAGTCATCCAGTATGAAGAGGACTTCAGACGCTATTCCCCAAAAAATTGAATATATAGGTACATTTTATTTGCCATGTAAATATCTTTAATGTGTGGCATTTTATTTAAAATATTCAGAGCTATTTTTAGAAGACAGAAAATTTCGATAATCATGTAAACGGTGGTTCGGGATGGAGGATTTTCCTAAAAGACTTCGAATTGCATCCTTGGAAGATTCTCACTTAAATACCAAGTTTGGTACTTTTCGATTTTTTGTTTTTGAGTTATGTTGTCACACACACACACACACACACACACACACACACACACACACAAAACACGCCCTACACAGACAGACAGATACGAAAATGTTTCTAAAAATGTTTTCTTTTGGGCTCAAAGTACCTCTAAATAAATACTTTCGGTGAAATTTCGACATTGAACGTTTGGGTAGAATACAATAGCTTCTCTACATATTGTGTACTTATATATTACATGTAGAGAAAATAAATAGTGAAGAAAGCCATCATAAATATAAGGATTTTCATTAGTATTTTATGTAAAATTTTGCATCGCTTTAAAAGTAAAATAATGAGCTCAGATATAAAAGTCTTGACAACGGGATGAGGTAAATTGTTCTCGTCAAAACCTGCGTTAAATGTCAAATGTTATATACTATTGACCATTTCCGAAATATTGTTGTTTGTTAAAACTTGTGAGCTTTTTAAGCAAATAAGAAAGCAAATGCCAATGGTGATAATCATTTATTTTCAGTTTCTCACACAGTTGAATATTGTCTTAGTCAACAAAATATCTATTACCTTGATTCGAGCTGTAGATTATGTTTATTTTAGAAACTTACTGCCATTGAAAATACTTGTTCAGAATATGATATTCATTGTAATTTCTGTTGGAGGAGTTTTAGTCAATCCTACACAATTCCGCTAGCTTAAGCATCTTGGACGTTTGTATCTATGCTTCCCACCTAAGCACTTGTTTCTCTCTTGCCGAATTAAATAATTGGACAATGTTGCAAAATGAGAAGTATACATATGAATTTCAGAATTATTTAAAATTAAAAAAAAAATGTTCGTGTAAGTTTTTGGGCTTTGCAGCTTCAAAATATGCATTTCCAATATCGAATTATTGTGTAATAAGGTACTTCTAACTTCCGTTATTCATCAGTACGAAAATAGGTATTGAATTTGTGTGCACTTATATAAGTAAAATAAGTATGAATTTATGCTATTATAATATTCAAAATATGCACTAATCATTTACATTAGCTTATGAAATTTGGTAAATACAAATAGACTTCCTTAGACATCATTTTGGGTGCAATTTGATTTGCAATATAGAATGATCATATCATTCAGGTATACATAATTAAGTTAATGAGGTTAATAGGCTAACACAAGCTTGTATGCTGATGCTTTTACTTATCCAGAAAAAAATAAAACTTAATTTACATATTTCTCTCTAAAACACTACATAATTTACTGTTTATATATAACATATTTACAAGTTTTTGTGCTTTGAAGGCGCACTTTCGAAGTTTTTTTCCCGAAAATCACTGAAAATATAAATGGGTGTCTCATTATCAATTCTTTTTATTGTCATTCGACAGTACAGACACTAACATCAAAAGTCAAAACTCGCACATAATAGAAATTAAAGAATTAAGAAGTGACGCATGGTAAAAATATCCATGCAAACACATAATAGAAATTAAAAAGCCATAACTATTAGATCTAAATTATAAAAATTTAAAGCCGAGACAATTATAACAGTTTTCTTTAAATAATTTACATTCTAAGAATTTACAGTTTCTATTAAGCTTGTTGAATGATTTCAGACTGATGACAGGAAATCAGTTTTTGGATTTGCTTAACCTACTATAGGAATATCTAACATAAATTGCTTCTTGTATTGTGGTGATAGATATCTGGTCAAGTTAGAAATAGGGCTGTATAGTAACTACTTCCTGATTTAGCCATTTGTATACGTATGTGTACTTAAATCGGGGACAAGGAAGATTAAATTTACATTACATTACAATATAAGGTCACAAAGGTTTAATAAATAGGAAATTGTTATTGAAAAACAAATAAATTACACTTAGGAAGATTTTTGAAGACCATAAGCAATTTCCTAAATTAGGGGAGCCTTTGTGGAAAGTAAAGAAGAAATGTAAATGATTAGTTGAAAAATATGATACCTAGATCAGATTTAAGATGACAAAAGATACATCTATAGCATTATAAAACTTTGTAATGAAATAATTATGGCTTGGCCAGCTAACCAGCGCTAAAGTCTGTCCTAAATATGCATGTTTAAGTACATTTTTAATGAAAAAACTAATAAATATATAAATAAAATGTGCAAAGCTTCGTATTTAAAAATTCATTTTGAAATTAACATTTAGAAATGCGTATTGTATGGGTTCAACACATTTACCGATTCTCTGGCCACGTTCGCTAAAGTGGCTAGTTTTGGTGCTTTGTGGTGCAGGGAATCGCGGGTTCGGATCTTGCCTTGGACATGGGTTTCTGTGTGCGTGTAATTGTGTGTCTCTATATGTGTAAGTAAATAAAAACGTAAAACAATTAGGAAAACAACAGAAAAGTACAAAACACAAAAATATACAAGAGAAACAAATAAAAAACAAGGAAAACGATATAATAATCAGTAAAATTGGAAATAATATGCATTCTCATGCCATCTCTTTAGTGTCCCAAAGGAGTTTAAATGTTTGTAACTAAATTATTTCCAGTGCAGTGCACATTCTGCTACTGTGGTCGGAAAAATTAATTTTAAATTCCACCAGTTTAGAGAAGACCGCAGAAATTTAATTAAGCTATTTTACAGCCCTGTTGAAAAAAGCCGCAAAATTATGGTATATTTCCAATATCGATTTATTAATTTAAAAGTTGGTTTAATGCAAATTCATTAAATTATATTTTAGATTAATATTTAATCTTATATTTTTTTACTTTAAAAAGTTTTGAACTGTTCTATAGCAATACTAACAATTTTCGAGAGTCCTTTATTATTACAGCATTGATATTGCTTGTTACGTTTTCACCAATTGTTATCTTTTATAATGCCTACCTATAGATATTAGAAGAAGCATTGCATTTCATAACATTTTTGATTCCAACTATCCGGTTATAATACGCTTTTAGAGATGTCGTGAACAAACAAGAAATAAAAATAAAAATCATTTATGCAAAAATTCCGCGCGTGCGTATCTATAAACAGAGAAATTCAACTCTCTCTTGAAGATGGTACTAACGATTTTCAAGAAAATATTATATGTGTAAGAAATGTTAGTGGCAATTGAAGTGTATATTTTGAAATGTTTGTGCATATTCTTTGCGAATGATCTTTGTATTGCTTGTAAATTGTATGAGGTAGACAAACTCAAAATTTATATATATAAAATTTTCAATTTTACCTTCTGTAATTCATACATGCTACATAGGTATTGCAGTCACCCCGAAATTACATATCGAGATATCACTGAAATGTATGTTTTAGGAACAATACAAATAAGAAGGATTTTTTAGAAAAAGGTCCGAGTATGTCTATGTTTGTGTATGTGAACAGAACGACTCAAAAATAAAGAGTCTGTTAAATACCAAACTTGAGTTTTGAGTTCAACATTTTCCAAGGATGCGACACAAAGGTTTTAAAGAGAATCCCTCAAACAAAACTACTCTTCACGTGGAAAAGTTTCGAAAATTGTAATTTTATCAAAAATGACTAAACAATTTATATTGAAGTATAGTATGGCAAAGATGTTTACATGGTAAATCTTGTAAGGCACAAAACTTATACCCTATACATTGTTTATAAAGATAACGCCTTGCGAGATATTCCTTTGTATTGATTACTATTTTAAATACTTTTCTCAAACCATACGATCTCATTCGTTTTTCTTTTGTATTATTACTGACCGTGCACAGAGAAGCTAGTTTCAAAGACAATCGCATAGACATTTGTCAATCGCTTTGGCCTAATGCATTCTTTTATTTCCCTTCTATTTATTAAGAATTATAAGGCAATTTCTGCTAAAAATGTCTCTATTAGTATGAAGTAGAAAATAATCTTTTGTAGAAATTGCTTCTTTGCAGGACAGATAGAGTAAGTCGTGTGAACGCAACATATCTTTTTATATTGGATTGTAAAGAGATTGAAAGCTTTCACATAGCGATTATTTCTTAAAAAATTGACTATTAGGCCTACAGCATTCCGATTCTCATTGTTCGCTCAAAGAGAATAAAAATACCCCTGGAGGTGTAGTTTTGTTGAAAATGTGAACGTTTGACAAGGACTCTGGTCTTAGGACGATTTTCGTTGATGACTTTCTGGTATAACATGCCTCGCGAGTAAGAAAAGGCAAAATACATTGGGTAATCCACTCCTTCATCCCTCACCCCGCTCGACGCTCCGTCAGAACAATAAGAGCGGTGTGCTAGTTTTGTCCACCATGTGCGAGAATTACGTTGGTATAAGAACTTCAGTATGAAGTGAAGAAAAAAGATCAACCTAAATTTGTATCACCCAATGTGAGAGGTGGATTATTATTTAGAGATTATTGGTTCACAACTCAGAATTTCATTTGTCTAAAATTACGTTTCATGTCCATATTCTCCTCTTTGGCAACATGTCTAATACTATTTTAAAAACATCAAACAGGTAAAAAACATGAGTGGGGTCAGCGAAAAGACCTGTCGTACGATAAATATTTCCAAACATATTTTTAATGTCTTTGAGTGTACAAGGAGATTTGCAATAAATCCATTTCCACAAAACGTTATTTGGACTAGCTTGAAGTAAATAGAAGGATGAGCTTTTGTAATAATAGCTGGTTGAAGAATGGGTATAGCGGTTGTCACGAGATCTATGCCAGGTCGGTCTTCGCCGAAGCCCCGCTGACAACAGGAGAACTCCCATGAATAGGCGATATCAAACGAACGCATTCACGTTATAAAATGATTTTATCAATTTATCTTACAGTAACTTAAATTTACTTAATTTTAATGTAAACATTTTAATTAAACATTATTAATTTCCGTTAGCGTTAAATAATAGCTATTTATATATAAGTGGTTGCATAGACTATTATTTGAATGGGATGCTTAGTACACGGGCGCGTAAGCGCGAGTGCTGTAATTTCTCATGAACAAATAATATTCAAATAAGCCACGTGTAATGTACAAAGTTTTATCCTATTCTAATATTACCTGAAATATTCTTATATTCATTAAAACAGTGCGTTCCCTGAGCGGCGCCCGTCCCTTACCCGTTACGGTGCAGCCGCGGGGCGCTTCGGTCGCTCAGGGAACGCACTGTATTAATAGAGTCGTCATTACGAGGAATTGAATTTTGGTCATGACGTAAGTAATGCTTTGTTCGTTGCTGCGCAACCCCACCAGATTAAGCAGTTTCAATTCTGGTTGTTTAAACTGCATCAAATATATCGATAAATGCATGAAAATGGATATTCTCAAAGAACTTTTAGATTAAGTTGAAAAAGCTGTACTCAGTTTATTACCCGGCAAGTTGAAGGATTTCTATGACAAGGCATTGCCAGTATTTAAAAAATAGTGAGCTGCCAAAGGAGTTAAAATCATTTACGATAAAATAAAGTCGTTTTTGTCGTTTCCTAGGATACATGAAATGTGCACAAGAAGTCTATAAGATGGGAAAAAACTTTATTTTTAACTTTAACCTGTTCGCTTACTAATAATGTTAGTTATTCTACTTAATTTTAATTTGTTAGTCATCGTAAAATTTGTCTTAAACACCTTAAACGCAGAGTTTCATTATACCAATTTCTGATGTGTTAACAAAATGTCATATTTAACTTCCAGGAATATTACTTTAAAATTTATCGCGTGAATTAAAAATTAACTATTGCTATGGGAAAATACATGCTTAATTATTCATTAATACTTTTTTCATTATTTTTGTGGAATAATTAACATTTTTAATACAAATATATCATTCATTTTACTTTCTTAGAAAATTAATTCAATAATTATATCAATTATTATGATATAGAAGAATAAGTATTTTAACAATAATTTGTTACAGAGGTGTAGAGGAATTAATATGAATGGAATGAGCTTTTTTTTTGTTTTTTTGTTTTTTTTTTAATAGTCTGACACATAAAAATATGTTAAACAACCTCTGCCAATGTTTTAAGTTTTCCTTTATATTGTCAAAAGTAAATGCACCAAAATTGAGGAATTGTACTTAGTCGTATAAGCAGTACATGTTTCCCATAACAACTGAAAACCAAGCCGATTCTTCAAGAATCACCGTTGTTAGTTTTCTTGGGAGTAGTTGCTAAGGAACGAGAAATAAGATAAGGAATAACAATTACCGATAGAAATCTTTACGCCATTGATTTTTGTCACCATGTTGTTATAAGCTGAACTCAGGATTAGGACTAGATCACAGTTTCTACTTGTAAATAGAAGCTAAAGTAAAACGAATCCTAGACAAAATAAGCGCAATAAGAGGAGAATGAGATTTAAAATTACAGTCCATGAAAGATATGATGCTACTGGAAAGACTTGAATTTTAATAATTAAGTATTATTACTACTTGTTCAAACCACTTTTACGAAAACTTCCTGAAGATGAATGAATATAACAGTATATTATTCCTTAATATCGTATAGTTTTGTTCCCGTCTCATCTTTCGTATGGCTAAAACTTTGTATAATGTCATATTGCATTCAAAACTCGAATGAGGACGAACTTATAATTGAAAAATCTGATGTGTTCCATTCACATGTGTTTCTCTACATCTCTGCAACAAATTGTAGTTAAAAATCATATGTTTCTATTTACTTCATGCTAATTAGCAGAAATAGTCTTATTACTTGCTTCCTTGTAAGTAGAAGCAAAATGAGGGAGTTCCATAGGTTAAAATGATAGCCAAAAGCTGGTTGCTATGTAACTGAAGTTCCTTTGATAGTATGGACAGGAGTTAAGAAATTCCTGTTTGTGAAAACGATAAGTTTTTTAAAGCTAAAACGAAAAACCGGGAGTATCTTAAAAATGATCAATACCACGAAAAAAATGTATATAACATATGTTGTGTTTTTTTAACGTGCTCTACATTTCTTGTGTAGTAAGTGTTTATCTATCTCTTACGATTTAGTAGCTATGCAAAATTCCGTAAAATTCGCCCAGAATAAAGTAGTCTTCAGAAGCTATTCCCAGAAAATTCAAATTACACATTTTATTTGTCAGGTAAATATCTATAATATACGACATTTTAATCAAAATCGTTAGAGCCATTTTTGAGAAAATCAAAATTTTCCAAAAAAGGTTCTATGTAAAGGGTAGTTTGGGGTGGTTTTTTTCCCCTCAAAATCCTCGTGTCGTATCTCTGGAAAATACTAACCTTAAATACCAAGTTTGGTATTTTACAGACTTTGCGTTTTTGAGTTATCGTGTTCACAGACACACGGACACACACGGACCTTTTTCTGAAAATACCTTTTTTGGATACTGGGGGCCCTAAAACATATATTTCCGGTGAAATCTCGGTGGATCGAATTTTTTGGTGGAGTGCAATACTTTCTCTATAGACTATACACCTTCTCTACGTATAGAGAAAGTAAAAATGAGTATGCCATATCAGTGAGTGAGAAAGTTTGTGTCGTTTCACATTGATTGGCAGCTGCACGTCACGAAAGAAATTGAGACACATGTAAAATCGTTAACTAATCAAACATGCGTAGTCGTCCTTAGGTTTTGTTGATTTCTCCTCTTCTTCTGTTCACAAGGATTAAGTTAGTTTCCGTAGTCTACCCATGTCCCTCTTTTCTGTCTAATGAGTACGTAAAATATTCTTTTAGAAAATCGGTTCTAATCTGTTATGTGCGCATAACGGTTCTACCTTTTTTTCGATAATTTTTTTCTTCCGAGATATTTCTTGTTAGTTTCAAATTTGAACTAGGTAACTTTTCTCAAACGGGGTTTCTTCTTTTAGTTTCTTTTGTTTTACTAACAATTCAAAGCGTACTGAACTTCAATTGTTCACATAGCGGTCAGCTTTTATGAGATTTGAAAGTCGCTATCGTCTGATATATTCACTTTTCTCCCTTTTGCTTATAACGAAGCGAGAAATAAGATTACTGATGCTAATCGCGATTATTATGATGCAAATAAAGGAATAATCTTTTGTAAGAGTAGTTTGTTTATAGAACTGATAGAGAAAGCCATGTGAATGGATGTTTAAGTTAATATTGCTTCGAAAATACAATTTCCTAGACTGTTAATAGAATAGTTCCAAGCTTACTGGAAGAGCAACAAAAAGTAACGGAGAAAAAGATAAATGCAAATTTTTGCTTCCTATAACATTAGAAAAAAAAAATATAGGTATATCTAGATAAATATACTTTCTCTACCATACACATAGAGGCAGAGAAGTTTTTGCATTCCACTGGACATTTCGATACTAAGATTTCACTGGGAATACACAATTTGATGTCTACTGTGTCCCAAAAAATACTTTTTAGAAAAACGCTCGAAAGTGAACAGCTTGACTCAAAAACGAAAAGTTGGTTAAATTTCAAACTTGTAATTCAAGTTCGTCTTTCAAGATTGTTAGAGATTTTCATAGTAACTCCTATCCCAAACTAGCGTTTAAAGGGAAAAGTTCGAATATGTTTTTTGCCAAAATTATCTTTTTCGAGTTTGATTAATGTTTCATTTGACAAAGAATGTGTGTCTTAAATTTTGTGGGAATAGCCTATGGAATACTATTATTTCTGAATGACTCTTAAAAATTAGGATACAAGCAGATTCATGTTGTACAGAAAAATGTATATGTCGTTAAAGCATACAATTTTCATTTTGTTTATTTAACCATTTCCGACTTATTCCTCGTTTGGGTTTGGTTTTAAAAACTCGTACTATACTTAAATTGAAGTGTTTGTTTCTGTTTTTCTTTCCCACGGTCAAACCATCAAGCTCTTAAAGTGTAACTTAAATACATTTTATTATGTAATACTTGAAGAATATTTTAGTTGACCATTTTCGGTTTTATCCTTATTTTATTTTCGGTTTTAACTACACATATTGAACTAGAAAGTAACTAGTCTTTTTATTTCTACTTGTCAAGTATAATACGGCATTTGAAAACTACTATAACATTTTTAAGAATTTTACTATCACTTAAATCTATTGCATCACTCTATTCCCACAACGAATATTGATATAATAAATGTATTTTTATACTGTTTAACTCAAAAAAGATTTAGGTTTAGATTTTGAAGAATGGTTAGAGTAAATAATGTTCATAAAAAGAATAACCTTTTAGTGGTTATTTTCGTGTAATGGGTAACTAATGGCATGTATAATACATAAAATCAGAGAGCTGAACCTCAAAATTGGTATATTACTATTCGTTACTTGTTCCACTTGAAATTGATCTGCAATTTTATTCGACGGCTCTGGATAGAGCTCTTATAATTCTTCGGTAATAGCTGACTCCTCGAGTAGAATATTGATGCTCCATAAAGGAGAATTTGTATGCGATTGTCTGCTGTTAATATGCATTTCGTAAAAAAATGATCACCACTTGGAGAAAGATCGATGGCACATAGTTTGAATCTTTGATTGGTTTACAGGGAACTACCATCAATATATTCGAAATGTTAGCAATTAGCTTATTTAATTAGATATAAAAATATGTTGCACGGAATTTAAGAAATTTAACTTATATTCTTATTAAAAGAAAAACAACCTTACAAACACCTAAAGTCTACGGGTGATATCCTTTAATTTAAGTGCTGAGAAAGAAGTTTTGTTTTAGCTTCCCCAAAACATCAAGAACTCTCATCATGTTTTATGCCTGGAACTTTAAGTTGTAAAATATATAAAGTTTACGAAAACCTCCTTCAAACAAACTTCAAATGCTTAAGTTTTAAATCTTAAATAATTTAAAATGATTAAAAATTTAAGTTATTTTGCCGCAGGACGGATTTTTTCTTTTTCTACCGGTACTTTGTAAGTAGAGGAGGGATTTTATTCCACCCAATGTCGAGGTTTAAGCAGAAATAACCTATTTTGAAGCCACTTGAATCCAAACGTATTTTATATATTTTTTATACTTTTTTATTGTAATAGAGAAACATTTCCGCGCAAAAGCCATAATTTGGTATTTAAGTTCAGTATGTTCCAAGTTTACTTGGGAATATGTTAGATATCTTTTACTTTTTCAAAATGATTAACGAGTTTTAATAAAATACAACATGTCTTTGAAAAACAATAAATCATATGCCTTGAATTTACTTCGAATACCATTTGAAGTCATCTTTAATCAGAATGTCCGGTGTATAATCTGTAAGTCATAAGAATCAAACAAAATCTTAAGATAAAAAAGTATACATCATGTTCCCACTACTTCTGAGAAGTGTTTTGTTATTAGTTTGATGTTCAAGTAATTTATATTGTCCTCCATTGCAAATCGCTAATTTTTCTCTTGTTTACTTTACACCCCTTTAAATGCATAGCCGTATCGCAACAGTTCTGCTAAAGAGATATCTAGTGGATCGTATGATAGTGAACAGTTAAATTTCTAGGTCTCATCTCTGCACCATTTCTTCTTGCTTCATCACTTGTCCATATAAGCCTTAGAACGAGTCAATTTTCTGTGCTTCTACATGTGCTAGGCATATAGAATTGCATGCCGTTTAGTCAAAAAATAAAATAAAAAGTAAAAAAAAGAACACAAAAGAATACATATTAGTCGGTCAAACTGGATTAGAACCTTAAATTCCCGAATGAAGTTATAAAACTTTTGACTATGGTTTTAATTTAGTGCGCGCCAGGCCGCTAGCAGAAAGTCGGTGGAGTACCAAAATTGGTCATTAAGTTTAGTAAACTTCCAAGAATATTACCCGATTTTTTAAAAAAAATCGACTATCTAAAATACATTTAATATCTGGATTAAAGAGCCGTATATTAAACTTATTAACATGGTAAATAAAACGTAATTACAGCTTGAATTCTGAGAATAACTTCTGAAGCCCTTTTCATTTTGGATGACTTTTGCATGGCTGATATGTAGACAAAAGCTTGGTAAAAATGTAGATCTCACTAAAGCACATAATTTACGTGATATACAGTTTCTGTGGATTTCTTATTTCACTACTTATTTTTGGTTTAAATTTCGCAGTACTGAAACTTTTCCCAAATCAGAAATCGTCATTTTTTATTCCGGTAACACAAACAGAAGAGAATATCCAAGCCATCACAGAGCAACTAGCACTTAAAATATTTAACTATTGCTTTAGTCCAGTGAATTTCCTTATTTCCCTTGAAACTATAGGACATTGTATAATAAATCCATTTTTGTTATTGTTTATCTTGATTGGTATGAATAACTTAGAAGAATGCATTTTTGTATGAACAGTTTGTTGCATAATAGGTAAAAAAAGTTATGTGAATGGGAAAAATCAGTTTTTTCTATAAACCGTTTCTGTTTTTCAACTGTAACAGCACGTTTTCTGATATAATGCTTGTAATAACAAAAGTTTTAAAATTGTAATACTTTCAGTTCAGCGTTACTTTTTTTACTGGTCAAAAACAAATATGGCTATTTTGTCAACAGATTTCTCGAATCGGTCCATGTCAAGTGAAAGGTACTCTCTGCTTAATACTCTTAAGTGCATGAAGATAGGTTTTGTCATACTTAACAGATACCGGCAATCAGTTCCAGTGAACTGACCCCTTTTTTCATTTTATGCATCGTTAACGTCCGTTGCTGGAACACCCATTTGTTTTCATAAAGCGCCAAACATTTTCCTCATTTTGTTTTCTATCCGCTCATATTTGTTCCCAATTGGCTTTGTTAATGCAAATAATAAACAAGTTGAGTTCTAGGACCTCTTGACAGTGACATACAATCGCATTTTATCGAATTGGTGTCAGCCATGCGATTTCATTTTCATATACTTACAGCGCTAGATCTTTGCTCACATAAATTCAAATTATTTCCTTAGTCTGTAGTTCTTTTCTAATGCAAAATTATCACAACAATTCTTCCAATTTATGCCAATTAAAAATTTATGGTATGCTCAAAGACAGGTCGTTCAGTATTATACAGCACCTCCATTCTTCCATCTTGAATGCTTTCCTTTTCGCCTATGTGTGGCTTAAACACTATTTATTTGGAAAAGGAGTAACAAAATAGATATAACGTCGTGAAAAAAAATAAAAAGACGACTATGCGATATGAACTAACAGGAAATAGAATCTGAATGTAGAAAAACATCGCTATTGGAGCTACAAAATGAAATAAAAATTGAATGGGTTAAAGGAAGATATATTTTAGAATTGGCTTACGTTCGGAGAGTGAAATGCTTGTAACGTAGTTGGTGATGGTAAGAGAATTTTCCCATTACATGGTGATCAGGAAGATTGGACACGTATTTTGGCAGATTGCACGCATATGTGGGTATTAGGCATAAAGTATTACCGGACGTATTTTAAAGCTTCAGACAGACGGAGGACAGCATGCTGAGAGAGCCCAAACTGGCCAAGCCTGGACAGATATTTAATAGAAATAAGTACTAAGAGATAAGATATTTGTGTAACTATTGTATAGACATTCTCGGTATACCTTAATGTGCACTAAATCAATAAGATTGTCTTTACATTTTTCACAATTTTCACGCTTGGCTTCGTAGCTTTTAATTTTACCTTATTACAGGATTATAAACCCCGCATCGCTTGTTACGCAACCCGCAAAGCCAGCTTTGCAGCAAATAGCTTGAAATAACCGGTTTATGAAAGAATAAATATATAATTAGATTCCAAATTCTTAGATAAGCAGCAGTGATTTCTTGTGTATACGTTTATACCACATTTCATTAAAACCTTGGGTTACCTCCGATAAAACTACTTTCAGTCAACAGTTGTCGTTAACACTCTATATTTATGTAATACCTATTTTATATATGAATTAAATAAAAAGTTAAAGAAACAAGAGTTAAATTCCTTAAATTAATAACAAACTCCAAATTCATAAACCCTTTTTGTAGAGTTAACCATTTCTGAGTTAATCCTTGTTATTGAGGTTAAAATTATTAAAACCAAATTCAAAATGTTAATATTCCTAATAATGTTGTTGCTATAACTAAAATGCTTTGAAACTTTTCTCTGACCGGAATTGTTGTTTTTTTCTTTTCCTGGGCATGTAAGGAGGACCGAATTTCAGCCACGTAGGAACCAGCTTTTAAAACATTTGACTATCGTTTTAGCCTGGTATATTCTCTTATTTCCTTTTCACTTATACAGAACTAAGTAATGCTTATGTCGATTAGCATGAAGTATATAGAAGAATAAGTTTATTTAAGAGTAGTTTGTTACAGAATAGGTAAAGAATGTCCTGTAAATGAAATAAGATTTTGTATTACAACATTAATTTCCCTCTACTTAGTAATATCTCGAAAAGAGCAGACATCAAACAGCTTCTCTTTACTGATGAAGCCTTCGGAAGCGTTGCCTACATGAATTAATGACGTGACATGAAGCATACGAAGAAATGTAACCAGACTGTATCAGTAAATGGAATTTTTGCTTTTGCAAGTTCAAATGACTCTGTAGACGTGCAAAGAAGATGACTGCTTCTGTAACACTGTACTTGTTTGCGAGCAGTTTATTTTTTAAGTCTGCAACTGAGTGTCGAGCTTCTAGTGGTTCTTGTGCATGGTTGAGTAATATCGTTTAGCACTGTACTCTATTGGTACAATGCTTACATTCCACACTCTGTTTTCCATTGTTAGTAATAACTGTTCATTTTCTCAGGTTTCGGTGTAAACTTTCAATTTTGCTTTTTCTTACCTTAATTTTTATTTTCTCGTACATAGTGTGTAGAAAATATATTATATAGCACCCAAAAATGCTATATCGATATTTTAGCTTAAATATATGTTTTGGGACCCTCTGAATCCAAAAGAAACATTTTTAGAAAAATGTCCGAGTATGTATGTGAATGTGTGCAGCATATTTCAAAAAGGAAAAGTCCGTTAAATATCAAACTTGATATTTAAGTTCAGTATCTCTCAAAATTGCGACACGAAGATTTTCAAGAAAATGCACTTCCCCAAATACTCTTTACAGGGAAAAAATTCTAAAAGTTTGATCTTCTCAAAAATGACTGCAACGATTTTCATTAAAACATCTTATAGTTAAGATATTTACCATGACAAATAAAATGTAGATCTTAAATATTCTGTGAATAGCTTATAAAGACCTCCTTTTCTGGATGTTTTTTAACTTTGCTTAACTAGTAAACCGTGAGAGATGGACAAAAACTTACTACACAACAAATATTTAACTCATTAAAACACACACTTTTTGTCATATATATTTTTTCCTATAGTTGACCGTTTCCGTGATATTCCTTGTTATTGATTTCAGTTTTAAAATACTTTTCAGATACAAGAACTTATGAACTCCTGGCCACGCAAAGAAACGGATTTCAATCCCAGAGCAACGACACTTTAAAACATATGACTATCAGCTTAGCCTAGTTTAACCTTCGTTTCCCTTCTACTTAATAAGGAACTAAGTAATAAGAGAAATTCTGCTAATGTTTATCTGAATTAGCATGAAGTAGATGAAAGAATAAGCTTATTAACAATGTTTTTAAAACTTTTTTTTAAAAAAAAGCATTACACAAGGTGAAGATATCTTCTTGTTCAAATCTGGACATCTATAGCAGACACATGCTCCACTAAGCATGGTGTTGGTAATCTGAACGCGTTTCGCAGACGTCTGCGAACCTGCAAAAGATAATGACAACGAAACGCGTCCAGATTACCAACACCACCATGTTTAGTGGAGCACGTGTCTGCAATAGATGTCCAGATTTGAACAATTATTAACAATAATTTGTTACAGAGACGCAGAGAAAGCATGTAGAGGATTTTTTATTCACGTAAAAGAAGCTAGCAATTGTTATACCTCACACACAACACAAAAGTGGTAACGGGGGTAGCCACCAAACTGTGCCGGGCGAAGAGAAGGGCGGTCGTGGAGGGGCCCAGTCACTTTTTCCGTGCCCTGCACAGGATTGCCACATAAGATAATCTCAGACTTAAGGGCATTCGTAATTTTTTTCAGAAGTTTCAATAACAATTAAAGTTAGAATCAGAATTTGCAATAGCTATTAAATATGTGTATCAAATAATTTTCAAAGAAGTATAAACTATATATGTGCTTCACTTTTTTAAGATTTAAAATTGCCTAGCTTTTAGACATATTTTTGTGGGGCACCAAAAAATCATCAGGAGCAGTCAGGGATAAAGAGATTTTGGATTGAAGGAATAGCAGTAGTGCATAATTTTATTTATATAAAATTCATTTAGATTAAGGTTCAAGGCAAACTGGGATGTGGCTTAAAAAGTTGAAAATCGTTTTTTTATTACAAATAATTGTTGGAAACTTTAGGAGTCTACAGAAAATCATTTAGTTGCCCTCCTATTGTCTCCGGATTTACAATCGTCTAAAAATGTTTCTTAGCATACTATTTCATTAAACTGCGTTTTCCTTAACCACACTTTCAAAATGTTTCACACGTCTTCGTTTGTTTAAATACAACTAAAAATTTACAGAATGTGCAACGTATGTATTTATTGTACGATTAGAAAGGGATAATTATTCTAACACTAATAGTTTTTTAAAAAAATATTTGTATGAAAAAATAGTTATTTTAGAGTTCAACATTTCTAACCCTTTTTGTATGAAAAAATAATTAATTTTAGAGTTTAATATTTCTAACTCTTAAAAATATATATTGATTCAGCAATCATCATCATTGAATTATAACTCTTTAAATATATGTTGGGCTAAATTCAGATAATGTCAACCCATTTTCTAAAAGTTTAAGTAACGAAGGATATCTTGTATTTGCAACATATTTGCATAATGTATGAAATAGTTGATATTTCCCAAAGTATTTATCCATTTAAAATAAAATTGTATATACCTATTGACATAACAACAATAAAATTGCAATAAAACGTTCAGAAAAGTTTATATAAAATGTATACATTTGGAATTTCACTCCCACTGTCACTTAACATTTTGATAATAAATAAGCAAGCAATAAGATGCCAATCCTAAGACTGATATAGAGCATAGCATATTTATTATGTTAAAAATAAAAACTCGTGCGGAATCCCTGAGGACCCTCAGGTTGAATTAGTACCAGGTATCATTTAAATACATCCTCGTTGGCATAGATAGCTAACAGAGAAACACTAAATGACAGTGCTTTCCTGGAACGAAGTTAAAGGAAACCGCTGTCACACATCACACCGGATTCCATGGCAACCGAATACCCTGCTCACTCTGCAGATCTAATCTGTGGGGAATACTTAAAAATAGTTTGTTTTTTAATATTCATACGTACTATGAATAAATATTTGGTTGCAGATATCCATAGTGTTCAATAACGCCTACTCCATTTTCTAAAAATGATTTTTTTAGCTATTTCTGGTTAAATCTTGGTATCAAATTTTTGGGTAAATACAATACCTTCTCTGCCTACTTTGAGCGTACATAACACTTGTTAGAGAAGGTAAAAATGTTACTCTTGGAGCAGTTTGAAGCTTAAAACATTTAATTTTAAGCAACCGTCCTGTAAAGCATAAAAGTATTAGGTATTTAAAGGTTCTTTTAACATCCTCCGAAATGTGATAGATGCCAAACAAATTTAACTACCATCCACATCATCTCAAAATGTACCCTATACCCCAGATGGAGATTGAAGAATCAAATTCCAAAATATACTACTATTCTCAATGTAACCAACATGATTCCACGAGTCTTACAATCTTTAAAATATATCTCTGTGTACAAACTTTTATAAAAAATTAATGTTCATAAATTATTATAAACTATAATTGTTGTCAATTGGAAGATATTAATCTATTGATTAATAAGACAATATTGTTTCAAATGTTGTTTAACTATAATTATGTTATAGTACTTGATGTTCATTTTGTTTAAATCTTATCTTGCCACACACTTATTGTTATTAATTGTCCGCATTTTGTTAAATTGTTTACTCTCATAGTTACAAATTCTACTGTAATCGTGATTCTGTTATTATTCAAAGTATCTTAAGATCCTATCTTGTTGCTTGTTTATTGTTAATACTCTTGATATAATTATTATTGCATTATTTAAGTTTATACTGTAAAAACCCACTTTGTAAATGAAAAGTTGCTAAAAGACCTAGTAGTTAGGCGACTATAAATAATTAAAAAAAAAGGGTTCTTTTTAAATTTTGATCTTGTTCTCTTCCTTTTGTTCCTTCAGTTTCCCATTCGTAGACCATTTGGGAAATCCATCCTAAGTAGATGATCACACCATTTTTATCTTTCCTCAATAGTGTCTAATAACATTAATCAGTATTCTTATCTCCATATTTCTGACCGTGTATGGAGGTAATTTTATCGCAGATATTCAGAAGCCCATCTCGTCTGCGCCAGCTTATTCAAGTGTCTCCTTTGGGTCTCTGCCACATACAGGATTGCTTTATGATATAGTATTCTAGACCCTGTGGATTTCACGGCACAGGATGCAAAACGGCCTTGACGACAGTGCAAACGCTTAACTCCTGGATTTTTAGCAATAGCTCTTTGCTTACTCAGCTTGTCCTTCCAATAGCTCGTCCCGCTAGCTCCGCCTGTTCCCCTTCCTCACCTGCTGATTCTCACTGCAACATTCCGAACCGAGACGGATTGATACACGCTGCACTTGGGTTGCAATTTTATGTGGTTGAGAGACCTTGAATTAAGGTTTTATTTGTATCTTATTTCTAGTCTAAGGTATAGAATTCAGCATTTCTATAAATTTCCTATCACTCCTAACATAAAACAAGAAAAACCCTGTTGTGTTACACTCACGTGACTTCCTTTAGCTCTTCTACAAACAAACTTCTTACAAAGCATTATTCTTCTACACCATGATAATCGAGAAAAGCATTAGCAGAATGTTCTTATTACTTTGCTTCGTTATAAGTAGAAGGGAACTAAAGGAAGGCGCTATGTTAAAGTGCTAGTCAAATGCTTTAAAATCTGTCGCTATGCTGTATTTTAAATAGCTTCTTTGCTTGGTCAGGAGTAGTACAAAAGAAAACCGGATACTTCCTGTCTGAGAAAAGTATAAGTACTTTACAATTGAAAGCAATAACAAGGAATATCTTGGAAATAGTACCCTCCACAACAAAAATGTAAAAGGACAAATTGTGTGTTTTAACGAGATCTACATTTTTTTTAGGTAGTTAAGGTTTTGCCTATCTTTTACGGTTTACCAGTTATGCAAAATTCCACAGAATTCATCCCGAATAAACATGTCTTCAGATGCTATTCCCAGAAAATTGAAGATATACATTTTATTTTCATGTAAATATCTTAAGTATAAGAGATTTTAATCAAAATCGTTAGCCATTTTTGGGAAAATCAAAAGGACTTCTTAAATATAGTATATTTTTATAACGTGAGATAGGAGTAACATCTTCATACTATTTCGCATCGTTAATATTATGTAGCAGCGGTGCACGAACCTATTACTGTAGCAGTTTCGTGGTTTGGCGGGTTGCCAGTGGCGTTATTTAGGAGAAACTCGTTATTTTGTCGTTCTTTTAAAATCTTGTCTTCAACATAATTAGATGATTTATCTGATAGAAAGCGCTGTTGAGAAAGAGGATTGCTACATGTTCTGTGGGAATGTTACCAATTAAATATAGAAAATACGTCTGCCACTAAAGCAGGTCTGTACAAAATGGCAAAGCGACAACTCGTGCTTCCGTTTCAATGTAGGTAACATGTGTGTGGGTCTAAAGGCACATCAAGTGTTAAAGTGATTTTCCAAAGTTGTAAAGCTGACTATATGTATGTATATACAATAATATCTATATATTTATTAATGCTATTTTCTACAGAAGTGGGTTTACAAAGTTCATCTCCTTAGAATATCAAGAAGTTACACTCGTAACATCGAAGACATTTTATATTTAGTAACCGTCGTCTCTTACTAGATGGTAGTTAAAGTTTTAGCTATATCCCTTAAGTGGTTTCGTTGCCATAACCGATTGAATCAACAATCTTGTGCTTCTATAGAAATATGGAAACCCCCCATCCACAAAAACGAGATTCGTGTGGTGATTAGACATCTCCATTTAAAGGGCTTAACACCGAAAGAGATAAAAGCCGAGATGGATGAAGTTCATGGCACATCTGCTCCTACGTTTGCAACAATTTACAAAAACGTCGACGTACATCCACAAATGATGAACATCATTCCGGACGTGCAGTAGAAGTCCCCCAAAATGAATGTCAAAATCCATATCGCAGTTTTGAGTGATCGACGAATCAAAGTTTGTGAAATAGTAGAGGGCATTAGCATATCACAAGGTGCAGTGTCATTAATTTTGCAGTAAAAATTAGGTCTCATAAATGTATTGACAATTTGGGTGCTGCGTTTGCTCTCAATGCAGAATAAACGTAATAATATGAGCAGTCAGAAGCTGGTTTGGCACTTTTCGTCGCGATCCTGTTTCAGCGTCGATACATAACTGTGGATGAAACATGGATACTCTACTACACTCGAAAGACAAAAGTACAGTCGAAACAGTGGGGTTTTAAAGGTGAACTGGCTTCAAAGAAGGCAAAAGAGGTGAATCTTCAGATGATGGTCTCCGTTTTTTTGGGATGGGGATGCAGGCGGAATCATCTACATTGATTGCTTACAGAAAAGAAGAGCAAAATTGAGAGCATTATGCATCGTTATTGACCGGTTGAACGGAGAAGTCGAGAAAAAATGCCCGCGTCTGGCATAGAAAAAGATTTTGACTACCTCCGTGGTCGAGTGGTCAGTGAGCTGACTTCTCACCCAGAGGTCCCGGGTTTGATTCCCGTCTGGGGCGGGGAATTTTTCTTTAACCGGAATTATTCCCTATCCCCCATAGAGACTGGAGGTATGAATATGAGAGTGAATGTGCGTGTGTTTAGTAATATAAAGTTTAACCTAATGTTCTGAACCTACAGCTTCATAAGTGAAAGCCCCCGATATGACCATTGATGTTAAAGGGAGCTATACAAATGAAACAATTAAAAAAAAAAAAGATGTTCTTCCATCAAGAAAATGGAAGGGTGTAGACCTGCGCAGTTTGGATGGCAACAATTGTAGAGTTAAGGATCGAATCACAATATCCACCGTAATGCACCAGATTTGGCTTCAGTGACTTTTTTTATTTTCAAACTTAAAAAAGTGGCTCGGCTGAAAACGATTCACGTCAAACGAAGGGGTCATCTCACAAACACATGCCTATTTTGCCTTTTTTTTTTGGAAGGCTGAAAACAATTGAAGAAACGCTGGGAAAAGTGTATCGAGCAAAAAGGAGATTATGTTGTAAAATAATAAAAACTACCAAAAATATTTTTTTCTGTCTTTTATTAATTACTTGTTGAACGTCCCTTGTGTTGTTGATCTTGAAGAGTTACTTTTCACTTGTGTTGTTGATCTTGAAGAGTTACTTTTCACAATTTCACAACAAATACTGAGCTACATATGAAACTTTTTCAGTTGGATTGTTTATTATCTTAGTAATAAACTTATGGATGGAATTTTCACGTAACGAATACTTTTTCTTAACAAAATGTATTATGCGTAAGGTATAAAAGGGTCACGAAAATAGTCCATGTCTAAGCTATTTATTTTTAAATAAAATATGACTAATGTAAGCATTACAATCTATCAATTTATTACCCTATTCTGAAGCTCAATGGGAAAGTGTATTATAACTCCGGCTATATATTTTTAGAGAATATAGATTTTGAATATGTAAAAATAATAAAAAAAAAACAAAAAAAAAACTGAACTCCAGAAAAGTGACTTTGAAACTTTAGCATACAAGTAGACGGAAATTAGTCGATTTCTATGCCTTAAAAAAGACAGGCCTTCAAGTTTCCTCTTAGTGACCTCTTCTCAAAAATTGGGTATCGGTATTTCACCGGAAATATAATTTCTAGGGTAAATTCAGTTCAACCATGTCTCTCCTATGTTTACATACAACACACCACCTATAGTCGGGCAGGGTATAAAACAGAAGGTAGAGTTGAGTTAGCCGTGTGTTCTGTGTCGTAAACAACTGAACGTCTGAGAAACGGAATTATAGCCATCTTAAAAATAACGTATAATTTTCCTCGTGAACATAAATTTAGAAATTAGCCAAAAACTGCAAATACTGGGACAACATCGTCCTCAAATGGAGATAGAGATAATTGAACTTTTGCCTTTCATCCTGTACAAAAAAAAAAAACGGACACACAATTATTAAGATTTTAAAACTGGTGTTTTAGTTTTCAGGTTAACCAGTTATTGGCGTTGGTTCGAAAAATGCATTGAATAAAACGTTATTGCTTTATAATATGTATGTATTTGCAATTTGGTTGGTTGTATTAGAAAAACAGTTCGTTGAAATTGCTTCACTTCTCGTACTCCATGTGGCACATTTAATTCTTTCAGCTTGACTTGTAGATGCATGAAGCAGGAGTTTTATACCGTTGTTGATAGTTCCTCGGACCGGGATATCCGATGCTAACCACATTCTCGCGGCCGGTTTACGTCGAGTGGGTTAGCCTCTATCCAAGTGGTTCCCAACAGACCGAACAGTTCAAGCTTGCTCCAATGTAATCCTGCACTTCAGCGGTTTATTTTCTGAGTAAGTGCCTTTGTTGGTACACAGCAAAAGGAAAAGTGCTGGTTTTATTTCCTTTAGAGTTTCGTTTTACCCACAACAAGATTAAGTACAGAGCTCACAATATTTATTACCGCAGCAACCCTGTTTGTGCTATAAAGCAGCTTTTCTTACCAAGCTAATTTCAAAGTTTGCACAATTATAAAATAAGCAGCTATCTTATCTGGTGTTGTACGCATGTATAATTTAATTTATCCCTCACCGTACACAACGACATAGAAGTTTCCCTACTTTTATCCATTGGAACTATTTCTTTTTTTATCTACAGAGCGTTTGCTTACAAGTAGGAGTGAGCAGAAAACAACAGTTACACTATAACAATTATAGAAGTAACAGAGGCAGGGAGTAACTAGTTACCCAGTAACGGTTAAAAATATAACGATAACAAAGTAACCAGTTCTCATTAACGTTACAGAAGTAATGCATACAAAGCAACTAGTTACTAAATAACGGTTACAGAAGTAACGAACACAAAGTAACTAGTTACCCAATGTCGGTTGCAGAAGTAAGGAACATAAAGTAACTAGTTACCTAATAACGTTACAGAAGTAACGAACACAAATTAATTAGTTACCCAATATCAGTTGCAGAAGTAACGAACACAAAGTCACTAGTTACTAATAACGGTTACACAAGTAGCGAATGCAAAGTAACTAGTTACTCAATAACGTTACAGAAGTAAGGAATACAAAGTAACTAATTTTCCAATAACGGTTACAGAAGCGCGTGAAAACCAGTTCCGAGTTAACTCACATGTCTTAATAATACATCCCAAAATGTGAATTGGGTGGGAATAGATTTTCCTATAAATTTAAATCAAAATTGCTAATAACCAATATTGGAATGTAATTGAGAATGCAATAACCATTAAAACATCTGATAACCTTACATGCAATGTATCTGACAGCGTAATGACCATTAAAACAAGTCATTTTATCGTTATGTGTAACTGTTATAACCGTTACAAAATTAACTAGTCTCGCCTCTATTTTTGAGTATTCTACTGCATTTCTCCTTCCATCTCTCTCTCTCTTCTTCTCTCCCCACTACCTTGTATCACTATCGACTCAGATTATGACCGGACTTCTTAACAAGTATCAAACAATTAGGGTATTTTTTGACCTCGCGAAAGCTTACGATGCGTATTGGCGAGCAGGAATATTGCGTTTCCTCCACAACTAGAATATATGTGGACGTCTACCGTTGCTCATTAAGGACAATATGAGAGGCCGCGTGTTCTGAGTAAAGATCGTCTTGGGGTTTTCAAACCCTTTTATTCAAGAGAAGAGAGAACCGTAGGGGTCGGTACTAAGCGTCATGCTATTTGCTAAGACGATTAATTCCATATCGCATTATGTCTCGTCCTGCTTATTTGTAGACGACTTTGCCATCAGGTGATATTGGCTCGTTTGCAAAATGGTCTCCTCCTATCTGTTCGCTTTGTGCAGTAACGTTGTCAGTCTGACAAGTGCGCGCCTCTTGCACAGCTGCGAGTCACTCTACAACTGCCGGTTAAACTTCTCGACGTCTTGGGGGATCTACAGTTTTGACATTTTAATCTCAGTTTCACATTTCACTCAGGACATAGATTAGGATTTTGATTTTACATATCCGGAGACATGTTTTCGTGGAACAGTAGTTAAGGTTTTGTAAACTGTATCACATTTGATTTTAGCGCTGCTGCTTTTGTTATGACACCAATCTCGTTCCATGGATAGTTTAGTTTGCTTTTGATACTGGATTGTATCTCTTGTTTTAGCTGTTTTACTTATGATTATTTTAGATTGCTGTTATCTCTTGACTTTTATGCTGATAATCCAGCAGTTGAGCGCCCTTAAACCTCAATCATCATCATAATCATCTCTCTCCCGTCTTTTATCTCTCATTCCTAATGTTTCCCCGGCTTTCTCGTTTGCAACTTGAATGGCATGCGAAGTTTCACAATCCGGAAGTAATGCTTCTTTTTTGAGATGTTAAAGTAACGTATCTATGAGATACGGAAAACATGAAAATGTTCGTCGCATAGTTACTAGGAGAAATTCAAACAAAATTTGATATCAAGATTTCACAGGCATAACATGAAAATATCAGCTGAAGAAGCAGTTAATGACAATAAAGTCAAAGAATAATAAAAGTAACAAGATAAATTGAACTGACAAACAGCTATCTGATTTGTGTCTTTCTAGGGTGTAAAATAGGCATAGAACAGTGAACACTGACGTGGAAGTAAATGTGATAAAATATAATAAATTAAATGGATGTATAACACTGTATTTTGGTAAGAGAAATCAAACCAAATTATATAATTTAGTTTCCAAAGCAATCTTGAAGCAGGTGGCAAAACACGGATATCGGAGCTTAAGATCAACGACAATTGCAGCTATCACAGGTGTATTTTGTGATATCGTTGATTGGGAAAACAAGATGACATATAATCAGAAATCAGATATTATGCACAATTGGGGGAAATTAATATAGTGAATTAAATACAAAATTACAAACAAACAAAAAAACAGAAAATATGTTACAAGAAAGCTGCCCTGCAGTATACTAGGCAAGCTTTGTTATATAGGCCGAACAGAGCGAGAGGTCGGGAGTCCTCGAAGAAAATAGTGACCAACACGAATGTAATAATTACCTCGGAACGGGTCGTTGGCCTAAACCTTGTATTGGAAGATTTCACCGGAAACATATTTTTAGAGGCCAACTGAATCTAAACGCGCGTGTGTGTGTTTTGTGAAGAACATAACTCAAAAACGAAAGACGGGTTAAATGGCAACCTTGGTATTTAAGCTCAGCATTTTCAAGGATGCCATATAAATATGTTTAAGAGAATCACTCAGCCCAAAGTAACCTTTATATTATTTTAGTATCCTTTTGAGATTGTGTCAAATTATGTGGGATGCAAAAGAGCAAAACATTTCCCGGCTAAGTGATCAGGCAACATTTTATATATACTGGCGAAGCTAATGCCTAAAGTTGCGTCTATTTCACAGAATGTGTAATGTCGAGCTTGCACTATCAGTTTTTGCACAAAATTAATCTTTTTTTATACAACTGCTCTTGGACGATCTTCACGAATTTGTCAGTGAGCGAACGGCGGCCGCGATCAAACTGGTTCACAGTGGCAAGGAGAGAACTTCATCGCCAAATGTAGTAATAAGTTGATGAATGCACTCTGCTCTTGATAATCCATGTCAAAAGTCATAATTCATTGCACAGTATTTTCACGAAGTAATCTTTTCTTTGAGACACAATTTTTAAAATAAAAATAAACAGCACAAATAACGCTCTATTGGACAAATAATATCTTAAATAGGTTAATTCAACAATATCAATCTTTCCAGTGGAAACGCCAGATGACTCCTACAGAAATCAGTGCTGCCAAGGCCCAAAATATAAGTACTGGATTTAATGTAGCCTATACTTATCGTCGGTGTTTGAAATTGTAGATAACCATAATAAAACAAAATAAAGTCTTGTAGCACAGTATTTTGGTGAGAAATTGTTTGAATAGTACAAAACCCGCAACATTTACACCTTCCGAGAAAAAAATCCTGTAATTTAGGTCTGTAAGTCTCTTTTGAGGATATAGAATTTGTAAAACCTTAAATCACCCTGGAGGTTTACTGGAGCATATGGTTTAGATAAAGAGAAATTCGATACGTCATCATCGCAGTGGGCGAGCATTCGGTTTGAAAAGCCTTGCACATGGTAGTAATTCAACTTTCCAAGTTTGGCCTGTGGCGGATTTAAAAGAAAAGTTAATGAATAAAGGATTTTAAAATGAGTCCTTCATACAGATACATGTAGACTGGATTTAGAGATCTTAGGATGTATATTTTTGAATTTGTCTGGTTGAAAATGCAATGAGAAACTGGCATTAAAATGGGAATAATTCGTTTATGCTGTGGATAATCGTTTAAACATGTGAAAAGGCTGTGCACAATCATTCACTGGTCTTGATACAGTTTTTGCTACGTATACATTCAGTTCGAAAAAACATTGATGCGTGGATTAAATATTACTAGCAGCAAACTCATAAGAGTAATGAGTAGACGTATCTACTATTTACTGAAGACGTGTATATTTTCCACAGATCTCAAATAAATCTGCTAATAGAGCTATTGACGGTACATTGTAAATAAGGAAACATTTACGTTCAATGGGAATCTTCAAAGAACCACCAAATGTTGGTTGCGCAATGCAGTGGATCCTGCAAATGCGAAGCTCTGGGTGGGGAAAAGTATGAATTACTGAGCTTAAGAAATCTATAAGAATATCTTCCTAAAGAAAAGTTAATTAATTAGAGATACAGGATTATTTAACTAAAATATGAAAATAGATAATACAATAAACCAATAGTTTTCAGTATTGTGGGCAAATAACCCGACTCCTTTATGAAAAACGAAAGTCAAGTTATACAACTCCATACGATAGCCAAATTGGAGCAATGAAGGGCCCATTTTAATTCGGAACACACCTTCCAGAAGGAGGACGAACACTTTTATATTACAATGTGACGTAAGTAGTTAACAAGTAAAACAGTACTATAGAGATATCTTTTTTTGTTTTTTTAGCTTAACGTCCTTTAACCTGGTCATATCAGACGATGAAATGAAATGATGCTCAAATGAGCTCGGGGTCCATGGAGTTTAAAGTTACTCGACATTCGTGTTCTCAGGATAAGCGAAAACCCCCCAAAAAAAACCTTATCTTGGTAACTCATCCTAATCTAGGTTCGAACTCGTGAGCTTTTGAGTGTGGTATGCAGTGTAGACCTTTTGTTAATGGTGATTTGGTTCTCTAGAATATTTTTAATCGTGGAATGCTGATTGATATATTTGTGAAATTATATTTTTTTGCTGAAAATACAGTGCGTTCAATTTTGCCAAGGTCGCGCGAGCGGAGTTTTCCGGTCCGTAACTCCCGCGTTACTTAACGAATGCCAGTATCATATATGTACCGAGTGCTATTATTATTTTAAGTGTTGGTGAAAGTAGTATCCATCTGTGCGAAGACGTTTTTTGACAGGTCGAATGTTCTTCTTAAGTAATGTTCGTAATTTCTGCTTTTATATGGCTCTTAAGTTCGCCTAGGAGTGGGTATTCTTCCTAAAATGTCCCTACCCGAAACTGGAGAACCTGGAAAACACTTTACACTTCAGTTTGAATGATTCAGTTTCCACCTGAGTACCATACATAAAATACGCTGCTCAAGCATGAATTTGTTTGCAGACTTTTCTGTGGGTTCTAAGAGAAAAACATTACTCAGGAAATTGCATATAACACATATATTGTCGAAACACTTCACAACTCGAAGACAAAGGAACAACCTGAGATATACGTACCCTTGACGCAACCTGCGCTGCCTCTGCGCATTGGCATAATCCCGAGGTCAGTGCCGTCTCAGCCGTTACGCATATAAGGCGGTTATTACCTTGACATAAAATGAAGCTAGGGTATAAACAGAATACACATTTTTTGGGAACATAATATAACTAATATGATTTCATGTCTGATATTATTTTCCAATAAAATTAACATTTTCGAAAAATATTCAATGTAAAGGGTAGTATGCGGGTTGACATTCTTGAAAATCTTCGTGTCGTATTCTTAGAAGATGCTGAACTTAATTATTTTGTAATCGTATTAACACTTCCTTTATTTGTCATCCTTGTTAGGTACTTTCTCGCACTACATCTCGTTATTTTTTCTTAGCTTCAGGAATTACTATAAGATTGAATATGATTTTTAAAGGGGTTTAATACCTACTGTATCTTTAATTTTTGATTTAGGGTATCAATATTTTTACTTTCTCTATACATACAATGTACATAGTGTATAGAGAAGGTATTGCACTCCACCCAAAAATTTAATAACGAGATTTCACCGGAAATATATGTTTTAGTGTCCCCTGTATAAAAAAAAAGCATTTTCAGAAAAAGGTCATTGTGTGTGTATCTGTGGACACGATAACTCAAAAACGAAAAGTCGGTAAAGTACCAAACTTGATAATTAAGGTTATTATATCCCAGAAATGCGAGACGAAGATTTTGAGAAAAATCCCGGCACCCCAAACTACCCTTTACATGGAACTTTTTTCGAAAATTTTGATTTTCTCAAAAATTGCTCTAAAGATTTTGATTAAAATATTCTATATTAAAGATATTTACTTGAAAAATAAAAATGATGTCTTGAATTTTCTGGGAATAGCCTCTGAATGACTATCCTCGATGAATTTTGCATAGGTACTTGCTAAATCGTAAGAGATGGACTAAAACTTGCCACACAAAAGCTGTAGAGCACATTAAAAACACAGTTTATGTTATAAACCTTTTTTTCGTGGAGTTGGTCGTTTTTGAGATATTCCTTGTTATTGGTTTCAGCTTTAAAAAACTTATACCTTTCTCATACAGGAATTTGTCAACTCCTGTCCATACAAACAAAGAAACTTCAGTCACATAGCAACCAGCTTTTGGCTATCACTTTAACTTATGGTACTCCCTTATTTCACTTCTACTTGCAAAGAAACAAGTAATAAGACTATTTATGCAATTTTTTTTTTCAATTAGCATGAAGTAAATAGAAGAATAAGCGTATTAGCAATAATTTGTTACAGAGATGTAGAGAAAGTCATGTGAATGGAGCACATCAGATTTTTAGTTGTATACTATTTGCAGACATACATCCATACACGTTGCGTACGCGCGTACGGAGTTTTTTTCCTTTTTTAAATGTGCTTACTTTTTGCAATCAGAAAACCTCATAGGATATTTTTATGGTAAAATTTCGGTATTACATTTTTGGATGGGATGAAATATCTACTCTATCAATCATGCACGTGACAAAGAATGCATAAATTTCTTCTATCTCAAGATTTAGGCCAAAATATCCTTTTCCGGATATATAAGTATGATTAAATGTGTTTCTCAGTCCTATTAAGATGTCTTCTTCCCTTTTGTTAGTAAAACAAGTCTGGCTTTAAGAGC
This sequence comes from Hymenopus coronatus, assembly GCA_030762935.1. Lineage (NCBI taxonomy): Eukaryota > Metazoa > Arthropoda > Insecta > Mantodea > Hymenopodidae > Hymenopus > Hymenopus coronatus. The sequence continues at coordinate 98,842,770 of CM060882.1, read as the reverse complement.
TAGGTCAAACTAAAGAGGAAATTCAAATAGTTAGTCATTTTTACCGTTTAGCATCTTCTTAAAGTAATATTTCACATTTGCTAACACAATTCTGTGTGTGGCTATTTTTTAATCATAACCATATTTCTGGAAAGGTCAAAAGAGTTTCCCAGCTTGTGTATACGTACTTCCGAAGCATTGGAGCACGGTGGATTACGTGTGGAATGGTCACCTTTAATTTTATCCAACGTCACAGACAGGACTGCAAGAAAAGGCTATATGGCCCAGACCAGGCTGGGATTTCTGATCTTTAGTAAAGCTTGGCTCCCTAGATAGTAAAAATAACCTCAGTGTTAGCTTAAGCTCTAGTTTACCAAACAATATATTAACCCCTTCTCCTACAGAGGTAAATATACGGCATTGCTACAAAGCTCAACCATGAATATGCATTAAGCGTTTAGTGGCCTGTTGCGACCCATATAAACTGGCAAGCGAGCATAATGTCGCTCTGCTGCTATTACACGCTAAAGGTATCGCAGAGTCATCTTAGTTGAACAGTTGTACACTGTCTAGGGAGTTATGGCTTTATGTGCATATACGTTACCGTCAACCGGCCAGATTATGAGTACCCACGAAACATAATTTTATTAACAGTGTAATCTAGTGTATATATGGAGCATGTAATGAGTTCTAGGCAGTAAATCCTTGGCTTTAGAACAATTACAGCTTTTTGGTCCGCATTGCAAGGCCAGCAAGAGAGATCAAATGACAGGTGATTGCCCTTTTGAGAATAGTATTATTTTAAAATTGAAACCAATAACAAGGTATTTCTCAGAAGCGTGTAACTCTTCAACAACAATGTAAAGCACACAAATTGTGTGTTTTGTCGAATCTACATTTTTACTTCTCTATACGTACTATGTACATAGAGTATAGAGAAGGTATTGTATTGCACCCAAAAATTCGATACTGAGATTTCACGGAAATATATGTTTTGAGACTCCCTGAATCCAAAAAAAGCATTTTTAGAAAAATATCGTGTGTCTGTGGGCAGCGTAGCTCAAAAATAAAAAGGCCGTCAGAAACAAAACTTGGTATTTAAGTTTGGTATTTTCCAAGGATACGACTCGATGATTTTCAAGAAAATCCCTCTACCCCAAACTACCCTTTACATGGAAAAAATTCGAAAATTGTTATTTTCTTAAAACTAGCTCTAACGATTTTGATTAAAATCTCGTAAATGTAATATATTTACTTAACAAATAAAATGTATAACTTGAATTTTGTGGGTATAGCCTCTGAAGCCTATTTTATTCTCGATGAATTTTACTGATTTTTGCATAACTGCTAAACCGTAAGAGAGCACATTATAACACACAATTTATGGTATATACATTTTTTTGTGGAGTTCATCATTTTTAAGATATCCTTATTTTTAGTTTCAAATTTGAAAAAGGTACACTCTTCTCATACTCTCCTTGTTAACTCGGGTGCATACAAACAAAGGAACTTCAGCCACATAGCAACCAGCTTTTTACTATGAATTTAATCTATTGTACTCCGTTATTTCCCTTCTACTTACAAGGAAGCAAGTAATAAGACTATTTCTGCTAATGTTTTCTCAATTCGCATAAGTGAAATAGAAGCCTAAGCTTTTTAACAATAATTTGTTGCATAGATGTAGAGAGTGTCATGTGAATGGAACACATCAGATATTTAAGTTTGTTTTGTTTATCTTTTACGGCTTAGCAGTTACGAAAAATTCAATAAAATTCATTCAAAATAAAGAGTTCTTTAGAGGCTATTCCAAGAAAAGTTGAGATAAACATTTCATTTGTGATGTAAATAAATTTAATATACGGTATTTTATTCCAATTTGTTAGCTAGTTTTGAGAAAAATAATTTTCAATATATCTTCCGTGTAAAGGTTAAATTATTTTTTTGTACGTGGGAGGACCTTAACGCATATATTTCCGGTGAAATCTCGACATCGAATTTTTGGGTGGAATACAATATCTTCTCTAGATATTATGTAGCTTGTATGTATATACGTACTATATAAAATAAAAATGATTCTTACAATCTTTGTTGTATAGATTGCCAACCTTATGTCAAGTTTTTTTCAACAGTTGTCATGTGTGATAGCTATTGACTGATTTATTTCTTTTTAAATACTTGCGGGGTTTTTCCCCACTTTTACTTGAACAGGATTTTCTGTGAGTGACATATTTTATGGTACAAATTTTATTGGACATTAGGAGAAATAACTAAACTAATTTTTAACATGACAGAATATAGTTTTGGGTTTATTTTGTTATAAATATCATGGTCAGTTTAAAAAATACTGATACATTTTAATAAAGGGTTATATAATTAATGAAATAATCAAATTATTGGGTAGAAGTAGATTAGTGTATTAGAAAACAAAGTTATAGATGCCGTAACATTTCAGTCTAATATATTACGGTGTCGTTTTAAGCAGATTTAACATTGACGGGATAGATATTTTTAATCTACCTTTCAGCAACAGATCTGATCTATAACAATTTCAGCTGATTTAAAACATTTGCATTTAAAACTATTTTATTTTAGTAGTTTGTAGAGTATAGCAGAGAAAAATATTACTAAACATTCGATTTTCATGAGAGAACGTAGGCTTTCACGGCCGGAGTCAGTGTAACTAAGAAATGTTTCCGGGCTGTTTTGCCGTGGTCTGCTGGTGTTACAAGTCCCAGACGTTTCGTCCACAACTAGGTAGACATTAGACGCAGCGAAACCTTCTCCAAGAAAACTTCGACCGCGCCACTGAAGATGTCCACCGTAGTTGTGGACGAAACGTCTGCGACTTCTAACACCAGCAGACCACGGCATAACAGCCCGGAAACATTTCTTAGTTACACATTCGATTTTCATTTCTGGCAGTGCTGGATTAGAAATCGTTACACTGGCATTAAAGTTTTTTTAAGAACCTCAAAGTGTAATATGTTCTCAGGAGACAAAATGAAAAACTAGACACTGCACTTTGTGCTCTTGAGCTGCTTGAGGTTTTGTTTAATTATTATTTCAAAATTTTCAGTTTAAGCAATTATAAATAGTAAAAGTTAATAGTATAACGCAAACGAATAGTAGGTTCTACTAGTTTTCATATTTTAAACCCTGTGAAAACAATGGGAGTGAAGTTTTGACTATAATCAGTTCAAATAATGGAAAATCGCTTTTTATATATAGCTAATGGCTGTTGTAAACTTTAGGTATCCATGGAGAATCAACATTTACTTAGCTTCGGGCTCTCACAAGTGTTTGAATATCGTACAATCCATTTTTTAGCACATTAATCTTCTCAACGGCGTTTTTCGCACCTTCTAAATGTTCCAGTTTTTGTTTAACTACATAAAGTAGAAGTATCTATTACATTTTATATGCAAAATATAGTAAAATGAATAGTAATTTTTTAAATGTTTTTATGAAAAATTATTATTCCTATTTTTTCAAAAAAGTTATCATAATTCAGTAATAAAACTCTGATGTGCTCCATTCACATGACTTTCTGTACATCTCTGCAACAAATATTAGTTAAAAGCTTATGCTTCTATTTACTTAATGCTAATCGAGAAACATTAGCAGAAATAGTCTTATTATTTGCTTCCTTGTAAGTAGAAGCGAAATGAGAGAGTTCCATAGGTTAAAATGATAGCCAAAAGCCGGTTGCTTTGTGACTGAAGTTCCTTTGTTTGTATGGACAGGAGTAAACAAATTCCTGTATGAGAAAAGTAAGTTTTTCAAAGCAGAAACGAAAAATCAAAAACATCTTTAAAATGATTAACTCCACGAAAAAAATGTAGATATATGACATAAATTAGGCTATTCTCAGAAAATTCAAGTGTACATTTAATTTGTTATCTAAATATCTTTAATACACGGTGTTTTAGTCAAAATCTTTACAGTCATTTTGGAGAGAACCAAAAGTTTCGGTTCTTTTTTATGTAAAGGGTAGTTTGTGATGGAGGATTTTCTCCAAAATCTTTGTGTAGCATCCTTGGGAAATACTGAGCTAAAAATATGTTTTTATTTAACAGACTTTTTGTTTTCGGTTTACGCTCTCCACTTGCACACTCACCGACATTTTTCTAAAACTTTTCTTTTAATTCAGGGAGTCTCAGTGAAATATCGGTATCCAAATTTTCGGTGGAGTACAATAATATCTCCTCTACGTGATTGTAATATGCGCTAGAGAAGGTATCAACAAAAAATCTAAATGTTACATTCCCATGACTTTCTCTTCTTATTTGTAAGAAACTATTCTAAGGAAAGCTTGTTGTTTAATCTACTTCTAGCTAATCAGGACAAACATAGAAGAAATAGCCTTATTAGTTATTTTCTTATAAATAAGAGAATAAAGGAATTCACTGTGCTAAAACAATAACAATTTTTTTAAAATCTGTCGCTATATAAAACAATAGAAATTAGGTTATACAATTTGTAAAGATCAGAAATAAAAAAAAGAGGTGAAACGAAAGATAACTTCCATGTGAGAAATGTTGTGTAGTTTAAAATTGAAACAAATAACAAAGAATATCTCGGAGACGGTTAAGTCTTATTTTTTTTTAAAAAAAAAGTATATGACCTGCATTATTTGTTAACGAGATAATTTTTTGTATATTATGTTTTAGTCTATCACTTACGGTGTACCAGTTACCTATACAAAAATCGTACGGAATGAAGAGGTTTTCTGATTCAAGATATACATTTTATTTTTATGTAAATATCTTTAATCTATAGTATTTTAATCAAATTTTAGAGCCATTTTGATAAAAGCAAAATTCTCGAATTTTTCCCGGATTTTTCAGAAAATCTTTGTGTCGCATCCTTGGAGGACACTAAAAATAAATAGAATTTTGGTACTTAACAGACTTTTCAATTTAGAGCTATATTGTCCACATGCATACATTCTAAAATATGTATTTGCGGTGAAATTTCGATATCGAATTTTTGGGTGGTATACAACACCTTCTTTATATACTCTGTACATAGTATGAGTAGAGAAGTTGAAAAGTTCATGCGCTTATCTCTGTTTTTCTGTGAGTGAGAGGGAGAGGGAGAGAGAGAGGGAGAGAGAGAGAGTGTGTGAGAGTATGTATGTTAACAGCACAGCTCAAGATCGAAAGCTTGGCACATATTTAAGATGCCGCACGAAGGTTTTCGATAAATTATCCATTTTCTCTTTCCTACCCCTTCACGGAGAATTCAGCAATATTTGGCTCTGCACAAAACATGACTAAAGGTTTTTATTAAAGTGTCGTGTTTAAGATATTTTTATGGCAAATGAAATTTCTACTTTGAACTTTCTGGTAATATATCCTCTGAAGCCCACTTCATTCTGAATGACTTAAATGTAATTGACAAATCGTAAGAGGTATACAAAATCTTACTACACAAACATATTAGATCTCGTGAAAATACTCAAGTATGTGGAGTTAATTTCTGGGATATTGCTTTTATAGGTTTGCATTTCAATATTTAGACTTGTCACAAATGGAACGTCGCTTTATGTTTCTCTCTCTACTTCCCACCCTCCCTCTCTCTCCTGGTCATTTCAAAGCGATTACATAACTGTTAAAAGATTTGACTATCGCTTTTAGCCTAATGTATACTTCTAAACCCCCTGTACCTACAAGGGACTATGCAGTAAGACAAATTCTATAAATGTTTATCTCGATTGACATGAAGTATATAGAAGAATGACGTTTGTAAGAATAGATTATACACGCGTGAATAGAGAAATCATGTGGGTGCAATACCTCCCATTTTATTACTTTCTCTACATGTACTATGTACATAGTGTATAGAGAAGGTATTGCATTCCACCAAAAATCGATACCGAGCTTTCACCGGTAATAAAAGTTTTGGGTCCCCAGCATAGCTGAACAACGAAAAGACCGTCAAATACCAGACTTGGTATTTAAATTTGGTATCTTCCAAGGATGTAACAAAAGAAATCCCTCACCCCAAACTACCCTTCACATGGAAAACAATTCGAAGATGTTGATTTTCTCAAAAATGGCTCTAAGGATTTTGATTAAAAATCTCTTAAATTTAAGATATTTACATGCCAAATAAAACGTATATCTCTAAAGATCTCTTTATTCTGTATGATTTTAATTTAATTTTTCACAATCGATAAACTGTAAGAAATAGGCACAAAATTACAACATAAAAAATGCAGAGCACGATAAAACACACAATTTTTTTTTTTTTCGTGGAGTTGATCATTTTTTAGATGTTCCTTGTTTTTGGTTTTTGCTTTTAAAAAAATTTACTTTTCTAATATACTGTTAACTCCTGTCCATACAAACAAAGGTACTTCAGTTACATGGCAACCAGTTTTTGATTATCACTTTAACCTCATTCTTCTTACAAGGAAGTAAGTAAACAAATTATTTCTGTTTTTTTTTTTTTTTTAGTCTGAAGTAAATAGAAGCATAAAGTTGTTAACAATATGGCTGCAGAGATATAGAGAAAGTCATGCAAATGGATCGCATCAGACTTTATTGTTTTATATACCACTGGAATGTGTGCATCTTTTACCGCTACCTATTACAGCAGCGCCACCTCCCCCTTGAGCAGAAGTGCCCGCCAGGGAAAACGAAAACATCCGACAGCTGGTGCGCTAGGTAGCTAGGTTATTTCTTGACTACTCGTCTCCCACCATTATAACATCTTCATTAGTCCGGGGCATGCCATTTAATGAAAACCAGAAGCTTACACCATATGCTTTCCTTCTTTTCTTTTTTGTGAACTGGTATTCGTGCTGTTAACTTCCTTTCGGCTTGGCGCATACAGTGCTTCTCACGATAGTCAACTATTTCATCGCGGTAACTAAGTTATTATTTGCTAACTTAACAACCACTATTTTACCTCGAGAGGGAGGCGAAATACAAAACAACTCGCAGAAACAGAAGTTTCAAGTAGTTTTTACTGGCGAAGTAATTTCCAACTCTTCTTTCGCGTTATTTAGTTTATACCACAAATTAATTACACCTTGAAGCTTTAAATGCAGTACTTCAGTTATTAAAACCAGAGTACTTAATTGAAATGAAGTGTGTTAATACAGTATTCTTTGTAACCAAATTACTGATATTGGTGTACCTTAGAATATGCATCACTGAAGTATAATAAAAATTGTGAAAATTTATCATTTGAGTCCCTTGCATTATACTTTTAGTTAGTACCTTTATGGCGTACAATTGGTTTCGCTTCGTAATCGGCTTACCCTCCCCGTGTTTGTAGGACTGGCACTCCTCCAGGAATGTCTATCGGGCAGCCAATGGCACGAAACCACATAATGGAGAACCTGTTACGAGGGATCGGCCCGTAGCATGAGGAAGTGGATGATATGAAATGTAAGCGAAATTGATGAATGGATAGGTGATGGAGCAATTGACGGAATGTGTGGCGGGGGAAACCGGAGGACCCGGAGATTACCCGCCCAGAGGCCCTTGGTCCACTACGAATCCCTCATGTGGGCGCTTGGGATCGAACCCGAGTGGACTAGATCGAATTTATAAAATACTTATTTTGAATTTAAAAATTCACATTTTAAACATCTGGTGTACTTGAAGCACTACAGGTTTACATCATTTCACAACCTCAGAGAAATAACTCGATATATTAAAAGCTGAGCTATATACATATATTGATATATGCTGCGGTGTTAATAATTTTCGATTTTTTTCACAACTTTTAATACTGTAAAACTTTCATTTGCAATGCAAAACAGCACCAAGAAGTGTTAAAAAGGTTTGTCAAAAAAATATTTCATCTCGAAAAAATTGAAGATTTTGTAGTTTACCGGGATATATACGTTAGAGATGGAGATGGCGTTGAATTTTTCAGTCTGGCCATCCAATTGCAAATTTTACCTCTTGATAGCTTCCCCTTCTTCTATTTTGTTGTGAGAACTCGGATATTCAGTTAGTGATTACATTTTTTACTTTGAAAAACGTATACATTCACTGCCAAATGAATACTTCTAGATTCTATGAAGGCGTTGAAATGTTTTTATTTGAAGAAAAATTCTCCGCTCAAGCAGGGAATTGAGGTCGGAATCACTGTTGGGAACATACAACACTGGCCACCTATTTAAGAAGGCAGTTTTTTCGGGTATTTATATGCATGTACAGTTTATCGTATGCAGGTTGAACCTTAAATATCATCTATGAAGACTACTGTGATTGTATCATAATATGCACAGAAAGATAGCATCCCAATAATTTCTTCAGTTCCTCCATATGCAAATGAAATATTATTTCTGTAGGTACGTTTCTGTATGCAATGATTTTAGATCAGACTTTTAATTCCCACAATATACATTTTCAAATTATTTCATTTGTGATTCAAGTTCTAATGACTACCAAGTTTGCAATAATTAAGATCACAATTTCGGACCGGTCGGGAGTCGGGGGAGGGATGATTTGAGCGTTAAGTCCATGGCTGGCATTTGTGAGGTCTTCGGTTCAAACCCCATGGGCCGTCAATCTGCCTGAAGTCTTTTAGAAGTTTGCCTTAGTCGCCTAATTGAATATTTTAATATTCAATCAGGCAATTTATTATTTGTATTTATTATATATTGCTTTTTGTAGATTGAATAACATTTATTTTTATTTTTAGGAAGTCAAAGTCCTACTTTCCATCTACTGAATTTCCACTTTCAGTCTAAAACAACATTAAAACTGGAAAATTGAGGCAATTGTATTTAAGCATCGATCCACAGACAACAAAAGCAGCTAGACTGGTCGCTACTGCAGTCCGGAACAAAATATTATGGTCTATAAAGTATGCTACCTAGAAGACTGGTTGCATACCGTCTTGAGTACAGATGGTTAAAAAGAAGACTGTATGGCACCGTTGCACCTTCTGCGAAGCGAAAGTGGTAGGGGTCTGGGAAAAAGACCATGAAGGCTTCTTCCACCATACAGATCAAACTAATGTCATGAACGAACGTTATCATGAGCAAGCTTTAAAGAGGCGTTAGATAAACAGGCTAAAAATGATATTCAAAAAAAAAAACGCAAAGTTTGAAAACCGCTCTCTGCTACCCACACAATTTAAGGGTATGTATGATTGAAATGTCATGAAAAATCACAAAAAAATCGATTTTTTATTTTAATCCTATAAAATAATTTAAACATTCCGGAATACAAAATAAGTACTATTGGTCACCAGGTTTTTAGAAGCCTTAAGTCAAAACATCAGAACGCGCCAAGGAAAACTTCAGTTTGACAAGTTGTAATTCGCATCATGCAAAGTAAAAAACGAAGGTATACGAAGCAAAGTGCCAATGCAAGAAGAAAAATGAGATAAAAGACGGCAGACCAATTGATGTGAGCCATGCTTTCTCGCTTTTGACATTCTCGGTAGTTTTCTTCCTGTAAAATGCTCCTTGCGGAACAGTATTTTGATTACACAAATACAATTTAATTTACTTGTTCACAGAGGTACGATGAATAGGAATTGTCCTAGATTTTACTGTCAGAAGTACTTAAGTATATGCTTTCAATTTTCAAGCACTAAAATTATATTTTATTATAACCAAAAAAGACATTCTTAAATTTAAAATTTGTTGGACCCTGAACTAAATGAGAGACAGATAGATCTAGGGCAATTTAAAAAGTGTATGTACTTTGAATATAGGGTGAAAATATTTTACCAACATTTTTTTTTTTTTTTGTGTAAGAGACTTTTTAGTGACGTGGCAAAACCTTAAACAAATGTAACCATAACCAATTGAAAAAAATTGATGAAATTTCTACTGTAACTTATCTGCATTATATTACAATGGTGGTATAGATTTCAAAAAGCTACCGTTATTAGTTAGGAATTTTAAAATGTCAGTTCTACATATTAAATATTAAGAGTTTACATTGTATTATAAACATCAATTACTGGTTAAAGACAGACCAGCTGTTACTTACAGTACAGTTCGGTGTAAACAAAAACAAGAGCTGCTGTAATATTATTGATTAAAAGTATTTTAAGATTAAGAAAACATATTTTTCGAAATAATGAAAAGGCAGCAGAACATTTGAAAGCAACTGCTTCGATAATACTTGTAAGCGTCATTCCTGTCCAGAACTTAAATATATTGATATTTCAAGGTGCCCTTATCTATATAATACCCAATATGGAGCAGTTCTTTGAAGATTCAAAATTATGCTGTGAATGAAGTATTCGGTGAGTACTTGTTAAGGTTTTTATAAAGCGATTTATATTTTAATTCATGGTTCGGCTCGTATAAAAATTGTATAAGCTTCGAAAAATAAAAGTAAAAATAACATATAAAAATAAAAAGAAGAGGAGTCGTTAGCGACCGAGAGTGTATATTAACAGTCATCGTATTTGTCTCCAAGAGCGAAATTGCAAAACCTGGCAGGCTGCTCACTCAATGAAAATATTTAATGCAAGAAAAGCTATTTGCATTTTTATTACTTTGTGATCGTGCTGGAGGTTTTTTCTTTTATTCTGCTAATTCAACTCCATATAAAGTGTAGACGGGTTTTGTTGGGAGTGATTATTAGAAACTTTTTAAAAGTTTTGCTACAACGAGCTGGAAGTTAAATTGCCGCGAATAACGGCTTCTCTTCGCCCTGCTCAAGTCAAATCGTCACAGCACAGACTCAAGCTACAGTTGAAAAAAAAGATTCTTTTTGGTTTCTCAATACGTACGAGGAAGCATCATATTCCATCCAAACATTTGATGAGATTTCGCCGGAAGTGCTTATTCTGAGTTCTTGCGAATCCAGAAAAAATATTTTCAGAAAATGATTCGTGTGTCTGTGAAGAATCTCTCTCAAAAAACGAAGATTCCAGTAACCTTCTGAAGATGCCACAGTCCCTTCAAAATAATTACCTACTCTTATTTATTACATATACAAGTGCATAAAAATTATTTCATCCGAAGATATACTAGAATTATGGTAAAATACAAAGGAATATACAACATTCTTAAGTACGAACTTTCCATAGCCTGAATGCAGGTTATAATGGTGTAAGAAAAGATAATGTTTTATAAGTAGAACATTAAAATTTATGAATTCACTAGGAAAGTATTATATAACTTAACTCCAGTTTACGGGGAACCTTGGCCTACCGCCCGGCCCTGCGTCCCCCCATCTCGGTCCACTACAGACGTCATGGATGGGGTGCAGTATTGGAGGGTGATAGTCCCCCCGACCGGTTAATGTGGTCCTCATGACCTGGAGCCGCCATTTCTCCATCAAGTAGCTCCTCGATTGGCCCCCCCCAGGGACTTTACGAGGCTGAGTGCACCCCGGGCCAGGTCTCCCCTCGCTGGTACTGGGGATCAAACCCAGATCTCCCACTTGGTAAGCAGCTGCGCTACCACAGCGCTAAGGAGACGACCAGTATTATATTATACACATTCATATAGTGATTTCTCAAATCTAATATTAAAAAAAATTAAGTGTGCATCGTAAATTCTTCTTTTGTGGTCTAGAACTGGGAAGTGAAATAAAGATGTTTCTACAGTTTGCTGTTCAGAACATATATATATCTCACCGTCTGTTATTTTTGTGTCTTGAATACCCTTTCTTTGAAACATTTTTAGAAAGTTTTAATTTTTTTTTTTCTAAAAGGGCTTTAATTTTGTTTAGAATACCACACGTCAAAGGTATTTGTCAAAATATATATCTAAAATTTTATGGGAGTAATCTATAAGCCATCTTCATTTTCATTCGGAATGACTTGTGTATAGTAAAGAGAGAAGTAAAGTCTTACTACACAAAAAAAATTATATCTCGTCAAAGCATACAATTTACACGAAATAAAATTTTTGTGACGTTAATCATTTTCGAGATCTGTTATCATTTGTTTAAATTGGCATTTATAGTTTTTCGGAGAAAAATCGTTTAGTTTATAATATATATAGTACAGGAAGAAGGTGGAATGTAATTTCTGGCTTTTCAGTAATATATTTTTATGATCCTTTATTAATTTTATTTGTGTCACAGTTTACTCTTTTTTATTTTAAATTATTACTTACTAATTTAATTTTTAATTTAAGTTTGAAGCTTTGTTATGTATTTGGAAAAAAATAATAATAGATACATAATTTGTAGTTTATGTTTTGGAAATATATTCAAAGTTTACGTAGGTTCTGGATATTCAGATTTTGTCTATTTATATTTTTCCTTTCTTGTCATGCTTCAATTTATTCTATTTGGCCAATTCACTTTTACCTGCAAGGAAATGTGCAAATGGTTTCTACAAATTATCTCAAAGAACATCAAGTAGATCTAGAAATCAACTTTTGTCATAATGGTTATTGAAGAATAGGGCCAGAGGAAATATTCTGAATAACACATAAAATGCTTTTCCTTACAGGTTCGTGACACGTCTAATTTCAAGGCTCCATGGAAGGAGTATCTTTCCATTTCATTTCGGATTCACGTCGTGACATTCTTATAGTGAGCATGTCAATAACTTAAGTAGACCTATCAAAGGTGTAAGGTAACATGTGCAAGGTAAGCTTCTAAGGTATATGTTTGTGGTTTTCTATTGCTACGGTTTAACACTTTAAGGAAAATAAATATTTTCAAATGAAGATACAAAGCTTGAAACATAAATCTATCGTCAGACCATTTCAATATTTATGTTACACGTATCTTATTATTTCTCTACTTAGTACATAATACATAAGTAGAGAAAATATTGAATAACATACAAAATTCGATATCAAAATGTCACTGAAAATAGATGGTTTAGGGTCCTTCTATCTAAAAAAAACAAAACATTGTTAGAAGAAGATGTGTGTGTATCTGTGTGACTGTGAACACGATACTCTAAAACGAAAAATTTGGTAAAATACTAAACTTGGTATTTAAGCTAGGTATTCTCCAGATATTCGACACGAAGATTTATAAGAAAATCCACCACTCCAAACCACGCTTTAAATGGAAAAACTATAAAAAAAATTGTGACTCGTCAAAAATTACTCCTATGATTTTAATTAAAATATTGTATATTATAGATATTTACAAAACAGAATGTTTCTTGAATTTTCGGGGAATAGCCTGTGAAGACCTCTTCATTCTGGATGACTTTTGCATAGCTGGAAAATCGCGTATAGAAAAAACATGCTAACAGAAAATGTAGATCTCGTTAAAATACCCAATTTATACTAAATTTGCAAGATATTTCTTGTATTGGTTTCGTTTTAAAATACTTTTCTCATATGCGAATTTGTGAACTTCTGTTCAGTAAAATCGATTTTAATCACATAGCGAGTGGTTTTCAAAAAGATTTGAATATCGCTTTATCCTTGTGTAATCCCTTATTTCCTGTCTACTTACAAGCGGGCAAGAAATAAGAGCATTTCTTCTAATGTTTATCTCGCTCAGCATAGTGTAGAGAGAAGAATATACTTTATAATAATAATTGATATAAAGATAAAGAAAAGGTCATGTGAATGGAACTTATCAGATGTTTTGGAAGAACAATTTCAAAATGTACACCCATGGAAAATACAAAGTTAGTCAGTGTCTTCTTAAAAATAAATGTATAACAGGCATTGAAGTGCTTGGGGATATAGATAAACGGTAAATGTAGCCTTCGAAGTTAAGACGATCAGAGTGATATTGGTAGGTTTGATATAATGCACCGATTTCCAGTTGCGTACGGTATCAGCTGAACTGAAAGCCATAGCAGGTTTAGTAATGTATTTGACAGCTGATCAAAGCGCCGTTAGAAAAGACAACTCTCTAAGTTGTATAGTGATGACATTATGTGATGTATGTAAACCTAATAGCAATTTGGGACTAAGGAATGTTCTATGAGTACACCTAGAAACTCAGTCTGCGCTTAAATCCCTACATATAGCACCGATACTGACGGCATTGTTATTTGCCTCATTGGATACTTAGGCGTCATTACAGACCTGAATGTTTTGCTGTTCTCTTATTTTGTCCTGGTTTTCTAATATCGTATTTAGTAAATATCCTATAATGGGTGGATAGCTTATACACTACCGTTTTTAAAAATTGCAACACCCAGAAGGAATTTCCCGTAAAACTCCAAACTTGATGGAAGTGTAGAAGAGTGTGCACGTAATAAGTTATTATGTTTGCAAAGAGATGGGGTATGCATAGGCTGTCGTGTCGGTCGACGAGGAGAATGTTGCACCAAGGGTAGACAATACAAAGCTGTCAAGCAAGGTGGAAGCAGTAAAAGAGTGGCAGTATGCCTCTTCGACGTCAAAGAGAGTCATATCGGCATGTGTGTTCGAACGGGGCAGAGTGATCGGTCTCCGGGCAGCGGGTTTGTCATACCGTGACATTTCGGCTCGTGCAGGATATGCTGCTACGACAGTGATGCGCCTGTGGAAGCAGTGGACAGTTGAGATCGTACGCAGCGAAGAGCGGGCACTGGACCACAGAAGATGACCACAGGAGGGGATGATAACCATTTTGCCTGCATGGCCATAACGGACCGTACTACAACTACAGTGTTGGCTCGACGCTGTACCACTGCAATAAGTGTGGACTTGTATGCATCAAGGGTTCGTCACCGTCTGCTGCAGCTTGGACTGGTTGCACACATGCCATTACGTCGGCTTTCATTGTCCAGAAGCTCCTTGGACTGCAATGGACACCTGAACATCGTCACAGGGGTGATGAGTGGTAAAATGTAGTCTTCTCGGTTGAGTCCCGCTTCAACGTGTCCTACATTGATGGCTGTATACGCGTCCGGCGGTACCGTGGTGAGCGCAACCTGGAGGGCTATAGTTGAGAAGGTGCGATGGTTTGGGGTTCCATTGGTCACAACAATCGATCTCGCACCCCAGGAATTGTGGGCACTTTAACAGCAACCGGTACCTAACGTTGGTTGTAGAGCCTACTTCAGGCATCTTCGCAAGTCACATTTTAGCAGGACAATGTGAGTCACATATTTTGAGGAATGTACAAGCCTTCTTTGAAGAGCGACGGCTACCATTGCTTCCCTGGCCTGCACGTTCGCCTGACAGGTCACCCATTGAACATGTCTGGGATATGGTTGCTCGGCTCTGGTGCGTCACATCCTTCCAGGAAACCAGTGTCATGGATTTGTGGGCTCTAATACAAACTTCGTGGAGGGAAATCCCTCAGGATCTATCCGAAAATTTCTTCAATGCCATTGTATATAGCACCTCTAATTGCAGCGCATGAAGGCCACACCAAATACTGATTATGAGGGCTCAAAAGTCCTGTATAGATTTGAAAAGCTTAACATTTGTCACCTATCATGTACCTAATCTGTTGTATTAAATTCATTAATTCATGAGCTTCCTTCTTGGTATTGCAATTTTCACAAACAGTAGCGAACTCTATGCAGTCCATCAAACTAGATATACATTTCTATGGGTGCATTTTAAGAATTCTATTCCATCTATTATTGATTGTTGAAAAAGCTTTGAATAAAGCGGAGCGCTTAAACTAACAGGTGGAGGAGAAAACAAAATTGATCGTGTAAGGCGAAGTTCAACGTGAAGCTGAATGTACGCAGTTTCCGATGCCGCTGCGAATTACGAATATACCTGTGCGGGAGAAATGTCACAGTCATGGATATGGTTAGTAATTGCAACGTGGTAACTTCGGATTTGACTACGTTTTCTAAATAAAAATACGTTAAATTGTGGTTTAATGAGGTACCTAAAGGACAAGTATAGTTGCTGGCACAGATAATATAATGGAGCACGGATTTGTATCCATAAAGGAATGGTTTATTGGTATTTATACCATATGCACTATAATATGTAAATATTAACAGAATGTTCTTAATACTTAGTCCCTTATAAATATAATGGAACTAAAGAAATGCGCTATGCTGAAGTGATAGTCAAATGTTTTAAGATATTGTTATGCGATTGTCAATGCAAATCACTTCTTTGCTTTGTCAGGAGTAGAAACGAAGAAAAACGAACACTTCCTGTCTGAGAAAAGTATAGGTACTTTACAATTGAAACCAATAACAAGGAATATCTCGGAAATGGTTATTTTCACGACAAAACGTAAAGGACATAAATTGTTTGTTTTGACGAGATCTACATTTTTTTGTGTAGTGCGTTTTTTGTCTATATTTCACGGTTTAGTAGTTAAGCAAAATTCTGCAAACTTCATCCAGAATAAAGAGATCTTCAGAGGCTATACTTTGAAAATTTAAAATATACGTTTTATTTGGGGTGTAGATATCTTTAATAGACGGCATTTTAATTAAAATCCTTACAGCCATCTTTTAGAAAATCAAAAATTTCGAAACATTTTTCATCAAAGGATAGTTCGTTGTGGGGGGATTTTCTTTAAAATCTTCGTGTCGTATCCCTGGAAGATACCAAACGTAATTCCAAGTTTGCCATTTAACGTTCTTTGCGTTTTTGAGCTATGCTGTCCACAGACACACACGGACCGTTTTCTAAAATGCTTTTTCGGATTGAGGGGACCCCAAAACATATATTTCCAGTGAAATGTCTATATAAAATTTTTGGGTGGAATACAATACCTTCTACATTGTACATAGGGGACTAGAGCAAATAAAAATAAACGAAATCTAAAGCAAACTGGTTGTTAATGATTCAAACGAAGTATTTAGTACGAATCAACGAACTTTATAGATATAGTAAGAGCACACGTTGTTTTGCAACAGAGAAATAGTTCAATAACTGAAAGTTGGGTAGTATATCTAGTGCTGGGACTCGGAGACGTGCAGTGTTTGGGTGATATTGGTTGTAAATGTAACCTGTCAAAGTTACCATGCTAATCCAATATTGCCATTTCTGGTGCAAATGTGAGCAAATGATCCAGACGTTTCCACCAATATTATCATTAGCCGGCTACACATTAGGATCATTTAGATAGCTGTAATCGAATATCGCTCTCTTGTTATTGAAAGTGAATTTTGAGCTGCATCTTCTGTCATCACTTTCTCTATAGATTCTATGTATATAGTGTATTGGGGAAGTAGTGCATCCACCCAAAAATTCAATACTGAGGTTTCACCGGAAATATATGTTTTGAAATCCTCTGAGCCTAAAACATGTTTGGAAAAATTTCCGTGTGTCATATACACGATAACTTAAAACAGCGGTCGATAAAATACCAAATTTGGTATTTATGTTAAGTATATTCCAAGGATTCGACACAAAGGTTTTAAGAAAATCCCCTACCCGAAACTACCTTTTATATAGCAAAGGTTTTGAAAGTTTTATTTTCGTCAAAAATGTCTCTAACGATGTTGACTAAAACACTATATATTACAGATATTTACATTACAAATATAATGTATATCTTAAATTTTCTGGAAATAACTATTGAAGACCTCTTTATTGTGGATAAAACTTACTAGATTTTGCATAACTAGTAAGAAAATCTACATTGAGATCCACAAAAAAGTGTATCTCTTTAAAACACACATTTATGTCATTTTTTCGTGAAGTTGGCCGTTTTTTATATATTCCCTGTTATTGGTTTCAGTTTTAAATTACTTAAAACTTTTCATAAATAGGCATTTTTCAACTTCTGGCAATGGAAAGAAGCAGATTTCAACCACATGGAACCAGCTTTTAAATTTGACTATTGTTTTACCTAGTGTATGCCATTATGTCCCTCCTACTTACAAGAAAGTATTTCTGCTAATGTTTATCTCGATATTTTAACAATAATTTGTTACAGAGGTGTAAAGAAAGTCATGTGAACGGAAAACATCAGCTTTTTTATTGCATAACCCGCGTATCAAATTTCATGGTAAAGGTAGGAAAAATGCTATTATTGTTCATAAGGGTGACTAGCAATTACTAAACATTAAATCAAAATAAAAGTTAATATGTAGAATTGAGCACATATTTCACTGAGTTACAATTATACTAACAATAAATAATGAATAGTCATGCCCATTTAAGAAGCGGCTAGTTATTCAATATTGTTGCAATCCATAAATTATTACTTTCTCTCTCTACACGTACTATGTACATAGTGTATAAAGAACGTATTGTAATACGCCCAAAATTTCGATACCGAGATTTCACCGGATATACATGTTTTGGATCCCTCTGAATCCCCCCCCCCAAATTCTGGAAAAAGGTCCGCTCAAAAATGAAAAGACCGTTAAATACCAAACTTGTATTTAAATTTGGTATCTTGCAAGGATGCAACAAGATGATTTGCAAGAAAATCCCTCCCTCTCCAATTAACCTTTACATGGAAATTTATTCGAAAATTTTGATTTTCTCAAAAACGGCTGTAACGATGTTGACTAAAATATCACATATTAAAGCTATTTACCTGACAAATAATATGTATATCTTTAATTTTCTGGGAATAGCCTCTG
Source organism: Hymenopus coronatus (assembly GCA_030762935.1). NCBI lineage: Eukaryota > Metazoa > Arthropoda > Insecta > Mantodea > Hymenopodidae > Hymenopus > Hymenopus coronatus. The sequence goes on along the minus strand of CM060882.1, from coordinate 98,824,419 downwards.
AAGACTACTTTATTGTGGGTGAATTTTACGTAATATTGGATAACTGGTAAACCGTAACAGACAGACAAAAAATGCAGAGCATATTAAAACACACAATTTACGTTATATAATTTTTTTCATGGAGTTGATCGTTTTTGAGACATTCCTTGTTTTTGATTTCAGCTCTAAAAAAAATAGTTTTCTCATACGGGAATTTTTCAACTCTTGTCCATACAAACAAAGGTACTTCAGTCATTAAGCAACCAGCTTTTGACTATCACTTTAACTTATGGTACTCCCTTATTTCGCTCCCACTTGGAATTGAGCAAGTGATAAAACTATTTCTGTTAATTTTTTTTCGATTAGCGTGAAGTAAAAATAAACATTAGCTTTTTAACAATAATTTGGTGCAGAGATGTGGAGAAAGTCATATGAATGGATCACATCAGATTTTTTGTTTTGTTTATAGTTCAACATGCTTTATCCTGATAGGTCATATCGGATGATGATTAAATGAAATGAAAGAAATGATGATCAGTGAAGCTGGTTTCCATGGAGCTTAAAGTTACTGCACAATCGTCTTCCGAGATTAAGAGAAAATCTCGAGGAAAATCTTATCCAGTAACTCACCCTAACAGAGTTTCGAACTGAAGACCTTTTGAATCCGAGTAAAATACGCTACTACCATTGTTAGATATATATACATGGTTATTCACCTTTCTAATTTTTTTAATAGTAGGTTTTTATATAAGTGTATTTATTTATGATAATTGTTATTTCACACAAACCGTATGTCGGCTGCAAGATTGGAAAGGTGGAATCAGACTGAAAATTGCAATGCTCTAGCCGGGTTTTGAACCACGATCTTCCGGTTTGCGCCAGTTGCGCTAACAAACTGAATTACTATGGCTACACACTCGTACATCAGTTGGGAGACTTAATATCGTGTCAGTATGTTGCCATAGTAGTTCATTTGGTTAGAGTAACCAGAACATCTGTGGTACAAATCCCGCCTATAGCATTCAGTTTTTCGGTGAGTATTTAATTTAGTAGTACACAGTGATGCGTAAGACACGTATTGGAAAGGTTACGATTCGACAACTCGGCCCGGCCGTAAAGTACCAAGTTTGGTATTTAATGGTCTTTTCGTTTTTGAACTATGCTGCCCACACAACAACACACACACTGATTTTTTTCCATGTATGCTTCTTTGGATTCAGGGGGACCCAAAACATGTATTTACGGTGAAATCTCGGTATAAAATTTTTGGGTGCATTACAATATCTCCTCTGCCCGCCTGGGTAGTGTGGTGGTAGCGTGACTGCCTCACATTCAAAAGGTCGTGAGTTCGAATCTCGCTTAGGGTGAGTTGCTCGGATAAGGATTTTTTCGGGGTTTTTCCTTATCCTGAGAAGACGAATTTCGAGTAACTTTAAGCTCCATGGACCCGAGATCAGTAGAGCATCGTTTCACCAATTTCATTCATCGTCCGGTATGACCAACCAGATTAAAGAATGTTAAGCTACACACTAAGTACATAGTACGTGTAGAGAAAGAAAAAAAAATCTGATGTGTTCCATTCAAATGACTTTCTCTATATCTCTGCAATAAATTATTTTTAAAAATATTATGCTTATACTTCCTGCTAGTCGAGAAAAGATTAGCAGAAATAGTCTTATTTCTTGCTTCCTTGTAAGTAGAAGCGAAATAAGGGAGTACCATAGGTTAAAGTGATAGTCAAAAGCTGGTTGCTATGTGACTGAAGTTCCTTTTTTGTATGGACACGAGTTCACAATGTCCTGTATGAGAAAAATATGTTTTTATAGCTTAAACCAAAAACAAGGAATATCTCAAAAAGAATCAACTCCACGAAAAAAATGTATGTGACATAAATTGTGTGTTTTAATATGCTCTACATTTTTAGTGTGGTAAGTTTTTGTCTATCTCTTATGGTTTAGCACTAAGGCAAAATTCCGTAAAATTCACTCAGAATAAAGTAGTCTTCAGAGGCTATTCCCAGAAAATTCAAAACATACATTTTATTTGTCAGGTAAATATCTTTAATATATGATATTTTCATCAAAATCGTTGGAGCCATTTTTTAGAAAATCAAAATTTTCGAAAAAAGTTAAGGGTAGTTTGGGGTGGGGGGATTTTTCTCAAAATCTTCGTGTCGCATCCCTGGAAGATACTAAACTTAAAAAAAAAGTTTGGTATTTTACCGACTTTTCGTATTTGAGCTATCGTGTTCACAGACACACGGACACACACACACACGGATCCTTTTCTGAAAATACCCTTTTTGGGTATAGGGGACCCTAAAACATATATTTCCGGTGAAATCGCGGTATCGAATTTCTTGGTGGAGTGCAATACCTTCTCTATACACTATGTACACGGTGCGTATAGAGAAAGTATAACTGATATATATATATATATATATATATATATATATATATATATATATATTTCAATAAGATATCACACACACTAAAATTTCCATTGTGAAGGATCTGCTGAACAATATGAAAGTACACAAAAGTAGGAACCTAACGAAATACCAGCTAGCTGTCTGTCGCTTCGGCCGGAGAGCAACGGATATAGGCTCGGTGCACGACGTGTAAAATTTCCGTGTGCTGCGTCTCTGCTTGTCAGAATAAGCAACAGCGAAACGCGAGAAAGGCTACAAAATAGCCTGGACATTTAAATGTAGCGGTGGCATTATTTTCAGCTTGAGTATCTGACTGTTTACAAAGAAAGCAGGAAGCTGTCTAGTGAGTGTCAGTAACGTGTATATTGAATAAACAAAACGCTTTGTTATGATGAACGTGTGCTTCAACCCTTCCTTCCTCCCAAAACACAAAGAAACACTCAGCCACTGTAACCGAATCTTTTGTTGTACAAAGGGAGGAAATCACTGCTATCTGCGCTCTGCCGCAGAAATCAACATGGAAGCTCCAGAGACAGAGGGCAATTCCGTCGATAAAACCGTGCACGCGGCATCTCATTTGTATTCCGAATTGCTTTTCGTGTTAATGTTGTAATCTGTCACGGCGGAGTCGAGCCACGTTTTCATTATGTTTGGCTTTTTGAATGATTGACAGTTTCTCGGAGGAAAACATGCGGTTCGCGCCACAGATGTCTGTCGTGACAAACACAGCATGCATGTTCCTACCGATTATTCAACTGTTTCACAAATGTATCCTTAGCAAGATTTGTTGAAGTTTGCCTCTTCAAATCCTTTCATTGTGGCTATAAAAACTATTGAAATGAAATGACGTATTATTTATGGACGCTCCTTAACTGCTGTGGTTCTCAGCGTCCCATTCTAATTTGGGTGTGAAGGACCGCTTAATTTTACTCAGAGGCCTTTCTATCAGGCTTGAGGTACTTTTACGTGGCGTAAATCTACGATATGGGACCAACGGCTTTACTTCCCTTCCAAAGGAAGCCATGATAAGGATTTTTACACCCGAAAAAATCCAGATTTGAACCCGTGACCTTATTCATCCAGAATAAAGTAGTCTGCAGAGGCTATTCCCAGAAAATTTAAAATATACATATTATTCTTCAGGTATATATCTTTAATAGACGATATTTTAATCAAAATCGTTAGTGACATTTTTCCATGTGAAGGGTGGTTGTGGGTGGGAGGATTTTCTTGAAAATCTTCGTGTCGCATTCTTGGAAGATACTGAACTTAAATACCAAGTTTAGTATTTAACCATCTTTTCGTTTTTGAGCTATGCTGCCCACAGACACACACACACACGCGGACATGTTTCTAAAGATGCTTTTTTTGGATTCAGGTGGTCTCAAAACATGTATTTCCAGTGAAATCTCGGTATCGAATTTTTGGGTGCAATGCAATAACTGCTCTATACACTATATACATAGTACGTATAGAGAAAGTAAAAATTAACACTTCCTGTTTAAGAAAAGTATAAGTATTTTACGAATGACAGCAATAGTAACGAATATCTTAGAAACAGTTACCTCCACAACAAAAATGCAAAGGACCTAAATTGTGTTTTTGTTGAGATCTATATCTTCTGTGTAGTAAATTTTTGTCTATATCTTATGGTTTAGCACTTAAGCAAAATTCGATAAAATTCATATAGAATAAAGAGGCCTTCAGAGGCTATTCCCAGTAGAGACATTCATTTTATTTGGAATGAAAATATCTTCGTTATACCGGATTTTAATCAAAGGATAGTTTGTGGTGGGGGTATATTCCTGAAAAGCTTCGTGCCACATTCTTGGAAGATACTAAACCTAAATATCAAGTTTGGTATTTAATGGTATTTTCGTTTTTGAGCTATGCTCTCCATAGAAACACACACACACACACACACACACATATATATATATATATATATATACTGATCTTTTTTTTTAAAAATGTGTTTTTTTTTTGTTTTTGTTTTTGGTTTTTATTTAGGGGACTCCAAAGCATATTTCCGCTGAAATCTCGACACCGAATTTTGGGATAGATACAATACCTTCCCTATACACTATGCACGTTGTATATGTGGGCTAGAGAAAGTAAAAAAAATCTGATGTGTTCCATTCACATGACTTTCTCTATTTCTCTGCAACAGATTATTGTTAAAAGCTTATGCTGCTATTTACTTCATACTAAACGAGAAAAAATTACCAGAAATAGTCTTATTACTTGCTTCCTTGTAGGCAGAAGCGAAATAAGGGAGTACCATAGGTTAAAGTGATACTTGAAAGATGATTGTTATATGACTGAAGTTCCTTTGTATAGACAGGAGTTGACAAATTCCTGTGTAAGAAAAGTAAGTTTTTCAAAGGTGAAACGAAAAGCTAGAAATATCTTAAAAACGATCAACTACATGAAATAAATGTACATGACATAAATTGTGTGTTTTAATGTGCTCTACATTTTCTGTGCATTAAGCTTTTGTGTATCTCTTACGGTTTAGCAGTTATGCACAGATTCGTATAATGCATCCACAATAAAGTAGTCTTCAGAAGCTATTACCAGAAAATTCAAGATATACATTTTATTTGTCACGTAAATATCTTTAATATACGATATTTCAGTCAAAATCTTTAGAGCCATTTTTAAGAAAATTAAAATTTTCGATTTTTTTTTTCCATGTATGGGGTAGTTTGTGATGGGAGATTTTCTTGAAAATGTTCGTGTCGCGTCCTTGGAAGATACCAAACTTAAATACCAAGTTTGGTCTTTAACAGTCTTTTCGTTTTTGAGCTATGCTGCCCACAGACACACACACAAATACAGACAGACACACACACGGATATTTTTCTAAAAATGCTTTTTTGTGGATTCAGATAGTCTCAAAACATGTATTTCCGGTGAAATCTCGGTATCGAATTTTTCTCTGTAATACAATACCTTCTCTATACACTATGTACATAATTAATATCATTTGTAAATGAGTTCTTTAACGAGATCTACATTTTCATGTAGCAGTAGAAATTTTGTATCCCTTACGGTTTCTCAGTTAGGCAAAAGTCGTTAACAAAGACGTTGACTTCAAAAGCTATTCTCAGAAAATCAAGATAAAAATTTAATTTTGCATAAAATTTCTTAAATATAAATTCTTAAATCTAATGGTATTTTAATTTAATTGTTAATTTTTTGAGAAATTAAAGGTTTCGAAATATAAAGTATAGCCTGGAATGGTGGAATTCCATAATGAAAATCTTCCTGTTGAATCCTTGACAAATACTTAACTGAAATCTCAAGTTTGGAATTTCTGGTACTGTTCCATTTGTACTTTCTCTACACGTATTATGTGCATAGTGAATAGAGAAGTTATTACACTCCACCCAAAAATTCGGTACCAAGATTTTATCGGAAATGTACGTTTTAGGGTCCCCTGTATCCAAAAAAATTATTTTCCGAAAAAGGTCCGTGTGTGTGTTCGTGTGCCAATGTGTCCGTGTGTCTGTGAACACGATAACCCAAAAACGAAAAGTTTGTAAAATACCAAAATTGGTATTTAAGTTTAATATCTTCCAGGGATGCGACACGAAGATTTTGAGCAGAATCCCCCACCCCATACAACTCTTCAGATGCAATTTTTTTCGAAAAGTTTGATTTTCTCAAAAATATCTTATATTAAAGATAATTACTTGATAAATAAAATGTATATATTTACTTTTCTGGCAATAGCCTGTGAAGACTACTTTATTGTGAATGAATTTTACGGAATTTTGCATAATTGCTAAACCCTAAAAGATGGACAAAGACTTACCACAGAAAACACTTAGATCACGCTAAAACACACAGTTTATGTCATATACGTTTTTTTTTTTTTTGTGGAATGGGACATTTCTGAGATATTCCCTGTTATTTGTTTCGGATCTAAAATAATTAAAATTTCTTCACACGGAAAGTGTATTCCCTTATTTACCTTCTGTCTACAAGGAAGCAAGTAATTAATACAATTTCTGCAAATGTTTATCTCGATTATCATAAAGCATACAGAAAAATAAGCTTTTTAACACTAATATGTTACAGAGATGTAGAGAAAGTCATGTGATTGTAACACAGATGTTTTGTATGCTATTTAAAGATGCACACGCAGGCACACACACAGTGAGTGAACTGGGATTTAGGGGGCTTTAAAATAATTAATTCTCGACACGGAATATTTTATTGGAATTCAATACTATGTATACTTAAGGTATATATGTAAGAGAAATTGAAGTAAACATTGAATGATGAAATTAAGTTAAATTATTGGTGTCCAATTTTTAGGTTATACAATTAAAGCTTAAAAAGCATTTAAAACATACTCTCTAGCCTATTAGGTAAAAATTTCCTCAATGCCTAGCCTAAATTTACGTAATATTATCACTCAAATGTATTCGTCTATGTGGACTTCAATGAATTAGATGCACGGTGCTTTGTAATTTTATTGTAACTGACCATTCTGTGAGAAATGTTATTTTTTCCAGGATAATTCAATTATAACGGTTGTGATTGTTAAATTGTAAAAATATCATTCAAAAGTTATGCTGTTGACATTAAAAAAAGGCAGATAATGTTCTGAAGTGAGCACAGAGACATAAAAATAATTGCTGTTACCATTTTCAGAAGCTCTAAAGTTATGGAATAAAGCCACTTTTTTAATAATTTCAGCTCTGTTGCGACAAAGGTTGCAATATGCTACAAATAACTACATCTGTATTTCACTCGTATTTGCAATAACCCAAAGCCATAAAAGGTTGCAGGTTCTGAAAACTGAACGTATACAATAATACAGAACACATAACTTCCGTTTTTAATAAGTAGTTCAAAGCTGTGTTAGTTGGAGCTTACAGAAAAAAATGGTGTAGTAAGGGGAAAATAAAGAACACACCCACCCTCCATGTTTCTATACTTGCTTATTCCCTCGTTTGTATGGACATTTTATATCTGGGCTGTTATTTTTAGTAACTACAATTTCATTGAAATTTTGGTTTATACAGGATAGAGCAATTTATATAAAGTGACTCTTTGTGACGGTACATAGCAACGGCGGTTTTGGAATTGTTTTTTTAGGTCAACCATTTCAATTGTGATGCTTAGTGGCTCGTGCAAATGCACATTTAAGCTTAATAGTGTATTCTCAGTTCGGCGTGTTTTACGCCTGGAAGATCATCATAGTGTTCCTTAGGATGGAGCGATGGATCAAGTCTTGAAGGGGACATGGAAAGGTGCGAAATAAATCATCAAGTAGGCCAAGAACGCCTCGTAACGCCGGACAGCGTCAATCGTGTTGCAGAAGAAATGTAGCAAAGTTCAGAGCGCTCAGCCCGTCGACATTCGCTGGCAATTTAAATCAGCCAGAGATCACTTCATCGGATACGAAAGGAGAATTGAAATAGATAGATAGATAGATAGATAGATAGATAGATAGATAGATAGATAGATAGATAGATAGATAGATAGATAGATAGATAGATAGATAGATAGATAGATAGATAGATAGATAGATAGATAGATAGATAGATAGATAGATAGATAGATAGATAGATAGATAGATAGATAGATAGATAGATAGATAGATAGATAGATAGATAGATAGATAGATAGATAGATAGATAGATAGATAGATAGATAGATAGATAGATAGATAGATAGATAGATAGATAGATAGATAGATAGATAGATAGATAGATAGATAGATAGATAGATAGATAGATAGATAGATAGATAGATAGATAGATAGATAGATAGATAGATAGATAGATAGATAGATAGATAGATAGATAGATAGATAGATAGATAGATAGATAGATAGATAGATAGATAGATAGATAGATAGATAGATAGATAGATAGATAGATAGATAGATAGATAGATAGATAGATAGATAGATAGATAGATAGATAGATAGATAGATAGATAGATAGATAGATAGATAGATAGATAGATAGATAGATAGATAGATAGATAGATAGATAGATAGATAGATAGATAGATAGATAGATAGATAGATAGATAGATAGATAGATAGATAGATAGATAGATAGATAGATAGATAGATAGATAGATAGATAGATAGATAGATAGATAGATAGATAGATAGATAGATAGATAGATAGATAGATAGATAGATAGATAGATAGATAGATAGATAGATAGATAGATAGATAGATAGATAGATAGATAGATAGATAGATAGATAGATAGATAGATAGATAGATAGATAGATAGATAGATAGATAGATAGATAGATAGATAGATAGATAGATAGATAGATAGATAGATAGATAGATAGATAGATAGATAGATAGATAGATAGATAGATAGATAGATAGATAGATAGATAGATAGATAGATAGATAGATAGATAGATAGATAGATAGATAGATAGATAGATAGATAGATAGATAGATAGATAGATAGATAGATAGATAGATAGATAGATAGATAGATAGATAGATAGATAGATAGATAGATAGATATTAATAAATACACTTATTCATTCAATATACATAATTGTAACAACAGTAATAATAACGCAATATTTTTATTTACTATCCTGACTATAAATCACTCTTCTTTAGTCTCTTTTTAAAACTATTTACACTTTGAGGCAACGTCTCCAGTAAATCTGCAGGTATTTTGTTCCATTCGTTTATTGTTCTATTTGCGAAGGAAAATTTACCTATGTCTGTTATCTGTTCCCAATTTCTTATTTTTTTCCGAATGATCATTCCTCCCACAGTATAATGGCTTTAATAATCGTTCCAAGTTGTTCGTAACTTTACATCCAATTGGCTGACAGATGAGAATAACATTCTGTACGTAGCTCCAGAAACTGATTGCAGAGAACAACATTTCGCCTAATCTGCTTATTTCAGATAAAGCAGTCCTTTTAAACGGATTTGAGAGCAAGCAGAAGTTCCCATAATGGTCGCACACCAACTCTTAGTTGCATAGCCTTAAGGTTACATGCGGCGAGGTGTAGCGAAATTTGGTATTACTTTTTTTAAGGATTCCCAGGGCAGAACCGTTACTCTTAATTCAGAACCATATCATAGAATGATCAGCATCTTTTTCGTAGATGAATTATGAACAATAGAACATATTGACTCCACATGGATCCAACAAGATGGGGCTATGCCGTCATCTAATATCAGCACGACCACATTGCGGTAGCAATTTCTAGGCTGACTAATTTATCGCTTTGATGACATCTATGGCCATCCAGATCCATTGACCTATCAGTTCGTATTTATTTATTTGGGTGTATCTCAATGTGAAGGTTTTTCCACTCACAAGGAGACAATCCTAGCTTTTAAGCTTTCATCCGTCAAGAAATTGAAGACAATACTCACTACATGCTGATAAGCGTGATGGACAGGTTACTGAGTGACTACATACTTGTGAAGTGAACCAAGGAAGACATTTACAGTATGTAATTTTCAGAAACCAGTCTGTTTTCATCAAAAGAGAAACGGTGGAAAATTGTTTTGAAATAAACTGCATTTATATCTATGCCGCCATTTTATTTAATATTCCCAAATATTATATGGATGCAGTAGGTAGAAGATGTTTTCCTGTCAAAGATAGTATCTACTCCGATCAGAGAACGCCCTTTTAGGTGCGGGTTTTTCCACAGTGAAGTAGGTTATTTCTGGTGTGACATCTGCTTTATTCAGCATCTTCTTCACCAATGAACTTCACAAAGCTGAAGGCTTGGCCGTCTTTCTTATAAATTATGACCTCGATAATGTAACTCCAATATTACAGACTTCCTGGAATACTCCGCAGTCTTAGATTCTAAACTGAGGATTTACTTGAATTAAAAATTATGCATTAAGAAACTTGATTGTCATTTTATCGTCCCTCAGTGTCACCTCCTATCCCGTATCATTCCATCGTTATACTGAAGCGTGCCAATTACTCTAATTAAATATGAATTACAAATTAAGCTTAATTTATACCCTGTTCTCAACCATTACTGATGGTATACTTCTGTTCTATTTTAGTATAAATCATTGTTTTGTTCATTGTTTATGTATGTGTTCAAAATAGAGCTTCACGACTGTTACTGAATACCCCTGGAATGTATGCAACATTCGGTTAAACTATGAACTAGGTGTCGGTACAATCTGTTTGAGGAGTTTACCTGACTCTCTTTGACCTCCACGCCCATTTAGAATATTACAATTAGCTACCACTGAGACCATTTCAAACTATGTTTGGCTTAAGTGGTTTTCTATTTTCGTCTTTAAATGGTATTACCTATTTCGATTACCTTTTTCAGTCTGTATATTTTTTAGATGTTGAACCCTGATTTTAAAACATGTGCCATACGTCGTATCGGCTAGGGCAAAAACATCAATTTGGTAGTGGGATCTAAATGTTCTAAACGTAGCAATACATTCTAGTTACATTTTTGCATCCTGTAGGTATGAAAAGAATTTTAGCAACAGGAATGTTAGCATACTAGTCTCTTCATGCGATCTCTCTCTCTCTCTCTCTCTCTCTCTCTCTCTCTCTCTCTCTCTCTCTCCCCCTCTCTCCCTCCCTCCACACACACACATACACACTCAATAATACACACATGCATGTTTGCAGCGCAAACAACGTATTTCGTGACAACAGTCAATGAGAGATGACTAGAGCACTTGACATTTAAGAGATACGGACTTAGTTATATAGAGCGGGTTTTAGTGCAGGATTTTGTATAAGAGCTGATTTCTTTTTATTTAGTGTACACCTAGGTGTAGAAAAACTGGCCTTTGCAGAGTGTTAGGATATAGATACAGATACGTTGATAAATAACACCTTAAAGTTTAGCCACTTTGGTGTATTAGTAGGTTTTTTTTCCCTTCGTCTTCCAGTTTTCCAACAAACTATCCATATATTTTACTACAAATTTTGTAATTTTGTCTATAGCTCAACCACAATTTTATTTCAATTGCAGATTTCCGTAAAGTCAGTGAAACATCGGGTATTAATAATAATAATAATAATAATAATAATAATAATAATGGCAATGGCACTTGTTACAATTGATGACCCATATACCTACTTATAGACCAAAATGGTTATTGTTATTTACAAATGCCTCGAAATAGTGTTTTACAGTCTTAAATGCCCGGTAAAATTAGCAACGCCTGTCAGTATAGCCTATCTGTTTGGCTTCCAGTTTTCACATCTCAATAGGTGACTCTAGATAGAGTGACGTCATTGGCCAAGCAGAAAACATAGAACTAAGTTCGACTATAACATTCGTTATAGTGAGGCCCGCCCATTCAACGTTACGTCGTCCTCGGGGAACATAAACACACAATTCCCAATACAGTTATCTGCACTTATGCTCTAACAGCTTCTATAGGAATAAGGTGATACCGGACCTGAAGTGTGTGCTCCCCTTTCTCCAATTGTAGTTCTCTTCTTCCACAACTTTATTCTGATCACTTGATTGACAATATATATTATCTGTCTTAAAAGATGAGTAACCCTAACAATGTTAATGAGCTACGTTCTTGCTAGATTAGTACCGTTTACTCATGACTGTGGCAAATGAGCAATAATAAGTAATTTATTTAACGTTGCTTTTTGTCTATAGCTCAACCACAATGTTATTGCAGAGATCCGCAAAGTCGGTGAAACATCGGATATTAACAGCAATAACAACAATAATAATAGTAATAATAATAATAATAATAATAATAAAAATTTTGCAATTGTTGTCCCACCATATACCTACTTATAGACGAAAGTGGTTATTGATATTTACAAATGCCTCTAAATAATGCCCTTTAACGTTAATAGTTTTATACTTCGTGCCCATATCTATATACCATGGAATAGCTCAAAACACAGTATTTACCATTGTTTATTGTTTTCCTCTTTAAAACATTCACCCATTTGTATGTTATTTTGTCAAGATTAAACAATACTGATGCCTTACAAAATTCAAGCGTTTATCATTTCATATCTCCATATTTGATATCCTTATATGCCCTTAAAATACTATTTCAAAGTACTGAAATTATAAAGAGAAGAGAGAAAGTTTTGGTGAAAAATAAATCTCTTACAGTAGCTTTAAATGGTGGTGCATTTAGTTCACTATTTGGTGATCTGTAGGGTCTTCCAAGTTTATTCGGCCTTTGCCGCTAGACGTTTATCCACGCTTGGCGCCAATACTAGGTAGCAGGTTTATCACGCATTGCCTCTTGCAGAGGACTAGCGAACGATGAGGTAAATGAGGGTGGATGTCAACAGTTTCGAGGTAACCTTAATGAAACTGAACTTGTCGTACCTTTCCAAAATTTACATTTGGTATAATCGCTTAGGTCTCGTAAACTAGTAATCGTAGCATTAATGCTGATAATAAGGTATTCTCCAGTTCGGAAGTAGCACTCAATCATGCACATTGTGTGATCAGTGGCCACTTCCATCTCGCGTTAAAATAAAATGGTGAAAAGCAGTTCTGAACAGCTCAATACATCATATTTACGAAGTCGGCAATGCATGCAGTCTGTGGCGGTACTGGGTTCGTGTCCGGGTGCGGATTTTAATTAGCGGGAATGATTAGCTTTTAGTGGGCTTAGCTCAGGGTTTTTATTAGCATGGAAACTCTTTCAGGCAGTGCTGAGACACAAGTGCTTTATTAACTGAGTCCGGCCTATTTCCGCCGCAGAACACACGCGTATACTTATTAATTTTCTACTGTGACGTTGCACTTTACCCGCATGCGACTATTATAATTTATTCGTTTGATGCAGTTATATGTCTCGAACTACGATCGGTCTTAAAAGCACTTACTTCCGTCACAACTAAGGGTTACACCACGCGCTCAAATATCACATCTTGGTCGTGCCGAGGTCAAGTACCTCATAGTTAAAAGGTAGCCTGTTCGGCTCCATCACGAATTCCAAATTTCACATCTTGGTTGCTCGGAGGTCCTTCACCAAGTGTCTTAAAATGTCGCCTGATCAGCGGAAATCATTGTCTTGTGTCCCGTTAGTTTTCCTTGGGCAGGGCATTCTAACCCCTTTCCCTCGGGTCAATGCACAGCAGGTAACGGATCTTGTACCCCGAGCTCGTGACTTAGTGTTAAAAGCCATTCTACCCTTCCCATTTTCACTCTACATTTATATTTTATCTTCGTGATATAATCTATATTCTTGGATATGATTTATATTTATCTTCTTAATAATTCTTTCCCCCGGGACAAGACATGTACCGTCTTAAGTCCAAGGTTCAATTCCGCATCTCCTCTTTCAGACAAAGGGCTCGCTGAACAAATAATGATGTGATGCGTTTGAAATCACTGGCACTACATACATGAAATTCCAGTATAATTCACAAGATGGCATTGAATTCGTAAATCGAACGGAGCTCAACGGTAAAGTTCGAGACGTACGTATAGTAAGCACATGTGCTAACAGTATTCTCCATTTAACACCTAGTAATATTTTTAAGCATGAGACGATCGAGTCCCTAATAATGTCATTTGGAAAATTGTTTGAACAAATTAAAGACACGCAGAGAAATTTAATGTTAATTAGTGCATGTAGAAACCTTACGGAAGAAAGGATGGTATTGAGATACACTTATGGTCCACTTTTTGTCTTCCAAGATTACGTAACACATCAGATGGAACAACCATGCAAAGCTGCCTAGCAGTATGCGCACCTTTATATGTTGCACAATTTGCACTGAAAAAAGTAAGCAGGAGTGACTAATGAACAGAAAGAGCAGGCCATAGTGCGACTATCCTTGCAAAAATTATCTCCCCAAATGTAGGAAAACATACGAATGCTGCTGAGCGCCTCTTTGACATGTTGCTATGCTGCCACAAACTTTTACTATTTTCTCAACTTTGACTATGCCTTACATGATTCAGCATTAAAACTATATTGTGCTATGATAAATACTGGTCATGGGTAGAACACTATCCCGCTTCGAAACGTATTGCACTATCTATTGCTCACTGCTTGGCCTCGTTCAGTTTCTGATAGTAGACAAACCAGTGAGACAGATAGAGAGCGTAGGTTGGAAAATGTCAAAAATATGAAACGGTAGGTATTAGACACCGAACAAAGTTTTAGATAGTTTAAACACATTTTTAGTAACAAAAGGAGAGCCTTTTCTATCTTGTAATTCACCGCAATGAATTTTGAGTGATTTTGATTGTTTTACGTTCATTGTCTGTTCATATCACTGTACATATTTTGTATCAAGCTTTATACATTTATTTGTAAAAGTACAGCCGTTTTGTTTACTAATCATATGAAATATTTGTTTTATTGCGTTACTTAATGGATTACAACAAAACATATAATGTCAACACATATAATGAGTAAGTTTGGAACAGATGATTCCTCAAAGTGTACATTAGGCCGTGCGGTCAGGCCTCTCACCTAGTTCGATCCCAAGCGACCACATGTGAGGTGGACAAGGCAGCGCAGGGGCGGGTTTTCTCCGGGTTCTACGGTTTCCCGCGCCATCACATTTTATCGGTGCTCCATCTTCATCTATGTATCATCAGTGTCATCGCATACGTGCCATAACAGTAAAAGCGAGCGTTAAACACATCCACAAATAAAAACCGTGTACATGTTTACGCTACGAACCCCTCTTTATACCGCTGTCTGCTCTACGTTCGTAACTGTGTTTGCTGGGGAACTCAAACCCGAGCTCCACACATAAGTATTAAAGCTTGTCATTTGGTTATGGCGAAGTGCCCATTCTGGTACTCGTTATTCTCTGTTTGAAGAGCGATGCCAAAGTTATAAAAACACAGGGTATGCAGTAAATCTGCTCAAAGATAATAGGAATTTGTGGCCTTTGTCATATTAAACACTTGAACAGCTTCAACTAAGCGAAAGGACGAGTGGTAGGTATTTGGTGCACACGAAGGCGGAAATTAAGGAAAAGGGACAAGGAATTGCTTACGCCTCATGCGCATGTAAACATAGCACCCCGTACCCCTAGCGATGAATGAATGGACCGTAGCCACAAAGGATGCTTGACATATTGCCTTCACTTGTGTCTAGTGTCAGCAGCATTCTGAACCCGGACAATTCACCGGACGGCAGCCTGCTTCCCGCACACATTAACCTTAGTAATTATCAGTCCCATGCCATCCCTTGTTTAATGTACTGTGTCTTACACTCTTCTCGTGCTGAACCAGAGCGTGTACAGGGTGTACTCTCTCTTGCTGATGGATAGAGCCATTCAAATGACACTTCAATGCTGATGCTGTCACTGATGCTGATATATTATCGCTTGATGATATTTCAGCGTTAGTTTCATCCAGGCACCTTTCTTTTTGGAATGTTATCTTCAAGATGTAATATTTTTACTCTCTCTACAGTACAATTGTACTTAATGTATAGAAATGTTATTGTATTCCACCCAAAAAATTCAATACCGAGATGTAAACGGAAAAATGTTTTGAGGACGTATGTATCCCAAAAAAAAAATATATATATATTTTTTTAGCAAAAGCAATGTGTTTGTGGATGGATGGGTGGACAACTCGAAAACGAAAAGACCGTTAAATAAAAAAGTTGGTATTTGGATTCAGTATCCTTCAAAGTTGTCACAGGACGATTTTAAAATAAATCCCACACCTGAAATTACACTTTACATGGACAGCTTTTGAATATTCTACTCTTCTCAAAAATGTCTCTAATGGTTTTGATATATATAGGCTTATTAAAGATATTTACATGGCAAATAAAATGTATATCTTGAATTTTCTGGGAATATCCTCTGAAGACTGCTTTATTCTGGATGACTTTTACGAATTTTGCATAGTAACTGGTAAACCGTAAGAGATGGACAACTTACCACACAAAAAATGTGGAGTTGATCGTTTTTGGTTTCAACTTTGAAAAACTTATACTTTTCTCATACAGGAATTTGTCAACTCCTGTCCATACAAACAAAGGAACTTCAGTATCATAGCAACCAGCTTTTGACTATCACTTTAACCTATGGTACTCCCATATTTCGCTTCAGCTTATAAGGAAGCAAGTAGTAAGACTATTTCTGTTATATAATAAGCTTTTTAACAATACTTTGTTGTAGAGATGTAGAGAAAGTCATTTGAATGGAACACATTAGCGTTTTACTCTCTCTACAGTATAATGCACGTAATATATAGAAAAATATTTTTGAATACCCATTTTTAGTAAAAGGTCAATGCGTGTGTGAATGAATGGGTGGACAGCTCGAAAAGAAAAGATAATTAAATACAAAATTTGGTATTTAGGTTCAGTATCCTTCAATCTTCGGGAAGATTTTCAAATTAATTTCCTATCCCAAATTACTGTTTACATGGACAATAGCGTGTCCTAAATCTTTGTATTCCAACTTTCTCCTTATCTATTGTAACACAATAACACCTATTTCAAAACTATTGGTTTCTGTTCTTGTTATATGTTTGTACCAATCTTGCTTTTGTTCAATTTTAGCTGCAAAGTTGAAAATGTGTAAACATTCTTTAAATAGCTAAAGACGAGGTTTAAATAATACAATAAGAAGGGTATTTAAATATTTTGTGACGTCCTTTCTCAAACTTAGCACTTCTAATCAAAATCGTTTTACAGGAAAGAACGGAACATGAAGAAAGGAGAAATAATTGAACTTGACTGTAATGGATTGTCGGCGTAGAAGGCGTTTTCAATGAATTGTTCGGGTTTTATCTGACAGATCTAATCTGACACAAACACACTCGGAATCGTTTATAAAACTTTTTTAATTACGAAGTGAAGTATCGATAAAATAAAAAAGAAATACATCTAAAAAATACATCATCCTTTTGGTTGATATTTACTAGGCGGCATTTTTTTACTTCTTTGTACAGTTATTTTCACTTTCTCTACTGCTTAACTAGAAATATTACATGCCACCCCAAAATACGATACCGAAATTTCAGCGGAAATATACTTATTGACACCCCTTGAATAAATGACACAAGAACATTTTGTTAAAAAAAAAGTCCGTGTGCAATAAGCATAACTCAAAACCTAATATGGCAACTAGCAACTAACCAACAAAATCAGGAAAATCTCCCCACCCCAAACTACCCTCTACAGACAATATGGAAGATTGTAAGACATTTTCTCTTTTCTCAAAAATAACGGTAATAATTTTTACTGCATATTTAAGATGTTTAATTTATATCTTGATGTTACGCATATAGTTTAAGCTGTCTTCATTCCTTCTGAATGAAGACACATTTTTTTTTCTCAAAAATGGCTCTAACGATTTTGATCAAAATCTCATATATTTAAGATATTTACATGCCAAATAAAATTTATATGTTCAATTTTCTAGGAATAACATCTAAAGACTTCTTTATTCTGGATGAGTTTTGCTGGATTTTGCATAACTAGTAAACCGTAAGAGATAGACAAAAATGTAGATCAGGATACATTTTTTCGTGGAGTCGACAATTTTTAACATTCATTGTTATTGGTTTCAATTTTAAAATACTTAGTGTTTTCTCATACGGGAATTTGTCAGCTTCTGGCAATGTATAGAAGCTGATTTCAACCCAATGGCAACCAGCTTTTAAAGCATTTGACTATCGTTTCAGCCTAGTGTATTCCCTTACTTTCTTTCTGCTTACAAGAAAGCAAGTAATAATACCGTTTCTGCTAAGCAGATAGCATAAGAAGCATAAGATTTTTAAAACATATTTTTTTACTGAGTTGTAGAGAAAGTCATGTGAATGGAACGCATATTTTTTGTTATTTATAGAGGTTTAAATTAATATATTGTAGCTCCGAGTTTTTAAGGAAATCCCATTAAATATGATTGAAAGAAAATTCTAATAAATCTAAATTCAGCTATATACTTTATAACTCATTTCAACTATACGCATTTAAAACGTCGTTATAAATCATCTAAGTACCCTTAATAAGGCTGAAAAATAAATTAGCTGACGTCGAAATTATGGAGTTGATTTACAGTTCAACCCTATCATGACAGCCTATAATGCTACTGCAGGTGGTACACAGCAAACCGAACAGTGAGGCGGAACGAGCTCTGCATTTATTTTCAGTTTTCATTTCATGCTGTAGGGATCACACGAATTTTCCCTTAACCTTCTCGCTTTGACAAACATGTGAAAAACTCATTTCATAACAAAAACTGCATATGCAAGCACATTTCCTTGTTTCATGTCATCATGGGGAAAAAAACATAACCTTTCTCGTTTTCCGGAGCCGAAAGCTCCAGTTTTCTGCATTACCTGTGCAAGTTTTCAGTATGGGAACAACGAACAGTTGCACCAAGGTAAAAAGCGGTTAGTAGAAAATGATGTGCTTAAAAAGGATAGCATTGCTGTTCAGTTATTTAACTGCGTGTTGGTTAAAAAGGGTTTTACCATCGCTAATCTTAATTACAACATTCACAAGTGGCTCTTTTAGATTGTTAGTAAAAATATTTCCAATATGAGTGCATTTTATTCCCTAATTGTTTCTATACAATATTAAAATTACAGTGACTTTCAAATGAAATGACGTTTGTCCTGAGCGCCACCAGGCCTGCAGCCAATCGGAGTGCTGCTTTTTTTGATATATTCCATTCTCGCTTATGATTTCGTCTCTCATAAATACTACTTGCGCTAAGACAAAATATTCAAATTTCGCAAAAAATAATTCACGAAAGATAGGGAGTAATGTTCGTAGCAGAACCCTAAAAACCACAAACTTTTAGCTCAAATAGTTTTCATAATATAAATGAATAAACATTATGTCACCAGGCAGATTTGCATGCTCAGTGTGTGAGTGAGAGGGAAATATGAAAAGAGTGGGGGCAGCGACCTGGTAACGCAGAGTACGATAACGCATCTCATTCGCTGCAGAGTGGAACGCTTCCCATTTATATGGAATAGTTTAAAAATCACTTAACTATTCAATTATTCATAGTCATCTGTCTAAAATAACACAGAAATCTTTCTTCTTCTCCAGTGTGGGTTACCTTGATCAATTACAATATTTGAATTCGTCCACTCTTTTTGAACCATTCTTGTTGTTCTTTCAACATGTTCAGTTCGTGTCCATATTCACATTTTAAATGATTTTGTACACTTTGTCGTAGGTTACTTCACCAGGAAACCCAATTTTGTAACAAAAAACGAATCAATAGTTCGTAGAATTGTCTTATTCTTTTAAACGCTTCTTTAACTATAGTTATTCTTCGATATTTTGTCCATATTTATTAATTTTGAATGTGCATCTTGTTATTTCTCTTCCATATTTACTACCATTCTTGAATTAATCTTCACCTTATTCTTCAGGATTCACATAATGTGTACCATGTTTCTCAGGATCTTTATACATTTCTTTCGCTGTGTTATTATCAGCAAATCTTACTAGCGGAAATTTAAACAATGTATAAATTGATTATTGGTCTATAAGAATACATTTATAACAAATAGCTGTTCACATTCACAATCCACTAATTTTTTTTCACAAGTCTTACTTTCTCTACTACTTATATAGTGTATAAGTAGAGAAGATATTGAATTTCATCCAAAAAAATCGATACCAATATTTCAATAGAAATACATGTTTAGGTTCTTATGAATCCAAAAAAGCACGTGTGTCCGTTCATGTGGAAGGATAACTCAAAAGACGAAAAATCGTTTAAAAATTAAACTTTATGTCCAAGTTCAGCATTGACTGCGCTTTTCAAGAGAAGCCCTTCCCAAACTACCCTTTTCATGTAAAACATTTTGAAATAGTTTGATCAAACTATCTGCTTCGATTTTCATTGCACTATCATATATTAAGAAAACAAAATGTATATATTGAATTTCTATTCATTCTGACTCACTTTTGAATAGCTGATAAAACGTAAGGCGTAGAAAATATATTGTTACAGAAGAAAATAATGTTAAAACTCACAATGTCATTTGCATTTTATTTTATTATTTATTTTCCAAAATATTCCATTTTATTGGTGTTAAAATCTCCAGTTACACTTTTCTGAAATGGGAAGTCACGTTTTTACATCTTGGTCGTACACAGAGCACGGAATTTCAATTACATCACATAATTGCCAATTTTTAAAAGATTTGACCAAAGCTTCAGCTTATTTCTCTTTTAATTACAAGGAACTAAGTGATAAGACCATTACTGGTAATGTTTCTTGATTAGCATAAAATATATAGAAGAATAGTCTTTTGTAATAGTTTTTAGCAGAAAGATGATGAGAGTCATGCCAATGAGACACACAAGAGTTTTCTCTTCTACTTTACCTAAATAAATTGTTGCAATACTTTCGTTGACATTGTTTGTTACGCATTCTTCAGTCTCCAGGTTTTCAAACGCCAGTTCCCCCTCTATAACTCGGTTTTCTTGCTCTTTCGGTGAAGATACTAAATGTTGCTCTTGAATGTCCATGTAAGATGCAAACATTCATGTCAAAATCACTCCTTGATCACATAACTTTCTAGTTTGTATTCCTACACCTGAAAATCGTTCTCGTAATTTTTATAACTACAGGATATTTATGAATTCGCGACTAAATCTCCAGCAGTGTTTTAAGGAAATTTTAAAAATATTTTGTACTATATGTATTAGCATATATAAAATGTATTATTTATAGTTTATGATATTTCTTTGTTTATTCTACTCTATATAGGGTTTATACCCCAGGGTGACAGACGCCTGTTAAGCAGAGTCTCTTGATCAGAGAGAAGCTTGGATGGCATATCAGCCGAATATCTGATATGAAGATGACGGATGATATGAGTGTCCGGTGAAGCGGATGGCCGGAAGGATGATTTTGGCGCAATTCTTGGAATGAACGGCTGGGGAAACTGGAGAACCCGAATAAAGCCTGCCCAGGCGCCCTTCGAACACCACAAATTCACATGCGGTCCTTTGGGGTCGCCGGGACGCCTAGGTGAGAGGCGAGCGGTCTAACCACTAAGTTCAATGTAATTTCGATGCTAAACAAAATGCCAATCGCCTTCTTAGTGAAGCGATCCGCCTACTAGGTTTTGATAAGTAGACTAAACATTAATGTTGTTTACGGCCTCATAAACTGTCTTGCAATCTAGATAGATCCTCGCTGACCTTGCTCAACTTGTTGTCTTAGAAGTGTTTGGCAAGTTCAAAGAATGCCTTTCATAGAAACCTTTCATTGTGTAGGATCTTTCAAAAGTCACTTCAAACCGTTATTAATATTGTAATACTTAAGATAGGATGAAAACAAATGAAGTCTATACTGAGCAAGCAATGAATTTTGGTTTTCTTTGTTTCTTTTTCAGTTCGCCGTTATCATGGGTACAGTTTTGTAAATAAAATGTTATCCTATCCTATAGACTTCATGTATATATTTTATGTATCCAAGGAAACAGTAAAACAACAATAATGAGTCTTTATTTCATCTTCAATTTTAACTCTTTGACAGCTCCCTATTTTTAAATAATGAAAGTTTCTTGTTATATAAGTCCTTCGACTTGCAGGGTAACAAACTAAGTACAACCTTTTTAGCATAATTTAAAACTTCTTCGGGAATATCCATTTTCATTCTTTATTGATTTACGTGACTAAAATTTAGCTCGTAATGACGACTCTAATAATATTATAATATTAATAAATATAAGAATATTCAGTTAATATTAGGTTAGGATAAAAAGTTGTATATTACTCGTGGCTTATTAGACTATTATTTTCTCATAAGAAATTAGAACACTCGCGCTAACGCTCTCGTATACTAAACATCTCATCCACAAAAAATAGTCAATTTAAGTCACTTATAATATAAATAACTATTATTCATACTCATATAATAATTTACAAATTACAAATCGTAGCCCAATCACTAAATGAGAGAATACAACTGACAAAATGCTATTATGAAAGTAAGCGAATTTTTTCTCAAGGTCAGATAAGTTAGAATCCTTAACAATTTAAGAGGCGGCTCATGACACATTCATAATTATGGGGATTTAATCAGGAAGTTTGAGAAAACTAGTTATGTTGCTAGGAAGAAATCTGCAAGACCAAAGAAGGTAATCATTGATGTCACTGTTGCTAACTTGCTTCATATTTACACTCTTGCAGAACAATTAACACACAGTTCTGTAGGCACTTTCCAATAAAGCGGCTGCCACAACGATTTACAAATCTAATCTTTCTTGACTGTGAGGTTACATTAAGGAAAGATATTTCCTGATGCAGCCAACAACCCGACAGCAACTGAAAGATTCTGTCTCGAAAGAAATTTCTAATATTCCAAGACACTTTCTGTAAAATGCTGTGCTAGGAGTCGCATAAAAAATGACGTACTTTAAACAACATTGAGAGGACATCTCAAAGTTTTATAGACCCCATTGTTTACCCTATGTGCGATTTCTTTTTCTTTTTTTGCTATTTCAAATAATATAAAATTTAATGGTGTAACGCTTGAGGTAACTTTTGAAAGACCGTCTATAGGCACGGTGCAGAGCTTTGTAACAAAAATAACCCTAAAGCCCTCAGAAAACCTTAAGCCGTTTAAATAAGAAAAGAGAATTTGAACATATTTATAACTGAAAATATACCACTTTTTTGTGTAATCGTTATTGTATGTTGAATGAATGAGTTACTAATTATGCACGAATGTTAAAACGTTAAAACTTTATTCGTTGCAATCCTCAAAATCAAAGATCTCGATTACTATGATGTAGATACAAGAATAAAGCTTTTTAACGATTTGTTGCGAAGATGCAGAGAAATCATGTGAATGAAACAAATCATTTTACTAATATATTATTATTATTATTATTTAGCTGGAAGTTTACTCTTCTTACAACGCAAAATCAGATTTAAGACCATCTTGGAGTCCTCATTTAAATGTTACTATGGCTCCCTTGCTTGGAGTTACTTTGGGTAGAAAGCGCACCGCAAAACCAGAATGCAAAACTTGAATAACCTGGAGCAAACGAATAAGTGAAAGCTGGAATTGGGTCTGTCAGAGATAGATGGTGAATGCAATAAATAAACGTAGAAAAGGTTCCAAGTGGTTATGGAGGGAAAGAGGCTATACGCAAAACTGCATTTAGAAGTTTTTCTCTGGTTGAAAATTCTGTGGGAAAATTTCTACTTCAGTGATTGAACCTAAAGTTCGGAATCGAATAGTCAACCAGGATATCTTACATGTACTTCACATAATTTGTGCCTTACGCAGGTAAAACTGAAAACGTGAAATATTGTGTATAAATCAAAGATTTCTCGGTGTTAATTATTACAGATGACTTCAAGGGATAGCAACCGAGTTAGATTGGAATCAGAAAAATCCAAGCTCTCGAACATCTTTGTTCCTGACGAAGACCACAGAGCCAAGATGGTCGAAAGCTTGGATTTCCCTGATTCCAATCTAACTCGGTTACTATTCCCTGAAGTCATCTGTATTTATGTATTAAGCTTGACAACATGGATTTTGAAAGAATACTTGGTAATGTTTAGTTTCTTTGTGTATGGCCAAAGAAAAGGGTTTGATGTACTCCATTCACACGACTTCTTTAGCTGTTCCAAAACAACTTTTTTTAATAAAGATTCTTCTTTTATCTACACTATGATAAACTAGCAGAACTGGCTTATTGATTTCTTCTTTGCAAGTAGAAGGGAAATACGGGAATGCACAAATTAAAGTGATAGAGACATGTTTTAAAATCCGGTCGCAATGTGAAACAATTGAAATTCAGTTCTCTTTGTTTAGAAGAGTAAACAAAAGCGAGACAAAAAGATGCCTTTCTTTTGGGAAAAGTTTAAGTACCTTAAGACTGAAACCATAATTCGGAATATCCCTAAAACGATCAACTCCACGAAGAAAATGTATGTGATATAAATTGTGTGTTTTAACAAGTTCTATATTTTTTGTGTAGTAAGTTTTTGTCTTATCTCTTACGGTTTACCAGTTTTATAAACTTTACACAGAAGTCATTCAGAATAAGCTCTTCAGAGAAGAAAAATATACATTTCGTTTCTCATGTATCTTAAAAACATGTCATTTTAATCAAAATCGTTAGAGCCATTTTTGAGAAAATCACAATTCTTGAAAAATATATTAAAGGGTAGTTGGAGTGGGGCGCTTTTCTTAAAAATCTTTGTATCGTATCCTTAAAAGGTAATACATTTCAATACAAAGTTTGGTATTTATGCGACTTTTAATTTTTGAGGTATACTGCCCACTCACTCACGCACACTCACTCACTCAGGACACACACACATGCCATGTTTCTAAAAAAAAAAATATATATATATTTTTATTATTCAGGGAGTCTCTCTAAACATGAGATATCTCTCGAGTGAAATCTCGGTATCGAATGTTTGGGTACAATACATTATTTACATTGCACATACGTGCTAGAGAAAGTAAAAGTACAATATTTTATCAAAAGTTTGCCGTATTCTCATGTTATCTATCTTCTACGTACACAAACAAGTCAAATTAATGTGTTGTGTATAATGCAGTAATGCAGGGAATAGATGATCTAGTTATCTTTTGACAAAAGTATGTACCTATTCTACATGTCTAATATACCTTAAGATTTAAAAATGAAACTGGAAAATCTTTGATAGAAAAATCTTCGTTTTCGGTAGAATGGGCGACCGACCATCTTCCTCATAACTAATAAAAATGAAAGAAATTTTAAGATATAGATTATTTAATATGTTTAAAGCTTAATAAATCAAAATATATTAGTCAAAGAAATCTTAGCCATGGAGTTACATTTTGTGTTAATAAAAACTTGACAACGGTTTCAGTCCTTAGTGTTTATTATTATTATTATTTTTTTTTCCAACATAAGCAATAATATCCTTTTAGTATTACTTCTGCTAATGTTTATCTCGATTAGCATAACGTACATAAAAGAATACTCTTTGTAAGCAAAGTTTGTGTGTAAAACAGCTAGAGAAAATCACATAAGTGGAACATATTAGATATTTAAACCTCCACTTCAGCACGTTTCCAGGCCGCGCCGCGGCCGAGTGGTTAAACCACTCGCCTCTCGCCTAGACGGCCGGGTTCGATCCCAAGTGACCGTATGTGAGATTTGTGGTGGACAAAGCGGCGCTGGTCGGATTCTTTCCGGGTTCTCCCACCATCGCATTCCACCGGTGCTCCATCTTCATTCATGTATCATCAGTGTCACCGCCTGCGATGCTGTAAGTAGTTAAAGCGGGCGTTAAACACTACCAAAAAAACAAAAAATAAAGCACGTTTCCAAAACTGTTTACGAGAGACGTTGCTTGTAAGAGAATGAATAAATAGACGAACGGGAAGGAGGCTGAAATTTAGATAGTATTTTATGGGTAATTTTTCCATGACTATAAGCAAATAGTGATTCTAATTTAATAGTAGTACTGAAATGTTCTTTAATAGACAATTTCTTCACTCTCATCTGTAGCTGTGGTTCAATTCCAGTGTGGAATATTTTCCCGGTGTTTTTAACCTCAAAATCACTCTTAATACAATGTATCTTATTTTACACCGCCTTACCCGATTGTGGCAGTGGCGATAAATTAATTCACCAAAAGAAATAGGAAACAACTAACCCTGTTAGTCATTAACAACATAAATCATTAAACTTTAAGGTGACGAGATGTGAAAGTGTTCTAAATAGAGTTCGGTCGAATATACAAACATGTCAGGAAAACAAGGGCTCCTCTCAATTTCAACAGAAATGTTTCCCCACGGATTTTCAATATAGAGTTTGTTTAGAGTTCTGCACACATCACATTCTGCTGCAGGCGAACTTGGGCTTTCCATATCCGGAACTTTGGAGATAGTATGTGAACTATTCCATTAGATGTGTCAAAACTTGAATAGCCTTGCATGACAGCGAGCTCTGCTCAGAAATTCTCTCACACAGTTCCCTGCTCACACACGCACGAACGCACACAAATTCGCACGCTACACACTTGTACAGGAAGCCCGAGTTGCAGTATCAAAAGAAGGCTTGATTTAAAGGCGACGGGAATACGTCTGGTTAAAAAGACCGCAAAAGTTCACCCCATGTAATTTGTGAGAAAATTACGGGTGCATAGAACGCTAGAGGTAGAATATAAAACGTAGGCTGAATGTTGAGGAAAAGTGGCATCAATTTAGGTATCACGAAAGCATATCTCTTTAAGATTTTGAACTCCTTTGTTACTTATGTAGATTTATTGCTCTGTTATTCAGAAAGATAACACCAGCCTATACAATTCTTTTCTCAGTCATAAATAGCTGCAGTAACTGATATTTTTATATTTTCAAGTGTTACACATTAAGAAAGCGAGTTCCAGTTTTACTTTCTCTAGCCTCGTATGTACAATTTACGTAGTTATAGAGAAGGTATTATATTCAACCCAAAAATTCAATGTCGAGATTTCACCCGAGTCCGAAAAAGGCATAGATCAAACACGAAAATACCGTTAAATACCAAACTTCATATTTAGGTTTCGTATAATTCAAGGATGGGACACGAAGCTTTTGAGAAAAATTCCCCCACCCTAAATTACCCTTTACTTGGAAAATTTTTCCAAAAATTTTGATTTTCTAAAAAATGACTAACGATTTTAATTAAAATACCGTATGTTAAATATATTTACATCCCAAACAAAATGTATATCCTAAATTTTCTGGGAATTGCCTATGAAGACCTCTTTTCTCTGGATTTTACCAAATTTTGCTAAACTGTAGGAGATAGACTAAAACGTACTACAAAAAAACTGTAGATCTTGTTAAAACACACACAGTTTTGTCCTTTATGTTTTTGTTGTGTAAGTAACCGTTTCCGAGATATTCCTAGTTATTAGTTTTAGTTGTAAAGTACTTATACTTTTCTCAGACAGGAAGTGTCCGTTTTTCTTTGGTTCTACTCCTGACCAAGCAAAGAAGCGATTTGCATTGACATCGCATAACGAATGTTTGAAACATTTGACTATCACTTTAATACAGCGCATTCCTTTAGTTCCCTTGTACTTATAATAATAGTATTCTGCTAATGTTTATCTCGATTAGCATTGTATGGCATGAAGAATAATATTTTGTTAGAAGTTTGCAGAACAGTTAAACAAAGTCATGTGAGTGATTTATCTGAATCGGAAAGCTAAAACTTGTATGTAATACATGTTTTAGCATGAAATTCTGCCTAAATAATGAATGAATTGTGATTTATGTCTCTTCAGAAAGCCAAAATTACACTAGAAGTTAAATTCCATAGATGTGGTATGAACCTCGGATTTTTCGATTTCGTGTGGTCGGTAACAGATAAGCCAAAGGGGAAGGGAAGGTGAGTTACTTTCCCCACATTCTGGCGTCTAATGGCAAAGAGTAACGTAATTATGCTACAAGTCAAGAGTGCAGTGATGGGTTTGTTGTCCAATTTGCGCGTTCTTTTCTGGTATTTAAGGTATTTTGTTTATACTAAGCATATACTCTTACAAGAATTATCAGAGCCATGGGCTATGGTTTGGCACTATTCTTCAAGTTTGTAAATAGAGCTCGGTTTTGATTATCAATGCGCATATCGCTACGAACACACAGATTAGTCACCTGTATAAAGAGAGGGTAGTGGGACATAAACATGCACACGTTGAGATATAATCTGTTCCAAAAGCAGCGCATTACATGTTTTGACATTTATATGCATCGTATTAATTTCTTAAGTAACAATATAAAACAATTATTTCATAATTAGCTAGTTATTAAAAACGCCTTTTACTTTTACAAATAAAAACAAAGCTTGATACAAATCATTGAAGATGATAATGTGCAGAGCTTTGAAAAAAAAAAAAAAAAAAAAAAAAGAAGATAAATCAGCCAAACTCACTCAGAATTCATTGTAGTGAATTACAAGATACATCTTTACTGTAGCAAAAGAATGCTTGAATAAGCCTACTCTTTCGTATTTTTGACATTTTTCAATCTACGCTCTCCTTGAGTATTTCCTGCTTTATCTACTAGCATGAAGTAAATGGGACCGGCAGTGAGCAGTGCTAGATAGTGCAACACGTTTCAAAACTACCTGTACATACTACGTCTACTCCGTCACGTTATAGTTATATTATGTGGCACTGATCCTCAATCCGGCAATTTCGTGACCCCGGACCGAGGTATATTTTCCTTTATCTTTTGCACGTAAAATTCTCACCTCTGAAAAATAGCTGCTACTTTTAGCAATAAGCCGGGATATTTGAAAAATTGAATGTAATATTTTCTCTCTGGAGGTTTGATACTTGCATGTATTTAACTTCTGTTTGACTTCCTTAAGCTTATGTTCTCTCTCTAAACTTAAGAGGAATAGCTTTATAAATACAGCTCATATACATTTTAATATCATTTTATACATATCTATATTAAATCGCACCCATCATATATATAACCACTCAAATTGTCATATAAGTGAGTTCATTTCGAAATACTTAGTGAAGTAAGAAGTAGCTAATAGTAAATACCGTAATTATATTTTGTTTTTTATATTTTCAAAATATTGAGAAATTCCTTTAAAACCATACATGTATGTATATATATACAGGGTTACTACAAAAGAAATAGACAACCTCAACTGCCTGTAAAACAAAAACTATTAGAGATAGCAACCTAATTATTTTGGAGGTATGTTGAGAAACTCTCAAATTTTCGTTTGTTACTATTGGTAACGCTGTAGTGTTTTGTTTGTTGTTGCAGAAGCTGAAATGGCGAAAAATCCTGTGGAAAAGGCATATTGCGTGTTGGAATTTGCTAGAACGCAATCAGCAACTGTTATCCAACGACATTTCATAATCTCCTACTTTCATAATCTCCTAATGAATTTAAGATCTCTTTTAGTTTACACCCTAAATGCCGCTATTTTGCCTTTATTATTGATCTAATCTGGCCAATGAAGGAATTTAAATTCTATTTATTCTATATATTGACATGAATTGGAAGTGTATTTAAATGTAATTAATCGTAATTAGTATCATTCGCACACGATTGCGGTTTCGTTGCACTCTGGCTGAAAATTAGTTAGGTGCACACAGGTTTTCATTGGCACCTCTTCCTCCCCAAACTCCGCCGATCATTCACTGTCAAAAAGCAGTCAGTATAGATGCAGCTTGTTCTGAAAGTACGAAGTGCAATATAACAGGTTTTGCTTTTGATACATTCGGAAAACATATAATCCATTGGAATATTGTCCACGGATACAAAGCGCACATGAAACTGATTATTTCTCTTGCCTCACATTTGTTAATTTAATTATGTTATTTATACTTTGCTATAAAAAGGTACGTTACTACAGAACTCTATACGTCTGTATCCAGCTATATCTATAGCACACATTCTGTAGCTCATGGCACTTTGCCTCTCCCCTCTCGGCTCGCTTGTAAACTACGTACCAGTATTCTAGAAGGTAACTTAACCTAAAGCCATGTCACTGTCTTGCTCGCATGTTGTCATGGTAACAAAATTGGTTCGAGCATCCCGTAGCTCAAATCCCGCACTGAATCTGACACTGTATTTTCAGCCTAACTCTGCTCTTCAAACCTTCCTTTGCAGTTCATTTTCATACAGTTGGCTTCAAAAATGTTGTTTCAAACATTACATAAAGGTTTTCGTCTTTGCTCAGTCCTCTACTGGCTGTTTTCTTTGATTGTTCTGCTATCGCTGCGTTTGGAGTAGCCTTTTTATGTCTCCAGACCATACGAAAAATTATGTTACTGTGACCATTTCTCTTTCTTACCACTTCATGATATACAGGATGTTAATGAAATATACCGAAATATTTTCAAAGAATATGTAGATTACTTAAATAAGTAATTTGAGATAGGAGACTTATGCCTGTTTATTGAAATTTCGAAGTAATAGCTATAAGTTTCTGAAGTGCCAGTACGCCACTGGGTAATTTATCAACCATTCGAGACCATAACACGAGAAACTAGGGACATATTACAGCGTACCTCTCTAGCGTAGTGGTTTTGAAACTGGCTATCAAGTGTAAGATACTTTCCGAGTTCGGGTCTCGTTCACTTCGTCTGGAATGAAAAAAATAATAATAAAAAACATTTACTCTGACATTAATCAAATTCATGACCTTTGGGATAGCAGCTTCCTGCGTTACGCATTAAGCCACCAGAGCAGTTGAAAAAACTGCCTCCAGAGTAGGATACATAACCCAAGAATGTAGTTAATGATTGCTCAGAGTCGCACTGTCAAGTGATTAGTTCGAGATTTTACAGATTTTTGCGTCATTAAATCTTGAGAACGCTAGTAACGAGCTGCTAATAATCGATATTTCTATACTCGCGCAGCAGTTTTAAATACATTCTAAGTAATTTTTTGAACCTGCTTTGATTTAACACAGACTTATCAGCACCCGATACCCACACGTTTAACGCTATGTAGCTGCGTTATGTTTATCCGGGGACCATACATCGCCGATCTCAAATTACTTATATCAGTCACGTGCACAATCTCACAAATTATTTCGGTGTAGTTCATTAACACCCTGTATATTTACGGAGCTGCACAGTACCTTGATATGAAAACGAAGTGCGTCGATGATCTAACATGCAATACACGACAATCCCTGTTCAAGAACTCGCGGCAACTGCGCGTGTTTGTTAATTCAGTTCTGGCAGTTGAATAGTACGGAGGTTTACTGCTTGTCAAAGCAACTGAAAGTTCAACAGTTTTGTTACCCGTATGCAGAAAATAACAAAAATGAAGCAGCAACATGTTAGTGAGTTATGTAATGGAGTTCTTGAAAAGTTCATGCTTTTATCTATTTATAGTCTCTAAAAATCTGACTATCGTTTTATCTATTTTAAATGTAAGTTGAAGGCTGATCTCCATTAACATGAAGTAGTTAGAATAATAAGCTTTTTTAAAGAATAGTTTTTAGAAAGATGAGCAAAGAAGGCCTTATGAACACAACCTTAGATTTTTTATTCTTTTGCTCCTTTAAAAACCATTTAATGAAAGTCCTTTCTATAAATGTTGAGTATACAACGGTTGACAACTTCGTCATAAATAATTCTTTACACTCGTATTAAAAGCAAAAAACCCCAGGTTTTTCCTGTTTGCTGTATTATTTCCATTCCTTACATTAATGTATGTCACCTGTATTTATAATTGTTCCCATGTTTCTGGTGAACTTGCTAAATGCAGAATAACATTTTTTTTCTTGCCTTTATTTGAATTGGACTTCATTTTCCCTGGACAACGAATGGCTGCGACGACAAAATTTTGTATTGCAAAGTCTGTTTGTGACGTAAAATCAATAACTACTTACTAAAGCGACACAAGCCTGTCCATAACACAAATCAGAGCTGTTATCCCTATGAGTCGCAAATAGTAAGCATACAATATAAAAAACATACATTGATTTTAACAGACTGCTTATATGAAATTTGATTAAAGTTTTCAACATGTATCCTTTTCTTCAGAAAACACTGGAATGATGTCCTGTTTAATTTAAAGAGTCTAAATAACAATTATCAAAAATAGACTTGTCAAATAAAGAATTGGAATTACATAGACACAAAAAATCATGAGCGCAGTGCAGAAGATGAGATCAGTCTTCTTCATAGGAAGTTTTTGTGTAGATAATGTTATATCTTATATTACTAACTGAAAAACAGAGGTAATATTGTAAGTTTGAGTAGTAGTAATTAGAGCGAGCAAGAGAAAAAATATTGGAAGGAGACAAATTAACTCCGGACTCCCAAATTAAATAAGTTTTAATAGAAGAAGCATATGCATGATTTTATTTTTACTAGAGACAAATATAATAAATGGGAGAACGTAAATACTTACACAGCGATATAATCAGCGTCTCCCTGGTCAAAATGTGAGGAAATTGAGAAACATTTTGCAGTTCTGATCTGCAGGAGGTTCACTTCACATCGGTCTAAATGGGAAACATGTGAATTTATATATTGGTAGCAGAGAATTAAGGGGAAGTATGCATTTCATGGTTCGGACAAGTACGGTAAATACAAAAGGTGTTCATACACTTTTAATATGAATTTAAATATTATATTATATACAGGTCATAAGGAAAATGAGGGGTCTAACCAATATATTTTATACAGAATATGAATTTTAAACAGCAAATCATGCTAATATATCGGAGAACTTCCAATAAATCATGTATAATGCGTGTAGATTACAAATAAAACCAGGTAGTGCAGCAGGCAAAGCCCCATATGTGATCGTACACCTGAAACATGTCGGGAAAAGAAGAATTCAAAGGGCGGTTTTGACCACCTTCCTTTATAATCTGCCCTTGTACAGTGTTGCCAATTATTAGCACAGCACCATATGGTAGTGTCAAAAAGGGGAGCAACCGAAGAAAACCAAATGTGGAGAAAAGAAAGATAATTATTAGATTGCACAATCAATGTAAGTCTTTGATACAGTTATGGGAAAGTGTCAGTAGACCTCGTTCAACTGCACAATCAACTGGCAGATTTTGCATGCTAATTGGCGCAAGAACGGGATGATATACTATTTTGAGCGAGAAGAATAAACGAACAATTTACAACGAAATCAAAGAAGACCCAAAAATGAGTGTATAAGTTGGCAGCTCATATAGAAAGACATGGGTTAAAATCTCAACTAGCACACATTTTCAAAGAAGAAGCCTTTCATGGTCGAGTACCTCAAAAGACATTTTGGATGAGTAAGAAAAATCGTGTAAAGTGATTAAAAATTGCCAGAGAGTACCAAACTACAGAACTAGGCTTCTGGAAACGGTTAATATTTTCAGGTGAAACCAAGTTCAATATTTTTGGTTCCATTGGCAGACTAATGATATAGAGGGAAAGCAATACAAAGTTGGATCCACAAAATCTTTTATTTACAGTAAAACATGGAGGTGGTTCAGTCTAGTATGGGAGTGTATGTGAGTGCTTCAGGAGTAGCAAATTGCACTTTATTGATGGGGAAAATGACCACAAAATGTTTACAGACATTTTGAAAGAAAATCTTCACGTTAGTGCTCAAAATATGGGGCTGAAAAATTCTACTGTTTCAGTATGACAAAGATCCCAAACATACTGCTAAAATCCTCTATTATAGTTGCTCTACAATACACCAAAATAACTTACTACATCTCCTTAATCCTATAGAGCACCTGTGGTCAAGTCTATACGAAAAGCTCAGGGAGCACAACTTTTCTATTAAAGCAGGCTTAAAACAAGCTCTTCAACATCAATGGAATTCGTTTGAATTTCACAGATAGTGCAAACAGGACTGGCAGATGGAGCTAAGTGGTTGGTTTGGTGTGAGGATATGAGACTGGACGGCCCTCTAACGCCATCTGTTCGGCGTAAAATAGTATAACTCTCGGATAAGACCTTAAAAGACTGCAGTCTACCTTCTATCGTCAGTGAAGTGAAGTATCTTACTGACCAGTTCCATTTTGAAATGTCCAAGTTGTTAAAGCGATGAAAATAGATAACAAAGATTTGAAAATGTTTTCTGCACCACAAGCAACATATAAGGTAACCATCATTCCAGCACAATGCACCTGTAAGCGTAGCCAGGCTTATAGTGGCAGAGCTCGCAAAAAATTGAAAAAGATAAACCCAACCTCTCCTCCTTCTCTAACGTTGCAATCACTGCTGTATAATATGCTGCAGAAATTTAGAGTGAGTGATACATAAAAATTACTTGAAAGAAAAAAAATATATTAAGCTGACTCAAATATAATTTGATGAGGTAATGTACATTACTACTATAATGTATCTCGCAGAAGAATATTCCTAATGTCAACGTATGAGAGGGAAGAGAGATAGAGATAATGGCACGAAGAACTCTTGGGCTCCTGTAGCGGAGCGAAGATCACGGGTGTTCTGTTGAATATGGACTGAGGTTACAAGCGGATTGGCCGGTGTAAAGTTATTCGGATCTCCTAGAGTATAAAATATTTGCTATCGTTCAATAATCGCCTCTAAGAAGTACAGCACTCTTAATAATTTAGTAATCATTCTGCGCGAGCTGCTTTCGCGTAAGGAAACGTAGATACAGAAAGACTTAATAATCGCTTCCATTTCTCTGTATCCTGCACATACACGACAGCTCGTGACATCTAAAAATAATGCTTACAAGTATAATTAATTTATGATTAATAGTAGAGCTTGGAAAATTTTAAGCTGGAGTGGCATGAAAAATTCGAAATATAGAATTCGAATTACAAAAGCTACGTCTAAAATTGGCATTTTAGGAATACAGGTAAAAACCACTCCACTTATGCTGGTTTGTTCGTACTGATGAATTTCACACAGATGACGAAGTGCCTCCGATGATGTGGGAATTGCTTGAAGTGTTCGTTCCTGCTTAAACCACTTTTACACGCACTCGTCGACATACTTGTTTTCGGTTGTCCTTTTTTTTTTTTTCGACATTTTCCATTTTTAGTCGAAGTACTGCTGAAAATGTTCTTATAATTCTTCAGATAAGTTAAAAAGTGTTCGGTGGTATACCGTATTCTTTTGCGATTTCTGAGTTCTTCTTCAAACCTTTCCAACTTCTGGAAAGATGACGACCTTTTCCGCAAAATTTAAAATCTTGTACTGGACATGCGGTGTACTAAAAGACATAGTGGTATTGATTTGCAATACACTGAACAGTAGGAAGTGTTTTAAACAAGGGGATGTGGGAGTTCAAGACCGGCAGTTAGGAAAGCTATTCCTCATCCCCCAAAAATTGCATTCCAACTGCATTCCGATAAAATAAACAATCCCGGAGTGATTGTATCTTTTGCAGACATACATGGATAAAGTTATCATATTAAATATCCGCGCTAAGTTAATTTTCGACTGACATTTCTGAATAACAATATTGAATTATGGAAATTCAAATTACATGTGATTTTACATTGCTTCAATACAGAATTCAAGGGACCAAAAAAGATCTTCGAATTAACGAAAATTTCGAATTTTAGAGTTCGAATTATCCGTAGATTAAACAGAAGGTGGCGCAGTTATACATTATTAGTATTTTATAAACTTTATATTGTTATTGTTACACAATACGAACCTAGATTTATCTTACTAAAGAAACAGTTATATACAGCATAGAGCCATTCCCCAAACAAAGTTCGTCTCGAGATGAATGCTAATTCAGATGCTATTATTTATCATGCAGAGTGGCTTCTGATATTTAAGACACCTTGACCTGCATACCTAACAAGCCCCAAACATTTGTAGGCAATTTAAAGGCTGTCCTAGTATCATTACGAAGCAGTTTTGTCAGTCCATCGAAAAGGATCACAACTGAAAGAAATGACGAGAAGTAAATGATCTTGCATTTAATAGGGAAACTTAATAAGGAAACACCGAAGCATAAAAATTATGCTACTGCCCCACAAAGTGAATTATATAACACATAGGTTTAATAAATTGCTGGTTATATCTCACTCGATTTATTGTCAAGTTAACACTGCTTCAGCTAATGATGCAAACAACTTATATTCGCACTGTGGAGTCAAACACGTGACGAGTCGAGTTCGCTCCTCGTTATTTACATTAGGATCATCCTAGTCTGATATATAGCTTATATGGGAAAGAACCTGGATCCTAAAAGAAGTGATCAAACAATTAGACCTGAAAAGTAATTATTTCTAACAAAGAACTAAAACAAGGCAATGTAAAATAGAGAAAACATTGTAAAACTAGATATATCACTTAATAGTTTACCCCTAAGGAATACTCCATCCATATTTTGATATTTTAAACAAGAAGAATGGGATTTTAGCAACCCTAACATAAGACGGAAAGCTCAATTCTGAGGACCCGCAAAGTCCTGGAGCAGGAAGATGATGAACAAAATCCTTGAACTTTTTGTGTCACTTTATTATGCAGACTAAATATCCACAAGCGGAATATTCTTCATAAAACTCTGTTCTTTAAAAATGGTTTAACGACTCACAAATTCCTGTGGGTTGTTGGCATCAGTTATTTAGGCAGAAGAATCTGTTTACTCCGGCTCTACTCGCCCGCTCTTCTCGGGTAACAATATTGGAATTTTTATGCTGGAGGAAGGGTTGTTCTTGGCCAAGCGCTGTTGCCCGCGTCCAGCTCTCAGAGATCCATACTTTATATTCTTTTGTGATTGATTTTAATATTTTGGAAGTTTGAGTGTACTAAGGCCCCGCCTGTTTCTTTCCTCTGCAGTTTGATGGAATATTCCAACATCGTTACCCACTACAGCCCACATCTCTTTAATAATGCATGGCGTAGTTCTGTAGTAGAAACATTGACAGAATTAAATGCATGCATGGAAAGGGGCATAATGTTTCCCAATGAGTCATGAATACATTATAGACAGAAGTTCGTTAAATTTTAAAGCCCCTGGGGGAAAAAAAAAAAAAAAAGGATGATGATTCCGCGTGAGCATACACGACATTTAAAATAAGCTGAAGATATAATGGAAACATCGCACAAAGTGGATGTTTGTGTAGAAATTGCAAGCTCTTTCAATTTCCTATATTTCCACATTTAAAACATTATCGCAGGTCTATCATTTTGTATTTACATATAAAAGAGATGCACCTGCTCCATCTTCCGGGCATGATGAACCCTCCCGCACCGGTTATTTTTATAGTCAATGCGTGATACAGACTGCTCGTTCCTTCTAGAGGAATGACCTTTATCGGGGATACAGTGAGGTACCTACCGTTGATAAACAGGTCAGCAAATAGTTTGTTATAATAACAAACAGGTCTGCCTCCTTATGATGACGTTTCGAGAATACATACCGTACAGTTAAACTGCAAAGCGTTGCGGATTTATGCCATTGCCAGTGTTTTAGCAACATATGCTTAGTTATTAATGAAAACTACAGCTATGAGGGAGCAGAAGAAATACCAGGAATAGAGCAAATACAAGAAAATTAGGTGTAAGTGTAATGTAAGCAGTAACCGAGGTTGAGAGTGAATACATATGACTGACATCATTGGAAGTAAGATATTTGCTTTATAGTGACTGTAAGCTGCAGCGCAGAAACATAACAAGTGACTGCCGTTCCTGCTTCTGTGTACCAATACTCCAGCAAATGTGAGCAAGCGACTCGCACCAAACATCTCATTTAAAAATGTCATTCGGCAAGAACTGGCGTGCGATCTGTATTCTGCAGGTACAAAGGTTGGGAAAATATTGCGTAGCCAATATTTTAAAGCCCCTGCGAATATTTTAGTGCGAGAAAAGGGGAAAAGAAAAACTAATGTGCTCCAGTCACCTAACTTTCTCTCCCTATTCTACAATAATATATTGTTATAAAAGCTTCTTCTGTCCATCTTATGCTAACTGACATATGCATTAACAGCTAAAGCGACAGTCAAATCTTTTAAGAGCTGGTAGCTATGTGATTACGAAAAAAATGTATCTCTCTTGGCATGTAAAGCACATCACCAAAGTGAAAAGCGGTCTGATCTGTTCCGATCTGTTCCATTCAGAAGACTTTCTGGAGTATTTTATGGACAATGTTCAGAAATTTGTGGTGCTAATCACAGACTCATAGTTATTGTAATTGAAACGGCGAAGATTATTAATTAATAAAGGTTTATTGAATTTGATGCTTAGAATATCATTATGATGATTTTTATTATCTTCTTGTCATACCTATTCTACATTTTATTCTTACAAAGGATTATTTTTATCTACATCATTCTACGCGAAATAAACATTAGCGTAAACTGTCTTATTACTCCCTTCCTTGTAAGCAGGAGGAAAATAAGGGAATACACTAGTCTAAAGTTATAGTGAAATCTTTTAAAAGCTTGTCGCTATGAGAACAATTGGATTTCGGTTCGCTTTACATTGCCAGCAAAATTTCGAAAGAAAAATTAAACGAAACGTGACTTCCCGTTTGAGAAAGATAACATAGTTTAAAATGAACAACTAGGAATACCTTGGAAATGGTCAACTCTAGAACAACAATGTATATAAAATGTGTGTTTTAAGTGAGACATTTTATTTTTGCATTAAGCTATTGTCTATTTTTTACGATTTACCAGTATTGCAAAATTTATCAAGAATGAACAGCTTTTGAGAATCTATTTCCAGAAAATTCAAGATATCAATTTTATTTGTGATATAAGCTTCGTTAATATTCGACATTTTAATCAAGATTAGAGATATTTTTGAGAAAACACCGTTTTCAAAAAAAAAATCCATGTAAAGGGTAGTTAGGGAGGGACAATTTTTTGAAAATCTTGGCAGATACTAAATATAAATACTAAGTTTGGTATTTAATGGCATTTTAATTTTTTAGCTGTGTTGTTCACAGACACACATGGACCTTTTTGTAAAATACTTGTTTGGACTTTAGGAAACTCAAAACATATTTTCGGCGAAATTACATCGCATTTTTGGTGGGAAAGCATTACCTTCCTTAAACTCTATATACATAGTATGTGTAGAAAAATATAAAAGTTAAAAACTGTAAATGAGGTAGCCTTATATTTGTAAAAATTCCATTACGTCGCTTAACGATATGCCCCAATGCTTCATATGGAGTGGAATGAATTCCCCCCTTCCCCTCTTATCAATTAATTTGAATATGTCTGCAATAGACTATATTTCTTTTGAATTCACAGATGAAAGTATAGCTTCCAATATATATAAAAATGCGTTTTATAAAATATTACTTATATTCGTCTTGTGAATCATCCGTAAATACAAGTTTATATGTAACGTAGCAGAAAATATTTACACAAAGATATTTCCTGTCAATGGGTTATTATTTGCACATAAAACGTCCAATAATACCTAACGAAATAAGTACTACAGTTTTCGAAGCCTGTCTTTCATTGTGGTGTACTACTTCGATTTTTAATATTATTACTCTAATTTTTATATTGTGTATTATATATTTTGTTCTACTTCTTATTTTGCTATTCAACCATTTGTATGTGTTTTTATTGAACATTTATGTATTTCTAATATGATGCATCTATGAAATTTTATCTAAAAAAATTAAAAAATATATTTTGCTTCGTAACGCAGTGATATGAAATCTGAACTTTAATAAAATGTATCGTTCTTTTTTCTTTTTTTATTTTTTGTTCATTTGGCTTACTTAACTACCAATTAACTAAGCTAGAGATGAGTAGGCCCATGCTTATTAATAGACACTCCCAACTTTAAACCTTAGTTTCTCGTAATTATTTTCCACAATTTTTCATACTTAAACTGTTCCATGCGGTGCAATTTTTCACTAATTTTTCTCAAAAGTTATACATCACTCAAAGGCACATTAAATAAAATGGTCTTATTACCTTTTTAAAACAATACTCCAATTTTGTAAAATGTAAATTGTTGGACATTACGAAAAGTAATAATTTTCACCACTAATTAGCGATAGTAAAACTACATAATATAACATCTATTTTTAAATTCATTTTCTGTAAAAATGAATTGTTGTATTTGAATATTTTTGAAAATTTATCACGTAGCTTAGTTCTATTGTAACAATGAATTTAGACAATAAAACATTATTTAAATATCCATGCACATATGCGTATACATTTCAATACAATATTAAAAAATCGTGAATTTTCCAAATTTCACAGATGCAGCCCCCTAAGCTCAGTCCATTAGACTACCGTGCAAAAAAAATTAAAATTATAAAAAAAAAATGCTGATGTGTTCGATTTTTATAACGTCATCTGCTGTTTTATATACAAGCTATTCTTAAAAGGATAATTTTTTTATCTACTTCATGCTAATCGAGATAAAATTAGCAGAATTAGCCTCACTGTAAGTAGAAGGAAAATAAGGCAAAACACTAAACTAAAGATATAGCCAATTTTTTTAAATCCTGGTCGATATGTGAAACAGCTGAGGTTCGATTCCCTTTGCATGGTACCGTTTGAGTCAAGTTAAATAGTTCAAAACTGAAACCAATAACAATCAACCGTAGAAGAAAAAGTATATTAAATAAATTATGTGTTTTTTCGAGATCTACGTGTTTGTGTAGTATGCTTTTATCTACCTTTAACCGTTATGCAAAATTCTGCAAAACTTATCCACAACAAAGAGGTCTCCAGAAATTATTTCCAGAAAATTCAGAATAGATATTTGATATGTCATATCCACTCTTTAATATAGACTAAATTAATGAAAATTGATAGAACCATTTTTGATAACAACAAAGTTTTCCAAGTTTTCCATGTAAAGGGTAGTTTATGTTGAAAATTTTTGTGTTGCATCTTTAGAAGATACTAAACATAAATAACAAGTTTGGAATTTAATGGTGTGTTAATTTTTTAGCTATACTGTCCACAGACTCCTACACGGACCTTTTTTTTTTTCTAAAAATGCTTTTTTGGGTACTTCAAAGTATATATTTCTGGAGAAATATCGACATCAAATTTATGGATGGAATACAATACCTTCTCTAGCCACTATGTTGAACATTTGGGCTAGAGAAATTATAGCTAGGAACTGTATTCGTTATGTATTCCCTTCAAGTAACAATTTTTGTATAAACAAAAGAAGGGTATACTTGTTTTTTTAAAGGAGATGGCTGTGATAATGGTCCCTGTGGGTTGGTGCACGATGCAAATTTATAATTGAGCTTCGTCTGATATTCAATTCACATTACTCGTGTCG
The DNA here is from genome assembly GCA_030762935.1 of Hymenopus coronatus. NCBI lineage: Eukaryota > Metazoa > Arthropoda > Insecta > Mantodea > Hymenopodidae > Hymenopus > Hymenopus coronatus. Next base: position 98,783,382 of record CM060882.1, on the reverse strand, counting down.
TAAATACTAGCTATAAAAGGTACAAATGTGTACAGAGTAGATTATAGTCTTAGAAGTACAGCTAAACTATTAGAGTATGAAATAATTGTGTATGTAACAATTTTTAATGTTTTCAATGTTGTCTTCTAATCCAGATACAGTGTAAGAAAACACACGGCTTAAAGTTTTAAAAATGCATTTGTTTGACATAACCTTTTGTACCCTTCTGTTACAAACTATTCTTAAAAAGCTTAGTTATTATACCACCTATTTCTTGATACGTATACATATTTCATTGTAGGTAATAAAATGATAAAGTACTCAAATGTCAAATGTTTTCAAAATGCCTCTATTTGATAACTTTGGAATTGTGTTCTTTTTACACTAACACGAGGGGGAAAACCAATAGGATTTGTAAAATGTAAATGGCGTGTTATTTATGGATGTTCTTTAACTGTTGTGGTTCTCGGCGTCCCATTCTATACTGGGAGTGAAAGACCGCTTGATTTTACTCAGAGGCCTCTCTATCAGCCTTGAGATTATGCTGAGGGTTTTTACGCCCGAAAAAATCCATTGTCCTCCGCCGGGTTTGAACCCGCGATCTTGGGTATATGAAGTTAGCATGGTAACCATTACAGCACGGAGGGCGACAATAATAATTGCAGTTGAGAGAAGTAAAATATCCTGAAAATGTTTAATGACACAAAAACTTTCGACATTAATTGTGTGCTTTAACGATTTCTGCTTGTCTGTGTAATATTGTGTTTATCTGTTAAGATGTACCGGTTTTATACAAGTCTTTCAAAATGAAGAACTAATCACAGACAATTCAAGATACATTTTAGTTATCATGGTAATATGTTATATATTTATTTTTATTTATTTATTTCTCTGTTTACTCTCCTCATATGTAGGACTTAAATCCCCAGGACTTGCTAGCCAGCGTCTGGGGTCAGATGCCTGTTTAGAGGAGAAACTAGAAGGAGAAACTAGGATGGATGGTTATCCAACGTTTAGTAAGAAAATTATAAAATGAATGATAGAAACTATGGTGAAATGAATGGATATATGAAAGATGATTATGGAGCAATAAATAGCCGGAAAACCAGAGAACTCGGAGAAAATCCATCCAGACATCGCTTCGTCCACCACAAATACCAAATGCGGTCGAACCTGGGACGACTAGATGAGAGGCAAGTGTTCGAAGCAATCAGACATGCCGTTGCCTTGGTATTTTAAATACATTAACTTCAATAAAAAAAATACTATTGAGAAAGTAAAGAATAGCATATAATTGGTATTGGTTTAATTGTTTTTTCACACAAACCGTGTGTAGGACAGGAGTTGGATAGGTAGAGTCAGACTGAAATATTCAATACCGTAGCCAGGATTTTAACTATGGATATCCCGATCTCTAGCCGGTTGCTCTGCCACTGAGCTACCATGGCAACATGCCGGCAGAGCATTGAATTTCTCAACTGACTCACATGGTTCCCACAAGGTGAACTCAAATTATTTTGAGATAACAACCTCAATAGCGACTTACATGTTGCAAGTACTTTAGATCCCAGGATTCATAGTAAAGCCAACTAATATGATCATTTGGTATTGGTTTAATTGTTCTTCACACAAGCTGTGTGTAGGACAGGAGTTGGATAGGTTTACCGGAATACATGCGAGTCAGTTGAGAAATTCAATGCTCCGCCGGTATGTTGCCATGGTAGCTCAAGGGCACAGAAACCGGCTAGAGTTCGGGAGATCCGTGGTTCAAATTCCGGCTATGACAATGAATTTTTTCAGTCTGAGTCTACCTATGCAATATAATTGGTAGTTTGAGAAGGAAGATATTCTTGAAAACCTTCTGCCACATCCATGGAAGACTCTGAACTTAAATTTCGATATTCATTTTTAGTTACGATGTTCAGACAGAAACACATATACACAGACCTTTTTCTTTGAATGTTGTTTTTTGTTCAGGGAGTATCAAAATACGAGGGCTGTAAATAAAGTAATGGCAACATTGATAGAACACAATATTTATTGAACTCACAAGTACAATTGCATTACATTCCTTCAATGTAGTCGCCCGCAAATTCCCTGACCTTTTGCCAAATGTAGGGCAGCCGTTGGGGGCCGTTGACAAGGCGATCTCTGTTGATGACTGCGACGGGGCGCCCTACTGCGCGGACTACAGATGCCACGTCAGTGTTGCAACACTATGGGTGATCGTCTCGCAATAAACGTGGACGTTTGCGCCGCATAGCCGGACGAAGATGTCGCTCCAGAAATGGGCAATAGTAGTCACTGTTGACGGTTCGTCCCTCAGGTACAGCATACGTAAGAATAACCCCCTCGTAATCGTATGCCACAATCAGTATCAGCTTCACCCGACTGGGTTCCTGTTGAACTTTCTGAGGACGTGCTGAACCTGGGTGACGCCATTCATTCGACTGACGCTTTAATTCCGGCTGATAGGATCGTGCCCACGTATCATCAATGGCGACAATACGCTGCGGAAATGCATCTCCTTCGTTGCGGTATCTGTCCAGGTGGATGCCAGCCAGTGCATACCGGTGCCAATGTGTACCTTAGTGAGTCGATGAGGGTCCCAACGAGACGCAATTTTCCTCAGGTGAAGACATTTCCTCAGGATATGATACACAGTTTGATGACTGAGACCAACCTCTACGGATAACCCCCGGACAGCCCAGCAATGGTCCATGGCAACGAGACCACTCACGATGTCAATCTGATCTTGCGGAATGGACGGCCGACCTGTGCAGTGCAAATCCGCAATCTCAGTCCGACCTGCACGAAACGCCTTGACCCATCGTGCAACCGTCCAGTACGGCAATGCATCCACACCACACATTGACACTAATCACCTGATCGCTCTCATATCTTATTGGCTCATACCCGCTCTCCTGTGAATGTGGGGACCATGTTGCCACATTTTCTTTACAGCTCTCGTATTTTTTTCTGGTGAGAACTTGCTACTGGAATTTTTAGTAGAATACAACACTTCAATATTTGCTCTACTTATTCTAGGGAAGCAGTGGAAAAAGTGAAAACAATATCTCACAACTGTGTTTCTGCGATGTATCAATAGCATGAAGTAGTTTGGTGGTTGATTTTTGAGAGATGTAAACGACAACTCAGGTGCTAAGAGCATCAGTGTTAAAAAGCGAATATGTTTCAATCCAGGGAAAAATGACTTAAACAATAATGATGCCTGTTTTTCAGTTGTTTTTATATAAATAATAGTGATGCCCAGTTTTCAGTTGTTTTTTTTATATAAAAAATACACTTCCGGATTCTGAGTCGGGACTTCGGCGCTATAATCCTTTTGTTATTCCTTTTTTTTTTCTTTTCCCCCTAAATGTCCTGTGTTTACCTTTTTCATTCATAAACACACAAACACCCATGCCGAAGGCGGGACTCGATCCCAGGATCCCCTGCGCTACGAAGTACCAAAGCGAGGCGCATTTGCGAGCCATGAGGACCGGCTCAGTTAAATGAATTGCCTTGTTTCAGTAAATTGCATTTGACACTGCAAAGCTTTCTAGACCTCAACGAAAAGGATTTGTTAAAATTAGTACTATTAACTATTAGAAGTATTAAAGCTGCATAGAGTTTAACTTTAAGAATGGAATCGAAGTTATGCCCCATAACTTAATTATTATATAAACAACATCAGAAATAGTTGTTATAGCGTATATTTTCGGTTCGGACTAATGCTGTTTTCGCAAAGGTTATTACAACTACTTCGCCAACTTCAGTTGCATCAAGCACTTCATTTATCAGAATAAAAATGCACGTGTGAGTAATTGGCTGAGGAGTAGAGATAAAAGGTAATGTGTGAGTACAACGGTTACATACGAGTATTTTATTTGCTTCTGATTATTCCCGCAGGAATATTAAAGCATGCTTAGACGTGATGAAGGAATTATTGAAGCTTAAGTTTACACAAGTCAGGTTGCTTTAAAAAGCAATGGCGATGCTGGTTTCGGGAAATGGGGCCCAATAATTATAATAATAATAATAATAATAATAATAATAATAATAATGATAGTAATAATGATAGTAATAATGATAATAATAATTATAATAATGATAATAAGCAATGATAATAATAACAAGAATAATAACAATAATAACAGTAATAACAATAATAATAACGGTAATAACAATAATAATAATAACAGTAATAATAACAGTAATAACAACAATAATAATAAATTCATAATATTTATAGATACCTATATATTCAAAAATAGATTTAATTAGATATTTATTAGATATTTATTAGATATTGAGTTGGAATATAATTAGTTTCTTGTTTATTCTAAAAATGTTAATTCTTCTAACACCCTCACCTTCCATCCAGTTGTGTATGGTTAATACTGTCCAAGGACCGCCTGTGATGCTCCCCATGTTCACACCTTTTATCCAGGGAGAGGGAAAATGAGAGAGACTGCCCTCGAATCTCCTCTAAAAGCCCGCTCACGTACTACAGCGCCTGGAGGAATACGCTGAAATATATTGAGCTCACAACCCTTTGCACTGTTTCTCTCATCATAAGCTATCGATGACCATCATTGATAAACATAGTAGAAATGTTATAAAGAACAGGGGAAAGCAATATTGTGCGTTCCTCGTCCATAAAATGTGTACAGTAGTGTTGATTGATTGCGTTTTAAAGTTTCTATAAACGTATACAAATGAGGTAAAGTTATTTCTCAGTACATACCACTATGGTCACAAAAGCTATTTTTAATGCAAAAGAAAAGTTTGAAGTTCGTAATTTATTTACAGAACAGCTATTCTGGTTAAAATGTTGGGCTTGTTGTTTACTGAACCATAATAATGTATTATGCTACGAGAGTATAATGGTATTATTTAAGACGCAAGTATGTTTATGAAATGAGCGAGCGAGTTTAAAATTTTTAACATGAGCATCTTCTTTTTCTATTATAAACAAGTTTCATACTATTATTTATTCTGGACCATGTGTATAAGTTTAATATATTATAAATTAGTTTTAATATTCTACGCTTACATGAGTTAAGCTGGGGTATTACCATTTATGAAGTAATATGTTTTATTTATTTAATTGTTTTTTTTTTCACACAAGCCGAGTGTAAGACAGGAATTGGATAGGTAGAGTCAAAATGAAAAATTAAATGCCATAGCCGGGATTTGAGCCACGGATCTCCCGGTCTCTAGCCGGTTGCTGTATCACTGAGCTATCATGGCAACATACCGGCATAGCATTGAATTTCCCATCCGACTTGCATTTGAGATCACCTTGTGGTTTACCGGGAAACATGAGAGTCAGCTGAGAATTCAATACCATGCCGGCATGTTGCCGTGGTAGCTCAGTGGTAGAGCAACCGGTTAGAGATCGGTAGATCCGTGGTTCAAATCCCGGCTATGGAATTGAATTTCTCGGTCTGACTCTACCTATCCAAAACCTGATATGTTTTATTTCTAAACCTAAATATAATTACTTTCAATAGACCGATTTACAGATTAATGTTAAGTATATTAAAGCTCATAACAATACAAGTCCAATATTTGTGCTAACTTGACCCGGACGCCCCTATTTCGATAGTTTGAGTACATTCCTGAAGAGAATGTGTCTACAGATATGCAGTGGGTATAAAATCCTTACGCTATGCTTCCATGCACCCGATGTGCTATTTAGAGAGCGAGTTGAACTGACGTTCTATGCTCTTTGAGTTGCACTGAAGAGCTTAACATTACTGACTGTGTAATTAGAAGGAAGGTTGAGGCCATGCGCTTCGCAGAGAGAGCGAAGTTAGCAAGCGAGAAGAGAGTCTACGAAGAATGGTTAGCATATAGCAGACAGATAATTACAAGAGTGCCAACTGCTATGATTTTCCAAGAAAAAACGCATGTCCTGCTCAAAAGATTTACCAAAAAGGGAATTTAGGTAAATGCGTGAGAATTTGTGTATAATTGAATGCTTTTAGTTGATCCCTATCCCTAAAATATATACCGGGTGATCCAAAAACGTTCGAACCGACTGCGCGGTGTTTTGCCTATCCGCGCCCTCGGCGCTTGTTGCCGTCTGCCACTATCATAACAAGTCACGGATGAAGCCATGCAACATTTTTAAAACTAATTTTAAAGGTTTGATTAGCATTGCTATTAAGGAGATGCTGAAACTGCCCACTGCCGATGTCCATACATTTTCGGCGCCTCTTTAAGAAACTAACCATCACTCGCCGCAGTGCATGTAGAGAAATGCTGGCAGTTTTCTGCCGGATATTTTGTTTTTGTGTTTGAGGGTTTGTCTTGTACACTTTATGCCTTATGTTATCCTAGAGATAGAAAGCGTAGAAGGTTAGGTAGGGGACTAAAAATCTCTACTAAAAATTATGTCCTGAAACACACTTTCAATTGTTCTTGAGGAAAGATTGGCTGTATGACCTGCTGCAGAGTCTTATTCAAAAAATTTTATGTGTTCCATTCACATGACTTTCTCTACATCTCTGCAAAAAACTATTGTTAGAAAGCTCATACTTCTATTTACTTCATGCTAATCTGGAAAAAAAAATTGCAAAAATAGTCTTATTACTTGCTTCCTTGTAAGTAGGACGGAAATAAGGTAGTACCATGATAGTCAAAAGCTGGTTGCTATGTGACTGAGTTTCTTTGTTTCTATGGACAGAGTAGGCGAATTCTTGTATTAGAAAAGTATAAGTTTTTCATAGCTGAAACTAGGAATAATCTAAAAAGCGATCAACTCTATAAAAAATGTATATAACATGAATTGTGTGTTTTAACGTGCTCTACATTTTTTGTATAGTAAGTTTTTATCTATCTCTTACGGTTTAGCAGATATGCAAAATTCCGTAGATTTCATCCAGAATAAAGTAAGCTTCCGAGGCTATACCCAGAAAATTGAAGATATACATTTTATTTTTCAGTTAATATCTTTAATATGCGGTATTTTAATCAAAATCGTTACAGCCATTTTTAGGAAAATCAAAAATTTTCGAAAAATGTTCCATGTAAAGGGTAGTTTGGAGTGGGGGATTTTTCTCAAAATCTTCGTGTCGCATTCCTGGAAGATACTAAGCTTTAATACCAAGTTTGGTATTTTAACGACTTTTCGTTTTTGAGTTATCGTGTTCACAGACACACACACACGGGTATTTTTTTTGAAAATGCGTTTTTTGGATACAGGGGACCCTAAAACGTATATTTCCGGTGAAATCTCGGTATCGAATTTTTTGGTGGAGTGAAATACCTACTCTAAACACTATGTGCATAGTACGTATAGAGAAAGTAAAAAAGGCGAAATAACGCTTCCTGTCTGTTAATTCTCTAAAACAAAGGTGGCAAAATTGTATTCACGTATGTACGGAATCAAACTGTTCGCTTGAAAAAGTTGGCCCCATAACTCTTTCTCCGCTGATGTCGCACCATACACCAATTTTGTCATCATGAAGGAGTATTTTAAGTACTATACTAGGTTTTTTCAGAGCTCCAATAACGAATTTTTGTGTACACACATAACCATGAAGGTGGAACCAAGCCTCCTCCATGAAAAGTATTAAAGGTGGATCAATTTCGTCATTGTATACACTATTGAGAGTCCAAAATGTGTTAACCCATACGAATTATAAATAAATGCACGCTGTGCAGTACTAAACAAATGCTGAGCTATAATATTCTTTTTGATTAATTACAGGACAGAATAATAAAGTACACTGGTAATAACTCAACCACACGCGATCACTGTCAGCTTAATACTGCACTTTTGGACCAGAGAAAAACAAGTCAGCACCGTGACCTTGTGCGCAGCAGGTGTGTGTTATGTTTCCGTGTGCTCGGTGAAAAAACGCCGCGCAGCGAGCGGTTCGGCTGTTTCTGGGTTGCAGTGCTTTCACACTAACTAGTCTTCACATGGAAACAGTTTTTAACATTTTGTTTTACTTGAAAAAACCCCAAACAATTTTGATGAAATTACTGTATGTTAAAGGTATAAACAACAAAAATGAAATGTATATTTTGAATTTTCTGGGTATAACTTTGGAAGACTTCTTCATTCTGGATGATGTTACATAACTGGTAAACTTTAGAGACAGACAAAAATTATTAAAAAAAAAAAAAAAGAAAAAAAAATGATATCTAACTACATTTTTTGTAGAGTTAACCATTTCCGAGATATTCCTTGTCAGTTTCACTTTTAAGCCACTTAAAGTTTTCTCAAACTGGAACTTATATTTCGTTTCACCTCTCTTTTGTTTTACTGCTGGCCATAGAAAGTCTAACGTGAATTATTCATATATCAGCCTGCTTTTAAAAGATTTGACTATTGTTTTATCCTAGTCTACTCCCTTATGTCATTTCGGCTTAGAAGAAATCAGTTAATCTCGTAAGACAATTTCTGCTAATATATATCGATTAGCATGATGTAGATAAAATAATATTTTGTAAAAAGAATTTATTTGCAGAACAGTTAGGGAAAGTCATGTAAATGGAACATATCACGTTTTTTATATATATTTTTGTCATACAACTAGATTTAGTAGATTCCTTTTAATTTGAAAGTTCTTCATAAAACTGTATTTCCGGAATACATGACTATTTTATCATTTTTTATTATATTGAAATTACGATGAACTTAACGTAACTTGACTTAGCGTGACGTAACTGTAAATCTCACACGTTGAATTGATGGAATTAACGCAGAGTAATTTAATGATGTTGTGAAAGTCAATCTTTTCCTTCCCATTGATTTGATTAAATTGAATAATTATTACAAAGTATTGGCATGGAGTAAATAATTCTTCACTCTTCATGATCTTACTTCAGAGTAATTCGTAATTGCACATAAAGTAGGCCTGTAACTTCGCAACTCATTTTTCGTCATTTGTAATACCGGGTTTAAAGACAGTTTTATATTCTGTACTGGACTATTCGCATACCTTTTATTTCATTTCCGTAAGTTGAAAATTTGTTGATCTTCAGACGCAAATAGTAGCATTTAGTTTCCAGAAAGTTGGTTAGCTTTAAGTGTTTACTCTGTGAATTACTAGCACATTATGACTTTGTGCCATTTTTCACTGTCACTTCACTTTGTTTGACGTAACGACATAACCAAATACGCACGTAGCAGCCTCTTATTCCTTCGGCTTCACTTGATGGGGCATCGACAGAAGAGTTCTTACAGTAAAAGCACTCATAACCTCACTCGTAGAATGTACTAGCATCATTTTTTGTCGGATCGAAACCAGCAAACATGCTCACTTATATACAGGTGCAAGTTTCTGGAATGTACGCCGGAGATGGAGAGGAACAGCTTCCAGAAGAATATGTTTAACACTCAGTTGGTTTCTGGTCTTCGCATTGTGTGGTAGCGCTAATCCAAGCCCTTTTCTCTTCAGTAGACTAGTCGGTAGATCAACGCCCTCCATGCAATACATTCAGGCTGTAAGTTTCCATCATAGCTGCGCCAGAGTGTCTTAAATTTCTGCAACTGCTGAATTTACATAGCCATTTATTTACAAGTTTAGATTATTTGAAAATAAGCTTTTCTATCAAGTGCTTAAAACGTCACAGCTACATACTGGTAATTTAAATATAAGAAATACTGGTCAAAAGATATCGATAGCGGATGCATTCCATGAAGTTTCTTTCCTCTGTTGAGAACTTCAGATATGAAGAGTTTTCTCCTATGTCCTTTGATGATAGATGGAAAACAATACCTTGTACCTCTTTTTAGCTCAAAATAAAAACCAAGGTTATCGTTCTTATCCGCACAGACAAAAGCACTGAAATCTTCTCCAATTCTTCACGCAGTTATACTGCAGCAACCAGCACACCAAAAATGCAGTGATTACAAAGCACTCGGATGTTCTCACCGGCAGGTAATTGGCGAAGAAATGTCTGAAAAGATCAGAAATCTGCCAGTCATGAGAGTATTATTGAAGCGTGGATAAAAACCATTCCGTTTCTCAAGAGATCAGCAAACAAGGGGAGTCTGTTCGCCATTGTTCTAAAACAGTGACCTGAAACATTGTCTTCACGAAAACGAAGATGTCGTCGCGTTAACTTTGGATTTTTTTTTTTTTTTTTTTTTTGTTATCCTGAAAATGTTCAGAGGAACAATTTAAAATAGAAATAAATGAACGAATGAAAGAATACGATATATTTACTCTCCTACTATGCGTTTACAGGAAGTATTATATTTCACCCACAAATTCCATGTCGAGATTTCCCGTAAATAATTTTGAAGCCCCTAAAGCCCAAAAAAGTATTTTCGCAAAAAGGTACTTGTAAGTGTCTTTGAACAGCATGACTCAAAAACGAGAAGTTCTGTAAGCACCAAAATAGTATTTAAATTCAGTACTCGAATCTTCCAAAACCGCTCATAAACATATTCAACATATTCCACCCAAAGTAGTACTGCTTGGACAATTTTTCGATTTCATTTTTATTTTCGAAATATTTGTATCATTTCGATTAAATTGCCATATGAGAATATTAAAGATATTTTATTAGAAATAAAATGACACTGTCTCTTAAATTTTCTAGGTGATAGGTAGTAAAGCTCTATTTATTCTGATAGAGTTTTGTTTAATAGGTATAATAGTAAACCTACTTTACTTGACTTTTTATTAAGAAGGTGTCGATTAGTTACCCTTAACACTGAAACATGTATATTTTTATTGTATTATCTCCTTTGTTTAAAGTTTTAGTAAAATAGCCGTGTATCTCCAAAGAAAGCCGATAGATTAACTTATTTTTCCTAATAAGTATCATCTAATGGGTATATTAATCTTAGTAATGAAATTTATATATTTTCTTCCCATAGCTTTGCTTTTGAAGATTACATGAGGGGCTGTTTCTTCCTCTACATTGCACAATCTACTTCTTTGAAGATTCTCATTGTATGCAGATGTTTCCTTAATCCACTATGAGTCGTGAATAACCCTGTTATCAGGTGTATTTGGGATTTGTTGAGTTTAAGTACGTCTTAAGTTAGTAGGAAAAATGTTATGTTCACCATTCTCTTACTGTGCTTGCATCCTTTTGCTTACACCTAATTTTATTGGTGGTAATATTTCATCCAATGGTTTTTTGAACAGAATTTATAGGGATGCCAAATACATGTTTAGGACCTTTGATTATTTGTGCAGAGGCATTTCTTACTAAGGCATTTGCTTTTCCATTGCCTAAAATTCCCTGGTGTCCTGGCACCCACCCAAGAGTATCCTTGTTGTGTTATGCCAATTAAACAATGTTTATTGGGTAGTTTCAGAGCAACTTAGAGGTTATCTGATAAGACTGCCTGAATATCAGGGAAAGTCCAGAATGTTCCACCTTTGTAGCCATTTCTATTGCTTGCAATTGAAATACAGTGGTATTGTGACCAAGAACAATATAAATATCGCACTTTGATTCCTCTCCACATATTCAAGGTCATGATTCATGGTCTGTTTCAGAGCAGACTACCCTTTGGACAACGTAACCTACTCTGACAACGACATAATTTTGGTGTCGTTTAGTCACTCCACATCTCAAGTTGGGGGTTGATGATATACTTCTGGTGTTGATTGTTAGGGTTGTAATCAGTTATATATAGGTTCAGCCGATAGGTTCCAAGCTTTGCATTACTTTATATACAGTATATAATATATTAACGGGTCGACCATCCTGATCTAAGAGTAACATGCTAGCCTGTAGATCCCAAGGTAGTGGGATTAAACCCGGCGAAGGTCAATGGTGTTTTTTCAGGCGTAAAAATCCTTAGCATGGCTTTCTTCGGAAGGGAATTAAAGTCGTAGGTCATAGATTTGACACCTAAAAACCTCAAACCAGATAAGGAGGCCTCTGAGCAAAATTAAACTGATTTTCACTCCAATATAGAATGGGATGCTGAAAACCGCAGCAGTTAAATAAAACTCAATTTTGTTTCAATATATGGAAGGTTAAGAATTTACATTGCGGCTGATGGGGTACATTTCATAGTCCCGATTATAGACAGAGAACGTTGCCAATTTGTTAGTTGTCTACTAATTTCTCCACACGCATTATGTACATAGTATATAGAGAAGATATTGTATTGCACTTAAACATTCGATACCGAGGTTTCACCCGAAATACATGTTTAGAGACCCCTTGAATCCAAAAAAAGTATTTTTAGAAAAAATGTCCGTGTGTGTTTCTGTGGGTAGCATAGCTCAAAATGAAAAGTCCGTTAAATACCAAACCGGTATTTAAGTTCAGTGCCTTCGAAGGAGGTCAACACGAAGCTTTTTCAAAAAGGTTCCTCCACTCCGAACTACCCTTTGGATGTATAAAGTTTCAAATCTTTTGGTTTCCTCAAAAATGGTTCTAACGATTTTAATTAAAATCTCTTATATTTAAGACTTTCGCATGTCAAATGCACCGTATATCTTGAATTTTTGGAATAGATTCTGAACACCTAATTATGGATGAAGTTTTATGAATTTTGCGTAAGTTTTAAACGATAAGAGATATACAAAAACTTGCTGCACAGAAAATATAGACCTTCTTAAAACACTCAATTTATGTCATATAGATGTTTTCGTGGAGTTGACCGTTTCCGAAATATTCCTTGTAATTGATTTCAGTTTTAGAATATTAAATTTTTCTCATAAGGCAACTTGTAAGCTCCTGGCGGCGCAAAGAAACGGATTTCTATCCCACAGCAACAACACTTTAAAGCATCTGACTGTCGATTTAGCTAAGTGTATGCCCTTATTTCCCTTCTACTTATAAGGAATTAAGTATATATATGCAATGAAACCTCGGTGTCAAATTTTTGGATGGAATACCTTCTCTATACACTATGAATATAGTACGTGTAGAGAAAGTAAAAATGTCTTTTTTTATTCAGCGGACCGGAAAACATATATTTCCGTTGAAATCTCGACATCGAATTTTTGGATGGAATACAATACCTTCTCTATACACTATATACATATAGCTGAAGTAATAATTGGCTCTGCTATTGAAGGTTATGAGCAAGTTGAGAAGTTATTTTATTCGCATGGGTATTTTATAATGAACGTGTATCAATAAATTCAGGCCATCCAGCTGTGATGTATGTACCTCAGGAGGACTCTCTCCTTGAGCTTGGTGACAAATAGAGCGGCTTCTGGTGGTAGCCACATTCCGCTCTTCCGACACGGCGGATTAGGAGCTACCGCCTGTAAAAAGGATTACCTGTAACCATTTCGATTCTCCATAGTCACTCACCTGTTTTTACAGCGTGGTGGTGCTTGAAAGGTGTCATTTTATGCTACATGGGCAGCGTTAAAAGGACTTTAATGCATTCATACATTTAGCCGTTCTCCACGCGGATGCAGCTGGTAAAAAGACCTCTGGCTGGTACAGTCAAGAACAAAACTGTATCTGATATTCCCTGATTAACATTAACTGTCTCAAATTGCATACTAAATTACTTGTTCCCCAAGTATTATATACGTACCTAGATGGAGAGGGTATTATATTCCACCCAAAAATTTGGTACCAAACTCTCATCAGATGCTTATCCTGTATCAAAAAAAGCCTTTGTGTGTATTTGAGAGTAACATTACTCAAAAATATTCGTTAAATACCATGTATTCAAGTTATGTCCTCAAGGATACGAAACGAAGATTTTGAGGAAAATCCTTCCAATCCAAACTATCCCTTACATGGAAGATTTCTCGAATTTTTTGATTTTGTCAAAACTGACTTAAACTAGTTTGATTAACATGCCGTATATTAAAAATATTTACGTGATAAACAAAACATATATCTTGAATTTTTAGGGACTAGCCTCTGAATTCCTCTTCATTTTAAACGAGTTTTTTATAACTGGTAAACCGTAAGAGACAAAAACTACACAAGAAATGTGGAGATATTTTTAGTGTTAATCATTTTCAAAACATGTCTTATTATTGGTTTTATAATTTCATATACTTCCATTTTTAACAGGAAGTTGTTATTCTCTTTTTTCATCCTGGTCATGCAAAGAAAAGAAAATTCCAAATATATTACTAACGACCGTCTTTTAAAATATTTGACTTTTGCTTTAGCTTAGTGAATTTCTTTATTTTTTTCTACCCGGAAGTATTTAGGAATGAATTATAGAAAGTCATGTGAATAGAACCCATTTTTTAAATGTGATGTGCCTGTTTTCCATTCTTTCTTCACTTTTAGAACCCAAATTAATGTAATCATGTCGTAAACCACCTCGTGATACGCAAAAAGGCATACCTTTCATACATTATCCTAAATATGTGCAATTATCATGAGTTTTCCAGTACTAAGCCTTCGTAGTTCGAAATTGCAATAGTAACTAATATAAGTTATATCGCTTACCAATTTAATATATATTATCATAATAAAAGAAAACAAAAAAGGATATAGCTTACGTTTAATTATGTGTGGTGACGTTCACCTTTTGTTCTACATTCATATGATAGCTAGTGATGAACAGTTGTTTCTTAAAACTGATACGAACAAAACTGATGTAGAGGGATACGGAATGTTTTGTTTACATCAAATGCGCTACAAAGTCTGGACCAACTTTGAATATCTGGTAGAAAAACTTCTGCCACACACTCCTTGTTATTATTTCCAGTCATATGGTAATTCATCGTCAACTATCAAACATGATTGAAGTACCTCTTGGGTATGTGGAAACTTCCTGTTGTTATATCTACCTAAATAAGAGGAGCTATTTAATCGAATGTTTTAAATTTGTAAATAGAAATTCAGTTTAACTTTTTACATTTAAAAGAAAACTTTAAATTATCTTAGAGGAGGAAAATTTTATTTATATTAGAATACTCCTACTTCCAAAATTTCATAACTTTTATTTTGATAACCTTTTGAAACACTGTCATTTCGGCTCAATGTTCAACCAGTCTTTGGCTCTTTTCCTCATATGTTTCCCCCAAATAGGAGTATTAAAGGGAATTTCATTGCAACTTACACATTTTATTACAAGGTATTGCCTTTTGGTAACAAAGATGGTTAGTCAAAGTTTTATCAGACCTAAAAAGCTTTGTTGTCATTTTATATTATGTGACTTTTAACAGAAAATCAGAGTAGGTATTTGTAGGTTGTGTATTAACTGGTTTCAAGATTATTGGACTTTATTTAGACAAAGAGCAGAATCCGTGCAACTGTAGCCAAATATAACCCGTCGTCATCCATGTGTTCCATTATACCGATTATTTTACGTGGACCCTCACCATCCTTTACCATAGGCACATTTGACTGCGGTTGCTTAGAATCGGACTCGGACGTTCGACTTTGAATGGATGTCAAGAATACATATTGTTGCCTTGTCGATCATGGACTTTAAGACACTCGTTATAGGAATATCTAAACTGGTTCAAGAATTAGAGGGACAGAGGTATATGTAGCGAAATCATGCAGTAGAGCCGACATTTTCAATGAAGACTTTGTGATGTCACTTAGAGCTTTTCTGTGCTCTGAAGTAGCTTGGCAGGGAATACGGAGCAAATACAGCTACTTGAGCTCCTCTAAGCAGTGGCGTTAGCACCATGGATAAATTATAATCAACATAAAGATTAATTTTCACTATTCTTTTAGGTAATTGATAACCATGGTATCATACATAGTGTATAGAGAAGATATTCCTTCCACCTAAAAGTTCGATACCGAGATTTCACGGGCAATACATGTTTTGAGTCCCCTGAATCCAAAAAAAAAAGAATTTTTAGAAAAAGATCCGTGTCTGCGCTTGTGTGTATGTGTGTCTGTGAACAGCATAGCTCAAAAACGGAAAGATTGTTAAATACTAAACTTGGTATATAGGTTTGGTATCTTCCAAGGATGCGACACGAAGATTTTCAAGAAAATACTCCCAACGCAAACTATCCTTTACATGGAAAACTGGCTCTAACAATTTTGATAAAAAAAACCGTATATTAAAGACATTTATACCTTGAATTTTAGGGGAATAGCCTCTAAAGACCTCTTTATTCTGAATGCGTTTTGCTACATTTTCATAACTGGTAAACTGTAAGAGATAGACAAAAACTTACTACACAAAAATGTAGACCACGTTAATAAGTGGATTTGACCATTTCTGAGATGTTCCTTGTTATCTGTTTCAGATTTAATATATTTAATTTTGCACGTGGAAAATTGTAAGTTCCTGGCTCTGCATAGAAACAGATTTCATCCACATGGCAACCAGCTTTTAAAAGATTTTACTAGCCCTTGGACCTAGTGTATTCCCTCATTTCCCTTCTACTGACAAGGAAGCAAGTAATTAAGACAACTTCTGCTAATGTTTATTTCGGTTATCATAAAGTAGATATGCTTTTTAACAACAATTTGTTACAGCAATGTAAAGAAAGCCATATGAATGGAATACATCAGATTTTTTCTCTGTGCGGAGAGTTAAATAGCGTCATAACTCCAAATTAGGGATACTTTACTTAATGGCAACATGATGAATAGTGAACATACAGAAGTTAATTCTGATTTACATAAGCGGCATACAACGGCTACTGCGCGACCTTGGCGAGTACAAATAAATTGTAGACATTTGTCTTCGGTCTACTCTGTAATGTATCATAATGTTGACTGATTCACTTGCGTGGTTACCCTCTTGACCACAGGCGGCGTCCAAATTAGCGAGTCCCGTCCTTTGATACTCCAGATTTGCCGACATCCAAGGCTTGCTATGGTATTCGACTTCGTTAGCAAGTTGTATTCATTTTTTAATATTCCATGAAAAAAATACAGGCTACTTTATTCCTAAATAAAGTAAAAGAGAACCTTCGTCATTATAAATCTAGAATAAAATACACTGTCCGGTGCCCGGAAACGTGCCAATATGAGGAACAGCTGTTTAGGTTGGTAAGTGAATGACAACATTCCTTTGCCACGTCTGCAGTGGAAACCCCTGTCAGCTATAGCAAGGCGAGATTGGCAACATGCGCTTGCTCTTTGTTTCGCGATGGCGGAGGCGAACCAGAGCTCCATACAGTTTTAGATGCATTGAAACATACAGTTCAGAATGTGTCTTAGCTTAATTTGATTATATTAATAGCGGCTGTTGAGGAAAGGAGCAAAAGATAGATTGCCAATCCTTTCGAATAACGAAAGTGGCTAGGTTTTGCGTATTTTTCGTGAGAAGGGAATGAGGTTGAATGAATTAATCAGTTTTATTATATGTGTAATAACTTAAACTTCACATAGAAAAGCATTTTCGTTAACTATACAAACATAAGGGCGAAAACACAAACATGATTGTAGAGCTAAAGTATGCTAATGTTCTAGTAATTAATGGATAAACCCCCGTAATTGTAACAGCATCCATTCTACCAGGAGGTGATGTTTACAATCATTCCACTCGGATTAAATTGTTTCCTTACCCTCCCCTTTGTACTGTTCATCTTGACCACGCCCTTCTTCATAGTTCATTGCTTGTGTGTCGGACTTAAATAAAAAACAATAGAATATTGGCAAACTCATGACTGGATAGAACGCAAATGGTGAAAGGTTCTGCCAACATTATATAAAGAAACATACAAAAAGACACTGACATTCGTAAATTATGGCGCATTGCCTTACATCGCAACGGTTTTTTTCCTTTCCGCCATCTTCAGGTTACAAACCTTGACTCTGCTCATTGGGTATCAGTTTTCTATGTGACTGGTGGGAAAAACAATTCAGTTGCATGAAACGAAGTTATGAACAAAGTTTGAGTCGTAAATTGAAGGGGTACTACTTTACTTCTACAAAGAGCTTCGATACGACTTCAAGGAAACACTAAACAATTACAATATAATTTGCCTTCTAGAGGAAGCGGCAAGGAATTATTTGCATGTGCCGTTCAAAAAGAACCACGCTACGACATTTAGAGAGTTTAAGAAAACAGCAGTGATGTGATGTTACCTTTCAGCAGTTCGGCTATACTAGGCGAGGGGTGGTTAAAAGTATCCCGTCAATTCCATGACTAGATTATGTTCGAAAATCAGAGGTACTCACGCTGGTGGAAGGTGGGGGCATCATATTGTCAGTACCAACATGAACATCTTTATTCCACTGTGGGTCACATTTAATTACATCAGTATACCTTTTACGCAGAAAAGGTATTGCATTAGAAAAAAAAATTGATATCGAGATTTCAGAGGAATTGAATTTTTGAGACTCCCTGAGCTAAAAAACAGAAGAAACGCATTATTAGAAAAAGCCCGTGCTAGCTTTTACACAGAATATTTTGAACAATGTTTATTTACTCAATTACTTTAGCCATCTGGATCAAAATATCACATATTAAAGATATTTTTGTGACAAAATAAAATCCAACTATTATTTTCGAGGAATAGTCTTATGAAATAATCTTCACATGAGAGGAATTTTGTGTACATACTCTTAGTTCGCCCTCAGTAGTACAGTGGTTGCCATGCTACCCTCTAATACCCAAGATTACAGGTTCAAACCTGGCAGAGGTAGACGAATTTTTTCAGACGCGAAAATCTTTAGTATGACTTCCTTCGAAAGGGAAGTAAAGCTGTAGATTCCGAGTAATTTTTATTTGCACGTAAAAGAACTCCATATTTTGAAAGAAGAAGGCCACTGTGCAAAATTTTCGTCCATTTCGCGTCTGCAAATGCTTTTGTTCTACAGTGGTCGACGAGCCGATTCCTCGACATCATGGCGCATAGTGGCGAACTGGCGAACTAGAAATTCAAATCCGATCACAGAAACATCGTAGCGATGCTTAGGAGTTACAGAAAATTAAAATAGCTAATTTGTATGTAGCAGATTAACTTTATGCGATAGCGAAAACGCTCTAAATAAAGTATGTAGATGTCTTTAAAACAGAACAGTTATTTAATAATATTTTGTGGAATGAGCCATTCCGAAGTATTCGATATTAATGGTTCAAACTGTTTAATAATTTTGTCATTCCTTTAAAGACGGGTCTATATTTAGGTGTTTCTCGTAATTGCATTGAAAGAGTATTAAATTTCATAACCAGCATTTATCGTCTAGTTCTTAAATTTAGCTATCGCTATTACCTTTGCATGTAAAGCGAAATATGTGACGTTGCATTTCTACAAGGGTTTATCTCTATTCAAATAAGAATAGTTTGTATAGTAACAGGCAATAGAGAGTTAAAGTCCTCTGAAAGTAGCAGTTTGCTTATTCTGTCTTAAAACAAAAACCAGACACCATCATTTCAAATAAAATATTATATTTCGGAGAAAAATGTTTTGAAAACATTGTTTAGAGCATATTTATTATATCAATGTTGCATGGGGTCTTTCAAAAGTATCGTCAATCCATTAAACACCTATAAACTCGTGCACATAAATAAACTAGCTAAACTACCCGATCTTGCCCGTGGTTTCACGATTTATCCTTGCCCCATTTAGCCTTGTCCAATAGCCCTGCGTTTTTTCGGACATATTTAGGTACTATTAAACAACACACTCAAATAAATAGGCTCAAAACGCTACAAAGACAGGAAGGTGACCGAGGAAAATATATGCAATAGCACGGCTGAATAGCCACAAATATCGCAATTATGGTTTCTTGTGAACGCAGCTCTGACTCGCCTTGCCACATTTGGGGTGACTCGTCGATAACTATAGAGACCATATCAGTTGGGAGGAAGTAATAGTATTTAGTAACATCTATAAATCTTTATTTGCAGTGACGAACATACATAAAACTAATAAGAAATGACGCAAGAAAGAATTAATACAAATTAGCATATAAAAGAGAAAACAAAAGTGAAGCGACTGCCATCGTGGTCGAGTGGTCAGCGAACTGACTTCTCACCC
This sequence comes from Hymenopus coronatus, assembly GCA_030762935.1. Lineage (NCBI taxonomy): Eukaryota > Metazoa > Arthropoda > Insecta > Mantodea > Hymenopodidae > Hymenopus > Hymenopus coronatus. The sequence goes on along the minus strand of CM060882.1, from coordinate 98,763,571 downwards.
GGGTTCGATTCCCGGCTGGGGTGGGGAATGTTTCTTTAGCCTGAATTATTCCCTATCCTCCACAGAGTCTGGAAATATATATGTGGGAGTGAATGTGTGTGTGCTTTAGGAAAATAAAATTATTTAAACCTACAGACAGCGAGTTTATTCAAGTGCAAAGCCCTCGACATGACCTTAGATGTTAAAGGGGCTATATAAATGAGAGAAAAAAAAAGATAAAGCGGTACTTCGACTGGCTTGATTCTATTGCTGTTATTCCTGCTCATTATCTTTTATATGTCACATATTTTCCTTTTCTACTTATAAAACATCACAAACTTCCCATAGAGAAAGAAAGCCGGTAGTTAAAAGAATTGAGAAACTACAAATTATAATAGGTGAGTGTCCGAACTTAGGGGTATGGTCATAGAATATGTGGATGTTAACATCGACTTATTTATTGCACTGTTAGTTATGCTTGAGTGGTATACACATTTTGCAATCAACGTAATTATACTGAATCCTTTTGTGATATTTTATATAAATATGCAATCAATAATCATATGAAATAAATAAAATAACTAGTTTGTCTGGTTTGATGTTATTATAGTCTATTACGAAGACCATCCAGAAAGTGACCGATGATTTGGCATAACTAAATAATAAAATATGATAAATAATCATAAGAGTAAATGACAAGAGAATTATTAATATTAATATTAGTAGGTTTAATTTTAATTGTTTTTATGACATGGATTTGAATCAAAGCCATAAATCCACATTCAAGGAGACTTTTTTTTTTCGCGATTTTGAATAATTTTTGATAGAAAATTAGTTAATTATCAACACAAAGCTTTGTTTACTAAGCTACAGTACCTCCTCATTGTCAAAACATTTTCATTCTGTTAAGATATTTGTCACGTGGTACCAGTTTTCAACGCCGATGTTATACTTTTTACCGCCAAAAAACTTATTCGTGTTTTGAATGCACAAAATGTTCGGCAAATCGAATTTTATAGGCAAATAACGCAAGTGCATAGCAATAATGGTATGAAGGTTATTCAGTGAGGAAATTGGGCATAATTTACAAGTAGTAAAGGTTGATCCAGTGTGTATGAAAAGACCGTAGTGGAAGTTCATCAATCGTCATGGAGGAGTGGAAAGAACATGCTAATAAAAGAATTCAGAAAAACCGGTGTTTCACTTAAGACAGTATGACTTTTTGGATGGAAAAGATTTCACAGTCATGAAATCCATTAGCGGAAAGAGTACGTCTGAGTTAAAAAACCGGCAACTCGTGACAGTAAATACCCTGATAGTAATGACGATTTTCGTTCTCATTTAGTTAGGCCAAATCGTCTGTCACTTTCTGAATGACCCTAGACGTTTTCTTTAGCTTTATATCACCTTTGCATTACTGCAAGCACAATAGCTGTTTGTAATTATGTGACTGTTTTATTACTCCATGGTCAATGTCAGATAGTAGATAGTCGAATAATATGTTCACGCACTGTTAAATTTGTGGGGACATGAACGCCTAAATAGGGAATTATTATAATTTTATATTGACCATTTTTAAGCTATTTCAATCATTGTGAGAGATATAGGTGGTCTTGATAGTTTTTGCAGGTGTTACAGAAATGTAATAATTAATTTTGTGACATGGTCGAATTTCAAATTGTAAGCTAGGCAGTAATTTTCCCCTTGTATCAAAAATTATCTGTACCAAGTTTGGTCGAAAGCTTTGCAATGGTGTAGAAGCCTATAAAGAACATGCACGCATGCATCATACGTACAAATAAGTTTTTGGCATTGTTTTCCGTTGCTTTATCACAGGAACTATACAGGTAATGCCAACATAGTTTTAAATGTTGCATGCAGTGGCATGGAAGATTCCAGTCATGTAACACAAGAGTAGACTAATTTTCTCAAGCTCAACTTTATTTTCTCAGAGTTACTTTAAAGATGATGGATTAATAATGCTGGAGAATGCCTGGGGAGACCCGAACGCTAGATTCAGTGACATGTAAGACACAAGATCTTTTTTCAGAAAAAATCCCAGACACCTCGCTTGGATGAGTCTACTAAAAGCCAAGTTCAAACAAGGTGTCGGATGAGTTCAAAGGTGTCGGCAATATCAGCTTGAAGCCTTATTGCGGCAATTTAATGGGCAGTTTGTTGACAGCAATTTATTACTTTTCCATTATTTATGTGCTTGCTTCTTTGTCATCAAACGTGTGAAAGTGGGACGCGAAGCTCATAAACTCTGGAAGAATGAACGCTGCAATATACCACATGGTGTTAGGTTGAAACGTTGCAGACACGCTGCTGAGAGAGACAGTTTAGTACGTTGCTTACTTTACCAAACTCTTCTGAGTACGCTTTAGGTTTAATGTTTATGTGTTTTATCACATTTTAGAAGCTGTAAAGGGGCCGTGCCGTGGCCGAGTGATTAGACCACTTGCCTCTCGCCTAGACGGCTTGGGTTCGATTCCTAGCGACCGTATGTGAGATTTGTGGTGAACAAAACGGCGTAGGGGCGGATTTCCTCCGGGTTCTCCGGTATCCCCCGCCATCACATTTCACGTGTTCCATCTTCATTCCATCTATCATCAGTCAACGCCTGCGGTGCCACAAGTAGTAAACCCGGGGTTAAACACTACCAAAAAGAAAAACCGCAAAGGTCCTCAGACAACACTGCAAACTCCGATAATTAGGGCATTATTCTTGGTGGTGGTGGTGGTGGTGGTGGTGGTGTAAAGGAATTGTTTCCTATTAGCAATTAATAAATACTGATATATTATATGCCACGCGATTTTTCTACTTGTTCTGCAAACAAACTTATGTATAAGAATAACCTTCAAACAATATATACAAATCCAGATAAACATTAGCAGAAATGACCTTATTACTTCCTTCCTTGTAACCAGAAGAGAAATAAGAAAATACACTAGACAAAAGCGATAGTAAATAACTCTCACTATGTGGTTGTCATTGAAGGTCGCTTCTCGTGTAATGGCAAAAAATAAGACAAAGGAAACACGGACGACTTTCTGTTTAACAAAAGTGCAAATATTTTAAAATTGAAACCAATAACAAGGAATATCTAAAAAATATCGTCAGAACAAAGATGAATAAAACATAAATTGCATGATTTGATAAGTTCTAAATGTTTTGTTGAGTAAGCATTTACCTTGTACGATTTACCACTTACGTAAGAATCATTCAGAAAAAAAAAAAAAAAAAAAAAAAGAGGACTTCAGAGGATATTCCCAGGAAATTCAAATATACAGTTTATTTGTCATGTAAATATCTTTCATGTACCGCATTTTTTTTATCAAAATCGTTAAGAACCATTATTGAGAAAATCAACATTTTCGAAAAATGTTTCATGTAAAGGTTAGCTGGGGTGGAGCGATATTTGTTGAAAATCTTCGTGTCGCCCCCTTGGAGGATACTAAACCTTAATAGAAAAGTGTGTATTTAACGGAATATTCGATTAATAAGTTATGCAGCGCACGCGCACACACACACACGCAATGGATCTTTTTCTAAAAATGCTTTTTATGGATTCAGAGGACCTCATGACAGGTTTTTTCCACTGAAACCTGGGTATCGAATTTTTGTGTGGAATACAGTGGCTTATATACATTTTACATACCTACTTGAGAAAGCAATAACTGCGAACTTCGATGACTAAAGCGTAGTCATACAAAGTGGCGGTGTAAAAGGATGTTTGTATAATATAGCAATTGGAAAATGCTGAATCCATTCGTCTAACTTTTTTTTTCTCTCATCCTTTACTGTGAACATTGCTAGGTTTTGCAATTCATTGCTATAGGAAGTTAAGATTGCACAACTTAGTGAACAATAAATCTTAATTTAGATTCAGTATGCTCATTTTCATATATAAGTAAAATATACACGTATATATCTCTAAAGTTTTGGAGGTATATTTTTAATCCGTAATTTTGTTTTCCTAACAATGGTGTTATTTCTATTGTGTGTTCATTAGTTTTGCTTGATTTCTCTATATTTTCTTTTAATTATTATTGTCCTTCTAATATTCGTAGTGTTTCTCTTCTATATTTATTAGTTGAGTTCTAGTTTCAGTATATTTTCAATTTATTATTTTTGTAGTACTAATATATGATATTTCTATTAGGTTTTTTATTTTCTATTTTTATTTATCTAAAGCAATATTCTCATAGAAATATAGGTCTTCAGACGCTATTCCAAAAAATTAAGGATAAACATATCTTTTCATAGAAATGTCTTTAAAATACGTTATTTTAATCAAATATTTAGAACCGTTTCTGAGAAGTCAACATTTGGAAAATGTTTACACGTAAAGGATACCTTGGTGTGGGGGAATTTTCTTGTATTGAACTTAAATATCAAATTTCATACTGAATCGACTTTTCTTCTCTGAGTTATGCTGTTTATAGAAAGGCAGGTTCATTTTTCTAAAAATGTTTTTAATTAGGGTTCATCACAACATCTCGGTATCGAATTTTGGGAGGAATTTAATAACTTCGCTATTTATATGTACATTGTACATACGTGCTTAGAGAAAGTAAAGAGGCTATTTATTAATTTAATTAACTTCATTAGTTTTAAACTTTATTGTAAATTACAGTGCTCTACTTGGCTTTTTGAGAGCTGGAAGATAATTAGGTCTATTCATAGATAATGCAATAATTATCCTTATTATAAATATTTAAATATGAGAAATATTAGTTTGAGGAAGTTAAAACCAACATTAGCGTCTCCATTTGAATAAAAGTGGCGTAAAATGCAATCACATGTATTTTTGAGCTCATAGTTATCACTCGCTTTCTAGTTGATGTGCATTTGCTGCTTTTCACATGCTGTTGACATGCTTTTGATTCAGAGAAGGAAGGCGATTTCCTGGATTGTTAAACGAAACTTCATAGCAAGACAGTCTACAACAGACCTTAACCTACCGCCCGGCCACTGCATCCCCATCTTGGCCCGAAGGCGGCATGAATGGGGTGCAGTGCTGGAGGGTGAAACGTGATCAGCGCCTGGAGTCTCTTCCCGCGGGTTGATGCGGTCTTCTCGATTTGGAGCCGCTATTTCTCAATCAAGTAGTTTCTCAATTGATCCCCCAGATCTCCCGCTTGGCGAGCTGCCCCGCAAACAGACAACCTTTATCCCTCTTATGAATATTTAGATATGAGATTTTTCATAGAAGCACTTGTTTTTGTAAAAGTTAACCCAATATAAGCGTTTTCATTTGAACACAAATGAAGTATTTTTGAGCTCTCAACCACCATTCGCTTTCTGTTTGTGTTCATTTGCTTTTCACATGTTGCTGTCATGCTTTTGATTCACGGAAGGAAGGCGTTTTCGTGGATTGTTACATTGACTAATTTTAATCAGTTGGTGTTATCCCAGAAGTCCCAGGAGACCGAATAGCTCCATAAAATCGTTTGCTTCTAGTTCTACTTTGTTGCCACCTCCTTAACTTTGTAGTAATTGATTTTGTGCTGCTCACGAAGCGCTTGCCTCTTGCATGGAGTAATGAAGTTACTTTACCTTAGTGCTCCTCTATTCCGACAATAACCCTACAGAAAAAAGACCATTTTTGTATTTGGTGAGCCACGCGTGAAACTATCAAAGCCAAAGTTAGCGTTGCAGATCACCTACAAAGTTCACGCTAAGAATCGTGAATACAGAAATGTAATCGTTATTTTTCACACAAACCAAGTGCACATTATCGTAATCTCGAGGCGAGTGTGTCACCTTTCAATAGTTTTAATTTGTTTCATTGATTTTTACTTTCTCTAACAAGTATGTGTCGGTTTGGGTAGCTTACTGGTTGTCCCTGGCCTTCTGAACTCTGCCGGTTCCCATGACCACGCTCGCTAAGGCGTCTTGTTTTGGTTTTTTTTTTTTTTTTTTTTTTTTTTTTAGTAGTGTTTAACGCACACTTTAGCTACTTATGGCACCGTAAGCCACCGCCTGATGATACATGAATGATGGAGCACTGGTGGGGGAAACCAAAGTACCCGGAGAAAATCCGTCCACCACAAATCTCACAGGCGGTCGCTTGGGATCGAACCCCGGCCGTCTAGGTGAGAGGCGAGTGGTCTAACCACTCTGCCACAGCGCGGCCTCTTGCTTTGGTGCTTCGTGGGCAGGGGATCGTGGGTTCGAGGCCCGCCTTGGGAATGGGTGTTATATGTTTGTGCAATGTGTATATGTTTGTGTAAAGGAACAGTAAAACCAGTAATCATACAGTAAACTTAGGGGGAGAATGTAAACAGGGAATACAGTGCCGGAGTCCTGACCAGACTCCGGTACTGTTTTATATATATTAAAAAAAAACTCAGCTTGCGGGTTCAAATCCGGCCCAGATCAATAGTTTTTAAATGTATTTATATGTGACAGCCCCACGACAGTAGCTTTACTGGATGTTAAAGAACTCCTGCGGGACGAAATTCCAGCACACCGGCGGCGCTGTTATGATCTTGATAATTGACAGAGTCTTAACAAACAGATTATTTTTTTTCTGACACGTATGTAAATTCAAAGGTATTAAAAAACGCCTGATGATATGATTGTATTGAAAGTGTGAACGTTTGACGGGGACTCGGGTCTATCCACACTTTGCATTGATGCCATTCTGATATAGATGCTACGCGAGTAAGATAAGGCAAAACCAAATGGGCAATCCATACCTTCATCCCGCTCGATTCTCCCTCAGAACAGGTTGACCTGTATATGCAGTGTGCTTATTTTGTGAATACGTGCATTACCTTGGCATTAGAACTTCAGTATGTAGCACAGAGAAAATATTCTACTTTTGTATCACCCGGTGAAAGGGATGGGTTATTGTCCAACCAGAAAGTTTAGGGATCACCATTTCGCGGTTCAGAACTTCATTTGTAACAAGTTAACGTTTCACGTCCAACCACAGCAGCGTGGTCTGTCCAATACGCTTTTAAGAGCATAGCAAACAGGTGATAAACATGGGCAGCTTCAGCGAAAAGACAATAACTATTACCAGATGTATTTTTAATGTCTTTGAGTGTACAATATACATAGCAGGTAGAGAAGATATTTCATTCCACCCAAAAATCCGATACTGAGATTTCACTGGAAATAAACTTATATGGTATCCTGATGTTTAGGTTTGTAATATTCTCAAAAGTAAAATGTATAGTGCAAAGTTCATTTCTATAATAGCTTTAGAGATTGTAAACGTAACTTGATGACTATAAAGTAGGTAAGTAACTACTGCTTTTCAAAAATAAATAAAATTTGTCATAGCATCTGAATCTGATAGATTTTAATAATACTGCGCTCATTGTAAAAAGATAATTGTAGATAATTAAAAATGTTTTGGGAAAGGCAAAATTGTTATTACAAAGGCTATTAGATTTCCGATCCTGGTACAGAATTAACGAAAATAAAATGAAAGTAATCAATTTGTACTTTATTAACGTGATAAATCTGTGAAATTTGACCTAGCATTGTGAAATATTTAAAATATAATATTTTATTCCATAATAACATTATATAAATTCAAAACTTTAAGAAAATATATTGTTTTTTACATTTGGCGAACTTTAACCTACTAGTTAACTGAAGTTGTAAATGCGTAGGCGCATGCTTATTAATAGCCACGCCCAACTTTATAGCTTACTTTCTTCTAAACTTTTTTCCAAACATTTTTCCAAATGTTCCACACCATGAAATTTTTCACTGATTTGTTTCAAATTGTAAACAGTACCTCTCAAAAGAATATTAAAGAAAATGGAATATATGTTTTTGAAATAATACTCCAATTATAAGAAATATATTCAAAACTTTTGAAGAATCAAGAGTTTTTGAGGTATAATTCTTCACTAATTATTACTACTATAAAAAATATGACAGATTTATTTGTAAACTGATTTGCTGTATAACTGGATATTTTATGAGGTAATTTTGAAAAATACTTCTTTTTGCTTACTTTTGCTACAACAAGAATTTAGATAATACAAAACTATTACCTATTTAAATAACAAAGTAAGCTAGAATGTCGATATATGACAAATATATCAGTATTATATATAACTGGCATTAATTTCAACAATAACCAAGATATTGTGTATTTTAAAATTTGACAAGTAATGGAGCATTCATTGCAAAAAGGGCATGATAAATAATATGTTTTTAAAAGGGAAACTATTAAATATAAAATCTATTTTTAGTTTTCCAATCCTGATATAGGCTTAGCAACGACGACATTGGATATAGGAAAAATAATAAATTTGCTTCAGTTCTAAATATGTGTTCAACTCTCCTGTAAAATTTGAATTTAGTTACCCATGATTTTCTGCAATGTTCAATTTAGTTATTATTAAATATTTAATATTTTATGGTGGATGGTAATTCCTTAAAAACAGAATTTTAGAACTTATGGGTTCTGGATATTTAAGCAGTTTAACTCTGGAAACACAGCAACAGTATCTATGGTTACTTTATCGCTCGTTGGAAGTAAATATCATAGCTACGTTAGCCGCAAGAAACACGTTTATAGAGAGATCTGAAAGAGAGAGTATTAAACAACAGCCCGGGGCCTTCAGATACTTCTGTTAACAGCAGGAAGACTTCTGCGGCTATTGCTTATCGATTCTCAATAGGTATTCGAGCTAAGTCGTATGTCTGTTCGCTAAGAACTAACTCTCTCAGAAAGCCTTCGTCATGTGTTTTTACTTTTCTACACCTACTATGTACCTAGTGTATTGAGAAGGTACTGTAATGCACCCAAAAATTCGATACCGAGATATCACCAGAAATATGTTTTAGGACACCCTCAACAACAAAAAAGGTATTTTTAGAAAAAGGTCCTTGTGTTTGTCGTGTGTGTGTATGTGTTTGGACAGCAAACTTGGTATTTAGGTTTCTTATCTTCCAAGAATGCGACACGAAGATTTGCAAGAAAATCCCTCCACCACAAACTACCCTTTACATGGAGCATTTTTCGAAAATTTTGATTTTTTAAAAAATGACTAACAATTTTGATTAAAATACCTTATGTATAACAAATTTTTAGACAAACGAAATATATATCTTGGATTTTATGGAAATAGTCTTTGAAGAGATTTTCATTCTGGATGATTTTTATATAACTGGCAAACGTAAGAGATATACAAAAACTACTATACAAAAATGCAACGCACAATTTACGACATACACACTTTTTTGGAGAGTTAACTGTTTTGGAGATATTCCGGATTATAGGTTTCAATTTTAAGGCACTTAAACTTTTCTCAAACGGAAACACATCTTTATTTCGTTTCTCGTTCGTTTACTCCTAGAAAGCAGAGATATTGGAATTTCAATTGTTTTACATAGCGGCCGGCTTTTAAAGGATGAGACTATCGCTTTAGCCTGTGCAGTTTCTTATTTCCCTTATACTTACAAGGAAATTTGTAATAAGCCTAATTCTGCTTATGTTTATCTTGATTAGCATGTAGATAACAGATTAATGTTTTGAATAAAATGTTTGTTTACCGAACAGGTAGAGGGTGTGAGTGGAATACGTTAGACTTGTATCCTTCTATTTACAAGGAACAAACCAATAAAGACAATTTCTATTAATGTTTATCTTGATTATTATGAAGTAGATAAAAGAATAAGCTTTTTAACAATAATTTGTTACAGAGATGTAGAGAAAGTCATGTGAATGGAACACACAAGATTTTTGAACTAAGTATTTTCGATAAAAGTATAAACCGTATAAGAAACGTCACCTATAATAAATTATATTTGCTATGCAAAAGTATTTTATTTCGTATTCTTTGTGGCAGGTTATAGAGGAGTATTTATAATTAAAACAGCTGAAAACCACAACCACATTTGACGAAATCGTAATATTTGTACTGCGTGCAATATTTTTCAGATGTTGCTTCTGTCAGACCTGTCACTTGCTGTCGCGGTATTTTATCCCTGTTTCTAAAGCTGCATTTTGAGCCAGGTTTACAAACAAGAGAAATGCAGTACAAGCAAGGCAGCAAAGCTTCAGCTTTGACACGTTATGAACACGTAAAATACAAAGTAACTTAGGGTAAAAATTTGATGCCTTCCATTCACAAGACTTTCTCTATCTGTTTTGTTAGCCAACTATTCTTTAAAACAATATTTTTCTTTTATCTACATGGTGCTAATCAAAATAAATATGTCGCCCTCCGTGAGGAAATGGCTACCATGCTAACTTCATATACCCAAGGTCGCGGGTTCAAACACGGCGGAGGATGATGAATTTTTTTCGGGCGTAAAAATCCTTAGCATGGCTTCCTTCGGAAGGGAAGTAAAGCCGTGGGTCCCGTGTTGTAGATTTACGGCACGTAAAATAACCTCAAGCCTGATAGAGAGGCCTCTGAGCAAAATGAAGCGGTCTTTCACGCCCAGTATAGAATGAGACGCTGAGAACCATAGCAGTTAAAGAGCGTCCATAAATAACACGGCATTTCCATTTTCAAGATAAATATTACCAGAAATAGCCGTGTTACTTAATTCCTTATAAGAAAGGAGATAAACAATTGAATGGGATTGAAATTCGGGAATCTTCCCAGGGCCATTAGTATAAAAAAAAAAAAAAAAAACTCAGTGTTTATTCAATTAACTGTCTGAACATCTCTGTAACAAATTATTGTTAGCAAGCTTATTGTTCTTATTACTTAATTACTTATATGTAGAAGGGCAATAATTGAAAACGTTAGGCTAAACACGCAAATAAATGTTTAAAAATGTGGTTGCTATGAGATTGAAATTCATTTCTTTGCGTGCCCAGGAGTTGACAAGTTTCCGTATAAGAAAAGTTTTTAGTATTTTAAAACTGAAACAGTAACAAAGAATATCTCGAAAACGGTCAACTCCACGAAAAAAATGTATATGGTATAAATTGTGTGCTTTAATGAATTTACATTTTTTGTGTAGTAACCTTTTGCCTATCTCTTAAGGTTTACAGTTATGCAAAATTCAAGAAACTTATAAAGAAGTCATTGGAAACCATTCCCAAAAACTTCAAGATATACATTTTATTTTTCATGTAAACGTCTTATATATAAGAGATTTTAGTCAAACATGGTAGAGCCGTTTTTGAGAAAACCAATTTTTTTTTAAATTTTTCCATGTAAAGAGTAGTTGGGGGTGGTGGGATTTTGTTGAAAATTTTCGTGTCGCTTCCTTGGACGATACTAAACATAAGTACAAAGTTTGGTATTTATCCAACGTTTCCTTTTTGAGTTATTCTGTCCACACGCACACACACACACACACACACACACACACACACTGACCGTTTAATGAAAGTGTTTTTTTGGTTTTAGGATCTTCTAGACCCTATAGCATTTTTGGGTGCAATACAATACCTTCTCTATGCGCTATGTACATAGTACGTTTAGAGAAAGTCAGAACGGATGGAAATTCCAGTTTGAGAAAATTTACGTATTTCAAAATTAAAACGAATAACAGGGAATATCTCTGAAATGGTTAGCTCTACAAAAATAAACAAATAAAAATAAAAATAACCCGTACATTACATAAGCTGCGTGTGTGTTAGTGAGACCTTCATTTTTTTCAGTTTTTGTCCACCTCTTATGGTTTACCAGTTATCCAAAAGTTATTCAGACAAAATATAATATCTAAATAGAATAACATTAACAACATAGAAATAATAATTTATCCTATAATAAGGTACACAATAAACATTGCGAATTAGTGTTCAACTTAGTCTAAACAAGTGAACAGCATTACTAACGTGTATATATTTTCAGTCATAAGTCCTGCATGTCAGGCGGTGATATTAAATAAAACAAAAAAGTAGTATTTCTTTTTAAGTTACATATTTGGAAGCAAGGGAAGAAATATATTTCATACAATGTTTTAAATAAAGTTTTATATTTCTTTAAAAGGTACTTTAAGTCAATGTTTGAATGATCTGGTTACAAACCTTGCTCTCAAAGCAAGCTATCAACAACTTCGATTACGTTGTGTATTCATTTACGCATAATTTGGTGATACCAGTGCATAAAATTGCAAATATATCTAGAGTCGTAAAGTTTTTTGCTCAATAAAATATTCAAAGATATTGATGAACATCCTAATGTTTCTTTTCTGAGCCATTACCATAAATGAATGCAAAAAATGGTGACGTACTTTCAATAAAATATTCTAAATAATTTTAATTTTAATATATATGTTGTACTATATGCATAATTTTCTCTATTTATGCTGCAATATCCAATTCTAACAATATAAATATTAGTATACATATTATTTGCTTGTGCAAGGAAAAAGAAATATGTTAAGTTAAACGGATGTCAAAACCTTTTAAAAAATCGATTACTATCTGACGGTTCTTGAACAGCAGCAAAAAACGAATAACGACTTCCCTTTTGAGAAGTTAAATGTTGCAAATTGAAACCAATAATAATGAATATTTCAAAAAAATAATTGACTGCAAAAAATTGCATACTGCAGAAATTGTGTATATTAACCAGCTCTACATTTTTTGTGCAGTAAGCTTCGCCTATGTCTGACAATTTTGAAAATCAAAAATTTCGAAAATGTTTATATGTGAATAGTAGTATACACTCCATTCTATCCTTTATATTTTTCATAATGTTTCAGTCGTATTTTTGATAGATGTTTAACTTAAATATCAAGTTTGATTTTAAGGCGCTTCCGTTTTTGAATTATATTGTTAATACTTAAACACACACACATATACTGACCGTCTAATGAAAGTGCTTTTTTGGTTTTAGGATGTTCTAGACCCGATAGAATTTTTGGGTGGAATACAATATGTTTTCTTCTTAAAATGTAATTTAAAGTAAAATATTAGTTTTGCGAATTAATGACAAGAATTCCTTTCCTTTGAAGTTTTAAAAGTAAGACTTAATTTTGGTTTACAAGAGCAATGTTTTATTTTTGGCTCTGATTTAAACTAATCTATATTTTATTCAAAATTGATTTTTATTGCTTTTTTGTATATTTAAGTACATAATTCGTGGCGAGAAAGTAAAAATGAGACAGAGGGTTAGTGAAACGAACGGTTCAATTCGGCTTTAGCATCTACTTTCCAAAATATAAGGTGAGAATAAAGCAACATTTCTCCCCGGAGTTAACTGTTTCAGCTATTTGTTCGAGTGCATAAACACAATGGGTACTCTAGGGCATCCATGTCACGTAGTTAACTTTTGACGACAGCCTTCAGTGGCTCAGGCATGCAATGTGGCGTGAAACACTTCTGTCTTCTCCATGGATCACAGATCTCCATAACTCGTAAAGGGCAGCTATTTCTAGGGCTTATTTCTTACCCAGCTTGTAACGCGCTTTTGGACGTCGAGTGAGGGAAAACGAAACTTAAGCACCGCCCGTTCTGACCTTTTGACATCAAAATGAGCATCAGTGAATTAAAGTGCAGTCTACTTTCGGAACTGGAAATATCTTTAAAATGCATTTTCTCTTTTACACAGGAACCTGTTATTATTGTTGTTATGATTGTTGTTATTATTATTATTATTAATAGTATTAGTAGTATTAGTATTGTTGTTATGATTATTATTATTAATACTAATATTGTTATTGTTATTAACTTGAATTTGTATATGAGTACCAGGTAATTCCCATTTTCCAAACTGCCGCTTAATTAGGACTTCGTGGAAATTTATTTTCTCAAAAATGGCTCTAGCATTGCTGAATACAGAGTTAGGTATTTAAGATATTTACATAACAAGTGTGTGTAAATGCACACAATTTTCTGGGACTAGTCCATGAAATGTTCTTCATTCGGAAGGAAAGTTGTAATACTGTTACTATACTTTGTGGCACCAGCCATTTCAAGATGATATTGTTTTGAATATTTCAATACCTTTTTTTGAGATTCTCACCATAACATGTAAATAATCTGCCTGCATATAGTCATTGGCTAGCATGTATGATAGAGAAGAATGTGTATAACACAAGTATATCTCATTTTGTCTGCTTATTAATAGAACTCCCAGGGATGAACAGTGACACTGAGCTCTGTCTCTGGTGTGTTTACATACATTACTCCACCTAGAGTCGCGCAGGGCAAGGGGCAGAGTAGAAGAGAGTCAACTATGTGGTCCATTATATAAACAGCAAATCTTTCAGATGGAGAATAACAGCCATCCCAAAACCATAATAAAATTACCATGAAATTTAGAAAATAGTGTAATTAGAAAATATCTGTAAATACTGGATCATCACTTCGTCCTGAAATCTTGATACAAATATTTACACTTATTCATCACCCATCCTTTACATATGTATGTATGCATTATACTTTTATCTACAACGAAATAACTGTTACGAAATTATTTGTCTCAATTAACTTAAAGTAGGTAAATAGAAAAATAAGCTTTTATAGCACAAATTTAATAAATAAAAATAAAAAATGGTGGGTAGCGTAAACCATTTGAGTGCAACACATTTTATTTTGGGGATTTGCATCTTTATTAAATAAAATTAAATTTATACTTCTCACAGCTGTCTTAGCTGCGCAACTATTTTGGTATCATATATCAGTTTTATTAATTTATCAATATACACAAAATAAAATGACTTCAAAGATCAGTTTTAAGCTCAACAATGTTCTTTTATCTCATAAAAATGTAATTTTATAACTCCCGAGAAATAACAAGTTGTACTCTTTCCCAACAATGTTATAGGATATATTTGCAGTTTTCTGTGCACGTTCTTTGTTTATTTCGCAGGACAACGCAAAACACGCAAAGAATTTTCTTAGGTCTAGCATGTTGTGTGACGTAAAGCCATGAGAAGCAGGACCGTTGCCTCTGTGTGCCACATTCTTGACGTAATTGAAATAAATGTGCAAAAATGCTACCCTAAATCACCGTTGATATATGTGAGTAGAAGGTAAGGCCAGGAAATGGGAAGGCAGAAATAAAGAAAAAGCCAAAACGCGACGTTCGGAGCTGCCCTTTTAAATATTTTGTTGAGGTGTAGGTTTTAGTGGTTTGATTTAAGAAAGGGGGCAGTTGGAATATAGTAGGCAATTTTGTCACTCGCCATTTCCTGCTATTCTCCCTGCAACTTCGTGCTTTGCCGGTTGCGAGACTGCCACGAATATGAACTCTTGGATGATAGTAAACCGAGAAGCAAAACCGGGTGAAGGGTAACAGAAGCTGAAGCTAAACAGAATTTAAATTTCGTAAAGCAAGATGCGCTGATTTTACCTTCTCTAGCGCAAATGTACAGCGTACATAGTAGGTAGTAAACGGATTGATTTCCACCCAAAAATTTGATACCAAAATTTCACTGAAAATATATATTTAGAGACCTCTTAAAGATCAGAATGTGTGTGTGTGTGTGTGTGTGTGTGTCAAAGTGTAACTCAAAAACGAAAAGTAGCTTAAATACAAAACTTGGTATTTAATTTAGTATGTTCCAAGAATCCGACACTAAGCCTTTCAAAAAGATACCCCATCCCAAACTACATGGGTACATTTCCAAAAATTTTCACAAAAATGGCTATAACGGTTTTTATTAAAATGCCGTATATTAAAGATATTTACATGAAAATTAAATGTATATTTGGATTTCCTGGGAATAACCTCTATAGTTCTCTTTATTCTGAATGACTTCTGCATAACTGGTAAACCGTAAACGACAGACAAATATTTGCTTCACAAGCATTTGTAGAGCTCGTCAAAATACGCAATTTATGTTCTTTACGTGTTCACCATTTCCGAGCTATCCCGTAATATTGGTTTCAGTTAAGCAATAATTATACTTTTCTCAAACAGGAAGTTGTTCGCGTTTCTTTTGTTTTACTTCTAGCTATACAAAGAAGCGAATTTCATTGAAAATTTCATAGCAACAGCTTCTAAAGAATTTGGCTGTCACTTTTACATAGGATATTCTCTTTAACGAATTAAATAATAAAACCATCATGTTAATGCCCATCTCGAGTAGAGCTTACAGTATAATAATCTCTTGCAAAAAGTTTATTGTGGAACAGAGGGAGAAATCTTGTGAATGAAACACATCAGATTTTTTCTTGACTTTTTATCTCAATTACTATGTATAATAAGTAAGGAAATAACCGTATTCTACCCAAAAATTCGATGTCGAGATTTTGCCAGAAATATATTTTGAAGCCCACTGGATAAAAAAAGGTTTTAAAAAAGTTGTTGATGTGCTTAAAACGGGCTCTAACGAACTCGATTAAAACACTATAAAAATATATATACCTTGAATTTTCAAGGAATAGCTTGTAAATTGCTTTTAATTCTGAATGATTTTTGATAGCTGGTAAACTGTAAGAGCTAGAGAAAATCTTACTGTATAAAGGTGTAAATTATGCTTAAATTTTACCTGGACGTCCAATTAATTTTTTTGTGGAGTTGATACTTTTCTGAAAATTGTTGTCATGGTTTAAATTTTCGAGTGTGTATACTTTTCTCGAATGGCAAATCAATATTTGTTTCTTTTTTTTCCTGCTGTGCAAAGAGGACTTTTCATCACATAGTGACCAAGTTTTTACGATTTACCTTTATTCTGGTGTATTGCCCCATTTCCCATGTTCCTTAAAGAAAATATATAATGTTACGCTTATCTCAATTAGTGTGAATTAGTTAGAAAAGTAAGCTTTCGTAAGAATAGTTTGTTGTAAGTTAGGTAGAGAAACTTATCTAAAGAAAACACATTAGACTTTTAAAACTTGAACATTCGGCTTCTTTCATTCCACATTCTGATATTCAAATATCTTTAAGTTGACTTAATGGTTTATGTGTATATATACGAGGTAGCACATTAAAATATAGTAATTTGACTGCTTTTAAAATAAAATATTTAAATAAGTTTAGTCTCCATGACGTTTAAAGAAAAACACATTATTTTTTCAGAAAATCTGAAAAATCTTGTAACAGTATCTACATAAATTGTTGCATAATTCTGTGTGATAATTTGTAAGAAAGAAAATAGTTTTCTAAATATTAATTTCGTTTATAACTGACCTTAGTTTTTTGTTTGTATAAAATATGCACATATCTGTATTACAAAATGGTAGGATAATATTTTTAAATAGCTAAGAGCTTTTGCAAGCTTTTTGATAACAAAATCAACCAAAAGTTGAACTTTCCTGTGACATAAAACATATTTATAATATTCTGGGTGACCAAAAGTATCATTCAGCTTCATTCTGTTGGGACTTCAGAAGCATCAAGTAGTATTGGCAACAATGACACGCTTATTATATTATGGTTCTAGTTTCTCTTTATCCTTTTACATAGTAGTACTTCCTTGTTACAGTTAGTGTTTTCTGTTTGTCATATGCAAAAGCAATGTTATGTCTACTTTCAACATTTTTATTGTTTAAAGTGTTATTTTGTATCACATTTTAATTCCATGTTTATTATTTTTTGGACAGTCGAAGGGATTTAAAATATTTATGGAATTTTTAAGACGTTGTATGTAGCACTTTCTAATGTTTTCGTAACTCAAGTTGGTGAAACTGCCATTGCCAATTAAAGTATATCAAAGGAATGCTAAAGTTCATAACGTTTTCGATACATTTATACGAGGAGGGTGTTTATTAAATTATTTTCAAATGTTATATGACTTACTGAAGCTCTTTATAATCCACTTTTCGGAATTTGAAATAAATAAAAATGATATTTTTAAATGTCGGATGTATTGCCTTAAAAATTCAGGAGATCTTACACAATATTGGCAATGTCACGCATCTTCTACGTGGGCAACTCAGAAAGTAACAGACGATTTGGCATAAGTAAATAATAACGAAAGATATCAATACAAAACTTTATTTACAAAGTTACAGTACCTTATTCTATTTTGCAACGTAATCTTCATTCTCTCAAGACTTTTATTGTCGCCTGGTATCAGTTTTACAATGCCGATATTATACTTTTCTACCACTTACCCTTTTTTTTTGGATGCACAAAATGTTCGGTCAATCAAATTGTATAGGCAGATTGCAAAAGTGCATAATGATAATGCAATGAACAATCTTCAGTTAAGAAATGGTGCATAATTTACGAGTAATCAAGTAAGAACCAGTATGGATGACAAAGACCGGAGTGGAAGTTCATCAATCGTTATGCAGGATTTGAAAATGTTAATAAAAGGATTCAGACAAATCTGTGTTTTACTTTAGTATTTATTTGTTTAGTCATTAGGTACATTAGTACAATAGACATGGTCAAAATAATATATACAAGTAAGAGTCAGTCATATAACAATTCTAGTATTAAGAAATTCATCCAAATTGTAAAATACATTGTCCATCAACCATTTTTTTTACTTTAGCCTTAAACTGTATTACATTTAGATCTCTCATGTGGTCAGGAAGCTTATTATAGGCTTTAATGCTGGTTATCAAATGACTATCTTTAACTTTCTTTAGTCTAGTGTATGGAACATGCAATTTATCAATATTTCTGGTATTTAATGTGTGTACATGTCTGTTCAGTTTAAATGTACTTAAATTCTTGTGCACATATAATAATAATTGTAATATATAGCAATTGTACACTGTTAAAATTTTTTGTTGCTTAAAAAGTGGTCTACATGGAGCATTGGACAACGTACATTTTGGGTGAAAATATTTTCCAACCTCAAGTGGCAGTAGAAGAGTATAAACATCTGCATTGAAAAACTGGTACCACGTAACAATAAATACCTTGACAGCAATGGCGA
This sequence comes from Hymenopus coronatus, assembly GCA_030762935.1. Classification (NCBI taxonomy): domain Eukaryota; kingdom Metazoa; phylum Arthropoda; class Insecta; order Mantodea; family Hymenopodidae; genus Hymenopus; species Hymenopus coronatus. Next base: position 98,744,863 of record CM060882.1, on the reverse strand, counting down.
TTATGTTAATGCTCTGTAGCTTTGTGTTGATATCCTTCGTTATTATTTTACTTTCTGAATGCCTCTCGCACATTGTACATTGGAATACCGGTTGATGACATAGCAATAGGTCACTTCAATTTAGCATTATTGACGTTGATTTGTCACAGGTAAAGTTAACCCAATTACACAACAAGATGAAAAATCCAAAACATTCAGTCCAAGCCTGCCAAAAGCAACCAGTAGAAGGCAACCAAACAAAAATGCATCCCATAAATTATTATGTGGTACAGTTTGTGCCGGAATTTCAGGGGGGCACACATTCCTGATTCACTAAGAGAAAACCGCTTAACACGTAGCAGGAATTTCATTATATGCTGGCAGAAATGCTCGTTACATTACCGAGGAGAGATTGGGGAGAGAAGAGCGGATAAACAATGTGTATATGCTCATTTGTGCAATTAAAATATTCACACTTATGAAATACCGTTTTGTTTCCGCAAAAACAGACTTTTTAATTTTTTGATGCATAATAGGGTAGTTTACATTCGCGTAAACGGTTCAGAGAATGAAGGTCTTGATTCCTCTATCCAGATTGTCAGACACCCTACATTTCGTTGTTTCTATTGACTCATAGTGAAGCTGCGGATTTATGCCATTTTCATTTTCATTTTCTCTACACATAGTGTATAGATAAGGTATTGCATTCCACCACAAAATTGGATGCCGATATTTCACCGGAAATACACATTTTAGGGTCCCCTGTACAAAAATCATTTTAGAAAAAGGTCCGTGTGTGTCCGTATGTCTGTGAAAACGATAACTCAATAACAAAAAGTCGGTAAAGTACCAAACTTGGTATTTAGGTTTTATCTTCCAGGGCACGAAGAGTTTGAGAAAAATACACCCACCCCCAAAATCCTTTAAATGGGAAAAAATTCGAAAGTTTTGATTTTCTCTAAAATGACTAACGATTGTGATTAAAATACCGTATATTAAAATATTTATATGGCAAATAAAATGTGTATCTTGAATTTTCTGGGAAAAGCCTCTAAAGACCTTTTTATTCTGGATGAATTTTGCTGAGTTTTGCGTAACTGGTAAACCGTAGGAGATAGACAAAAACGTGCTTCACAAAAAATGTAGATCACGTTAAAACATACAATTTATGTTATACACATTTTTTTGTGGAGTTGACCGTTTTTGAGATATTTCTTGTAATCAGTTTCAGCTATAAAATACTAGTACTTTTCTCATACGGGAATGTCAACTCCTGTCCATACAAACAAAGGAACTTCGGTCACATAGCAGCCAGTTACTGGCTGTCACTTTAACCTATGTTACTCCCTTATTTCCCTTTTACTTATATGGAAACAGGTAATAAGACAAATTTCCGCTAAATCAGATTATTTTTCCTTACTATCTTAGAGGAATTAACTAGCTACATTTTGAGTACAATTAACATCAGTGCGTTTAACTGTTTGTGTTTTTGAACCTTTCAGTAGGATCTTCAAGAAGAAAAAATGCATTTACAAATAAATTTGGTTTTCCAAATGAAACGGTTAAGAACCTTTGAATATGGGCTTTCTTCAGCGACATGGAGACTGAGGTTAAAGCTATTAGCGCTACAGCAATAAGAAAATCCATATGAAGACACTTTATTGTAGCGCAAAAATATACGGTTTAAGTTGTAATATTACCCTACGGTAACCAGCCATGGTTTGCGGGGGGAAAGCAATCTGCCAATCTAGTTTCTAGAATTGTGCTCTGAAACAGAGATAGTGATGCTGGAATGTTTCGAGCCACATTTTGTCCGGCCTAACATAAATAGCCACGTTACGAAATGGACCATATTTTATGCACACCAATATACGTTCTCTATCATAAGAAACTCAGTACTTTTTAGTTTTTCTTATAAAATCTTATACAAAAATTAATTTCCTTCGTATAAAATCTAATGAAATGTTCCTTCATAGAGCAAATGAAGTTTTTGTATGTAGCCAATAAATATTTTGCTTTGTTCTTGTTTTAATTGAAATGCTAATTAATATTTAATGTTTATTTATAGTTAAATGTTGTCCTGTATATTTAAATGTCCTGCTCTGTTTTCTGACTGTCTTCGGGCAAATTTACTTGAGGCCAATTAATTGTAACATATCATTATATATATGCAGCTAAAGAAAAAAAAAAAGCCTTTAGGAAACAAACACTAAAAGAATACTGAGCAGTTAAAATGTCTTCGATGACGTCATAACTGTGGAATAAATTCTTGAAAATGTTTCTTGTTTGGGCATAAATCGTGTGTTTTAACGAGCTCTAGATTTATTATGAAGTAAGTTTCTGTCTGTTACGATTTATCAGTTATGCAAAATTCCGCAAAATTCATCCAGAATAAAGATGTTCTTCAGAGGCTATTTTCAGATAATTTAAGATAAACGTTTTATTAGTGATGTAATTAGCTTTAAGATATTATATTTTAATCAAAATTGTCGAACATTTTCCCATGCAATTGGGGGTGGGGGATTTTCATGAAAATCTTCGTTTCGCATCTTTGGAAGAAACTGAACTTAAATGCCAAGTGTGCTATTTAACGGACTTTCAATTTGAAGTATGATATCAGCGACAAACACACACGGAAAGTTTTCTAAAAATGCTTTTTTTGGGATTCAGGAAGTCCTAAAACATTTACGGTGAAATCTCGGTATTGAATTTTTGGATGCAATACTTACCTTCTCTATACACATGTACACAATACATGTAGAGAAAGTAATAAAAGGAACCTATTATAAAGCGGGCAATTCAAGTGAACGCACGAAAATTAATACATATGACAAGTATTCTTGATACATTGAATTTAGATGACCTTGCAGAGTTAATTAGTTAAGCAGTTAATTTTGCTTTCGTGGACACGCGATGGCTCTTAGTACGCAAAACTGAGGTTGTATTTTATTTCCGTAATGACCAATTTAGAACACTCTTCAGTTGAACTATCAAACAATTCCTTGTGTAAATTCTCTTCATGTTTATGAAAGAAAAAGATTATATGTAGTTATCTTCATGATATTTATTTTCCTACTACATGGATAGCACGTACCGAAAATATTGCATTCCACACTAAAGTTTAGTACCGAGATATCACTGTAAATGCTCGTTTTGATGTCTCATGAATTTAAGAACATTTTATATAAATGTCCGTGCACTTACGGGAATGTATTTGTGTGTGTGAGAACAACATAACTCAAAAACGATAACTCAGCATTCCCAAGAATGTAACACGAAGATATTCAAGATAACTCCTCCTAAACAATCTTTATACAGTATTTCTTTTGAAAATTTTAATTATCTCAAATATAATTAATTTAAGATATTTTAAAGCATATATTTTCTGGGAAAAGCCGTTGAAGTGCTCTACATTCTCTATGACTTTTGCATACCTGGAAAACCGTTAGAGATAGATAAAACTTACTACATAAAAATATAGATCTCGCTAAAACACACAATTTATGCTAGATGCAAATATTTGAGTTAATAATTTTCGATATATTCCTTGTTATTGGTTTTAATTTTCCAATGCCTATGCTACTCTCAAACGAAAAATCGTTACTCGTTCTTTTCTCCTCGTCAAAAAGAGAACGGCGTTTCAAAACTATTACATAGCGAACAGTTTTTAAAAGACTTAACACGAAGAGGATAGAAAATAAGGTTTTTGTAGTTTGTTGCTCAATAGGTAGAGAAAGTAATTTGAACAGAACACATAAGAATGGTTGGAGATATTCCATACTCAGCAGTCTTAGTACTTCTCTAAACAAATGCATTTGCTATTCATGGTCCTCTTTTTTTGAAATGACACCTTTAGTATACAGGAGAGCGTATCCTCAGCAGTTCCTTCCAATCCTGCACGTTAACAATTTTTGACTCTTCCCCTTTCACCTCTCACGTAGAATCGCACTTTGCTCATGCCTTAAACGTTTGCGTGCCGTAATTAACTTTAGTTCTTCAAGAGACTGGTTTGCCAAGTGCATGGCTTAAACAGAAAATGATTACGAGGTTCTGCTAATCTTATATAAAGAAAAAATCTGATGTGTTCCATTTGCATGACTCTCTAAATATCTGCAACAAATTATTCTACTATTTACTTCATGCCAATCGAGAAAAAATAGCAGAAATTGTCTTATTATTTGCTTCATTGAAAGAATAAGGCAAGTAAGAGAGTACCATAAGCAGTTAAATCTTTTAAAAATGGTTAATATGTGATAGAAGTTCCTTTGTTTGTATGGTCAGGAACTGACAAATTTCCGTATGAGAAAAATATAAGAATTTTAAAACTGAAACCGATAACAAGGAATATCTCAAAAATGATCAATGGAAAAAATGTATGTGATATAAATTGTGTGTTTTAACAGATTTACTCTTCTCGTGGATATTGTTAATGTAGATTTGTTTTTACTAGCTATGCCAAATCCAATAAAATTAACCCAGAATAAAGAGATCTTCAGAGGTTATTTCCAGAAAACTGAAGATAAACATTTTATTTGTGATGTAAATATTTATAATAGACAGTGTTCTAGTCAAAATCGGTGCGACCATTTTTGAGGAAAATAAAAACGTCCATGTAAATGGTAGCATCTTCGTGTTGCATCTTTGGAAGATACTACACATAAATATCAAGCTTGGCATTTTACCGAGTTTTTGTTTTTGAGCTATCATGTTCATGGACACATGGACTTTTTTCCTAAAAATGCTTTTTTGGGCTCAGGAACCTCAAAACATATATTTCCGGTGAAACCTCAGTATTGAATTTTTGGGTGGAATACAATACTTCCCCAATACACTATATACATAGAATGTATAGAGAAAGTGACAACAGAAGGTGCAGATAAATATTCGCTTTCAATAACAAGAGAGCGTTATTCGATTACAGTTGTCTAAATGATCCTAATGTGTATCCGGCTAATGATAATATTGGTGGAAACGTCTGGATCATTTGCTCACATTTGCACCAGAAATGGCAATATTGGCTTAGCATGGCAATATTGACAGAAGAAGGACCATTTTCAGAAAAACTTTCATGTGTGCAGTGTCCGTAAACACGATAACTCAACAACGAAAAGCTGGTAAAATACCAAACTTGGTATTTAAGTTTACTATCTTCTAAGCTTTCAACACGGAGATTTTGAGGAAAATTGCCCCAACTAAACTACCTATAAATGGAAAATTATCGAAAATTGTATTTTCTCTAAGATGGCTCTCAAGAGTTTGATTAAAATTCGGTTAATTAAAGATATTTACATGATACAGTGTATATTTTGAATTTTCTTGGAATAGCCTCCGAGAAGCTCGTTATTCTTGATGAATTTTGCTGGGTTTTGCATAACTGTTAAACAGTAAGAGATAGAAAAAAGCCCACCTATTGCACAAGAAATGAAAATCTCCTATATATGTCCTATATATTTTTTCGTGGAGTTGATCATTTTTGCGATATTCCTTGTTGTTGGAATCATTTTTAAAATACTTTCTTTTCTCATAAGTGAATTTGTCATCTCCTGGCAATGCAAGATACGAATTTCAACCTCATGAAAACCAGCTTTTAAAGCATTTGGCTAATAATTTAGCCTAGTGTATCCCCTTATTTCCCTTCTGCTTCCAAGGTTCTGCTAATGGTTATCTCAATTACTATGAAGTGGATAGAAGAATGAGCTGTTTAACAATTTGTTACAGAGATGTGGAGAAAGTCAGGTGAATGAAAAACATCAGACTTTTTAATAAATGAGTTATTTAATTTGAAATTTTTACAAAGTGTAACAAAATTGTTACAATTGTCTAAACAACTTGCACCTTGATGCGTGTCAAATTTCTGTTCAATCAGATTCAAAATATTCTTTCTGCAGGAACCTGAACACATAAGGTGTACTGTGAAAGTATGCATTTCATTCACATTAACTTCCTCTAATTCATTTTAATTTATATAAAACTTTGCAGTACTAGCTACACTATACGTTTCATTATAGATAAAATTTGAATAAGGATACCTAGTCAATTGTCAGTAAGATCTGGAGACCTTAATATTCTATAGTCTTTGCATGCACTTGTAAAAACATGTGAATATCGAAAGGAGTTCAATTAATGATAAAATTGAATTAAGTTTAAAACAATCGAACCATTAATATCGGATACCTTGAAAATGTCTTATGTTGCAGAAAACTTACTTGGAATAAATTGTGCCTTTTAAAGAGATCTACATTTTTGTGTAGTATGTTTTTGTGTATCGGTAAACATTTACCAGTTACACAACATTGTACTCTATTCCGAATGAAGAGAACTGCACAGGCTATTTCCAGGAAATTCAAGACACACACTTTATTTTCCATATAGACATGTTTAATAAATAGTATTTTTATCAAAACCGCTGGAGCCAATTTTGAGAATATCGAAACATTTCTAAAAAACTTTCATGTATAGAATAGTTTGGAGTGGGGGTACCATCTCGAAAATGTTCGTGTCACATCTTTGGAATATACTGAACGTATATAATTAGTTTGATATTTAACTGACTTGTGAGCAATTCCATTCACAGACAAACATTCATACACATGGGTATTTTTCTGAAGTTGACTTTTTTGGATTCAGGGACTCCAAAAGTATATTTCCGGCGAAGCTTTGGTATCGAACACTTAGGTGAAATTCGAGTCAATAATTTCCCTACAGAAAGTAATAAAAAATATGCAAAAAATAAACTCGCAGGCAGAAAAGAAAGTTTTTCAGTTTTAAAATATGCCTCCTGTATTTATGTTGCATTGTTAAGCTATACACTTATATTTCAATTAAAAACCTTGCAATAATGTTTAATAAACTATGTGTTTTTATGCTTTAAAATGTTAATGTAACTTGATTGCATTGGTAAGCGCGATTTTGAATTTCATTCAGATGTCCATGTAAATGCACCATTTCAAGATTATTCCTCCTTCCTGAGATTTTAAAGCAATGGGATAGCATTATTCCTTTCACAGAAAGAGCTTTCCGGAACAATAGAGTGCTTGTCTACTACCAAGATCAACAAAGCATTATCTTCCTCTCATGCTCAGCTCACCGAGTGAATAATTCAGTCACGTAATGCCAAGCGAAAACTTTGTGTGCATAATATTGTGAGCACTGTCACGCTAGGCGATAGCAGGTCGGCAAATGGTCAGTACATAAACAAGAGAGGGGTGATTAATTTCCTCTGTCGTTAAAATGCCTCGCAAGGGGATTCAATAAATAAAATGTAACAACGCATTTATTACGGAAAGAACTGCCTTATAGTTATACAGAAAAATCGAAGTAAATGAAATGTTCAAGGGTGTGCAGGAAGAAAATTACATTAAAACTTTATTAACTCAAAGTTGGTAGCTATTTGGGCTGTAATGCTTTTCATAGTAACACAGGAAAGCTTTTTACTTCATTATATCACCGCTAAAGCTTGATTTAAAGATATATTGTAGAAATAAAACAATAACCACTACGGAAAACATATCTGATGTAACATATAAATTTGTCTAGCGTTAAAAATCCGTACAAGAGGTTACGAAACCATAAATAACGACTGTAGTAGTTTCAATAATCATATTTGAACTACTAACCTTCCAAAATGAAAAGAAATGAACTTTTATTTATGGACGCTCTATAACCACTGAGGTCCTCAGCGTCGCATTTTATATTGGCCATGAAAGACCACTTAACTTTATTCACAGGCCTCTTTATCAGGCTTGAGGTTCTTTTAGGTGCCCTAAATCTGGGACACGGAACCAACGGCTTTACTTCCCTTCCGAAGGAAGCGATGCTAGGGATTTTTATGCCCGCTACCTTAGGTATATGGTAACCATTACACCACGGAGAGAGACTGCCTGTTCCACATAAGTATTGTCGTGCTACTGAAAAGGTTAACATATTCGGCATAAAAGGGTGCAATAAGATTACAGGTATTGACGCAGAAAGCAGCGTTGTCACATTTTCTCCAGGTTAGCACGCGTTACACTCATGGACATTTATTTCTTAGAGTACCAAATGAATAATAAAATTAGCAAGATTCTTATTATGTGTATTGAGGGCACTATACAGTACTAATAATATCTAACCACATTTTATGCTTATGCTAAGCTGTGTCTTCGCCTTCCTCGCTGTCACTGTCATTTTCACTCACATGTCATAGTTGTGATAACTGTAAACATTTGTTTGCAGTTGTTTGTGTTGACACAAACGTTATTTTATAGATATTTCAGTTGTTTATCTGACAAACAACAGTATTAGAGCTTTAGAGGAGGAATGTGCTCATTCGCAGTTTACAGAGTGTAAATTTCCTTGCATGTTGGGATTTAACACATTTTAAAAATAGATTACAGTCCAAAATTGGTAATTATTTCTATAGTTTTTATGGGGAAATAATATTTACTGGGCACTCGATTTTTCTTTTCTTCTATCTTTTTTGTAGCGGAGATATGGATTAAAAACCTTCTTGTAAGTTCAAGCCCCTTGTACCTGTTACATTTTAAATTTTATTGACTTTTTATTTATTTGTGCTGCTTCAACTTTTACAAGTTTTATGATCCATTAATTATACCTTCTAATTTACATTTATATGAAAATGCTTGTCCTATTTCATAGTATTTACTGACTAGCATGGGACTAGTAATGGCAATTGTAAAGTTGTCTAGTTCATCTTAGAGTCATGTCATGCGTTAAGTTTTATTCTTTTCTCTATATTTAATTATCTCTGTTTCTCCTCTTCCTCTCAATTACAGTAGAGCCAGCCAGGTAGCCGTGGCAGCCCGCAAGTGACTATAACTGTGGCTTTTGTTGGTTCAATTTTTACGGCTATAAGAACTGGTAGTAAGCTTTCAGGACTCACGCATACTATTTTCGCTTCGCGCCTAGCTGATGGAAATAGGGTGCGATAGTCTGACTGCTTTTGTCATCCATAGTCAGATGGTGGAGTACAATCAGCCCTAAAGATCGCATACCACAATACTCTGCTCCACGAAAAGCAGGTGGCGTTAGGGTGCAGCTGCACACTCGTTATTACTTTATTTTCAAATTTCCTATTTTACTTTTGTTTTAGTGCATATGCGCTTAAAGAAGTAAAATAATTTTGGGCAATTTTAGTCGTCAACAGTAAATATGACTTGTGTTGGTATCGGATCACAAGATAGTACTGCTCGTTCATGCGGATAAAAAAGAAACGGAAAGAAACAAGGTCCATTTCGGTTGGTTTATTCCCTGCAGCAATTAATGGGGGTCGCGTGAGTGCACATTTGCCAGAGAAAAAGGAGCCATGGCTCTTAATTATTGTGTTAGAGGCTTACAACGGACGATTGTTCTTCGTCGACATCAAAGCGAACAAAATTACATCCTGCCAGAACTGCTGGCACGTGATACAAATAATTTGCTCGAGGTTGTGTTAATTTCTCTGTGGAACACGGCTATTTATTATATACCTTTATTACGCTAAATTGCGCAAACATTTTTTACGGAAAACACTCATTGTTCTCGCTAAGCTTTATGTCTGTAGCAAAGCGTTTTGCATAAAGTCAACGCCTGCGCTTCGTGCAATACAGACTGGCTGAAAATGATTTCAAAATATGTGTTACATTCACCTATTAAGGGTCACTGGAAAACCAATCAAGAAATAAATCTGATGTGTCCCTTTTATATGAATTTCTCTACATCTATGTAACAAACTATTGTTGACAAACTTATTCCCCTACTTCATAATCAAAACAAACATTAGCAGAAACTTTATTACTTGATTCCTTGTAAGTAAAAGGGAAATAAACGAAAATAAACGACTAGCCAAAGCAATAGTCAAATCTTTTACTAGCTGATTGCCATGTGGTTGAAATTCATATCCTAGCTAGGCCAAGAGTTTAAAAGCTATGGAAAAAGCTTCAAGTATTCTAAGACTGAAACCAAAAACAAGGATTATCTCAGAAATGGTCAACTCTACGAAAAAATATGATGTGTTTCACTCGCATGACTTTCTCTAGCTGCTCTACAAACGTCTTTTTACACTATGCTAATCGAGATAAACATTAGTAGAATCTTTTTATTACTTAGTTCCTTATAAGTAGAAGGGAAGTACGGGAATACCCTAGGCTAAATCGATAGTCAAATGTTTTAAAACCTGTAGTTATGCGATTGTCATTGCAAATCGCTTCTTTGCTTGGCCAGGTGTAGAACAAATGAAAAGCGGACACTTCCGATCTGAGAAAAGCATACATACTTACAATTGAAACCAATAACAAGGAATATCTCTGAAACGGCTATCTCCAAAACAAAAATTTAAAATACATAAATTGTGCGTTTTGACGAGATCTATGTTTTTTATGCAGCAAGTTTTTGTCTATCTCTTACGGTCTAGCAGTAAAGCAAAATTCGGCAAAATTCAAACAGAATAGGGTTCTTCAGATATGCCTGTGACCTCTACTATTTTGCGAAACTTGATTCGTCGACCATACAAAACCATATCCTGGATTTTGTCAATTTCATAGGAAGTCACTTCTACTGGACGTCGGGAACGAAGTTTATCATTTGTGGTTCTCGGTCACGTTTAAATTTATTTATCGAATTGTACATTTTTCAAACGTAGGATCAGTTGTGCCATGAACGCCATCTAACTACTTTTGGTGTTATACCTTTTAAATAGAAGTGTTTAACCCCCGCAAGAAACTTTTTTTTCTGATCATTTTAAAGAAGCATGCTGTTTTTGATTCAATTCCTATGGCAATGAAACCACTTGATGAAAATTTTAACTGCCATCTAGTAAGACACCATGGTTACTAAATATATTTTTTTATGCCACGAGTGCAATTTATTGGATTTTTAAGGAGTAATTGAACGCCTCTAGTACAATGGCAAACTTTTCCTATACCGATAGTAATTTTTCAAAAAATATGTTTGAATCGACAAATAATTCATTTTAAAATATCTAAGTATTACATAAAATTATAATAATTCATTAATCAAAATTACTGAGATATCCCTCTTCAAAGTTGTGTGGTTCAAACCTCCAATTCAGAAAATTTCAACAAATTTTCTCATATTTTGAGTCGTGTTGAATATTTTTAGTATGCAACATATTTATGTAAGAAAATGTAAGAATTAACTTGAATAATCTTCCAAAGCATTTACCTTGTATGAATAAACTGTGGTATTCTTATTAACAGAAAATTACGATACAATCACAGTAACACTTTTAGAAAAATCTCTAGGGAAATATACAATTTTGAAATTTCAAGAAGACTAAGACATTTACTGCATATTCCCTTATTAATAAGTGAATAGGGAAATGGCTTAAGCGACAGTTAAATCCTTAGAGAGCAGATCGCTATGTGTTGGTTTTCTTTGCCTAACCATGGGAAAGGAAAATGAATTATTTCACATTTGAGAAAAATTACATTTTTGCAGAATTGAAACCAATAACAAGGAATATCTCAGAAACTGCATGAAAATATTACATATGACATAAATTGTGTGTTTGAAAGAGATCTTTAATTTTTATGCAGTAAGTTTTTATCTATCTCTTACACTTTAACAGTTATGCAAAAGTCGTCCAGAATGAAGAGAATTTCCAGAAAACTCAAGATGTACATACATTTTATTTATGATGAAGATACATTAAACATATATTTTAATCAAAAGCTTTAGAGCCAGTTTTGAGAAAGTTAAAATTTTCGAAATATGCTTCATGTAAATGTTTATGGAGGTGGTATGCTTATGGAGGTGGCATTTCCTTGAAAATATTGTGTTCCGTCCTTGAAATGTGATGAATTTAGACACCAAGTTTGGTATCTCATCGGAATTTCGTTTTTGAGTTATGCTATTTCTGGTGAAGGTTGGGCATGGAATATTTTGGTGAAATTTCATACTCTTAGGCTCTACTTCTCTACCTACTATTTACATATTACGTGGCAGAAAAAGTAAAAGCCTTATGTGTTAAATTAAGTGACTCTACCGAACCATTTTTCATCAAACTATTGTTACAAAAACTTGTCTTCTATCTACTTCATGCTAATCGAGATAAACAGTTGCAGAAACTTTCCCTTAGACACAGAAACGACAAAAAGAAATCAACTCTGTATCTACACAATATTTTTTTTCGGTTTCTAAGATACACATTTCATGTCCTGACTTAATTTTATTGACTGGTTCCGTCGCCTTGTAGGTGCTATCACGTCTTGTGTGGTGCATCAGACATATGTATACGACAACGACGAAGACGAAAATCTGGAGACTCGTGGGGAGTCTTAAGCTTAGCTGCCCTTGTTAGATCTTTACCACAAGGAATAGTTTAGGACGTTTGTAGGTTGTTGTATATAGGAAGGTGTTAAGGAGGTGGCGCTATAGTGAATAAGTTCTTCAACGGCTGTCTTTTCAAAAGCTGAATCCTTGCCGCTGCTCCGCTGGTGTTCTGTTGTGTAAACAATAGATAATGTTACATTTTTATTTTCTCTAGACCCATATGCACAATGTACATAGGGATAGAGAAGTATTGTATTCCACCCAAAAATTCGATACCGAGATTTCACAGGAAATATATGTTTTAGGACCCCCTGTATCCAAAAAAAGCGTTTTGAGAAAAAGGTCTGTGTGTATGTGTGTGTCCGTGTGTCTGTGAACACGATAACTCAATAACTAAAAGTAGCTAAAATACCAAACTTAGTATTTAAGTTCAGTATCTTCTAGGGATGCGACACGAAGATTTTGAGAAAAATCCCCTCACCCCAAACTACCCTTTACATGGAATTTTTTTCGAAAATGTTTATTTTCTTAAAAATGGCTCTAACGATTTTGATTAAAGTATCATATATTAAACATATTTACCTAACAAATAAAAAGTATATCTTGAATTTTCTGGGAGTAGCTTCTGAAGACCTGTTTATTCTGGATGAATTTTGCTTAATTTGGCATAACTAGTAAACCGTAAGATATAGACAAAAACTTACTATACAAAAAATTTAGGTCTTGTTAAAATACAAAAGTTATGTCATATACATTTTTTCTCATAGAGCTTATTGTTTTCGAGGTAATTATTATTAGTCTCAGTTGTAAATTACTTATACTTTTCTCAGACGGGAGTGTCCGTTTTTCTTTTGTTCTACTCTTGGCCAAGAAAAGAAGCGATTTGTAATTACATTCGCAAAACGACAGTTTTTAAAACATTTGACTGTTGGTTTAGCCTAGTGTATTCCCTTATTTTCTTCCTACTTATCCGGAACTAAATAACAAGAACATTGTGCTAATGAGTACCACGATTAGCAAGGTCCAGAAAGAAGGAGAATCTTATGTATGAAGTTTGTAGAACAACTAGAGAAAGTAATGTGAGTGTAACACATCAGATTTTTATGACTTCTTCCATAGAGAGGAGAGAGTACTAACGTTACATAGCTGTTAATTGGTTAAATAAACATGTGGAAGTGCCGAAGCTTCATGTAGTAGCCTCACTAGAAGTCAGCAATAGTCAGCAATTGCAGTAGTCAGCAATATGGGGCTATAATCAGAGCAGCTAGGAGTCTGCTGCCATGTCCCCTCCCCAGGTACAGAGAATCATAAGCACTATTACCGCTTGTAAAACGTAGCTAGTTCTGTCAATTTATTGGTTAATTACGAATAGGTATAGGTTGAGAAATGACCATTTCCTTCAACTAGAAAAAAGGAAACTTGAATACATGTTACATCAAAGCGCTCTCAACATCAGAAATCGGCTGTAGTTTGCTTCCTGTAGGATGTGTAGCAGAATGTGGAAATGCAGAATGCTTAAGCGATAGTGAAATCTCTTAAAAGCGGATTGCTATATGAAAGTTTTGAAATTAGGTTCTCTTTGCATGGTCACAAGAAAAAAAAAAAAAAGCAGCTTTGCAGTTGGGTAGTATATAGCATTGACACTAAAGAATGTCTAGGAAATAATTAATTCCACAAAAATTGACGAATTCCATTTCTTGAGCAGAAAGACTTTGTCTACCTCTTAAAATTTACTTTTTTACAGTGTACCAGAGGCTGTTCCCAGAGCTATTTTCATGAAAAATTAAATTTATTTCTTAAACTAATAGTTTATAAAATTGTTACGGTTATTTGTGAGAAAGTCAAATTATTCTACAAAGCTTCTATGTAAAAAGTAGTTGAGCGTGACGGAAGTTTCTTAAAAATCTTCGTGTCACATACTTGGAAGCTAAATACTAAGTATACTTAATTAAAAAGTGATTTTCCCTTGTTGATTTAAGCGATTCAGAGTCACATGGATACAAAAATACACTTTTTAGACAAGATTTTAGGGCACATTTCTGCATATTTTTTGTTTCGAATTTTTGGTTGAAAGGCAGTCATTTCTTTACTTGCTGTAGTTGAGGAGTAGAGAAGCTATAAACGTTAAATTTGAACACAGTATTTCGTCTATTATTTCGGTGTATCTTTTTATGAATTAAAGTAGACAATTTTGAGATGCGATACACCTACTACATTTTATCAATTTTACAAAGCAAATGTTAGTACTAAGTGTGTAATAAGTGCTGAATACTGGATTTGATTCATTTTACTTCCGCTGCAGTTTTCTAAGGTTCGCTCCAAAAATTCAATATCAATATTTCACGAGTTATCTTCATTCTTATAAAAATTGATATACTGGCATCTATGAGAGATAGTGGTAAATTTACTCCAGGAAATATGCAGAGCTAGTTAAAATGTACACATTATTTGAAAGATTTTGTATTTTCTCTAGTCCGTATGTAAAATTTACATAGTGGATGGAGAATGTATTGTTTACCAACGCAAAAATTCTATGTCTAGATTTCACCTAAAATATGTTTTAAAGTCCCCTGAGTCCAAAAATGTATTTTTAGAAAAATATCCATGCGTACATGCTTGTTAGAAAGTAAAAACGGCATATTATTTGAGAAAATAAAATAATGTTAAATTTGAAACCAAAAACAAGGAATACATGTCTCGGAAATGCTTTATTCCACAAAAGAATATATTTGACATAAATTGTATGCTTTGGTGATACCTATATCGTGAAGTAATTTTCTGCTATCTTTTACGGATTACCAGTTATGGAAAAGCATTCGGAATGAAGAGCTCTTCAGACCCTATCCCTAGAAAATTTAAGATGTACATACATTCTGTTTGCCATAAAAATATCTAAGGTACCATATTAATCAAAATCATTACAACCATTTTTGGGAAAATTAAAATCTTCGAAAAGTGTTCCATGTAAAACATCGGAGTTATCTTGAAAACCTTTATGTAGTAAACTTAAAAGATGCTCAACTTAAATATCAAATTTAATATTTAATTAACTTTTCGTGTTTTAGTAATGCTATTCAGGGCATATACTCTCCTTTTCATAAAAATAAGTTTTTTTGGATTAATGGATCCCTGAAATCCCGTCATAATATGTTTGGGTAGAATACAATGCCTCCCCTACTTATTATACGCAGTAGAGAATCTAAGAAAGTTACAGTAGTTAGACAAATTCTTGTGATTCCAACACGGTGTTTCTCTTTATGGAAAACCTTTAACCTCGACACAGGAGAGAAACTTAAAAATATAAAAGTTTTAAACAAAAACGTGTCAAGTTTTAGCTTTTCTTCTTTTAAAAATGTTATCCTTACACCAAAATATACAAATAATATGATCAAAGTGAAAGAGAACAATAGATACATGTACTGCTAGAATCAAAAGTTCAAACCTATATTGCAATTTGCTTGGGTAAAGGCAGGTTTATTATTTGAAAATGTAATTAGCGTAGCTTTTGTTTTGATATTGGAGCGCTAGAATGAGAAAACCTGGCTTTGGTGATGTATGGTTATTATTCTATTTCGCTTTGATTTGATCATTTCATTGAAATCCCATATCTGCACTTTAAAGACTGAAGAGCAGCCCTATTAGAGCAGTAAAGCTATGTGTTATGTAAGGGAATATAAAATATGATGCATTTCACTCCCTGACTTTTTGTAGCTGTTCTTCTTTCTACATCTTGCTAATCGAGCAAAGCATTAGCGATTTTCAAAAAAAAAAATCATCCCACCGCAAACTACTTCTAAAAAAATCTGATGTGTTCCATTCATATGACTTTCTCTACCTCTCTGCAACAAATTATTGTTAAAAAGCTTATTCTTCTTTTTACTTCATGCTAATCGAGAAAAAAATTAGCACAAATAGTCTTATTACTTGCTTTCTTGTAAACAGAAGGGAAATAAGGGAGTACTATAGGCCAAACTAGTAATCAAAAGCTGGTTGCTATGTGACTGAAGTTTCATAGCTGAAAACAAAAACAAGGAATATGTCAAAAACGATCAACTCCACGAAAAAAATGTATATAGGATACATTGTGCGTTGTAAGGTGCTCTACATTTTTTAATATTACAAGTGTTTCTCCATTTCTTACGGTTTAGCAGTTATGCAAAAATCCATTAAATTCATCCAGAATAAAGTAGTCTTTAGAAGCTATTCCCAGAAAATTCAAAATATACATTTTATTTGTCGTGTAAATATCTTTATTATACAAAATTTTAATCCAAATCGTTACAGCCATTTTTGAGAAAAACGAAATTTTCGAAAAAAGTTCCACGTAAAGGGTAGCTTGGGGTGGGGGGATTTTTCTCAAAATGTTCGTGTCGCATCCCTGGAAGTCACTAAACTTAAATACCAAGTTTGGTATTTTACCGACTTTTCGTTTATGAGTTATCGTGTTCACAGACACACGGACACACACACACACACTGACCTTTTTGTGAAAATGTTTTTTTTTTAATATAGGGGACCCTAAAACATATATTTCCATCGAATTTTCGGGTGGAGTGCAATACCTTCTCTATAACTATGTACATAGTGCGTATAGAGAAAGTAAAAATGGATGTAAGAATCTTTTATGACTAATGAAAAGATATTTTGAGTTTTCTACGAATAACCTCTGAAGCCCTCTTCATTTTGGAGGGATTTTGCAGAATTGGTTACCGGCAAGAAGCAGACAAAATCTTGCTACAAAAAATGTAGATCTCATTAAAGCACAGAGATTATGTCCTGTTCATTTTTGTGGAGTTGACAATTTAGGGGATATTAGAGGTTATGGCTTCAATTTTGAAATATTTGTAATTATCTCAAACGGGAAGACGTCATCGTATCATATCTCTCTTGGTTATCTCCTGGCTATGCAAACAGAACCGCATAGCCACAACTTTTAGCAATAATTGACGATCGCTGTACCTAGTCCCTCCACTTACAAGGAAATTAGTAATAAAACCATTTCTGCTAATGCTTTATCTCGATATACATGATGTAGGCTGCAGAATAAGTTTGGTAAGAATAATTTGTTACAGAACAGGTAGACAAAATGATGAAACACGTCAGATTTTCTTACAATTATTACTCTTATAAAAATTGGATGGACAATAATTATAAATGTAATACTGTATTGAAATTTGACTATGCTAAGTAATTAAAGTTCGTTACAGGGCAAGATGTTAAATTTATTCACCACTCACTTTGATAATAAGGCTTTTTGGGTACACCGCGCAACACTCGTGAAAAGAAAACACGCGTAGTAAATACCAGCACCTAATTGGCTGTAAAATAAAGAATTTTGCAAGTGCCTTCACAAATCATCAGGAAGATGCCAGAGGACGGGAGAGAACTCCTATGAATTCTTAACAAGCAAGCTACCTAATATCTGAAGTGTAAGGAGAAGAAATATTTGCTTTGTTACGATATTAACCCCTTGAACCCTACGCACAGGGGCGCTGCTCTTCCATAAATAGTTAATTTCTCCTCTCAATTTACTGCCGGTGACCAAACGAAGGAGTTGAAGTCGAGAATACTTTTCCTGGAACATGAGACGAAAGTTCACCTGCCATGGCTGGGAGGTCGATACACTTGGAGATGAATGGGTACCACAGCACAAAGATGGATTCTATCCATCTCTCCCCTTTTAATATTCAGCCAAGTGAAATGCACGTGCACGATCTCGCCATTTGTTATTATTACACACATTATTCTTCTTCTGTTTTTGCTGTGAAAATTGGTTTGCGTAGTAGGAGATAATATGTTGCGTTTTGGACACTTCTGAGGGGAGTTTTGGCTGCCTGCACTCACATCGTATTTTACGCATGCAAAGGGCAATAAAGGGTCATTATTTACGGGTTTTACTTAGCCAACATGGGGTGTTAATATTCGGGATGGATTTATCGGGCTCTGGAGTGTTTCTATCAACACATATTTGTTTATCAAAAGTGGTCCAGAGCCTAAGTGAATCCAGTGAAAAGTTAACTTTCATAAACTAACTTATTTACACTACATCATGGATTTTAATTAGTGTTCATATTTCTCAACTACTGTATTTACTTTATTGCTACGTTGTATGGAACCTAATGCTAATAATGCTTTAGGATTTCTCCACCCTCCCGCTGTAGCTTTCCTAATTCGTATTCACAGTAAGGGTGGAGTGTTTTCTGCATAAGAAATGACATCATTAGCTGCCACCAATTCTGCATTTTATTTTCCCTAGCAGTTACATAGTAAATGGAGAAGGGATTGCACCTAACTATTGGACACTGAGATTTAACAGGAAATACACCGTTTTGGGTCTCCTAATTAAAGAAAATAAAAGAGTTCGTGTGCCTGTGAACAGCATAGCTCAAGAACGTTTGTTAAATATTAAATATTAAAGTTCAGCTATTTTTAAGGACATGACACGAATATATTCAAGGAATTCCCCCATCCCAAACTGTCCTCTAAATCTAACAGTTTTCGAAATGTTTTACTTTTGCAAATATGGCTCTATGATTTTGATGAAAATACAATATGTTTAAGATATTATAAGACAGGTGATACATATTCGTGTAGTTGTAGTATTGCGTAGCTCTTATTTGTGCTGAGAATGCCCGAAAAGTGTCTCAGACACTTAAATAACGCCTTTATAATTTGTTTTACTATTCGGATATAGGTCCTGACATTTCATCGGGTTTATTGCCTCTTGGCTGGAATGATTCTCGGGGGCATTTGGAAAATTTTGCTGATGCCTCTAGGTATATAGAGAAATTAATACCAATGTTAATTTTATGCTTTCTGTGCATTTTTTGCTATCTGGAACAGCTCTTCAGTATATCGGTATTCTTTAAGCTCACCATGTATCCACAACAGTATAAGAGCTAATACTTTATACAAATCAAAACGTAATCAATTTCCAATGTTGCTTGTCTGCACATAAAACAGTAGTTATTTGAAGTATAAAATCACAAATTTCAACTCAGTGTTGCATCCTTCTGAAGTTTCATCTACACCACTTGATTGGAACCAGAAAATGGTGCACTAAAAGGTGTTTTTACTTTATGACTGTTTTTTAACTCGCATACAGAGCCAATGGTCAAGTGGTCTACACGCCTTTTCGGGAAATACTCCTGTGATTAGTTTTGATTCAAAGTTTCTATATTGTCGTGAGCAAAGTTCTGCGACGTGATAAATAAGTATCCTTATTTAGTTGAAATTAAGTAAGAAGCAAATTAATTGTAATCAGTTTCGACCTGATAGTAAGATAAATAATTATCCGGGGGATAGCTATTAGAGGGTGGTAAAAGGAAGGCAGATGGTAGAGCAATGATAACAATGGGACTTAAACTAAGCTAATATATTAAGAAAGATTAACTAATTTGTTGGTTGCGAATGTATGATTTACAAAGGTGGGGGTTGCAATATATTCTACTAATCCTAGCCAATATCATTTTAATTACGGGGCTAGTAACACAAAGCCTTAAGAAATGTGTCATGGTGTGTCTGGGTGAAGTGAAGATGAATTGGTCGAGGTGGTTGAAGGGTTGAGCCCGGAGCACAACGAAGCAGAGGTTTCCCGACGGTCAAGACCTAGTGGTCGGGGCAGTCCCTTAAATAGATTTAGCGGCATTCCGGAAGGGCATTCCAAAATGGTGGTCATACTCCTAATATGGACAACCAACCCTGATAGTGGGTAGTCTTAGCCAATCAACATTAAATGTATACATGTTCTAGAATACCCGTGTGACGTCAAAGTACGAATGTGCACGAAACCCAACGGAAGTTGGTGTCACCAAAAAGTCCACTAGGAGTGCCATCTGAAGGGGCTATAAAAAAGCTTGCATTTTTCTCAGAATATGTAAGAATCAAATCCCAAAAATTCAGATTAATTAATTTTTAATTAATAAAATATTACTAAAACAATATAAGTTAAACTCTCGCCAAGAACACACGTGACAATATGAGCATCTGTCTTTTGTAACTTCTATCGGAATCTAGTTTCATACCACCATTTGGAAAAATAAGTATCATTTTATGTGTTCTGCAATGTTGGCCACTATATCTGTATATTACTTTTAAACAGAAATATATTATAATAATTTCTTACACGTGGCGTACGAAATGTCATGAATGAATAGGTGCACTTATTTAAATACCAGTAAGCATACACTGATCTTCATCAATCGTGCGCGTCTACAGATAGTACGTGCTTTTTGCAATACACAAAATAATAAACAACATTAAAAACAAAAATATAAAAATAGTGAACTCAAAAAAAAAAAAAAAAAAACACACACACACACCACACAAATATAGCATCTTAAATCTACAAAATACAATAAACGGCAGACCGTATTCAGATGCATACCTTAGTGTAGTAAACAAATACACTTAAGAGAGATATGTACACACAACACTATCACCATATCCAAACAATGACCGAAAAAATTACATAAAGTACATATAAAGAATTATAATCACTTTTTAACGCTTCTTATCTCCTCTCTTCAGCTGACTTCTCAGATCTCAGCTGACTCGCCTTAAGCAGGAATTTATCTATTTTCTCCGCGTCTTCCCTTCCTGCTAGTAGCGCCCAACATGCTCCTAACTCTCCATTCCAGATGGTAAAGGATCGCGGTAAATATTTCTTCCATACCTCCATACCCCTCAAATTGCCAAGATACGGCACCACGACTCTTCCTCCTCGTACCATTCTCATACCAATATTTCTACCAACCGACATTCTTCTTATTTAATTCATGCAAGCCATGTCTAATGAGTTTGGTCCTTGTTTTAATGTATTGCTTCACGCCACGAAATGTCAGACATCGATATTGTCTTATAAATATTTTATTTGCAGATTGACAACATTAGAATCTTCTGACAAGTAGCCGTAGTTCGTGCATGGTTCACACTTGTCAATATCACACACCGCTTCAGTTCAGTAAAACGGCGGACAAACGCCTGTCAACACCAGAAAAGAAAGTGATTGGATTAAATCCGCATTAGAAAGGAGAATTTTTTCGGTGATTTTCAATAATTTTATTATAAGAAGTTAGTTAAAGATGAGGCAACATCTTGTAAACCTGAATTAGCTTGTGTGGACATATCCTAAAAAAAAAAAAAAAAAAAAAAGTGGAAACTTTATTTGACTATGTTGTTTTACTCTTTTTTTTATGCCACCGTGTTAATTTTTGTACGAGTTTGGCCCGCTATTACCTAAATAGGAAATTTGAATTTGATGGCAGTATTTCAGAGCAAAAGCGACATCGTGTCAACACAGTCCGTAGTACCAGAGAATATCGAGGCTGTAATGCTGGTTTTGAGACGAAGTCCTAGGAAATTCACGAGGCGAGCTTCAGCCGATCTGGGTAACTCATTAGAGAATACTTCATGTTGACCTCAATTCTTCCAAACAAAATGACACTGTTACACACACCGAAAAAAATGACATAGTACGGCAATAACAGTTTGCACTTTATGATGACGGCCCGGGTTCGATCCCAGGCAACTGCATGTGAGATTTGTGGTGGGTAAAGCGGCGCAGGGGCGGGTTTTCTCCGGGTTCTCCAGGTTTCCCCACCATCGCATTCCACCGGTGCTCCATCTTCATTCCATGTATCACTAGTGTCTTCACCTGCGATGCCACAAGTAGTAAAAGTGGGTTTCAAACACTACAAAGAAAAACACTTTATGATGCCGTTATGCGTAGGTTCATCTGAACGATAGCGTCAATCGGCAGAATATAAGATTTTGGGCACAAAAATGTCCTGATTTAACGAGATTGTGAAGTATGGAGAGAAAGTTAATGTGCTTCCATGTCATTTCCAGCTATGGAATCATTTGGCCAATATTTTACGACACATTAACATTTTGTGCACTGCATAGACATGTTGCAGAACTATTTTCTTGCGCAACTTTATGCAACAGGGCTATCAATGGAGACAAAATGGTTCCACGCAAGATGGAGCTCCTCCTCATACAACAAACGTTGTTTTGTATTTCCTGCACGAACATTTTGAGCATCATGTGATATTTTTATCAATATCCAAAACATTTTAGGGCGGCTCAATATGGCCACTCGTGTATTAAGCCCTGTGATTATTGCTTATTGGGACATCTAACGTCTACCGTAACAAACCACAAAATGTAATGTAACTGCAAGCGGCTATCACAACATTTTTGCCAGGAATTGCTGAAGGCTTGTGTCGTAGGGTGGTCAGAAATATGACAGTTCGTCTCGAAGAGGTCAAAAAGGTGGACATATTCAACAATGATTGCACGCTCGCTGAGTACACATTATAATGGTTTATGCAAAAAAGGAAAACATTGACATATTTTATTTAGTAAAAGCTATAACCAATCTTCAATGTACGGCATTTCGTGTGCCGGCTGTAATTTTCGTTAAAAGAAATAATTCAGTGCCGTCTACTTTAATTTTAAGTCAGATTTCTTTGTGGAATGGCAAAAGAAGTTAAGGAGGACATGAGGAAGTCTTTCTTCACTTTAGAACTTTGCACAATGTCAAGGTCGAACGCTTCTCAAAAATAGCCATGTTGGAGTCGATCATTTGGAAGGCCAGGGTCATAAAAGTTTGTTGTGAACGTTCTCACAAGTAGAACTTTCTTTTTGATTCCTCTTTCTTGTTGTTTCTTTCAATAACCACCTAGGAAGTAATATCAGAAGATCGTTGAAAGTAACTTCAAGCTACGGTTTCTCCCCAATACGACACAGGCACTGTGACGTATTATTTTAATCAAAGGACTTGCTGTTTCTATGCAAAATGAAGCAAGTAAACATCGTTTATTTGGTCCTTGGATAAAAATTAGCAGCAAACAAACTTCGGGCCTTGAAACCGTACGCAACAGTTTATCCTTAGTTATTTAATAATAATAATAATAATAATAATAATAATAATAATAATAATAATAACAAAATAGACAAATGTAAGCTTTAAAGCCAGACTAAAAGAATTCATGTTGAGCTTATACTGGCCTTTATACAGTGTTGATGCAGATTACAAACTATCCCCATCCCTCGTACAGTATCTTGGCATTTGCAGATAGCAGTCGTCAAACCGTGTTTACCTGCCCGTCAGTGTCCCTTGGCCACTGTGGTTAGCTTCTTTGTATTGATATATGGTTTGAATATAGACAACTTGAAATCAGCCCTTTAAGAAAACCTGTAAACAAATAATGAAGGTATGTTTATAACACAAAATATGTTCCAATTAACTTATTTTTGGACATAAATAATTTCCGAGATTTCCGGTATTAATCAATACTTTGACATTCTTTCGAAGCTCTGTTACTTTTGAGCTGTTTTGTCGAAGGTATGAAAAGAGAATGCAATTTTAAGTCAAGCACATGACGGCCAGTTCTTAAATATTTTACTACAGCTATTCTGAATGCATCTCTGGTGAAATTGCAATGCAGCTACTTTT
Organism: Hymenopus coronatus; assembly: GCA_030762935.1. NCBI lineage: Eukaryota > Metazoa > Arthropoda > Insecta > Mantodea > Hymenopodidae > Hymenopus > Hymenopus coronatus. Next base: position 98,721,153 of record CM060882.1, on the reverse strand, counting down.
AAAGTGTAAATAAAAAAAAATTCATAAGAATATTTTGTACTGCCACTAATAAATGATGGAGGCTAGAGAAACACATGTGAATATAACGCTTCAGATTTTTAAAACACCCAGCTACATAAATTGCAAATGTGGCATTCTATCAAATAAATGTACACCTAGTTTTGTTCCAGTTTTAACTGTATTTTAATGAAAGGTTAATTTGTTTCAGGTACGTAGATATATTCATTTCCTTCTTATTCTCCAGTGCCTGTGTATTATCGGTAAGTGTGAATAAGACGAAAGTCTTAATGATTATAACTGGCGTCATACAGTAATGATATTGATAATTAGTTATTCCTTCACTAAAACGGTATGCATACCACAGTTGGAAAGCGAGCAGACTAATACTGCTGTGCCGAAATTTGAAACTTGGATCTTCGACTTACAGTTCCCGGCTCTTAACAACAGATCTGCCGTGGTAACGCCATGCGCCAGTATCTAAATTACCCATCTCACTCAGTTTTCAACACAAGGCGTCCTCATATTCATTTTGAGGCTACATATTCCAATACCTACTTAAAATAGTGTAAATATTTTATGGTATTATAAAAATATTATGACACAGGTATGGTCAAACTAATTTTAGCTTAGGCTATATTTTAAATTTCAACTATCATACACAAATATTAGAAAAACATTCAGTTAATTATAGCTTTGTTTTAAAAGTTACTCTTACTCTTACTATTCATTAGAAGAGAAATTTGATGTCAAGATTTCACCGGAAATAATATGCTTTGAGGTTGAATCTAAAATAAAACTTTTTTTTAAATACGTCCTGTGTTTCTCTGTATGTCTGTAAACAGTATAATTAAAAAAATGTTGGATAAATACCAAACCTGTACTTTAGTTCACCCTTCTTCCTACAGATCGACATAAAAATTTTGAAGAAAATACTCAAGATATATATTTCATTTATTATGAAAATATCTTCAACATATGGTATTTTAATCAAACTCGTTAGAGCCATTTTTGAGGAAATTGAAATGTTCTAAAAATGTTCCATGTAAAGGGAAGTTAAGGGTGTGGAAATTTCCAGAAAATCTTCGTGTCTTATCCTTGGAAGATATTTAACTTAAATACAAAGTTTGTATTCAACCGACTTTGCCTTTTTCAGTTATGCTCTCCACAGATACACATACCTTTTTCATTCAGTAGACCCTAAAACATGCATTTTCAGTGGAACTGTGGTATCGAATTTTTGGGTGGAATGCAACACCTTCTCTAACTACTATGTGTATTATATGCACGTGAGTGCTAGAGAAATGAATACCTTTTCTAAAAATTGTGTGTATAGCCATAAAAACAGTGTAGAGAAAACCATGTTAATGTAATGTAATGCATGATTTTTAAAATTATTTAAAAATAACTGCATTGGGTTGTATTTATACTTTTCCATAAGAACATTTAATTTAATTCTTAAGAACTGTTACATTAATACGACTTTTGAACTTGTTTTTACATTTTGGTATCAATTTCTCAATATTAGTTAACTTTTATATGCTCAGGAAAAGTACACTGAAATGTACACTGGCGATGTGATTTTGCTGAAAATGTGAATGTTGACAGGGACTCGGGTCTTTCCACTACATTCATTAGTGCCATTCTGATACATCTTGCTACACAAGTAAGAAAAGGCAACACTAACCTCTTCACTCCTCAACCCCAGAACTGGTTGACTTGTATAAGCAGAGTTAATTTTGACAACCACGTGCGCAAATTACCTTGGCATTAGAACTTCAGCATGTAGCACAGAGAAAAGATTAATTTAATTTTGTAGAGTTGTGGTAGGTGGATTATTGCCCAATCAGGAACCACCATTTCGCAAATCATAAGTTTATTTGTCGCAAGTTGCGTTGAATGTCCGTCCCCTTTTCTTCGGTTCCATCCAATACGCTAAGACCTTAGCAAATATATGAAAGACAAGCACCCGTCTTACGATAAATATTTTCCAGGCGTATTTTAATGTCTTTGACTGTACATCAAAATCATAATTAACATCATTATTTCTTATAACATTCGCTAGAAAGAGTTTATTCTAACATGTCTGCACATCGTGTTTTTCGGAAAACTGCATTTCCAAACTTCAGTCGAATGAAGAATGTTCCACAATTCTCTTTAAATTTAACTTAAATTTGTGATGGATTGCTATTATAGATTTTAAATATGAATCTGATAACTATGAATGGGTTTTAGTATAATTTAATTATTCTTTCTTTAGATTCTAAAGAAAAAAGTCTTTAACAATGGTTCACATTGCCTCTTCAGCTACTGGTGGGGTATTCAAAATGTTTTTATAGAACATTCATTTGATACATTAAAATAATGATGATCAAAAGTAAGATTTATATTTTTAAGCGGATGAAATATACTAAATTTTTAAAAATATGTTATATTTTATTAGTTATTCTTCAAATAAAGAGAACTAATATCATAAAGCTATGAACTGACTAACTACGTTAGGTGGAACAATGGTATTTCTTAATCCTCATGCTTGTTTGTTCCTCTTCGTGACTTCAGAAACTCCGTGACATTGTTCACTTCCTCTTTTTGTATTTCTCCATATTGCTCCTCCTAACTCTACACACAGAAAACTCGCAGCTCGGCTGCTATTTTCACAGCTCGCTTTTCGTTAGGAAAATGGGGGAGTAGTTCTTGATAGACACGCGAGCTGTAGGAAAGCCATCGCATGAAGTAGCAAGATAATATCATTGTACATGGGTCTCGCCAAATTGAGAGAATAATCCCAGAATTGATCTACAGAGTTACTTGTCACAAACTTTATATTTTTACTTTCTCTATACGTACTATGTAGATGGTGTATAGAGGAAGTATTAAATTCGATACCGAGTTTTTACCGGCAATACAAATTCTTACTACATAAAAAAATGTAGATTACAATAAAATACAGAATTTATGTTACATACTTTTTTTTCGTTGAGTTGATCATTTTTTTTTTTATATATTCTTTGATTTTGGTTTGAGCTTTGAAATTCTAAATTGGGCATGAAAGACCGCTTAATTTTGCTCAGCGGTTGAGGTTCTTTTATGTGTCGTAAATCCATGACACGGGACCAATGGTTTTACTTCCCTTCCGAAGGAAGCCATGCTAAGGATTTTAACACCCGAAAAAATCCATCGCCCTCCTCCGGGTTTGAACCCGCGAACTTGGGCATAGTAAGTTAACAAGGTAACATTACACCACGGAGGGCGACTTTTCCATACAAACAAAGGAACTTCAGTCACATAGCAACCAGCTTTTGACTATCACTTTAACCTATGCTACTCCCTTATTTCGCTTTTACTTACAAGGAAGCAAGTAATAAGACTATTTCTGCTAAAATTTTCTCAATTCATGAAGTAAATAGAAGCATACGTTTTTTAATGATAATTTGTTGCAGAGATGTAGAGAAAGTCATGTGAATGGAACACATCAGATTTTTCAATATACTTACACAATCATTCAAAATAATTCCTGGTATAGTTTGGTCAGCAGAAACTGGCGATTTTGATAATTTAAGATAAACTTCAGAAACATTTTGAGAAACTGTTAGAAACAAAATGTAAAGCATTTGCTGTGCAGACATCATATTCAGGTTTTGAAAACTACGTGCCTAAGATGGATTTCATTTATCTGAACACACTCTTCGTATCTTGAAGCTAAATCATTCTTCACAAGGTGCAACTTTTCGGCGGGAATTTGAGACACTTAATGGCGAATTGTTTATTTGAGTGCCTGAACCATTTTGAAAGAATGGAACTTTATGCAGAGGTCTCCAAACAGTGAAATATGATAGTCCAAAGGGGACAGAATGTTTAGGACTACGCTCGAATGGAAACTATATTTGGATAGCGTGGACCAGGTAAAATGTATGTTTCCGAGAGGATTTATAAGTAGAGCTTTATTGGCATTGAAAACTATATTTTTGCAGCACATAGAATCTGTGCAGCAACTTCCACATCTTTGTTAGATGTCATTTAAACATGTAGTTTATTAACACCTGCTAAATGAAGTACCTTTACTTTAATAGCAGTAGATATTCAATGAGAAAATGAGAACAAAATAGCTAAATTTCTGTTCTATGATTTGAGATACCTGTAGTTCCAATGTTGTGCTTTCTACCATCAAAGCGACCTGTAAATGCTCATCAGTCATAGCAGAGATATTTACACTTTGAATCGACATATTTCAATACTCTCCACAGACACACACACGCACCGACCTTTTTCTAAAAATGCCTTGTTTGTACTAAGGGATCCCAAAATATATATTTCCGGTGAAATCTCGGTATCGGATCTTTTAGTATAATACAAAGGCTTCCATGGTCACTATTTACATAGTACGTGTAGAGAAACTAAAAGGTTGATTCTTTCATTTAAAGAAATGTATAATTAATTAGAATAACTTTTTATTTGGTGTTCTTCTTGTTCTTCTTATCGAGTTTAAGTAAATTCAGCCCTTATGACTTTGCCCGCTCCTCCAAATTGAAACGAAGGAAATATCGTTCAGAAATTGACTCTTTTTAATGAAGTTTACACTGTTTGCTGTAAACAGCTGGATGTTAACTAATAAAAATTTTATGTGTTTTCCATTCACATGACTTTCTCTACAACTCTGCAATAAACTATTGTTAAACAGCTTATGCTTCTATTTACTTCCTGCGAATCGAGAAAAAAATAGCAAAAATAGTCTTATTACTTGCTTCCTTGTAAGTAGAAGCGAAATAAGGGCGTACCATAGGTGAGCTGGTGATTACAGGTGATGGTCAAAAGCTGGTTGCTATGTGACTGAAGTGCCTTTGTTTGTATGGAAACGAGTTCACAAATGCCTATGTGAGAAAGGCATGTTTCTTATAGGTGAAATCAAAAACAAGGAATATCTCAAAAACAATCAACTCCACGAAAAAATGTATGTAACATAAATTGTGTGTTTTAAAGTGCTCTATATTTGTTGTGTGGTAAGTTTTTATCCATCTCTTACGGTTTAGCAGTTATGCAAAATTCCGTAAAATTGACCCAGAATAAAGTAGTCTTCATAGTTTATTCCCAGAAAATTCAAAATATGCATTTTATTTGTCAGGTAAATATATTTAATATACGACATTTTAATCAAAATTGTTAGAGCCATTTTTTAGAAAATCAAACTTTTCGAAAAGAGTTCCATGTAAAAGGTAGTTTGGGGTGGGGGCATTTTTCTCAAAATCTTTGTGTCACATCCCTGGAAGATACTTAACTTAAATACCAAGTTTGGTATTTTACCGACTTTTCGTTTTTGAGTTATCGTGTTCACAGACACACGGACACACACACGGACCTTTTTCTGAAAATACTTTTTTTGGTTACAGGGGACCCTAAAACATATATTTCCGGTGAAATCTCGGTATCGAATTTTTTGGTGGAGTGCAATACCTTCTCTATACACTTTGTACATAGTGCGTATAGAGAAAGTAAAAAGTATTACTATTTATTATCTCTGTCTTGTAGTGGGAGAAATTTATCATAACAATTAGTTACGTGTAATGAAAACAAAGTATAAAACTTTCACCACAGAATAAGAATGTGGCTCTATAAGCACGTCTTTCCTTGAGAATTGAGTTCTTTTTGATGGAAAAAGCTGTTGAAAAATGTGTGACTAATATTTCTTTTGATAATTCCAGCACTGCCTTGGTGAAACTGCATTTAGTTACCACAATAACAATAACAGCAATGATTGTAAAAAGTCCTAAACGCATTAACAGTTTTATTTCTTTTTAATTTAATATATTATCATCACCTCATCAGCAAGAACATAGATATACCGCAAGACTGTCCTTAGAAACTCAAGTTCCATATTGATACTGGTGGTTCTCGTTTTAGTGACACAGAAACTCAAATTGCGCTTCTTTAATCTATGATAAAAACCATGAATTAGCACATTATCAATTCAAGCTCTCGCTAGTGTGCAACATCTTTCAAGCAGAATTACTAGCGCGTAATAAAGTAGCTGAATAGAGTGTACAAAACTCATAAGTTTTGTGATTCTCTAGCAGCGCTTTAGTTATTGCGGTTGGTATTATGAAAACCATACTAGAATATAACAAATATATGTTTAGAATGGATTCGAGGTCACACAGGGAATGAAGCTCATGAGAGAGCAGATCTGTGTGCTAAAGTAGCGTCACATTCACAAAGAGACTATTTTCTATTCAGAAAGGTTCGAAAATTGTAGTTCCAGTGAAATCTCGTTATCAAATTATTGGGTGAATTACAATACATACTTTCACTATAGATCGCACGCCAGTTCTTGACGAATGACATTTTTAATGTGACGTAAGATGCAGTCGCTTATTAACCTTTACTGGAGCATTGGTACACAGAAGGAGGAATGGTAGCGATATATTATGTATGTTATTCTCATGCTTCTGCGTTGTAGTAAGTAATATAGTCACTACAAAGCAAATATCACACTTCCAGTAATGGCAGTCACCTGTATTCATTCTTAATCTAGGTTACTGCTTGCCCTACATTTTACATTTAATTTTATTGTATTTTTACTTTCTCTACACGTACTATGTACATAGCGTATAGAGAAGGTATTGCACTCCACCCAAAAATTCGATACCGAGATTTCACCGGAAATATATGTTTTAGGGCCCCCTGAATCCAAAAACAAGTATTGTCAGAAAAAGTGCCGTGTGTGTCTGTCCGTGTGTCCTTGTGTCTGTGAACACGATAACTCAAAAACGAAAAGTCGGTAAAATACCAAACTTAGCATTTAGGTTTTGTATCTTCCAAGGATGCGACACGAATATTTTGAGAAAAATCCCGCACCCCAAACTACCCTTTACATGGAACTTTTTTTAAAAAAAAATGATTTTCTTAAAAATGGCTCTAACGGTTTTGATTAAAATATCCTATATTAAACATATTTACCTCACAAATAAAATACATATCTTGAATTTTCTGGGAATATCCTCTGAAGACTACTTTACTCTGGATGAATTTTACGGAATTTTGTATAACTGCTAAACCGTAAGAGATGGACAAAATCCTACCATACAAAAAATTTACAGCACGTTAAAGCACACAATTTAAGTTCTATACATTTTTTTCGTAAAGTTGATCGCTTTTTAGATATTCCTTGTTTTTGATTTCAGCTTTAAAAACTTTTACTTTTCTCAAACAAGAATTTGTCAACTCCTGTCCTTACAAACAAAGGAACTTCAGTCTCATAGCAACCAGCTTTTGACTATCACTTTAACCTAAGGTACTCGCTTATTTCGCTTCTACTTACAAGGAAGCAAGTAATAAGACTATTTCTGCTAAATTTCTGAATTAGCATGAAATAGATAGAAGTATAAACTTTTTAACAATAATTTCTTTTAGAGATGTAGAGAAAGTGGTGTGAATGTAACACATCAGATGTTTTCTATTCACATTTCTCACTCTTCTTTATCAGAATTATTATTATTTTCATTGATAACTAAGCATCTCTTGTTAAAACACGGGCGATGGCATAAACCCGTAACGCACATCAGTTTGCAGTCAACTGTACGGTATGTATTCTCGAAGCGCCATCATAAGGAAGCAGAGCTGTTTGTTATTGTAACATAAACTGTTTGCTGACCTGTTTGTCAAGGGTAGGCTAGCTCACTGTATCTTCGGTAAAGATCATTCGTCTAGAAGAAACGAAACCGTATATAGGCTAGGTAGAAACACACCCCATAGATATTATTTAACAAGAACCTAAAGGGAGTGAGAATGTTGCAGGAAGCTCAGTGAAGGGTATCCCTAGTTTACGTTCTGATATAGTGGAGGAAAGTTCAACTATTTTATACACAGTTCATGTTCGAGGCGTTATTGCTACGTCTCACGCACTCAGTACATATATTTGATCATAATTATGACAAGTTTCCTGCTTTCAGCAACTTGTACTTTGCGTGTTTCAGGTTTGCGTTATCGTCCGACGCTAATTTCAAACTTTGAAACCATTTAGAGTCTATGCTGAAAACTTCTAGTTCTGTAGATCGAAATGATTACTGCCATTGTGAATTTGGCTAACGGTTCTATTATTATAATATATGCAGATTAATTTCACGGCTGTTCTAGAAAATCGTTTTTTTTTTTGTTTATATGTACACCCTTCTTTTTTTTTTTTTATCCCTTTCAGTATCTTACGAATCTTTGTTTGTTGTTTTTTACTACTACTTCGTACATAATACTAGGTAAGGAGGTATTGCATTTTCCCAAACATTCAGCACCAAAATTTCACTTGAAATGCATCTATTAGGGTCCCATGTACAAAATCAATTTAGAAAGACGTTTGTGTGTGTGTGTATGTGTTAGAATACTTAACTAAAAAACGAAAAGTCGGATAAATGCCAAAGTGAATGTTTATGTTCAGCACCGTCCAAAGATGCTATACCAATGTTAAAACAAAAAACAAAAAGACGACTATGTTTTATATGGAAACATGTTGGAACATTTTGATTTTCTCAAAAAATGCTAACGATTTTAATTAAAACACCATATATTGAACATATTTACATCACAGATAATATGTGTATCTTGCATTTTTGGGAACCGCCCCTGAAGACTTCTTTGGATGACCTTTGCATTACTGGTTAAGCATATGACGTAGACAATTACACAGAAATATAGATCAATACTGATTATTACTTTTTTTTTTCAAACAGAATTTTTTATTGCAGTTTCTTTTGTTTTGTTTTACTTATGTTCATGCAAAAAGAACCGAATTTTAATCATATAGCAGCTAACTTTTAAAAGATTTGACTATCGCTTTAGGCTAATGAATTCCCTTATTTCCCTTTTACTGTACGGAACTAATATGACCACTATTTCTGCTAATATAATATTTTGATTAACATGATGTAGATAAAAGAGTAATAATTTGCAAGAGTAGTTTGTTTGCAAAACAGGTAGAGAAAGACATGTGGATAGAATACATAAGACATTTTTGTTTTTTTTTTCCAGACTTATTCCAGTTGAAGTTTCCTACAGCTCTTTCCTAGATATTTGCATACGCTAGTTTCTCTTTACGGGCGGATGACCATTGTTTCCTACCTCAAAGCCATCCAGGCCCGCTATTAATTAACCTGCGGAAGACTCAGCATATCCGCTGCTATTTCCAATATCCGAAAAGAGTATTTAGTGGAGGGGTCAGAATGTTGCGATGAATCAAATACCTTTCTTGTATCTTACCACCAGAGGACAATAGCGTTATAAAAGAGAAAAATCTGATGTGTTCCATTCACATGAATTTTTCCTCATCTCTATAATAAATTATTGTTAATAAGTTTATTCTTCTATCTACTTTCTGCTAATCAAAATAAACAGTAGCATAAATTATTACTTATTACTTAGTTCCGTCTAAATAAGGGAATACACTAAACTAAACTGACAGTCACGTGTTTTAAAATGTGGTTGCTATGGGAATGAAATCCGTTTCTTTGCGTGGCCAGGAGTTGACAAGTTCCTGAAACAGAAAACTAACCAACAAGGAATATCTCGAAAAAGAAAAACTCTAGTAAAAGTATATGACATAAATTGCGTGTTTTAAGGAGCTCTCCACTTTTTGTGTAGTAAGTTTTTGTCTATCTCTTATGGTTTACTAGTTATACAAAATTCAAAAAAGTAGAACCTTACCCCAAAAAATCTGATGTGTTCCGTTCACATAACTTTCTCTATATCACTGCAACAAATTATTCTATTTACTTCATCTAATGGAGCAAAAATTAGCAGAAATAGTCTTATTACTTGCTTCCTTGTTAGTAGAAGCGAAATAAGGGAGTACCATAGGTTAAAGTGATAGTCAAAAGCTGGTTGCTCTGCGACTGAAGTTCCTTTGTTTGTACGGACACGAGTTCACAAAGTCCTGTATGAGAAAAGTATAAGTCTTTATAGCTGAAAAAAAAAACAAGGAATATCTCAAAAAGAATCAACTCCACGAAAAAAATGTATACAACATAAATCGTATGTTTTAATGTGCTCTACATTTTTATGTGGTAAGTTTTTGTTTCTCTCTTACGGTTTAGCACATATGCAAAATTCCGTAAAATTCACACAGAATAAAGTAGTCTTCAGAGGCTATTCCCAGAAAATTCAAAATATACATTTTATTTGTCAGGTAAATATACGATACTTGAATTAAAATCGGTAGAACCATTTTTTGGAAAATCAAAATTTTCGAAAAAAGTTCCATGTAAAGGGTACTTTGAAGTGGGAGGATTTGTCTCAAAATCTTCGTGTTGCATCCCCGGAAGATACTAAACTTAAATACCAAGTTTGGTATTTTACCACCTTTTCGTTTTTGAGTTACCGTGTTCACAGACACACGGACACACACGTACCTTTTTCTGAAAATACTTTTTTTGGATACAGGGGAACCTAAAACATATATTTTCGGTGAAATCTCGGTATCGAACTTTTTGGTGGAGAGCAATACATTCTCTCTACACTATGTACATAGTGCTTATAGAGAGAGTAATAATGTTCGCCTTAGAGAAGGTGACAGTTTACGACTCTTAGCCATTAAACCACCGCAGGAGGAGAAATGTAAAAGCGTATACTTTCATATTATCGCATAATTAGCATCGCTACTGTTCTTCCCAGTGAAACGCCTTATTTCTGTTTAGTAATCAGCTGAGCCTAGTAGATATGTCAAATGGACAGGCTGGACTTAAGGTATATGTTTTCAATGTTAACCTTCGCTGGAGAAAGAGGGTATTCACATTTTTTTGAGTTACATTATTAATTAACCATGATACTTCCGGATTGTCACAAAAATATTGATCTGGATGAATCGCTACCGTTATGCAACCAAGGCTTAGCTTGAAGTTCAACGTATTCAAACCAGATATGTTCTGTTGCAAAATGAACTAATTAAATACTGGAAATATTACTCATATGGGTCCGGAGCTTATAGCTACCCGAAATTCGTCTTCTCAGGATAAAGGAAAACCCCGAAAGAAAATGAAAAATGGAAAGTACACAACGAATCCTGAAGGGTATCCTGAAGGATAATATCAATAGCTGAATTAGCTAAAATTATACAAAGACTTGTGCCAGCATCCGTGGCTAGGCAGCAAAATTAAATGAACTTGATTGGTTTTTAAGTATTTATCATTATTTATGGGATGAAATTTATATTATCCTGAGGTATTATGTATCCAGGTAACCCACTCTATCTGGGACCTCTGGAATGTGGGGCAGACATGCTACAAAGACGGACTGAAAAAATATGAATCATGCTGAACGTAAACTTAATCATCTTTACTTTCTCTATCATCTTTCTTTGGAAGGTATGCGAATTACATGCATTAGGTAGGAATATTACACTATCAGTATTATGATAGCATGGAGGAATGTATAAGTAAAAATATGATGTGTTACACTCACGTGACTTTCTCTAGCTGCTCTACAAACCTCCTACAAAAGATTATTCTTCTTTCTACACAATGCTAATCGATACACATATTAGCAGAACTTTCTTATTACTTAATTTCTTATAAGTAGAAGGGAATAAGGGAATGCGCTATGCTAAACTGATTGTCAAATATTTTAAAAGCTATCATTATGCGATTGTCATTGTAAATCACTTCTTTGCTTGGCCAGGAGTAGAACAAAAGAAAAACGGACACTTCCTGTCTGAGAAAAGTTTAAGTACTTCTTAATTGAAACAAATAACAAGGAATATCTCGGAAACGGTTACCTCCATAACAAAAACGTAAAGGACATAAATTGTGTGTTTTGTCGTGATGTATATTTTTTGTGCAGTGAGTTTTTTTTTCTATCTCTTGTGGTTTAGCAGTTAAGCAAAATTTTGCAAAATTTATCCAGAATAAAGAGGTCTTCAGAGGTTATTCCCAAAAAATTCGAGATATACATTTTATTTCGGACATAAATAGCTTTAATATACAGGATTTTAATCAAAATCGTTAGAGCCATTTTTAAGAAAATCAAAAAGTTTGTGGTGGGGGTATTTTTTCGAAAATCTTTGTGTCGCATCCTTGAAAGATACTAAACCTAAATACCAAGTTTGGCGTTTAACGGTCTTTTCGTTTTGGGACTATGCTGTCCACATGCACACAGATACACACATACACACACGGATCTTTTTTTAAAAATGCTTTTTTCGGACTCGGGGGACCCCAAAACATATACTTTCGGTGAAATTACGGTACCGAATTTTTGGGTGCATTACAATACCTTCTGTATCCCTATGTACATTGTACTTATGGGGCTAGAGAAAGTAAAAAACTGTTAGAGAAGAACATAATAAATGGAGATTACAAATAAATATCCTAACAGTGGATATTCGAGCACAGATGATTGAGATTTAACATTCACTCTCAGAGAACTCTTTTTTCAAATTTTATATTGATAACCTTGTCTCTTGGTAAGCTATATATTGTAACGTACCTGATAAATTATATTCCGTTCAGCAAGAGACAGTTTGCACCAGTTTTATGACAAAATGTCGTAGCGGTGTCCTCTTAAAGCGACAGTAACATAACTAGGGGCTTTGCTATAAAATATTCAATAATTTGGTCACAGAAAACCCTGACATCCGAGCTGCTGATATTGTCGAACCGACGTCGAACAGAAAGGACCTAGTGTTCATTTCAAGTTTTGACTTCGAGAATAAATGAGTTTTATGTGGAATTAGGATAAGCCCTTGGGTTATCTCCCCTTTAGCTCCCTATTCATGGATTCATAAAGTCATCTACTTGACAGTAAGGACTAGTCACATCTCACTCTTGATATATTTATTTACAGCTCCTGATCTTTCCCCTGCACTTGCATCGCAAATCCTGAGATTACCTGTTTCCCACTCGCAGGCACGAACACTAGCTATACCACTGAACTTACGATCTCCTAGAGATGCGCAGTTTAGGAGTAATTCTTACCCCATACATGGTATTCTAAAATATTTTGGCATCATCCATACTGGAGTCATTTTGAAATGTTTTTCAATAATCTGTTACACATCTGGGTTAGCGTGCGTTACCACAAAATGTGGAATAACATTCGCACGACTGCCTCTATGGTCTCGTACTTAGCACGCTCGTCTCCAGGCAGAGAGGATCAGGATTCGATTTCCGGTTGGAGTTCTTCTTTAGCTATAATTCCATATTCTTAGAGTCTGGAGGTGTGAAAGTATGGTTTATGGTGTAAAGAAAAATTTAAAGCAATAGATAAATCCCATAAATACCACAAGCGGTAAATGATTGACTATCTTTGTCGAGGAAGTTACGCAAGGACTGATGCGACCATGGTGAGCGTCGTGCACAAGCACCTAAACCAAAACTTTTTCGAGAATGAAAGTGGCTGTGAGGGGTAGCGTTTCTGCCTCATATTCAAGAGCTCCTGAATTAGAAACTCTTGTTAGGATGAGCTACTCGATAAACTTTTTATGTTTTTTTACCATCCAGAAAAGAGAAATGAAACTCTACCAAACCCGAGCACATTTGGACATTATTTAATATATTATGTTCATGCTCATTCACCTTTCTATATGACTTTCCCAGTTGAAGGTCTGAAACTTAAAAGTAAAAAAGGAGGAATATGGCCTACTGGGAAAGTTTTTCCGTTTAACACGGCCGCGAAAGTCTACGCTCCTTAAGTGAATGTACAAAGCAAAGATACATAAGCTTTACTAAGCTCTCTGTTATGGAATGTCAAGTTTAAAAAAATCTAAAACAAATTAGTAAACCGAAATGAAACTATTATTATAGCGATTTCTATTAAAGGCACTAAGGAAGTAATTATAATTATTTCTGCTGTGGTTAGTTCTTGCGATTTAACTTTCCTGGCCAGTGTGCAAATGAAATGTGCATAGATTCTCGGCCATGGTCAGCGTTTCAGTGATTATGTACTAGTTGTGTTGGCAAGGTTTCATTTGTTTTCGGTCGGCTGTATCTATTGTAAGTGGTAATTAACGGGCACTTTCTTACTGTGTGACGATCAAACTTTGGTCACAAGCCCAAGGATAGAGGTAGCGATTGACAGACCACATCTCTGTTTATCAAGAGGCTTGATGTTTGTTGTTACTCCTGCTGATGATGACAGCGATGCATGGCAATGATGTCACATTATCTGGAGCACGGCTGTTGTCTGCTTTATTTGGAACCGATGTAGCATGTTATTTGCCCTAAGTGACCTTATCGCATTATTTTCATATAAAGGAGGGGGAACAGATCGACCGGATGCGAGAGATATGTACACAAACCAGAACGGTCACCCCTCCCAGTTTAATGTGCACTCGGCTACACAGGACGACGCGACGTTAAGGATGACGCTAGGCAAGAGTAAACATAGGGAGGAAGGCACTGTTTGCCTTTTTTCAACCTCCAACGAATTCCCATGTCATAAAGATGAAAATATTGCCTCCATTATGAACCTCCGCCTCCGCGGCGCCGATGGTTCCTAAATATTGCCTATCGCTTTCGACGAGAAATATTTGCTCCTGAAATTTCTTCGCAGTGTTTCGATTGTAGCGATAATATAATATTCCGGTAGCAGGCGATGTCAGAGCCTTGGAAAGTGTCAGCCGCATAAATATATTCACCTAGAGAGGGCTGTAGAAACCGGCAGAGGTCCAAAATGTTTGCAGTATACTTGTTATGGACACGAAGCTTTTATATTTGAAAAATTGTACATTTTTACTGATTCAATCCATAAGAAAGTGACAACCCTAAGTGGATTTAAAATAGCGACGCCATCTTTTTGTTTTTTCTATTGAAAGTAGAAAGAAGTAAAACTGCGTTTAATATATTAATAGTACCTGTAGGAAAAGACCATTAAATATCTTTATGGAACACCTTGAATCTAAAGCGTTAATAGTGGTCCGATGGATCCTACTGCTCTAAAAATCCAACGGCCGATGTAGCTCAAATTGTACTATAATTTCCAAATGCTTCCTTCTTAATATTAGGTTATTACTTCAAGTAATCGGATATTATAAAGATACAATTCATTTTGGTTTACTGAAATCCTGTTGCTACTAAGAAAATTAAGACAAAACTAAATCTCCAATACTAAATTGTTCTTTAATATATTCCTGGTTGTTGGTATCGCTATATTGATTTCTTCCAATGTTCCCATGGTAATAAACATCTCTAGCACATATCACCAATATGAATTCAAGATTCAAATAATTCAATATAAAAATATAAAAAATAATCTAATAATCTTGCTAATATCCCGGACACAAATGTGGATATGTCGTTGTCACGTATGTTTATAGGAAACGTACCCATACCGAAATATATTTAAATAAATATTCTGGTCACTATCCACAACAACATAGAGTTGACTTAAAACTTTAGTAGACCATGCCAAGCAGATTTGCACGGATGTATATTTAATTGAGGAATCGCAGCACCTTAGGGTGATAATGCTACAAAATGGATTTGCGATCAAAGACTTTAATAGTAGCGCAATCCATCCTAAAAGGAAATGGCGTCAAAGTCTACATAAAACTGGGAAGTTTTCTTACCCTGTTAAAAGCTTTCCACACCGCATTGAAAAACTATTTGAAAAGTGCAAAATTAATTCTGTATATAAACAAAGAACAAAAACTTAACAAACCTTAAAATCTGTAAGAAATGGGAGATATGCAGAAACTGTGACGGAGGTATACAAAATACCTTGTTCTTGCGTCTCTGTGTACACTGACAAGACAAAACGCATCAACACTCGGATAACTGAGCATAAGTGAAAATCAAAATTTTCGAATTTTTTACTATGTAAAAGGTAGTTAGGGGTAAGGTGATTTTCTTGAAAATCTTCGTGTCGCATCATTGGAATATACCGAACTTGATTACCAAGTTTGGTATTCAATTCTCTTTTTGTTTCTGAGCTATGCTGCCAACACATACACACCACACACACGGACATTTTTCTAAAAAGATTTTTCTTTTGAGGTTTTCTAAGGAGGTCTCAATACATGTATTTCCAGTTAAATATCGATATCGAATTTTTGGGTGCAATACAATACCTTCTCTATACACTATGTGCATAGTACGTGTAGAGAAAGTAATAATTGAAAACCTGAGTAGCTTTTACATAACAACATGGCTTAGATTTTCTCTAGAAGTAGTTAGAGAAAGTATTGCATTCTACTAAAACATTCGATACCGATATGCATTCGAGGCCCCTGAATCCAAAAGGAAAGTATTTTCAGAAATACGTTTATCTGTACAAGTGTGTGTGTCTGAAGTGAATAGCATTACTCAAAAATGAAATGCTCGATAAATAACAAACTTGATAATTACGTTAAGCAGGTACCTAAAATGCGACAAAAATATTTTAAAAAAATTCCCGCCCCAAACTACACTTCACATGGAAAACGTGCTATACAAAAAAGAGATATGTTTTAGCACATCATTTATTTCTAATACGCTGTTTGTGGCATCAGTCATTTCTGATATATCAGTTATTAGTGGTTCCTGCTATTCAGTAGCATATAATTCTTTTTAAATCTTCTCGATTTGCAGTTGCTTCTCGCAGTTTTATGGAAATCAATTTGAAGGCCAGCTTAAAGCGTCCAGTACTTAAACATTTGACTATTGCTATTCGGTATAACCCTCTAGTAAGGCATGAACGTTAACACATGAGATATTATACCCAGGTTGCTCAAAACATATATGCAAAGGAATCCTTATATTGAACTTTTAGAATACGATTCTTTCGGTGCTTAAATAAATGGTAAACTATTTTTATCGCGCTTTAGCCTCGTAGGTGACATCGACTGATGAATAAAATGTGTGAAATGTTACTCAATTGAGCCCGGAGTTCAAAGAGCACAGCTGTACTCGACATCCATTTTCTCAGGATACGGAAAACCGCCGGAAAAAAGTATCCAGGTGTTTCAATTTAACCGAGATTAGAACTCGGAACTTCTTGAATGGGAGGTATACAGGCTACTACTATGTGGAAAGACTGAAACTAGTTATTTTACAAAGTACATAGTTTCATAACGCTATCCTAAGGGGAAAACATCACAGGATGTTTGATATTAGCAATTTCCTCGAGATATGTCTAGAGCAATGTAACGGTTAGGACAAACTGATCTTCAGGAGATGGAACCTGAAGTCTTGAGGAAAGCGAATCACTACCCCAGTGGGAAAACGCTAGCTGAAATGTTAAACAGAGATGAGGATACTACCGCGAGAAACGTCCACAGAACCCTCCAAAGTTTTCATTGTATTTTGGGATTACTGGATATATGAGCACATCTCTAACTGCCGTTTTAATTGTACAAGATATCTCGAATTTATCTTGGAAATTCAGATACACAAGCTGCATTTAACAGTTTAATTGAAGTTAAGGAAAGTGCATTTATGAAAGGCAGCAAAACTGTAAGATGTGTCAGAGAAAATATATGTCCTGATGAGTGTGGAATCGTTGTTCAAGTTCCAATTGATTCATTGGAAAACGCGCATTAATTTTGTCCTCTTTTGTTTTGTTAAATACTTCATTTGTAGAGCTTCTTTAGCTTCTAGTGTTACTACGGGCTTTAACAACTGGTAGTATAATTCCTTCTCGTTGAAGTTGTTACTTTCTCTATACGTATTATGCACAAAATGTATAGAGAAACTGTTTCATTCCACCCAAAATTCGATTGCGATATTTTACCGGAAATACACCTTTTTGGGGTCTCCTGTATCCAGAAAAGTATTTATAGAAAAAGGTCCATGTGTCAGAGTATCCGTGAACACGATAACCCAAAACGAAAACTTGTAAAATATCAAATTTGATATTTAAGTTTAGTATCATTGCGACACAAAGATTCTCAAGAAAGTCGCCCCACCACAAACTACACTTGACAAGGAAAAACTTTTGTAACTTTTGTTTTTCTCAAAATTGGCTCTAACAATTTTTATTAAACTACTGTTTATAAAATATATTTACATCACAAATAAAATATTCATTTTGAATTTTCTGGGAATAACCTCTGAAGACCTGTTTATTCTGGATGAGTTTTGCAGAATTTTGCATAACGGTAAAGCCGTAAGAGGTGGACAAAAGATGGATCTCATTAAAACACATAATTATATAATAATAATAATAATAATAATAATAATAATAATAATAATAATAATAATAATAGTAATAATAATAATAATAATAATAATAATAATAATAATAATAATTAGATTTTAAAAAAAGTTAATATAGTTTCAATGTATTCCTATAAATCTTATTTACTTACCAGAAAAGTATTAATAAAACCATTTCTGTTAACTTTTATCGTGAACAGCATGTGGCAGATAGAAGATTAAGCTTTTGTAAAATTGATTTTTTGCCAAATTGGTAGATAAAGCCAAGTTGATGGAACACGTCAGATTTTAAAACACACCAGAAAGTGTGTTACAAAAGACTGCCTTCGTGGTCGAGTGATCAGTGAGCTGACTTCTCACCCGGGGTCCCCAGTTCGATTCCCGGCTACGAAGGGGGGGGGCGTTCCTTTAACCAGAATTATTCCCTATTCCCCAAAGAGTCTAGAAGTATGAATGTGAGAGTAAAAGTGCGTGCGTTTAGTAATATAAAATTGCATAACCTAACATTCTGAACCTACAGTTTCACAAGTCAAACGGGGCTATACAAATGAAATAAAGCATTAAGAAATATAATTTGCAAAAGGTGTATATAGTTCAACATCTATAGGAGAAGATATATTTTGATTATAGATAATGAAATACAATAAATTAATACATAACCAGAATGGATACATTTATTTTAATGAAACGATATGAGTCCTTTTTTTAACAAGCAATACCTGTATTTTTCACTTCGATGTCAAGCCTGGGGTTTCATCAGAGCTGGAACGGAAATAATTTCCAATTTAAAAATGATTCTGCATAAATAATTGTGATATAAATAAGAAAGAGGTTACTTCCTGGAGACCTGTATTTCTCAGAGGCACTAACGTCCCAGAAACCGTATCCACAAAGCTGGCATATTTTCACGACGTTTATTATACGAGAAGTTTGGCTTGGTCTGTTCCTGAAAGCTTGTCACGGTACACTAAGACATCTAACAAACTCTTGTGTGTTGTGGGTGGATTACAGCAGTTAACTTTGCCGCCCCGATATACAGGTTTCTGCTAGGCTTACCTCACTCCTTGCTTTAGCGCGTTTTCCTGCACAGCACGCTTTCATCCTTTGCCAAGCACTTAAGTAATTTCTGTTCACGACACGTGGCAGTCGGTGTTAAAAGCTGCACGTAATAATTTGGGATAGTTCTGTATGCCACTGGAAGATTTTTAGTTAAGAAGACTAAATAAATTCATTTTATGTACAGTTATGTACAAAAAGTCTTGTAAAATAGGAGTACGCCAGTTTCAGTTGGTGCTATCTTAAAAAGCTGATGTGTTCCATCGCGTGACTTTCTCTACATCCTGTAAAAAGTATTATAAAAATAATATTCTTCTCTACTTTACAATGATCGAGATAAATATTTGCAGATATTGTCTTTTTACTCAATTTCTTGTCAGAAAAAGTAAATAAGGGAACACACTAAGCTAAAACGATAGTTAAAATCTTTTAAGAACTGGTTGTCATGTGGTTGAATTCCATTTCTATGCAGGGCCAGGAGTTTACAACTGAGTGAGAAACGTTTAAGGATTTTAAGTCTGAAACAAATAGCAAGGAATATCTCAGAAATGGTCAGTTCCACGAAAAAAAAAAAAAAAACATGTATGGCAAATACTGTGTGTTTTAACGTGATCTATATTTTTTGTGTCGTAAGTTTTTGTCTACCTCTTAAGGTTTACGAGTTATGCAAAATTAGGCAAAATTCATTTAGAATAAAGAGGCATTTAAAGGCTTTTGCCAGAAAATTTAAGATACACATTTTATTTTCAATATAAATACGTTTAATATATGGTATTTTAATCAAAATCGTGAGCCATTTTGAAGAAAGTTAATCTTTTTTTCCATCTAAAGGGTGGGCTATGTATCGCATCCCTGAATGATACTAAACTTAAATACCAAGTTTGGTATTTTATTGACTTTTCGTATTTGAATTATCGAGTTCACAGACACACGGACACAACCACACACACAAACACATAAGGACCTCTTTTTCTACTAATGCTTTTTTTGGATACGGGAAACCCTAAAACGTGTATTTCGGGTGAAATCCTCGGTATCAAATTTTTGGGTGGAATGTTATACCCTCTCCTGAGAGTATGTACATAGTACGTGTAGAGAAAGTAAAAATCTTTAAAAAAAACTTCAAACATAAGTTTTTCCGCCCAAAATACTTTAGGCCCTTAATTTTAATTACATACTATGACTTTGCTCTGAGTGCTTTAAAGCTTTAAGACATAACAATTTAAATGCTAAAGAGCACACGGCGAAGTGCTTAACTTTCAATGGTTTTTATTTTCACTTTCGCTACATTTTTGTGCATTAAAAATGTTCCATTCGAAGTAGTTTCTCACAATCTGGTTAAAATTTCCATTAGAAATCAGAGTAAATGAGCTTGAAAAAACTTCCATTTGGTGTTTGCTACACTTTTTGTAAACAATGAGAACAAATTGTTTAAACGTTATATTTAAAGACAAACTTCTTTATATTCTCCAGTACGTATGTACAATGTGCATTCCACTCTTAAATTTGACACCGAGATTCCACCAGAAGTACCTCTGAATTCAAAACTAGGGATTTTTAAAAACAAATCTCCGTGTGTGTGTGTGTGTGTGTGTGCGCGGGCGGGCGGGCGGGCGGGCGTGCGTGCGTGCGTGCGTGCGCGTGTGTGTGTGCGTGTGCGTGCGCGCGCGCGCGTATCTAACAGCATAGCTTAAAAATGAGAAGGCGCTTAAAAACCAAACTGGTCCTTCCAAGTATGCAATACGAGGATTTTTGGAAAAATACATCTACCGCAATTGTCCTTTATAAGGGACATTTTTCAAAAATTTTCACTTTCTCAAAATTGGCTCTAAAGATTTTAAAACTAAAATACCATATATTAAAGATATTTTCATGCAAAAAGTAATGTACTGCTTGAATTTTCTGGGAATAGCCTCTGAAGAGCTCTTCATTTTGGATGACATTTTTGTAACTGTTGACCGTAAGAGATAGAAAAAAATTACTACACAGAAAATATAGATCTCGTTAAAGCACACAATTTATGTCATT
Organism: Hymenopus coronatus; assembly: GCA_030762935.1. Taxonomy (NCBI): domain Eukaryota; kingdom Metazoa; phylum Arthropoda; class Insecta; order Mantodea; family Hymenopodidae; genus Hymenopus; species Hymenopus coronatus. The sequence continues at coordinate 98,699,968 of CM060882.1, read as the reverse complement.
ATATTTTCTGTAGAGAGTTTTTAAGGCATTCCTTGCTATTGGTTACAGTTTTAAAATACTGAAACTTTTCTGAAACGGGAAATTATCTTTTCTTTCCTCTCTATTTTGTTTTGCTCCTGGCAAGTAAATAGAACCGAATGTCAATTGTTTCAGAAAGCGATCAGTTTTTAAAAGATTTGACTGTCGCTTTAGCCTAGAGTATTTCCTATTTCTCTTCTACTTATAGAGAACAAAGTAACAACAGTAGTTCTGCTTATCTTTATCTTGATTAGCACGATGCACATAAAGGAAAATTTATATTTTAAAAAAGTTCGTTGTCAAATAGCTAGAGAAAATTATGTGAATGGAACACATGCGATTTTTTTTATCGTGCACGAGCATAAAAGTAAAAGCCTTTATATGTGAAAGTTCTGTGTATTTCTTAAATAATACCTCGATGAAAGCCTCCTCGCTGCTTCTGATAATCAGACTATACCACTGAAGATGTTTACCGTAGCTGTGGATGAAGCTTCTGGATTATCTACATCCAGCAGACGACTGCCCGTAAATGACTTGTAATTATATTGATTACGGTCCTTAAACCCTGCAATATCTTATTAAATATGCCTCAGAAACTAATGTTGATTTATAATGCTAGTATATTGATGCTTTATCAAGTCGAGTAGGGAATACTTCTGTATTAATGGTTATTGCATGAAAATGAAATTTAAGATCAGATACAGCCATAACTATTCAAGCAATGTTGTTAGTGGAGTTACTGGTCAAGTCAGTGCAGAGCTCTTTAAAAAAAAAATCTGATGTGTTTCATTCACTGACTTTCTCTACTACACCTCTGCAACGAATTATTGTTAAAAAGCTTATGCTTCTATTTGCTTCGTGCTAATCGGAAAAAATTAGCAGAATTAGTCTTATTACTTGCTTCCTTATAGATAATAGCTAAATAAGGACGTGCCATAGATTGACAATTTGTCTTCTCAGGAAAAGGGAGAACACGGAAAAAATATTTATCCTAAGCGAGACTTGAACTCACGACCCGTTGAATGTGAGGCAGATACGCTACCATACCATCACACTACCAGGCGGGATAATAAATTAATGTATGCTTGTAACTACAAGGGAAATAAGCGAATACACTAGACTAAAGCGATAGTCAAATCTGTTAAATACTGGTTGTTATGGGATGGAAATCCGTTTCTTTACATAGCAGGAGTTTACACATTCCCGTATGAGAAAAGTTTAAGTAGTTTAAAAGTGAAAAAAAAAACAAAAAAAAACAAAAAAACAAAAAAAAAGGGGATATTTATAAAATGGTCAAATCCAGAATGAAATGTATATGACAAAAATTATGTGTTTTAAGAAGATATACATTTTTACTTTCTCCATACGCACTATGTACATAGTGTATAGAGAAAGTATTGCACTCCACCCAAAAATTCGATACCGAGATTTCACCGGAAATATATGTTTTAGGGTCCCCAATATCCAAAAAAAGCATTTTCACAAAAAGGTCCGTGTATGTGTGTGTGTGTGTGTGTGTCCGTGTGTCTGTGCACACGATAACTCAAAAACGAAAAGTCAGTAAAATACCAAACTTGGTATTTAAGTTTAGTATCTTCCAGGGATGCGACACGAAGATTTTGAGAACAATCTCCCCACCCCCAACTGCCCTTTACATGGAACTTTTTTCGAAAATTTTGATTTTCTCAAAAATGGCTCTAACGCTTTTGATTAAAATTTCGGATATTAAACATATTTACCTGGCAAATAAAATGTATATCTTGAATTTTCTGGGAATAGCCTCTGAAAAGTAGTTTATTCTGGATGAATTTTACTGACTTTTGAATAACTGCTAAACCGTAAGAGATGGACAATAACTTACTACACAAAAAATGTAGATCACATTAAAACACACAATTTATGTTATGTACATTTTTTTCGTGGAGTTCGTCGTTTTTGTGACATTCCTTATTTTTGGTTTCTGCTAAGAAAAACGTATACTTCTGTCATACAGGAACTTGTCAACTCTTATCCATATAAACAAAGGCACTTCATTGACATAGCAACCAGCTTTTGGCTATCACTTTAACCTACGGTTGTCCCTTATTTCGCTTCTACTTACAAGGAAGCGAGTAATAAGACTATTTCTGCTAATTTCTTCTAATTAGCATAAAGTAAATAGAAGTATAAGCTTTTTAAGAATTATTTGTTGCAGGGATATGGAGAAAGTCATGTGAATGGTACACATCAGATTTTTGTGTAGTAAGTCTTTGTCTACCTCTTACGATTTACCGATTATGCAAAATCCATCCACAAAAAAGAGTTCTTCAGAGGCTATTTCCAGAAAAATAAATATGTATATTTTGTCATGTATAAATTTTTAATATACGATATTTTAATCTAAATCGTTAGACCAATTTTTGAGAAGATCAACATTTTCGAAATCTTTTTCCATATAAAGAGTAGTTTGGAATGGGGGAATTTTCTTAAAATCTTCGTGTCGCATCTCTGAAAGATTAAAAACTTAATTACCTAGTTCGGTATTTTACTGACTTTTCGTTTTGGGGTTATCTAACGTGATCAGACACAGGATACACACACGGACCTTTTTCTAAAATTGTTTTTGTTTATATAGAGGACCGAAAAAACGTGTATTTCCGATGAAATCTTGGTATCAAATTTTTGGGTGAAATGCCGTACTTCTCTACGTACATAGTGCGGGTAGAGAAAGTAAAAAAGGTTTTAATGTGAGCTCTATTGGCAGAAATATCAACTAAGGTTTAGGTGCGGCTTACAAGCTCTCGTAAACTTAAAAAATAATTTACGAGAAGTAAGTTACTGGAAATAGATAAGTTTATCCCAACCGTTAGACAATAGTTCTACTGGACAGAAAGTGTATGTTAACAGAGCAATGGGCACTTTTCCACGACTATGAATCACATGGTTGAACAAACACTACCCAGTTCCGTTTTAATTTGTGGTACATTAGAACCCGACGACGAGATTCTGTGAGCTAGAAAGCCATATAATTCCGGGCTAATCCTTTCTCTTCCATACAACTGCACGTGAAAAAGCGTTTCGTCCCTTTGTCTTCTATAATTCAATTTATAGCTTTTATGTGATTTCGTATATCTTCATTTCTTTTCCTTGTACAGCGAAGTTACTCCATTTACTTCACGTAGAAACCTCATTTCCGCTGCTTGGACGGTTTTTTGTATCACACTGCCGTAAATCCGTTTCACTTCCAAGAGAGCTTTGTCATCTTTTTACAAAATTCAGCTCATGGTCGCTTTATTGTGTTATTCTTTGTCGCCGTGTTAATGCTCAAGGGAATAAATTGCGCGTAGGAATTTGCTTTCAGCCTTCCATAAATTAAAAAGTTGATTATCCTACTAATTCAGTTAAGTCTGGCTCACGATACTTAGTACATCTTTTTTAACTACCCTGTCTCATTATAAAAAAAAACCTCATGTGTCCATTCATATGACTTTCTCTACATCTGCGTAGCATGTTGTTGAAAAGCAGACTCTTCTGTCTACTTCATGCTAATCGAGATAAACGCTAACAGAAATTATCTTACTACTCATTTCCTTTTACATAGAAGGGAAATAACACTAGTACACTAACTAAAGCGATAGTTAAACATTTTAAAAGCTGATTGTTAAGCAATTGAAATTCATTTATTTACATGGCCAGGAGTTGAAAAATTCCAGTATAAGAAAATGTTTTAAACATTTTAAAACTGACACAAATAATAAGAAATATCTCGGAAATAGTCAATTCCACGAAAAAAAAAGATATATGTCATAAATTGTATGTTTTAATGAGATATACTTTTGTTTGTGAAGCGAGTTCTTGTGTATTTATAACGGTTTACCAGTTATGCCAGATTCATCCAGAATGAAGAGCTGTTCACAGGCTATTCCCAGAAAATTAAAAATATATAGTTTATTTGGCATGTAAATATCTTTAATATGCGGTATTTTAATCAAAACCGTCAGTCATTTTTGAGAAAATCAAATGTGTTCTAAAATGTCCATGTAAAGGGTAATTTGGAGTGAGGGAAGTTTCCTCAATTTTGTGAGGTATTTCTAATGCTGAGCGTTACTCTAATAAAGCAGATCTAAAAGTATTGCCAATGTATATAAATCTGATTTGCTACATTCAGATAACTTTCTCTACCTTGCTGCAGCAAAATATTCTTGCAAAAGCATATTCTTCTATATACTTCATGCTTATTGAGATAATTGTTACAGCAAACTTTTGTGGAACTCAACATTTTCGAAAATTGTTTCATGCAAATGGCAGTGTGTGGTGCCGGGATTTTCTTGAAAATGTTCGTGTTGCATCCTTGGGAGATGCTGAACTTAAAAACAAAGCTTTGTTTTAACGGATACATTATTTTTGAGTTATATTGTCCACAGACACACATACACCGATCTATTTCTATTTTTTTAATTCAGGGTGTATGAAAACATATTTATGTTGAAATCTCGTATCAAAGTTTTGCTTGGAATAGAATTTATCTACTCTGTACATTGCACATATGAGAAAGCAAAAAGATATTCGTAACGAAATACAAATATTTAGTCTAGCTGATAATAGAAAAAGATATAGCAGACAATGGTATGAACATGTCTGACAGAATGCATACGAATAGAATGCCTTGAAGAAGTTAGAATTATCGGCCGAGAATGCGAAAAAAAGTCCACGGAAGAAATGTATACTCATATATCAATTGCGGCGGAACGAACCAATGAGGTTTAATCCCGATATTTTAATGTAAATAGTTATAGCCACTTTCTATTTAGCCTTTTTTTTTTTAAATATCTTTGTTCAGGGGACCGTAAGGCATGTATTTCCAGTTTTTTGTTGGAATGGAGTACATATTATATACTATGTAGTAAGTAGATAAAGTAACATTTAATCCTAAGGCAGTGGTATAGAATGATCACATTAAATCATGCACGCTCTTATGCCTATTGCATGCTTAACAGAGAAATATAATGAAAACAATAAAACAGATGAAAGCGCTAGGAAGCTGTAAACTCGAGCTATCTATTAGATTAAAACGTGAATTTACCGCCCAGCTGGTCAAGCAAGAAGTAAATGGAAAGCTTCAATTAGCCTGGGAACGGGAACTATTGTTGATAGGAAGAAGAACAGGATAGGAGGGTTTTGCTCGAGTGATGTAGTGTCGGAAATGGGTGGCTAAGAGCTATCTTCATTCTTGGTGAGATATGGCCACGGAGACTTCCGCAGCTGCAACCCACTTCTCTGGTAGCGTCTTACAAATAAACGTTTCTCTGCTGTATTCCTTCATGCAGTTCAGAATTTTCTGTTCCAGGTGTATGAGAAAATCTGATGTTCCATTCACATGACTTACTTTAACCATTCTGCAACACGCTATCATTTAATAGTTATTTGTTTTACAAGTAGATAAACAGAGTTTATCTACGAGCAGAACAATTTAAAACGCGACCCGAAGGGGAGCGTTTTAAGTTCTACGAGTGGATAATAGAGGTCATATCCACTTGTATAATACATCATTTTATTCTACAGATGCGATAAATTAATTTGACAAATATTCAGTTAATTATATTAAAACAGATAGTAATAAATTAAATAAAGAATGATACATTGAAATGCGGCGTTCTTATAGTTATAAAATATGGTAGGCTACTAATTTTGTTTTTATTGCTGCTAGTTCCAAATTGATTAAGTTTACGATGGACGTTGATATATTCCAAATGGTATATTAAATGAAGCTTAAGAAGCAGTTGAGGCTTTACTACCGTCAACTTTCATGTAGATAAGGAATAAAACTGTTTGATGTTGCTGTTAAAAGGTTATAATAAATGTGTAACTAACAACCATTTATTTATTTACTGTATCCCACTCTTGCCGGAGCAACGAGTGAATTTTGTTTTCTTTATACCACCCGTTGCTCTAATAGTGATCACTTTAATATAAAGTCTAAGGGTATCTATTACAAGTATCTGTAGGATTAAAATTATTATTCTATCTATTTTATGCTTACCGAGACGCAATTTCTTAGAAGAATGTCAGGCTACACTTTAAAAGATCACATATTACCATGCTACTCTAAATGTTAACATGGGTTTTATCTTTGTTAATACAAACTTCTCAGATAGCGCACTAATTATTCTGGGAAATCGCCGACGTTTTGCAGTGCGCCAATGGGTGCGTCACTTCAGCCAATAGAAATCAAAATGACAGAAAGATGTGGAGTTTGCGTGGAATCAAAATCGACGGCTAATCGCGGCCTTTGAAGCCGACATGTTAACCCTTTGAGTAGCATGGTAATACCTAATATACAAATACGGACAGAGTTTTATATATCAATAAATTAAAAGAAAATATAAATGCTATTAAATACCAACGCATAAGGAAAATGCATGACGATGGAATAACAACACAGGCACTAAATTATATACAAGAAGGACGGCGCTCATTAGGACTCCTACAATCAGATGGGAAGATGACTTTGAGCCAGAACGGGCACTATAAGCCTATCCTGAAGCGGAAGAAGAATAAATGGTCTCATTACTTACTTTATAGGTACAAGGGAAATACGGGAATACATGGTAAAGCTAATGTAAAATAGTTTAGTAGCTAATCGCTATGTGATTTTGAAATTCCAGTTCGAAAGAAGAAAAGAAACCAGAAAACAACCCGAATGACAAAAGTATGACTATTGGGAAAATTAAACTAATAACAAGGAATATCTGTCGAAAAGTTAACTGAACAGAATCTGATGTGTTCTATTCACATGACTTTCTCTAGTTGTTCCGGAAATAAGCTTTTCTTACAAAAGATTGCACTTTTATAAACCTCATAATAATCGATATAAACATTAACAAAATTGTTCCACTGCTTGCTTCTTTATAAGTAGAAAGGAAATAAGAAAATGCACAGGCTAAAGAGAAAGTCAACTCTTTTAAAAAGCCAGTTGCTATGTAAAACAATCGCATTTTGTTTTTGTCTTGCTAGGAGTATACAAAAGAGAGACGAAAAGGAAGGACTTGCCGTATGAGAAAAGTTTAAGTAACTTAAAACTGAAACTAATAACCCGGAATATCAAGAAAACGGTAAACTCGACAAAACATATGTACATGACATATCTTGTGTGTTTTAACGAGATACCTATTTATTCTGTAGTACGTTTTTATCCAATCATGTCCATTGTAGTAAGTTTTAAATCTCTTACAGTTTACCAGTTAAGTTAAATTCGACAAAATTCATCCAAAATAAAGAGGTCTATGGAGGCTATTCCCAAAAAATTCAAGATATTTATTAATATACGGCATTTTAATCAAAATCATTTGAGCAAACATTGTAAAGATTTTCATCATTCTTTCCATGTAAAGCGTAGTTTAAAGTTGGAGGACTTTCCTCAAAATCTTTGTGTCGCATCCTTGAAAAATGCTAAACTTAAATACCAAGTTCGGTAATTTTACCGACACACGGACATACACACACGAGGATTTTTCTAAAAATATTTCTTTCTGGATACAGAAACCCTAAAATGTGTATTTCTGGGGAAATCTTGGTATCGAATTTTGGTAGAGTCATATACTTTCTCTATCTACAAACTATGTGCTATGTAGAGAAAGTAAATATGCTTTTTTAGATTCAGGTGGTCTCAAAGCGTGTATTTCCGGTGAAATCTGTAAGTTTTGAATAGAATACAATTCTTCTGAATCAACTATGTATATTTTATAGGTGCACCAGTGAAAGAAAAAATATAATGGTTCACAAATCCGCAAAAGGCATTCAGAATGAAGAAGTCCTCAGACGCTATTCCCAGAAAATTCTAGATATATTCGTACATTTAATTTCTCATCAAATATGTTAAATATATGGTGCTGTATTCAAAACCATTGGATCCATTTTGAAAACCTGTATTTTTTTAAAGAAATTTCTATGTAAAGGGTAGTTAGGGGTGGCAGATTATCTTAAATCTCTGTGTAGGAGGATATTGGAAGATATTGAACTGATATTAATTTAGTTTTACCGCGGACTCGTTTTTCTTTCTCTACGTAATACATCAGCAGTCAGGATAATTGCACTCCATTAAAAAATTTGAATCCAACTTTTCACCGGAAATACACGCTTTAGAATACCCTGTATTTATAAAAAAAGATTAATAGAATTAGGTCTTTGTCTGCGTGTGTGTCCGTAAATACGACTCAAAAGCGAAAAGTCAGCAAAATACCAAACTTGGTATTTATGTTTGGTATCTTCCAAAAATGTGGCACGAATATTTTGAGGAAAACCTACCTGCCCCTTACATAGAAAAAAATTCCAAAATTTTGATTTGCTCAAATACGCTTCATACAGTTTTGATTCGGGAATAATTTGGTAAACTTCTGGCCTTCCAAAGAAATGGATTTCAACCATATGACAACCAGTTTTTAAAAGATTTGACTATAGGTTTAGACTATTGTAATCCCTTATTTCCCTTCCACCAACAAAGAAGCAAGTAATAAGACAAGTTCTGGAAAACGGCTATCTCGATTAGTATGAAGTAGAAAGAAGAATAAGCTTTGTAACAATAATTTGTTACAGAGATGTAGAGAAAGTCATGTGAATGGAACACTTTATTTCTGTTGTTGTGGGTTTAACCACTCACGACGCATTACTTGGTGTTTGTTTCAGTTTTAAAATATCTGTAAGATTCTCAAACGGGAACTTATTATTCGTTTTTTTTTCGTGAATCCTCAAATTTCCATTGCATCAACAAATTTATAATAAAATAAAGCAATTACAAATATATTATTCTAATTAACGTGAACAAAATAGAATAATAATATTTTTAACTCGTAGTTAATGCATGAAAATGTATCACATTAGATTTTTAAAATTGTAAATCACTATTTCTGTAGCGCATGAGTTTAGTATAATTCTGGTTTACTTTCTGTGCCCACTAAATTTGATTCAAGATGAACTTGACCAAAAATTGAAAAAACTAACATATTTTCCACAGTACTATAATGCGAATTCTATAATAGATCGTTTTACCCACTCGTCGGACTTAACCAGTTAAATGGGTAGGCACATGCCGATTAAAACGCGCTCTCAAAACTTTAAACCCTATTTTACCGCTAACTTCTCTTTCAACGCGTTTCAATACTCAAAATGCTCCAATGCTCATTTTTATTAATTTTGTTTCAATTTTGTTACTGTCTCTCAAAAGTGCATTAAAGAAAATGGTCATATAGTTATAAGGAATGATTTTCGTGTTTTTGAGAAATAAATTTAAAAAGACAAGAATTTCGGAGAAAACGAAAAATAAAAATTGTTCTACAACAATTAGAGTTAGTATAAAAACTGTGATATGACAGATCTATTTGTTAACTCATTAACTGTACAACTTGAGTTCATGTCAGTAGTTTTAAAAATGTATCACGTGGCTTATCTTTGTTAGAATAATGAATTAAGAAAATAACAAATGATTTAAAGAACCAAGCAACCTAGAAGTTTGATGCGTTACACTCTGGATTGTTCAAAATATGAATACTGGTTTAATAAATAGTAAAATGAGGAAAGATACCTTATATACTCTGGATTGTTCAAATTTCACAGATGCATCACTTATATGCTCTGGAGTTTCCAAATTTCACAGATGCATCACTTATATGCTCTGGAGTTTCCAAATTTCACAGATGCATCACTTATATGCTCTGGAGTTTCCAAATTTCACAGATGCATCACTTATATACTCTGGATTGTTCAAATTTCACAGATGCATCACTTATATACTCTGGAGTTTCCAAATTTCATACATACATCCCTTATATACTATGGATTGTTCAAATTTCAAAGATGCATCACTTATATACTCTGGAGTTTCCAAATTTCATACATACATCCCTTATATACTATGGATTGTTCAAATTTCAAAGATGCATCACTTATATACTCTGGAGTTTTCAAATTTCACAGATGCATCACTTATATACTATGGATTGTTCAAATTTCAAAGATGCATCACTTATATACTCTGGAGTTTCCAAATTTCACAGATGCATCACTTATATACTCTGGATTGTTCAAATTTTACAGATGCATCACTTATATACTCTGGAGTTTCCAAATTTCATAGATACATCACTTATATACTCTGGATTGTTCAAATTTACAGATGCATCACTTATATACTCTGGGGTTTCCAAATTTCACAGGTGCATCACTTATATACTCTGAATTTTCCAAATTTCGCAGAGGCATTACTTATATACTCTGGATTGTTCAAATTTCACAGGTGCATCACTTATATACTCTGGAGTTTCCAAAATTCACAGGTGCATCACTTATATACTCTGGGTTTTTCAAATTTCACAAATACATCACTTATATACTCTGGGTTTTCCAAATTTCAAGATGCATCACTTTAACAGAAATGTGCTTATGTTATTGTTATTATTATTATTATTATTATTATTATTATTATTATTATTAATTTGTAACAGAAATTTACATTTTAGATGCATTTAATAGGAATATAAAACGAATAATTTTGGATCAACATCAACATGATTTTGAACATACGTATCAGGCATAAAGCCTGTACTTTTCCCCCCTTTTTCTGGGTTGGTTCCCATCTTTAAAGAGCAGCCCTTGTTTTACTGACTTAAAACTACCTTGATTTTTTTGAGAGCACCTTCCACTAGTTTTGTTTTATAACCAGATAGACTAATTGCACGGATGCAGACAGGAATGGTTTTTGCATCGTTATGTAGAAACTGTACAGAGAGCGTACTTAACTGCGAGTAACTTAACCTTCTAAAAAGTCAACTCATAATGAATACCGCAGTTTAGCTTAGTTTAATTGGGAAACTTGTGTACTTGGGCCGGAGTTATGGCTCTTTCTCGTAACCCATGTGGAACAACATCTGCTTCGGATTAACTTTCCAAACGCATGATGAGATGACTGCTCCTCGAAAATCCAGAGCACCAGAACTTGTCAGGAAAATTTTGTTTATAAGAGCTAATAAAAACCATCAGGTAGGATCTCGGTCTACAGGAATGTACTGTTCATTATCTAACAATCGGGAATTATATCAAATTAAGAATATAATCAGGTTTTCTTTCTAATTTCTTTATGACTTCGTAAATGACACATTGTACCCGAAATTTAGACGTTTGGGAAATGCCGAAACCAAAAATATACATTTTTTAAAGAAAAAGTATATTTGAAACTAAAATAATTTATACAAGAAGTCACTCGAAAACGGCACGAAATATTTTCATTGAATATATTTTGATTTTAATAAAACTTATCTTCACATATCTGTAAATATTATGTGAAGTCTTTTTCTGGCCGCACCGTGGCCGAGTGGTTAGACCACTCGCCTCTCATATGACGGTTCGGGTTCGATCCCAAGCGAACGCATGTGAGATTTGTGTGGAACAAAGCGGCGCAAAGGTGAGTTTTCTCCGGTTTTCTCCGCCATTGCATTCCACCGGTGCTCTATCTTCTTTTCAATGTAACACCAGTTTCATCGCCAGCTGTGCCACATGTAGTAAAAGTGGGTGTTAAGCCTATTAAAAAAAAAAAAAAAAAAAGTCTTCGTCATGCTTCATAACACTTCTTTTATATTTGTACTGAAAAACTACATTTCAATATAATTTCTCAAATATAATCTCTGTGCTATATCTATTTTATAAACAATTTACTGTGGTTTGTATGAATATGTGCATGTTTTAAGCAGTAAACTTTGAAATCCAAAGTGACTGTTGTATTCTAATCTCATATTCAAAGAATTAATTACAACCTGTTGCTCTATTTAACATGTGCAGATTGCATTTTGACCTAAGTGGTGGAAAGGTAGATCATTTAACTCTGTTCCAAGACTAAGGAAGGTCATTTTGCTATATGTTGAATATTTCATATATTGTTTCACGAATTGCGGGGAAAAAGTACAACAAATTTACTGTCCCACAATCACGCGATATATGCATTGGCCATAAGGGCTGTGATACCTTTGTTATGCCTCAACGCAGAAGCAGCGCAGGATGTGTCAAGGGTACGTTTATCAGCTTGAGCTCTCTCAGTCGATACTTTGTCTTCATATACTGTGTGAAATTTTCTTAGGAATGTTATTCTCTTATTAGTCCACGGAAATACCTGCCAAAAACTTCATGCTTGAACAGCCTATTTTATGTACAATGTATACTTGAAATGTGAATCGTGCAGAAAATGTCTGCAGTAATTCATGGTTATCCAGTTCCGGGTAGAGACACTGAGCTATGTGGTGAGTACGTTTAGAACAACGGGATCGCTAAATGCTAAACCAAAGAAGTGAAAACGACATGGCAAAGGCGAAGTAAGACGGTTGCTGCATTGGATCATTCATCTAAGAGGTCTCTCAGCCGTATTGCACAGCAAGTAGGTGTTTCACAAATCTCTGTCCATGCTGCTACTAAATTTCTAAAGCTTAAATCCTACTGCACGACTATGGTGTAGAGTATCATTATTTCGCAAGAACTCATGCATGTGAATGATGATTTCATCCGACGATGTCAAGAATGTCTTCGCTCAAATACACACTAATTTTTACATTTACAACATGGTTAGTACTAACATTCTTGAGTAACGCAGGCGTTGCAGAAAATAAAAACCCCGCAATGTTTGCCGATCACGTATTCGGGCGATCCGCGAAGGCACATTTGCACAGCAGCTTCCTTGCCATTGATTTCAAAGAAACGTGTGAGAGCGACGCTGACCACGTGTTTGCTACTCCGCATGCAAAATAACTTAATTGCTTGAATTGTTTCAGAAAATTCCTACCGTGTAGCATTTTATAAAATACATGTTTGTTCACATTACCTACAATAACTAACGATATACGGCCCCGCCGTGGCTGACTCGTTAAAGCACTTGCCTCTCACCAAGATGGCCTGGGTTCAATCCCAGGCAACTTATGTGGGCGCAGAGGCGGGTATTCTTCGAGTTCTGCCCCGTCATCGTATTCCACCGGTGCTCCATTTTTATTCCATGTATAATCAGTATCATCACCTGCGGTGCCATATGTAATAAAAATAACGATAACATTATTATTTATCAAACGCCTCAAACTTGGAAGATAATAAAATTGCTTAAAAATAAAACATGCTTACTTATGAGTTTGAAATTAAAGATTTAGGAAAGGTAAATAATTTGGTTTAAAGATATCTGGGCTATATAGCTTAAAGTAGGGAATTAGGAAAATACGCTACATTTGGACAGATTTTTTACAAATTATCAATTTTAATACTAAAAAAGACAATATATAAGATGTCTCCATGTCCAAATAAATAAGGTTGTTTTATTCTAAGAATGTAAGGTAACATTTTTACCTCTAATTTGGACAGTGTGTGATGGAACGGCCCATTTGCCTTGTTTGCCTAGGAGAACAATTGTGCATATTTGATCTGAACAACGTAACAAATTAATTTATGAACTCAAATGAATTTATCTGAATGCACGAACTATAGTTTCAACGGACTGTTTTCACCGATCACAAACTTTTTTTTGGAGATAATGAAGGGGGCATGTTTATTTACTTGCATTGAGTTTATCAACATTTAAAGTAGAGAACTTTTACTACACATGACACCGCAGCGATGACACTGATGATACATGGAATGAAGATGGAGCACCGGTGGAATGCAATGGCTTGGGAACTAGGAGGAAACCCACTTCTGTGCCGCGTTGTCTTGCATATGGCAAACCTGGGTCGTAGTAGAAAACTTGGAGTGGCTTTTATTCTGAATTAATATTCCTGCCTTTAGTTTTCTACCTATCTTTCACTTCATTTTCACGCCATTTGGATACAGATGATGTGTTGTACACAAGAGGAATGTGGTATACCAATTATAGTGGTAAAAATATTAACAATTATCTCGTATTAAGGCATGCAATATGAGGTTTTCAGTTGTTTATCAAGTGGAAATATAACGGGAAGCAAGCAATGAAGATTCTCACTCTTACGAGAAGAGGTAGGCTGGCGGAGAAAATTCCAGATAAAATTTTACGTGCCACTTGGCAGAGGACAAACAAGAAGGAATCAATGGAGCCTCGAGCTCCTGTCGCGAAATGGCTCCCTTTCCCCAGCACATACATTGTTTTGGTTCAGCTTTTCGTTTAAATCAGATTGATTCTACGTCCCTATCTCTCACTATTATTTCAATACAGGTTTTTCCTCTTTAACTACATGTCTCTATGGGGTGAAAGAGAACTCCGTAGCAGCATTTTATTGGGTAATTCCGTGGAATAAATGGAACAAAGTTTCCCAATACCGTGTTGGCCTTTGAACCACCATTTGGCTGAAAAGGGGGGAAACGTTTTATGCTGGCCATTCCAGGAAAGTTGTGGAATTTCAATAAAAATCTGATGTGTTGCATTTACAAATTTTTTTCTAAACATACACAGTCATTTGTTCTGTCTACTTTTTGTAGGCAAAACATGTGCAGAAATTGGTCAAAAGTGTCCTATAAAATAATTCAGATTATTTACTTCAATAATATTAACTTGTTTTGCCTTAGCAGTACTACAGAAAGAGTCACGTGACGAATGTGTTGATCTTCTGTAATAATCCCGTGCGCTTCAGCCCTTATAAGCTACCAACCAGACTGCCGGCTTCACGCACACGTACGCACGGCAGAGGTGGAGGATTATCTAATTGATACGGAAAGGTGGTGTCCAGCATCACGCATTCCGCAGCCGGAATATTAGCTATTATGTACGGGATTGCTGCCTATCGCAGTTCCACACTTTCATCACGATACTGAGTGAGCTCAGGGCTTATAATTAGCAGGGTCATGGGAGAGATGGAACACGGTGTATTCTATTACAGGGACCAGACCACCGCTTCAGCCCACTGAGCCACGACGCATGCGTGTGTTCATGTTAGTCTCGAAAATAAATCCTCATTGATTTGTTAAAATAGGGAATTATTAATACTTAATTTACCCCTAATACATTAAAATTTTATTGTATTTGCTATTATGGTTATATAAAGGAATGTGTATAATGTCTATATACACACACACACACACACACACACACACACACACACACACACACAAGCGTTGCATACTGGTATTCCGTATCTGACCAACCGAATTTTCTCGGCTTCACAATTTAGGAATTATTCTAAGTTCAACATTTACGGCACGACGTAGTTTTTACCAGTTTGTCCGAAAACTTAATCGAGGTTATAAAATTTACCAGGAATATAAGTATCCATTTACAATGCTTTCATTTTGCTCCATCATATTCAATCTCCTGTACAATCTTAAAATATATTTCTTTTTTCCGCTGTTAATAAGAAAGAACAACAAATTCGCATGAATACAAGGAATTAGTGAATTAATCCGTAAGCTAAATCCGTATTCTATTGGTTTAACTTTTAAAATCGCATCCTGAGGGACTTCTTCAAAATCGCTTGAACTTGAGAAGGGATTAAACGATTGAGACAAGTATTAAATTGTATTTTGCTTGCATGTTTTTATAAATTAAGTGATAAAATTAAAAGATAAATGTTATGAAATATATAATAGGCAATGAAATGCCTGATGCAATGAAATATTTACAGGGGTCCAAAAATGTACACATCATTAATAAGTTTGTAACGAATTGAGATAAATTCTGAGTTTTGGTGACGGTGTGGCTTAGTGTGCAGAATTCACGTGGCCGAGGATTATTTAGGACTAAGATGATGTGAACCGTGACACCAAATAGCTAAAAGCTCTCAGTCAAAGTAACCGGTGAATAGCTGCAGACATCAGATCCGAAAACTGTAGGAGGCTAGATTTTATTTACAACAAGATAGTGTCCCAGCTCACTACCATCAAAACCTCGGCGAGTGCCTTGCTGAAAATCTCAGCAGCTTTTAGGCCTAGTATCTCTAGAATTTTATCTCTGAAATTTACTCTATACGACGATTCCAGTTCGTACGTTAGAGAGATTGCTTGTGGTAGTATTTAATCTAAATTTTGACTGATGCTGGTCACTTCAAGTGATTTCAATAAGTGGAATATAAGCTATATTTTCACCAAATTTAAGCCTTATATCTCAAATATTACAAACTTGTTGACATTTAAATAGAAACTGCAGCATTTTGGATCTCTCTTTATAATGAAGCCGCAAAACTCAACCATTTAAAACCCAAATTTTAATTTCACCCCCGGAGTTTTGAAATGTTTCTTAGATCTATTTCAATGATCATTTGCAGCGCATTCAGTGCACTAATGGGGTATAAAAATTGCTATAAATCTCTGCGCATTTCAACAAAGCAAAATAAAAATTACCAGGGCGTGGGTTTGAGTTTCAGCAAGGGACAATTGCTGCTAATTAAGTTAATCCTACACAAAGGGAATGTAGGTCGACAACTAATTTGGTGTCGAAGCCAGACAGGTAGATTGCAGCGTAATTACGACATGTTTACAAATATCCACATATACGCTCTTAATTAGAACAAGAATTTGGAGGTGTGCTCTGAAGAGTCATTGGAATGCTATATTTATATGTTCTGATTCAATTTGTGCACGTTTGGTACGAATGTGCCAGTTTTAATCGAGATGATCCTCGAGGCAAACTATGACGCAGTATTTAATCGAATGCACTTAAATCTCCACAATAATTAGACATTTGATTTTGTTGTTCTCTACCATACAGGCAGCACAAATCTGATTAAACAATATTCAACCCTGAGGTTTTACCAAAAGTATATGTTTCGAGCCTTACCGATTAAAAGAGACATGTACAGGAAAGTTGTGGAGGAGCTCTGTTATTTATTTACTTATTTATTTTTGTTAATAGTCTGGGGGATAACATTGCAAAACTAGATGCTTTACATCAGTTTAACAATTTGTATAAATGCACAGGGCAGATAATTACCTATACCGTAATGATTACGATTCATATACAAAAACAAAAAAATTAGCCTTAATTTTACTACAGTATAATTCTATGTAGAAACCCTGTAGACTTTACAACTACAATTTATATAGATATATTCTGGCTATCCCCACAGGAGGCACGGATGAGGAGAAGGTACCACAGGAGACGAAAGGCCGCACCTAGACGTGCGGAAGTCCATAAAAGTTGCAGGCTTGAAGCCCTTTGCTAACGTGGGAGCTGCCTATAGAGGACGAAGACCCGTTGACCAAGTAGCTCTCTTTGTGTTCACCTCTACGCCATTATACGCCACGAAAATTAGAAATATGAGAAGGAAACGGAATGAGAAGGACAAGAGAGAATGATAAAGTACCCAGTAATTCGCATATTGACCAAAGGAAATCACCAAGAAACCCAAGTTCTGAGTTGACGGTCAACGGGAATCAGAGCTTCCGAATATGAGCCTCGCGTTACCGCGCGGCTGTCTCTCTAGGTAATGAAACGCTAATAATGAGCATTATCACATTAATATCTTTAATGCTCAGTTTGAAATAGCTTCCAGCAAATATTTATACACGAAAAGACATTTTTAAATTATTAGTAATATATGCAGTATTTAGGACCGGTTTGACTGCCACACATTCAAGAAATCGCGTTTTCGGTTTTCTCTTAGGATGAGTTACCCGGATGAAGTTCTTTCTTCGGGCTTTTTCCTTGTATTGAGAAGAGTGAGCTTCATTGGCCCGGGATCATTTGAGCATCATTTCACCAATTTCATTCATCGTCCGATATGACCAGCCAGATTAAAGGGTTAAGCTAAAAATAGTTGAAATTCCCAACAAGAAACTGCGAATGTTAAACGTCTTTCATTTTAAACAGCAATCGTAAAAAAATAGTTTATTATATGAACAAAAATGTGATAGTGTAAATGTTTTGTATCATGAACAAGGCGTAGATACATTACATTAAGGTTTATTGTTGCAATTAATTGGATACTTTAATGTTTAGTATGTTTACATTAAATTATATTGCAGATACAAAATACACACTATCAAATAATCAAAACAAAATATTATTGATGTTCCAAATTTATGATAAAAAGAAACAATACTAAAAGTGATGGTAACTTCATATTATAATGTAAAATCTTGCTATTCATCATTTCTGAAACTTCACTATTAGTCACTGTAGATACAAACGTTTTCAACGAGTTTTCATCCCATCCTTAGATGAGTGTCCAAAATTGTTAAGTATCTACAGTTTTATTTAATACCGAGAATATATATTTTGAGGAAACCTGAAAGCAAAAAGAATCCGTGAATGTGTGAGTTCGTGCTGTAAATAGCAGAATTCAAAGCTTAAAATTCAGTTAAATATCAAACGTGGTATTTTCATTTAGTATCTTCTAAAAATACGACGCCAAGGATTTCTGAAAATCCCCGAAACCCCAAACTGCTCTTTCTTTACATTGACGATTTTTCGGAATTATTCATTTTCTTAAAATTGCCTGTAACGATATTTATTAAAATGCCAAAAGATATTCATATTACAAATAAAATGTAGCTAGTAAACGCAAGAGACAGACAAACTTTTTAATACACAAAACGTTTAATCATAAACATAGAATTTATCAAATGCAATTTTGTGGAGTAATTTCAAATAATTCATTGGTTTAGGTTTAAATTATCTAACACTTACACTTTTCCAAAATAGTGCTTCTGTTTATATTCTAATCATGCAAAGAGAACTGAATTTCAAAGTCATGATGTAGCAACCGGCTCTGTTTGTCTATCGCTATGTTAGATTCGATTAGCATGAAGTATGTAGAAGAATAAGCTCTTGTAGGAATTTTTTGTTGCAAATTGGGTAGAGAAAGTAATGTGAATTAAACTATCAGACTATTCGTAATAGCTCATGTTCACTAGAGGCTAGTTGAAGACAATTTTAGATTGTTAAGAAAACATAATCAAATCAGTTTTATTAAACTATTCTTCAACGGTGGAATCAAAATAAGAAGTACATCAATAATACGGTATGTTATCTGAATATATGTTTTACAGCGAAAATCTTTCTCATAGACAATTTTATTTACGTACTAACATGGACTTCATAGCTTAGACGGTAGAGCAGCTATAATGATTTTCCAATCTGAGAAAAAATTGAAACCTCTAACTAAAAGTAACTCAGAAACGTCAAATCAAAAAAAAAAAAAAAAAATCTTTGACAAAAATGGTGTGTTTTAATGAGATCTACATTTGTTGTTTAGTAAGTTTTTGTCTGTTTCTTAGGGTTTACAAATTATGCAAAATCCATAAACATTCATCCAGAATTAAGAGGCTTCCAGAATCTTTTATAAGAAAATGCAAGATATACGTTTTATCTTTAATATATGGTATTTTAACCAAAACCCTTAGAGCCATTTTTCAGAAAAACGAAATTGTTAAAATATTTTCCATGTATAGGGTAGTGTGGAGGATTTTCTTGAAAATCTTCGGGTCACATCCTTGGAAGATATTAAACTTAAGTGCTAAGTTTGTTATTTAAGGATTTTTTCGTCTTGAAACTAAGCTGTACACACACTTGTGCGCACACACACACACACACTAGCGCGTGATGCTCTTTTTCTAAAAATGATTTTTTTTTGCACCTAAGGAACCTCAAAACATATATTTCCGGTAAAATCTTAACATATAATTTTTGGGTGAAATACAGTGTCTACATTCCTTACCTACTATGTGCTTACATAGTACGTGTAGAGAAAGTAAAATTTAATGTGTCAATCAGCTTGATTTGCTAGAACTAGATGGAGCCAGGAATGTGGCTGATCTACTAATCCTTACCAACTTAACTCATGGCTCATTATACCGGCCCCCTTTTTACTTTCTCTGCACGTTCTATGTACATAGTGTATAGAGAATAGAGAAGGTATTACATTGCATCAAAAAATTCAATACCGAGATTTCACCCGAAATACTTGTTTTAGGACCCCCTGAAGCCAAAAAAGCATTTTCAGAAAAATGCAATGTGACACAAAGATTCTGAAGAAAACCCCTCTACCCCTAACTACCCTTTGCATGGAACAAATTTATAAATACTTGATTCTCTCAAAAATATCTCTAATGGTTTTGACTAAAATCTCTTATATTTAAGATATTTACATGACAAATAAAATGTATATCTTGAATTTTCTTGCAATAGACTGTGAAAACCTCTTTATTCTGGATCAATTTTTCTAAATTTATCAGAACTGTGAGAGACAGAAAAAACTTACTACACACAAGATGTAGATATCATTAAAACGCACTATTTATGTCATATACCTTTTTTTGGTGGTGTTGAGCGTTTTCGAGATATTCCTTTGTTGTTGGTTTCAGTTTTAAAACAACTTTTCTCATTCGGGAATTTGTCAACTCCTGGCCACGCAAAGAATTTGTAAATCAATTCCATAACAACCACATTTTAAAGCATTTGACTGTTGGTTTAGCTCAATTCATTCCGGCATATCCCTTCTACTTAAAAGAAACTAAGTAATAAGACGATTTATGGCAATGTTTATCTCGATTAGCATGAATTAGAGGAATAAGCTTATTAACAATAATTTGTTCGTGGTAGCGTGTTGCCTCATATTCAACAGGTCGTGAGTGCGAATCTCTTTAGGGTGAGTTGCCTGGATATGTTGTTTTCGGGGTTTTCCCTTATCCTGAGAAGAAGAATGTCGAGTAACTTTAAGCTCCATGGACCCCGAGATCATTTGAGCATCATTTCACCAATTTCATTCATCGTCCGATATGACCAACTAGGTTAAAGGACGTTAAGCTACAAAATAAAAAAAAATTGTTAGAGATGTAGAGAAAGTCATGTGAATGAAGTACGTTAGATATTTTAAGTTCTAGATTGAACATGTCACAGCTTCACATTCACATTCTTCTTGTGTAAGAAGACGCCGAGTTCAAAGGAGCACATTGTTGCAGGAAATGTATGAAATCGGCAAAGCCACAAATTTTCTCCGAACCGAGCGCCAAATATTGAGAAAAAGACACGTACACCAAAGGAAACCATGTTTTATTCAGCCGCGCCGAACGACGTTGGAGCTCATTCGATTTTAAAGACGCATCTACTTGCCCCGGATACAATCACGTGACCTCAGGTAAAGATGATATTGTATCGGGATACCTATCCCTTGGGAAATTTACAGCTCCGCTACTTTATTATGATTTACGCAGCAAGTGTCCGCAAGCGCATAGGCCCCCCGAGGATTTTTCTCCGCATACATCATTGACAAGCTATTGAGTGTTGTGTGGTTATAACACCTTAAAATTCCACACGACACCAACCAACTTAGTACGTGACTTGATGTTGCCTAGCAACCCGAGTATCGACTTGCCTCGCCAGTCTCGTGCTTATTTTCCTTAACTTTATCTTTCTGTCATTTATTGAACAGGTACGAAAACTTTACCAAAATTTAGATTTCTGTAAATAATTCTAACGTCCTACAGTGGAGATATATTTTATAAACTCCAAAACATTTTTTGAACCTTCATATATGTATACCTATAGTGTAGAAAAAGTGACTCGTATAAGGACGCGGCAAGCTAAGTTGGTTATGAAATGTCCATCTCGTCTTCCCCACTCCGGCTAGTCTTAACACTTCCATAGTTATCTGAATCATTACCTACATCTCGCCCCCCCCTCTGTAAGAGGGGGTGGCGAAAGTCGTGCGCAGCAATCCACTACTGCTTAGTTTCAGAGAGAGAGAGAGAGACCCGTGTTACAAATTCTAGGTTTACTGATTGGCAGTTAAATATGGAAATGTTTATTATATATTTTGATGGGATTCGTGATGAATGTTGATTGGGGAAGTTGGAATCTGAAAAACTAATAATATCCTTTGCAAGGTCAGGAAAAGAAAGGTCGCAGCCACCGGTGTATATCGCACTTCGAACTCCAAGGAACCTCTAATGGATGGCATCATTACTCCATCTACCAATAGCCTTCAAAGCGCTGTGTTTGAAAGGATTGTGTGGAGAATTTTATTTAAGTTTAAATTGAATTGTGATTTAAAGTTATTTAAGTATTATATAATGATTATTTTTCAAATAATATATAAAATAGATGGATATGGCCTATACTGTTGGAAAATAAACATTTCTAGCATTGCAATGTTTCTAATTTAGCGAGAGGGAAGCTACAGTATCATCACTAAAAATGTTGCATGAAGTGGTACTGCTTGGAATTAGACAGTTAAGAGTTACCTACACGAAGTAAGTACCGTGCACGCACGCTTTCTTGGCTACTAAATTTACGGGGAGGGAAGAGAGAACATGCCTGCCTATCTTTCAGCAGTATTATCCACCAAAAAATGTATCTTTTAGGTCCTCAGCCTTTATAGTGAGCAGGTTATCTAATTTACCACAAACTAGCTGAAATATTAAATTCACGTGCATGTGCGTGAACTCTGGGGTCTACGGTCAGAATGACGACTCAGCATTGAAGCCTCTAAATATCAGACTGTATAGCGCGCATTCCCATTGTTGGAAACAATTATCTACAATGTAGCACTGAAAGAGAGCGGAGAATTCTGAATTTGTCAACTTCAGGAACCTACTTCGGTCCATATGCGTCGTTACTGTGGACTTTGAATATGGATTACGAAACGGTCCTATAGAACTAATATTTGTAATGTTGTTATATCTGTTACTTCTGGCAGACAAACAAATGTCATCTTGGCTGTTTGCTGAAGAGCGTGTTATCTTTCGTTGATTTAAGTTCAGTGCTCTGAAGTAATGTGATATTGTGTTGATTATCTTTGTCCTGTTTGCTTTAACGTTCATGGGAACAAACATCATCGTTTCCTGGAAAATTGATAGAAATGCCATATGATCGTCCAGATATCATATCCGCCAAGTTCACATTAACAATCAATAAAAGTATAACAGAGTTATACTTTACAGTTTCATCTACAGTAAGTAATTTCATTAATAAGTTGCGGAAAATTTGGGAATAATAGATATAGAGGTGTTATTTTCACAGTATTTTCATTTTGTATCACCATGTTAACGTCATTTGATTAAATCGAAAAAAAATATATTCCACGTAAAACATATTTTGCGGTATTTTCTTGAAATGTTTCATTTCGCGTGATACTGAACCTAAATACTAAGTGATTTACTTTCTCTATACGTACTATATACATAGTGTATTGAGAAGGTATTGCACTGCAACCAAAAATTCGATACTGGGATTTCACCGAAAATATATGTTTTAGGTTTCCTTGTATCCAAAAAAGGTATTTTCAGAAAAAGGTCCGCGTGTGTGTGTGAACACAAGAAATGGATAATGAAATGTTCGTAAAATACCAAACTTGGTATTTTAAGTTTAGTATTTTTCAGAGAATCTGTCATGAACATTTTGAGAAAAATCCCCCTACCCCAAATTACCCTTTACATAGACATTTTTTCGAAATTTTTTATTTTCTTAAAAATGGCTCTAACGATTTTGTTTAAAATGTCGTATGTTAAAGATATTTACCCGACAAATAAAATTTATATCTTGAATTTTCAGGGAATAGCCTCTGAAGGCTACTTTAATCTGGATGAATTTTACGGAATTTTGCAAAATGCTAAACCGTAAGCGATGGACAAAAACTTACCTCACAAAAATGTAGAGTACATTTAAACACACAACTTATGTTATAAACGTTTTGTTCCGGAGGTGGTCGTTTTTGAGATATTCCTTGTTTTTGGTTTCACCTTTAAAAATCTTCCACTTTTCTCATTTAGGAATTTGTCAACTCCTGTCCATACAAAGGAACTTCAGTCACATAGCAACCAGCTTTTGACTGTCACTTTAACCTATGTTAGCCTCTTATTTCACTTCTACTTACAAGGAAGCAAGTAATAAGACTATTTTTGCTAACTTTTTTCTGGATTAGCAGAAGCATACGTAAATAGAAGCATAAACCTTTTTAACAATAATTTGTTGCAAAGATGTAGAGAAAGGCATATGAATGGAACACGTCAGATTTTTTAGTTATGCTTTTCATTAAAACATTTAATCGAAAATCTTTCTTTTTTTCCTTTTTCATTGAGGAAACTCATAATTTCCTATAACAGTTCTCGAAATTATGAATGCGATGCCATACCTCCTCTACTTAATGGGATAATGGACCAATTATTTATATAAACTATTAATTTTTCCTGGAGTAGTCTAATAAATCCCATGGTGGGATTTCCTATTAATAATATTTGTAGCTTCAGCCGAGCTTAATACACACTCTCAGACTTCACTTTCATTTTCTCTAACACCTATGACAATGTGCAAGGTAGATAGAAATTTTTATCCAAAAGTTCGATACCACTAGTTCACTGGAAATATATATTTAGAGAACCCTTAATCCAAAAAATATCATTTTTATAAAAGTGTGTGTGTGTGTGTGTGTGTGTGTGTGTGTGAACGATTTTCAAAATCTTTCGTTCATCTCCAACTGCTCTTTACATGGAGTGTTTTTTTTTAAATATTTTTTATATTTTCTCATTTTTATTAAAATGCCATATGTTTGAGGTATTTTCAAGAAAACGGAATGTATATCTTGAATTTTCTAGGAATAACTTTTTCATTCTGAATGACTTTTGCATATCAGTAAACCAGAGATAGACACTTACTGCAAAAATGCATATCTCATTAAAACAAACAATTTATGACATGTACATATTTTGTAAAGTTAACCATTTCCGAAATATTCGTTGTTATTGGCTTCAATATTAAACTGATTAAATTTAACTCAGGCGGGAGGTCGACTTTCGTAGCATCTTTTATTTCACGTACGGTAATGCAAAAGAGAACTGATTTTCAATAAATTGTTTCATATAGCGATAAATTTTAAAATATTTGACTAACGCTTTAGCCTAGACAAGTAATAAGACCATTTCTGAATGCCTTAGATAAAAGAATAACCTTCTGTAAGGAAAGCTTGGTGGTGGAATAGCTAGAGAAATGCATGTGAATGGAACACGTCAGATTTTGTAAAGTGAAGTCATAAGAGTGTGTATTAAGCTCAGCTCAAGTTAACATAAATGCCCTCCGTGGCGTATTGGTTACCGTACTAGCTTCTAAAATCCCAGATTGCAGGTTTAAACCTAACGGATGTTTCGGGTGCAAAAATTCTTAGCAGGGCTTCCTTCGGGGGAATTAATGCTAGTGGTCCAGTGTAATTTCATTTGCACGTAAAGGAACCCCATACCTTGAAATTAGAATGTTCCTGGGCACAATTTTTCGCCATTTCGCGATAATTCGTGATATCCGAAAGTCGTGATTTCGTCCTACAGTACCATCTGTGGGTGATGAGCTGAACCTTCGTCAACATGGCACATAGTGGTGAACTCAAGAACTAGAAATTAAAATACGATCATGGAACATCATAACGATGCCCTTTGCTCCACATAGGAGAGGCAGGAAATAATACTACTAGTAAGTTAATATGAAAGAAAACTTCACTGTGTAATTTCCTATACGAGTATTAATAATATGTTACATAATAATGCTATAGCAACCTCAGTATGTATCCATGCTGATTTCCAGAGCAGCAGATATCATATGTGAAATACTGAATATTTTTGCCTCCGAGTTTTATATTTGGGGGTTCATGTGATGAAAACGCACCAAGCTTTACTGAGTTCCAGCACAATAAGAGTTTTATTCACATTTAAATTTTCGGAAAGCGCATTTGGAATAAAGCACCCGATAGCTGAACAGCTTTAGCGCGAGCGAATAGCGGTGGCAGAGGAAGCAAATTTAATGTGTAGCGCGTCTAAATACAAAAAAGGCTGTGATGCAGATAAATGGGATTCTATGAGCGGATTGGAGCGCTTTACAGCCCCATTCGTGCAGCGCAAACGAAGCTGGGATTAAAAAATTGCATTGTCCTCGCGTTAACAAAGTCCAAGGTAGCGGGATCAAGTTTACGCGAATGTTTGTTTCCCTCGGAGGTGTGCTAATCGCCTAAAGTGCTGATCTCCTGCTTCGACACATTCAGCCTGTGATTTACTAGAGAACTTCACATGGAAGAAACTGGCAATATCATACCCATATTGTGTGAAAACATTGAGGAAATAATGTTTGTTGAATTTCCAGAATGTTAGTTCTATTTTACAATTGTATATTAGAGCTACATTTGTAAACAATGTGAAATTTTACAAAATGGCATTTAATAGATAGACTTCGGTATATACAGGATGTTTCAAAACAACACCATACGAAGATGTGGACCTTGTTGGTCATACCGTACGTGATTCGTGAATGTAATTTTCAGCTCTAAATTTAGCACATACAAAAACTGCCATAAAATCACCATGAATTAGGCAGTCGTACATAACCAAATGGCACGTGCCTGGCCTACTCCAAGAGAGATGACGGTTGGTAGCGAAGGTCCCTGTCGTGTGGTGTACGGTTTGTTTGATAGACACGCCGGCGCGGCACAGGTCACCTTAGTAATGGAAAACATGCCACGTGGGTTTTGTTGTGTGTTTCGTATAGCACGTTCTGAGGTTGTTTACGTGGCGTATGGCAACCGTTGTTCCTTTTCTACCTAAGACCAAATGTGTGTGCATTTTAAACGCACATAAAAGTTTAAATAGAAGAATTTGAAGGTTGCGACATCTGACAAGTCAAAGTGTAAGTTAATCGACTGCTATCTTTATTTGGCGTTATGTTGAAACGGCCTGTAGATATAGCTAGATATAGATATGAATGGGTGGATGGATTTATTTTCTGTTGCCATACACTGTACAGATACACACGTCATAAATGTACATTAATTAAATAGTTCACTTAAACTGTAAAAAGTCTTGTCATGGTAAAATGAACGTACTGATCTTTTAAATTTACAAATGTTATCTGTGCTAATGATGTCATGTGGGAGAGCATTGAAAATTTTACTTATGAGGCACTTTGGTGATTTTGAGTATTCAGTTGTTTTATATTTTCCTATATGCATGTCCTTCCTACTTCTAGTAAAATAATTATGAACGTCACAGTTGAGAGTCAATAAGTATGAGTTGTTTTTATAAAACAGTGGAGCATTTTATATTAATAAATCAGTCCAAATAAAAATATAAAATTGTTTGAAAACCTGCCTTAATGTGTCTCTTGGCTTTATATTAAAAAGTATTCTAAGCACTCTCTTCTGAATTATAAATACACTATTTATTTCACTTGCAGATCCCCATATTAAAATATTGTATGTAAAATTGATTGCACAGTGGCATAATATACAGTCATATATTGAGTATAAATGCCTCAGCAAAAAATTTAACATTAATGTAAATAGACAAATAAAATAGGAATATTCATTGAAAATATAAAATAATGTTTTATATAACCGTAATAAATAATTTAAATATATGGGGGTGATATAGGTAGTTATCTATAGTAAATTAAATATAGTATTGACAAATATTTTAAATTCTGAGTAGCACACTGTTTTCTAATATTCTGGAGTAATGCTGGAGTGAAAGATTTATTACAGAAGTCTAAGTGCATTATTAATCTGAGCCGTTTCCTGACCTCTAATGAACAGTCAAAGAGTATGTGATTAATATTGTGTATTAGATGTGAAAAAGTACACGCGGTACTGTTTTGCCTCACAATTTTAAATCATTCAATATATGATCCAAATTTTCATGTCCAGTCATGAATTATCTTTGTAAATGCAAGTTCAAAATGGTTTATATTTAATCTATCGTGAATTTGGGAAATAATATCTTTTTTTTAAAATGACCATTAATACTTCTGCCATATTGAGCTCCAACTGTTAAGCACGTCTTTTCTTAAAGCGTATAAAAGTGTATATTGCGGTACAAAATGTAACAATTGGAGATGCGGGGGAGTTTGAAAAATCAGAAATGAAAGTCTAGATTTGCTACTTTTAGGTATCGCCACGATGTGCCTAGCGCCTATGAATTGCATATATTTTTACTTTCTCTAGCACATATATATACAATGTACATGGTAGGTACATAAAGTAATCTATTCCAACCAAAAATGTAATATCGGGATTTCACCGTAAATATATGTTTTGAGAGCCCCTGAATCCAAAATAAAATTAAAAAGTAGATCCATGTGTGTGCGTCTATGTGTATCTGTGCCAGCATAATTAAAAAACATAAAATCCTTAAATAAAAAACTTGGTGTTAAAGTTTAGTATCTCCTAAGCATGCGACACGAAAGTTTTCAAGAAAATCCCCCGGCCCAAACAACCCTTTACATGGAAAAAATTTTCAAAACTTCGATTTTCTCAACAATAGCTAAAAATTTGTTATTAAAATACCGTATATTAAAGATATTTACACGACAAATAACATGTATATCACGAATTTTCTGGGAATAGTCTCTGAAATCTTCTTCATTCTGAGCGACTTTTACGTAACTGATAAACCGGAAGAGATGTCCAAAATCTTACTACATAAAAAATGCAGATCTACTCAAAACACAAAATTGACATCCTTTACAAAGCTCCACAATCAATATATTCCTTGCTATTGGTTTCAATTTTAAAATATTTATATTTTTCTCAAACAGTAAGTCGTTTGTGATTTTTGTTTTACTCCTGAACATGCAAAGAAGCGAATTTCATTGACAATCGCAGGGCGACAACTTTGACTATCGTCTTAACGTAATGTATTCCCTTGTTTCTCTTATACTTACATGGAACTAAGCAATAAGACCATTCTGTTAACGTTTATGCTGATTAGTGGGAAGGAGAAAGAACTAAAGTCTTTTGTAAGGAGTTTGCAGAATAGGTGGAGAAAGTCACGTGAATGAAACGTATCATATTTTTCGTACTCAGTAATAGTTTGTGCATTTCTTTGCACTTTATTACATACTTATGCTGTTTCACAATTTCTAGGAGAATATTGTTAACATTACCTTTTCACTGTGATTCTTGAGTCATTTTAACTTAATGTTGCTGGATAACCTATAAAGGCTTATTTTGGAAACAGTGGTACCATTGAGATTTCGCTCGATAGGTTAACTGCTCAGCTCTGTAATGTCGAACGTCGTTATTTTAATATTCAGTTCAAAATACTTGAGAATGTTCCTAGCATACCTACCAAAAACAAAAAGTAATGTTCCAAGTCTTAATGATTTGTTGAATCATCGTTGCAACTAGAAGAAAGAGTAAAAAGGTGGATTGAAACTATCAAAGCTTAAAACAAAACATAAACATAAAAACATAAAAACAAAATCTTGGCAAATTAACATCGGATTATACCCATCTAATTTTATATCTTTGAAACAAAATATTTTGCAGCTGATTTGCTGGTCGATATGATTGATGAAGACGTCAATTCATATAAATCAAATCTTAAGAAAGTAAGTATTACGAATTAAAAAAATCTGATGTGTTCCATTCACATGTCTTTGTCTCTAGCTGTTCCAAAAACAAACCTTCCGAACAAAAACTATTATTTGATCTATGCCTTGGTACTTGAAATAGACATTCGTTAGCAAAACTAGTCTTGTTACCTGCTTCTTTGCAAGCAGAAGAGAAATAAGGAAATACACCAGGCTTACGCGATATCAAATCTTTTAAAGGCTATTTGCTATGTGAAACAATTGAAATGCTGTTCTGTTTTGCATTCCCGGGAGTAAAACAATGATGAAATAAAACGAAAGTTAACTTTCTGATAGAGAACATTCTAAGTAGTTTAAAACTGAAACCAATCTGCAAACAATGTATATAACATATTGTGTCTTTTAATGAGGTCTGCATTTTTACTTTCTCTACACACACTATGAAATAATATGTAGAGAAGATGTGCATTTCGCCCAAAAATTCGATAACGGAAGATCACTGGAAATACATTTTTTTAACAGTACCGGAGTCTGGTCAGGACATTGCACAAACATATAACACCCATGCCCAAGGCGGGACCCGAACCCACGATCCCCTGCCCACGAAACACGAAAGCAAGACGCCTTAGCGACCGGCAGTTTTGAGACCCTGTGCAAATAAAAAAATACATTCTTAGAAAATGATTCTCGTGTTTACATTGTGTGTCTGTAGACAGGACATCTCGATTATCTTGAAATAGAACAATAAGCACTGAGATGTAGAGAAAGTTCATGTGCATGCAACGCATAAGCTGGTATTTGTAATTTGTTTTTGCCATCCAGAATGAAGAGGCTATGTTCAGAAAATTCAAGATATACATTTCGTCAGTGATGAAAATATAACATATGACATGTTAATTAAAATCGTTAGAGCTATTTTTGAGAATGTTCCATGTACAGGATAGTTAGTGTTGCATTCTTTGGAACATTCTGAATTTAAATATCAAGATTGGTATTTAACTTCAGAAGCATGCACGACTATTGTTTTAAAACTTTTTTTTAAATTCAGGGGGCCTCAAAACATATATTTCTGATAACAGATATTGATATCGATATCTGGTATCGATTTTTAGATTATCTTTTTTATTTACTTGTAAATATAAGTACATATTATAGGAGGTAAAAAGGAAAAATTCAGCCCTCCAACATGACTATATTGAAGTTTTACAGTAATAAATATATCGAAAGTTATATGATTTAATATATTTTATATATTACGTGGAATAAAATATGCCAAAAATGTAGTTTGGTTATCTTACTAAGTTAAATTTAAGGAATAAAGCATCAATGGGAAGCGAAGAGTATTGCGATTCAAGAGCGGTAAATGCATTTCTGAGTGAGAGTAAAGAGTGAAAATACGAGTCGAAGTTGAGAAAGAAACAGCAAACAACATTTTAGATAAAATTCCTTGCAGTTTACGATAATGCTCAGGGAGGAAGTGCATTAATGCGTTGCAGTTTTAGACATGGAAAAACAAAAATACAACTGCGTTTTAAATGGAGTGATTTCGTTCTCTCTTTCCCTGAGAGTAACTTAAACTTCTGTATAGCAGAACTACCTTATTCCCGGAAGGTAAGCTCTGTGAATGAGAGAGAAAAAGAAGAGCAAAAGTGGAGAGTAATTTTAGCGAACGGACCACTGAGTTTGAAACTTTCTATTTGCACAATTAACATTTCGCATGAGTTGCTATGCAAGAGCATGTTTGAACCTTGATATAGCGCAAAGTTGAACAGTCTAGATCCATGATTGTATGGTCTCTATGTTGTTGGAAGATGACTTCTGCAAAGTCGTACCGGCGCGCAGCCAATTAGGTTTTAGTGGCAACAGTTACCCCTTGGACCTTACCTCTGCTATCCTTTTGCAGGAGGAAGATTTCCATTAGAGGCTATTTGCCAAAGGGAACTATTTTGATGGTTCACTTCTGTGACCTAGTGTAAACTCTTCGAACAAAAACACCTCAGCGCGCAGGCGTTCATTTTAACAGAATTTCCTCGCAGACCTGTTCTCAACTTCTCAGCAACTTCACCTCCCTTTTGTTTCTCTTGTTGGCATTAAAACATGTAGTACTTGAAGTGTTTGTAAATGTTTTGACTCGTCTCACCTGCATCTCTGAGATTTCTGTTGCTTAAACTTCAAGCAGCAAACAAGGGAGGGAACATGAAACTTCCTTGTTTATAATTTCGATTTTTAGTCCCTTTAGGCTTTTACAGAGTTCCTAAGACGAGAAGGCGCACACTAGGGATTCAGTGTGTTTTTAAATGCGATAAAATGCGAAAATGACTCAAAATGCAAAAATTATATTAAAAGCAATATAAATGAAAAATTGATGATTTTTTTTAAAATTTACTTTCTTTCTTGCTTTATTTTCTTCTGTAAATTGCATCTGATGAATTTGTGCACCCTTGGACTGTTCATGATTCCGACACACTATCCACCACAATGATTTGGAACACGGAAATAATTCCCTCGTCCTTCATCTGTTTGTAAAATACACATTATAAATATGAACTTGGCATACGTAAATAAATCAATTTCATACTTCATTTAAATTAAAATCATATTTTCTTGTTAACAAGTATTAAAGAAAAAGACTACTTTATTTATAAGAATTTGTGCATACATTTGTACACAAAAATGAGAATAAAAAATTATGTCCTCAAATTAGGATACATGATTTTTATCCCATATACTTACTGTTTATGTCAGCAATATTTTATTATTTTCTCATTATGGTGATTATAAGTATTATTATTATTATTATTATTCAGAGTCCAGTCCCCGTTTACTAATTGCATTAGTGTCACATTAAAGCTTTTTCATGACACAATATCTGTTATCAGAATCAATTCGGGATTTATGTTTTTCTCAAAATGCTATAAAATGATACATTTAAAATGTATTAGTGCTACAACATGCTAAATGCACAAATCAAAATGCTAAGTTTGTAATTTTAAAATTCTGAAAATCACCACACCTAGAAATTAAAAAAGTAGCGGGGACAGATGACCAGGATCTACATGTACTTGAAAATGCTCGAGTCTGTTAGAAACGAATCCTTATCGCTGAAATATGGTAGCCAAACTGCGTTAGTTATATTGCACTGTTATTATTAGAGCTGTAATAACAAAACATTGTTGTTCGTAATAGACCCGAGCATATTCACGAAGCGCACACAGTTACGAACACGTAATCCAGAAAACTATTTGTTTCCTGTTGCAGGGCGATGGCCCCTCGCTAAAATGCCTAGCTTTGTGCTTCGTGGCGCAGGGGATCGTGGGTTCGAGTCCCGGTTTGAGCATGGGTATTTGTTTGTTTGTAAATATATATACGTATGTGTATTTGTCAATAAACAGAAAAAGGGTAATCAAAAGAAATTTATGGAAAATGTAAAAAAAAGAAAAAAAGAGGAATGAGAAAAAAGAATACAGCGCCGGAGCCCCGACAAAGCTCCGGAATATTTTTAAATAAAAAAAAAGGAACACAGCAGTCAGTTGTATAAAGAGAGTGTAGTGGGGCTGTTGTTAAAACATGTATTTGCGAATGTTTGGGTAGTGTACAATACCTACTCTATCCACTATATAGATTGTACATACGAGCTAGAGAAAGTAAAAGTTAATATCTTTGCTTTGTCAACCTATGTCACTATATAGTGCTTACAACTTTATATACAAAGATTTTCCAAATATATATAAGATCTGCATTCTCAAAATATGAGATATGTAAAATAAAGTTTGTCAACGTCATTTATGAATAATTAGTTATTACTCTCAACACTACATATACAAGCCGTACATTTCAATTTACAGCGGTAAAATACATGCAATAAATATTCATTTTCTAGTTCACTTAATGTAACTGTTACTAAACTGAAAATAACTTTACTAAACTTTTAGCATGCGTTATAACAATGTTTATATTCTTACTTATATGTATGTAAGGAATGTCAAAAATTTTTATTACAATATACATTTTCGGATTAAAAAGGAGGTACATTAACGTATTAAAAGAGCTTAATATTTATACCCTTTTCTTATGTATAAAGAGCGTCAAAATGTGACACTAAGATAATTTTAAATATATTAAGTTTTACATGAACCATATTAATAGCATTTTATAAATTGCGACCTATTTCATGAGAAAACACATACCTACATGAGTTTATATTACTGTGAGTTGCAGTGCTAGAATACATTCAGTGTTATTGTATATCTAGTTCAGTCAAGACGTAGTACAATTAACATATAATAAAATTCTTAGCATGATGTGCCAAGCCACTCTCATACCCAAGCAAGCTTTTGATATGGACGACAAAAAACAGTCACTTTTTTTTAACGTCCTTTAAACTAGTTAGATCATATCGGACGATGAACGAAATTGGTGAAATGATGCTCAAATGATGCAGCTTGAAGTTACTGGACATTCGTCTTCTCAGGATAAGGGAAAACCCCGAAAAAACCCTTACCCGGGTAACTCGCCCTAAGCGAGATTCGAACTTACGAGCTTTTGAATGTGAAGCAGACATGCTACCACCACACTACCCAGGCACGTAGTCACTTATTTTATATATTTTTAATACATTGCCCATAATAATAAAGGATATTTGGTAAATTTTCGGAGTTTTAAATATATCAAATGAAACCGAAATGAACGAGTTTTAACCCATTAAATGTGTAAATTGGAATAAGTTTGAACAATTCATATTTCAAAAGAGGATATAAACTCCTACAGCCATCAGTTTTCATGACGTATAGGTACTTCATTGAAAATTCGTATCTTCTGCTTCCTGTCACACTTTATGGGTTATAAATGACTATATGTATCTGACATTCTCTCTACTTCGAAATTTTATCAAATTCAGCAGGCAGAGATGTTTTATAAATGTCCTGCAGGACAGCTTCCTACAATCCAAAGTCCAGAGGCATTTCCTTTCCTGTCCAATCATTTTTAGACCTTCTGTGACTCTGTAGACAATAGTTTATTTGGTACAGAATCAAGTTACTCCATAATACTAAGGTATTTTCATTTAATTATTAATCATAATTTTATATTTTTGCTGTATAATTGGGCATTTAAAAGGAAGAGCAAGCGCTTGTATACAAGAAGAATATTAAAAAATAAAAAAGTATATAATTTAAGCTAAAAATGATATAAAATATAACATGAAATTAAGGCAATTCCTTAATAATCATGTTAAGTCCGTGAGATTGTGCACTATGCGTGGGAAGTGAAGAGTGTTGGGAGGGGGGAGAACAGCCATTGTGATAAATAGATTATATAATTGGCCGCAAACTAGTTGAATTATTAAACGAAACACAGCACACGTGTGTATGTGAATTCTTAGTATTTACAGACAGATTTAAACCTTAACATTGAAAAAATACTACATGTTTCAATGTTGTTGCTCTGCTCTGTTGCCGAAATTGCGCGAAATAATACGGTCTGAACACGGGAGCCATAGAGGCACATAGTGACACCATGATAGTAATTAATTTTTATTCCCATCACTGTCTTTGAATTTCTTGCAGGCGTCACACATGAAATTATGTTCTACTATCTAATACCTTTAGCACTTTTCGTGATGCCAAACACACACACCGAAAAAAATAACCATTGGATCCATTCGTACCAGTTTTCTTTTCTAAATTATCTACATACCTCCACGCGATTCACAACAGTCTTCAGATTCCTTTAGATTTTTCCGCCAAAACTATTTGTACATTTCAAAGCTTCTTTTAAAAACTTCTTTTATCATCTTCCTTTTTTTCCTACGATATTATGACAAAATGAAGGAAAAACAAAATAAAACTAAGAAATGTTAGGCTATGATCAGAAGAATACAAAATTCTACTTTTTGAAAACATCATTATTCATAAATGATCATTTACTAATAATATATCATAAGTTGGGCGTCTTTGAATAATTTGTATCCACAGAGAAATTGAAACCATAAGACTATACTTAACAACCAAAACCATCTGCTGACCGAGTTGTAATGTGGCCTGTAGCAAATTCTACTCACAACAGCCAAAATGCAAAGGAAGTGGCCAAACCAAGGTAGAATAAACCTGCAATGTATTTACAGAAATCTCTAGCAGGTTGTTACAGAGCGGGCGCATGCCAAAAAAAAAAAAAAAAAAAAAAAAAAGTTACTCAAGACTATAAAGGTGTGCCTGCAATATGCAATACAACTGTGAATTGGCGGCTGAATCAGCTGTTCGAATGAACTATTTGAAGAACAGAGGACTTTTAGGACTGCTATGCATGCACGCTGTGAGCATAGGAGAGTAGCATGAGCTAACTGCAGCAGTAAACAAGGCCAACTATCAACAGGGGCATACAAAACATTCTAACAACCTGTTTTTATAATATTGAGAATAATTTTGTACAAATAGAGACGTAACATAATTCATGTTATACAATAACCTTCACAAAATAAATTTATGCGATACAAAGCTTTGTCTATATGCCCAACGTCTGGTTTCTATTCGAACTCATTACACTTTATAACGACACACATTTTAAACCTTTCACATTTTAAGTATCTTTTGTTATTTGAATAATATTTGAAGATTATATGCAAACGTAAAATGTTGTAGATGTTATTGCGTTGTAAACGCTATTTCATGAATCTGTTGTAACGGTATTTAACATTTACCTTCTTTAAATACCGTGGATTTTTATGATCGACGGGTTTTATTCGCAGCTTTACCTTATCCACAACAAACCGCACCTCTATCAATCTTTTGGGCTATTTATTCTCAGAGCTCTGTAGAATTAAACATTTTATAACATGACTAAACACATTATAATTATATTTATAGATAACTCTAAAATTATTTTAATCAACAGGAAATCTTTAGGAAATGGGTTTTAAGTGAGCGATTCTGCGATTCGTAATGCGACCGTTGACCAATACACTAAGAATTTTGGTATTGTAAAGTTGCTCAAAATGTAGAACTGCATTTAATCAGGAGTTGTAACAGGCTGAAGAGGTAAAGACCTATTAAGTAACATTACTTTAAAGTTTCGTTTTCTGTTGGAGTTTTCAAATGTATAGTTTCTGTGTTTGTGATAAACCTGTCTACATCAAGTATATTCTTAAATAGCGATATACAAAAATTAATATAAGTAAGGTTCAACGTGGACTATTTATTATTTTATATTATTATACAGTTATAATAAATAGAGAATTGTATATAACAATATTTAACATTGCAATTGCCTCGTATACACAGAGAAACACTGCCTCCACACACTACCAATAACGGCAGCGTGTAGTGGTTGCACTGAACTGAATGTGTTGTTGACGAATTACAGTAATTTTACGTTGCGCCGCAACAAAGTGGTATTTCTTGTTGAGGTCCTAAAAGTCCTCTTGTTATGTCATTCGCTCGTGAGTTATTGGTTATCAATCTCTCCCTCCAGCCAGCCTCGATGTTTGTGTTTGAGTACGAATGAATACTCTGACTCAGACGAGTCGATTTGGGACAGCCTGCAGGAACTTGATGTTTCGGAGGTACCTGAATGTATGTCCTCTTTGTTTGTAATGGTTCATTTCACTTATTATCTACATATGTTAGCATTTCATATGCATCCAAAAACTTTTCCTTGCTTTGTTGCATCATATACTTTCTTCATTCTTTTAAACGCGTAGCTAATATCTTCCTTACTATTTCTTCAAGGATCCACAAAAGTATCTATTCTTATTTTAAAATTATCCTTTTGCTATCTTTTGACTCCTTGAGACAGCTCATGTTATTGTTTATGGCACATCCCAGGTGAAACTTACAACTTTTAGAAATAGTACCGAAGTTATACACGTATTCACGTCAAGGATAAATAATGGAAGCGTGTTATTGGCGAGCAGCATGAAGAAAAATTTTAGAAAAGAATGGAAATTGATTCAGGAACACTGGCGTTAATGGTTAAGTCTGCTACGCAAGTCTTTGTGTCAACGGCGCTAAGAAGCTTGAGCGTTTCCTATTTGTTTCAGTCTTTAATGACAGGCAGGCAGGCGAAGGTGGGTTGAGGTTTGGGTTTAATTAATGCAGGTCAAATCGCTTGCTAATTGCCGTTGCTGGTACGCCTGGTTTCCGCACCGATCGATTTACGTTATATTCAAGCAATGGATAAAGAGGTAGGCATGTGTTACGAGTTTCGCCTCAACGAACAGTATTAATTACCAAGTTCCCGACTGTGAATGGAGCACCACGCCAATTTTCCTGTAGGAAACTTTGCTGCAGATTCAAGCACAAGCTCCGGAAAAGCCAAACAGTGTCCGTTAATTGCCCTGGAAAACATTTCTCCAATAACATGGCGAACTCCGCGGTTGTGCACACCTAATCACAGAGCATATTGCATACATTAACAGTTTCCTCTGTGCGTCCACATGATTACCGCATCGGCTCCCTGATTAGTCAAGCCAGCTTTCCAAGGCATTTGCATCCGCAGCAAAACTCCTCAAACAAAAGTAATTGGTAAAACAAAGCTAAAAACTGTTTGCGCAACAGCCGGCCTATATTATCCACCGCCGATGGGCAAGGGTAGCCGAAATCGTGAAGATCGGTGAACGAAAATCAGCGCTCAAATCCCGCCGAGACCACCTTGATAGATATTTTACCCAAGTATCTCATCTCAAAGTATCTTTGTGAGTCATCAGCATTAACCACCCAAATACTTCTAAAAAGGTCTGATGTGTTTCATTTACACTTAACAAAGTACTCTTACGAAAGCTAATTCTTGTATCTACATAATGTCAATCGAGATATTTATTATTAATTAATGTCACTAGGAGCACTGTTGATAACATTTGTATGAGACGGCAATACTTGGACTCCTTCGCTTGGATGATCTTGATGGTTGGCTGGACGCGTTTGACAAGTTCATCCCTGTCATCTTCTCGGCGAGGTGCTATAATTGTCCTTGTTTGATTTAAAACTTTATATCAGTGTCTTATAAGGAATGGACCATCACTATTATAAGGATCAAACACATGAACTGGAATAGAGAATGAAGAACGTTGTTGAAGACATTGTTAATTAACAACTTGACTATAAAACTGGACAAACGATTCCAACCGTAATTAAAAGACGCAAAATACTCAGTTTGGCGAAAAATAAAACCACAATAACTTTATAATTTCCTCTTTCTTCAAACAGTATCTTAAGTTTAATCTGTGACTTTATGTACATGACGCTTTAAAAGAACTTTTGAGCCATTTTGCAATGAACTCCCTTTAAAACCGTAGAAATATGCTTGCTCTCCCCACAGGTCACGCGGTTTCAACACTGCCCTCACCGAATAATATGTTGCGCATTCCTGCTAGTTCTCTATCCTATCAAAGGTCTATGGTAGGTCCCGTAACGTAGATTTCTGGCATAAGAGAACCTCAAGCCTGATAAAAAGATCCATGAGCAGAATTAAGTGGCCTTTCATGCCAAATACAGAATTGGATGCCGACAACTGCAGCAGTAAGAGAGTCAATCAGCTTTGCGAGAAGATGGCAAGGATTGTCTGGTCTAACGCGTCCAGGCAACCATCAAGATAGCCAAGCGAAGGTGCCCTAAGTAATGTCGTCTCGTATAAGTGGTATATAGTTGTATTACTTATTCCTTGTTACAATGGGAATAAGAATATAGACTTAAGCGACAGTCAACTCTTTTAAAATCACCTGTGAAGTGTGAAGGTTAGTGTATGTTTTAAACTCAAGAAGTTCCGAGTTCGATCCTCGGTTAGGATGAGCTACGAGAATAAGGTTTTTTGGGGGTTTACCCAGAGAAGGCAAAAGTCTTAAAGTTCCATGCCCAGGAGCTCATTTGATCATAATTTAACCAATAAAATTAAAAAGCTATTATTGATGGAGAATATTATCTCAAATTTTACTAGTTAGAGGATTAAGAATATCATAAAATAAACATAATATTGTTAGAATTTGACCTGTTAAAATATAAGGAGCAACTTCAGCTAGGTGAGCTCCAATTCAAGCTAATAAAATAACTATTTATTTCGTTATTTCATTTTTGTTTACCGATATGACCTACCACGTTCAAGAACGTTAACTAAAAACCTTTAAGAACTGGTTGGTATGTGTAATTTTAAATTCAGTTCTCTTTCCATGACCAAGAGAAAAAATACGAATATCTACTTCCCATTTTAGAAAAGTGAAGTTCTTGAAAATTCAAACGAATGAGGAGTACCTCGGAAATTGCTTACTTTGCAAAAAGTACATAAGATGAATTGTGAATATACCTAGATCTATGTTTACTGTGTACTGAGACTTTGTCTATTTTTACTGTTGACCAGTTATAGTAAAGTCATTCAAAATATCGTTAGATGCTTTATCAAAAACTTCAAGATATGCTTTTTATTCTTCATAAAAATTAATAAAGTATGTTAATCGTAATCTTTCTAGCCATTTTGGGAAAAGCAGACTTTTAGAAAAAAATTCCAAGAGAGTTAGGGGCAGAGAGAATTCGTGTTGCATCCTTGAATATGCTGAACTTAAATCTAAGTTTGGTACCTAATCGACTTTTCATTTTTAAGTTATTCTGTTCGCAGACAGATTCCGTGTTAGGTTTAGTGGATCTCATATGATATATTATCGGTAAAATCTCGACATCGAACTATAAGTGGAATGTCATAGAAAAATAGCAGCAAACCATAAACCACAACAAAGTAAAATATTGTTCTAAAGTCTTAATACATTTATTAAAACAATTGTGTTAATCACAAATTCTACTGTTAGTATTTGGAAGTAAAGAAAAGCATATCATTGCTTTCCGTCACTTTCTAATTTACTGAAAGGTTTATATGGAGTACTAGGTGAATAGCAAATAGCAAAGCACGAAAAGTTTGCTATGTCCAAGGGTTGAAATCGTCAACTTCTGGTATATAAAGTTTAGTATGCACGCACATTTTCTTAGGGGCTGACTTCCTAACCTTCATTCGGCAGATTTCGCGCAATTTCGAAAGAAGAACAAGGCGCGAACACATTGAGACTTGAAGTATTCCTTACATCCTGACATTAGCGGTTTCAATGGTATCATTCTATCTGTAGATCCCACTAATAACTAGTTAGGTATTTCAAAAACCATGTATATATAGTTGTTAGTTATATTACTATTAATAAGTTATATTTACTATTATTAATTTGTATTAGTATTATTAATTGTAAGATTATTATTGAAATACAATTTTATACATTAAATTCTGCCACTGGGCAGTACTCAATTGCAGAGAATAAATACATACATCCCAGAGTTCATGCACGTGCGCTATGTTTCGTTTAATAGTTCACATATTTCGCGGTAAATAATGACTTAGGGCTTCAAAATTGAGAACACCGTGGCAGGACTCTAACCTGTGATCCGCTGCGCCGCGAAGGAACAAAGCTATACACTTTATTGCGTGGCCATGAAAAGTGTCAAATGTGTTTCTCTAAATGTTTATAATATCTTAAACTCCATACAGTTATTATTCTTTTTTTCACCCTGCGATGGATTAGTAAGTTATTTTTAAATTTCAATATGGATTTAGTTGTTACAATGGAGCAACTATGAAGTCTTAACGGGCTAGATTAATACGAAATATACATAATCGGAAGGTAAATTGCACACCAATAATGTATTTTAACAAAAATGTTTAAATGTGTTAAAATGTATTAATTTAGTGGATTTCGTGTTCATTTGCCCGATTTTCACGATATTATAAGATCAAGAGTTCTACATATATGTATTTCACTATGCCTAGAGTACAAACTTAGTAGCGCACAAGACTTCTACCTCTCCCCTCTCCGGTCGCTAGTAGACAGCGTACCAGTGGAAGTTAACTAACCTAAAGTCATTTATTAATTTGTTTTATAAGAATATAAATATTTTAAGGGAAAATATGCATAATGTTTTGAGGTATATACGGTTGCGTGTTTGGCTCGGAAGTTCGGGTCCTGTGTGCCCGAGCGACCAATATATAATGTTCACAAACTTGTCCTATAATCACAGAGATACTGTCTCTGAGTAAACACTGTGTTTGCTTTGTTAACGTTATAGCTATAGCACCACCTATCCGTAATGCACACTGGGTCCAAAGTTCCGAGTCTTACGAGTAAATACTCTAGACGTACTATTATTTTAAACCTGGAAACGGGTGGAGTTGTTACTGACAACTCTTGTTTACATTGTACCGTTTACGCCCTCCATAAGGACAATAAGTTACTTCCCCATGTAGCTGAGGCACCTGGCTTCAAACATACAACAGCCAGAAATTACGCCTTCGAAGTCACCAACGGCTGCCAATCATACGTTCCTGGTGATACACTCAGCAATTACTACAATACACTGGATAGAGCGCGCTGTAATTATTTAAGTAGCTTTGGCAACTGGTGGTGAAGAATCGAACTATACGCTCCCCCAGCAGAGTTTATAAGGACGTGGTCACAGGCATTTTGGGTAAGTTCCAGTTCTTAATCGCACGAATAGTGAGTGCATCGAGGGGAACACAATGTCGGTGCCATCTTGTATGAGAGGTAACATTTTGAACATCAACATTTTGGGGGAAAATTAATTATTTTGGCCATTCTAAATTCATTCTTCTGCTTTGTTACCAGCTCATTTATTTAGAATTAAATGTTGGGAAAACTCTTATTTTGGCCATTCTAAATGCATCCTTCTGCTTTGTTACCAGCTCATTGATATTAGAATTAAATTTTTAGTTAAACGGAAAGAGGCCCACACATATAAAAATGTTATTTCTAACTATTAATTGTATTTAACAAAAGATATGTAAGCTAAATTCTAATAGTGAAATAAACAACAGCGGAATAGAACCATTTAATCTTCTTTGTAATGAAAATTTAGAAATTCTGAATTATTAGGAACCTCAAACGATCCCAACTTTCTAGACCACCAAAAAGGGATAAAACCCAGTACAACATAAAGATTATTAACATTAACACACATTGTCTTAGTTTTTATTCGCTTATTATTTTAACTTTAATTATTCTATAAGTCTTAATTAAAATGTAGAAAATAGATTAAATTTAAATTCTTTACCTAGCAATTTTGCAATAACAATATATCTATAATCAACCTATTAATATAATTATAATTCTCAACACTACCAGGGTTATGGTTGGAAACTATTATTTAAATATATTGTTATTATTTTAATTTATTTACTTATTATGGAATATTTTTTTTCAGGATCTATGTGATTTATACTACACTAAGGACTATGCTAAAACCAAGGGTTTTAAGTCTTGCACGGAACATTTTTTCTGCCATAAAATGTATCTCTGCCAGCAGTCAGCGGAAAGCTGCTATGGCATGAAGTTCTGTTTATATGGAGATAGAAGTAAAAGGGGACATACAAAATTCTCAGTTAATCATTTGTTCCAACCAGGACGGCAAAAGTGTTACCTCTACACCACCACAGTGGCTGTCGTAATTTTACTTACCGTACCAGTGTGGTTAGTAAAAACAAGAACAGTAATTTTCACAGCATTTCAGGAAAGTTAACTAAAAAATCTTATGTATTCCATTTCAAACCATTGACACAAAATGTTCCTTTACCTACATCGTCGTAATCGATATAAACATTAGCAGAAATTGTTGTATCAGTTCCTTCCATATAGAAGGATAGTAAGGTAATACATTAGGCTAAAGCTACAGTCAACTGTTTTAAAACAACGGATGCTATGTGCAAGAATTGAAATTTGGTTCTCTTTCGTGACTAGCAGTAAAAGAAATAAACCAAATGATGACTTCTTATTTGAGAAAATCTGCAGTATTTTAAAAATGAAATCAATAACAAGTGTATTTTTGAAATAGTTATCTCCACACAAAAATGTATATGGCATAAATTGTGTATTTTAAGGAGGTCTGCATTTATTTTTGCAGTAGTTTTTTGTAACTGGTAAATCAAACACAAAAGGTCTACAGAGACTAATCCCAGAAAATTGAAGATACACAATTTATCTGGGATATAATTATCTTGAACATAGTGTATTTTAATGAAAATAATGAGAGCCATTCATGAGAAAATTAAAATTTTCGAAATTTTCTCAATGTCAAGCGAGTTTGGGATGGGGGAAATTTCCTGAAAACCTGCATGTTGCATCCTTGGAAGATGCTGAACTTAAATATCAAGTTTGGTAACACAGTTTTCATTTTTGAGTTATCGTTATCACTCACACACACACACACACACACACACACACACACACACTGGTCGCTCCAAGACCGCTCGTCTATCA
Source organism: Hymenopus coronatus (assembly GCA_030762935.1). Lineage (NCBI taxonomy): Eukaryota > Metazoa > Arthropoda > Insecta > Mantodea > Hymenopodidae > Hymenopus > Hymenopus coronatus. The sequence goes on along the minus strand of CM060882.1, from coordinate 98,656,424 downwards.
CCAAGGCGGATATTTGGTGGACAAAGCGGCGAAGAGGCGGTTTTTTTCGGGTTCTCTGGTTTCCTCCGCTATTTCATTCCATCTTCATTCCATGTATCATCAGTACCTTCGCCTGCGATGTCATAAAAGTAAAAGCGGACGTTAAATACTATAAAATAAATTAAAGCAACCCACGGAAGTTTTTCTAAAAATGCCTTAGTTGCACCCAGGGAAACTAAAACATATCTTTTAGGTTATCTCGGTACCGAATTTTTGGATGGAATACAATACTCTATCTACTATATACATATTATGTGTAGAGAAAGTAAAATACGATCGCTCAAAAATACTGCTTGAATAGGATATGCAGCTGGGTTTCCATTTCCAAAAACAGGGACTCTCATTGCAGGGCATAAACATGTTAGTGGTTTTTTGGCCGCTCATAATTCTAATACAACTTCTAAGCAAATGCGTGCACTGGAAGCTAGTACAAGACCGCAATCGCTTTGACAAAATTCCGAGATCCATTTTGTTTTGCTGCGCATAACAGGCACTAGTCATTTATTTCGTAGTTAACTGTTTTTTCCCTACATCGGGTAGCTCTTTGTTTTGGCGCATGCGCATAATTCGTAAGTGCGAGTAATCAAGCTATTCAGCTCTGTGCTTGCATAGCCTACCAGAACTGTGTGTTTATGACTGTTATTAGAGCAGTTCACGAGAGATGAAAGTTTACATGTAGAACCAAATTGGTTGCGTGGACGGTGTAATGTAGTTATTTTCTGTGCTGAAAACTGTATTAAATGTTCATTAAGGAAGAAAATTAATATCGTTGGACTGCTATCAGGGTTTTGGTGCCTGGAATAATGGCACTATACAACGATAAGAAAGAAGATTGATGTGCCATATCAATTTCTCTTGTTTATGGTAGAATGCCGCTCTAAGAATGCTAATCTCCAAAACGTAAACTGAATATTTCCTAGCGGTGACCTTGGTTCATGCCATTGTTTTCACAGCTACTGCTCTACAGTGTGTTATTTCCGTAGTAGGAATCTCTTTATCCTTTTATTTCAGATGTAAATTATTTTTGGAAGTATAATATCTTTCTAAAGCCACTTTAAACTGTTATAAATATTAGTCGACACTAGGCAAACAATTGGGTTTTATAAAACATTGACATTCGAATCTGGCTTTGGGTGGGTTACCAGGATAAGGTTTTTTCGGGGTTTCCCATTATTCTGAGAAGACGAATGTTGAGTATCTCTAGGGCATTTGATCATCATTTCGCAGCTTTCATTCAACATTTCCTTATTCTGAGAAGACGAACGTTGAGTAACTCTAGCTCATTTGATCATTATTTCACAAATTTCATTCAACATTCCATACGGTCAACCAGGTTAAAAGACGTTACGATACCAAAAAATAAACAAATAAATAATAAAGTATTTGCTTGAAGGATAATCTTGTGTATGAATAATTCTTAGAGGCAAGGGTAGAAAAAGTCATGTAAATTCAGAGAATTTGCGTTTTTCTTAACAAATTGCCTCCATTACATGGATTTGTTCTATCCTTTTCTACTTGACACTGTTCACATTAAAAAAGCACCCCTAACCACTTCATGTCATGATTTTGCCCTTTCCAAGACCAGCTTCTGTCTCCATATTTAGCACAATATATTTACTTTAAGATACACTGGGAGTGAAATTTTAAATATCTATACTTTTTATATATGTTTATGAAAGTTTTACTGTAATTGCATTGTTATTATATTAATACTAATACCGATTGGATAAATAGATTGTAACAAATACATTATTTCATAAGTATTATCTTGTAAATATATTGGATAATCATTATCCCACGCGCCTTAAAATTTGAAATCTTGTCACTTTTAAATTGAAGTTTTGGACCAACAAAAAAACTTAAACGCGTTGATTTTTAAATAAATGTAATTACTGAAGTGAGAAAGTTTAATATCAACAATTAAATATTTTTCTTAAAAATATGTTTGCAGACTTTACTGTTGGGGTAAAGATAATTTTATTGTATTACGATAGATATTTTTGCACATTCTGTAAAATTGTAATTGTATTTAAACAACAGAGATGTTTGTGAGGTTTGAAAATGCAGTTTTGAGAAAAACGTTGTTTTATAAAATAGTATGCTAGAAAATAACTATAGTTTATGATATGTATAAGGAGATGCAGCAAGACTGGGGTGTACATGTGAATTCTCTATGAATTTCCAAAAATTCCAAGATTGTATCAAAAATTTCATTTCAAGTATCTCTTAATAATAAATGTAGTTTATATCTGCATGCAGGATGGCATTGTCCTCTGTTTACCCTGAAGTGCAAGGACAGAACATGCTGTACAAACGCATCTGAAGCTTTAGGTTTGTTGAGCGACCAGTTTGGATGCAATTTGCGCCGAGTAGCAGGTCCATTAGCGCGGTGTAATAATACGGTAGCTGCATGCGAGATAATGATAATTTCCAATGTACATGCCATATTAGGATTAACACACGGGATAATGATCCCAAATGTGAGGAACGTACATGTACTGCTCATCCTTTCAGCAATGCGTTCTTGGCACACGGTGAACACGTATTTCACAACAAAACGTTGCGCTAACCTCAACCGTCTGCCTTTTGTTCCTCACAACAAATATCTGGCACACACCTTTTGGAGTAGTACCGTGCATGGTTTTACAGTGTGTGATATCATCAAGCCTACAAAAAGTATTAACTCAAAACTATACCATTATTGCAGGCGATAAAAAAAATGTATTCCATTCTTATATCTTTGTTACAAATTATTGTTTAAAAGCTTATTCTTCTATCTATACTTCATACTAATCGAGATAAAGGTTAGCAGAAAAGGTCTTACTACTTTTTTTTTATTTATATAGCTTAACGTTCTTTATCCTGGTTGGTCATATCGGACGAAGAATGAAATTGGTGAAATGATGCTCAAATGATCTCGGGATCCATGGAGCTTCAAGTTACTCGGCATTCGTCTTCTGATTCCCGTATGTGAAACGTTTTAAGTAAAACTAAACCAGTTAAAAACTAAAACCAATGACAAGGAACATCTCGGAAATGGCCAACACCACGAAAAAATGCAAAAGATATAAATTCTGTGTTTTAAAGAGATTTACATTTTATGTGTTGTAAATTTTTGTTTATCTGTAAGAGAAAAGTTTTAAGTAGTTTAAAACTAAAACCAATAACAAGGAATATCTCGGAAATGGTTAACTTCATGTAAAAATGCAAAATATATACATTTTGTGTTTTACAAAGATCTATATTTTATGTGTTGGAAAATTTTTGTCTATCTCTTATAGTTTACCAGTTGTACAAAATTCAGTAAAATGCATTCAGAATAAAGAGCTCTTCAGGGGCTATGCCCAGAAAATTAAAGATATACATTTTATTTCTCATCTAAATATCTTTAATATACGGTATTTTAATAAAACTTTTTAGAGTCATGTTTGAGAAAACAAATTTTTCAAAACTTTTTCCTTGTAAAGGGTAATTTGGAGCGTGGGAATTTTTCTCATCCTAGGAATATATATTAAACTTCAATACCAGTTCGATATTTTACCAACTTTTCGTTTTTATGCTGTTGTGTTCGCACACATAGACACATGGACCTTTTTCTAAAAATGTTGTATGTACATAATACTCTCCTGGATACTGGGGAACCTAAAACGTGTATTTCCGGTGAAATCTCAGTATCACATTTTTGGATGCTGTGCAATTACCTTCTCCATTTACCATGCACTAGGCAGAGAAAATAAAAATATAGAAAGTATCACAGTAAAGTGCTTTCTCATTTCTAACTTGATCGCAGCTTTAGACTTCACTTACATTTTCTTTTTAAAAGTTTAGATGATTTCATTACAATCGTAGTCTATAGCTGATACGCATTTCTTTGGAGATGGAAAAATATTAAATTGATTTTTATTTATGGGCACCCTTTAGCTGCTCCGATTCTCAGCGTCCCATTGTATGTTGGGCATAAAATGCCATTAATTTTTCTCAGAGACCTCTCTTATCATGCTTGAGACTATTTTATGTGTCGTAAATCTGCTTTGCTTCCCTTCCGAATCAATTGATACTAAGAATTTGAACCCCCGAAAATATCCATCGTCCGCCGCAAATATTGAGCCCTCAACTTTAGGAATCAGAAGATAACAGTTGACCACGGAGGACGCTTTGGAGTTAGAGGAATATACACAATAATATAATCATATGATACAAGCGGCAAATAAAAATAGTTTGACAATTCAGCTCAAGTATTAAAGCACCAATGCAATGGCCAAATTAGGCAATTTCAACCATTTCGCAGTCATCTGACTGGAACAATATAGTCGAAACATCTTATTGCAGCTGGTGTTTATTTTTTTGAAATCTTGTCGCACCTGACGTTCGTTTAATCTCCTATCTTGGTTATTGGTAACAAGTTGAAAATCCAGCCAGCCCATCTTCATAACTGTTAGCTCCACAATTGTACTTTCAATTAATTGGTTACAATGTTTACTTAAAGTTTTATCCAGTTCATGTGTTAAGTTCAAAAAAGGAGTAAAAATAATCATTACTCGTATTTCTTATGTATGAGATGTGTGCAACAATCTAAATAAAATAACGTTTTTTTTTCTTTCCATTTCATGCGTTAGTTATTAAAAGCTGAAATAAAATAATTGTTCTCTATTTCTATTGTAGCTATCGATATTTGTACATTGGGTGTAGGCACGGTCGGCCATATCATAATTCAGGAGGCAGTGAACAAAGAAAAAAAAAAAAACACATTCGGTAAATAGACATAATCGAATGGTCATTACCATTTGAGAACTAATGTATGTATTGCTACCATAACCTGATAAAATCTCCGTTCCTATATATATATATTATAAATTCTTAGTAGTTTATTTCGCTGAATTGTGTTATCATATACAACTCGTGATAACATTTTAGTGGATCAAAGTATCAAAACGATAATGTGTTACATTTACACAAGTTTCTCTACTTATTCTGCAAGAAATTATTCTTACAAGAGCGTATTCTTCTCTCCACTTCGTGCTAATCAAGATAAATCTTAGTTCCTTATAAGTAGAAAGCGAAATAATGTAATTCAGTAGACTAGATCGATAGTCAAGTATTTTAAAAGGTGTCGCTATGCGTTTATTCTTAATAGTCGGCTATGTTTTATGGCTAAGAATAAATCAAATGGTATATGATCAGGATGAGCACCTCCCTTTTGAGAAAAGTTATTGCACTTTAGAATTAAAACTAATAAAAGGAATATTTCGGAAACGGTTATCTCTGCAAATTGAATATAACAAACTGTATGTTTTAACGAGATGTACATTTTTTTGTGTAATAAGTTTTTACTTATCTCTTACCTGTTATACAAAAGTCTTTCAGATTGAAAATAAATTCCAGGATATACTTATGTATATTTTATTGACTATGCAAATGCGTTTATTGGCATTTAATTCAAAATCGTTAGGCATTTCGAAAAAAACTTTACATCTATAGGGTAGATTGGGATGGAGGAATTTTCTGAAAATTTCGTTTTGTATCCTTGGAAAGTGCTGAAGCTAAATGCCAACTTTGGTATTTAACTGACATTTTTATTTTTGAGTTATGATATCCATAGACATATAGACAGATACACACACGCACATACACTGACCATTTTCTAAAAAATGTATATTTTTTTTTTCATACAGTGGGCGTCAAGGAAAATTTACGTTGAAAACTCGGTATAGAATTTTTGGGTGGAATAAATACTTTCTTTCATTTACCATGTACATTGTATGTACGTACTAGAGAAAGTAAAAACATAATCAAAATATAAAATTAAACAAGTTACCACATTGCTTCCGACAAAAGTTAAAGCTATCATTTATCCTTCAGCTGCTAAAATTTGTAAAAGCTTTTGGAAAATTTGACATTGCATTAAGCACGAAAAATGTACACATCAAGAACAGTACAAACTGAAATACATAGAGCAAATACCAAAGAGTATATAAAATTCAATGCTCAATTTTTTCATTGTGAAAAAATATACATAAGTCAGACTAAAAGAAACAAATACAGGCATACATATACACATACACGACGAGCCTAGAAGAGATACTCTATTAAACAATGGATAGGTTCGTACATTTTTGCCCAGAAAGTCACGAAGTTAGCTGTGATGTAAGTATAATAAAATCAACTACGCCGAAAGCAGAACTGGCACTTGAAAACATTTCATAGCGACTTAATCGAGGATTAATTAATTTTGATACAAAATTAGATAACCAGCTATTTTTCAAAGTCATAAACCCCACTGACACAGCAGAACAGAGAAACTTTCTCTACAACTCTACAACAAATTATTGTTAAAACCCTTATTCTTCAATTGACTTCATGCTAATCTATAACAAATTATTAGAAATCGACTTATTACTTTCCTGTATGTGAGTAGAAGGGAAATAAGGGAGTACCAAAGGCTAAAGTGATAGTCAAAAGCTGGTTGCTAAGTGATTGAAATTCCTTTGTTTGTATGGACAGGAGTTGACAAATTCCCACATGAGAAAAGTGTAAGTTTTCTAGCTCAAACCAATAACAAGGAACATCTAAGGAATGATCAACTCCACGAGAAAATGTATATAGAATAAATTCTGTGTTTTAACGAGGTCTACATATTCTCTTAAGTAAATTTTTGACTATCCTTTATGGTTTACCAGTTACGCATAATTCCGCAAAATTCATGCAGAATAAAGATGTCTTCAAAGGATCTTTCCAGAAAATTCAAGGTGTACGTTTTATTTATCATGTACTTATCTTTAATGTACGACATTTTAATCAAAATCGTTCGAGCCATTTTTGAGCAGATCAACATTTGGAAAATGTTTCCATGTAAAAGGGGAATTTTATTGACAATCTTAGTGTCGCATCCTTGGAAGATACTGAACTTAATTACAACGATTTTTCTTTTATTCAGGAGGTCTCAAAACATATATTTCTGCTGAAACCTCGGTGTCGAAATTTTAGGTGCAATACAATACCAAAAGTAAAAAAAATGAATCAGATGTGCTCCATTCAAATAACTTTCTCTACCTGTTCCAAATATAAACTATTTTTACAAAAGATTATTCTTTTATCTGCATCATGTTAACCCAGATAAATATTATCAGGATTGGTATTATCACTTGCTTCCTTTTATGTGGAAGGGAAATACGGGAGCACATTAACCTAAAGCGATAATCAAATCTTTAACATCTGGTCGCTGAGTGAAACAATTGAAATTCGGTTCGCTTTTATAGTTCCGTTAGAGAAAAGAATAAGTATTTTAAAACTGAAACCAATAACAAATAATGTCTCAGAAACGGTCAGTTTTACCAAAAAGCATACATGATGACATAAATCATGTGTTTTAACGAGATCTAGTTTTTTGTGTTTGCTACTTATGCAAAACTCGGCAAAATTAATCCAGTATAGAGGTCTTCAGAGTCTATACCCAGAAAATTCAATACATAACTATCGTTTGCGATGTAAATATCTTTAATATAGGATATTTTAAACAAAACCTTTAGCCATTTTTTAGAAAATCCAAATTTTTTGAATTTTTTATATGTAAAGGGTAGTTGGGGATGAGGGATTTTCTTGAAAATCTTCGTGCCTCAACCTTGGAAGATACTGAACTTAAAAACAAAGTTTGGTATTTAACAAACTTCATGTTCATGTCTTCTATGTACATTGTCCATACATGCTATTAAAATAAAAATGTCTTTTTTTGTCTCAGGAAGTCTCAAAACTCGCAACTGCTTTTTGCTCACATTCAGGAGTATTAAGTGAAGTGAAAAAAAAAACGTCAACATTTACACAGAGGTTTAGTTTTCGCGGATATTCCTCTGTTTAAAGAGAGAAATTCATGAAGGCTATCAAGTAGACATTGATAGTGTATGTACTAGTGACAGGCGTCTTATGAAATATGCATGACTGACTTCCTCTGCCATAGAATGATCACTCTCCAATGACCGGACAATCTGTGTAAATTTCTAATGGAGAATGTACAATGTAGAAAAGACGTGTGATATGAGGTAACTCCAAAAATATTCAACAGTTTGACATGTCCGGTCATTAAATAATTACTGGCGTGTTTATGTCTACTATTATAACAATCAATGATGCTTTGGTTAGAGATTACTTGGTAGCAAAACATATCTTTATATTCTAACAACAAAACGCAAAATACACTTTATGGATACCATCTATATCTTATTAAAGAGTTGATCTCGCTATAGAATATTAAAACCAAAGACACGAAGTTCTAATACTTTCCACTTCTCATAAGATTTAGGTACATCATTACCCACTTTCCAGTCCTCAAATTTCGCATAACTACGCGGATAAACTTTCTTGATTTTTCTGGATCTATATAGTTGCATCTTGGACTGTTCTTAAAATTGTTCCTGATGAACCGTGAAAACCGACTTCTTCGCTCATTACTTTCTCTATACGTACTAAGTACATAGTATATAGAGAAGGTATTGTATTGCACACAAAAATGATACCGAGATTTCACCGGGAATACATGTTTTGATATCCCTTGAATCCAAAATCTGTCTGTGTGTGTGGCATAGCTCAAAAACGAAAAGAGCGTCAAAACCAAACTTGGTATTAAGTTTGGTATCCTCCACGGTTGCGACACGAAGATTTTAAAGAAAAGCTCCCCATACCAAACTACCATTTATATTGAAAAACATTCCAAAATTGTGATTTTCTTAAAAATGGCTCTAATGATTTTGATTAAATTCTCTTATATTTAAGATACTTACTTGCCAAATAAAATGTATATCTTGAATTTTCTGGGAACAGCCTCTGAGACTACTTTATTCTGGATGACTTTTACTGAATTTTGCATAACTGCTAAACCGTAAGAGATGGACTAAAACTTACACACAAAAAATGTAGAGCATTGTGGAGTTGATCCTTTTTTAAGTATTCCTTGTTTTTAGTTTCAGCTTTGAAAAAACATACTTTTCTCATATAGGAATGTGTCAACTCCTGTCCATACAAACAAAGGAATTACAGTTACATAGCAACCAACTTTTGACTCTCACTTTAACCTATGGGTCTCCCTTATTACGCTTGTACTTACAAGGAAGCAAGTAATAAGACTTTTTCTGCTAATTGTTTCTGGATTAGCATGAAGTAAATAGAAGCAAAAGCTTTTTAACAATGATTTGTTGCAGAGATGTAGCAAATGTCATGTGAATGGAACATATGAAACTGGCATCCAAAATTACAGAATATGACAATGTTCCTTCATTTATCCTATTTTTTTTTTATTTTATCCAAAGCCCGCCTTACTCTTTCTCTAAATATCGTTTCAGCAATAAATAAATTCTCGCCTGGGTAGTGTGGTGGTAGCGCGTCTGTCGCAGATTCAGCAGGTCGCGAGTTCGAATCTCGCTTAGGGTGAGCCATTTCGGTGTTATCCTTTCCTGAGAAGACGAATGTCAGATATTTTAAGCTGCTTGGACTCCGAGAACATTTGAGCATCATTTCACCGATTTAGTTCATCGTCCGATATGACCAACCAGGTTATATTGGTGTTAGGCTAAAATTTATACTACACATACTAAAATGCTCTAAACGTATATAATATATTGCAGATAATACGTTACAAAATATGGTTTAGTAACAGTTCCTTTAAATAACATTTTAATTCAACTTGTGTTTTATTATGAAAAAATAAGTGTAATATATTTTGTCTTGAAATAAGTATTTTAGCGGTTTTATAAATCAGCATAACAAATCTGGTATTTTACCGCCTACCTTCTAAAAAAATTCTGCCCGTTAATTTGTATATATTTTACATTCGTTATAAGCTTTAAAAGTTAGAGCGTCTGCCATGTTTCAGCTACCCTATATTTCCACAGATGTGAAAGCGAAATCGTGTTAGCGTTTTTTTTCTTGTCGACGTTTTTCATGATTTCAGTCCACGGTATGCAATAGCTGTTGATTTGGAAAAATGTAATTAATTCCAGGCAGCGCTCTAATAAATTCTGCCGCAGCGTATCATTGCGTGAATGCAATCGTAATGCGACCGAGCACCAGAGTGCCTTTCGATAATAAACAAAATATTCTTTCGCTTCGTCGTGTATATTTTTACGTTATCTAGTACTTACGTACTGTTGGAAGCATTGTATTCCATCCATATTGAGATTTACCCAAATATACACTTCAGGGATCCGCTGAACCGAAACTCGTTGTTGAAAAAGATGTGTAAGTGTGTGTGTGTGTGTGTGTGTGTGTGTGTGTGTGTGTGTGTATGTGTAAGAGAGAGATAGAGAGTATCAGCATTAATAACTCAAAAAGGAATGGTCGGACAAATACCAAACTTGTATTTAAGTTCACCTTTGAAGAAAATGCCTCATTAGAAACTATTCCTTACATAGAAAAACTGATGTAATCCATTCACATGACTTTCTCAATATCTCTGCAACAAACCTTTTTAAAAAGTTTATGCTTCTATTTACTTCATGCTAAGTGAGAAAAAATTATCAGAAATAGTTTTATTACTTGCTTCCCTGTAAGTAGATGCGAAATGAGGGAGTAACATAGGTTAAAGTGATAGCAAAAGATTGTTGCTATGGACAGCAATTGTTAAATTCCTGTATGACAAAATTATAAATTTTAAAGCTGAAACAAAAAGCATGGAGAATCTCAAAAAACGAACAACTCCATGAAAAAAAAATGTATATAACATAAATTGTGTGTTTTAATGTGCTCTACATTTTTGTGTGCTAAGTTTTTGTCTATCTTTTATAGTTTACCAGTTACACAAAATTCCGTAAAATTCATCCAGAATAAAGTAGTCTTCAGAGGCTATTCCCAGAAAATTCAAGATATACATATTATTTGTCAAATATATATCTTTAATATATATGATATGTTAATCAAAATCGTTAGAGCCATTTTTTAGAAAATCAAAGTTTTTGAAAATTTTTCCATGTGAAGGGTAGTTGGGGTTGGGGGGATTTTCTTGAAAATTTTCGTGTCGCATCGTGTCCAAGTTTGGTATTTAACGGTCTTTTTGAGCTATGCAGCCTACAGACACACACTCCTACACACAGACAGACAGACACACACACGGACATTTTTGTAACAATGCTTTTTTTGGATTCAGGTGGTCTCAAAACATGTATTTCCGGTGAAATCTCGGTATCGAATTTTTGGGTACAATAAGATACATTCTCTATACACTATGTATATAGTACGTATAGAGAAAGTAAAAATCTGGTGTGTTCCATTCATATGCCTTGCTCTACATCTCTGTGACACATTATTTTTTTTGTATTACCTTAACGTCCTTTAACCTGGTTTGTCATTTAGGGAGATGAATGAATTTAGTGTACATAATGATGCTTAAATAATCTCGGGGTCCAATCCACTTCATTGTAATCGAGATAAATATTAGTACAAATATTACTTAGTTTCTTATAAGTAGAAAGGAAATAAGGAATAATTAGACTAACCCAACAGTCACATGTTTTTAAAATATATTTGCTATGGGATTGAAATTCGTTTCTTTTCGTTGTCAGGAGTTGACATATTCCTGTATGAGAAAAGTTTTAAGTATTTTAAAACTGAAGCCAATAGCAAGGAATATGTCAAAAACGGTCAACTGCAGGAGAAAAAGGTATATGACACAAATTGTGTTTTTTAAGGAACATAATATTTTTGTGTAATTAGCTTTTTTCTCTTTCTTACAGTTTATTAGATGTGCAGAATTCAAAATCATCCAGAATAAGATTTTTAGAAAATATTCACAGAAAATTCAAAATATAAATTTTATTTGTGATATAAATATTTTAAACATAAGATATTTTAATCAAAATCGTTAGAGCCTTTTTGAGAAAACCAACATTTTTCAAAATTTCCATGTAAATGCTAGGTGGCGATGAGGAATTTTCTTGAAAATCTTCGTGTCGTATCTTTTGGAGATGCTGAACTTAAATATCAAGTTTGGTATTTAAAGGAATATTCGTTTTTTCTATGTTGCCCAAAACACACACCAACACGGATCTTGCGTGCCAAATCACTTCCACCTCACCCCCTCTGATTTGCTATTTCGACTCACAACTAAACGTTCCGCTCAGTGGTGGAATACTGCTGCAAGCAATTTCAAGATGCTTTTCACACACACACACACACACACACACACACACACAAAAAAAAAAAAAAAAAAGCTATACAATTAAAGGATATACATAGGTATATAATTAAAACTGTAAGCAATACAAATAACTTAACAAAATTACAATGATATAAAATCAACCTGAAAATGCACAATTATCTATTATTTTTTAAAACTTTAAGGTTATTTATTTGTTTATTTAACCTGATTGTCGTATAGAATGATGAATGAAATCGGTGAAGTGAACGATAATCAAATGATCTCGGGTCCATGGATTTTAGATAACATTCGTATTCATACTCTCAGAATAAGGGAGAATCCTGGAAACAAAACAAAAACTTTTGCGGGTAATTCACCCTAAGCGACATCTTGAATGTGAGGCAGGCACGCTACTTACACACTACCGAGGCGGGCTGCTCAAATCTGTATACAATTTGATGTATCATAAAATGATTTTTAATATAGCTTGTGACACTTTAATAAACACTGAAAACCACAGATTTAATAAATACACTATTTAATTTAAATTTTCTGTAAAATGATACAGAAAGGATAGGATAGTTTTCCTAGCTCCAACTAGTAATACATGATACCATTCCAGCATGTAAAGCATGTAAAAGATTTAAGTATTGGATGTTGTTTATTCCTGTTTCCTGAAGGTTTATAAGCAATAGTATGTTTATTAGATAAGAAGATTTGACTATTTTAAACACTCAAACTTTAATTTTATTAATAATAATGAATAATTCATTTGTTTAATCGTTTAACGCATATCTTTATTTGGATAAAGCTGCTATTACCCATAAATAGACCAGCTGCACCTTAATCCATCTGCTTGTCGAGGAACAAAGACTTCGAGTGCTTGCTGCACTCCGTCTGAGTACAGATGACGCCATCCGAGTGCAAATGATGAAAGCGGCTAGACTAGATAGTACACTAACGCCATTTGCTTGGCGAGTAATGAAGTATGGCGATTAGACCTTGTATGCTATTTTCCACACCACTAATCAACGAGAATCTGACCTAACAGATTCTCTGGGATATGATTAAGTGGTCAAAGAGACACAAAGCAATAGAATAAAAAACATATGTGTTACATTCAAATGATCTTCTCTCGTTATTGCACAAAAAGAATCTTTCCTTACCTCAGATTATTCTTTTATCTAATCATGCTAGTCGAGATAAGCATTAGCATACTTGTAAGCAAAAGGGTAATTAAGGGAATACATTAGACTAAAACAAGAGTCAAATCTTTTAAAAGCTATTTCTATGTGAAACAATTGAAATTCGGCTGTATTTTGCTTGAAACGAAAGTTGACTTCCAGAATAGTTCAAGAATTTAAAATTGGAACAAATAACAAGGAATATCTCGGAAACGGTTAACTCTACAAAAAATATACATAACATAAATAGTGTGTTTTAATGAGATCCAAACTTTTGTGTAGTAAGTTTGTGTCTATCTCTTACGGTGTATGAGTTACACAAAAGTCTGCCAGATTGAAGAGGTCTTCAGAGACTATTCCTCAAAAATTAAAGTAATAATTTCGTTTGTCATAAAATAATAAACATAGGGCACTTCAATGAAAATTGTAGAGCCATTTTGTATAAAATAAACATTTTCGAAACATTTTCCATTAAAGGGTAGTTAGGAGCAAGGGATTTTCTTTAAAATCTTTGGAAAACGCTGAACTTAAATAAAAAGTTTGCAACCAAAGTTTCGTTTTTGTGCTATGTTGCTTGCGCAGGTCCGCGCCCACACACGCACACACGCATAAATGGACCTTTTACTAAAACTTATTTTTGTACAAGGGACCCTAAAATGTTTATTTCTAATAAAATCGTGGTATCAAATTTTTGGGTAGAATGCAATACTTCCTCTACCAATGTACTATATTCTAAGCAGAGAAAGTAAAAATGCTTAATTACAGTAGCCCATGTTGCTGATAAAACAAGAAAAATATACCTACTCAGTATAACAAGCGAACATCTGCGTGACATTCCATAGAATTTCAGTTCACGAATTGGCTAGTTTTGCAAACAACACGGTGTATAAGCCAAATGAATTACATACATGATAAATACCATACCACAGATTTAAAGCTATACTGTACCGCGAAATTCGATACATCCCTCCTCGTTAACATTTCATTTAGTGGTTTCATTATTTAACGGCAAGAGGGGATTCGCCTTTATAAGGATTTATTTTCGGTGAATGAATTCACCGTGCTCCTATTATTTTTCTCTCTCTCTCCTACAACAATTAAAAAGGCTTGTAACCGGATATGGCATTAAGAGGAGTCTTTGATGAGGTAATGAGGTCTACCTTCCATTTTATTTAGAATTTAATATTTCTTTTTCGATTCGTCATTTGCAAAAGTTTAAACTAAACAATAATAACGTAACATAGTATGTAACATGTATATTGCAGCTTATGGGAGTGAATATGGTATTTGTTTGGGGTTAAAATAAACACTGAAATGGTCGTCTATGACAGTTGATAGAAACGCTTAGTGATATTTTACATAGGTCAATTGAAACAAGGCGTCATTTCCAATCACTGGCGTAGTTTAGCTCTTCCAGCTCTGCGGGTGGGGCCGCGGCGATGGAAGAAAGGTAGCCACAGACAGTGTGCGCAAGGGAAACTAATTAGCAGTCTTTGGGGAGTCTCTGCACGGTTAAGGTCACGCTGGATGCCAAGTTCAACATGATCTATGGTCATCAGTGTAGGATGGCTTGGTATAGGTAATAAATTATGTTCCTGTTTAATTTATAATGTTATAACTTTCGTGTGTAAGTTCTAGCATTAACTATTCCACCCAGTGAAATCTTGGTATATCTCATTCGCCAAGCATGCTGCCCTCAATTACACTCTGTTGCGTTCGTAGAGAATTCTTTTCCAGTTGTTGTTTGTGGTGATTATATAGTCTAGTGCCTCGTATTTTAGGGACGGAACCTATAATGTTGGAGGCTATAACATTGATATTATGTATAGTTTTGGACTAACATAGACTCGCTCAAAAATACCACCAATATTTCAGCCCAAGTAATATGAATAGATTGTCACAATAATTATAGCTGCTAAGAAACCAAAAGACGTAGCCAAACAAAAGAGAATCGGGAAGGTTTGCATCGCTAAGACATATATGCCATATCGATTCCAGAATACTCATATAAAGAAGTTTTCTTGTATTTCCATTGTAGTTATGTAGAGTGTGCTGAAATATTGCATAAACAGAGAGCATTGTTAATATAGAAATCGCGGATCCGGGATGTTATAATTAAAAGTTAACAAGTGAGATTTTTTCTGGAGGGTTGCAAAGAGAGTAATTAGGTGGCTGGTAGTGCAGAATCTTATATTAACCAACTTCTCTCTTTTGTTATATACATTAAGGGCTTCTGCAGTATGTGACAACTACGTGGTTGTATATAATTAAAATTACTAAGGAGACAAATATTATATAGATATAGTTAGATATTTTATTTCATTGCTTATGGTAGGGCCCGGTGGCAGCACTGTCAAGTAATAGTACAATGTAAACATAATTATTACAAAGTTGAAATAGTA
The DNA here is from genome assembly GCA_030762935.1 of Hymenopus coronatus. Classification (NCBI taxonomy): domain Eukaryota; kingdom Metazoa; phylum Arthropoda; class Insecta; order Mantodea; family Hymenopodidae; genus Hymenopus; species Hymenopus coronatus. The sequence continues at coordinate 98,640,681 of CM060882.1, read as the reverse complement.
TTGGTAGTATTAATAATATAATTAGATATTAAAAGTATACAACAATATTGAATTTACCAGCCAATTAATTTATAGAATTCTTAAAAATAAATAAAAAGGAAGCTACCGCATTAAAATGAATAAAGAAGAACGATATCACAAAATGTAAAAAATTCACCCACCTAGAGTTATTTCCATTGTTTAAAAGTTTGGTTAAGAAATGTAACATAGCACTAGCTCTTAAAACAGATACAATTTGAAAATATGTTTCACAAACCACTTAATAAAACCATAGATATGCTAAATTATCTGCAACTTATCAAATAAGTTGTAATGATTGTGAAAATGTTTACATTGGTACAACTAAAAAAAATTAGGAACACATTTGAAAGAACATCAAAGAAACGTTAAGCTTAAGCAGTAGATAATCTTTGTTTGAATTCAGTGCGTGAAATAGGGCAGGAAATTAAACCATTGAAAGCCAGTACTACACCGTCAGAGTTAAATATTTGAGAGATATTTAACTTTGAAATACCACCAGCTGATATCATTTTGCAATTAATACAATCTGAAACACAAGTTAAAGACATTGAATTAGATGCCCAACCAGAGATTGCGGAGATCTCGTCAGGAGAAGGCAATTGTCAAATATGTCCAGCCACTAACCCCAGAGGTCGTCCCAATCTATATTGGAAGTCCAGGAAGAATAACCCTTAGACGTCCGCAGACCTGCTAGAGGTTGACAATAGATGAATTATCGAAACGCGAGGCAACTTCTAACAACATTTCAGCGAAGAAGTATCAAGAATAGACGTCCAAAAGTTTTAATAATATAACAATTATAACCTATCACACAAATAATAAAATATCATATCTATAGTATACTAGCACAGTAAAAAAAATCTGATGTGTTCCATTCACATTACTTTCTGTACAACTCTGCAATAAATTATTGGTACAAAGCTTATGCTTCCATTCATTTCCTGCTAATCGAGAAAAAATTAGCAGAAATAGTCTTATTACTTGCTTCCTTGTAAGTAGAAGCGAAATAAGTGAGTAACATAGGTTAAAGTGATAGTCAAGAGCTGGTTGCTATGTGACTGAAGTTCCTTTATTTGTATGGACACGAGTTCACAAAGTCCTGTATGAGAAAAACAAAGAATATCTCAAAAACAATTAACTCCACGAAAAAATGTATTTAACATAAACTGTGTTTTAAAGTGTTCTATATGTGTTGTGTGATAAGTTTTTGTCCATCTCTTACGGTTTAGCAGTTATGCAAAATTGCGTAAAATTGACCCAGAATAAAGTAGTCTTCAGAGGCTATTCCCAGAAAATTCAAAATATACATTTTATTTGTCAGGTAAATGTCTTTAATATACGATATTTTAATCAAAATCGTTAGTCATTTTTTAGAAAATCAATATTATCGAAAAAATTCCATGTAAAGGGTAGTTTGGGGTGGGGGGATTTTTCTCAAAATCTTCTTGTCGCATCCCTGGAAGATACTAAACTTAAGTACCAAGTTTGGCATTTTACCGATTTTTCGTTTTTGAGTTATCGTGTTCACTGACACACGGACCTTTTTCTGAAAATACTTTTTTTGGATACAGGGGACCCTAAAACATATATTTTCGGTGAAATCTCGGTGTTGAATTTTCGGTAGAGTGCATTACCTTCTCTATACACTATGTACATAGTACGTATAGAGAAACTAAAAAAAAAAAAAAAAAAAAAAAAAACAATACATATGTATCAGCTATTCTGATTGTAAATCGTTCTTCCTTAGTCTTTTTTTTTTATAGCCATTTATACTTTTGAGGCAAAGTCTGCAATAAATCTGCAGGTATTTTTTTTATTATTTCCCTTAACTGTTATGGTCTTATCGGGGACTTTGACTTGTGATACAACTCGTTTGATTACCGTAGGTTATTGTCATTAGGTTTATCATATTATATCGTTAAACACACGCACATTCACTCTCAGACATAGTTTCAGACTCTGTGGGTGATATGAAATAATTCTGGTTAAAGAAAAATTCCCCGTCCCTGCCGGTAATCGAACCCGGACCTCGCTGACCACTTGACCACGGAGGCAGTCTCTGCAGGTATTGTGTTCCAGTCGTCAGTTGTTTTATCCGCAACGAAAAATGTGTATATGTTAGTTTTATTTTCTGTATTTTTCGGGGATAATTTTGCTCCCAATGTAGCGGTGTTAATAACCGCTTTGTTGTATCTTTCCATGGACATTCCTCTAATAGACTGTAAAAATTATTCACAATCTTGTTCGTTTTCTGCGTTTTTCCAAAGTTTCCCAAGAAGCAACTATACTAGCATGATTTTATACTGTTTCCCCTTTATCTACGAAAGTTACACACTATTTGACCATTATAGCAGATGATATTCCACGCCAAAGGATATGCAGCATTTCCAGAATTTGGAAGAATGTTGAAAGGAGGTAAAGGAAACTATGACCTTCCGCAGATGTTTTATGTTCTTTTACGTGAATATGAGAAGATTTTTCATCTGTTATTAGGTATAGTCGTAGTTGTACCATGATAGGGTTCATCATAAAATTCCCTAATTTACTGTGCAATAATTCTATAAAGAACCCGGCGATGAACATGAAATTTATTAGTCATTCAAATTTAAAAGTTTAACTGTGCAGCATCGAGTACCTAGCGAAATAATGTGAAATGGGCGAGTAATAATTATGTTACTAGTGGTAAGGAAAATGAAAACAATCAGAACAAAACACTCATGTTTATAGCCGTGAATATGACCAGGGATTAGGTACTCAATACAATCCAAGTAAACTACAGGGTGCTTAATACTTGTGCTACAAAGTAGCTAAAACACAATCGATGAACGCCGCTGGTATACTAGATAGTGAAAAGTCGACGGCTTGCGTGTTGGATTTCTTTCTCTACCTACAACATAAACTGACACTCAATACACTGGGAAGGATCGCGCGACACACCATTGTTGTCAGAAGCCCGTCTCTCAACGAAGTTAGTGTTGCCCGCTGCACAGAGCAAGTAAGGTAAGGTAAAAATGACCAAGAATACGCTAATGTAAGTGTGCAAAAATTGTATTCACTTTTGGATAGATAAAGGTACATCATTGTATGGCAACTCATTTCCGCAAGATTTTGAAATTATCGTCGTTTTACTTTCTCTACAGGTACGAGATAGTGTACAGCAAAGGTATTGCATTCCACCCAAAAAATTCGATACCGAAATTTCACCGCAAATACATGTTTTAGGGTCTCCTATATAAAAAAATCGGATGTGTTCCATTCAAATGACTTTCTCTACATTTCTGCAACAAACTACTGTCAAAAAGCTTATGGTTCCTTTAACGTCATTATAATTGAGAAACAATTAGCAGAAATAGTCCTTGTAAGCAGAAACGAAATAAGGGAGTACCATAGGTTAAAGTGATAGTCAAAAGCTGGTTGCTATGTGACTGAAGTTCCTTTGTTTGTATGGACAGCAGTTGACAAATTTCTGTCTGAGAAAGGTAAGTTTTTCAAAGCTGAAACCAAAAACAAGGAGTATCTCAAAAACTATCAGCTCCACGAAAAAAATGTATATAACATAAATTGTGTGTTTTAACGTGCTCTATATTTTATACGATATTTTAATGAAAATCGTTAGAGCTATGTTTAAGAAAATCAAAATTTTCGAATTTTTTTTCCATTTTCATTGGGTAATTTAGGGTGGGGGATTTTCCTGTAAATCTTCGTGTCGTATCCTCGGAAGATACTAAATTTAAATACCAAGTTTGGTTTTTATCGGTCTATTCGTTTTTGAGCTAAGCTGCCCAAAGACACACATACATACACGGACATTTTTCTAAAAATACTTTTTTGGCTCAGGGGTTGTCAAATCATATATTTCTGGTGAAATCTCGGTATCGAATTTTTGGATGCAATAAAAATACCTTCTCTATACACTATTTGTATAGTACGTATAGAGAAAGTAAAAAGCATTTTTACACACAAAAGTGTGTGTCAGTATGGTAGTATCCATGTGCCTGTGAGCACTACAACTCAAAAACGAAAAGTCGGTATAGTACCAAACCTGGTATTTAAGTTTAGTATCTTCCAGGGATACGACACGAAGATTTTAGAAAAATACCCCCACCGCATGGCTATGAGGTATGCTGCTCACGGACATTTTTCTAAAAATGCATTTTTGGATTCAGGAGGTCCCAAAACAGTTAATTATGGTAAAATATCGGTATCAACTTTTGGATGCAATACAGTACATTCTCTGTGTACATAACACGTGTAGAGAAAGCGAAAAAACTGATGTTCCATTATATGCCTTTCTCTACATCTGATACAAATTATTGTTAATAAGTTTATTCTTCTATTTACTTTATGTTAATCGAAATAAACATAGCAGAAACGGTCTTATTACTTAGTTCCTTACAAACAGAAAGTAAATAAGAGAATACACTCGGAAAAACCGACAGTCATCTTTTTAATATGTGTTTTAAGGAGCTCTACATTTTTTGTGCAGTAAGTTTTTGTCTGTCTCACATGGTTTCTGCAAAATTCAGAAAAGTTCATCCCGAATAAACAGATCTTCAGAGGCTATTCCACGAACATTCAGGATATATATTTTATATGTCATGTAAATATCTTAAATATAAACGATTTTAGTCAAATACGTTAGTCATTTTTGAGAAAACCGAAACTTTTGACATTTTGCATGTAAAGTGTAGTGGGGGTGGCATGGGGGCTTGTTTTTTTTTAAATCTTAGTGTCCATTCTTTGGAGATATGAACTTAAGTATCAAGTTTTATATTCAACGGACTTTTCCTTTTTGTGCTATGTAGCCTATACATGGAGACTTGTTTCTAAAAACACAGTTTTTGAATTCAGAGGGTCCCAAAACGTGTATTTCCGGTAAAATCTCGGTATCGATTTTTTTAGTGCAATAGAATACCTTCTCTATACACTATGTACATACTACGTGTAGAGAAAGTAAAATTGCTTTTTTTTGACTCAGGGGACCTCAAATTATGTATTTGTGGTGAAATTTCTATTTCAAATTTTAGGTGGAATTACAATATTTCCTCTATATACTAATGTACATAGTACGTGAAGAGAAAGCAATAAACGATTATATTAGCCTAGAATGAATCAGAGGGAATACAAGTTAGTGCTGGATAAAGTCCAGTGCACGGAAAAGAGGTCCTTATCAACGTTTGTGACATTATTCCTCTAAACAAGTAGCACATAACAAGTGTTCTCCAGTGGTTACAGAGCTGCGCTCAAGGGAGCGTTTACTTGGATCTCTGCCAGTTGTTTACCCTCAGCAATGCCTTTGCGAAAATGTTTATCTCCTCACGTTGAAGAACTCTTTAGAAATGGAAGGCTTTAAACATATGCCAGCATATTAAGGGAATTCATAAGTTTTGCGCATTACGCACACTATAAAATTTGAAGGGTAGACATATCACATTGCCGTTAAACGATAGAAACTGTGTCTTACAGAGTCCAACATTTCTATTTCTGTCAACAAGAGCATCGGATTACAAATTAATAAATGTCTACTCATTACCAAAGCTTTCATATATTTGCTAAAATATAATTTAGGTATTAAAGATATAACACAAACAGTAACGTCGTTAGGGAAGAGGTATGATCTCACATATGTAAACAAATACACAATAAAGAAGGTAGGCAAAACCTACTACAGACAGATAACAACCTTACTATAGGTATAAAAAACCTACTACAATTTGTGTTACATACTTTTGTTGCTAGAGTCAACCATTTCCGAGTACATTCTGTTATTCGTTTTTATTCTAAAATATCAAAACGTGAAGCGACATTCGTTTTATATCTCTTTTGTTTTACTCCTGGTCTAGCAAAGAGATGCAAATTTCAATGTCAATATAAATTTCAATGTAAATATTTTATTATGGATTTGGCCTAGTTTATTCTCTTATTTGCCTTATACTTATAAGAAAATAAGTTTTCTGCTGATGTTTATCTTGATTGGCATTAAGTAGGTAGAAGAATAAGTATTCGTAGGAGTAGTTGTAGAGAAATCCATGTGAATGGATCACAAAAGAGTTTTCAATTGGCAGTTAGTGTGCAAAAATCAGAAGAAATCTAACCTGGAGGTCTAACCTGAATGGAAATTCCATGTTACAATTAAGAGAAATAACATGTCCCTAAAATGGCAGCGTTGAGTTGAGCAGGCAGATGCAGCGTGCCTGTTATGAGCTTGAAAAAAGAGCATACAGTTAAAAGCGCTGTTACAGCGCTATGAGCAGCTACTACAAACTAACCACAACGAATTTGGCTGCGCTGTTTAACTCGCAAACAAGAGGAACAGATTCTGCAGTGGAGGAAGTGAAGAAAAAAGAGCTTTTAGTTAACACCAAAGCTGTGAGCAGCGTAGTTTGAACACAGGAACATACAAGAAGCAAAATGGCCGTATTAAAAAACGGTACACTTTTATATTAGCGAACCTAAACTATTTTTTGTGATGATAAACACTATACACAAATAGGTCTCCCAGTATTCTGAGGCATATCGAACATACATAGTATACATGGTGTTAGGGGTATGAGTGCGCAGACTTTTTTTATAAAGAGATACATTTCTGGAGCCTTATCAGGACTCAGGCGCTGTATTCCTTTTCTCTCCCCCCCTTTCCAGTTTCCTATGTTTCTTTTGTTAGCCTATTTACTGGTTTCTTTTTGCTGACACATACACATTTGCAAATACACAAACCCTTGCCCAAGGCGGGACTCTAACCCACGATCCCCTGCGCCACGAAGCACCAAAGCGAGGCTGTTTAGCGAGCGCGGCCATGGGGACCGCAAGTTTCTTATTTCTGGGGGCATTTGAAGAGCAAAGTGTACCTTGACGAGGTTGTTACCATTGCTAAACCTTCGCACATATGAGAGATTGGACAGAATGCAGAAGCTCTAACGAGGGTAGAGCAAAATTGGCTAAGAAGATACAATGCCTGTATAGATTCTAACGGAGCACATTTTGAACATTTACTGTAAATAAACATATAGGTATTCTTGATGTTGCAGTTATTGACCATTAATATATGTCCTGTTTAGCGAAGATGTAATTCCATAGTACACCTGAATGAGGTATTTTAATAACTCTCATTTGAGTTTGCTTAACTTTGATCCTCAGGCTAAATGTTATGCGTAGCCTTTTACGCAGTTTTACTCAGGTCTTGTGAATACAATCGGACAGCTTGAGAAAAAAACAAACTACCCCTCCTTAGTGGCAGTACCTGAAATAAACACACACACATGGCGAACAGGATTTCAAGCATAAATCAAAACGAAACATTGGCCTGACCGTACACCAAAGTAAAACATTCGGTACTTAAGTCCTACTCTGTTGCCTGTCTGTATTCAATAATGATCTGCTATCTCTGTTACTTTTCAAGAGAGCTCTAACATTTTAGATGATTCGAATATAAAACATAGTATTGACATAATGTTTGCAATATTAAGCTGCAACCTTTTCGTCATAAGCTCCAGTGTAAGACAGCCTAGTGCCTGAAAGGAACTGGGATTAAAGACCACCAACTTTGATAAAATGGATACCAGTACATTGCGCAATACAGGGTAATGAAACAGCTGATTTTCTAGCCAAGAAAGCAAGTAAAATCACTATCAGAAGAATCAATATAACAAGATATAATAACAAAATTAAAGAAGATAATGTATTACAAACTAAAGGAAAACCATAGGAAGGTTTATGTAAAACACGACCAGAATTCACTTCATTACCAGGAAAATCCTCTGTAGCAACTTTTAGACTCCTAACAGGCCATGACTGTCTCAATAAACATTTATTCAGGATTGGTATAGTGAGATCTCCTCTGTGTCCTTTCTGTACACTTAAAGAAGATATGGATGGAAACCATCTACTGCGTTGCCCAACCTTAAGTTGACATGATAATGACATCAACATACTGGAATGCAAGAGAACGAATGGCTTCACTGCTCAACATTAGCTACCAACCAACAACCACTTTGATCAAATATTTACTTGTTATTCCCCAATACCTTGAAGTCTTTTGGCTATAGGGTGGCAATTAATATACACTCCAGCGCTCAAGAAAGAACTTCTTCTTTACTTACGATTAAGCAATTGGCATACAAGAATCATATTATTTAGAGAAGTATGAGAGTGAATTCCAGTAAATCGGAAGCTTAATATAACCTAAGAGGTACAAATCTCTTTACGCAGCTATCCTGTTCGTATATATTATCTATTCAGTCTTAAGTTAATCCTCACTGAAACAAAATCCAAGCGACCAGTGCACCGTTAGGATATACTCTTCCGCTCTTTGGAACAGAAATGCTGTCCTACATTTACAACCACGTGGCTGCACATGTAAAACGCGTAATTTAAAGCGTACAGAGCCCTTATTCCGTCAACTTAAACGGTGACTTAAATATTCTATTAGATATAATGGTATTAACACAATAAAATAAATGGGTGTAAATGTGGTAATTCATTCTAAAAACACGGTGAAAAAATAAATAACATGTATGTGATAACCTACATTTGTTTGTTCTCTGGAAACGGTTCTGCTTGCTCCAGATTAGAATCGTCATCTGATCAGGTTTATGTTTCCACTTTCCACTCCAGATTATCAGTAACGGTGTCACTTAAATTATTCATCTTCCAAAACAATGCTCCTTCTTTTGCTACTTGTAGACCTGGATCAACTGTTGGCGGCTCATTTTTAAAGAAAGAAATTGTGCTCTAATACGCGAATGCAATTTTGACAAGGCCATTACATTCCTGTATCGCGTACTTCACACGCTCCCCCCCCCCTGGGTGAAACCACTTTTCCCGTTTCAGATTTTTGTTTTTAGCCGAAACACCGGTGAAACATCATAGTTTTTCCAGCGGTAGTCAACGGTTTACCAGCTTAATGATTTAGGTAACTTGACATAGATGTAACAACCGTCGCGGAAATTATGTTAATCACACGAATAGAGTGTTGGGACTTGAAGCTCTATTTAACGGTACAAATCAGCGTCAATTTTTTTTTTTTTTTTTTTTTTTTTTTTAAATAATGGAAATACAGTTCTGGAGTCTGGTCGGGACTCCGGCGCTGTATACTCTTTTTCCTCTTTTTGCATTTTCCTAACATTTACTTTATTTTCTGTTTGATTACCGTATTGCTGTTTTCTTCCAATACACACACATATACACATTTTACAACATATAAATACCCACGCCCAAACAGGAAGTCGGAACCCATGATCCTCTGCGCCACTAAAGGGAGGCACTTTAGCGAGCGCGGCCATGGGAACCGGCTCAATTTAACCCTTAGATACCATTAAGAATAACTTCATTCTGTAATTTAGGTTGTTAGCATGGGACTACATTCCTGCGTGCACTGCTACTGTATTGTACCGCTATGTACACTGGCCACATAGATCGATTTTGGCGCGGATCAACCTTAGAGTGAAAAGATAATAGTTGCGCAATCGATGGTGGTTCGATGTAAACAATACAAAGACGTTGTATCCGAAGGTAAACAAACAAGTGGTTGTTACTTCAAGTGCAGTAGTGTGTAATCTTGATTCATGAAAACAATGCAGAATAAACCTCAGGTCTAGTTGGCTTTTACAACATGAATGTTATAGAAAACTATAACTTTTAGAAAACTCAACAATTCTAACGAAAGTACATTAACTACTTAGGAATTAGGATATGGACGGAGGAGGTTGGGCACCGAACCTAGACGGTTATTGTACTTACGTCCCAAGAGAGTGCGCCCCCGGGTGGGAGGATAAGGTGAGAAAATACCTGGCGGCTGGAACAGTCGGAGAGGCAGACTACTCTAGGGATGTTTCTCATATGGAAATCAGCCGAAGTCGGTTGATCATAAACGTGAATGTAGAATATATCGTAACAGTGCAATAAACTACATGAATTAAAATAATTATTAAAATATCTTTGATGTAAAGTAAGGATGAAAGGGAGTAGCCTTTTTCCCTGCCACGCTGCACCCAGTATAGTCGCCGACACTTCTAACCCTGAAGGAAACAAATGAGCTGAAGGATGAATGAAATGAGAGTGGAAAGTACATCGAGGGACAGAAAATTCGGGGGATGGAAGAAACCTACCCATAATTCACCTGAAGAAAGGGTAAACCCCTAAAAAAGACTCGTGGTCAAACCCGTAATCTCCCAACCACGGGCCACAGACGAAACCGCCTGATCCAACCTGCTCTGTTATTTGAAAATCACTTAAGATATGTAGCAATTAACATCAATGTGTTATATAATTAAAAACCAAGCGAATTAGTTGAGACAAGGATCTTTAGGATTTCAGTATGATGTAGTATTTCCATGTTTGTGTTTTAAGTTCTGCTACTTATATATCCCCTGAAACATTTTTAATTGAGTACGTTTGATGGGTTTATATCTGATGCAGGGTAAATAATTTTCCTGTCTGTTTATAAGTTGGACCAGTCTTGTTATTGAGTTTACACATACTGTTTTGTTCGGCTTTATTTGTATGTTGGCGAGGTTTTTCTGTGCACATATTTTGTATTTGGATTTCTTGAATAGAAGTAGCAGTTTGAGAGGGTTTGGATTTTGGTAGCCGACGTGTATAACCTGTTTTCTTGTGTGTGTGTGTGTGTGTGTGTTTGTGTTTGTTTTTTTTTTTTTTTTTTTTTTGCAAGTGGGTATCACCCGGTGGCAGAGTTATATATGTATACAAGATATATAAACAATAAATCACAGTGTATGTGTGGTTTTCTTTGTGGCTCTCTTGAATATCGCGTTCACTATTTCTGGGATGTACACTTTATTCTGGCTCAGATATGTTGTGCTCAGGTTTGTTCCTTGGTTTGTTTATGCGACTAAAGATCACTGGATGAAAAGAGCATATTTTTGTTGTGTGTGCTTGTATAGGGTGTTGAGTATGAGAATTTGTGATTGTAGTCTTCTAGTATATTTTGAACTTGTGTTCGCTTCTTTGTTATCGTTAGATCAGGAATTTTGTTTTGCTAGATTTCGAGAGTGAGTTTGTTGCTGCAGCAGTGTACTGGCCAGGTGTTGTGTTGTATAAAATAGAATCTGTGTGTGTGATTTCTGCTAGTTCCCTCAGTGTCAAGCCGTTCTCTAGTCTGGTCCCAAGTGCTCATCTACTTTTGAGATGCATTTGAAGATTCATGAAAATGTTTTAATTTCTTTAAGCACATAGTAAATAGCTACAGAAACTATTGTATTTCACTTGCAAATTCGATACAGGGTTTTCACTGGAAATATTAGTTTTAGAGTATCCTGAATCCAAAAAAAATCATTTTTAGAAAATGGACCGCGTGTGTTAGCAGCTTCTTCTTTTCAAGATAACCACTCCCTTAGTGCAAACTACTCTTTACGTGGAAAAATTTCAAAAACATTTTATTTTCTCAAACATGACCAATCATTTCGATTAATATACTATATATATATATATATATATATATATATATATATATATATATATATATATATATCCCAAAAATGAAATAGCTTGAATTTTCTGGGAATAGCCTCTCAAGACCTCTTCATTCTGGAGGGCTTTTGCATAACTGCTAAACTATCAGAGAGAAACAACACTTAATACATAAAATATATCTCGTTAAAACACACAATTTATATGGTATCTTTTTTTGTGATCTTAACCATTTACGAGATATTCCTTGTAATTTGTTTTCAATTTTATAATAATTAAACTGTTCTCAAATGGAAATTTGTCATTCCTGTTTCTTTTGTTTTACTGGCCGTGCAGAGCGAGTCGAATTTCAGTCATATAGCACCCGTCATTTAAAGATTTGGCCTAGTGTGTTCCCTTATTTCCGTTCTATTTTTAAGGAACTAAGTAATATGAACATTTCTGGTAATGTTTAGCTTTTTAGCAAGAAATAAATGGAGGAATTAGGTGTAATCTATCAACAGTTTGTTACAGAATTGGTGGGGTGGAGATAGTTATGTGTATAGAACAGATAATATTTTTCATATAAATTATCTTGTCCATTTATCAAAAAAGGGGGTACGACGAAGTAACAACGTTGATTGATTCTTCTCATGTAGTACGTAATTCCTTAATGATAAAATGTAGCTTTTTAAACAGCACTAAATGTAGTTATTTTAACACAGGCTACTGATAGAGATTGAATATTATAATACGCAGTGCAATAAAAATTTATAGAATTCCATTCTTACCACCCTTATTTCTTCGGATGGAAATTCTACATATATTAAGCGGAGGCGAAGTATTTGCATGACTCATAAATCAATTCGGTAGAACCGGAAGACATTTTTGCAAGAAAAATTTTGCCAAGGAGCTGTAAGCTAAGAAGTCAAGTAATAATTTCTACATTGTATACACATATATTCTCAATGATGCAATGTTATCAACGTTCAGAATTGGATAGGAATAATGGGACTGACAAACTGTACATCTCAAATTAACGTACAGAATTATTCCAGTAAAATAATCTGTTTTAAGTACAAAATAATATGAACAGAGTATGTCTCCATTGAATACTATCTCAACGTAAAGGAGACTATCTCTGTGGTCGAGTAGTCGGCGAACTCATTTTCATATTTCGGGTTCGAGTCTCAGCTAGGACGGGGAATTTTTCTGTAACCAGAATCATTCCCTGTCCCCTACAGAGTCTGATACATGTTAGATTGTGTGTGTGTGCTGGCGTATGTGGTTTAAGATAGAGATGATTAAAAACACGATAATAATAACCTAGAGACGAGTAGTTTCAAAGCATAAGATATGGTCAAAGAAGTTAAATGGGCTATACAAATCAAGCAATTAAAAACAACTGTAACAGACCACCAATAAATTATTAAATAGTGTTAATTTATTGTATATCTAAATTGGAATTCTTGGCGTTTTGAACAAAATTATAAATTGTTACAGCCTTTTATGTACTCTAGAATTTTGTGACCTAGTTGTCATGTGTTTGTGGATTTCCTTGGAGAGTATAGCTCAAATACCAACTTGGTATTCAAGTTTAATATATTCCAAGGATGTCACATTAAAATGTTCAAGAAAGATTCTTCCCCCCACTCCAAAGTACCCTTTTCTTGGAAACATTTTTCGAAAGACTACCAAATATGGCTCCAACGACTGTGATTTTAATGCCATAAATTTAAAATATTTGCATGACAAATAAAATGTATTTCTTGAATTTTATGGGAATAGCCGTTGAAGACCTCATTACTCTGAATGAATTTTACTGAATTTTGCACAACTGGTAGAACGTAAGAGATAGACAAAACCTTACTGCACAAAAAATATTCATTTCGCTAAAACACGTAATTTATATCATACATTTGTAGAACTGACGTCTTTTGAGATATTTGTTGTTGTCAGTTTCAGCTTTAGAATACTTGTCTTTTCTAATACGGACATTTGCCAACTCCTGGCCATAAAAATAAAGGAATTTCAATCGCATATCTACCACTAAAAGATTTCATTATCACTTTAGTTTAGCATATTTGTATTTCCCTTCTACTTATAAGTAAGCAACAGTAAGACCATTTCATCTCGATTAGCAGGAAGAAGTTAGAGGAATAATAATTTTTAAAATAACTTGTTACAGAGATTTAGAGAAAGTCATGGAGAACATCAGATTTTGTTTATCATTAATGATTAGTGCCTCGTGAAATGTAGCAGATTTCATGCTTTAGTCGCTAGCCAATATATTTGTGTTTCGTTTTTTAGAGCAGAGATTGCCCAATTTATACAGCTTAAAGTTAGATGTCAGAATTCATAAAATGGCACATTTTAACATCTGGATGATATTTTTAATTACTTGACAAATCTTGTAAATTAATGGTTAGAGTAAGATTTATCCACGGTACTCATGTATGGCATTCTGATGATCTTCCCTGGTATGACAGAAATCAGTCACGTACAAGACGCAAGCTGATAGAGGAGAGGAAATGAGGTGTCATATGAAACCCAAAGGGACTTAACCTAACCAGGCAGTGGTCACGGTGGTAATTGATCTAATCTAAGACAGATTCGCATGGGACTTCGGGAATGACATGGAAGTCAAGGGACTGGCAGTGATGACCTTAGATCTTATCTTGATTGAACCCCTATAAAATATTTACACGGGTAAGGGGCGAGAAATGGAAGGAATAGATACACTTAGAAGCTCATTTTATTTTATGTCAGCGTAAGTATTTTTAGGCGAATCGGACATTTAACATTAAAGCAAAAAAAAAAAAAAAAAAAAAATACAAAATTATCATTAAAGGCTCAAGGCAGTCTGAATAACGGTTGAATTACCATTGTTCTTAAAACATTCAATTGCTTTTCCAGAAATTTGCCTGCATTATTCTATAAATCATGACAATTATTTCAAGTGGTTGTTTTGCATTAATAGCTTATGTGGTTGAATCTATAAAAAGTATTTCATTCAGCAGAAAAGTAATAAATATTAGTCTTAAACTTGTACCTTTTTCTCTGTAGTATGCAATACATAATCACACTTTTCCATTTTTGTTCTTAGTACAATCAGCTATCTTCTGAACCTCATTTATTTAGCTATGATACAATTTCAGTAGAAATTAAAAAAATAATGTATTTACAAATTCAAAAAAGTAAACATGAAGAGCATTTGCAATGTTGTTTTCTTAATATTATTAATACATACTATTACATCACGATTTTGGTTCGAAAAGTTCAAATATGTGTTGTATATATGTGCTGAAAATGTCTACTTTTCAGCTTTCATAGTTTCTGAGGAAAAGGTACATACATTTAATTAGTGTCTAAAACAAAGAAGTTTATTTTTTACCATTCCAGAGTACCTTGCCCCCTTAGGAGTTCAGCATTAGCCTGTTTTGTAATTTTATTTCTTTCTTTAAACTCATAAGCATACATAAGTATAACGATATTTCATGTTCAGTGGAATAACATTTAAGTACTAACTGCCTGTTTCTGGAAAACCTTGCAGGAAATTATTATTCGACTCGTCAGGCTAAAAGCCTTCATTAAGAAGAGTTATAAGTTTTATATCTGGACATGATATGTTCAGGAAACATCTGTCTACAATGGGATTGTATAAAAGATAACTCACTTGTCGTTTGTGCCTAAGAGACAATAAAACTGCAAAACATTGGAACGCCTAAGATATAAAATCTCTGGTGCAACCTGGCAACTAGGAAAAGGATCTAATCTTGTGAGGCAGATACTACAACTAACAAAAGATGTACGAGAAAACAATTATTTTATTACTAAACGTTTTGTACACTTATGGTTACTATTCAATATAATCACCGAAAAGGTTGAGACATTTATCGTTCCTGTGCACAAACTTTGCAATATCCGCTTTAAAATATGTGGCCACCAATGATTTCAAATGGGCATTGACGTTGTTTTGAAGATCTTCGTACTTTACGACGTTTGCGGAGAGCCATTCAAAACAAACGAAGAGGAATGCTGACTTCAGGAATTGTGTTGATCCATGACAACGCTCGTCCACACACTGGCACAACCCATCGGCTTCTTGAACAATTTCAATGGGACATTTTCGATAATCCGCTGTACAGTACAGACCTGGCATCCAGCAACTTTCACCTTTTCCTTGAACTGAAGATGTGATTAGAAGGGCAGCACTTTCAAACCAACGAAGATCTTCAAAACAACGTCAATACTCATTAATTTGTAAAGTTTTCATCTGTGGCTCACGCTCCAGTTAAAAAAAAAAAAAAAAAATGCCAAACAAATATCTCAAATTTTGAGGCGCAACGAAAATTTATTACTGGCATTTCATTATTTTGCTTATTAACAGTTATTTATTAATTTGAGGCAAGCATTGTATTGCAATTAGTATTTGGCGCTCTGAGCAAATGAAACATTATTATTTGCCTGAGGAAATTAGAAAAACCGACATCCCTTTGTTATACAGTTTTATTGTTTTGTGTAGTAAAATAACAGGTGCGCCGTGGCGATTGGTTACACCGCTCGTCCCTGACCAAGGCGGTCCGGGTTCAATCCCAGCGCAACATTGTGGTATATGTAGTGAGAGAAGCGGCTTCTGGGCTGGTTTTCATGTTCTCTACAATCACCACATGCTCCAAAATCACCTTTTCTTACATACATTTCATATCATCTTCCTCTCTTTCATGCTTACATCGGGCTGATCACCTATCCTGGCTACTTTCTCTGCCTATTGTGCCCAGCTCTAGAAATAATTTTTCCACTTTTACGACAGCAGGAATACTTTTTATCACATAAAAAAAATGTAGGAAGAAAATAATTTATGTCTGCACTTTTTGGAAGGCAGGCTATATTGAATACCTAGTAATAATAATAAAAGTTAAATATGAATTGATAAAATAAGTACTAATTTTACTACTACTCCTAATAATAATAATAATAATAATAATAATAATAATAATAATAATAATAATAAAGTATAGTGAAATTTAAAAAGTAATTAATATGCTTAAAATGCATTTATTTATAAAATAAAAAATAATAAATAATAATGTTAATAAAGTATATGTACAGTTTTACAAAAATTGAAAGTATATACACAAAAGTAAGAATACATTTGTTATACATTATGCTATAAATAACATTTATAAATAACCTATGTTAATAGATGGAAAATTATAAATTCATTATTATTTTATAAATCGCCTAATATTAAATTTATATTACCTTATAAATATTAATAACAATGTAAATATTAAAATGAAATAGATTACTATAGGTGTTGAATTTTTGTTTAGTTTTATATGCTATCTTTCTTTCTGGTTGTAAATGTTTTATTGTATTAAGTTTAATTTGGGTTTATTATCTCTAAAATGTATAAAATTGTTACTAAAATATTGTAAATAAATAATAACATTTTGCATAGTAACCAGAGATATAAGAAATTAGTAATCAACCTGATATTTTATTTTTATGGCACTACATATTTGCATAAGGGAAGCAAATTTTACTCCCGTATTTATTACCGTATTTATATCGCCGGATGACAAGTTGAACTCCTGAGTATGATAAATCTTGAAAGTCCTGCTTGCTAAACCAATTGTCCATCTTCTTTCTACAACTTGTAGACGCCACCTGGTGGTAAATGAGATAGAAAGTAGGGGAAACACCTGCATAGAACTTTGCAAATGCTGCTGCCGAATTCCCCAATTAGTGCACTATGTTAGTGTGAATAAATCACCTAGAAAGATTATCACCTAGGCAAATTGTACCACTCGGGAATCGAAACTTAGGGTTTGTTTGAACTAGGGATTTTATTCGTGCTGCTGTGTTAGACAGCTGAAGTATCCTCTGTAATTTAACTTACGTTGCAGCAAAATCGTTTTTAGGACGCTGGTATTTCGATTTGTTGGCTTTATGTGGCGCGTCACCCTCCGTGGTGTAACAGTTACCATGTTAAATTCATATCCCCAAGGTCACGGTTTCAAACCCGGCCGAGGACGATGGATTTTTGGGTCGTAAATATCCTTAGCATGGCTTCCCTAGGAAGGGAAGTAAAACCGTTTGTCCCATGTCGTAGATTTAGTTACGTAAAAGAACCTCAAGCATGATAAAGAGGCCTCTGAGTTAAATTAAACCGTCTTTCACGCTCAGGATAGAATGGGACGCTGAAAACCACAGCAGTTAAAGAGCGTGCATAAATAAAACTCCCATTTCCATTTATGCGGCACTTAGAGATAATCACCCGGGCGGGCTCTGTGATGTCACCTACTTCTATTTTTGGATTTCTTCAGCTCCCAAGGCTGACCTCTTATATCTGAACACTCAAAGTTGCCTTAACACCATTTTTGTTCAAAAACAGATTGAATAACTTGCTACATTAGCCAGATAACCTTGCAACCCAAACTAAATCCCCGCTGCAAACAAGTGGGTAATGGCTTGACACTGTTTCGAAAGTTACAGACGCTTTCATTGTCTCATTTTTTTTGAGGAAAAATACATAATTGTAACAAAACATTGGAAAAATCTTATGTCTAAATCACTTCAGCTACCCTTTATGAACTGAAGCCATCACTTGCAAATGTTTCTACATTTATACATTGACAGAGTTAATAGTTTTAGCCACTTCACGATAATCGTAATCGTTTGTTTACAACTATTTTCATATTAGGCAAAAGGACTCATTACTTTATCCACCACTAGCAATGTACATAGTAGGTACAAAAGTTAATGTATTCCAGCCAAAAATCCAATATCAACATTTCATCGGAAACACATGTTTTGAGGTTTCATTAATAAACAAAAGAATTTTTAGAAAAAATCAATATTTATCTTTCTGTATGTGCGTTTCTCCGTGAAAAGCATGACTCAAAAACGAAAACTTGATTTTTAGTCTATCAAGGGTATGACACAAGATTTTCATCATGGATTTGTTTCGAATTTTTTATTTTATAAAAATTGTTCTATCGCTTGAAGTAAATACCATGCATTTAATATAGTTTTATGATTAATAAAGAGTATATCTTGACTTTTCTGGGAATAGCCTATGAAGTTCCTCTTCATTATGAAAATCATTTAATAAGATAAATGCATAACCTCGTTATACAAAAAAGTATAGTTTCATTAAAGCACACAGTTTGTCAGATATATTTATTTTGGTGGAGCTCATTATTTCTAAATATTTCTGCATATTGGTGTAAATTTTCTCAAACGGGAAGTATTTATTATTTTTCAGCTTTACTCATGTCAGAGAACTGGATTTCAAAGTCATCACATAGTGATCAGCCTTTAAAAGATTTGACTCGTTTTAGTGTATTATTTTATTTCACTTTTACTAATAAGGACCTAAGAAGACAATTTCTGATCATATTTTTGCAGATTAGCACGAATTAGATAGAAGAATTAGCTGTTATAAGAATAATTTATTGCTGAATATCTAGAGAATGTTATGTGAATGGAAGACATCAGCTTTGTTATTTAAGATGCTACAACTGATGGAAAGGAAATGTACCCATAGATTTTCACAAGTACAAACATAAGTGATATTTTTCTGCGAATAGATTTCCGTTTAATATTAGAAATTATTACACAAATGTAAATTTGACGCTTCCTGCTGTACTTAAATGTGTGAAAGCTTTCAAGTTCGTCTTGAAGCACCAATAATGTTTGAGTAGGTCATATAACTGGACTAAACAAATCAAAGAAACTTCTGTAGAGATATCACACGCAAATCACTGAGCGGCCATTATAAAGAAAACTTAACAGTAATAATAATAATTATAATAATAATAATAATAATATAATAATAATAAAAAAAAGAATCTGATGTGTTCCATTCACATGACATTCTCTAGCTGTTCCACAAACAAACTTCCCTTGCAAAAGATTATTCATTTATCTACGATTTGCAGTCGAGATAAACTTCCTTGTAACAAGAAGGGAAATATGGGAAAATTATAGGCTAAATCGATAGTCTGATTTTTTTTTAAAAACGTATGTACAACTGAAGCTTTGTATTGCCAGTAAGACAAGAGAGAGAAAAAGAAAAGTGATCCTGTTTGAGAATAGTTACATAGGTAGTTCAAAATTTAATACAATAACAAGGATTAACTCGGAAACGGTCAACTCTGAAACAAAAATGTATATGGCATAAATTGTATGTTTTAACAAGAACTAAAATTTTATCATAAACCTTTGTCTATCTCTTACGGCTTACCAGTCATGCAAATTTCAGCAAAATTCATCCAGAAGCTATTCCCAGGAAATTCAAGAAAAATATATTATTTAATATAAAAATATATTTAATATATATTATTTTAATCATTGGCTTTAGAGCCATTTTTGAGAATCAACATTTTGGAAATTTTACATGTAAGGGCTAGTTTGGAGTGAATGGAAGTTTCTCAAAATCTTCGTGCTGCATTTCCCAAGCTTCCGTTTTTTGTTATTGTGTCATTTACACACGGGGACACACACATGCTTTTTTTTATGCAGGGAGACCTAAAACGTGTATTTCCAGTAAAATGGTATCCAATTTTAGGGTAGAATGCAATACTTTCTCTACTTTCTATATACCTTGAACATATGTGCTAGAGAAAGTAAATGTTAATGGCCAACCAAGTTACGTTAAAGACCCAAGAATAAGTACAATGTAAAAATGCAGTTAAAAAAGGTTTCGTTTCACACGAACTGTTATCCACTACTGAAAGTGACATTAATCGGAAACGTTAGCCCCCCCCCCAATTCACGATCATACACGAGAGCAAGAAACAGTAAGTAGCAGTCACCTCGGGTTCTGTGAAATGAGCCGACGACCATATGCAGGAATACAAATAACTGTCGGTCACATGCAAAAACTTGCTTATTAATTTGATTCTTTATTCCTCAGAAAAGTAATCAAAAAAGAAAGAATAAGGAAGAAAACGAAATTTAAAATGGAGCACATACTATGACTACAGTAAATGTTCGTCTCATTTTAAAATTTCTAGCAACCATGCAAGCTAATTTTTAATCAACCAAATAGCAAACGTTGTAAGTCATGCACATTCAGGCTCAGTTTAAGTGCTTGAATAGCTTTAAAGGGAGTCGAAGTGCGCTATCTTGCCAGTGTTAAAGTTTGATCCATTATCTCAGCAACTATTTAAGATAATAAGCTAAATTTCTCAAGGTATACACAGCAATGCCTTTACAGTTGCTTAATGAAAAATACAGTACTGTTCATTATTAGAAATGGTATGTGACTCCGTGGCACAGCTCACTAAGAGCATTGTCCTACCGCCCGGCCGCTGCGGCCCACATCTCAATCCATTACAGACGTCATGGATGGGGTGCAGTATTGGGGGGTGAGGCATGGTCAGTGCTTCCATCCCCCCGGCCAGTTAATGCAGTCTTCACGACCTGGAGCCGCTATTTATCCATTAAGTAGCTTCTCAATTGCCCCCCCCCCAGTGAACTCACGAGGCTGAGTGCACCTCAGGCCAGGTCTCCCAGTGATGGAAAAATTCCCACGCTGGTACTGAGAATAGAACCCAGGTCACCCGCTTGGCAAGCAGCAACGCTATCGCGCTAAAGAAAAGGTATGATTTTCTTTAATTAAGCTCTACAACTTTTATTGAAAACTGATGATTAAAAAAAAATAACTAATACATATAACTAAAACATTTTTCGTTAAAATAAAGCCTATTTAGGTGGAAATATGTGACAAAACTTCCAGCTCTATGTGTCCATTAGTTTCTAAGATGATGGAGCATTTGTATAGAAACTTTTATTTCTTCTGAAATTGCTTTCAAACATAAACTTTAAACAAATTTTAACCTAAATTTTCATACGCAATTTTGTAATACTGCGAGACTCTCACAAGAAGGCAATATGGGCGGGATACCAACGCTGTCAATAACTAAAGCAAAACTTTCCGATTGAAATACAAAAAAAAAAAAAAAAAAAAAAAAAAAAAAAAAAAAAAATGATATGCCACATTCTCATTATTTTCTCTACATCTCTGTAACACACCATTGTTAATAAGCTTATTCTTTTATCTATTTCACGTAATCGCGATAAGCATTAACAGAAACTCTCTTATTACTTAGTTCCTTATAACTAGGAGGGAAATAAGGGAATACGCTAGACTAAAGCGACAGTCAAATGTTTTAAAATGGGATTGCTATTGCTATGGGTTTGAAATTCATTTCTTTGCATGACCAGCTCCCGTATGAGAAAAATATAAGTACTTTAAAACTGAAACCAACAACATAAATTGTGTGTTTTAACGAGATCTACGGTTTTTCTGTAGTAAGTTTTTGTCTATCTCTTACGTTTACTACTTACGCAAAATTCAACAAAATTCATCCAGAATAAACATCTCTTCTGAAGCTATTTCCAGAAAATTCAAAATATACATTTTATTTGTGATCGAAATGGCTTTGATACCTATGTAGTATTTTAATCACAATCGTTGGAATTTTTTTTTCGATATTTTTGATTTTCTCAAAAATTGTTCTATGTAAAGGGTAGTTGGGGGTGGGGGATTTTCTTTAAAATGTTTGTGTCGCGTCCTTGGAAGATACCAAACTTAAATACCAAGTTTTGTATTCAATGGTCTTTTCGTTTTTGAGCTATGCAGTCCTCAGACACACAAACACATACCTGAACCTTTTTCTAAAATGTTTTTTTTGTATTCAGGGGCAATACAATACCTTCTCTTTACACTATGTACATATTACCTGTAGAGAAAGTAAAAAGATATCTTATATTAAGATATATACATGCCAAATAAGATGTATATCATGAATTGTCTGGAAATAGCCTCTGAAGACTACTTCATTAGTTTTGGGTGTGGCTGTTCATAAACTAGATCTGTTTGATCTTTAAAATCTTACATGATCTGAGTTTAAACCGGCGTAAATTTGTGTAGTTTATTTATTCAAGGGACCTATAGACTACGGATGCCGATTTTTTCAGCATGTGAAATTCCTACTCTGCCTTAACAAGCAGTAGAAACAGTAAAATGTAGATAGGTAGCTCAATCTCGTCCATAAAGTGAAAACATTCAGTAGTAGTTCCGAGTAGATTCACGTCAATTGTCTACAGTTTTCTTACTAACTGCACTGCTTTAACACATTGCTCGACAAAGTAATGAATTCCTCTCTGAAAGAACACTTTGGTCTTCAGCATAGTGGCTATGCCACTTTGCACCGCCCCTATGATCTACGCTCTGAATAGCACCTCTGTGCTTTCCAGCTTGCAGCAAATGGACCAGAGAGATGGAAAATCATTCCGAGCAATATACACGTTGCATGGTGTATATTCCAAAACCGCAAAAGATTTAGTCACAAAAATCGTATGTAGGGTGAATTCTTAAATCTCGTTTTTGATTCTGTGGCGCTTGCTGGACTTGACTTTGCAATAATTGGTCCCACTCAATTGTACTAATTGCTCCCACTGGTAATTACTCTTATCACTTTCTCTATTTAGTACATAGTACATAGATAGAGAAGGTATTGCACTCCACCCAAAAATTTGATACTGAGATTTCCTCGAAAATAAACGTTTCAGGGCCTTTTATAGAAAGAAGATTCCTAAAAAATTGAGAGATAACTCAAAAACGAAAAGTCAGTTCTATTTCAGTTTAGTTATCTTCCAAGGCTGCCAACACGAAGATTTTGAGGAAAAACTGCCCACCCCGTACTACCATTTACCTGGGAAATATCTGATCTTCTCAAAACTTGCTCTAATGATTTTGATTAAAATACAGTATACTAAAGACATTTACATATCAAATAGGTAAAATGTATATCTTGAATTCTCTGGGAATAGCCTCTGAAGACCTCTTCATTCTGGTTGACCTTTGCAGAATTGGTAAACGTAACACAGAAAAGGTACATACATATATATTTTTTCGTTGAGTTGACCATTTCCGAGATATTCCTTGTTCTTTGGTTTTAGTTTTAAAATGCTGAAACTTTTCTCACACATAACTTTTGTCAACTCCACTATGCAAAGAAAAAATGTTCAATGACATAATAACCGACTTTTGAAAGTTTTGACTATCGCTTTAGCCTAGTGTAATCTCTTATTTCCTTTCCAATTAAAAGAAGACAAGTAATAAGACCATACCTTCTAATGTTTATCTCCATTAGCATGAAGTAGATGGAAAAATAGTAATATTTAAAAGAATAATTCTTACAGAGATGTAGAGAAGTTCATATGAATGTAATTCGCAGAATTCTTGAGCCCACCTAGATTCCACTTCAAAGGCATTCAATCTGACTTGTATACAGAAAACATAATAGAAAAGTGAAAAGTGTGTTATTTATAATCTCCAGCAATCCATAATTCTGCTATAAATATAATTGTATTCCGTTGTTTTTAACCCTTTCTATTTAGTACATGGTACACACAGAGAAGGTATTGCATTCCATCCAAAAATTTTATTTAGTGATTTCACTTTAAGTTCACATTTTAGGGTCACCTGTATCTAAAAAAACTGGGAAAACAAATTAGTAAATGGCCCGTGCGTATGTGTGTCCATATGAACACGACTTTAAACGAAAAGTCAGTGAAAAACCAAACTTGAAATTTAAGTTTAGCGATTTCCAAGGATGCAGCAGGAATATTTTCTAGAAAATCCCCCTATCCTAAGCTATTCTTAAACATGTAAATTTCCATTTTATAAAAAATGGCTGCATCTATTTTATTAACATAATGCGTATTAAAGATAAGTAAAATGTATATCTTGAATTTCTTAGAAATGGCCCCTGTAATCCTCTTCATTTTGAATGACTTTAGCTTAACTCGTAAAGCATAAAAGATAGACGAAACGTTGATACACATAAAATGTGTCATACACATTTTTGTAGAGTAATGATTCCAAATATTGTTAATTATTTGCTTTGAATTTCTCAAGCGGGAAGCTGCAATTACTGCATCTCTCTTTTGTTGCACTCAAGCCGTACAAACGGAACCGAATTTCAATTGTTTCATTTGGCACCCAGCTTGTAGCATTTCTGACAATAGCTTTAATCTCTTCCTTTTTTCCCTTCAAGGGGGTAATAAAAACATTTCTACTAATGTTATCTCAGATGTGTTACAGACTAGGTAGAGAGAAGTATGTGAATAAACACATTGGATTTTTGTCTAATAGTCTTTCTTGTTTGTCTTTTCGCAACTAGGGGACTGCCATCACAGTTAATGGAAACTTTTCAAACATGAGAGAACGAAGAGTTAAAAATGCTAACTCAATATGGGCTTTACGTCATTTAATTCTGCGCATAACACGGATCATGGCAATGAAAGTTCGCTAGATACACGTCAAGAGTGCAGTACTGAGGTAATGAACCATAACTGATGGCTGATTTGTAAATTGATATTAATGTGGTTTTCCTTTTCCGTGCCAATGGCTCTCCACGCCCCATTGAGCAATGTCATATTAATTCCTGCGGTCAGAATCAGTGACTAGTGTAAAAATGCAATTTTTTTCTACCTCTATTGAAAGCTTTTCAAAGAATGTTAACGCGTTTTATGTGCGACTGTGGTTGCCCATGCGATCAGTTCTTTTTTATCATTTATGATGCTTGTTTTTATCACATCATACAGAGATATTTACATCTGTTAAACGGTTGAAAGTCTGTCAACTAATTGCAAATGAAATAAAAGTGAGATAATATGTATAGTACATAACTTCAATGAAAATAGATAATGTAAACTTTATCTGAATTGTATTGAATGATATTCCTAAAGTAAAACAGATGTTGCGTTCCATTTACATGACTTTCTCTAGCTGTTCAACAAACATGCCTTTTATTCAAAAGATTAATCCTTTATCTACATCATGCGATTCAAGATAACCATAACAAAAATCAGTCTTAATACTTGCTTCCTTGTAAGTAGAAAGGAAATAACGGAATCCACAGACTAAAACGGCTCAAGCAGGAAATTTGTAATACATTTGTAATCAAACTTAATATGCTGTTGTATTAATATGATCAATACGTCACTACTTTCATTTATTGATATTAATATTTTTGTGCTGGCAAGTCATATGCATTTCAATTGTAAATATGACTAATATGAGTTTCAAATTATATGAATATTTCACTTAAAATAATTTTACTAAGGTTTGTTTTTCTGTTCGTTTCAGTATACTTGTTGCACCTTTTTATATGTTTTTATTAAGTGTATAGAATTGTAGTTTTATTCTTTATTCCTGTATTCATTGTATCATTGCCGTTTTCAATTTAATGTATTGCCAGGTAGAGTGCAAGAGAAGACCTAATAATCTTCACTCCAACCAAGACAAATAAATAAATAAAACATCAAGTCCTTTGAAAGCTGGTCGCTATGTGAAGCAATTGACATTTCATTCTCTTTTCTTGCCAGAAGTATATAAACAAGAAACATGAACAAAAATGTCTTCCCGTTCGAGAACAGTTTAAGTCTCATATCAATAATCCAGAATATTTCGAAAACTGTTAACTCAACAAAAAATGTAAATAACATTAATGATGTGTTTTAATGGAATCTACTTGTTTTGTGTACCAAGTTTTAGTCTGTCCCTTATGTTTGCCAGTTATATAAAAGTCAGCCGGAATAAAGAGGTCTTCAGAGACTATTCCCAGAAAATGCAAGTTTTATATCTCATTTGTCATAAAAACATCAATCAAAATCGTTAGATCCATTTTTTGAGAAAATAAAATAATTAAAAAAATGTTGCGTTTAAAGGGTAGTTTGGGGTGGGAGATTTTCTTGAAAAACTTCGTGTCACATTCTTTGAAGATACTCAAATAGAAATGTGGTATTTAACCGATTTTTTTTTAGCTATGTTACACATACACACACGCCAGCGCGTACATATTTCTGAAAATGTGTTGTCTTTTTTTTAATCAGGGAGTCTCAAAACTTGTATTTCCGGTGAAATCTTGATATCGAATTTTTGGGTTAGCCTCTCTATACACCATGTACTAGTATGTGTAGAGAAAATAAAAGAAAACGTTCCTCCTAAACACACAATTAACAAGGTATTAATGTAAGTATATCACAGTAAAAACTCCTGAAGTGGAAATTAACATAATTGCGATTATATTGCTAATATTCTTATTACAACTATTGTCTCCTATATACCGAATATCTCACTACTGGTCCTGAATCGATGATACCTTTCGTGCTAAATTCCTACAATAGTAGTCTACGTAGACCTTTAAGATTACTTACCTATGTCTCATGAGTGTAGGGGGAGGGAGGGATGAGATGAGATAACGGACTGGCGGAGACTGGAGCGACAGCCCAACAAAAAAGAAGAGTCCCTACGTTTCCCAGATTGAGACGACCAGGGATCCCGCTTAGCATAGGGTCCAATGCTACCAAGGTTGGTCCTTATACCCCGAAAACAACCAGGGGACGGCGAGAGTTCCAGAAAGCATTCTTGCTCCCTACCACGCTGCACTGAAGCACCATTTCTTACAGAAAGAGCGCAATGAAGCGAAGAATTAATGAGATAACATGGAGGGACAAGAAATTTGGGGGATAAAAGAAATAACTCTTACAATCGACCCGGTAACCACAACAACAACAAAAAAAAACAACAACAAAAAAAGATGAATCATGGTGGACAGTCGGTGTGATCGAACAGCTCCCGAATGCAAGTATAATTACAAGTCTAAACATACATTAGAGTTCTTTAAATAAAAATGGTTAGTTGTATTCCTATCACCTTCGCTATTCATTCTTCTACAAACTGTTCTTACAAATGCTTATTCTTCTTATTGTTAAAATAGGAAAAAATCTGCGTTACTAGTTTAAACATATCGTTATATGTATAAGAAGAATATAGCAAGCTAAAGCGATAGTCAAATGTTTTCACAGCCATTCGCAAAATGATTTTCAAGTTTTGTTCTCTTTGCATTAACACAAAAATAAATAAAAGCAAAATATGAATGTATTAGTTGAGAAAATTAAAGTATGAAAATGCAAACCAGTGTCGAAGAATATCTTACATAGTGTGTTTAACTGCACTACATATTTTATACAGTAGGATTTTATCCTACCCTTTTGGTTTACTAGTTATGTAAGTCACTGATGTGTTCCATTCACATGATTTTCTCTGCATCTCTGCAACAAATTATTGTTAAAAAGCTTATGCATATCTTTACTTGATGCTAATCGAGTAATAGTCTTATTGCTTGCTTCTTTGTAAGCAGAAGCGAAATAAGGGGGGGGGGAGCATCGTAGGTTAAAGTGATAGTCAAAAGCTGTTTGCTATGTGAATGAAGTTCCTTTGTTTGTTTGGACAGGAATTGACAAATTCCTGTATGAGAAAAGTAGAATTTTTTTAAAGCTGAAACCAATAAAAAAGGAATATCTAAAAACGATCACCTCCACAATAAAATGTATATGAAATAAATTGTGTGTTTTGTCGTGATCTTTTTTTTTTTTTTTTTTTTTTTTTGTAGCAAGGATTTGTCTATGTCTTATAGTTTACCAGTTATACAAAATTTAATAAAATGATCCAGAATAAAGAGGTCTTTAGAGGGTATTCCCAGAAAATTTAAGATATACATTTTATTTGGCACCTAAACATCTTAAATATAAGAGATTTTAATCAAAATCGCCATTTTTTAGAAAATCAAAAATGTTGACCTTTTTTCTATGTAAAGAGTAGTTTCGGTTGGAGATTTTCTTAAAAAAAAAAAAGGTTTGGTATTTAACGATCTTTTCGTTTTTGTGCTATGCTGTTTATACACACACATATGGAGCTTTTCCAAAAATGCTTTTTTTGGATTCAGGAGGACGCAAAAACATGTATTTCCGGCGAAATTGCGGGTAATTTTTGGGTGCAATACAATACCTTCTCTATACACTATGGATATGGCACATTTGTTTCCATACTTTTCACTCCTACTTAATCCACGGCGTTTAAAGCGTTTTTCTTAATCATTTTTGTCGTAAATGTTACTAACCCACTGAGATGCCAGTTTGTTTCCTGCTTACTATGGTAAAAGCAGATAATCTCCGATATTGAAATAGTTTCATCAAGGTAATCTAAAAAGTACTAAAATATGTGACAGAGGGAGTGTGTTTTTGTGTGTGTGTGTGAGCAAGAGAGAGAGAGAGAGAGAGAGAGAGAGGGAGGGAGCTTCGGTAACGAAAAGTTGTTTAGATACTGACCTTGTTCAAGTAAATGACGTCTCTCAGAGTGCACATTGCTCGGCAAAAGTCGAGGGACAAAAGTCGAAATCGCTAGGTTAACCTCGATTTTGAGCCTTATCCTTGCCCCTTTCCTCTTCACCGCTGCTTCTTTCTCAGAACGAGCCGAGTCGAACCGATGCACGGTGCACCGTATACTATGGTTTGCACGCGTGAGATTTTACGCGTATGAGAGACACTGAAGTATCTTTCAAAATTGCAAGGAGCAAATACTTATGAAACTCTCTCATCCCAAACCATCCCTTACACACACACAACAAATTCTTGTGTTTTGCAGCAGTAACTTCTTATGCCCTTTTTACCGACTATCACTTACTTTTGTGCAACTCTCCAAAAAAAGATATTTACTTTGTTTTCTCAAAAATAGCTCAAGCTACTATCAGAATATGCTTTTATTATCTATTAGGCTAAATGTAGTGGTAGTAAGTATTTCACCTTTCAAACTTGGTACGCAAATGTTGTTCTCCATAGCCTTCTATCTTCTGCTTCCACCATCAGCATGCAATATTTCCGCTTTTCCCTTAAATCGTCTAGTAGCTTAACTTTTCCGAGTCTAAACATTTGTTACTTCTATTCTTCCTCATCAATGCATCTTTTTTCTTAATATTTGTCCAATCCATTTCCGTGTTTTAATCAAGGTCTATAGCTATTTTTGAGAAAATAAAACATAAAGAAAAATGTTTTATGCAACGATTGGTATGGGTGGGAGCGGAGAGTTTCTCGAAAATCTTCGCTTTGTTGGCTTGAAGGGTGCTGAATTTTATTGGTAATTTTTCGACATTTCGTTTTCTAATTGTGCTTTTCACACACGCACACACACACACTCATGTAACCTTTGCTCTTTATACTATTTTGTATGCTATATTCAAGAGATATAGAAACATGTGTTTATGAAGAGAAATTTTTTAAGTGGAATTACTTTCTACAGTAGGTAAGTATTAGTAGGTAATATTTACCTCCTGTTTTCTCACTTTGAGTCAAATAAGTTATATTTGAGGCAATACTAAAAAGTCTATAAATGGTCTGTAAAGTTCATCCCATTTCTACTGAAATTTGTATAATAATACAAAGTTGGGAAACCTTATTATACGTGGTTTCTCGACCGAATAATAACAACGTTTTAAATATAAGTATTTCCAGCTTCCTTAATTGAACAGGAGCTCTCATAGGTACATCGAAACTGTACCATATTATTTATTCCCCCAGAAACGAATAGATACATCTATAAATGCATACATTTTCGCTGTTGCCACAAACACGCTGAGCAACAGGTATTTCGCTGCTCTCAAGAGTTAATTGTTTTGCTCTTCCTCTCGGAAATTCCTTTCAAGTTTAACATGAGGAATTGCATTTTTCATCATTGTTACTATGAAAACCGGAAAGAGTCGGCGGAACCAGGATATTCCGTAAGCTAAATTGACTTAACTGAACGTAAAAGTAAGCTACACGTATTGGTTAATTTTGTGTTACCAGTATTTGATTAAAATCTAACTTGGGTTTGAGATAAAAAGTAACCTAATATTTAGTAATTTTAAGTTAAATATATTTTAGTTTCGAAAGAATATAATGCATATACTGTCACGTTTTCTTGTTTTTATTAAAGACACAGACTTACAATATTTAGTCAAAAATATCCTGATGTTAAAAAGAGGTATACTATTTTTATTTATGAGTCACTAGATTAACCTCAGATGAAATATTTCTTTATTCATTGGAAAAGATCAGTAACACGGGCAAGAACTCTTTCATAAAAAGTTCAAAAAATGTTACAAACCGAAAACTTCTGAAGCAATAAAAGAACAGTTCTCATTGTAATCCCTAGCTTTTTCTATAGTAGCTCATATCTGCTGAGATGTAAATTAGGTTTGACTTCTACGAACACTTATTGTTTTTAGATCTTGTCAAACCTCAATAACACATATGAAGAGCTGAAAGAAAAAGCAACCTGGGGAACATTTTTAGGGTGGAAAAAAGGCAATCTAAAGAAAAAATCGGGTATAAATCATTTAGCACACCTATGTATGCCCACTTAAAACGTCGCGTTTGGGTGCTTAAATGACGAGAAACGTCCTGAATGTTTCTTCATAAAAGTTCAAGACATAAACTATTCCTTAGCAGGTTTCTTTCGCTCCAGCTTTCCCAGAAGTATTTCCTTTGCTTTAAAATCGAGCAACCGTTATCTCTGCAATAAGGGGTTTGTGCAGAAAGAGGGGTAGGAAACGAGGGTCCAAAGTCCCCATTCCTTTATATATTATCATCCTTTTGGGTAGCTCTTGCATACTTCCGATGGTATATCTGTTAATAAAAAAGCTGTAGCATGTTGGCAGCCTCTCATGTGTGATGTAAGTTGGTAGTCCTGTTATATTTCAAGCTTTCATAAGTTAGCAGGCTTGTTGCCGTTTTCAAATGCATTTAAGTTGGAAACAACTGTAGCGCTGGGTGCGACATTGCAGATTCTAGTTCAGTTTTAGATTTGACTCTCCCATTGGATCATTGACCAATATGGCTGCCCATGTGCAATAAGACTGAACGAACGGAAGACTGCATTTTGCATTGGAAAGAAGAACCGAAGAAAGTCCATTTTTACCCCTTATTTCGATCCAGTTCATTTACATACACCTAACTTAACCTAATCTCGGCGAAATCTCGAAACCTGTCGTGCACCTGCCATATTGTCTCCATAACCAATAGGAAAGGCTCAGGAAAGAAACTTAGTCTAAAACTGAACTAGAATCTGCAATCTGGTAGGCAGGGCTGCCTCCTCTTTCGGCAAGCAACCTTGGAAAAACAAACATGTAGCGTAACAAACATTGAAACAAGATGGCCGACAGCATGTTGCATTTCTTCAGGATCACGTGGAACCGATTTAATATAAGTTGTTTGGAGTTTCTTATAAATAAACCTCCTTTCCTTGAAAGCGTTTCTTTATGTATACTGCTAGGCCTGCCCCTTGATCCCTGTACCAACCCTCGCTGCCAAATGTTTGCCGTCACATTCCTTTATCCTGATTATTCAGAAAATAATGCTTTAGCTAATATTTTCCCAGACGAGTTATGACAATAGTATATGCAATAAAAGAGTGGTAAATATCTAGGGATGACAGTATTTAGTCCATTATTTTTGGTAAATTATAATTCTACACGTTGGTTGCCAATAATGATTAAACACATTTCCGTACACATTTCATCCTAGGTTGTAATTAGGAGATGACAACCGAGCACTTCTAGTTTTTTATTGACAAATACAGAATGCCCCATTACATCGTAATATTGCATGTTGTTCGTAATTGCAATTTAGTTTTATTTACAAAGTTGAGCCTGTTTAATACTCTATATATACATGTGAGTGCAATTAGTAGCACTAATTACAGATCACCTACACTTTAATTTCCACATTCCTAATATTTACAGAGTGAGTGTGTCTCCCGGTATCTAGTGGTTGTAACCATTTACTGAGCATGAGTCGTCGAAGGATAGTTTGATCTCTGTATCCTCCTCTTTGGTCCTATAAATACTTAAAACATTTGTTTATTCATCATGTTAACCCATCCTAGTTTTGAAGCCGTCCTGCATCTCCTCTCACATCTGCTGTTGGCTGCTCCAGTGGTGAGCGATGATATCTTTTTTGGAGAGTAAGTGTGTGTGTGTGTGTGTATTATTATGAAAAGGGACAAAACCAGTTAGGTGAAGTGTTAACATTTAATGAAGGCTAATAAATTAGCAACTCGCTATCGCTTACCGGTGAATAAACGATCACCCACAGGCTATGTTCAGGCTACCGACTTCCAGAACTCTTTGTTAGTTGTAACGAAAGTAGGGAGCAAAGGAAGAATACATTTTTGAAAACACGCTCTTATATTAACCCAAGTCCCTCCTACATTATGTCTACTCCACCAAAATTCCTGGTTCTATTTTTCCAATTCTTATGTTTTTTATTAGCATATTTTATTTCACCCTTTGATTTAAAACAATATAAGTATTTGTGTTACTTTCTAATTTTCAGAAACGGTCTACGTGCATTTTGGATCATTTTTTTTTATTTCCGAACATACAGAATAATAATGAATTAAAATCCGCATGGGTAGTGTGGTGGTAGCGTGTCTGCCTCATATTCAACAGGTCGTGAGTTCGAAACTCGCATAGGGTGAGTTACCCGGATAAGGTTTTACTTCAGGGTTTTCCCTCATCCTGAGAAGACGAATGTCGAGTAACTTTGAGCTCCATGGACCCCGAGATCAATTGAGCACCATTTCACTAATTCCATTCATCGGCCAATATGACCAACCAGATTAAAGGACGTTAAGCTGCACAAGAAAATAAAATAATAATGAATTAAACCTTAACTTAATGGGATTCTTGCAGACTTGAGTTCATTGGAACACTAACCGAGTTTGGCCTATAAATTACCCTGCATTGGAGTCCATGTCTTTATATTACACGTTGATTTTAATATATACTCAGTATATATCAAAGTGGTATTGTAATCATTTATTTCCCCAAGCATTATTAATTCGATAACATAGCAATTGTGGTATCAGCTTAGCCAATATAAACTGTTCCGTGAAACAGTTGATTTGTCACTAGAATGGATAAATGTCTAAAAGTGAGCACGGAATGAAACTCTAAATGAGCCCCTAAGCTATAACAGTTTCATCCCTCCAGCTCTTGAAAGGTGTATTTTCTGAAGTCTGCCAAAGTTTCATCACAGTGCTTGAGGTTCTGAAATCATAGATAATTGATCGAATATTGATTGCATTTATTGGGTTCCATCTTCACGAAGCGGAACTTCGCCTTCTGCAGAAAAGAACTTTCCTCTCACAGTGCAGTCTTACATAAAGTTGGAGCTTTCTGTTGCATCTTATCATAACTTCCCCTTCACGAGGCATTAAGAAGCACCAAAACTTCGGCGTGCTCCACGTAGAGGCATTAAAATTGATATCGAACTGGTTTCTGATCTTTCTTCAGTACAGCCACTTCAGAACAGCCTGCTGTATGCTATTTCAGAATCTCTTACTGACCTAGCTGCTTTTGGGAAGCTGGATCCTTGCCATAATGGCTTAGTGAGGTGAAAAGAGACTATGTTCTTATATGTAGAGTGAATTAGAGAGTCTAGACGGTCCAAAAGTGTCTCATCTTTTGATTCCTTACGAGAAGTTGGTGTCTTTCAATTGCCATGCCCCATTACTCCGATAAGTAGTGCGTGAATGGACGCCGAAACGTCTGGAATATCCGGATCTCTAGCACCTTCTATGTCGTTCTGTGCAGGCGTTGACTACTGCATTGGAAATAAAGAATGAAACATATACTGTACTTCTTTGTACTCCATTGATCTTCTAATGCCCTTATTTTCAGCGCTATCGCCAGGTTTTCATTGCACTACATTTACAGTTTATTTATTAGAACGACCGGTCTCAACATCTATTCTTTACATCTGTACTTTATTCTTTACTACACTGAGTGCATTAAATAGGTTTGTATTCAGAACATAATTTCATATTTATTATCAACTGAAAACTGCAATAATTTTTATTAAAATATAGAGTACCTAGTTGTTTTTTTTTTTTTTTCGCGACATTTTCATCCACTTACCATTCTTTGTCATGGTAATGCGATAAATTTCCTGCATTCAGTGCTGGTATACCTGTGTGTTTTACCTCTTTTACTACAGTATATTACAGGTGTGAGGAAAACGACTTCAAAGTGCCATTAAACTGAAATGCTTCTTTGCTTCACTCCACTGCCCATTCTCTTCCATTCATGGGCTGTTTCTTTCACCTATTCTTCGAACACGCCTCATTTAGTGGTGGATATGGCTTCGAACTCGGGCCACCAGTTTCATGAACAGTGGCGGGGATCATTTTCGTAACTTACAAACAATAACAAAAATCTGCTGTTTCTGATGCGATATTTAAATTACACATGACGCTCTTCAATATTAAATGCCACTATAAACGGGAGCATAACGCAGATACTTGCTTAATATTTTTGAAAACAATAATAGAAACAGGAATCATTTGAACTCTAAATATTGGGATAAATAGCAAACCGTAGCTGTTTTAGAAACTATTGACCAAATAACTACAGCAATTAAGCTAATTAGGAAGGAGAAAGACAATCGACTGGCACTTACGAATCATAAGATAGATCGAAGTGTGAAACAAAATGCCACAACCTTTGACTTTTGTGTTCAATATTATGTGGAATTTGCCTATGGAAGCAAGTCTTAAGTCTTGCGGTCAGCCATATTAATATTACAGCGATTACTATCAAGTACATAAAATATGTAGCTCAGAATTGTGCCCTACACATCATTTGGGATGGCATACGAAACTTGACAAATCAAGTGGTTTGAAAAGACATGCCCAAATTAAAGAGAGGGGAACACGGAGTAACTCATTTCATTTCGTGTGAAGCATTGGGGCATACCGCTGTGTGACGAAATGAAATGTTTGTAAACACAAGGCTTCCTCATCTATATCTAGTGTTGCCTTTTTATCAGAGCCGAGTCCATCAATATCCTAAGGATGGTGCACAGAACCTTAATAGATCAACCAAATGAACATCGCAAGTTTACTGTAATAAAGCATTTTAATATAATTCTGTTTAAAAAGGTGAATGTATGTGGACTTAAACATTATCAGTCAATGAGATGCAAATAATTGCAATTTGAAAAACAAAGCCTTAAACAATGGTTTAAATAACTCTTAAACTCTTTTTTTTTTTTGGAATATTTTATGTTCGTTCAATTTTGTGGAATAATTTAGTCGCACCTTTGTACTGTGCTGGTGACGTGTCTGACTCACATTTAAAACGCCGAGAATGCGAAATTCTGTTTAAATGAATTGCCTAGGTTAGGCTTTTTCCCAGTATTTTCGCTTTTACCAAGAGTAAATATAAGTTAAAAGGGCCTCATAATTGATCTAATTGACCTGCGAGCCTAAAGAACGTTAAACAATTCATACAAATTTCATTTAGAGTTAGTGTGGAACTTCTGAAAATTACATGAAAATGATGCTTCGCACTTTGCGTAGTTGACATTCTGTTTGTTTGCAGTACATTCACTACCAAATATTGTGTGACTCGCCAACATTTCATACTAGGGTAAGGGAAAAGTATTGTTTATGGAACCAAAGCTTTCTTTTGTTTTTAAAAGCTTAATTTTGGGTAAAAATTCTATTTTTAATGTTGTTGATTGTATCTTGTGTATTAGAGTATATTAAAATAAATTATACATTTTGTTTATCTCGAATTTGAAAATTTATTTTGGTGTTCTTACATCGTCAGTACTGCCCATGCAAATAGACGAGAACAGTCAAGTTGCGCAGCACAAGTGGGGTTGGGGGGGGGGTTAAGTTCTTGCCTTTCTTTTTCTTAGTTATAAAAATCATTCATTGCACTCATTAAATCCTTCTAAGTCTTATACATGTTCTGAGCATTTTTTATGAAGTGTTGAGAAAAACACATTCGCCAACTGAGTACTTCTAATTTAGCTTCGATTCTACGGACAAACAAAAGCATACTCCTATAACTTACACTATTGGTTTCTGTACGAACTTGTATTTGATAGGGTTTCATTTGAAGCTTCCCGCATCATAAATTGATACATATTACTAGCGCTCGGTCCGGGGTCAGAAAATTGCCGGATTGAGGTTCGATGCACACAGAGTATAACTGTAACGTGTTGGAGTAGGCGTGGTCTCTACAGCCCCGTTCCGAAAACGCGTTGCACTACCTAGCATTGCTCGCTGCCTGAACTCGTTCAGTTCCTACTAGTGGATAAACCAGTTAACTGTGAAAGAGAACGTAGATTGAAAAATGTCTAAAATACGAAAGGGGTACTGAATACATTTGTGGGTGGTTCCAAAATATTTTGAATGACAAGAGGAAAGCCTTTTTTCCGATACAGCAAAGCTACAATTCATGCAATTAATTCTGAGTGAGTTTGGTTGATTTCTGTTCATTGTCTTTTCAAAATCCTACACATTATTATCCTGACTTTTTTCTATCAAGCTTTATACATTTATTTGTAAAAGTACAAGACGTTTTCATTTACTTATCATATTTTGAAATAATTGTTTTATTGTGTTAATTTATGAATTAGAACAATGCATATAATGTTAATACAAGTAATAATCAAGTGTGCATGTTTACGCTACAAACCCCTCTCTACCGCTTACTGCTCTGTGTGTTCGTAGGTGCGTGTGCTCTACACGTTACCAATAAGGCGTACCAGATTTTTCTCTGTAATTTGCTAAGAACTGGTTGCAGTGTATGGTTTTATTTCCATCTCCACAATGCACTGTGTATGTTCTAAATGCTCTCGTCTGTTTGCCCTCGTACATCTTCATAATGTATTTTTTATTGTTTTATTTTATTATTTTGTTTTAATCAAAATCGCTAAAGCCATTTTTGAGAAACCAAAACTTTCAATAATTTTTCCATGTAAAGGGTAGTTTCTGGTGAGGGAATTTTCTTGGAAATCTTCGTGTCGCATCTTTGAAAAATGTTAAAATACAATTAACCAGTTTGGTATTTAACGGCCTTTTCTTTTTTTAACTATGCTGTCCATAGACACACAGGAACGTTTTTCTACAAATGCTTTTTTTAGGATTCAGTGGAACTCAAAACATACATTTCCTGTGAAAACTCGACATCGAATTTTTAGTAGAATATAATACCTTCTCCAGCTATTATATACAGTGTATGTACCTAACGGGCTAGAGAAAGTAAAACGGTGGCGCTTGGAGTTGGTGGATCAATGCATTTTGAAACCAACTTGCATTTGCGCCCACATATGATATATTTTTGTTCCAAAGTTTGCATCACTAATTGTAATATTATTGTTAACTTTAGAACTAATATGCTGACAGGTTTCATTTTCTCTATATGAACAAAAAACATTATTAATTAAATAAATATAGTAAAGTATGTGGTTGTATGAATTCCTTTCGGACGACACGAACCTTTTTTATCAGAACATTTTGTCATAAAGGCATGCATATACACAGAAAAATCAAACTGTTGCAGTTTATATGCTCTATATGTTTGAAAAATAGTATTGCCATCGATAGTGCGATCAAATGCATAAAATAAAGCAGGTTATTCTTTGAACCCCTTTCACATGGCACAAATAATTTTGTTTAGATGTTTAAATTCATAGCGCATACAGATATACAGAAATCAAACTGTTCCAATTTATTTGCTCTATCTGCTTGAAAACCAATATTATTGCCATCGACAAGCATGGGCAGCCATTTAAGCGATGACAAATGTATTTTATATCTGATAAATATTAATATCAATAAATATTAATGTTACTGTCGCGCAGGGGTTGGGCGCCAAATTCTCCACTCGCATACAGAATGCCACTTTTCTCCTGTATACGCAAAATAGCCATTGACATGGGAAAGGTTCTAACAGCCGTAAGCAACATTTTATCAGAGGAAATAAAACATAAATTTATGGACACTTCCTCACCAACATTATTAAATAAATTACTTAGAAATGAATGTAGGTTGCGTATGAAGTTTGAAAAGTGAAGCAAATTTGTCTGTAAACCCTATTTTATGAAAATACAAAATAGAAATCACAGGTTAGCAAGACTCGACTAATGCTCTCTAAAGTGACTTTGAAATGCAATGAGTTTGTCCTTGAGTGCCACCAGTCCGGCAGCTAAACTGGAGAGTAACGCGCTAAGTGGTTCTCTCATAAATATCAACTGCTTGCGCTAAGACAAAATATTCAAATTTTGCAAAAAACAATTCACGAGGAACATAGGGAGTAATGTTAGTAGTAGAACTGTAAAAACCACAGAATTTTAGTTCAATTAGTTTTCATAATACACATGAATAAATATTATTTCGTCAGGCAGATTTGCATGCTCGGTGTGCGAGTCAGAGGGAAATATGAAAATAGTGGAGATAGCAACCTGGCAACGCAGAGCACGATAACGCATCTCATTCGCTGCAGCGTAGAGCTCTACCCATATGAAAAAAATTATAGTAACTGTGTTTTCAGCTTAATTTGATTTCATATACACAACCATATTTAAATGAAAATTTAAAATTTTGGAGGTTACTATCTCTCTCATACTAATACCTCAACTATAGCATTATGGGTTTCGACAAAAAAGCGTGCAACAAAGAGATCGACAACTCTTTTGTGTTAGGGTAGCGTGTCAGCCTCACGTTCAAGATGTCCTGAGTTCGAATCTCGCAACAGTGTAAGTTCCACGGATAAAGTTTTCTTCTAGGTTTACTTTTATCCTGAGAAGATGAGTGTGGAGTAACTTCAAGTTCCTGGACCCCGGAAAACCTTGAGAATAATTTATGAAGTCGATTTTCAAAATGTACGTTTAGGAGAGGATTACCATGAACAGCTAATTTTTCCATATAACATTGCTGTTTATATTGTGATAGTTCCCCAGAGAAATTGTAAATTGGAAACTTCTGTTTAATGTCTTAATACGATATATTTAACAAATTAAAATGTATTTAATAATATAATAGTATTTATGTGTGCAACGATGATCGTTTTATTGTTTATGATAAAGTACCAACAAGCGACAGAATCTTATATTTAAAGAAACAAGTAATACAAATCTGAAATGTTCCTAAAGCATCGCTTACTCTACATCTCTGCAAAAAATTATTGTTAAAAGGCTTATGCTTCTATTTACTTCATGCTAATAGAGAAAAAAGGAGCAGAAATAACCTTATTACTTGCTCCTTGTTAGTAGAAGCGAAATAGTTGCTGGTTGCTATGTGACTGAAGTTCCTTTGTTTGTATGGACAGGAGTTGACAAATTCCGGTATGAGAAAAGTAAGTTTATTAAAGCTGAAACCAAAAAAAGGAATATCTCAAAAACGATCAACTCCACAAAAAAAATGATAAAACATAGATTATGTGTTTTAATGTGCTCTATATTTTTTGTGTACTAAGTTTTTGTCATCTCTTATGGTTTAGCAGTTATTCAAAATTTCGTAAGAATCATCCAGAATAAAGTAGTCTTCAGAGGCTATTTCCAGAAAATTCAAGATATACATTTTATTCGTCGGGTAAATGTCCTTTATATGTGATTTTTTCTCAAAATCGTTAGTCATTTTTGAGAAAATAAAAATTTTCGAAAAAAGTTCCATGTAAAGGGCAGTTGGAGATGGGGGGGATTTTCTTGAAAATCTTCGTGTCGCAACCTTGGAAGATACCAAACTTAAATACCAAGTTTGGTATTTAACGGTCCTTTCATTTTAGAGGTATGCTGTCCAAAGACACAGATAGACAGACAGACAGACAAACACACTCTCACACAAACACACGCGTGGACCTTTTTCTAATTTTTTGTTTTGTTTCAGGGGGACCCAAAACTTGCATTTCCAGTGAAATCTCAGTCGAATTTTTGGGTGCATTACAATACCTTCTCTATACACTATGTACACAGTACGTGTAGAGAAAGTAAAATGCTTTTTTCGGACTCCAAAATGTATAGGTACATCGACGAAATCTTGACTTCACATTTTTGGGTGGAATAGAATACTTTCTCTATTCACTATGTACATTGTACATGCGAACTAGAGAAGGTAACAAAGGCTATAATACCAAATGATCAAACGAACAAATGTGTTTTAAATAATATTATGTGTATTCAAATAAATAACAATAGAAACTTTGCCCAAAATTACATTTAATGTTCCATCACGTCATGTGACCACCTTTACAGAGGTTTGTGTGTCAGGGAATTTCTAGTGCGCCTGGTACCACAATGTACACTTGGTGACGAGGGATCAACTCTTCGCGCATAGATGGCACCATATGATTAGTGGACAAAACTTGGCGAATTTAGCCGCGGGACCTTCTCTTTCAACATATGGGATTATTTTTCACAAATAAACTTGACTCGGGATTAACGGCTTTAATACTTTTCCGAAGGAAGCCATGCTAAGGATTTTTACGTGCAAAAAATCCACCGCACTCTAACGGTTTAAACCTGCAGCCTTGGGATTAGAAGCTAAACATCTTTATAATAGTTAGCCATTTTTGAGAAAATCAAAATTTTCGAAATTCTTCCCATGTAAAGGGTAATTTGGTGTGGGGAATTTTTCTCAAAATCTTTGTGTCGCATCCCTGGAATATACTAAACATACATACCAAGTTTGGTACTTTACCGACATTTCGTTTTAGAGTTATCATGTTTCAGTCACACGGACACACACACATAAGGCCTTTTCTAAAAACACTTTTTTTTGGATGTAGGGGACCCTAAAACGTGTATTTCCGGGGAAACCTCGGTGTCAAATTTTTGGGTGGAATACGATACTTTCTGTATACACTATGCATATGATACGTGTAGAGAAAGTAAAAATTCGAATTTAATAATAATAATTATTATAATAATTATTATAATGATGATGATGATAGTAAAAATAGCAACAGGCTAAGAAAAACTTAGTCTAAAAAGGTGCTATATAGTTTGTTTAATAACAAATGCATAATAATTAGTACAATTATGTAAAATAAATCCAGTATATATATATCTCTAGTATTACTATAAGTGATGGAGCATGTTGTTAAATAAATTAATAAAAAGGGCAATAAATTCTATGTGCAAATATTGTGAAACAATATAAAAGTAAGAGTAAGTTAAAAATTTGAAGAAAAAAAATCATGGTGTGACCTTTTCTAAATACTGTCATTTATGTTTGTATCTCTATAAACAATTTTTACAAATGTTTATTTTTCTGTGTACTTGATGTTAATTGAGAAATATATTTGCAAAAATGCTTTCATCATGCATGCTTTAGGAGTACAAGAGGATGTTTACAAGAGCCTGAAGCGATGATAGTTATTATTGTAGATAGCTGTATGTTGATTTTGAAATTCCATACTCTTTGCGCGATATCAAGATGAGCAAAAGAATGCTTGCTTGTCATTATTAAACATTGAAATTGTATATTAAAATATTGCAAAAGTGTAACCAGACTGCCTCCGTGGTTAAGTGGTCAGCCAGTTGACTTCTCAGGAGGTCCCGGGTTCTATTCCCGGCAATGACGGAGAATTCTTCTTAAAGCAGAATTATTCCCTATACCCCACAGAGCTGGAAGTATGAGTGTGAGAGGATTGAGTGTGTGTATGTGTGTGTGTGTGTGTGTGTGTATTTGAGGAAAATAAATCGATTTAAACCCAACGCAAAGAACCTACAGATGAGTTGTTTCTAATGCAAAGCCCCTGATATGACCTAAGATGTCAAAGGGAGTTGCATACAGGATATGATAAAAAAATAACCTGCAGTAAGAGGTGCTTTAGAATTGGTTAATGCCACAAAAAGTTGACCTATATATATTTTTGGTGTGTAGCTTTAATGTTTATGTATTGATTAGCAGGTATTCAAAATTCATACATAATGAAGACAATCTCGTAAACTTTGTTCAAGAAATTAGATATTTGCATTTAACTCACCATGCAACTATCTTAAACATGTATTTTAATAAAAAAATGTTAGCTATTTTTGAAAAAATAAAAGGCAATGAAGGCTTTCCATGTTTTTTTTTTTTATGGTGCTTAACGCCCGCTTTTACTAACATGGCACCGCAGGCGATGACACTGGAGATACATGGAATGAAGATGGAGCACCGGTGGAATAAGATGCGGGGGAAACCGAAGAACGCGAAGAAAACCCGCCCCTGCGCCGCTTTGTCCTCCACAACCTTTCCATGTAATTTGTACTTTGAAGTAAGAAGGATTTTGTTCAAAATATTCGTGTTACCTCCTTGAAACTTGAGCTTCTATTTTCATTCTTAATAGCGAAATAGCGATACACACACGCACACACA
Organism: Hymenopus coronatus; assembly: GCA_030762935.1. Classification (NCBI taxonomy): domain Eukaryota; kingdom Metazoa; phylum Arthropoda; class Insecta; order Mantodea; family Hymenopodidae; genus Hymenopus; species Hymenopus coronatus. The sequence continues at coordinate 98,598,194 of CM060882.1, read as the reverse complement.
TAAATTCAAATATTTATAATAATATCATTTCCTATGTAAAATGTTAATGCTGTAGTGATATACGAGGCACGTCCAGAAAGTAAGTTCCGTTTCAATTTATCTCCGCTGCAGCGCTGCGATCGCAGTTCCGCACATGCGCGATAGACGCTCTGTATCAAGGAGAAGAAACGTGCGACATTTTGAGATCGCTGTCAGCCACATACGCTTTCTTGTGCTTGTTTACATGTCGGTGTTGATTGAAAATCCCGCCGCTTGTGAAAGCAGATATGTGATTCGTTTTCTGAATGCTAGTAAAGTGAAACCAACTGAAATTTATCGGCAAATTTGCGAAGTTTACGGAGAAAATGCGATGAGTGATTCAATGGTGAAAGATGGGTCCGACAGTTCAATGAAGGACGTAGTGAAATGCACGATTAAGAACGAAGTGGGCGTCCATCTTTGTTACAGAAGAACTGGCTCACGCGTTTGATGACAAGATCCAGGAAAACAGCAAGTTTACAATTAGTGCTCTCGCTATGGAATTTCCCCAAAGCTGACGATCACTAATTCATGAAATTGTTACCGAAAAACTGAAATTTCGTAAACTTTGCTCACGCTGGGTACCAACTTGTTGAAGACACAGGCGGCAAACTTCTATGAAGAAGGTATACAAAAACTTGTGCCACGCTATGACAAATGCCTGCAAAATTTCGGCAGTTGCGTGGAAAAGTAGTTTAAGAGTTGTACAATTTTGTGCAATAAATAATTATTCTGTATCTGTGCACAATTTAATTTTATCACCAAACGGAACTTACTTTCTGGACGTACCTCGTATTTCTCACTATAACACCATACAGTTGCTTCATACAGCTTATCCGAATTAAGGCTAATTAGCAGCTTATTTAATACTGTTGTGGGCATTTAAAATTTAAAGGACTCTCAAATGGATACCACGTATTTCGTTATCTTCTCATCTTAAGGAGGATTACGAAGAGCATCAACAGAAAATGTCTTCCTATACTTCTGCTGTGATTTGTGCTTCACATTGCGATGTGTAAATGTCCTATTAAAATTAATAGTGCACTATACTCTCTTATCTCAATAAAAACGCAAATTTGGAACAAAAAACGTATGAAGTTTTAAATATGTGTTCCATTAAGGCGATACGCTTATCTAAAACCTTAGAAGATTATGCAAATAACATCATTAAGGGTTCTTGATATGAAGATCTAATTTTTATGCGGCATTAAATATGCATAATTCAATAAAAAATCCATCAAGAAGCACATTAGTAGTAAAACGAATCAGCTATTTTTATTTTTTCTTAACTTCGGAAGCAGTTACATGACCATTATGTGTATTTATACTCCCAGCAATTATGTGATCAGCCACTTAGGAGGTATTTCTATGATAATAATGGGTTTTCTCCCAGAAAATGCCACACTTGCTATTTTTAATAATACACCATCATTTCAAAGAATTATTACCTATTTCTTATTTTACGTTTTAATTTTCGGGAACTTATACCTTTTAATTCCAATATTTTAGTAGTATTTATCTGAGTGAAAATCATGGTAATTTTCACTTTCTCTAGCGCGTAGGTACATACAATGTATATATTACCTAGAGAAGGTATTATGTTCTACACAAACATTACAAGCATTGCGATTACACCGGAAATATATGTTTTGAGATCCCCTGAGTCCAAAAAAGCCTCAAACGAAAAGACCGTTAAATACCAAACTTGGTATTTATGTTTAGTATCTTCCAAGGATGCAACGCGAAGAGTATTAAGAAAATCCGATCATATCACAAATAAAATGTTTATTTTGAGTTTTCTGGAAGTAGGCTCTGGAGAACCCTTTATTCTGGATTTGTGTGCAGAATTTTGCATAACTGTTAAACCTGTTAAAACACGTAATTTATGTCATATACGTTTTTCTCGCAAAGTTGATCGTTTTTGGCACATTCCTTATTATTACAAATTTAAACTACCTAACTTTTCTCAAACGGGACCATGTAAAGGGAACCGAACCTCAATCGTTTCACATAGTGACCATCTTTTAAAGGATTGGTCTTTCACTTTAGCCCTATTGTATTCCCTTATTTTCTTTCTACTTACAAGGAAGCAAGCATAACATCAATTCTGCTAATGTTTATCTCGATTAGCATATGTAAACAAAAGAATAATATTTTGTAAGAAAGGAACACTACAGATTTTCAAGAGTTTGATGTGAATGTAGGAGCTAAAGCAATAAATTCTCAAAGGTTATTATTATTATTATTATTATTATTTTATATGTTCTAAAATTAGCACACAATTATATTTATGACTTGTAGATTATTGCAAGAAAATTGAAACAATTTATATTTCTTTTTTGCAGGTGAGTGAATGTGGTAGTTCTTATCCACTACAGCACCTACCAGTCGTACAAATACAGCATTACTTAAACCTAAGGTATGGACTTTATATTAAAGTAGTAATATAACTCTAGAAGCCTTGCTCCTGCTATTGATATTGGATCATTATGACTTCCTATAGGAATTATCATTCTTGTAATATTTTAATGAAACGATTCAATATTTAGCTGAACTTCAGAAGCTAACGGAGTATCCTATGTGATATCCATGTACTTTATAGAATATTCGTTAAGGATTATTATTCCTATCCAAAACAATAACAAAAGCACTTCAGGGGCAGTTGAACAATTGAACCGCTGGCTCACGGCCCAGAGAAGTTTATCTGTTCAGGTTAGTTCTTTACTACAATGTGTATGCAGATTTTAAAACATATGATTTAAAAGTAATAAGATAATTAATGGATGAAACTAATTATTAATAATAATTTTTAAAAATAAACACAAAAACATTTTTAAAATTAAGAAATTTAAATATAAACAGTGTAATATTAATTAATTCACATCATATATACCCCTCAAGGAGGTACTATAAACTTTTTTTTTAATTTCGAGATAACAATCAGAAAATCGTATGCAAGAGACTGTATGCATCAGAGTAATCCATTTATTTTATATATATATATATATATATATATATATATATTTACTATGCGTTTATTTATGTATAAGGTTAAAGCTGATGTCATATGGTCTTCTTTTCCTCTGCCAGACTACTAATAAAAATACATAATTCATATAGGTTACTGATAGGTTTTAAAACAATAATAATAGTAATACATTGTTATTAATGTATTTCAATTCGAGTTTTTAATAGGCGATTAATAATATGAATAACTTATTAGCCAGTAAAGCAAGGATTAAGCTCTCCATAGAGGAATGTGTTTCTTGAAACACTATAACCGCGTATGATTCTTTAAAATTGAATGATGTTGCAGGAGTCCTTTGTCCTTTTGTAAAATCACAGAAAATATTAACTGGGATTTAGCGCCGTGGTAGTGTGGCTGCTTGCCAAACGTAGTACCGGGGTTCGATTCCCGGTGCCAGCGTGGGTTTTTTTTTTTTTTCCCACTGGGAGACCTAGTCCGGGGTGCACTCAGCCTCGTGAGGTCCCTAGGCAATTGAGGAGCTGCTTATTAAGAAGTAGCGGCTCCAGATCGAGAAAACCGCATCAACCGGCCGGGAGAGACTCAAGGCGCTGATCACATCTCACCCTCCATCACTGCACGCGTTTCATAACGCCTTCGGGCCGACATGGGGGATGCAGTGGCCGGGCGGTAGGCCAATGTCCCTTGTGAGTGAGAAATTGTCCTAAGAAGAACTAGGCGTACATATTGTGCTTATTTGTGTGATTACATTATAAGTTTTCCATTGTATTGAATATAACCGAAATTATTAATATTCAAGTGGGATATAAAAAAAAAAACAATTCTTCAGGAATAAATGTACCAAGTAAATTAAAAGCGTAAGTCAAATGCAGAGGATCGATTGTATATAAGAAAAAAATTAATGACGCTTTATCCCGTGAGCAAATTAACTTTATCGCATGCTCCTTGTTAAAAGCTTGATATCTTGAAGCATTGCAATGCGAATCAATTTGCACTAGAAAATACTATACATTTTGAAAGCATTAACCTCTTCAGTGATATGGACATGATATGACTTCCTGTACATTGTTGAATAACGGCCAAATTATGAGTATCCTTGAATAGGCTAATACTAATAAACGCTAGACAATTTTTAAGATACGCAAAATGGGTTCAGATTCTTAATTCGAAATCGTTATGAAATTTAACTGCAAAATTTGCACTCTATTGCAGAAAAGTGTTCAAAACGCTTACTCAAATGTGCTCTTAATGACCCAAATAATAAACTTAACACCAAAGTCTCTATCATAAAATCTCACTTATTGCGAAGCTTTTATACAAATTTGTAATTTGAAATAAATGTATGATTTAAAGCATTCATAGAATTCAGGAGAAAACTTGATTATAGTGTAATATATAATAACGCTTATTATGTAAATTGTTAAATCAGTAAAATTCTCTATAGTAAATAATAAATATCAGCGTGTGTGTGTGTGTTTGCGCGTGCGTGTCTCAAAAGCGATAAAATCTTTAAATACCAAACTTTAATTTCTGCACTATTAAAGATGCAACACGAAGCTTTTCAAAAATATACCTCCATCAACCTTTTACCACTGCAGTATATCCTTTACCGTTTTGGATGAATTTTTGAAAATTTAGATTTTCTCAAAAATGGCTATTAAAGATTTTAATTAAAATTCCACATGCTTAAGATATGAAATGTGTACCTTGAATTTTCTACATATAGCCTCTAAAGTTTTATTCATTCTGGATGACCTTTTCATAACTGTGAAACCGTAAGAGACAGACAAAGAAAAACTTACTAAACAAAAATATGAATCTGTCCAAACACTGAATCATGCAATCCAGTCAAATCAATTTATTTATATTAATCATTTCTGAGATATTTCTTGATATTGGTTTAAATCTTCCCACACGTCTACTTTTCTCAAATGGGAGATTTTTAACTCCTGGTATTACAAAAGTACCCAACTTGGACATCATCATAAAGCGATCAGCTCTTAAAAAATTTGACTACCACTTTAGTCTACGTTTTTCCTTATTACCCTTATATCTATAAGGAAATAAGGAATAAGAGACCATTTTAGTAATTCTCTCTCGATTATTATAAAATTATAAGAATAGTTTTCTGCAAAATAGATAGAAGAATGTAAATGTAAAACATCAAACTTTTTGCATTGTATGCCTATGAAATTTATATAATAATAACTTCATGGCACGACAGCTCACAAGGAGCCTTGGCTTAACGCCCGGCCGCTGTATCCCCCAACTCGGTTCATGGCAGACGTAGTATTGGAGGGTGAGACGTGGTCAGCGCCCCCCGGGCGGTTAATGCGGTCCTCGTGACCTGGAGCCGCTAATTTTCGATCAAGAACTCCTCAATAGGCCCCCATGGACCTCACAAGGCTGAGTGCACCCCGGACCAAGTCTCCTCGCGGGGGAAAAATCCGCACGCCGGTACCGGGAATCAAACCAGGTCTCCCGCTTTGTAAGCAGCAAGCTAACACGGCGCTAAGGAGACGACCGTGAAATTTATACCCCAACATAGTTGTAAAATAACTTGTGACATATCAGTCACATAAAGTCATCAGTCATGAATTCTCCAAGATGTGGACATAGAAAAGCTGGACTCCATTGCATTATACTAATGTTAATCCCTGAATTTACGTTGCTTTTCAGTTTCATATAAAAATGAGAGTGAAAGTTTGTAAAGAAATCGTCAAACTGCTCTTGCCTCCACAATGCCGTGACCTCAACATCGAAACAGAGCAGCGATAGCAGAAATGACTTTCTGCTGCACTACGGAATGAAGTCACGAAAACGGAACAGAGAAACCATTAAGTCATGTTGAAAAAATAAACGAGGAGTTGCTCCATGTTTTCTTTTGAAGTACAAACAAGAGATACCGAGGCTCGGGACATGCCTGGGAAGATCAATTTAGATACACTCGAAGCCTGAACTGGCTATTGAAGCGGAAACATGGATGATAATGAAGAAGAGCAAATCATTCAGGGCACAGTGTGCGTTAATTTGCGAGTTTTCGGTCTTGCAAACTTGCTGTTACATGCCCTTACAATGTAATTTACGGTATTTGGTTCTGTAAGATGAGAATATTTTGGAAGGTTCTGTCGGTGAATCATTAGATACGGATTCTGTTACGATGAGCTTAAAGCTCCAAAGATTTTACAAACGAAAAATTGAATATCAAGTTATATGTAAAAAATTGAATCTGTGAGAATAAAAATATACTAAAAGTATTATTAATGGAGCAATGTATTGTTTTATTCTTAAAAGTTCGTATTTTGGTTGAAAATTCCTTTTTTTAACATCATTTTTAAGAGTTCTTATCAAAAGATGTACTGTGAAAGATGCTGCTTTATGGAATAATTTATATTAATATAATAAATTCCTAAAAAGATTACAGGGGAAAAATATGATGGTTAATAAAATTTTATTGGAATTTTGGTTTACGCATTTTACTGTACATACAAGTAAGGGTTTTTTACCTGTTCCATTTATATGCCGCCTTTAACAGCTAGGTCATATTAGCGGCTTTTTCCTATGAAACAAATGCTCATGGGTTAACTGCCTCCGTGTTCGAGTGGTCAACGAGCTGACTTTTCACCCGAAGGTCCCTGGGGTGGGGAATTTTCTTTAACCAGAACTATTTCAAATCCCCCACAGAGTCTGGCAGTATACATTTGAAAGTGAGGAAGATAAAACTATTTAAACCCAACGTAAAGAACTACAGACAAGAAGTTGTTTCTAAAACTTCCATATGACTTTAGATGTTAAATGGGATTATATAAATGAAAAAAAAAAATCATCATGGCAGTGATGTTAGTGTTGATCTGCAGTTAATGAAACCTTAGATGTCAAGGTATATAGGGTACTTCCATGTCTCAATGTTGCCTCTCTGTTCTGTTTCCAAAATTGCACGAAATCTACCGAATGAAGTACATGTTACAGGTCGCTAGTTGCTTCTAGGTGAATGTGCTTTAGTGAAGATACAGTGAGTAGCCTTCACTAACAGAGTTTGAGAGTGAATACATGTGACTGACACCACTAAAAGTGACTGTTTTTTAGTGACTGTACTACTGCAGCGCAGACACATGAGAATAACGTACATAATATCTGACTGCTATTCCTGCTTCTGAGTACCAATGCTCCAGTAAAGGCGGATGACTCACATCTAAGCTCTCTTTTAAAAATGTCATTCGTCAAGAACTGACGCGCGACCTATAGCCGAGTTCCCGTGATCACATAGTACAAGCTAGGCAACATCTTTGAGATTGTGCCTTATCTGCTATAAAACCAGAGTAGAGTGCAATCCTCAATTGAAATCTTATGTGATTTTGTTTACATAACATTAATATTTGGCTGCAATCTGCAATCGCATACCAAACCATTGACACAAACGTCCAGGAAGTCAACAACCACCAAACTAACAAAGCTGAAAACGTTTAAATGGTCAACTGTGAACGATACATGTTTCCTTTGGAAGCAATACCGCCGACATGTTTATTGCTATTCCTCCACCCCACCGCAACAGGCTTCCCATATGACCTTTACATATGTTTATATACGCATACATTTCATGTACCTGTTTGTGTTGCTGCAGAAAAATACTTGTTTATCGCACGGGAATGAAACGTTACGAATAAGTTAATTAATGGAACGTGTTACAAACGATTTTTATTGGTGGGAGGGTAAAACATATTGCATCTACTTACCATAAAATTGCATCGAAATTGGAGAGCGCTGTGTCCCCATATATTTACCATTGTTCGTAATTAGAGCACGTCATGGGTTACATTTGGGTAGAATTATTTACCCTGTCCAGTTTATATTTACGTTGAAGATAAAATTAACAGTTTTTGGCCGCCGGCTATCGGTCTATGTATACAGACGGACTTGCGCGCAAACACACGTATTGCATATCGCACGCGTGCTCATCCACCCTTCAGTCCAGACAAAGCTTTGAAGCTGTCCAGCCCCTGTTTGAATTATTTTCATCAGGGATGGTGTATTTATTTTATGTTTGGGAAGAGTCCAGGCCACGATGAACATGTCGAACCAAAAATTGATTTCTATACTGTAACGTGCAAAGGGTTTTGCACGGGCACCTCCTTTCTTTTGTCGATATCGCTAGCGGCGATTGCATACCCCATTCCGCGTGTTTACCGTCTTCACGTTCGACAGATGTAATGCGATGTTATTACATATAGTCAGGGTTCGAACTAACGGGGGGGGGGTATTTATAATTTCTCTAACCCGATGTAAAATGTACATAGTGGATAGAGAAGGTATTGTATTGCACGCAAAAATTAGAATTGGAGATTTCGCTCGACTCTTAAGGACAGCATAGCTCAAAAACGAAAAGACCGTTAAATACCAAACTTGGTATTTAGGTATAGTATCTTTCAAGGATGGTCGTCTCCTTAGCGCGGTGGTAGCGCAGCTGCCTACCAAGCGGGAGATCTGGGTTCGATCCCCAGTACCGGCGTGGGGATTTTTCCCCCGCTGGGAGACCTGGACCGAGGTGCACTCAGCCTCGTGAGGTCCCTGGGGGGCCAATTGAGGAGCTACTTGATGGAGAAGTAGCGGCTCCAGGTCGTGAGGACCGCATTAACCGGCCGGGAGGGGATCGAGGCGCTGACCACGTCTCACCCTCCAATACTGCACCCCATCCATGACGTCTGTAGTAGACCGAGATGGGGGACGCAGCGGCCGGGCGGTAGGCCAAGGTTCCCCGTGAGCTGTCGTGCCATGGAGTTATCTTTCAAGGATGTCACACAAAGATTTTTCAAGTAAATCTCCCCACCAAAAAGTACTCTTTACATGGACAAATTTTCAAAAATGTATATTTTCTGAAAAATGGCTCTAACGTTGTTGATAAAAATCCAGTATATTAAAGATATTTACATCCCAAATAACATTATATCATGAATTTTCTGGAAATAGCCTCTGAAGACCTTATTATTCTGGATAAATTGTGCCGATTTTTACTTAACTGCTAAACCGTAAGAGTACAAAAATGAGTACAGTATGATATGAGTACCAGTAAGCTAAACAATAAAAATCTGGGTTTGATTCGCTGGGTTAGCATTCAAGATCATAATTCTTGTATTGAATCTCAGACTTCAACTTCAAGTGGTATAACATACAGATAAAAACTGCAGCATAGGAGGTGACATGTGTTAGTAAAATTGTGAAAGTGCACTACTATTATTACTACTACTCCTGCTTATGTTACGACGAAGACTACTACTGTTTTTTTTTTTGTTTTTTGTTTTTTTTTGTATTTACCACACCAATTTTGCACATTTCTCGTTTCTCTTAGGACAGTCAGAGAAGTTGGACTGTGGTTTTCTCGAAGTGAACTGGAGGATTGAGAATTTATTCTACAGAGATTCAAATGAGCATGTCGAGTTGGCAATGACTTCCATATTCTGACACTCTGTAAACTTCTTCACATAGTCTTTTTCGCAGAGACTTTCGACAATCTAAACAAATGATATGTAGTGTTTCTCAATAATACTTCAAAAGAGCAGGATCCAAGGACATGTGCTCTTTTATCTGTTAAATAATTGCTTCAAACAATGTACGCTTTCATGTGAAGGTATGTCTGGAAGCTATGAATAAGTGTTTTAGTGATTTTACAATATTTTTCGTAGCTGGCTTAATACATTTTGGTTCATCAAATTCTGAAAACAGAAAAGCCAATTGTCATGAATTTAATGGATGCTATAATCAAATAATTATTATAATTTAACTATAATGATCCACACTTAAACATCCCAACTTAAGACATACTTGGTACCACAGCAGTGTATTTTATACTTATTACATGAAATGACATGAAAATGAAATTTAGCCCAGGAACCTTTTCTAATGCACATACATATATTGCGTCTCAAGTTTTACAAGCAGCAAAATGTAGTGATGAGGGAACCTTGCTATTTTGTAGTGCCGTATTAGTGGGCATGTCTTAAACGTCAGGAAGTATGTTCTCTACAGTGACAATTTAACAGCATTATTCAAATCAAGCTTGTTGATTTTTTCCTCTTCATTAGAATTTTAACCTCTGAACAAAAGTACATAACACATTTATTTTTAAGTCCCAATCAGCTCAGTAAAATTATAGTTCATAGTTTTAGGCATATTATATGTATTTTAATGTCCTTAAGGCTCTAAACATTTACACAGTCAAATAATAGTTGTTTAAAAGAAAACAATAATTTGTGACTAGCATCCCCAGCTTGCGTAAGATGAAATTACTGTGTATTAACATCGTGATATAGGAGATAAGTCCCTATAGAGTAGATTATTCCAGCGTGGCTCATCTGTATCAGATTATACGCGAATTCTCAACTACAAGACTCGCAACAGAGTTGGAGGGCGGTTGAGGTAAGCAATTTCTCACTGGGCAGAGGTTATACCACAATATTCGCGCCAACTTAATTTCCAACACCTGATTCAGCCGTGACGATAGCTTGCCTGTTCTAGATAGAAATGTAAGTTGCGGGTCACTCGCTATTCTTTTGAAGCGCATTCAAGCTGGAAAAGTCTCCTTAGAGGTCATGAGGAAATATAGTTCCATGTTCATATTGGAAACTTAACTAGCAATTTGAATTAAGACGTAGTTTCTGCTTTTTAAGTTGCCTAGTTCTATGAAACTTTGAGTGCTTTGGAAAATTTTAGGAAACTTTCACCCAAGTCTTGTTAGCGGAGTGTGTTGAAGTTGAGAATTAATCATGAATATTTCTTGCTCAACGGAAAACTTACTTCAGTGGGGCTGTTGTAAAATTATCGCTCTTGGCGGACAACACAAGCTACAAACTTGAGGCAAACCTCTGTCATGCTGCACAGCAGAAACTAGAGGCTTTCTGTATAGGAAAATATTAAAGTTACAGTTTAACAACATTTTGAATTAAATGCATTTAAACACACAAGATATTCATTATATCTCCTTCGTGGATAAAGAATGCTATCGTTCTGACTTCTTTATACGAATCTTTCAGTGAGCTGATCCTAGAGTAATTTACTATAAACACACAATCGGTTAATATTTCCAGAGGTTAATTTATTTTTTCAGGTGGTGGATAAATATTAACTTTTTCTTATACTGCGTTATTGTGTTCAAGTCTCATAAATTATAGTATAATTATTTGTAAATATTTAATTATCCAATACTATCAACTTATAGACCAAACTTCTTACCCATTTAATGTTAAACAGACAATTCTTTCATTGAAGATTTCATTGCATCGATTCTTAATAACATTTTATAAGCTTAATCTAAAAGTTATTTTGTTTTAACCCTCATTGAATTCCCAGTCCTAAATACTTTATCCAATTCATAATCATATGTTTTTCTATAAAGTATCTTCATTGTTTTGAATCATCAGAAGTAAAATCATGTTCCAATGCAAATTTTATTATTTTTTCTGCACGTACTATGTACGTAGTGTAAGGAGAAGGTAGTGTATTAAGTCCCAAAAATAAGATACCGAGATTTCACCTGAAATACATGTTTTTAACACCTGATTCGAAAAAAGAAGCATTTCCAGAAAAAGGTCAGTCTGCGTGTGCCTTTAGACAGCATAGCTCAAAGACGAAAAGACCGTTAAATAGCAAATTTGGTATTTAAGATTAGTATCTTCCAAGAATGCTACATGCAGCTTTTTAATAAAGTCCTCCCACCCAAGACTACTCTTTACATTGAATATTTTTTTTAAAAATTTAGTTTTTTCTCAAAAACGATAAGATGATTTTCATTAAAATTGCATATATTAAAGACGTTTAGGTGACAAATGATTGAATTATCTTAGAATAGGCTCTTCATAATGAATGAATTTTGCATAGCTGTAACTGTAAGAGATTGAAAAAAAATTATAACACAAAAAATGTAGATAGCATTAAAAATAACACTTAACATTTTTTTTCGTGGAGTTTCAGTTTTGATTTGCTTAAACCTTTCTCATATGGTACTTTGTCAATTTCGGCCCATGCAAAGAAATTAATTTCAATCGCATAGCAACTAGCTTTTATAACATTGGACTATCGCCTTAGTGTAGTGTATTCCTTTATTTCCCTTCTACTTTCAAGGAAGCAAGGAATAAGACCATCTCTGCTAATGCTTATCTCGTTTAACATAGAGGAATAAACATTTTAACAACAATTTACTACAGAGGTGTAGAGAAAGGCATGTGAATGGAACAAGTCAGATTTTTTCCCCATTTGACTCTCAGCTATTCTAACGAACGTCGTCCATTTTTTCGGCACATGTATTTTAACCACCATTGGCATTTAATCACATTGAAGTTTAATGTATGCTTCTGAAAGGGCCATCCTGCGATATGTCCGAAAAATTGCACTACATATTAAATTTGAATAGTAAAAAATTCTAATATGCTACATTCACATGACTTTCTCTACATCGCTATCTACTTTATGATAATTGAGATAAACATTAGTTGAAATTCTCTTAATCATTTGCTTCCTTATAAGTAGAATACACTAGGCTAAAATGATAGTTAAATCTGTTAAAACCTGTTAGCCATGTGGTTGAAATCAGTTTTTATGCACAGTCAGGTGTTTACAACTTTCCGTGTGAATTTTAGATGTGAAACAAATAACAAGGAATATCTCAGAAATTGTCAATTAAACGAAAAATTGTGTGCTTTAATGTGATCTACATTTTTTGTGTAGTAAGTTTTTGTCTATTACGGTTTATCACTCACGTAGAATTCTACAAAATTCATTGAGAATAAAGGGGTATTTAAAGGCTATTACCAGAAAATTCAAGACATAGCTTTCCTTTGACATATAAATACATTTAATATACGGTATTTTAATCAAAATTGTTAGAGCCATTTTTGAAAAAATAAAAAATTTCGAAATTTTTTCCATGTATTTTCGTGTCGCATCTCTGGAAACATAAATACCAAGTTTGGTATTTTACCGACTTTTTGTTTTTGAATTATCGTGTTCACAAACATACGGACACACACGGACCTTTTTATGAACATATTTTTACTTTCTCTATACGAACTATGTACATAGTGTATAGAAAAGGTATTGCACTCCACCAAAAAATTCGATACCGAGATTTCACCGGAAATATATGTTTTAAGTCCCCCTGTATCAAAAAAAAAGTATTTTCAGAAAAAGGTCCGTGTGTGTCCGTGTGTCTGTGAACACGATAACTCAAAAACGAAAAGTCGGTAAATTACCAAACTTGGTATTTAAGTTTAGTATCTTCCAGGGATGCGACACGAAGATTTTGAGAAAAAAATCCCAGCCCAAACTACCCTTTACATGGAACTTTTTTCGAAAATTTTGATTTTCTAAAAAATTGCTGTAACGATTTTGATTAAAATATCGCACATAAAGATATTTACCTGACAAATAAAATGTACATTTTTAATTTTCTGGGAATAGCCTCTGAAGACTACTTTATTCTGGGTCAATTTTACGGAAGTTTGCATAACTGTTAAACCGTAAATGACGGACAAAAACTTAGCACACAAAAAATACGGAGCACGTTAAACCACACTATTTATGTTATATACATGATCCTTTTATAGATATTCCTTGTTTTTTATTTCAGCTTTGAAAAACTTATACGTTTCTCATGCAGGAAATTGTCAACTCCTGTCCATACATACAAACAAAGGAATTTTAGTCACATAGTAACCAACTTTTGACCATCACGTTAACCTATGGTACTCCCTTATTTCGCTTCTACTTACAAGAAAGCAAGTAACAAGACTATTTCTGCTATTTTTTTCTCGATTAGCACGAGGTAAATAGAAGTATAAGCTTTTTAATAATATTTTTTCAGAGAAGTAGAGAAAGTCTTATGAATGGAAAACATCATATCCTTTTTTTTTTATACAGGGGACCCTAAAACATCTATTTCCGGCGAAATGTTGGTATTGAATTTTTGGGTGCATTACAATTCCTTCTCTATATAGTGTAGTACGTGTAGAGAAAGTAAAAAACATCGGCTCTGATAAAATTGATTTGGTGTAACGCTCTTTATTTCTTGAGTATGTGTTAAATTATTTACACATGCGCTAGGATTAATGAAGTTTTAATATATATTTTCTTCCTCTTTGGACATCTAGCAGCCTAGATTCCTATGCATATGTTCTTGAATTGGTGAGGGAAATGTTCTCTAAAGTTATAACTTTCATCCTTAGAAATGGAAAAGATAATTTGAATGTCTACAGATAAATTCTGTTTAAAACTACGATTCTTCAACTTAAACATTTACTCATCTGATTGTCATTTGTCAACATCAGCAATTGGGTGGGCTCTAGGTTGGTTACATTTAATTTTATTCATCTTTTGCTCTTAAGATCAAGTTACGACACTAGTTTGTTTGATGAAAATGTTTGTTGGCTTGGAGGCATAAAGTCAAAACTACACATTTTTGGCTGAAAACTCTCGGGTCTCATAAATACAAATTGTTTTATAAGTTCATCAATCTGGTGAGTTTTTTCTGCTTCGGTTTTCTCCATAATTAATGTAAGAAAATAATAGGTCAGAGGAGTATTAGATTTGTGGCGATGCAGACAGGAACCCCATATAAAATTGAGCTGTCATGCGAAACCACACACTTCATTTACGACCTTAAGAAAGAGAGGGCAGAGAGATAATGGACTTGCAGAGGTACCATTGGCCAAGTACCTCATCCAAGCGGAACGAGATTAGGCAGGTGTATGACGGAACTTCCGATAGCAAACATCTGCCGACCAGCTAAGGTTTTCTTTCCTTAGACAAAACCGTTCATCATTAGAACAAATCTGGAAGATTCCTATCTTAGGTCTTAGTATCACTGCAGGAGTATTACTCTAACATATCAGTTACATGACACAAAAATCTGATGTGTTCCATTCACATGACTTTCTCTACATCTCTGCAACAAATTATTGTTAGAAAGCTTATGCTTCTATTTACTTCATGCTAATCGAAAAAAAATTATCAGAAATAGTCTTATTACTTGCTTCCTTGTAAGTAGAAGCGAAATAAGGGAGTACCATAGGTCAAAGGCTGTTTGCTATGTCACTGAAGTTCCTTTATTTGTATGGACAGGGGTTGATAAATACCTGTATGAAAAAAGTACACGTCTTAAAGCGAAACCATCAACTCAACGAAAAAATGTATATAACAAATTCTGTGTTTCAACGTGCTCTACATTTTTTGTGCCTTAAGTTTTTGTCCATCTCTTACGGTTTAGCTGTTATGCAAAATTCCGTAAAGTTCATCTAGAATAGGGAGGTTATTTCCAGAAAATTCAAGATATACATTTTGTCAGGTAAATCTCTTTAATATACGATGTTTTAATCAAAATTGTCAGCCATTTTTGAGAAAACCAAAATTTTCGAAAAATGTTCTGCGAGTAGCCGTTGAATACCTCAGTATTCTGGAAGAATTTTGCAGAATTTTGCGTAACAATAAAATCGTAGGAGATAGACAAAACCATACTACAAGGAAATATACTCATTAAAACACATAATTTGTCACGTGCGTTTTTTATGTAGAGCTGGCGGTTTTTGATATTATATTCCTTTAATTGTTTTCAATTTTAAATACTTTTAAAACAGTAAGTGGCGTTTCATCTCATTTCTCTTGTTTAACTGCAGGCTATGCAAAGCGAACCTATTGTTTCACATGCGACTAGCTTTTAAAAGATTTTACAATAAATGTAGCCTAGTGTATTCCCTTATACTTACAAGAAAACAAGTAATGACAATTTCTGCTATTGTTTTCCTTGATTAGCATGACCTAGATAAAAGAATTATCTTTTTTAAGGAAAGTTGTTTGTGTGAGAACTAGAGAAAGTCACGTGAATGGAACACACCAGATTATGTGCATAATGTATAGAGAAGGTATTGTATTGCACCCAAAAATTGGATACCGAGATTTCACGGGAAACATTTTTTGGGTCCTCCTGAATCCAAAAAAAAAAGGATTTCTAGAGAAAGATTTGTGTGTGTATGTCTGTGGACAGCATAGTTCAAAAAGAAAAGGTCTGATAAATACCAACCTATCTTCCAAGGATGCTACACTTAAGACTTTCAAGAAAATCCCCCACCCCTAATTACACTCTATATGGAAAAGATTTTGAAAGTTTTCATTTTCTCTAAAATGGCTAACGATTTTGATTAAAATATCGTAGATTAAAGATATTTACATGGAAAATAAAATTTATATCTTAAATTTTCTGGAAATAGCCTCAAAAGACATTTTTATTCTGACTGACTTTTGTGAAATTTTGCCTAACTGGTAAACCGTAAGAGATAGACTAAAGTTTACCGTCTAAACAATTTAGAGCTCGTTAAAACATATAATTTATGTTATATTTATTTTTTCCTGTGGTTGACCGTTTTTAAGATACACCTTGTTATTGATTTCAGTTTAAAAATACTTCATACTTTTCTAATATGCGAACTTGTCAACCCCTGACCACGCAAAGAATTGGATTTCAATCCCATTCAACCACATTTTAAAGCATTTGACTATCGGTTTATCCAGGTGTATCTCCTTATTTCTGTTAACGTTTATGTGGATTAGTATGAAGTAGATGGAAGAATGAGCTTATTAACAATAAGTTGTTGCAGATATGTAGAGAAAGATATGTGAATGGAGCATATCGGAATGTATATTTTCAGGGTTATTGTCCAGACGTTCCTGAAATGCCATTTATCAGAGATTGCAAGAAAGTTGGACACGCTTTCAATGCGATTGTTCTACACTCCTATGATCTCGATGCGCGATGGCCAGACCAGATAGGAGCTGTCCCATTCGCGGTTTCTCCCCCGCGTAGCTTTAAATGGGATTTCCTGCAGTTTGAAGCGCAGGATTTCGACTCTCTCATCTGATGGTGTTAATTCGATAACCGCTGGAAGACAGTACTAATTTAATACTGTTGCTCTTCACAGAGGACAATCTGGCTTGCATTCCGTCTGTTACTTGCCTTTAATGAGGTTTGAGATAGCAAACCGCTGTCATATTGATTCCATCATACAGTATTGTGAGGTCCAATCAAAGTCAGCAAACTTGTCCACAAATTAGCTTACAAGTTGTCTGAAAATATGCTAAATTCAAGTTGTGTACTTCAGGAGAAAAATGAAGCAGGGTTTGGCAATGGATTTATAGCTACACATCAAAATCTATGCTCTTCTGTAGTTAATTATATTTAAATATATTAAAATGTATATATTTACTCTTAGATGTCCTCCCCAAAACGACTTTCCTAGCCTAATATTTTATGATTTAATTATAGGTTGACTGTTCTGATCTTAGTCTTCAGATATCTTTTCAGGATTCGTTGTATACACTCTGGTTCCTCCCCTTCTCAGAACACATTTTTAAAAAACTTAGTTTATATAAAACATATTTGTCCTATCGTAGTTTCTCTTTTTGTCTGTGATCAATTTTTTGGTCACTCACTTCACTCAGTTTCATAAATCAACGTTGATACAGCCATCGTTTTATAAAATGGGTGTCGGAAATAGCTCCTATTTTGCTTTTAAAAGTTCCTGTGATATTTTCAATCATTTTTTTCATCTCATCATCAGCATGAGGTAAATTACATCCTAAATAAGTAATGGTTCATATACATCTATGTGTTCTATAGGCTGACTGTGAATATCTTGATCCTTATAGGTTATTATCTTTCTATTTTGTTTAAAAACCTCGTTTAGTTCTCATATATTATTTTTGAGATCTTTATCTTGTAAAAAAAGCGTAGTGTAATACAGCGCATGTTAATTCAAACATTTTCATTTACTGTGTTTTAAAGTGTACCTTGTCTCTCCGTTTTCTGATTATTACATCCGTGTCAAGTTGGACAGAGCCTACAGTGTTTGCAAATTCCTTGATTAGATGGTCATCTAATCATCAGCTAAGTTATAATCATTATTTCTTTCTGTTATTTCTTACGTAAGCTCTGGTTGAAATGATAATCTAATGTGACCATGATACCAAAATATGGTACTAGAGCAAAATGTCCTTATAATTGTGCTTTTTTACAGTACTGGGAGCCATTCATTTATTTCTCAAGGTCATGTGGGAAGGGGAATTTGGAAGCTATCTTATAAAGAGTAGCTTTATAAATATTTGAATATTCCTTCAGTATTCTTTATCTCCTTTGTACCTACAAGGAAATCCTTATGACATTTTCTGCAAATTTAGCATTTAGTTGTTTAATTTGTTGAAATATGAATATTGTTATGCTACAAAACAAAGCCATAACATGCATTTGTAAATTATGGCTAAATCTCTTGAAAAATTAATAATAAATTAGTAAATTTATCTAGTTCAATATGGAATAGATAAAGTAAACTTTTGTAAGAATATTGGGTGAGACATTATGAGATTGTCCCTCATCAGATTTCTTTTTAATGGAATGATTTGAATTGAAAAACGGAATTGACAACAACACCGTAAATCACCTTTCATCCAGTTTACATAAATATCTCTCGGTCAGTAATCACTAGCCATTTATGTTAAATGAGATGTAAACAAGGAACATAGACGCCTTCATGATGCGACCGCTTTGTGAGCAATGAACGGCTGTCGCTGTTAAAAAGCGACACAAACAGCCGTGTAACCACATCGCCTAAGGCGTAGATGCATTTGCATGATGCAAAGCAAAACTTCAATTATTGCATCATAGCAGTTCTTTACATAATCGATGGAATTCACATAGAACGTTTATCCAAGGCCTGGATAAAAGGTACTGTGAACTACCTTTTTTTCTCTGAAATTACTTTATTTTAGGCTCTTCAAGGTAATTATTATCAATATAATCGCTCTCATTATTTATGACCCTTTACCAAATGTTTGGAAGGCGTATACCATTAGCACGTCTATTTCTGTTCTTGTCCCATATTGACCGCCCTATAGCATGGATGTATCTCTGGTGTTGTATCGGATCCAGTAGTGATTATTTCATTTTGGCAAAGAGATCATAATCGCAGGACTATTGTTACCCTTGATGGAAGAGCATGATGTAGTATTATCCCACCAATGTCATACGCCACAATGAACATCACTTTCGCAGACGCAGTTTCTTTGGATGAGAGAAGCCTCCAAGCTGCCTATTACTGCATGTTCCTGCAACACCACCTTCGGCCAGCGCTCAGGCGAAAGATGTCACACTGCTGTTGCTGTCCTAGACCTCTGTGGGAGATGCTGAAAATCCACCGAACTCACTCGATATGAGTCCTTATGATTACGATATCCTTGCCAAAGTAGTAGAACCACTGCGAGGGATCCGGTACAACGCCACAGATGACATGAGCCATGCTATAGGGCGGTCAACAGGAACTAAAGGTACCGCTATAATAAAGTGATTTTAGGGGGAAAATAGTTATCATGAATTTTTATCCTGCCCTTGTAATTAATGGTTATGAACATCGCAGATCAGATGTCAACCGTGACAGCCACTTTGCGGATAAATCAGTGAAATTAAAATTCGAAGGCTTTCACGGCCGCTGTTAGAATCACTTATAGAAAACAAAACCGGGCTTGTAGGCCGTGGTCCACTGGGCTTCTCCCCTCGTTCCTCAGTGAAACTCGGAAAGAAAGATCTTTACACAACAATTCTATTGCAAAAGGGGCAAGAGAAAAAGGTGTGTAGACTTGTTCAGTATAACTTTAACCTACTGACATGCACTCTTTTTAATTTATTTTCTATTTTCCCTAATTGGCTAATGTGTCAGTATATATGATAAACAAGCTCTATGCAATGCAAGGTAATGGAATAAAATCGATATAAACACTCTGCCATGATAGATGAACCTACGTGTCTTCGTCAGCCTGAGAAGCATGCTTGATGCAGAGGATTCGCCTACATATGTATTTGTTGATAGGATTTTATGTTCATGCATTTAATGTTATATACTATACTTGATTCGTACTTTTATGGAAATGTAAATTTTACAATTCTTTTCGATTATATCAACATAAATTATTATACTAAATAAGAAATACTTTCATGTCACCACAACCTATTCTAACAAAGCTTTCAATGGAAGGTGACTAAGAAAACGTACCATTTAAGAGATACGGAACAAAGTTACATTAAACATATCTGTGAAAGTGGAAACGGCTGTATATAATAATAGGTTAAGGTAAGGGAAAGCCAGGTTTTCTACAGAAAAACAAAGAATGAAGACCAAGCGACGCTTTTATTTATTAAATTTTACACAGATAATTGCACACTGCATATTAAAAATCGCATGCTGAACAAACAATTAAATTAACAGTTCACGTGTTATGTTTTTTTCCAATCGGAATATCTTCATTTGCTAACATGTGTCAAATCCTTAATTAGATTGTATAGAAACCAGAAGTAAAAAAATCTGATGTGCTCCATTCATATGGCTTTCTCTAGCTGTTCCACAAACAGCTTTTCTTATCAAAGATTGCTCCTTTGTCTGCATCAAGCTAATTAAGATAAACGTTATCAGAATTGGTCTTATTACCTCTTTGTAAGTTGAAGGGAAATAAGGGAATGCACTAGACTAAAGCGATAAGCAAACCTTTTAAAAGCCGATGTGAAACAATAGAAATGCGGTTCTCTTTGATTTTAGGACTATACAAAATAGAGACGAAAAGAGGTGACTTCTCGTTTGAGAAAAGTTTAAGTAGCTTAAAACTGAACCAATAAATCGGAATGATATATGATATAAAATGTGTGTTTTAACGAGATCTACATTTTTTGTGAAGTATGTTTTTGCTATCTCTTACGGTTTACCTGTTATAAAAAGTCATCCAGAATGAAGAGCCCTTCAAAGGCTATAATTCAGGATATATATTTGGTTTCTCATAAAAATGTCTTAAGCATATGGTATTTTAATCAAAATTGCTAGCTATTTTGGAGAATATTAAAGGGTATTTCGTGATGGGGGCGGGGGGATTTTGCTCAGTCTTCGTGTCGCAGCCTTGGAAGATACTGAACCTAAATATCAAATTTGGTATTTAGCCTTTCGTTTTGACCTGTGCTATTGTCATACAGACACTTGGAACATTTTCTAAGAATCTATATATATATTATTTATTTGTTATTGTTTTTTTATTCAGGAGACAGCAACAATATATAGTTTCAATGACATTTTGACACCAGAATTTTAGGTGTAATACAATACCTTCCCTAACTACTATATGCATAGTGCGTTTAGAGAAAATAAAAAGCTGATGTGTTTCATTCATATGACTTTCCCTGCACCTCTGTAACAAATTGTTATTAAAAGCTTATTCTTCTATCTACATCATTCCAATCGAAATAAAAATTAGCAAAATTGTCCTTATTACATGGTCCTTTGTAAATAGAAGAGAAAAAAGACTGTTGCATTCACTTGATGTACTCTTAACTGTTCGACAAACAAACTTTTACTGAAAATATTAATGTTATCTAGGTCATGCTACCCAAGATAAACATAAGCACAATTAGTCCTACTACTAGCTTCCTTGTAAGTAGAAGCGAAATAAGAAAATGCACAGGCTAAAGCGATGGTCTCGTCCTTTAAAAGACGGTTACTCTGTGAAAAAATTTCAATTTCAATTTCTTTGCTTGCCAGGAAGAAAGATGTCTTCCCGTTTGAGAAAATTGTATGGCTTAAAATGGAAACCAATAATCCGGAATATTCTCGTACAGGGTTAATTCTACAAAAAAAAAAAAAAAAAAAAAAAAAGTCGTCTACATTTGTTGTGAAGTAGGTTTTTGTATATCTCTTACGGTTTGCCAGTTATACAAAAGTCATCAGAGCGAAGAGGCTATACCCAGATGATTAAAGATCTCCATTTTGTTGGTCATAAGAGCTATTTTTTAGAAAATAAACAATTTTCCAAAATACTCCATGTAAAGGGTAGTTTGTGATGGGGGAATTTTCTTGAAAATCTTAGTGTTTTTCTTTGTGAGCTGTGTTATCCACGTACACGCACGCACACATGGACATTTTACTAAAAATCTGATGTGTTCCATTCACATGACTTTCTCTACATCTCTGGAACAAAATAATGATACAAATCTTATACTTCTATTTACTTCCTACAGATCGAAAAAAAATTGGCAGAATGGTCTTTTTACTTGCTTTCTTGTAAGTAGAAGGAAGATAAGGGAGTAACATAGGCTAAAACGATAGTCAAATCTTTTAAAAGTTGCAATGTGATTGAAGTTCCTTTGTATAGTCAAGGGTTGGCAAAATTCCGTATGAGAAAAGTGTATTTTAATACTGCAACAAATAATAAGAAATATCTCAAAAACGGTCAACCCTACGAAAAAAATGTGTATACCATAAATTGTGTGTTTTAACGAGATCCATATTTTTATGCAGTAAATTTTTGTCTGTTTCTTACGGTTTACCAATTATGTAAAATTCAGAAGAAAGAATTCATGCAGAATAAAGAGATCTTCAGAGACTCTTCCTAGAAAATTCAAGATATACGTTTTATTTGTCATCTAAATGTGTTTCATATACGATATTTTAATCAAAACCATTAGAGAAATTTTAGAGGAAAGCAAAATTTTCGAAATTTTTTCCATGTGAAGAGTAGTTGGGGTGGAGGGATTTTCTTGAAAATTGTCGTGTTGCATCCTTGAAAGATACTGAATTTAATTATCTAATTCGGTATTTAAGAAACTTTTCGTTTTTGAGCTAAGCTACCCACGCACTCGGACACATTTCTAAAAATGCTGTTTTTTTTATTCGTGGGGACCCAAAACATATATTTGCGGTGAAATCTCGGTATCTAATTTTTGGGTGCAATACAATACCCTTTCTATACACTATATACATAGTACGTATAGAGAAAACAAAAAGAGCTTCTCAAGTCTGATATCTTAATTCTGAGTGCTGTGCTCCCTTCTTGCCTGCAACTTGGTGAGCACTTCAGTTGATGGTGCGTAACAATATTGCAGTGTTTTGTGTGGTGGGTGTAAGGGAACTGAGACCAAGGTGATGTAGACCATCAGCGCGATGAGTTTGCAGGGCTTCCAACTTGTTGATGGTTACGTGCCCCGGGCAAATTAATAGGTAGTGGCAGGTGTCCCAGACACTGTGTGTGGTCGCCTTATAGCCTTCGAATTAATTATGTCTGCAAGCTTACATCGTTACATCTCTTGTGTTTGTATTTTCAACTCGTACTTCGATTTAAAAACCAATATTAGAAACAACAATATTTCAACTTGTGTTGAAATTAGTTTTCCTGCAAGCTCAAAATTCAATATAAATCATAAAACCAAAATATTCCTGTAATATTAGTTTTGAAAATTAATGCTTCTGCTTCATATGCCTTATTTCACGTAATGATTTAACGTAAAAATACTTATAAACCCTTTAATTTCTCAATAACTACATTAGATAGAGCCGGTATTGTGTTCCACCAAAAATTCGAAGTCGAGATTGGTGAAACTTTTTGAGCTTTTCTGAACGAATAAAAAAATCATAACGATTCCAATCACAAATGCTTTGTCTGCCACTTCTGCAAACAGTTTTTTCTCAACAAAAAGCTATTTTATCCAGATAAACATTAGCAGAGTTTATCCTATTACTTTCTTCCTTGTAATTACAAGGGAAATAAGTGAGTACACTATCCTAAAGCAATGAACAAATATATTAAAAGCTGATCGCGGTGTGAAATAGTTGAAATTTGATTCTCTTTGCAAGCCATCATAAAACAAGAGAGATATGAAATAAAAGAGGACATCCCGTTTGAGAAAAAAATTAAATAGTTTTAAATTGAAAACGATAACAATTAATATCTCGAAAATGGTTAACTAACAAAATGGATACGACATAAAATGGGTGTTTTAACAATATCTATATTTTTTGTGTATTAAGCTTTTATCCATGCCTTATGGTTTACCGATTATGCAAAAGTCATTCTGAATGAAGAGGTCTTCAGAAGCTATTTGTAATAAGAATATGTTAAACCTATGGAATTTTACTTAAAATCGGAGTCATTTTTGAGAAAATAATTTTCGAAAACCTTCCACTTAAAGGGTAGCTGTGGCGAATTTTTTTTTAAAATCTTCGAGTCGCATCCTTAGAAGATGCTAAACTTAATTGCTCTTTAACGGCCTTTTGTTTCTGAGATATGCTGTCTACACACATGCAGACCTTTTTCTAAAACTACATATTCCCGGTGGTATCTCCGAATTGAATTTTTGGGTGGAGCAAGTAAAAATTAATTTTAGAACAAAAAAACACGTGTGTGCCTGTTTGTGTGTGTGCGTGCGTGCGTGCGTGTGTGTGTGTGTGTGTGTGTGTGTGTGTGTGGGTGTGAACAGACATCTCAGCGAAAAGTCAATTTAATACCAAACAGAAAGGCTTAATCATTTTCATAATAATTTTTGCAGAGGTCTTTCAGATAAAATGGTAAAGATTTACGTAAACATTTTACTCAACTGGTGATATGTAAAACATTTAGGAGAGCTTACATTAGTGTTATTATTTGTACGATGTCAGTGTATAATGTTTTATTGTTGTGCCAAAACGCAATGAAACATTATGTTTACGATGCTCCGCAAGGAGAACATAGACAGATAATTTGTAATATTGAGACCGTTAATTAGCTTGCCTATCAAAATTATTATTAGTTATTTATCAATGTAAAGGTAAAAGAGTACAAATGTATGTATTTAACTAAGAAAATTCAGCTGGAGAAGAAAGCTGACATTAAGAAAGTCAAAGGGGATGAGAAGCGTTTTTGTTAGAAAGGGCTCTTTTATCCCGTCACATACAATCGAGTTACAGCGGGGGTGAACCGTAAAATACGGAAGACGGTAATCCATTGTACAATACATATCACTTGAGGTTTGCAGTGCACCCTGGGATAAGGAAATTGACTCTTGGGAAATATTTACGTCAATCGCGCGGTCTTTGTCCAATCAGAAAGAGGCCGCCATGACGGTATTGTTTGTATATAAAGAGCCCAAGAAGGCACATCGTGGTTACTAGCTGATCTATCTGTCGCTGTTATGCTATCGGTCGTCGGGCTGAACTTAACTTCCTCACACAAAGTTAGACACTGTAACGTGTAACGAATTTTAAGTCAGTGACGCGTACAATTTATATATAGTATAACGCAGAATTAAGGAAAAAGAAGGGACTGTAATTACGTGTGATCAGCCAAGTGTTCGAATTCGTAACAGGTGTACAAGTTAGCATTATTGTAATGCAAATGTGCTTGTCTCGCTTCCCCTAGTAAGAAATAAACTCCAGGAAAGTAAATAAGTTTTAATCATTATAAGAATACTCCCTGAACCACCCCCATTCGCTGTACCACCCCGAGTGAGTCAAACATCGTGCAGGCTGAGCAATACGAGGCAAATTCAACGGTAGTAGATTCACCTTACCAGGTAAGTGGGTCTACTCATAGGTAGTGGAGTGAGTCTTGCCCTCGCCCTCAATCTGTGCTCACCGCATAAGGCGTCTCAAATGTGGTGCAAAAGATAACACTGCATATAGCACCCAACGTCACCACGATCTTAACACCGCAATATTACCCTTTGGCTTTCAGTGATATTTTGGGGAGGTAAAGTCACCCTCCATATTGTAGTGATAAAGTGCTAGCCTCTAGTACCTAAGGTCGTGGGTTCAATTCTGGGAGAGGGTGGTGGATTTTTTTTTTCGGACATAAAAGTCCTGAACATGACCTTCTTCTGAAGGGAAGTAAAGCCGTTCGTAAAATAATCCCATACCTTAAAACAGAATATTCCTGGCTAAACTTCTGCCATTTTCACGTCGATTTTTTTCTATGGTGTCATGTAAGAGCAATACGCTGATCCCTATTCATGTTCGTATAGAGACGAATTCGCGAACTGGAAATTATACTCGAACAAGAAATATTAACTTGATGTTCTAAATACGCTGACATGAAGTGATAAGGGTGGGTAGTATTTTCAAGTCAATTATTTTTCTAGAGAGCTTGTACGTTATCCATGCGATTGCGAGTTTACGAGGCAATAGCGAATATTCCAAATGTAAATATTGGAAAGATACGATACAAATCCCGTTTCATGAAGGTTATCTCAAAACTTTTGATATTCACCCTTCTACTCATCGTTCATTAGACCTCTGCAGGAAGCAATGCGTGATAAATTCCCTACCTTGTATTGACGTCATGTACGGAGAAACAACTGGCGACAAAGAGCGAAATATAAATACTCTATATAAGTCTTCGTTCCATACCGACTCCATAAAAGCAACTATTTTAAGACCGTCTTTATAAGCTTTTATTTTCTAAAAGGACATTTATTTACTTTCAAAGAGTTCAGAGAATAAAAAGCACACTTCAAGAATATTTTAGCAAAAGGTAGTTGACTAAGCTGCTGTTGAAGTTCGTTGCACAAAAACTTAGGGTTGTAACAGAATATGCTGCAGCCAGCTAGACCCGAGCTCTTCTAACGTAAAAACGCTTTAGCTAACAATACATACTCATCATAAGGAACACTACAGGTTGCCATTTATATGTTTTATTTACTTTAATGGAACAGAACATTTTCGTACAGTTTTCAAAACACCTTATGTGGATTCCTTCTAGATGAATGACAATAGCGAAGGTGCTGTGAACTAGTCTGACCTTGATATATAGCCCAGAAAATAGTATGTTGTAATAACAAACAGCTCTGCTTCCTTATGATTACGTTTCGAGAATACACACCGAACAGTTGCCTGCAAAGTGTTTTGCGTTACGGGTTTGTCATTGCCAGTGTTTTCATGAGAGATGCTTAGTTGTTAATGAAAATAACAGAAATTCAGATAAAGAAGAGAAATGTTAGGAATAGAAGGAATACAAGTACTCCCGAGGTTGGGAGTGAATACATGTGGCTGAAATCACTGGAAGTGTGATATTTGCTTTTTAGTGGCTGTACAGCTGTAGCGCAGAAACATGAGAATAACGTATAAATCTGACTGCGTTCCTGCCTCTGTGTACCAACTCTCCATTAAAGGTAAGTTACTTGCATCTAACCTAAAAATGTCATTCGTCAAGAACTGGTGTACGACCCGTACCTACATGCACAGAGGCAAAATTTGAGGAGAGTGATGAAAAAAGTTAAAGACAGACAGAGAGAGAGAGAAAGAGAGAGAGAGAGAGAGAGAGAGAGAATGAGAGATGAATTCCATTAACGTAATAACGTAAATAGAGTGTGGCTTCTGTTCTATTAGATCGAAGGAAAGAAAGGCTTCATCCAGCGAAGTCATCATCTTAAAAAATCATTATCCGCGCAGGTAAATAAATGCAGGTTATCGTTGTGTAGCATTAAGATGTAAGAAAATAACAAGAAAATCGAAGGCAAGCGCTTTCGAAACCTGGCATTAAGATACGAAGATAGTAATTATACTGCAGTTACACTAATATGATTTAGATGATTGGTTGATTGGTCAGATAATCTGTCGGATAACATTAATTAAAGCATACAAGCTGTCAATTAGAGGCATCAAGGATATTTAAACAAGCCGATAGTATCTTTTGAACAGAAGTGCACGAGAGATTCCCACTAATAGACCCGTCTTCCCCTCTCTTCATCGTGCCAGCTGCCAGTTTCCTTCTCAGATATCATCATTTGCTGCAGTTATGATTCACCGTATCTGCCTGAAGCAGGTAAGTGAAGAAACAACTGAATGAAACAACACTGCTCAGCACGCGGTCGAGGGTTTGGCGGACACTGAGTGCTGCTAGCATGTTACCTCATTAGTTCAGCGAGTGTTTTTGTTGAACGTATAACTGATCGAGTAGTTTGTTGTGGTTTAGCAGTGACGTAATCGAGACGAGAGGTTTGTCCTGCACATTTGTTGGACGTGGTGAAAGTTATATATACCCTTGCAACAGTAAGATAAAAATCTGATGTGTTCCATTCACATGACTTTCTCTATCTCTCTGTAACAAATTATTGTTAATAAGCTTATCTTTTATTTATTTCATGCTAATCGAGGAAAATTAGCAGAAATAGTCTTATTCCTTGCTTTATTGTAAACACAAGCGAAATAAGGGAGTACCATAGATTAAAATGAAAGCCAAAAGCTCGTTGCTATGTGACTGTTGTTCCTTTGTTTGTGTGGACAGGAGTTGACAAATTCCTGTATGAGAAAAGTATGTTTTTCAAAGCTGAAACCAAGAAAAAGGAATATCTCAAAAACGATCAGCTCCACGAAAAAAAAATGTATATAACATAAATTGTGTGTTTTAACGTGCTCTACATTTTTTGTGTGATAAGTTTTTGTCCATCTCTTACGGTTTAGTAGTTATGCAAAATTTATCCAGAATAAAGTAGTCTTCAGAGGCTATTCCCGGAAAATTCAAAATATACATTTTATTTGTCAGGTAAATTTTAATATATGATATTTTAATCAAAATCCTTAGAGCCATTTTTTAGATATACAAAATTTCGAAAAAAGTTCCATGTAAAGTGTAGTTTGTGGTGGGGGGATTTTTCTCAAAATCTTCGTGTCGCATTCCTGGAAGATACTAAACTTAAATACCAAATTTGGTATTTTACCGCCTTTTTCGTTTTTGAGTTATCGTGTTCACAGACACAGGCACACACGGACACACACACACACACACACACACACGGAACATTTTGTGCAAATGCTTTTTTTAGATAAAGGGGACCCTAAAACATATATTTCCGGTGAAATCTCGGTATCAAATTTTTAGGTGGAGTGCAATACTTTCTCTATTCACTATGTACATAGCACGTATAGAGAAAGTAAAAATTAGATTACACTAATTTACTCTCTGAATATAATAATACTCCATTATCTATTCACCCTTAAGTAGGACGTGGTGACAGTTATGCCCTTGCTACAGTAAGATAAAACTTATATTACACTAATTTGCTATCTGAATATAATAATACTCCATTATATATTCACCGTTAAGTTGATCTGCGGCACATAAATAAAGCACGTTTTCGATCTCATATAATGACTTTGAACTGATTTCTAAACAGAATGTTATAAACTGTGTTTCTTCAGAAAGTAGGCAAATCTGAATCACCATTAACTTAATGCAGCACTTTATCAACTGTTGGTGGCTCAGTTTTACTTCCTCTAGCACGTATGTGCAATGTACATAGTAGATATTGAAGGTTTCACCGCAAATATGTTTTAGGGCCCTCTGAATCGAAAATAATAATTTTTTACTTTCTGTAGTCCGTATGTGCAATGCGCATAGTTGATAGAGAAGGTATTGTTTTCCACCCAAAAAGTCAATACCCAGAGATTTCACCGGAAATATACGTTTTGAGATCCCCTGTGTCCCAAAAAGGCATTTGTATTTGTTCTGCACATACTATGTACATAGTGTATAGACACATTATTGTAATGCACCCAAACATTTGACATCGATATTTCACCGGAAATACACTTTTTGGGTACCCCCTGAATAAAAAAAAATTAGAAAATGGTCCGTGTGTGTCTGTGCACAGTATAGCTCAAAAACGAAAAGACCTTTAAATTCTAAACTTGGTATTTAAGTTCAGTATCTTCCAATGATGCGACACGAAGATTTTAAAGAAAATTCTCCCACCCGCAAGTACCCTTACATGGAACATTTTTCTAAAATTTTGGTTCTCTCAAAATAGCTCAATGATTTGGATAAAAATTACCGTTTACTAAAGATATTCACATTACAACTAAAATGTACATTTTGAATGTTCTGGAAATAGTATTTGAAGTGCTCTTTAGTCTCCTTTAATTTTGTAAAGCTTTGCTTAGCGGTAATCCGTAAGAGGTAGACAAAAACTTAGAGCACAAAAAATGTAGATCTCGTCAAAACACATAATTTGTTAATGTACGCTTTCCTTGTGGAGTTGGCCGTTTTAGAGATATTTATTTTTATTGGTTTAAATTGTTTCACATAGCGACCAGCTTTCAAAAGAGTTGACTATCGCTTTAGCAAAGTGCATTGCCTTATTTCCGTACTACTTAAAAGGAAGCAAGTAATAGCACAATGTAGATAAAAGAATAATCTTTTTGTAAAAAAAAAAAAAAAAAAAAATGTGGAGCAGCTGGAAAAAGTTATGGAATGGAACACATCAGATTTTTAGAAAAATGTCCGTGCGTGTTGTGAGTGTCTAAGAACAGATTAACTCAAAGACTAAGAGTCGGCTAATTTAAGTTCAGTATCTTCCAAGGATGCGAAACGAAGATTTTCAAGAAAATTCCCCCACCCAACTACACTTTAGATGGAACATTTTTCATTTACTAGAGATTTGTATTAGAATTTGGGAAAGACATTTGGAAAACATTAATAAGAATGTGTTTATTTTACTGCATAGGGGTAATAATTACCCCAAAATCCTGCAAACATAATTAGCGTATATATAGTTATGAGACTTCTTGTGTTTTAACATCAGCTTAACACAAAATATCCTTGGTATGTATAGAGGGAACAATTTGACTAAAATAAAATGTCGGTTAAATATCAAATGGTATTTATGTTCAATAATTTTAGGGATATATATTGTGAGAGTGCCGTCTTATGCAGTGGTTCTCATGTTGGCCTTGACATGTCAGTTATCGCAGTTGGGATGCTTAAATAACACCTAAGATTAGCGCGTCCTAATAGGATCGTTCGGAACGCGAGACTTTTCTCGTGGCATGATAATTTTTCGCAATATTCGATATGTTTCTCCAAGCTTCGGCTTCCAGTGTCCTCAGCAAGATTTCTTAAAATTTATGACATGTTCTAGCTATAAAAACAGGAAGAATTGGAAGGTTATTCTGAATTGTACTGAGTCGTGAGTGACTGGAGTGTTAGTGTTCAGTGGTACCCGAACCATAGGTAGCGTACAGCCGTAAACTGACTACGCATCGAAACGTCAAGTGAATTATATACATCCGAGAATCAAAGACTGTATTCGTAACTAATTTTTGAGCTAATAAAGACATTTGTTACAATATCGATTAACTCCCTCCATTTCTAAACCTATTCTTTCCACGGAAATAATTTTGCTATTTGTTATTTTCTCAAAAATGGCTCTAAAGATGTTATGTATAATGCCATGCGTTTAAGATATTTCCATGATAACTTATAGTGTATGCACCTCAAAATGTCTGCGGTGTTTTTTGGGGGGTGGGTTATTCATTTCCAAGGCCTCTTTTAGCTGTTATGAGGCTCTAAAATATTTAATGGTGTTTTTTACTCTTTAAACTTTTATGTTAGCTTACTACAGATTGTCGTTCTATTCCCTGTTCGGGGGTAAACCTGTGAACCATTAGAGATGGATAAAAAATACAACACAAAACAAGTAGTTCATATTAAACACATTATTTTTGTTATTTTGTTTTTTTCTCGTGGTCATTTAAAGAGAACGGAATTTAAAGTATACCGGCTGACTCGCTTTTAAAATGAATTAAGCCTATACTACCCCACTGCTACCCACGATGAAATGTGTAATAAAATTCTGTTCTAAAAATGTTTATCTCAATTAGTACGCAACAGTTAAAAATTAGGTTACCTATTTCTAAACGTTTTGCTAAGTTTAAACACAGTTTCGTTTGAGAGTTTGGTTGATGTCGCCATTTACTCAAACTCTGGAAGTCTGCTCCAGAGTTGGCAGAACCAACAGACGCTTGGCGGCAGGAAGAAAGGGAGGACACTATGTCAAGCTTAATTTGGCTCCGACTCGTGTTTTTATTTCTTTTACCCGTGATCAAAATATACTGCTCATGGCAAAACAATTTTGTAGTAGAACGAAATTTGTTGTATATTCGTAAATATACTGCGAGTGATATCGATTCAGAAATCCATATTTATTGAGAATAATTTTAAAAATATTTGATACTTAAGCCATTATGAGTTACAGCTTTGACTGGTGAGGTTCTATAAACAGTTTAACATCAAATTCTGACTATTGGCAGTAAGAAATTTAGAAAAATTTGAATACTCTAGGACATTGAATGTGCCAGGTAACAACCAATTATTTTATATACATTTATTCTAATTGTTGCGGGATCGGCGTCTTGTTCCTGCAATGTCCTCAGCTCAGGCGTTGATGTGGGTTCAACTCCTAATTTCCTAATTACACTTAATCTCAAGGGGTTGTGGTTGAGGTTAATATATTAAAACCATTGCATGGCTTTAATTTATTGTAATATAGATTTAAACGGGCGGCTAGCTTGTTCCTTACAAATGTGTTATAAAAATTCCATCCAACCATTTAATTATTAATGAGAAGACTAATTTAACCCTCTGCACATCGCTCACCCACCACGTGCACAAAACATAATGTGACGTGAACACAATATCATAAGAGTAAGAGTAACCACATAAGAGATCTGCTTCCCCTTAAATAGTTAAGTGTGTGACGTCAACTTTCGTGCCATAAAATGTAGCAGCATCTCTTATTGGTTCTGAGTTAGCATCACCTCTCAAGTTATGAAAATAAATTGTGTAGCGTGCATATGATGCGTTTGGAAATAACAAGTAATTCTTTCTCACTTTAACATCATGCTGTCGAGAATGCAAAAGAGAATTGAATTTCAATTGTTTCACATAGTGATAGCTTTTAAAAGATATGAGTATCCTTTTCCCCAGTGTACTCTCCTATTTGCCTTCTACGTAGAAGGAAGCAAATAATAAGACAATTTCTTGTAATGTTTATGTCAATTAGCACGAAGCAGACAGAAGAATAAGCTTATATAAGGACTGTTTCCTTAATGACACGTGATCGTAGGAAGGTCCAATCCAGTATATTGGCGCGTAAAATTCCAACCAAATGGAACTCATTATCTCTGCATTTTAACCGTTTTTATCACACTCACGTACAATTGTTTTTCTAAATGTATCGCACCTACGTGCATGCGTTTTCTCTGAACTAATTTAATAATAGTATCAGTGTGCAGTGATATTCCCGTTCATAATAGCAGAAGCTATAAAACGTTTCGGGGAAAGGTCTATCGCTGTATTAGACACGGGAATTGAAAGCTCAAAGCCGCAGAATACTAAAAACAATAGAGAGAGAGAGAAAGAGTAAGAGAGAGAACGATTTCTGTAAGCAACGAGGCAATGCTTTATATCAAGTTGCAGTGATTTCAGTGCAAATATACGTCAAGACAAAGGGATTTTAGGAATATTAATAACCATTATTCAATCATATGTATATGCTGTCCTAAGAACATTATATTCTAGAGAAGGCAATTAATAATATCAATACATAGTAATCATCCTTACCATTTAGTTATTCTTTGTGTCCATATAGGCTAATCGTTATTTTATTCACGAAATGGTCTTTCTAAATACAACTTGAACAACAACTACTCTCTAGATAAAAGTTGGAGCTCTCGTTGTACTACTAATTATTATTTGTTGCCGAATAGAGTAAATCATGTGAATGGCACTCAGATCTTATAACTACTCTATAGGTATGTTACAACGGTGAGTGTTTATATATATATATATATTTCGAAGTAATGGCTATAAGTTTCTGAAGTGCCAGTAGGCCTAGTATCTCGGCATTTCACCTGGAATGAAAAAAAATAATAAAAAACATTTATTCAATAACATGAATCGAACTCATGACCTTTGGGATAGCAGCTTCCCTCGTTACGCATTAACCCATCAGAGCAGCTGAAAAAGCTTCTCCAGAGCAGGCTACATAACTAGAACGTAGTTAATGAAAGCTCAGTGTCGATTGTCAACTGAATAGTTCGAGATTTTACAGATTTTTGCGACATGAAATCTTGAGAACGCTAGTAACGAGCTGCTAAAATTGATATTTCTATATTCCGGCAGCACTTTTAAAGACATTCTAAGCCATTTCTTCAACCTGCTTTGCTTTAACACCGACTTATCAGCACCTGATACCCACACGTTTAACGCTATGTAGTTGTGTTATATTTATCCGGGGACCATGCATCGCCGATCTCAAATTATTTATATCAGTCACGTGCACAATCTCGTAAATTATTTCGGTGTAGTTCATTAACACCCTGTGTATATTAATATAATATCAAAAGGTAGTTTAAAATGAAGTATTAGTTTTGGGAATTAATGATAAGAATTTCTTTCCTTTGAAGCTTTAAAAGTAAGACTTACTTTTGGTTTACAAGACCAATGTTTTATTATTAAACTACTAAAACATTTAATATTACATTAATTATAATTTGTGCATCATATATTGGAATATCCTCTCTAACGAGCAGGCCAAAAGTATAGATACATAGTCTCATATGCAGCTGTTAAAGAAGAGTTTGCAACAGCTTAAGTTAAAAGCTTAGTTTTACATTACATAACTGTTTAGCTAGTTTAGAGTAGAAATTCAAGATCCTGTTGCTTGCAAGAGCAGCTCCCAAGTGCCCAGTGACCATCAACGGTATCCGATTAACAAAAGCAACAAGATCCTCTTTGTGTTAGTAAGAGATGTTAACACGAGACAAGAAGCTCTGAATTCCTTTAGCTAGCGTCTGTCTTAGCTAATGGTTCTCATGTTTCACGCCCCGCGTTAACCTAAAAATCTATTGTACCTGTTATCAAAGTGATGTTCAGATGTTATAGAAACCATGAGATAATGAAAAATCTGATGTGCTTTCTCTACTTCTGTGTAACAAATTATTGTTAATAAGCTTATTCTTCTATTTACTTCAAGCTAATCGAGAAAAAATTAGCAGAAATAGTCTTATTACTTGCTTCCTTGTAAGTAGAAGCGAAATATGGGAATATCATACGTTAAAGTGAAGTCAAAAGCTGGTTACTAGGTGACTGAAGTTCCTTTGTTTGTATGGACACGAGTTGACAAATTCCTGTATGTGAAAAGTACAAGTTTTTTAAACCTGAAACAAAAAACAAGGAATATCTCAAAAACGATCAACTTCTCGAAAAAAAATAACATAAATTGTGTATTTTAATATGCTCTACATGCTTGTGGGAAAAGTTTTTGTCCATTTCTTACGGTTTAGCAGTTATGCAAAATTTCGTAAAATTCATCCAGAATAAAGTAGCCTTCAGAGGCTATTCCCAAAAAATTCAATATATACATATTATTTGTCAGGTAAATATCTCTAATATACGATATTTTAAGCAAAATTGTTGGAGTCATTTTTGATTAAATAAACATTTCCGAAAAACCTTCCAAGTAAAGGGTAGTTGGATGTGGGGGGATTTTCTTGAAAATCTTCGTGTTGCATCCCTGGAAGATACCAAACTTATATACCAAGTTTGGTATTTAATGGTCTTTTCGTTTTTGAACTATGCTGTCCACAGACACACAGACACACACACGCACACACGGACCTTTTTCTAAAAAAGGTTTTTTTTTGGATTTATGGGGGACCCAAAACATGTATTTCCGGTGAAATCTCGGTATCGAATTTTTGGGTGCATTACAATACCTTCTCTATAGACTATTTAGATAGTACGTGTAGAGAAAGTAAAACTCTGATGTGTACCATTCACATGACTTTCTCCATATTCCTGCAACAAATAATTCTTAAAAAGCTTATACTTCTATTTACTTTATTCTAATCAGAAAAAAATAGCAGAAATAGTCTTATTACTCGCATCCTTGTAAGTAGGAGCGAAATAAGGGACAACTGTAGGTTAAGGTGATAGTCAAAAGCTGGTTGCTATGTCAATGAAGTTCCTTTGTTTATTTGGATAGGAGTTGACAAGTTCCAGTATGAGAAAAGTACACGTTTTTCATAGCAGAAACCAAAAATAAGGAATGTCACAAAAACGACGAACTCCACGAAAAAAATTTATATAACATAAATTGTGTGTTTTAATGTACTCTACACTTTTTGTGTAGTAAGTTTTTGTCCATCTCTTACGGTTTAGCAGTTATTGAAAATTTAGTAAAATTCATCGAGAATAAACTACTCTTCAGAGACTATTCCCAGAAAATTCAAGATATACATTTCATTTGTCAGGTAAACATGTTTCATATCCGAAATTTTAATCAAAATCGTTAGAACCATTTTTGAGAAAATCAAAATTTTCGAAAAAAGTTCCATGTAAAGGGTAGTTGGGGCTGGGGGATTTTCTCAAAATCTTCGTGTCGCATCCCTGGAAGATACTAAACTTAAATACCAAGTTTGGTATTTTACCGACTTTTCGTTTTTGAGTTATCGTGTTCACAGACACACGGACACACGGACACACACACACACGGACCTTTTTGTGAAAATGCTTTTTTTGGATATTGGGGACCCTAAAACATATATTTCCGGTGAAATCTCGGTATCGAATTTTTGGTGGAGTGCAATATTTCCTCTATACACTATGTACATAGTGCGTATGGAGAAAGTAAAAATGTGGGGTGTTCCATTCAATGACCTCCTCTATTTTCTACAGGATATTCTTACAGAAACTTGATCATGCATATATTTCAAAGCGACATAAATATTATATAAATTATTTTATTATGTATTTCCTTGTAGATACAAGGACAATAAGGTAAAATATCAAGCTAAAGTGATAGTTGAACAGTTTAAGATGCTGTGATCAATTTGAAATTACGATTTCCTTGATTAGCCAGGAGTACATGTAACAAAATAATAAATAAAGACATAAAAACGAAAGATGAGGACTTCCCAGTTGAGAAAAGTATGAAGTATTAAAAAGTTAAATCAATAGCATGAAATATCTCGGAAATAGTTAAAACCACATAAAAATATGACGTGTTTTATTCACATGAAACACAGCACCACTAGTGTAACGAACTATTCTTACAAAAACGTAATCTTTATATACTTAATTCTAATCGAAATAAACATTAACAGAAATATATTTATTTAGTTCCTTTTAGGTAGAATAAAAATAAGGTAATGCACTAGACTAAAGCGATAGTCCAAAGTTAGTTGCAATGTGATTGAAATTCGGTTCTCTTTGAAATGACTAGGAATAAAACAAAAGAAACCTGAATGACAAATTAATTATCCTAAAATGGTAACCAACAACAAGGTACATCTAATGGATCACTCTACTAGTTTTATAATGTGTTTCATTCACATAACGTTTTTTACCTGTTCAGCAAATATACTATTCTTAAAAAAAATGATTATTTTATCTACAGCATGCCAAGAGATAAACATTAACAGAAATGTTCTTATTGTTTGCTTCCTGGTAAGTATAAGGGAAATAGAGGAATACACTAGGCTAAACCGATAGCCAAATATTTCAAAGCTGGTCACTATGTTAATTAATTGAAATTCTTTGCATGGCCAGGAGTAAAACAAAAGATATACTAAACGAATGAATATACGTGATGAATAGATTCTCGTTACAATATGTGCATACCGCATAGAGAGAGAGAGAGTAAACAGCATCCTTGCTGAGTACCGTAACCAAAAGGAAGTAACTGGAATAGAGACGCTATCTTCAAAAGGAACGACATAAAATAAATTGCTGACTATCATAATGTTATGAATTAACAAAAAGTTAATTACACGGTCTGGATTCAACCAATCCACCAATAAGTTTGCGACTTTTCTACATTTTATAAATGAGATTTATAGGTTTGAATCAACTACATCGTTTGAAACGTCAATGAAGGAAGCAAGTCTATCCATTCCAGTCAGCAGAGATCGAGACATGCCCGTTCCAAAGAATTTAACCGCGCTCGAGTAATTTTAGATTACACGCTTCACTCACACGTTTTGATGGTTGCATAGATTCAGGTTGCCCTGTTTTGGTTTACCGCCTCAAGTTCGAATATTGCACGACACAAGTAGCTATACCAAAATCTATACTGAAGTAATTTTAGAGATTATTTGTTAGGGCTAACAGAAAATAGACGAAGGAAAAGCCAATTCCTAAACATTTAACAAATCGGATGTTAAAATGCGTCATATTCCCTCAGCAGAACTAGAAAAAAGACAGAGTTTTTGTCTGTTGGGTTAGATTAATATAAATTGTGCTTTTATTTATATTCTTAAGCAGCGTTTGTGGATTATTCTCTGCCAGCCTGGCTTAATACTTGCTATGGTATCAATGTAATAATCCGGATCTAAATGGGAAATATAATCGGATTATACATTTTATATTAAAGGTAAAAGCAAGCTTATTAACTCCGGAAAATCTATTATTGCTCCGGCTCTAATTGTGGTTGCCTCATGTAAAATCTCTACACATACTGTGTGCATAGTATATAGAGAAGGTATTATAATGCACCGAAAAATTCGATACCAAGATTTCACCGGAAATACACGTTTTAGGTACACCTGAATCCAAAAATAAAATTTTTGGAAAAGGTCCGTGTGTATGTGTGTGTCTGTACGCGTGTGTCCATGGACAGCATAGCTCAAAAACGGAAATACCATTAAATACCAAACTTGCTATTTAAATCTGATATCTTCAAAGGATGCGGAACGAAGATTTAGAAGAGAATTCCCTCAAATTACCCTTTACGTGAAGGAAATGTCTAAAAGTTTTGATTTTCTCGAAAATTCATGTGATACGCATTCTTTTTCGTGGAGTTTTTAAGTGGTTTCAGCTTTAAATTACTTATACTTTTCTCAAAACAGGAATTTGTCAACTGTCCACACAAACAAAGGAACTTCAGTCATATAGCAACCAGTTTTTGACTATCACGTCAACCTATTTCGCTTCTGCTTACAAGGAAGTAAGCAATAAGACTATTTCTGCTAATTTTCCTCGATTAGTAAGAAGTAAATAGAAGAATAAGCTTTTTAACAATAATTTGTTGCCGAGATGTAGAGAAGGTCATGTGAATGGAACAAACACGATTTTTTGCTTTAGTTTCATCGGAAGTGGGTCTCGAACCACGGTTTCCACTTCTACAGAGTAAAACCCCAGCAGCAGTGAACGCTACCTCGACTTTATGTAGCAAGTAAAGTTGGAAAACGTGTCTCTTTTACGCTTCAATGTGTTTTGCTTTCATTTGATTGCCTTTCTATTCCCAATTCATTCAGCGCAGCCATTTCTATCTTCAAATGTCCGTCAAGCAGATGGTATTACTGTGATCTGTTTTTTGCGAGGGAGTTTCTATTGGAAAGCAAACGTTACAATCAAAATACAGTTTGATTTTGAAGGGGTGGCATATGAAGGGAGAGTGGAAATCTTAGGGGATGTGATCAGTCAGATGACGTGGCTATCTCGTCTAAATATTTAACCACTGGGATCCTTGATACTCTGGGGACCACATTTCTTCCTGAGCACACAAGTAATAAGATCTTCAATGTAGGGAGGAACAGTTGGAGTAGATGAAGCATAAAAATCTGTTCTCAAGAGAACATCAGCAAAACTGAGTGTATTCTCAATATAAGGAATAATGGAAAATAAATATCAAATATGTATCTGTGCAGAACAGATTTCAATACCTTTCTTTGTAAATATGAGTAGAGAAAGTAATTATTATATTATCCGTAATACCAGGGGAATACTCGCAATTTGATTTATACATTATTTTCTAATCGGCATCCATAGTATTTCAATATGTTTTTACATAACACTTCCTGTTACCGTGAACTAGTTCTTGATGAAAAAGCAGCATGCGATCTAAATGCAAATTTCTCCAGGCACTATGAACAACACAGTAGCAAATAAAAGGCGAATGACCATGGGAAAAAAATTGTAACACCGCACATAACCACAGGCAATTGGTTGCAATACAGACCACAAAATCTGATGTATTACACTCACATGACTTTCTCTAGCTGCTCTACAAACTTCCTACATAAGATTACTGTTCTTTTTACATATGCTAATCGCGATAAACATTAGAATTTTTTTATTACTTAGTTCCTTCTAAGTAGAACGGAACTAAAGGAATGCGCTATGCTAAAGTGATAGTCAAATGTTTTAAAAACTGTTGTTTTGCGATTGTCATTGCAAATCTCTTTTTTTTTTTTTCTTATCCAGGAGTAGAACAAGAGAAAAACGAACTCGTTCTGTCTGAGAAAAGTATAAGTACTTTACAATTGGAACCAATAACAAGGAATAACTCGGAAACGGCTACCTCCACTACAAAAACTTAAATTACCTAAATTTTGTATTTTGACGAGATCTATATTTTTAATGTATCTCTTACAGTTTACCAGTTATGCAAAATTCTGCAAAATAAAAATAAATAAACATGTCTTCAGAGGCTATTAGCAGAAAATTCAAGATGTATATTTTATTTGTCAGATAAATAACCTGAATATACAGTATTTTAATCAAAATCGTTATAGCCATTTTTGGAAAAATCAAAAGATTCTATATTTTTTCCATGTAAAGGATATTTTGAGGTGGGAGGATTTTTTTTAAAATCTTTGTGTTGCATCCCTAGAAGATACTCAACTTAAATACCAAGTTTGGTATTTTACTGACTTTTCGTTTTAGATTTATCGTGCTCATAGGCACACGGACACACGCACACATACACACGCGGACCTTTTTCCAAAAATGTGGTTTTTTGGATACAGGGGACCCTATAGCGTGTATTTCCGGTGAATTTTTGGATGGAGTGTAATACATTCTCTACACACTATGTACAAAAAAGTGTAGAAGAAGTAAAAGTAAAAATTCATCTGATTAGGCCTTCCAAATTTAAATACTTTTGAGCAGTTATCCAAAAAAATGTAAATGTCGTGTTATTTATGGATTCTCTTTAACTGCTGTGGTTCTCAGCGTCCCATTCTATATTGGGCGTGAAAGACCGTCTTTTAATTTTGCTCAGAGGCCTCTCAATCAGGCTTGAGGTTCTTTTACGTGCCGTAAATCTACGACACGGGACCAACGTCTTTACTTCCCATCCGAAGGAGGCCATGCTAAAGATTTTTACGCCCGAAAAAATCCATCGTACTCCTCCGGGTTTGAGCCCGCGACCTTGGGTATATGAAGTCAGCATGGTAACCATTACACCACGGAGGGCGACTACACAGTTATCCAAAGGTGAATATTAAAACTCCAAAAGAATCTACTTTGGGATATCTGCAAAAGCTATCACATACTTAGCATAAGTGAGCGAGCTCAAAAATATCAATACTGAGACGTTACGACCAGGAAAAACGAGATACATTTCTGTTACAAAACGAGAGCTCTAGCTTTTATCGATAAATTTACCAGTAGCAAAGGGGCTTGTTAAAATATGGTGTAAGACTTTGGTGCTGGAGTTGTTTTTTCTTGAACCATTTCATTAATAGAATCTCATAATTCATATAAAATACTTATAAAATTAAGTTCTATAACACTAGTTAGACATCTGTATTACTAACTTTTGCAGTTCTATTCAGATTTCAGAGGAAAAACTAGTTACACACTAACAAAAAATTGAATAAAAATATAGCACTTAACTTTGAATGTAATGGATCGGAATTATACCGTTCTTGTACAAGTTTACATTCACGATCCGATCTGAGTGTATGCAATTTTTTTCGTAATGTAATCAGGCTGAATATTTTCCAAATTATATGATAAGTCAAATTGAACGGTATACAGTTCTTTAAGGCACATTCCACTCCTAGTACTATTTTGGGTAGAGTCAGATTTGTTTGAAAAAAATCTAATGTATTCAATTAGGTAGACTTTCTCTACCTCTCTACCTCTGCTCAGTGGCAGAGCAACCGGCTAGAGATCGGGAGATCCATGGTTCAAATCCCTGCTATGGCATTGAATTTTTCAGTTTGACTCTGCCTATCCAAGTCAAATTCTGTTAATGTTTATCTCGATGATTATGAAATATATACAATAATAATCTTATTAACAATTTTATACAGTAATTTACAGAAAGTCATGTGAATGTAACACATCGGATTTTAAGGGTTGTTTCTTGCTGCTATTCTGCCACCTCTACTCTGCTGTAAATAATTTAGGTAGTTCCTTGTGTCATATCCTGAATGCCAAATTTCGACTATAACATTATCGTGATTCAAAAATATACCATAAAATTAAAAGAAAAGGAAAAGATCAACAGAAATTTTCTTAAACACTGAAGAATATTTAAAGAATTTAAAATAAAAACAATTAATAGTAGAATATAACTATTTAGTAACAATTTGAGAATATATATTTTTGCAGCTTTTCTCTATTAATTGTGGATTATTATAAGTATAACAAATGCTAAGCTCACATTGTATAAAAATAAACAGAAATGTTGTAAAGAATGCCGTCTCATGATACAAATAAATAAATGCAACAGGACTTCGCGGTTCGACTCCATGCAGTAGAAGGCAAACTCCCTCATGGAAATATATTTCACCTGTGAACAGTTTGGCAGAAACATGGCAAAAAGAACTCCGAAGCAAAAGTTTAATGCCGTGCTGCCATGAAGGTAAAAGTTTTACATCGTATAAAATCTGCTACATAATGATTACAGGTCGCAGAACTTCGTAGAAAAATATAGTTGATGCAAAGGAAAAGTTTTGTTGGTTCAGAGGCAAATATGCTAAATTGGATCGTTATGTGGAAGAGCGTGCCTATAATCCTGGTAAATCTCCTTAAGAAAAAGTTAGCATATTAATATATGTTCGTACTTCAGAAGGGAAAATGCACGACAGTGCATTCGGGTCGTTGAAAGAAAAAAGTCTATTCACGTCAAACTTGTTATTCCACTAAAAATATTTTCCTCATAGAGACTCCAATAAGCTGTGTAAAGTAGCTCTATGATTCCTATGGTTGGTGAACGTATAACATATAAAATACCTTTCTGATTTAACTGAATTTGATAAGTTTACGTCATTATTGTACATATTGTACATTTAAGGTTTATTTAACGTACACATATTCTGATGTTTGCTTTAAATTTGCCATATTTTAACCTAAGAATTGATTATTAAATCATCCAAATAAAATAGTTCATTCAATACACACTTTCTATATTTCAAGTATTATTATTGACGCATGAAAATGGTTATTTTATATTACTAAACTTAGCATCTATAGTTATAATGCAGCGGAGCTGTATAAAACTAATTTGAATAGTGACAACCAAATTGCTATCTATGAACAGTTTAACAGCGGTAGTCAAAGTTATTTTGTTTGGAGGTTCAATGAAACACCTAGTTTAATAAATTTCAAGGACAGATTAGCAATAATTTTAATATATATATATATATATATATATATATTTGGTTTTTTAATTAGAAGCTGTTCACTACTTGATGTTTATATTATCATATGTTTTATGTTTCTCTTATCTAATGCAATATTTAATTGTGTCATATCTTACTGAAATTAGACGAAAATCCGTTTCAACTATTTCATTCATCGTTCGATGTGGCCTACCAGGCTAAGGACGTAAAACAAAATAACACACAAACAAAACAAAACTCTTCAGGAAGTTTGGTGAAATTTGTTTTGATAGTATGTTATCAAAAACAAGTGGTTCAGCGATAGTTCTATAGACAAGTCGGAACACCTAATGGCAGGTGTTAAAAGAAAGTTGTGACCTGAAAGCAGCTTGGCCAAGGTGAAACTAATTGTTAGAGAAAGAAGAGTAGCACGTGACATCTAATCAGAAAGTCCACAATA
This sequence comes from Hymenopus coronatus, assembly GCA_030762935.1. Taxonomy (NCBI): domain Eukaryota; kingdom Metazoa; phylum Arthropoda; class Insecta; order Mantodea; family Hymenopodidae; genus Hymenopus; species Hymenopus coronatus. The sequence goes on along the minus strand of CM060882.1, from coordinate 98,554,747 downwards.
TAATTCGTATCCCATCTGTCTGAAAGTAACTGGTGAGGTATTTGTAAGCATGTAAAGAAGGTAGAAAATAATTACTGGGAGAAGAATGTTTGTGCGGTGAATATTCAACAATATTGTCATTTTGCTAGGAAATCATAGCAATGATTCTTCCTATACCTCTTCCTCCTTTAGTGAAAATAAATCCATCTTAGAAGAACTAACTAATCACAGCGCTTATAAGCTTTGATATATCAAATTGAATAATCTTATAACTTTCTTGATCTTTTTGGTATTTGTTTGCTTTGTGTTAAGGAGAGTAACATATTCCATTTCTACTTTGAGCGTAGCCAGTGAATCTGCCGACTGAATGTATTATTGCCAGAGATCTTAATGTAGTGGGAATACAACAATGGCACTGTAACATGGATATCGTAGAACAATGTGCAACATAAATTCAAAGTTTTAATTTTTCATAATGCTGTATGCTATGTTATTTATCGACAACTAGGCACAGAGCTGTATGATATATCATCTATCGCACTGGAAGCGGAATGGGAAAGAAAAGGTTTGAAATAAAATGAGAAAAGGAGCGAACAAAATTGGCGAATTATATACAGAACCAAGTCCTCAGGCAAACGAAAAGTGAAATTACAGAAAGAAACAAGGGAAACCAGGGAAGAGGGATGAATCGGGAAAAATAATGAGTATGAAACAAAAACTAGAGATTGGAATTCAGAGCTGCTTTCAGCGCATGTTGCTATTATAAAACCCGGCAACGCTTAATGAATTTTAGAGCATTAACAAACATAATGCTCATATAATTTTATTGTACGCTTGTTAGTGCAGCTGTGTTCAAAATCAGAGTGTATTTTTAATGTTCTAACGTATCCAGTTAGAGAACAGGAAATGCTGAGGAAGAAACTTTTGATGGTAAATTTATTGGAGGATCTGCAAGATGGTTTCTGTTTGTAAGGGAACATAGCGGAGAATTTAATTAATACTACAGGAGCGTCTGTGGTGGTCGTAAATACCTTTCATACTTTTTGGACGTAATTTGTAGCTGTAGCGTCGGAGGAAGGAGCAGATAAACTTGAGCGTGTAGGTTTCTTGCGAAGGAAATACTGCCTGAGTAACATCTGAGTTTTCACAAGCGACAGACCGGCTGACATAAGCTACAGCAGTGTTTTTTACAAGCTTGCGAGCGCTCACAAAACCGCCGAACATAAGGGAGCAAAGTAGCTGGGCGGCTGGGGGACGACGACGGCGAAGGTTATTCAGATGACGTGGCGAATAAATTGACTGCCATTTTCATTAAGTGTCAACCATTTTCCAGCCCTTACATTCACCCCCTTTCAGTTTCCTTAGGCGAAACGGCGCATGCACGAAATCATGGGACTGTGAAATTAAGTTTTACAATAGCTGTATATGTTTTATTATTGGTGTGAAGTGGAATTATGATTGTTATGGAGTCGGCCATCTGTCATTGGCAGAACCGGTACATTACAATGGAACACACCATTCGTCGCGTTTGAGTTAGGGCGCACGACGTTTGTTTTCAAACTCATTCAGGCCTCTAGTAGACACTTGTGATTCAAGCAGCACAGTAACTAGCCACCCCTTAGACAATTACTCATCTTTATTGCCTTTTGCATACATAATATATTAAATTAGAACCAGAACTACCAGAAATATTTGTACAAATCATAATCTGATTGTAGTAATATAAACCTATAGCAACTGTTTACCACTACTAAGGTAAAAAGAAAAATATTTTATAGCTAAAATCGTATCAGACGGCCATAATTTTTTAATTTTTCACTTCTTTGGATGTTAGTTTACTGACTTAGGACGTGTTTCAACATGATTACCATGCTAGTAGGGGTTAAAGGGGGATTTCGGGACTCAAAGGATGCCGCCCATGTAAACATCATGTACATATGTAACACTTAAGATAAACATCAGCCGACAGACCACCCACACAGCGCTGCCTCTTTGCCAAGACAACAGTCTAAAAGCTTCCCCATGTACCTGTCAATCAAAGTATGTGCTGCAGGCTACTACCCCCTCCCCCTTTGCCAAACCACCTGTCTAAAAGATTTTACTTGCAGGGTTCTTAATCACTTGAACAATCGTCTTTCACATTCACAGATCAAATTCAATTTAATCGATTGACCACGCCCACTCGAATTTCTAATTTTTGAGCTACAAGGCTCATCTGCATATCAAATCGATCTAGTTTTTCACGAGGAATCTGAATCTCTAATCATAAATACAAAATTCTTTTGATTTCAATTCGATAGTCTCTTTTAATTAAAAACACGTAGGATTTCTCTATCTCTGGCAATTCGAGAGCTACAAGGCTCATTTGCATGACAAATCAGTCTAACTTTTCACAAAGAATCTGAATATACAAACATAGTTCAACTGTCATGGCGAAAAAACTCTATAAAATTACTGAGTGGAATATTTGATATAAATTATTAGATATCAATTGAACATGCGTTAGGGGTAATATTTTTGCAATGAATTATAACACTCACACGATTGAACATGTTAAAAGCTTTATTATTCAATACCAACATATGAAATGACAAATAGCAAGAGAGAGAATTGCTTTTATAAAACATACTAACTTATCACATCAAAAACCAATATGGCGGCGAAGTGATTGTGTTTCCAACGAGCAGAGGGCACCCAACAGGGAATTGAACCTGGGACCTCTCGAACACTGAGAATGCCAACATCATTCCAACACTAGACATTATAAATCTTAATAACGGTTCTTACACGGAGACCTACAATCAACTTTCAGTGTGGGGGGGGGCCTACTAATTCATCATATCAAAACCAAATTGGCGGTGAAGTGATTGTGTTTCCAACGAGCAGAGGGCACCTCAACTGGGAATTCAACCTGAGACCTCTCGAACACTGAGAATGCCAACATCATTCCAACACTAGACATTATAAATCTTAATACCGGTTCTTACACGGAGACCTACACTGAACTTTCAGCGGCGGTGCAACCACGCGACTTTACTGCTATGTATAATTAAACAACCTCAAAAAGGATTGAATGTAGAATGCAATTATAACACTCGCTATACATAAAAGCTGTTTTTATTCCCTTATAATCCCCTATCCAGTACAAGAATTAACTTCACGAATAATCAAGAAACTTTAATTACAATTACGCAAATTAAAATGTCAATAACACTTAGAGAATTGAAGCTACAATAAAACGCCATAACACTTTTCTTATTCCTTTATCAGCCCATACCCAGCACAAGTACAAGACACACGATTGGTTAATTTTAAGAAATTTGAATTACAATTACGCTAATTAAAATGTTAATAACGGTTAAATAATTGAGATTACAATAAAATACTATGAGAACTTTCTTGCTCATTTATCACCCTTCATCCAGTACAAGAATGAATTCCAGCTATCCAACACTCGAGAAACTTTAATTACAATTACGCAAATTAAAATGTCACTAACACTTAGAGAATTGAAGCTACAATAAAACGCCGTAACACTTTCCTTATTCCTTTATCAGCCCATACCCATTTGTGATTGGCTAATTTAAGAAATTTTAATTACAATTACGCCTGTTAAAATGCCAATAACGCTTTGAGAATTGAAGTTACAATAAAACGCTATTAGACTTTTCTCAATTCTTTATCATCCCCTATTCAGTACGAGTATTAGATTCGGGATTAATTCAATAAATTTTAACCACAATTATACCTTTACTTTAAGTTTAAAAATGCAAATAACAACCCCATTTGCAACGCTATAGCGAAATGAGTGATACAAATTCTTCACGAAATTACATCTACATGTCAACTACTACTTGGATTATACGCCCAGTGTATTCAAACATTATTCGTAACTATCACAAGACATATAAAATGTTTTTATTTACGCAAATGTCAGACCTATACCAAAATATGGTGTGTTCCATTCACGTGACCTTCTATACCTCTCTGAAACAAATTATTGTTAAAAAGCTTGTACGTCTTTTTACTTCATGCTAATCGAGTAAAAACTAGTAGAAATAGTCTTCATACTTGCTTCCTTGTAAGTAGAAGCTAACTAAGGGAGTACCATAGGTTAAAGTGATAGTCATAGTCAAAAGTTGGCTGCTATGTCACTCTCCTGTAAGAGAAAAGTATATGTTTTTAAAGCTGAAACAAATAACAATGATTATATCGAAAAAAAGGGTTCACTCCACAAAAATCATGTATTTAACATAAATCGTGTGTTTTAACGTGCCCTACATTTTTGTGTGGTAAGCTTTTATCTATCTCTTATGGTTTACTAGTTATAACAATTTATTCAGAATAAAAAAGGTCTTCAGAGATTATACTCAAAAAATTCAAGTTATACATTTTATTTGTCCGGTAAATATCTTTAATATGCGATATTCTAATCAAAATCGTTAGAACCATTTTTAGAAATAAAAATTTTCGAAAAAACGTTCCATGTAAAGGGTAGTTTGGGGGGGGGCTTTTCTCAAAAATCTTCGTGTCGCATACCTGGAAGATACTAAACTTAAATACCAAACCGAATTTGCGTTTTTGAGCTATGCTGCCCAGTCACACACATATACACACCAACACACGCAAACACACAGTAATGCAGACACACACAAACCTTTTTCTAAAATGGATTTTTTTATACAGGGGACCCTAAAAACATATATATTCCCAGTGAAAAATCAGCATCCGATTTTGGATGGAATACAATACCTTCTCTATACACTATGTACATAGTACGTGTAGAGAAAGTAGACACAACTGCTAACACAATTTGAAATCACTTAGACTGCCTACAACTAACTGAGGGATATCATACTAAAACCAACAGCTAACATGGCTTGAAATCACTTAGACAGCCTACAACTGACTCAGCAGTATTCTCTAGTTTCAACACTGTAGTATAAACTATAGCTTGAAGCATCACGTACCTTGACGATCATGCATAAATAAATACCTTCAAATGAAATACCATACCAAAATAACAGCTAACATTGCTTGAAATCACTTAGACAGACTACAACTGACACAGCAGTATTCTCTAATTTTAACACTGAAGTATAAGCTATAACTTGAAGTAATCTCCACATAACTTGACAATTATGCATAAATAGACATCTTCAAAAAATAAATACCATACCAAAAATAACAGCTAACATTGATTGAAATCACTTAGACAGCCTACAACTGACACAGCAGTATTCTCTAACTTCAACAGAGAAGTATAATTTATAACTCGAAGCACTCATCACATAACTTGAGGATTGAGCATAAATAAACATTTTCATAAAGGGGGGAGGGTATATTTAGTAGCCACTTATCACAATCGCTATGAAAGAAAGCCGCGCAAGGCTGCTCACCTCTTGGCTAACATATAACACAAGGGAAAACGGAAACATACTACCTATTACAAAAAGCGAAGCATGATCCGACCAGTTTCAGACGATAAAGAAGGCTGGCGACATTTTGAACAAAACATCCTAGCTCTCCCCTTCAGAGCTTTCTGTTAGAAAAACATCCTCACTCGGCCCCTCTAGGCTAAGAACAGGCAGATACATGCATTCCCCTTCCTTAGGTATACACTGAAGAAAACATGTTTTTTTATGTGAGCAACTATATAAGCCTGAGGTCTGCAATATAGAGCTACTTATTCGATATAACCGCCGTGAAAAAGCATTCTTGAAAACAAACGTCAAAGCTTTTGATGATATGAACGAATACAGGAGAGAGTGTGCTGAAGATTCGCATCATTATACATACTTTCATAAAGAATCGTGCAATGGACGAATGCATACGATTACATGCATATACCCTGCTTACCATAATCAGATACCTTCAAGGAATCCCTGTTCCGAAGACTGCTCTGTCTACAAGAAAGATATATTATAAGTACAATACATTCACGTCTTTCTACTATTATAAGTACTACAAATGTATTCGAGTAATGATGGCTAATTCCAATACATTTTTATATATATATAGGGGTCGGAACACACAAGAGCTTCACGATTCAGATACCATAGATGCAACGGATATGTTTAGATCAGCACATGAGATTGAAGATCACTTAGAATTATGCAACGGTCGCACTCATGTGGTGATTTGTTCAAAACCCGCAGTGCATGATAGAATAACATCATATTTCATCTGCAACTCGACCTGTAGCGTGTATTGGTCAAGGCATATGAGACAAAGGTAATTACAAACTAAAAATACGACGAGTGGCCAGCACATCACACATTTATTTCTTGAAAAAATTAGTAACTCTCATTGTTCTTTCCAGAGCTCGAGAGTCAATCCCGGTACCGCCAGAGCTCATAGACCCTGCTAGGACTGACGTTGACGAGGTGGATGTCTGCATTTCAAACCCATGGAACAACTGCCCTGTACAAGATTATGATGACATTCCGAATATGAGCACGTCGAATCAAGCATCAATGTGAGTATAATATATTGCTATTACATCAAGAAAGAAACTAACCTTATTTCCATTGCAGTGATCGAGTCAAAGGAAAACTAATAACATTTACTAATTTTCAATAATTCTAATGTTCCAGATCCAAGGAGATACAAGAGGAGAAAGACCCTTTTGCTAGTCATCTCAGGAAGCTGAGATTATTGGAAGACCGCATGCACAACATTTGTAAAACGAGAGGCAAGCATAGAGAAATATGAAACCCAGAGCAGACCAACTGAACGTATCCATCCCATTCTACATATCCAAAACAAATAGTTCTAGTGTAGCGCTTTATTATGAACTACCAGTGCGTCTCAAAAGCAGTGATCCTAATGACTTTGTATATACATGACATATATAAAGCGCGCCTATGACTCCCTAAATTCTGCATGTGCACAAAAGACAAAGTGCGCACATTGTGAATATATTGAAAAATATAGTGCTATAATATATAATTGCATTCATGAAAAAAAAACGAAGCCGCTAGACTCTTTTAATAAAATAAAACAAAGGATGAGTAGGATTTAAAAAGAAATGAAGATGTAAAGAAGCTGGCACATTTATAAGCAAACATTTATTTAATCTAACTAATGAAAATAAAACATTTTGAAGAGGCACGGACATGGAGAAGGAATGTAATGAAAATACTTATAAATAAAACTATTATGTACATATAATCCCACTAATGTTTTTATTCCACAAAAACAAATACAAATTTTCAACACCCTATTCCTTTGCATAATTAGGCATTTAAATTATCGATTACATGACAGGTGATAAGGGCTTGTAGGTAAATACCTCATTGTGTATAATCAGACAATTTAATATTGTAATTTCTGGTGATAGACGTTCTGCATGCTTTAAGGTTGAGAGTGAAAATACCCCTTTACACCAGCAAAACAGGAACACCAGGCTGAGTCGCAAATATCTAGAGGGCACTTCTGTTTACTAGCATTCATACAGGAAATAATCCGTTTCTTCAGATTTACTTTTATCACACACTTCTCTAACAAGAGTGTAAGTAATACATAGCTCGACCAATGAAAAACAGTTTCAATGCTAAAAACCCAATCAAGTTTACGGTAGAAGCCCATCTATAAAAGTGGAACAGGCAGATATCAGATAACTCAATTTAGAGAAAAGGTCTCAGCGCAGTGATTGGTAGGAATCATCTGAAAAACTACGAGCTAATTCGCAAAAAAGAAGATACCTAATCAATCAAGAACCTTGAAACGGCTGGTAGGATTTTTAAAAAATTCGCTCTCCTTGTTCTTAAATGTATAATATACAGCGACAGCTTAATTTACTTATAATGCTTTTTCAGAAACTTTACAGGTGATTGGGTAGCTTCACGAGAAAAAATTGCATTACATAAGAACTTCATATATTTCTACAAAAGAGAATTTGTACAAGTAAGTTCGATACAAAAGGTTTTTCACACTGAATACACGATTTGAGGGCAACCGAACACTTAAAAAGCAAGTTTTAGACAAAGTATAGTGTGCGAGTGAGTGCATGTGAAGCAGCGTACCTCTAAAAATACACAAATTCGAAGTGACAATTGAAGTGCTTTGGCACATTAAATTTCTTATTTCTAATGTACAACGGAGTATCATGTAATGAAAACATTCTGCTATTATTTAGAATTATAAACGTGAATTATATATAAAAGAAAATCTCATCTTAATGATGGGCGATTCGTTCAAGTCATGGGTGCAGGAGCACAAGGACACTAATCGGTTGAAAATACCAATTGAGCATTTTCAGAAAAATATTAGTGTTGTATGTACAGTATAACTTGAACACTCAATTTTTATTGACTTCAGATTTATACTACTTCAACTCTCTTAAACCGGAAGTGAAGTTTCGTTTCATCTTTATTGGTTTACTCATGTCAATGCAAATCGTGAGGCCGCGCCATGGTCGAGTGGTTAGACTACTCTCCTCTCACCAAGGAGGTCCGGAGTCGACCCCAGGCAACAGCATGTTGGGATTTGTTATGGACAAAGCGGCGCAGGGGGCGGGTTTTCTCAGGTTTCCCCCTGCCATCACATTCCACCGGTGCTCCACGTTCATTCCATATATCAGTAGTGTCATCGCCTGCGGTGCCACAAGTAGTAAAAGCAGGCGTTAAACACATAAAAAGTGAACGAATTTCAATGAGAATCGCAGGGCTAAACATTATAAAAGATCCGACTAACCTAGTAATTTCCGCTAATGTCCCTAATTATAAGGGGAACAATTGAATAAGAACATTTTTTTTCTGGAAAATGTTTATCTTGAATAGCATGAAGTAACAGAAGAATATAATTATTTTAATATTGTCTATCATGAAATCTCAACCATTGTGCACGCTTCTGCTAAAGAATGTTTCCTTATACATACATCACGCCGAAAAGAATACTACAGGTGAACTCATGGTTTCACTACAGAATTTCATGTCTAGTTCTTTATTACATTAAAACTCTTATAAAGTGAAGGAAATGAAAATCCATTTATGTTGATAGAACTAAACCGAACACGCAGTTTTAAATGGTCACTCCTACAATCACTGCTTCTAATCAGATCTGCAATCAATACAAAAACAAGGTTAAACATTCAATGCACTTAGTTATAATATCAGAAAATAAGACTGTCTCCGTGGTCAAACGGGTAAGTGAGCTGACTTCTCACCTGCAGATACCGGGTTCGATCCACGGCTAGGACGGCGAATTTTTCTTTAACCGCAATTACTCCCTATCCCCACAGAGTCTGGAAGGTATAAATGGGCATGTGTTTAGTAGTATAAAAAATTAATTACCATAAAGTTCTAAACCTACACTAATACGAGTTGCTTCATAAGTCAAAGCCCCTATGTGACAATTGTATTGCAACAGGTCCCTAAAGAGATATAATTACACATTCATATATCTCAAGGTTTTTCTCAAGCTCACTCAACATCCAGGATTCACAAATATTAGTTTCTTATATGCTCTCTTTATAACATGGAAAACATCCAGGATTCACAAATATTAGTTTCTTATATGCTCTCTTTATAACATGGAAAATATTTTAGCATCTTCAATTTCTTCTTTTTTTATTATTATTATTATTATTATTATTAATATTATTAGTTTGTCACATTTCTGGGAAAAAACACGACTGTAACTCAAGTACAAAATTAAAAATCGAATGCTAGCAGTTTTGGTTTGTATGAGAACTGGTAAAATAACTTAAGGATAAACCCATGCGGATTTTATTATATAACGTTACAAACTTATTTGTTGCTTGCCAAGCGGTAGATCTGCGATCGATTCATAGTACAGGCATAGGAATTTTTTTCCCCAGCTAGGATACATGGACCGGGCTGCACTCAGCCTCGCGAGGTCCCTGGAGGGGGCCAATTGAGGAGCTTCTTGATAGAGAAGTAGCGGCTCCAGGTCATGAGGACAGCATTAACTGGTCAGGGGGGAGGGAGATCGAAGCGCAGTCCACGTCTCACCTCCTCAATAGTGCACCCCATCCATGACGTCTGTAACGGAGCGAGATGGGGGACACAGCAGCAGTCCAAGGCTCTTAGCTGTGCAAGGGAGTCACAAGCTTATACTAAAAAGCCTGCGATTTTCACAATGCACACAACAATTTTCTTAATAAGTAACATTTAATTAGTTGACCCACCCTAACCTAAATAACCTAAATTAACCTAACCTTCCTAAACTAATCTAACATCATAACCAATAATAAACATCAGACACACCACATTCTTTATAGAAATACATTGCAACATCATATGACCTCATTTGTCAATTTTTCGCTCTATTACAGCAGAATCATTCATCTCACGCATATTCAAGAAGATTTCTTTTGACTGCTTCCCTTTGTAAGCTGCTTGCGAGTACATTAGCAATCGCAGCCGATCTACCAGAGAATTTACATCATCATAAGAAGATGTTTTATCTACACCGCTGACTTGGTCCAACCACTTCATTGCTGAGACATGTAGCTTCTCTTTAATCTTGAATAGTAATAATCATGGCTAACACAAGACTCGTGACTTTGAATTATATACATCATTAAATGATGTTGCCATGCATGTTGCATCAGGAAGGCAAACACAATTGCAATGAGATACTTGCACAGCATTGTGCAAAACATAACATAGAATTCTATCAGAAAATTACAAAAATAGTTGCACAATGCTAATTTAACAAATCAATGTATGATATCCTAAGGACAACCTAACCTCAGTCATCATATTCAACATAACGCAAGCAATAACATTATAAGTTAAATGAAGAAAATCCATTCTGTATATATTAATTATGACAGACAATAGACACGTCTTTATCTACCAATACGTTTAATTCTTGGAGAACTCTTCAAATGGGGTATACGCTTTCCAAGAAACACGATACTCTCTTCGAGAAAGAAATGGTCAGATAGTGGTATGTACTTCGGTTCCTTTAGGAAAATGTATACCCCATTTGAAGAGTTCTCCAAGAATTAAACGTATTGGTAGATAAAGACGTGTCTATTGTCTGTCATAATTAATATATACAGAATGGATTTTCTTCATTTAACTTATAATGTTATTGCTTGCGTTATGTTGAATATGATGACTGAGGTTAGGTTGTCCTTAGGATATCATACATTGATTTGTTAAATTAGCATTGTGCAACTATTTTTGTAATTTTCTGATAGAATTCTATGTTATGTTTTGCACAATGCTGTGCAAGTATCTCATTGCAATTGTGTTTGCCTTCCTGATGCAACATGCATGGCAACATCATTTAATGATGTATATAATTCAAAGTCACGAGTCTTGTGTTAGCCATGATTATTACTATTCAAGATTAAAGAGAAGCTACATGTCTCAGCAATGAAGTGGTTGGACCAAGTCAGCGGTGTAGATAAAACATCTTCTTATGATGATGTAAATTCTCTGGTAGATCGGCTGCGATTGCTAATGTACTCGCAAGCAGCTTACAAAGGGAAGCAGTCAAAAGAAATCTTCTTGAATATGCGTGAGATGAATGATTCTGCTGTAATAGAGCGAAAAATTGACAAATGAGGTCATATGATGTTGCAATGTATTTCTATAAAGAATGTGGTGTGTCTGATGTTTATTATTGGTTATGATGTTAGATTAGTTTAGGAAGGTTAGGTTAATTTAGGTTATTTAGGTTAGGGTGGGTCAACTAATTAAATGTTACTTATTAAGAAAATTGTTGTGTGCATTGTGAAAATCGCAGGCTTTTTAGTATAAGCTTGTGACTCCCTTGCACAGCTAAGAGCCTTGGACTGCTGCTGTGTCCCCCATCTCGCTCCGTTACAGACGTCATGGATGGGGTGCACTATTGAGGAGGTGAGACGTGGACTGCGCTTCGATCTCCCTCCCCCCTGACCAGTTAATGCTGTCCTCATGACCTGGAGCCGCTACTTCTCTATCAAGAAGCTCCTCAATTGGCCCCCTCCAGGGACCTCGCGAGGCTGAGTGCAGCCCGGTCCATGTATCCTAGCTGGGGAAAAAAATTCCTATGCCTGTACTATGAATCGATCGCAGATCTACCGCTTGGCAAGCAACAAATAAGTTTGTAACGTTATATAATAAAATCCGCATGGGTTTATCCTTAAGTTATTTTACCAGTTCTCATACAAACCAAAACTGCTAGCATTCGATTTTTAATTTTGTACTTGAGTTACAGTCGTGTTTTTTCCCAGAAATGTGACAAACTAATAATATTAATAATAATAATAATAATAATAATAAAAAAAGAAGAAATTGAAGATGCTAAAATATTTTCCATGTTATAAAGAGAGCATATAAGAAACTAATATTTGTGAATCCTGGATGTTTTCCATGTTATAAAGAGAGCATATAAGAAACTAATATTTGTGAATCCTGGATGTTGAGTGAGCTTGAGAAAAACCTTGAGATATATGAATGTGTAATTATATCTCTTTAGGGACCTGTTGCAATACAATTGTCACATAGGGGCTTTGACTTATGAAGCAACTCGTATTAGTGTAGGTTTAGAACTTTATGGTAATTAATTTTTTATACTACTAAACACATGCCCATTTATACCTTCCAGACTCTGTGGGGATAGGGAGTAATTGCGGTTAAAGAAAAATTCGCCGTCCTAGCCGTGGATCGAACCCGGTATCTGCAGGTGAGAAGTCAGCTCACTTACCCGTTTGACCACGGAGACAGTCTTATTTTCTGATATTATAACTAAGTGCATTGAATGTTTAACCTTGTTTTTGTATTGATTGCAGATCTGATTAGAAGCAGTGATTGTAGGAGTGACCATTTAAAACTGCGTGTTCGGTTTAGTTCTATCAACATAAATGGATTTTCATTTCCTTCACTTTATAAGAGTTTTAATGTAATAAAGAACTAGACATGAAATTCTGTAGTGAAACCATGAGTTCACCTGTAGTATTCTTTTCGGCGTGATGTATGTATAAGGAAACATTCTTTAGCAGAAGCGTGCACAATGGTTGAGATTTCATGATAGACAATATTAAAATAATTATATTCTTCTGTTACTTCATGCTATTCAAGATAAACATTTTCCAGAAAAAAAATGTTCTTATTCAATTGTTCCCCTTATAATTAGGGACATTAGCGGAAATTACTAGGTTAGTCGGATCTTTTATAATGTTTAGCCCTGCGATTCTCATTGAAATTCGTTCACTTTTTATGTGTTTAACGCCTGCTTTTACTACTTGTGGCACCGCAGGCGATGACACTACTGATATATGGAATGAACGTGGAGCACCGGTGGAATGTGATGGCAGGGGGAAACCTGAGAAAACCCGCCCCCTGCGCCGCTTTGTCCATAACAAATCCCAACATGCTGTTGCCTGGGGTCGACTCCGGACCTCCTTGGTGAGAGGAGAGTAGTCTAACCACTCGACCATGGCGCGGCCTCACGATTTGCATTGACATGAGTAAACCAATAAAGATGAAACGAAACTTCACTTCCGGTTTAAGAGAGTTGAAGTAGTATAAATCTGAAGTCAATAAAAATTGAGTGTTCAAGTTATACTGTACATACAACACTAATATTTTTCTGAAAATGCTCAATTGGTATTTTCAACCGATTAGTGTCCTTGTGCTCCTGCACCCATGACTTGAACGAATCGCCCATCATTAAGATGAGATTTTCTTTTATATATAATTCACGTTTATAATTCTAAATAATAGCAGAATGTTTTCATTACATGATACTCCGTTGTACATTAGAAATAAGAAATTTAATGTGCCAAAGCACTTCAATTGTCACTTCGAATTTGTGTATTTTTAGAGGTACGCTGCTTCACATGCACTCACTCGCACACTATACTTTGTCTAAAACTTGCTTTTTAAGTGTTCGGTTGCCCTCAAATCGTGTATTCAGTGTGAAAAACCTTTTGTATCGAACTTACTTGTACAAATTCTCTTTTGTAGAAATATATGAAGTTCTTATGTAATGCAATTTTTTCTCGTGAAGCTACCCAATCACCTGTAAAGTTTCTGAAAAAGCATTATAAGTAAATTAAGCTGTCGCTGTATATTATACATTTAAGAACAAGGAGAGCGAATTTTTTAAAAATCCTACCAGCCGTTTCAAGGTTCTTGATTGATTAGGTATCTTCTTTTTTGCGAATTAGCTCGTAGTTTTTCAGATGATTCCTACCAATCACTGCGCTGAGACCTTTTCTCTAAATTGAGTTATCTGATATCTGCCTGTTCCACTTTTATAGATGGGCTTCTACCGTAAACTTGATTGGGTTTTTAGCATTGAAACTGTTTTTCATTGGTCGAGCTATGTATTACTTACACTCTTGTTAGAGAAGTGTGTGATAAAAGTAAATCTGAAGAAACGGATTATTTCCTGTATGAATGCTAGTAAACAGAAGTGCCCTCTAGATATTTGCGACTCAGCCTGGTGTTCCTGTTTTGCTGGTGTAAAGGGGTATTTTCACTCTCAACCTTAAAGCATGCAGAACGTCTATCACCAGAAATTACAATATTAAATTGTCTGATTATACACAATGAGGTATTTACCTACAAGCCCTTATCACCTGTCATGTAATCGATAATTTAAATGCCTAATTATGCAAAGGAATAGGGTGTTGAAAATTTGTATTTGTTTTTGTGGAATAAAAACATTAGTGGGATTATATGTACATAATAGTTTTATTTATAAGTATTTTCATTACATTCCTTCTCCATGTCCGTGCCTCTTCAAAATGTTTTATTTTCATTAGTTAGATTAAATAAATGTTTGCTTATAAATGTGCCAGCTTCTTTACATCTTCATTTCTTTTTAAATCCTACTCATCCTTTGTTTTATTTTATTAAAAGAGTCTAGCGGCTTCGTTTTTTTTTCATGAATGCAATTATATATTATAGCACTATATTTTTCAATATATTCACAATGTGCGCACTTTGTCTTTTGTGCACATGCAGAATTTAGGGAGTCATAGGCGCGCTTTATATATGTCATGTATATACAAAGTCATTAGGATCACTGCTTTTGAGACGCACTGGTAGTTCATAATAAAGCGCTACACTAGAACTATTTGTTTTGGATATGTAGAATGGGATGGATACGTTCAGTTGGTCTGCTCTGGGTTTCATATTTCTCTATGCTTGCCTCTCGTTTTACAAATGTTGTGCATGCGGTCTTCCAATAATCTCAGCTTCCTGAGATGACTAGCAAAAGGGTCTTTCTCCTCTTGTATCTCCTTGGATCTGGAACATTAGAATTATTGAAAATTAGTAAATGTTATTAGTTTTCCTTTGACTCGATCACTGCAATGGAAATAAGGTTAGTTTCTTTCTTGATGTAATAGCAATATATTATACTCACATTGATGCTTGATTCGACGTGCTCATATTCGGAATGTCATCATAATCTTGTACAGGGCAGTTGTTCCATGGGTTTGAAATGCAGACATCCACCTCGTCAACGTCAGTCCTAGCAGGGTCTATGAGCTCTGGCGGTACCGGGATTGACTCTCGAGCTCTGGAAAGAACAATGAGAGTTACTAATTTTTTCAAGAAATAAATGTGTGATGTGCTGGCCACTCGTCGTATTTTTAGTTTGTAATTACCTTTGTCTCATATGCCTTGACCAATACACGCTACAGGTCGAGTTGCAGATGAAATATGATGTTATTCTATCATGCACTGCGGGTTTTGAACAAATCACCACATGAGTGCGACCGTTGCATAATTCTAAGTGATCTTCAATCTCATGTGCTGATCTAAACATATCCGTTGCATCTATGGTATCTGAATCGTGAAGCTCTTGTGTGTTCCGACCCCTATATATATATAAAAATGTATTGGAATTAGCCATCATTACTCGAATACATTTGTAGTACTTATAATAGTAGAAAGACGTGAATGTATTGTACTTATAATATATCTTTCTTGTAGACAGAGCAGTCTTCGGAACAGGGATTCCTTGAAGGTATCTGATTATGGTAAGCAGGGTATATGCATGTAATCGTATGCATTCGTCCATTGCACGATTCTTTATGAAAGTATGTATAATGATGCGAATCTTCAGCACACTCTCTCCTGTATTCGTTCATATCATCAAAAGCTTTGACGTTTGTTTTCAAGAATGCTTTTTCACGGCGGTTATATCGAATAAGTAGCTCTATATTGCAGACCTCAGGCTTATATAGTTGCTCACATAAAAAAACATGTTTTCTTCAGTGTATACCTAAGGAAGGGGAATGCATGTATCTGCCTGTTCTTAGCCTAGAGGGGCCGAGTGAGGATGTTTTTCTAACAGAAAGCTCTGAAGGGGAGAGCTAGGATGTTTTGTTCAAAATGTCGCCAGCCTTCTTTATCGTCTGAAACTGGTCGGATCATGCTTCGCTTTTTGTAATAGGTAGTATGTTTCCGTTTTCCCTTGTGTTATATGTTAGCCAAGAGGTGAGCAGCCTTGCGCGGCTTTCTTTCATAGCGATTGTGATAAGTGGCTACTAAATATACCCTCCCCCCTTTATGAAAATGTTTATTTATGCTCAATCCTCAAGTTATGTGATGAGTGCTTCGAGTTATAAATTATACTTCTCTGTTGAAGTTAGAGAATACTGCTGTGTCAGTTGTAGGCTGTCTAAGTGATTTCAATCAATGTTAGCTGTTATTTTTGGTATGGTATTTATTTTTTGAAGATGTCTATTTATGCATAATTGTCAAGTTATGTGGAGATTACTTCAAGTTATAGCTTATACTTCAGTGTTAAAATTAGAGAATACTGCTGTGTCAGTTGTAGTCTGTCTAAGTGATTTCAAGCAATGTTAGCTGTTATTTTGGTATGGTATTTCATTTGAAGGTATTTATTTATGCATGATCGTCAAGGTACGTGATGCTTCAAGCTATAGTTTATACTACAGTGTTGAAACTAGAGAATACTGCTGAGTCAGTTGTAGGCTGTCTAAGTGATTTCAAGCCATGTTAGCTGTTGGTTTTAGTATGATATCCCTCAGTTAGTTGTAGGCAGTCTAAGTGATTTCAAATTGTGTTAGCAGTTGTGTCTACTTTCTCTACACGTACTATGTACATAGTGTATAGAGAAGGTATTGTATTCCATCCAAAATCGGATGCTGATTTTTCACTGGGAATATATATGTTTTTAGGGTCCCCTGTATAAAAAAATCCATTTTAGAAAAAGGTTTGTGTGTGTCTGCATTACTGTGTGTTTGCGTGTGTTGGTGTGTATATGTGTGTGACTGGGCAGCATAGCTCAAAAACGCAAATTCGGTTTGGTATTTAAGTTTAGTATCTTCCAGGTATGCGACACGAAGATTTTTGAGAAAAGCCCCCCCCAAACTACCCTTTACATGGAACGTTTTTTCGAAAATTTTTATTTCTAAAAATGGTTCTAACGATTTTGATTAGAATATCGCATATTAAAGATATTTACCGGACAAATAAAATGTATAACTTGAATTTTTTGAGTATAATCTCTGAAGACCTTTTTTATTCTGAATAAATTGTTATAACTAGTAAACCATAAGAGATAGATAAAAGCTTACCACACAAAAATGTAGGGCACGTTAAAACACACGATTTATGTTAAATACATGATTTTTGTGGAGTGAACCCTTTTTTTCGATATAATCATTGTTATTTGTTTCAGCTTTAAAAACATATACTTTTCTCTTACAGGAGAGTGACATAGCAGCCAACTTTTGACTATGACTATCACTTTAACCTATGGTACTCCCTTAGTTAGCTTCTACTTACAAGGAAGCAAGTATGAAGACTATTTCTACTAGTTTTTACTCGATTAGCATGAAGTAAAAAGACGTACAAGCTTTTTAACAATAATTTGTTTCAGAGAGGTATAGAAGGTCACGTGAATGGAACACACCATATTTTGGTATAGGTCTGACATTTGCGTAAATAAAAACATTTTATATGTCTTGTGATAGTTACGAATAATGTTTGAATACACTGGGCGTATAATCCAAGTAGTAGTTGACATGTAGATGTAATTTCGTGAAGAATTTGTATCACTCATTTCGCTATAGCGTTGCAAATGGGGTTGTTATTTGCATTTTTAAACTTAAAGTAAAGGTATAATTGTGGTTAAAATTTATTGAATTAATCCCGAATCTAATACTCGTACTGAATAGGGGATGATAAAGAATTGAGAAAAGTCTAATAGCGTTTTATTGTAACTTCAATTCTCAAAGCGTTATTGGCATTTTAACAGGCGTAATTGTAATTAAAATTTCTTAAATTAGCCAATCACAAATGGGTATGGGCTGATAAAGGAATAAGGAAAGTGTTACGGCGTTTTATTGTAGCTTCAATTCTCTAAGTGTTAGTGACATTTTAATTTGCGTAATTGTAATTAAAGTTTCTCGAGTGTTGGATAGCTGGAATTCATTCTTGTACTGGATGAAGGGTGATAAATGAGCAAGAAAGTTCTCATAGTATTTTATTGTAATCTCAATTATTTAACCGTTATTAACATTTTAATTAGCGTAATTGTAATTCAAATTTCTTAAAATTAACCAATCGTGTGTCTTGTACTTGTGCTGGGTATGGGCTGATAAAGGAATAAGAAAAGTGTTATGGCGTTTTATTGTAGCTTCAATTCTCTAAGTGTTATTGACATTTTAATTTGCGTAATTGTAATTAAAGTTTCTTGATTATTCGTGAAGTTAATTCTTGTACTGGATAGGGGATTATAAGGGAATAAAAACAGCTTTTATGTATAGCGAGTGTTATAATTGCATTCTACATTCAATCCTTTTTGAGGTTGTTTAATTATACATAGCAGTAAAGTCGCGTGGTTGCACCGCCGCTGAAAGTTCAGTGTAGGTCTCCGTGTAAGAACCGGTATTAAGATTTATAATGTCTAGTGTTGGAATGATGTTGGCATTCTCAGTGTTCGAGAGGTCTCAGGTTGAATTCCCAGTTGAGGTGCCCTCTGCTCGTTGGAAACACAATCACTTCACCGCCAATTTGGTTTTGATATGATGAATTAGTAGGCCCCCCCCACACTGAAAGTTGATTGTAGGTCTCCGTGTAAGAACCGTTATTAAGATTTATAATGTCTAGTGTTGGAATGATGTTGGCATTCTCAGTGTTCGAGAGGTCCCAGGTTCAATTCCCTGTTGGGTGCCCTCTGCTCGTTGGAAACACAATCACTTCGCCGCCATATTGGTTTTTGATGTGATAAGTTAGTATGTTTTATAAAAGCAATTCTCTCTCTTGCTATTTGTCATTTCATATGTTGGTATTGAATAATAAAGCTTTTAACATGTTCAATCGTGTGAGTGTTATAATTCATTGCAAAAATATTACCCCTAACGCATGTTCAATTGATATCTAATAATTTATATCAAATATTCCACTCAGTAATTTTATAGAGTTTTTTCGCCATGACAGTTGAACTATGTTTGTATATTCAGATTCTTTGTGAAAAGTTAGACTGATTTGTCATGCAAATGAGCCTTGTAGCTCTCGAATTGCCAGAGATAGAGAAATCCTACGTGTTTTTAATTAAAAGAGACTATCGAATTGAAATCAAAAGAATTTTGTATTTATGATTAGAGATTCAGATTCCTCGTGAAAAACTAGATCGATTTGATATGCAGATGAGCCTTGTAGCTCAAAAATTAGAAATTCGAGTGGGCGTGGTCAATCGATTAAATTGAATTTGATCTGTGAATGTGAAAGACGATTGTTCAAGTGATTAAGAACCCTGCAAGTAAAATCTTTTAGACAGGTGGTTTGGCAAAGGGGGAGGGGGTAGTAGCCTGCAGCACATACTTTGATTGACAGGTACATGGGGAAGCTTTTAGACTGTTGTCTTGGCAAAGAGGCAGCGCTGTGTGGGTGGTCTGTCGGCTGATGTTTATCTTAAGTGTTACATATGTACATGATGTTTACATGGGCGGCATCCTTTGAGTCCCGAAATCCCCCTTTAACCCCTACTCATGCTAGTTGGTCTTATAATCTCTCTATTTTAGCAATGTTTTCATACAGTTGTGATCTTGCTCCTTCTGATGGTACTAGTAGGTATATAAGACATCTGCTTCTTTTAAGCGAGACTGGTGTGACCCCTGGACTTCCATCTTGGAACTGCTAGCTGGTTTTAAATCTTCAGCTTCATTTTCAGATTGGATGGATTGTAGGATCACATTTAGAAATGTACGAGTTTTAATAACTCATGATTAGTAACCCAATCTGGGCTACTAATCATACATTTTCAAATACTCGTGGTCAATACAAAGAAAAAAAACACAGGTGAAGTTCATGAGATATAGAAGGAAATGTACTAAAATGGATAAAATAAATAGTATATCAGATTTAAAATATTTTCAGTTAATAAGATAGAAGAAATGTGCTGAAATAGAAGGATTTTGTGGTATAAAATAGACTACAAAATAAAGTAATGAGTTATATTATTGGCCAACCAGAAAGAGAGATCTGGATAGCTCTCGTAAGCTCTAAAATGAATAATAGAAACTGGACTAGGTGAATATAATACCTCATTCTTGAAATTAGAAGAGACAGTAAATATGTGTCTTCATATTGCATAAATTATAATTCGTTATGTTTCCATACGCAATGTATAAGTTAGGCAGAAGATGGCTGATTTGCGCTATGTTCTTCTCTGCAGAAAACCCCATGTATCTGCAGGATTCATTCGCCTAATATCTCTTGTTCGCCCCGTTAATGATTCATTTAATCCACACATTCGTCTTCCTAAACCTTCCGAGATTAGCGACCTCCTATCTCTGTTTGATTCAATAACCCACCTGCAGACTCTAGCTCGTTACTTACCCCTTCGGGTCTCTTCACTGGCCAATCTCAACATTTGTAAGCCACACACGGAGTTCTCAACATTTGCTTTTTGCTTATTTCCTTTCCATACAGTTTTAAAAATTCTGCCATGTTTTTCGTTTTCTATAAGATACTTCAGAATTCCCCACGTTTCTTTCAAGTGGTATTGAAAACAATCTCAGGAAATTACTGCAGCAATGTTCAGAAAAAGAGGGGAAGTAACGCTCGGCGTAGAAACGAAGGCAATTTCAACTTCTTGTTTTCGCGCTCTCAATTCTCGCTTTCTGGAGAAGCGCCTTCGAATAATAATTCTCTTTAAATTTCCTTATATCAGTCATCTAAAAAGGCTCACGGCAGAAAAATGCTATTCTCTCACAAGACTGAAAGTTTATCGAAGCCCTGCATTCATCAAAGAATATAATTTTATTTCTACTACCAAATATGGTATAATAATGGCATTTGTTCCCTTCTGTCTTCAGAAACTTCGATTACAAAACAATCTTGCTTACTCATGTTTGTATTACGCTCTTTATACAGTTTTACTTAATGATAATGGAGTGAAAAATGTAAATTCTAATATATTGAGGCCAAATATTCATGATGAAAATATTAACTTCATCAAAATGTCGTTTTACTCTCTCTACCGCATAACCTACGACAGTGTATTGTAATATTGTGATCTATGCCAAAATTCAGCCTAACGGATTTCGTAGGAAATTACAGGAAATACAGAAAATTAAAGACTTTGATCAAAATCGTTGCAGACGTATTTGAGAAATGTTCTAACAACATTCGTAAAGAGAAGTTTGGGGTGCAGGGATTTTCTTAACCCTTTCAGCCTGATTTAGTTTGATTAAAATTAATATTTGAATATATGAAGCCGTAGAATGCATATTTGCCTTAAAAGGTTGTTCTTACACAATTTCTTGTTGGTAGTTTCTTGTCTAAACATCTAAAACACTGAACACCACTAATCAAGATTTAAATTTCACAGGTTAACCTAGATTGGAATTCTCATCATAGTACTACTGTTATAAAGGAAGCGATGGGCTTAGGTAAAATAAACTGTGATTGGTGTATCTAAGCGTTGACTGGATCTCGGTAACATTATAGCGGAATATAGTTCAGTATTTGTTAGAAAAAATATATATTTAAGGTATTTTAATTTCGCTTTTACTTATTGTGAGCCGTGTTAATACAAATACATTTTAAGAAAATGAAAAAATGTACACAATGGCGGTAGAGGATTATTGGAACCTTCACCTCATCAACAAATATAAATAATGTTCATATGGTACCATTGGGCTGGAAAGTAACAAAATAAATATATAGTTGGATATGTAAGCAATTGTCGGTTTTGAGTTATATTGTTAACACACACAAACACACAGAAACTTTTAATAAACTGCTATTTTTTGATTAAGACGCCCCAAAACATATATCCCAGTGAAATGTTGACATAAAATTTTGGGTGGAACACTCACTTATATAGAAGAGAAGGTAAACATACAAACAACAATAATAGTGCATATTTTATGAATGGGGTCTTCTAGATTAATAACAAAGAGACTACTAGACTAGCCACAAGTTCATCAATATTTTAGACGAAAACAATAAAAGTAGTTTAAATGAAAGTGCGCTCGAATGAGCATACGAATACAAATAAAGTTTCAAGAGTGTATGTCTGTTTTCTACACTCATTGAAGTGGTATAGTTCATATTTGTCCACGTAATTTATACACGAATTGTTCTTGAACTTGATGGTGTTTTTTATTTTGTACATATTAAATGGTGGAAGCCATGTATTGCAAGTCCTATTATTATGTGTCTTTGCGTTTGGTTGCTGTTTGTCCTTTATTTATCATGGCATCGTACCAAATACTTTGATGTATATCTCTTTCTGCTGCTGTTTCTATATTGTTACTGCTTCTTAATACGCTGTTATGTTTTGTAGTGGTGTCTTGATCCTTATATTTTCTAAGAATGATGTTTCTCTTGCTAATATATGAGCCAGTCTACTTGATGCCCTCTTTATAAATCTTTCTTCAACATTTTCAATTGTTTCCATGTCACTTCTTTTTAATGTGTACCATATTAGTTCAATTCTACAAGTAGTGAGCGATTGGTGCTATTGCCCCATTCAAAAAGTCTCATAGCAGTTTCTAATTCCAGTGTTATGATGATTTTTATGTTTCACATTGCTCTGATAGCTGCTGAAGTTCTTTCCTGTATGAGTATGCTGAATGATGTAAAGTGATGTCTAAAACAATTAAACTAATTCTGAAAGCAGAGCAGGCTGAGACCTATAATGAAAATAATAGTAAAAAAAATCATAAAAAAACTTCTCCTATAGTCGGGATAAAAAATGGCATTCATAATTTCGTAGTGTTTAAGTGGCAAAAAATAAGTGGTGGTTGAATAAATAGCTTCAACAGGCAATATAGAAGAATGTAGTTGGAGTGAAATCGATAGAAATTATTTTAAGAATAGTTCAATTTGGGATTCTGTTATAAATTATGCCTTTTAACGAATGTCTGTCTTGTAAATAATAAAAGGAATGTATAAATGTATTGAGATCTCATCTAAAATTTGACATTCTCTGTGCATTTTCGTACCTACTTGTTTTACACTAAGTTTATTGTTATGTAGGTGCTTTGTTGCTAATGACGCATTGCTGAGAGGAGAAATGCAAGAAAAAAACTGCAACGCCACCTTGTCACCTCACCTGTAACCACGGCAGTATTTCTATGCCATGCTTAGGGCGAGGGGACAGATGTCAGTCTGTGGCCACATTCTTCCATTCTTCGTGGTGATATTCTTGACAAAGACTCCCCATAGCCGTCACTGAACGGACTTCCGCTTGCCGCCGTAAGGCATCACACATCCCCATCAGAGAGTGCGAAGGGATCGTCTTTTGTTACCCGCTGAGAGTGCTCGTAAACACGACCCTCGAGTAAGTACTGCACTGTGCAAGATGGTTCATCAATTGATGAAGGTGACAAAGCTTCAGAAACCTTGCTGACAAGGAGAAGATTTTCAATGTGGTTATTTCTGTGAAGTCAGCATATGTAAAGGCGATTAAGTATCTATAATAACAAGCTTACCAGTCTGATTTAATAAAGAGCTGATATGGAAATGAACATATAAAATGTTTCTACAAATTTAAATAGATGTATTTATGAGACAAATTAAACAAAAACTCTGATGTGTTCCATTCTCTTGACTTTCTCTATATCTTTGTAACAAATTATTGTTAAGAAGCTTATTCTTCTATCTACTTCATGCTAATAAGATAAACATTACCAGAAACGATCGTCTTGCTTAGTTCCTTATAAGCAGAAGGGAAATAAGGGAATACGCTAGGCTAAATCGACAGTCAAATGTTTTAAAATGTGGTTGCTATGGAACTGAAATCCATTTCATTTAGTGTGCAGAAGTTGAAATGCTCCCTCATGAAAAACGTATAAATATTTCAAAACTGAAACTAATAACAGGAATATCTCGAAAAAGGTCAACTCCACGAAAAAATAGATAAGACATAAATTGTGTGTTTTAACGAGATCTAAATTTTTCTGTAGTCAGTTTTTGTCTATCTGTTACTGTTTATTAGTTATGCAAAATTTAGCAAAATAAATCCATAATAAACAGGTCTTCGGAAGCTATTCCCAGAAAATTAAAGATATACATTTTACTTGTGATGGAAATGGCTTTAATATGATGCACTTTAATCAGAAAATTTTGAGAAAATCAACATTTTTTAAATTTTGCCATGCTAAAGGTAGTTTGTAGTAGGGGGATTTTCCTCAAAATCTTTGTGTCGCATCCTTGGAAAATCCTAAATTCAAATACCAAATTTGGTAGTTAACGGTATTTTCGTTTTTATTTACGCTGTCCACACACAAGCACACACACACATACAACACATATACGGATCTTTTTCTCAAAATGTGTTTTTTTAT
Source organism: Hymenopus coronatus (assembly GCA_030762935.1). Classification (NCBI taxonomy): domain Eukaryota; kingdom Metazoa; phylum Arthropoda; class Insecta; order Mantodea; family Hymenopodidae; genus Hymenopus; species Hymenopus coronatus. The sequence goes on along the minus strand of CM060882.1, from coordinate 98,530,017 downwards.
TCAGGAGATCCCAAAACATGTATTTCCAGTGAAATCTCAGTATCGAATTTTGGGCGGAATACAATACTTCCTTTATACACTAAGTATATAGCACTGTAGAGAAAGTAATAAAGTCTCTGCAACAGTGACCCCAAATTGCAGTATGGGAAAAATTATCTTGTGATTGACACGCGCTCCTTGAATTCACCTGCTGGAGGGGTCGGCATTAGGCTGACGAATCATTGCTCATTTGGGAGTTTTTTCTTCCTCAAATTATGGTCCGCAAGGTATCAATCCCTCCAGCTCTCAGAGGAGCCTGTGTTAATCACAAAATCATTTATCCCTTTTTCTGTTTCGATAGGCAGGTTAGGTAAAACATACGGCATTGCATTTGAAGATGCTAGAGACCTCTAAGAATTTCAAACTACTCGCCATAAATAATATTTCTTAATAATTAGCTCATTAGAATAATGGTAAATTGAGAGTTAAAATATCTGCGACTGCCTTGATATTGTTCTTTACAGAGATAGCATATAAACTGCGCCTATACGCTCTCTATGGAGTCGTTGTGATGTACGTATATTGCGACTGTTCGCAATATACGTACATAAGCATAAACGATGGAAAGATTGAAGTACATCGATCCGACAGTTTAGTGACTTCAGCGACTTTCAAATGGGATGAGGTTTGTCCTTGAGCGTCACCAGGCCGGCAGCCAATCGCACTGCTGCTGCTGTATTGCATTCGCGCTTAACTGGGGAGAAACACGTTAAGCGATTCTCTCATAAATATCTACTACTTGCACTAAGACAAAAGACTCAAATTCTGGAAGAAAAGAAAACAAAAACAAATAGTTCATGAGGAAGATAGGGAGTGATGTTCGTAGCAAAACCGTAACATCCACAGATTGTTAGCTTAAATATTTTTCATAATAAACGTGAATAAACATTATATCGCCAGACAGATTTGCATGATCAGTGTGTGGGTGAGAGAGAAACATTAAAAGAGTGGGAATAACAACCTGGCAACGCAGAGCACGATAACGTATCTCTACGCTGCAGCGTAGAACTCTTCCCATTTGAAAAAAAAACATTATTATGTATATTAGTATTATCAACCAATGGCTGTAAGCTTGATGGATATAAACAAGTGATGACCTGACATAATGTAAGGCATGCAATATAACATATTGTCGCAACCGCCTTTTCTACTAATAACTCGGGGAACTCGCTGTGGCTGCGAAAGGCAAATACAAAACTATTCTAACTGGATACGACATGGGGGACGTATCCCCCATGCTAACTTATGGGAAATTAGCAAACTCAGGAGTAAAACAAGGAAATGTGGGAACAAAATCAAACTACTAAATTAAAACATGTTAATTCAAGAGTAATTCCAGCTAATTGATATATTAAACTTTTACCTGTTATGTTGACGCTGGATGATGCGTAGCCAAAATCTGGGTGAATGCTATAGCTCCATTATTAATTACATGATCACTAAAAACGTGCGATGCGCACCCCACGTCGTCCCGCTGGCAAAGAGAGCGTAAAAAGCCACGCTCCCGTCGTTATTTTAAACTAACCTTTTTCCTCTACAGTACAGCCAAAACAATAAAATTAATTAGTCAATCATGTCACACTTAGAATGTGGATCCTAACGCAGTAGTACCACATTCTGCATGTGACAATATATTGTACTACAATATATGTTATATTGTAGTACAATACAGAATATCAAAATATATCGATGCCTGTGTTATTTGTTTGGCATGTCATATTATGTCTTTCTTCCATAGAAATAAGTGACTATAGTTTTCCCTGTTTTTCAATCATGCAGTGAAAGAATTGTAAAATTTGTCGATCAGTGAACAACTACTTTATAAAGTACATTTTCCTCCGGGTATGTGGGCTTAAGACATCAAGTACATTAAAGTTGTTATATCCTTACTAAATAATTGCATTACTTTATACAGGAGTGTGGGATAACGCAATTGTATCTGGTGAAATTCCCTTTAAGCTTAGATAGACCTACAAGGATATGATGCAATGAATGTAATTAGAGACACCACCATCATGAAACGGGCATTTTACAAGTGACTGTAGTTTCAAATATGTAAATCCTAAGTCTGAAAGAAAGAAAGAAAGAAGGAATCTTCTTACTTGTTTTCCTACAAGTCGCAACATGTCCCCAGAAGGGCGTATCAAATGCTTTTGTCACTATTTATATCCTACCCATGGAAGAAATCCCAATGTAGGTATGTAGCAATTTAAATGCCCAATTTCATAATACTTACATTAGGTTGCAATTTACGCAACCTAAGATATTTTACTGAACATAGCATAGAGATACCGATTCGCTATAAGAGGCAGAAAAAAGAGTACTCAACAAATACAGAATTTAACCTTAAAATATGGCATGGTATCTTTGTAGTCAGAGAAACTGCTCGGAGGTTCGTGATTTAAATTCAGGCTAAGGTATTGAATTTTTCAGTTCTACCCTAACTTCCCAATACACTATATCATCATTGCAACAAACATTACAAATATAACAGCTGTTTCCAGATTGAATGACATTCTTTAGTAACGTAACTGTACAAAAACTTTGTTTCCAAAAAGAAAGGAAAAGCCAGTAGCGCTGGTACAGTTATATTATTACATCTACGCGAGAAAATGGTTTCCTAAAGCGTACAAAAATTGGCTCTTAGCTGAAAGATAAGTTTGAAATTAAAATGAGAATTTCAGTGAACTGGCGAGATTACTGGGAAAAAGTGTTCTACTTTTCCACAGTAGGACGTTAAATCTCCATTTTTCCCCGCAAGGGATGATGAATCTGGTCAGGCTTCATGCATTATGCACTACATCATAATGTCCTCAAATCTAATACCTGGCGTATTTCCCATCGCATTATGCCCGTACAATTGAAATAGTGTCACACAAAACAGGTAATGTTACGGTTTGCGAAGAACCATTAGTGAACCTCCAATATTTATGGAGCACTAATTCTGCCAACGCTCTGACATATCAATTAGCTAGGGGCTTAAATAAATAAACACAGGCGTTCCATTATTGCGCGTGATTTGTGTAACACTAAATGCAATTATTCAGTAATTAGTGCAGCAGAGATAAAATGAGAGTTTATGTATTTATGTAATTATGTTTGTATGGAAAAAACAAACAAATGCACTTTTTAAAATACTTGTTGTTAACAGTAGCACGACTATTCTAGAAACTGCTCATGTAAAACAAACAAACATATATACTATATATAAACATAATGCTTATTCTATCCATTTAATGTCAATAATACCACTATAAACAAGTAGTTTCATTAAATACCACTTACAGAACTACTTAACGGTTTCGGCTGACAGTTGCCCACTGTTAAAACAAGCGAGTCAACATCCGAGTAAGATGAGAAATTTAATGCCGTGCTATCATGTTGCCATGGTAGCTCAGTCGTGAGGCCACCGGCTAGAGACCGAGAGATCCGTGGTTCCGATGATACTGATTTTCAGTCTGACTCTATTCATTCTACACACAGCCTGATTCTTAACATGGTCTGATAAACATTTATGGCCTCGTAAAAGGGCATTTTATTATTATTATTATTATTATTATTATTGCTACATATAGATATAATAATATTAATAAAGGTTTCACACTTGATTTATAGAAAATTAAAAATGTAAATATGCTCTGATCATTATTTCAACTTGCTAACTGTTTATCGTTGTTCTAAATTCAATGTCATTATTTTAAGTAATTTGAAAGGAAGAAGAATTACACGTATGCTGAACTGTATCTACCAATGTTAAAAAAAAAAAAAAACAGTCTACAGGATGCTTTGCAAGTAACAGTCCCGATTTGTTCTTGAATTTAAAGAAACTATATCAATGAAACACTACAATATACACTACTTACTATTAATATGAAATAGCAGAATTGCATAAGGTAGGGTAATAAAATTTAGTATTTGCTAAGCAAGAAGTGCCAACAAGTGCTGGTATTGAAAGGGGTTTGGGTTCGAATGCAAGAAATACAGGCCTACAGAAGAGTACAGTAATATTTGAAGTTCCCTCATATTTTTACTTTCTCTGCTTACCATGTACAGAATGTGTGGTGAAGATATTGTATTCCAGTCAAAATATTGATACAGATATTTCATCAGAAATACATGTTTCGGTATCCCCTGGATAAAAAATAGCTGATGTGTTGCATTCATATGACTTTCTGTGCGTGTTCTGCAAAAAACTAATGTTACAAAAGATTATTCTTCACGCTAAAAGAAATAAGCTTTAATCCAATTGCCTTACTACTGAGTTCTTCAAAATCAGAAGGGATATAAAGGAATACACCAGGCTAAAGCGAAGGTCAAATATTTTAAAAGCCGGTCCATATGTAAACAACTGAAGTTCAGTTCGCTTTACATTTCCAGAAAAAAATAAAAAGGGATGAAAGGAAAGGTGACCCCATTTGAGAAAATGCGTAGTTTAAATTTGAAAGCAATAACAGCGAATCTCGGACGTTCACCTCTGCAACAAAAATATGCGTCATAAATTGTGTGTTTTAACGAGATGTACATTTTTTGTATAGTAAGCTTTTGTGTATCTTTTACTGTTTACCGGTTATGCAAAATTATTCTGACTGAACAGGACCTCAGAAGCTATTCACAGAACATCCAAAACATATATTTTATTGGTGTGAAATAGGTTTAATATATGGTATTTTAATAAAAATCGTCGAGATATTTATAAGAAAAAAATTCAAATATGTTTCCATGTAAAGGTAGTTTGCAGTGAGCAGATTTTCTTAAAATCTTCGTGTCGTATCAGAATTCAGAGGGACTCAAAATACAATACTTGCTCTATACATAATTTTTAGAAAAATCTATGTGAGTGTGTAATTGTGTGTCTGTGGACAGCATAGCTTAAAAAACAAAACGTCTATTAAATACCAAACTTGGTATTGAAATTCAGTATCTTACAGCAATACGAAACGAAGATTTTTGAGAAAATTCCTCCAACTCCAACTGCTCTTTACATGGTAGAAATTTCGAACATTTTGATTTTCTCAAAAATGGCTCTAATGATTTCGACTTAAATATACATTAAAGCCATTTACTTCAGAAATATAATGCTTATTTGAATTTTCAGGAAAAAACCTCTAAAGACCTCTTCATTTTGGATGACTATTGTATTACAGTAAACCGTAAGAGATATACAAAAACTTAACGCACTAAGTCTCGTTAAAACACACAATTTATATGATATACATTTCTTTCCGTGGAGTTGAATGTTTTCGAAATATTCCTTATTGTTGGTTTCGGTTTTTAAATGCTTCAACTTTTCTCGTACAGGAATTTGTTAACCCTTGGTCTTCCAAAGAAACCGATTTTAATTCCATAGCAAACAGCACTTAATTATCGGTTTAACCTAGTGCGTTACTTTATTTTGTTCTAATTATTAGGAAGCAAATAATAACAGCTTCCAAACTAATATATTAGTCGATTAGCATGAAGTAGATAGAAAAATAAGCATTTTACACAGATATGGAGAAAGCTGTGTGAATGGAACACATAAGATTTTTCTGACATTATTTTTGAAGGTCTAACCTTAAGTTGCTGAAATTAAGTATGCATAGAAAGCAACTCATAGTGCTTTATTAAAGTCAATTTCCCCTTGACAGTCATGTTATTGAAAACAGCATCGTCGGGGGGCCACAGAATGAATATTTAAAGTTTGACAGAAAATGGGATGATATCCCCCATAATAATTCTCTTCGAAATAATGACACTGTTCGGGTTCGTTTGGTAATATGACTCTGAAGTGGAACATAAGCCAAGTGACTCATCGGCAGTTGTGTCCTTTTAGGAGGGCTGTTTGTGTTTTACCCGTACCAGGTACGACATAGGAGGGTGCTGTACGCGTATGCTGGCTCGATAGTGCTCTTCCTAGATTGTAAAAGAAACCCATTCTTATCTACAAAAGTTTTCTTTTCGCGTTACTTAGCAGTATTTCATAATTTTATAAAATGGTGATATAAGTAAACATTTTTGCATATAATTTCTATGGCGTCTTTACTTCAAAACTCAATCTACCCTCTAATTATGGATCTGTAGGTTACCTAGACCTACTTCAGAATTTTTTAAAATGTAGATATAAGCAAGCATTTTTGTATACAATTTCTACTCTCCTCTCTATGGCGTCTCAGCTTCAAAACCCCATCTTTCCTCTGTCTCTAACACCAACATAGAGACCAGAGTTAAAGACAAATTATCGTTCATTCAAATGTTTTCTTTTCGGTTACCTAGAGCTACTTCATAATTTTATAAAATGTTAATGTAGGCAAGCATTTTTGCTTACAGTTTCTACACTCCTGTCTCCCAGTCTCAAGTCTCAAATTAGAGACAAAGAGTTAAGGACAATCTCTTTCAAATATTCTCGTTTCATGTTACCTGTCACTACTTCAAAATTTTATAAAATGTTGATATAAGTAAGAACTTTTGCATACAATTTCTATACCCTGACCATGACGTCTTAACTTCAATACTCCATCTGACCTCCAGTCTCAGGCTCCAACTTAAGAGACAAGAGTTAACGACAACTTATGTAGAATCAGTCGTTTCTGAGATATTCCGTGTTATTTTTTTCAATCTTGAGCTACTTAAACTTTCTCAAGCGGGAAGTCATCTTTCTTTTTGTTTCTATTTTGTTTTCTCCTAGGAAGCAAAGATAATCGAATTTCGATTATTTCACATAGTGACCGGATTTTAAAATCTTTGACTATCGCTTTTTTCTTTCCCCTTCTTCTTATAAAAATGTAGTAATTAGACTAATTGTGCTATTGTTTATATCGATTAGCATGATGTAGGTAAAATAATAAAGCTTTGTATGTGGAACAGCCAGAAAAATCATGTGAATGGAACAAATGAAATGTGTATATACTTTCTATTCAGGAAGTCTGAAAACATGTATTCCCTGTGAACTTTCGGAATCAAAATGTTGAGTGGAATGCAACACCTTCTTTACGTAGTATGTACATTGTACGTGAAAGAGAATGTAAAAATGAATCATTCTTCTCGTGAAACTCTCATACACATTTGCAATACTTCATCATAAATGAACCTAATTGATATACTGTCTGGTTGAGCATCTGTTATACAATGTTTTAACAGCGTTGAAATCTGCTTTAAAGAAGAAGAAAGCAGGTTTTATTTTAAGTAAGAATTTAAGCAGAACAGAGAATCCCAACATAAGACTTGGACCGGTACCAAAACGGAAGCAATCGTGACCAAAGTAGCCGGAATGAACCTCCCTCGATCACTACTAGTGTACATAAAAACGTTAAATTAGTTGTGACGTAACAAAAATATAAAACTAAGCTTCAGAGTGTTGAGAGTTTTAAATGTGTGTTTATTTACTGTCTAGCTTAAAATTAGTAATTTCCAATGTGAAGTTGGCAGTACTTCAGTTTAATGTAAAGTTAGTCATTTAGGATTCTTGAAAACTAACATTACAGTGAGGTTTAAACAAATAGCGTAAACAATGAATTAATTTTTAGAAAAGATAAAAAGTTTAAGTTAACTTGGCTGACGATATTAACAAAATAAAAATCTCAAAAATTAGAAGAGTAAATGACATTAGAAAAGAAGGAATAAGATGACGTGAAAGAAATAAAATTTGATTGATAATGAGAGACTAATGAAATAAAGTATTCAAAGGACGATATAAATAAAACAAGAAGTTGAACTGCATATTGAGACTACCAGTTTAGTAGTCATCAAAGTTTAAACGTCACAATTCGCGTTTTGAAGATACGATAACCGTTTTTTTCAATCTCCCAATAGGCCATAAATAAAAGACAAGTTCATAGAAAACAATTATTTTATTACTAAAAGTTTTGTACACTTATGGTTACTTTTCAACATAATCACCGAAAAAATAGAGATATTTATCTTACCTGTGCAAAAGATTTCCAATACCCGCTTCAAAATATGTTGCCGTCAACGACTTCAAATGAGCATTGACATTGTTTTGAAGATTTTGGTACTTTACGACGTTTGCGGAGAGCCATTCAATACAAACGAAGAGGAATGCTAACTTCAGGAATTGTGTTGATCCAAGACAACGCTAGTCCACACACTGCTGGCACAACCCATCGGCTCCTTGAACAATTTCAATGGGAGATTTTCGATCATCCGCTGTACAGTCCAGTGTTTTTCACCTTTTCCCTGAACTAAAGACATGGCTAGGAAAGCAGCACTTTCAAACCAATCAAAATCTTCAAAACAGCGTCAATGATCATTTGAAAGCTTTGCGGCAACATTTTTTGAAGCGGGTATTGCAAAGATTGTGCACAGGTGCGATAAATGTCCCAAACTTTTCGGTAATTATGTTGAAAAGTAACCATAAGTGTACACATTTTTAGTAATAAAATAATTGTTGTCTATGAACTTGTTATTTATAGCCTATTGGAGGTTGAAAAAAAGGCCCCCGTATATTGTTTAGTGCTAAACTTTTAAAGTCTTGTATCTATAACTATTTCCAAAGTGCTGATCTCTTAAGAATGCGGCTGTCACATATACTCCATGTAAAGTTACCAAGTAACCTGCAATGCCGAGGAAAAGAAGCCCAGAATGGTTAAAAGAAGGGTTAACGTAATTATAATTAAATGAGATTTCTGTAATAGAAGTAAAGAGGTTTTAGCGAGATTGTAATGTCACGTAGAATTAACCTCACTACTATTGTATGTATCTGTAAGGCATCATTCTCTAGGTAGGTTAAGTTTGGATTGCCGATTTCCACTCTCTGTCTGCAGCAACTTGATCTAACCCGCTTTGGTCCCGAATGTCGATATCTAGCTGATTGATGCATCAGGTTAGCTCCCTGATTGTCAGAAAATTGCTGATCTGAAGAGCCCAAACGGCTTCAATCGATATACGTGTAAAAGCAACAGAAAGGCAAGAGCGGAGTAAAAAAGAGAAAGGGCCTTTATATTGAGATCGTATGATACTTTCTTTTGTAATTCGAGCGCCAAAGTGTATGGTATTCTGTGCTTAGAAATACCTCCGACTTGTTATCTGTGTGCACCACAGAGGAGAAAGTGATAGGCTTTACAGTGTCGTTTGATTCCCGGCCAGCTCTCTCTCAGCAAGAAAGCAAATGAGCTAAAAATATGTGTTACATTCACATCATTTTCTCTGCTCTACAAACTTCTTACAAAAGACTATTCTTTTTTCTACACATTGCTAATCCAGATAAACATTAGCAGAATGTTCTTATTACTTAGTTCCTTATAAGTAGAACGGAACTAAGGAAATGCACTAGGCTAAACTGATAGTTAAATGTTTTAAAAGCTATTGTTACGACTGCCATTGCAAATTGCTTCTTTGCTTGGCTAGGAGTAGAACAAAAGAAAAATGGACTCTTCCTGTATGAGAAAAATATAAGTAATTCACAATTGAAACCAATAACAAGGAATATTTCGGAAACGGTTACCTCCACAACAAAAACATAAAGGATATAAATTTTGTGTTTTGACGGGATGTACATTTTCTGTGCAGTAAGTTTTGTCTATCTCTTACGGTTTAAAAGTTTAGCAAAATTCATCTAGAACAAAGAGCTCTTCAGAGACTATTCCCAAAAAATTCAAAATATACATTTTATTTAGGATGTAAATAGCTTTAATATTAGAGACTTTAATTAAAATTTTTGAAGCCATTTTTGACAAAATCAAAACTATCGAGAATTTTTCCAGGTAAAGGGTGGTTTGTGTTGAGGGCATTTTCTTGAAAATCTTCGTGCCGCATCTTTGGAAGATACTAAACCTAAATCTCAAATTTGGCATTTAACGGTCATTTTGTTTTTAGCTATCTAGGATTTTTTTTTTGGACTCGGGGAATCCCAAAAATATATTTTCAGTGAAATCTCGACACCAAATTTTTGTGTGGAATACAATTCCTTATCTATCCACTATGTACAGTATACATGCGGGCTAGGGAAGGTAATAAAACGTAAAGAATAATCCTAGATAATTGATCATTCCAAAATGCATGTCATTAAAAGTATTGGTTAATTATCAGAATACGCAGAACAGCTTGCAGTATTACAACAACTGCGAAACTGTATCTCTTTCCTCAATTTCTCCCTCTACCTGTGCAATATATACCTATTTAATTTTGTATTTTGGAACACTAATAAACTTGCGTTTTCTGAACTGAAGTGCTAATGAGAATTGAAACGATGATGAGAGGTTCAAGTGTTTACAGACTTGACTTCCTGTTAATGCTTACAATGCCATCTAAACTATACTGTTTCACATGACAGTCGTTTTCATACAAAATAGTAGTAGCACAATAGTATATTACAAAACATTAAAGTCTGGCTTTCGGTTTAAGATAGTCTATTAATACCTTAGCGTCAAATATTAATGTACAATTTAACTTAAGATATCTTATGCTCTTTTGACTGTAAAACACTCTCTCTTTCTTTCTCTCGCGCGCGCGCGTCTATACTTACACTTACACACACACAGACACTCTCTCTCTCTCTTTGGTATTAATGAGTTATCCAGAATCATAAGCTATCAAGAGTTCGTCACTTACATTTTCATTAGATGTATTAAAGCTTTAGGAAGTTTTCGCATACATTATAGCAAGTTCTAAAAGTAGAGAAACTAGAGAACTGCACAACATTTTGTATGACGAAACCAAATGAAATAACTGTACAAACAACACATATGCTGTAAACAAAATCTTTACTCCTGAATTTTACCTTTACATCTTGTAATGCAATAATAATAAATATTCCATGTTATATTTTGATAAAACCATATTCCCTTTTGAATATTGTTTCAGGAAAGGATAATTAATTCAGTTAAAGTCTTTGCTGTGGGCATTTTCTATCGCCCATATGGATTTGACTCGAATTTGTAATGAAACATTCACTATTGTGATGTATTAGACTATCAGGAATTATAAATAAACTTGGTACGTGGTCCCAATAGTACTAACTATTCCCTGTTGGTGGCACTGAATAAACAGTTCACCCGGGGCTACATAAGCCTAACGCGGCGGTGGTGAATTAATTTTTAAGTTGCTAAACTTTGATGTTGTTATTCCCCGGTCCAGTGGATTAGTTACGCAAATAGCAAGAGATATAGTTACCTAGCGCCTGGTGAGGCTGCAATATATTTAAACTCATAGTAGGTAATTATTGATAGAAATGACGTCAACTGTCCTCTGCATGGTAACACAAGAACAATAAATAAACTAAATAACATTTGTTTTGAACATGTGTAAAGCCACACACCAATTTTCTTAAAAGTGACATATTAAAATATGGCCTTATTTCGTAATATCAGAAGAGCTGCTGGAAATAATGAATGGTCATTTTGGGAAAGCATTAAGGAAGTAATTCGAATTACACCCCAATCTTTAAAAACATTATTTTAATATTTGATATTTTAGTAAATTACAAACTGGTGTGTTTTTCGAGGCTAAGAGATACTACTGTGGACTATAATGGAAGGAGGAGGATAACTAAACATCTACTTAAGAGTTCGCGGAATTGTCAACTTTTGGTTTTTTATATTAAATAATTCTCTATTTTTCTCTGATGAATTTCATGTATGACTAACATTTGTACTTAATTTATAAGTATTAAAAAATATAAATTTACAGTAGTATATTTTTTATTAATAGACTCAGATTTTAACATGGCCATTTTAAGATGTTTTGAATGTATAAAATATTATAGGCTGATAAGTTGGATTCTAGTTTAAAAACAAGACGATAGTGAAAAAATGATGTTTTCGTTTGTGTCTAATTGTCTTGTGTTGTTATATAGTGTATATATGCAACAATTCAAAACGTATATTATTAATATATTGCGCAAATGGCCCCCAATATTTCTTAGCAGTGTCACTGTAGTTTTATTGGTCAGTTCATTCCCCTTTTGCATCTCGCCTTGTAGACTCTGTGCTGCCGATTCAATATTGGGCACTCCCATAAAACATGCAGATTTTTACTTTCTCTATACGTACTATGGGCATAGAGTATAGAGAAGGTATTGTATTGTACCCACAAATTTGATACCGAGATTTCACCGGAAATATATGGTTTGAGACCACCTGAATCCAAAAAAAAAAAAAGAATTTTTAGAAAAATCTGTGTGTGTGTGTGTGTGTGTGTGTGTGAATGTGACTTTGGGCAGCATAGCTCAAAAATGAAACGACCGTTAAATACCAAACTTGGTATTGAAGTTTGGTATCTTGCAAGGATGCGACTTGAAGATTTTCAAGAAAATCTCCACACCCCCATCTACCCTTTGCATGGAACTTTTTTCGCAAATGTTGATTTTCTCAAAAATGGCTTTAATGATTTTTATTAAAATATCGTATATTAAAGATATTTACCTGACAAGTAATATGTATATCTTGAATGTTCTGCGAATAGCCTCTGAAAACGACTTTATTCTGATGACTTTTACGGAATTTTGCATAGCTGCTAAACCGTATGAGATGAACAAAAACTTACCACACGAAAAATGTAGAGCACATTAAAACACATACTTTATGTTATATATATTTTTTTCATGGAGTTGATCGTTTTTGAAATAGTTTTTTTTTTTTTTGTTTTTTCTGTTTTGTTTTGTTTTGTTTTTTTATTACAGCTTTAAAAAAATTATTTTTCTCACTTGTAACTCATGTCCATACAACCAAAGGATCTTCAGTTGCATAGTAACCAGCTTTTGACTATCACTATTTCGCTTCTACTTACAAGGAAGCAAGTAATAAGACTCTGCTAATTTTTTCTCCATTAGCATGAAGTAAATAGAAGAATAAGCTTTTTAGCAATAATTTGTTGCAGAGATGTAGAGAAAGTCATGTGAATGGAACACATCAGATTTTTTGTTCAACGTTTTCGCAAGGTCATCTAGGACTTTAAGAAATCCCAAATCGGTGGTAGTAAGACCTTAGTTTTCATGTCCAGTTCGCATCGTTATTATGTTTAATATAAAATTATATTAGTCTTCATCTTGTCTGTGACCACTGGGAAGAATTTCATCGTTACCGCCCTTTTGTTGTTCTTTACCACATCTGTTGCCATTATTCGGCGCTTTTATTCCTCTCATTTTATATTATTGTGCTTTTGGGAATCCTCTGTTGCTTGTTGGACAAGTTTGTCAGCCCCAACAATATGCCAATGGAGGCTTTAATCCATTGAAATTGACTGCAGAGTTTTTTGAGAGATTTTCTAATTTTTTCTGTTATATACCATGTTTATCGTTGTTCTTCGATCAGTTTATTGTTATTTTACTGTTCGTTCCGTTCTTGGTATATCCATTTCATTTATTAATTTTAAAGCTTCTAAGATTGCCAACTGCTCGGCTTGATTGGGGAGCATGTTTCATGTAATTTAAGTGTTTGTTGTGGACCACTGTCTTGTTCCTAAATATTCCAGGTGCCATTTCTACTATTCCGTTGGTTGGAAGAGGACTTAAAATATCTCTAGCTCGATCATAAAAGCGGAACACTCTCATTTCTAACGCTTGAATGAAAATGAAATTTTGATTATACCATAGGGAATGTAAACTATATTATTCGGTAGGAGGTTAATATAGTTACAGATGTTGATAAGTCAAGATTATACTCGCAAATGTCGGGCAGTTCTGTAACATGAGATGAGAGAATAGGCAGAACAGCCTGCGCCTGACTCCTCCTGCAACCATCATCACCTAAAAGTGAAGCGTTTAATCTGTTAATACCAAGGTCGGTTGGCAATTTCGAAGTTTGCTCTGGGGCAAATGGTTTTGCTTACCTCACACATACAAGGCGTTACAATGAAATTGTGCAATAAACTACGTTATCCCCTGAATTTAAAACAATATTTTCATTTTAGATATTTTTTAATTGTTTCATTTGCAAAGCCCTCTTTAACTTCTAAGATTATATTGGGGGACTTCGACTTGTGAAATAGCCCGCATATACATTGCGAGTTATTGCATTAGGTTAATCATTTCATCAACTCTTAATTATTTAGGAGAATTCTCCTGTCCCGGCCTCATATTCCTTCCCAACTTTTAACTGGTCTTCCTATTGTTCTGTAGCCCAGAGGTTTATATTTGTATGACTGTAATGGAATGCAGTTAATCATGTGTGCGGTGTATTTTATATCATTGAACACACACATTCATTCTCAGCATGTGTACTTCCACACCCTAAGGGTCAAAGAGAATCATTTTTTTTAAAGAAGAATTGCCAACCCCAGCCGGGAATCCAGCCTAGCACCTCCAGGTTAATTTTATTCTTGTTGTAAGTATTACTGCTACTGTTGAAGTAAATATCTGTGCTATCATTGGTGACTACAGTTCACTTACCTACGGCTGAATTTTTTTATTAATTTATTTACATTCTAAAAGTATCATGTGCTCTACAGAGCTTTCTCTGCACGTTTATTCGTGTATATCTTCTATAAAATATTCTTATAAACTTTATTTTTCTCTCTGCTTCATATTGATAAGCATTAATTTTATTATAAATTTAATTGTAAAGAATAGCGAAAATATAAACTTTAGTGGATGTTTAAAATATAGTCCGTATATGTGACCTTGATACTACTCCTATGAAAGTGCGAGAAACAACAAATAGCAACATATCGATCGTTGGATAAATTAAATAGGTGAAATAGTGCTCTAATAAGCCTTGAGTTCACATAACCTAGGGCTATCCGATATTTGTCTTCTCAGTATAAAGAAAACCCCTGGAAAAATATTATCCGAATTATTCATCCTAATAAGATTTGAACTGGGAACCTCTTGAATGTTAAGTATGCGCTACCACCACAACACAGAGAGCAATTTGATAACACTATCAAACCAAAAGTAAGAGATATCTTGGAAATAGCTAACGTTATCTTAAATGACATGTTTTAATGAGAGGAACATTCTTTGTGTTGTAAACTTTTTGTTATCTTGTAGGTTTTTCGATATACAGGTCTTGGATGAAGTATACACAGATATTCCCAGAAAGTTAAGACGTTTTATTTGTTTTGTAACTATATATAAGATACAGGGTATTTTAATAAAAAATCGTTATCCTCTTTTGAGCCAGGTGACAAGACTCTTGAAAATCCTCGTGTCCCAAGTTTGGAAAATACTGAATTGAAATATCAGTTTTGGTTTTTATCCTACTTGACACACAGACAGACAGACAGACACAGACAGACAGACACAGACACACACAGACACAGGCAGACACAGACACAGACACACACAGACACAGATACACACAGACACACAGACAGACACACAGACAGACACACACACACAGACAGACACACACACACAGACAGACACACACAGACAGACACCCACAGACAGACACAGACACACACAAGACACACACAAGACATACACAAGACACACACAAGACACACACAAGACACACACAGACAGACACAGACAGACACAGACCGACACACACAAGACGCACACACCGACACACACAAGACACACACAAGACACACACACCGACACACACAAGGCACACACAAGACACACACAGACAGACACAGACACAGACAGATACACACAGACACACACAAACAGACAGACACAGACACAGACAGATACACACAGACACACACAAACAGACAGACACAGACACAGACAGATACACACAGACACACACAAACAGACAGACACAGACACAGACAGATACACACAGACACACACAAACAGACAGACACAGACACAGACACAGACAGATACACACAGACACACACAAACAGACAGACACAGACACAGACAGATACACACAGACACACACATACAGACAGACACAGACACAGACACACACACAGACACACACAAACAGACACACACAAACAGACACAGACACAGACACACACACAAACAGACACAGACAGATACACACAGACACACACAAACAGACAGACACAGACACAGACAGATACACACAGACAGATACACACAGACAGACACAGACACAGACACAGACAGATACACAGACACACACAAACAGACAGACACAGACACAGACACAGACAGATACACACAGACACACACAGACAGACACACACAGACACAGACAGATACACACAGACACAGACACAGACACATACACATACACAGACACAGACAGATACACACAGACACACACAAACAGACAGACACAGACACAGACACAGACAGATACACACAGACACACACAAACAGACAGACACAGACACAGACAGATACACACAGACACACACAAACAGACAGACACAGACACAGACACAGACAGATACACACAGACACACACATACAGACAGACACAGACACACACAGACACAGACACACACACAAACAGACACACACAAACAGACACAGACACACACACAAACAGACACAGACACACACACACACAGACAGACACAGACACACACAAACAGACACAGACAGACAGACACACACACACAGACACAGACACAGACACACACAAACAGACACAGACAGACAGACACACACATACACAAGACACACACAAGACACACACAGACAGACACAGACACAGACAGATACACACAGACACACACAAACAGACAGACACAGACACAGACAGATACACACAGACACACACAAACAGACAGACACAGACACAGACAGATACACACAGACACACACAAACAGACAGACACAGACACAGACAGATACACACAGACACACACAAACAGACAGACACAGACACAGACACAGACAGATACACACAGACACACACAAACAGACAGACACAGACACAGACAGATACACACAGACACACACATACAGACAGACACAGACACAGACACACACACAGACACACACAAACAGACACACACAAACAGACACAGACACAGACACACACAAACAGACACAGACAGATACACACAGACACACACAAACAGACAGACACAGACACAGACAGATACACACAGACAGACACAGACACAGACAGACACAGACACACACAAACAGACAGACACAGACACAGACACAGACAGATACACACAGACACACACAGACAGACACACACAGTCACAGACACAGACACAGACACAGACACAGACACAGACACAGACACAGACAGATACACACAGACACACACAAACAGACAGACACAGACACAGACACAGACAGATACACACAGACACACACAAACAGACAGACACAGACACAGACACAGACAGATACACACAGACACACACAAACAGACAGACACAGACACAGACACAGACAGATACACACAGACACACACACACATACAGACAGACACAGACACACACAGACACAGACACACACACAAACAGACACACACAAACAGACACAGACACACACACAAACAGACACAGACACACACACACACAGACAGACACAGACACACACAAACAGACACAGACAGACAGACACACACATACACAAGACACACACAAGACACATACAGACACACGCAAGACACATACAGACACACACAGACACACACAGACACACAGACATACACAAGACACACAGACATACACAAGACACACAGACATACACAAGACACACACAGACACACACGAGACACACACAGACAGACGCAGGCACACACAAACAGACACAGACACACACAGACACACAGACACGTACACAGACACAGAGGGTTTCAAATGATTCAGTTACGGTGAAACTCAGTATTGAGATTTGGATGGAATGCAATTCTTCCACTACGCACCAGGTAAAATGTTTAAGAAGAATGAAAAAAGAAAAAAAAAAACACAGGTCAAAGGTAGTGTACAAATCAAAAGTATTTCTTCAATATATGTTTAATTTATATACCCATAGTTTTATTTGCGGTTGAAAACAGATAATATGATATTATTGCCGCTTCACAGGAGACTAAACTTAAACCACGGTCGCAGCCACACATACTGTCCCGCCTCATGCATGAAGTAATCAGCAGGGCTGCCAAACTAAGAGGCAAAATTAAAGGCAGAGGCATTTTTAACAAGTGGCCACTGGAGTTTTCCATCATACCAGTGTTGGTCATTAATGTTTTTAAATATAACAGAACTCGAACGGTGTCCCGCTCTGAGTTTATTCCGTTTTATATACCAATCGAGTATGAGTATTATTTCCTGTTCCAAAGTTCTGTGTCACTAGGTTCGAGGATAGGGCTGAGTTTGCTCTCATACTGTGCCAAATGAACGACCTCAGTTTAATTGACATACCGGAGCAGTCAAGTATAAATATTTTCTTAAAATTAAATTAAGAGATTTACTGGAAGAAGCGATGTGTGAAAATGCATTTGAATTATCATAGATACAATTAAAATAATGATGATGATAATAGTAAAAATAATTAATCTTGAATTGTACTAAAATTTACTTACAAGTAAACTCTTTTTGGTTTTACGTTATAATATTTGAGGCTTAGTACTATGTATTTGAAGCAATGGATCTCTTTAAGTCTTCCCTTAGAAATCTATGTCATAGCAAATCAGAATTGTTAATTTGTTCTGCGTTAAAAAACATTTTTAAAAAATATTGAGCCACAATCCTTGTATGTAGCATTGAATTAAAGCAAGAACTTTTTAATAAATTCACCATAATCTTTGTTAAATGTTTGCAATGTTATACTTTACTTTAAAAGCTTTTGCCCAATGTATAGATTTAAGGGCACTTGATAGAGACATGCTAAAGTTTCTAGAAAACTATATAAGCCACCTCGATAAAAGTTTTACCACTTACTGAAAGCTTCTTCTAATTCAGAAACCATAGTAAATCTTAACTTACGTTAATAATTGCGGTCTTGTTGACAGTTCAATAATCAAGGAAAGTTGCAAACATTTACACATATTTTATTCTTTAGGTACACCTTATTAAAGAATCAAAATAGACAGATCTGTGAATTATTCTGTGTAAATGCAAATTTTGCTATTTTTGGTTAAAATATCTTAATCTTTCACAGACTATGTTAAATAATACGTGTTTAAAGTGACTACACAAGACTGAACTGTGTCACTTCAATTTTTTAGGAAAAACTGCACCTAAAGAAGGTCATATGTGAAGAATGTTGCAAATTTTATTGTTTATTTAAAATATCAACAAGTGAGCTGTTTTTAAACTAAGTTATAACTTGACTATGTTTACATAATAAAAAGAAGTTGGTTCATAAGTGGTACATTTTTCATTATGATACCTTGTAAAGTTTTCAAGAAATCTTATTATATATTTCATTGAGGTTCAGCATGGAAATTTCTACGCTGTCTCTACCAAGGTAGCTTAAGAAAAAAAAATTATTTATTTTATTATATATAACCTCTAATGCATTTAAATGTTTATATCTTTTATAAAACAATACAAGAAAAATTGAAGATACAGCAACATGAGATATTATATTTTTATGCACTGAAATAATATGCCGGACAAAGCTACGATATGAACTCTGGAATGAGTAAATATCCTTTTTCACGAGAGGACATAATATGAACCAGAAGAAATGGAGTTTTGTGTTTTTTGTTTTTCGAATGAGCTGGGTTTGAGGAAACGAGCGAATCTCATTGAAACGTATCATATGAAACGAACAAACAAAATTCATGCTCTTACAGTTCCACGTAACTGTGAAGAGTATATTAGTGCAGGCATACATTTTATGTTCAATTTCTCAGCTTGCAGTGGGCATACTCTAGAGATAGTTTGCGTGTTCTTGGCTGCAATATGGGTGTTAAATAATATCTCGCCTATTGTATGTAACTTTTGACGATTTACCTATATTTTAATAATTTTATCACAGTATCAAAAGTTTCAGTAGTTAACCTTAGCATTGCAGAGCATGTATTATTTTGTAATAGAATATTCGATTTTAAACAAATACTTCCCTTACTAAGGAAGACTATGACAATGTACCAGGTGGCCCGTATTGATGTGTACAGATATATCTTGGTGCGCTAAAGAGTTTCAGAACTCAACAGGGATATTTTGAGCTAAAACCCGCCAGTTTCCGGGGCAGTAGCACGTCTTTATGACTTCAGAGTTATCCTGCGATTGCATACCTGATTATGACTTAATCTCAAGTTCGGCGTCTTCATAGCGGTTGATTCAATTGCAACGCCAGTGCAAGGAAACGCTAGACCTATGGATTCCTCCGTTCTTTATCAGCAAACCTGTCATAGGTTTCAGGTAAAGGGGCAAAGAACAGTTACTTGCTCAAAATACTACTTATGACGGATGGTTGTTCTTGAATGCGAAGCGTACATGTTCTGCATTAATCAGTCTATCTTGTACTATACTAATCGTTATACTAATCATTTTGTAGTTATCCTAAAAGTTATATCTCAACAGCTTACTATAAATATCAACAAGATAAGATTCCCGTTAAATACAAAAATGTTTAATTTAGTATTATGGATTAGAACAGTAAAATAAACTTATTTCCTCGTTGCAAAATATATTTATTTTTGTTTACCTTATGTCCACAATCATTTAGTGATATTTTGGAGTATTCTCGCCTCTGTTGTCTATATTAGTTCTATGCCTACATCAAGATCACTAACGGATCTTTCAGAGTCATTTCATCTCATTCATTGTTGGTTTTGGTGAAATTGTGTGTTTGAAGAATAAACAAATAACTAAAGGAACAGGTTCTTTAGTGAGGTTTTGTAAAAGATAAGGAATGCCTTAATGTTACCTAACCATTATGCAGCATATCGGTATATTTATAAAAATACTCTGAAAGCAAGCGCGTCGATGCTTCCCACCTGCGTCACCTCCAATAGTGTGGACCAGCTACGCGGTTCTGTTCGATAGCTTTTTGTTGGTGTATCTTTATTGGAGTTGAAACCATACTATATTTTCACATTACAAAGGATCTGAGAAATAACGTCCACGTTTTGATTCGATGTCGTTTTGAAAATATAAGCTCTATTTAAACTACTCTTCTTTGATTTGTATATTTCTCTTGTGATTTAATAACAGCAAAGAGTAACTTAGGTTATTTTGTGGCCTTCAATTGAAAACTATTTGACCATCAGGAGAGAGATGGGAATTAATGTAATGAGAAAGGCTTATATGTTTAAATTGCAGTCTTTAAGGATCTTTCTTATTGCTGTAATATAGTACTGATGCTGGCCGGAAAAGGGACGGAAAGGTTATGAATAGCGTGGAACTGGGAAGAACTTTGAGAATTGTAACGGTGACAACGGAAAAGAATATGATTCAGGTCGGCGCTTTCCCCGGATCAGAAGGACATGTTGGGGTGTTGATAAAATGAAGACGATGAAGATGTTGACCAAGTCCATGACCAAGTCGCATCCTAATCAATATGGTGCTCTGGTGTAGCCGGAAAACCAGGGAATTTTGGAAACTTCTTCCAGGATGGTGGCGTAATGGTTTACTTTCAATATTTTGGAAAGTATTCAGGCATCATTCCAGCATAGGTATTTAGAGTGTATGGCAGTCTGATGCCTTGAAATGTATCCTGACCAATGCTCTGTTTAGCCAGGTGATCAACGACCTCATCCCGATGTATACGTGCATGAACTTTAAATCAGAGAAAATTAAGTTGCTGCCCAGCTTCACTAGCTGGATGTATAAAGTGTAGAATATAATGCAGGTATTGATGCGTTTTTCTCCTCCGCAGAGGTTATTCCAATCTTTGTAGCACATTCTTGGTGTCTGTTAATATAAGAAACTTCGGCTAAGGTCATTTTATAGCCTCCTTATGGAGTATTTGTTTTGATAATTCGAAGAGGAACGTGCTTCTATATCTAAAATTGTTTCTTTAAGCTTACCTGGCATGTAAACACACCTAAATATATCCACCCGCGTTCTCTTCGTATTAATTGCTGAGGTTATTCCCGCCTTAAATATGAGTTATATAGCTCGTAGAGCGTACATCTAACTTAAAGGAAACCTAAAAAACATGCATGACTCATGCAAACTAAGTGTTGTAAACATGCAATAAATATATAACGAATATTTAAGTTACAATTATGAAGTATCTGGTAAGCAATCCCTTCGTTATCCGAATCTGATTTTGCAACGTCAGTTTTGTTATCAGATGAAATTTCGGTAAGGTTAATGACAAACATCTCAACAGTGTTGCCGATAATGTTGTCCAACCCCAATTTTTGTTTCTCTTTGACTAGGTGAGTACTTGCTTCTTTCAAATTGATGTCGTTAACCAGCAAAAATGCTGTACTAAGCAACGCCCTAACCTCTAGCAGTTTGAATGCTTGTTGCCACGAAGCAGTTTTCACAAGCTCATCCGACCACTCAACTTATCAAGTTATCACCTTTATCAGTACGTTTTTTCCCGTTCTTTTCCTCTGTTTACCGTTATACACGATTGCTCACATAATAAGAAAGACGCACTTTTCACACTGTTTGGACAGTGAAGAAACGGTGTTGCTCTTATAAATACTACAATAATAAAGCTCTCTCACATCTTAGAATAATTATCTACAGACGCATTATTGCTTTAAAGAAAATTAATTTGACTGAAATACTTTGAATGCAGAGATAAGCAGTTATAAATTAAGCAGTCAATAAGAGACGAATTAACCACGTCATACTGTTGACATGAGGGGTAAGGTAAGGAACAGAACAGTTTTGTTGAAGATACTGAAGGTGTCTCTGAATGATTTCCTGCACGGAAAATTAAAATATCTACTAGATAATTTACTGCTTCTAACAAACAGCTCATTAATTGAATATCTCATTAGTCAGAGTACCGCTATTGCATTAATACCTCTCTTACCTCATTATTCATTCAGCTAAAGCTGCTTCATTCGCCTAAAATATCTATCCATGCCTAAAGCGTAGTAGGGTTGTTTTATTTGGCTTTCTGTAACGGGAGTATATTTTACAGTTGCCGATGCGAGAGGATTTGAATGTGTTCCCAGAATGCAATAGAGTTTTACGTCATTTGGAAGTGGATTACAGTTGGCGCTGTCTCACGCAGCAGTGTCCACTTGTCCGTTCTCATGTGGCAAACTATTCACTTCGCTAAACACAGCACAGCGCACAACTCCAGGGGCAAAGCGTTCCCAGTGATTAATTGGATAAGGTGAAAAATGTGGATAAGGCACTAGTAACACTAGAGGTTCAACGCACTTCATTTATTGTTTTTCTTAAACAATTAATATACCTGAGCAGATTTTTTAGAGAAGCAAAAGTGTAAAAATCTTATGCATTGTATCTATTGCATCTAATCGATACAAACATTAGCAGAAACAAACTTTTTACTTGATTCCTTCTGATCAGAACGGAAATAAGGGGATATAATCAAATCGTTAGAAATGCTCCCTTTGTGAGCAATTAGAGTTCGGTTCGCTTTACACGGCCAGAAATAAAAACAAAGGAAAGACGAAACAAAAGATCACTTCCTGTATGAGAAAATTTATGTAGTTTAAAATTAAATAAAAACAAGAAATGTCTCCGAAATGGACAACTCCATGAAAAAAGAGGTATATGACCTAAAGTGTGTGTTTTAACGAGCTGTACTTTTTTGTGTAGTAAGTTTTTTTGTCTATCTCTTGCGGTTTACCAGTTATACTAAGTTCAACAAAATTTAAAATATTCCCAGAAGATTCAAAATATACATTTTTATTTGTAGTGCGATATCTTAAACATACAGTATTTTAATTAAAATCGGTAAAACCTTTTTTTTTTTTTTGAGAAAAACAACAGTAACAAAAGCATTTCCATGTAAACAGTAGTATAGCATTGGGGTATTTTTCTTAAAAATCTTCGTGTGTTATCCGTGGGGAATACTAAACTTAAAAACCAATTTTGTTATTTAATTTTTTGAGCACGCGCTTTTTTTGGAGTCAGGGGACCCCAAAACATATTTCCTGTGAGATCTCGAATTTTTGGATAGAATACAATACCTTATCTACTCACTATGCACAATCTAGGAGTAGAGAAAGTAATTATCATCATCAACTTCATGACTTGGGCCTGTTGACTAGTCCCGTTTCCCAGAGGAAATTAAGGCAGTTTCTTAGGTCTTCCAAAATTTCTATAATCTTAAGGTGTACAATTTAACATATTCTTTCGTAATTTTCATTCATTCTTGTTACATGTTGAAACCAATTATATTTATTTGCTTTTACCTTATCAAAAAATCGAAGAATATTAAATCATATCTTCTCTCTTCTTTTGGTCTCTAAACGTTACTCCTGCAGCTTTTCTTAAAAAAAACACATTTCTGCCGTTTCTGTTTTCTCTCCTTCAATTTTGTCGAAGACCATGTTTCGATCCATAAATCATCATTGGTACCGCCATTCTTTCATTTTTGTTCCTTTGTTATTTTATTTGTTAAACATCCATTTATTGTACCACAAAGATGTTGAAATCTTTCTAATTTCTTTCCCTTATCTATACTATAATAATAAAATAATTCAAAAATATTTAAGGTAGCTCACTTGCTCAAATATTTCTGTTCCAATTACAATTTATGCTCTTATGATAGGTTCAAGAAAAGCTATAAATTTTGTTTTGTATTTGATACAATCTATAGTTGCTCTTTGTAGTTCATTTTCTGAGGTGTTCATCTGCAAATAATATATAATTCATTTTCATTTCGTCTATCATAAAATTTACAACTAAAAGAACTTGTCATTTTTTATGGCATCGTCCAGATATATATTAACAAGTAATGGTGAGAGCGGACAACCTTGTTTGACTCTATTATTACTATCTTTCTCCAATATTCTTTACTTTAATAAAAAGTAAGATCAAGTCAGGACATAGAATAGGACCCAAGCTTAATATCTAAGAGAAGAAGTAGATTGCAAAAGTTTGGACGTCCTGGAGAAAGCTGGAAGCAAAGGGCACAAACCCGATTCCAAGAAGTGGAACTGGAAAATGTTTGCCTTCATTTGGAGTAATTGAGACGTTAGCAACGAAATACAAGGAAGTTCGCATGTATTGCTTATCGAGTTAATCTGCAGAGGCATGGCAAGGGAATTCGCCGCTGTCTGCAGCATTTGTGAAGCAGATCAAGAAGTGGTTGCTGGAAGTAATTGAAGGTAATTTGAAATGAGAGGGGGGGGGATATTGTGCAGAGGAAAAGGTGCGGAACACATCCGGTAGCGTGAGCAGGGCCTATCCGGTTTAAGTGGGCGGGTCTTAGGTTCTGGCCAGTGGGAGCTCCCCGTCCGCGATAATTATGTTAGCTGTTAAAAGAACTCGGGACATTATATACTGCGAGACTTGTGCACGCGATATCACATGGGAAAACTGTCTACGTGAGCCCAAATTCGGTTTGCTAGTGGAGCATCAGTTAATATGCCAGAAAAAATATTCCCGTTTTTACTTTTTCTACAAAGTACACATGGTTAGAGAAAGTGTTGCACTCCACCCAAAAATTCAATAAGAGATTTCACCAGAAATACACCCGTTACGGTTCCGCCTATCCAAATAAAGCATTTTTACTTTCTCTAGACGTACTACGTACATGGTGTATGGAGCTGGTATTGCATTTCACCCAAAAATTCGATACCGAGATTTCACCGAAAATACACATTTCTCCTGTTCGTGTGTCTGTGAACACGATAACTCAAAAACGAAAAGTCGGTAAAATAACAAACTTCGTATTTAAGCCTAGTATCTTCCAGGGATGCGGCACGAAGATTTTGAAAAAAAAAATCCCCCCACCCCGAACTACCCTTTGCATGGAAAAAATTCGAACATTTAATTTTCTTAAAACTGGTTCTAACGATTTTGATTAACCTTTTCACCGCTAACATATTTTTAGGTGAGAAACACCTCCTTGCTAGTTAAGACGGCACTACGGTGAAACATTGCTAAAAACCTGAAATTTGGTGTTGACTAATAAAATTTAGCCTTAAATGTGTGTATTTCAAGTTAAAATACAATAATATGCACTAATAACTAGAAAAGGGTGAGTGTAGTAATGTGTTTCAAAATTTACCGTACCGGGTGCTTCCACTTGCCCCGTCATCACCCAGGCATACTGTACCACCGATTATTTAATCTGGGCCCTCCCCATCCTATACTATAGAGCACTGGGTGGGACTCCTCACACCCCACCAGCAGCATATTTCCGGCCCTGAAATAGAGACTGTTTTGGCGGCAGAGTGCTGCTTGACTCGAACCAAATCGCTGGCAATTTTTCTTCGCTTTATATATTACTCGGAATTAGTGTAAACAGTCTGTAAGAGTTGACAGACATTGCTTTAAAAAGTCAAGTAGGTCGGCCGTAGCACCGGAAGGGTTAAAATACCGTACATTAAGGTACCTTATATGGCAAATAAACTTTTCTGGGAATAGCCGCTAAAGAGTTCTTTATTCTGAACAAACTTTGTTGAATTTTGCGCAACTGGTAAATCGTAAGGGATATACAGAAACTTACTACACAATAATATAGATCACGTTAAAAGAGACAAATTATGTTACATACGTTTTTTTTTTTTTTGTTTTTTTTCGTGGAATTGACCATTTCTGAGATATTCCTTGTTATTGTTTTCAGGTTTAAAATGCTTAAAATTTTCTCCCACGACAAGTTGAAAACTCCTCGGCCATGCATAGAAACGGATTTCAACCACATGCCAATCAGCTTTTAACACATTTTACTAAAATTTTAGTCTATTGTATTCCCTTATTTTCCTTCTAGGAAAGCAAGCAATTAAAAAAATATCTGCTAGTGTTTATCTCGAATAGTACGTCGTAGATAAAAGAATATGCTTTTTAACAAGAATTTGTTACAGTGATAAAGAGAAAACCATGTGGATGGAACACACCAGATTTTTAGAAAAAGTTCCGCGCGCGGGGATGAATCTGTCTGTCCAAAAATAAACGAAAAGACTGTTAAATACCTAATTTGAAATTTATGTTACCCATATTCTAAAATGCGAAGATTTTCACGAAAATCTCTCTTTTCATTTACATGAAAACATTTTTGAAAATTTTGTTTTTCTCAAATGACTCTTAACGATTTTGATTAAAATGCCGTATATTAAGATCGCAAATGGAATTATATCCTTAATTTCTGAAGACCACTTTATTCCGAATGAACTTCCTGAATATTGTATAAGTGATCAACCGTAGGAGACAAACAAAATTACTAACAAAAAACCTGATGTGTTCCATTCACATGACTTTCTCTACATCTCTGCAATAAATTATTCTTAAAAAGCTTATACTTCTATTTATTTCATACTAATCAGAAAAAATTAGCACAAAAAGTCTCATTACTTGCTTCCTTCAAAGTAGAAGCCAAATAAGGGAGTACCAAAGGTTAAAGTGATAGTCAAAAGCTGGTTGCCATGTCACTGTAGTTCCTTTGTTTGTATGGACAGCAGTTGACAAATTCCTATATGAGAAAAGTATACGTTTTTCATTGCAGAAACCAAAAACAAGGAATGACTCAAAAACGATGAACTCCACGAAAAAAATATATAACATAAATTGTGTGTTTTAACGTGCTCTACATTTTTTGTGCAGTAAGTTTCTGTCCATCTCTTATGGTTTAGTAGTTATTCAAAATTCCGTAAAATTCATCCAGAATAAACTACTCTTCAGAGGCTATTCCCAGAAAATTCAAGATATACATTTTATTTGTCAGGTAAATGTCTTTAAAATATGATATTTTAATCAAAATGGTAAGAGCTATTTTGCGAAAATCGAAAAAAGTTCCATGTAAAGGGTAGTTGGGGGTGGGGGGGATTTTTCTCAAAATCTTCGTGTCGCATCCCTGGAAGATACTAAACTTAAATACCAAGTTTGGTATGTTACCGACTTTTCGTTTTTGAGTTATCGTGTTCACTCGGACACACTGGCCACGGACACACACACATACACACGGATCTTTTTGTGAAAATGCTTTTTTTGGATACAGGGAACCCTAAAACATATATTTCCGGCGAAATCTCGGTATCGAATTTTTGGGTGGAATACAATACTTCTCTATTCCTATGTACATTGTACATACGGGGCTAGAGAAAGTGAATATGTAGACCTCTTTATTACAAAGTCATGGTTTGCCATACACGTTTTTTCTTGAAGAGTTGGCCGTTGTTCCACATAGCGATAGTTTTTTAAAAGTTTTGACTCGCTTTAACCTAGTCTATGACCATTTTTCTCTTCTACATACAAAGAAGCAAGCAATAAGACCAATTCTTCCAAAGTTTATATCGATTATCATGATGTGGATAAAGGTATATTCTTCTCTAAGAATAGCTTATACATGAAACACCTAGAGAAAGTCATGTGAATGGAGCATATCAGTCTTTTTTCCTCTTAGTTCTTAATTTTTTAAAAATCTAGGAACATATTTGAACTGTTGAACCCAAATGTACGCGAAAGCTTTTCCATTTATATATTAATAAACTGCATATACTCCCAGCAATTCTAAAAAAAAATCGGATGTGTTACACTCACATGCCTTTCTCCAGCTGTTCTATAAACTTCTTACATAAGATAATTCTTCTTTATGCACCTTGCTAGTCGAGGCAATCATTAGCACAATGTTCTTATTATTTAGTTCCGTATAAGTAGGAAGAAAATAAAGGAATACACTAGGCTAAACCAATAGTCAAATGTTTTAAAAGCTGCCGTTATGCTATTGTCATTACAAATCGCTTCTTTTCTTGGTCAGGAGTAGAACAAAAGAAAAACGGACACTCCCGTCTGAGAAAAGTATAAGCACTTCACAACTGAAACTAATAATAATGAGTACATCGAAAACGGTAAGCTCCACGAAAAAAATGTATATGACATAACTTGTGTATTTTAAAAAACGCATACATTTTTTGTATAGTAAGTTTTTGTCTATCTCTTACGGTTTACTAGTTATGCCAAATTAAGTAATATTCATCCAGAATAAACAGGTCTTCAGAAGCTATTCCCAGAAAATTCCAGATATGCATTTTATTTGTATTAAATATCTTTAATATACGATATTTTAATCAAAATCATTAGAGCCATTTTTAAGAAAAGCAAAATTTTCGAAAAAAGTTCCATGTAAAGGGTAGCTTGGGATGGGGGATTCTTCTCAAAATCTTTGTGTGGCATCACTGGAAGATACTAAACTTAAATACCAAGTTTGGTATTTTAGCTGCTATTCGTTTTTGAGTTATCGTGTTCACGGACACACGGACGCACACACGGACCTTTTTCTGAAAATGCCCTTTATGGATACAGGGGGTCCTAAAACATATATTTCAGGTGAAATCTCGGTATCGAGTTTTTGGGTAAAATACACTTCTCTATCCCTATGTAAATTGTACATACGGGGCTAGAGTAAGTAAAAATGACTTTCAATTGAGCATATGAAGTATAGACGTGTAAATGTGTAAAACAGAGAAAATCGCTTTAACAGACCAGCCTGTGAATTTTGGAAATACTAGTTTGTCTTTGCCAGAAATTTGTGATGCATTCTGTGAGGAACTTCCAAATTTTCAAATCAATTCCTTAAGAAGCGCCAAAGAAGATGTATATTTTCTGTTTGTGAGTGATCTACATAAAAAATTCGTTGCTGTGCAGTTTTCAAAATGTTGGAACCAAGCTAATCTCTGCTACAAACTAATTTTTTAGCAAATCAGGAAATACTTCAAATAAATTCAAAAGTATATAATTCATGAGTTTTAGGCTTGTAATAGGCTTGTAATTTATAAACTTAAATTTTGAAGCCATGTAGTGATTTATAAATGATTATTAGATTTCTCAGCAATAGTTGTTATATATTGTCAGTTTAGGACTGCTTGGACTGGACTACTGAGCGGAGGGGTTCCACACTGAGCGCTATGGTACCAATTGACCATAATAGTTGGCTATATTATGAATCCTGGTACTTAGTACTTACAACATTGTAAGTCCCAATTGGACTTGTCATCTTAAAAACATAATTTGAGATCACCTTGTGGTTTACCGGGAATCGTGTGGGTCAGTTGAGAAATTCAATGCTATGCGGTATGTTGCCGTGGTAGCTCAGCGGCAGAGCAACCGGATAGAGATCGGAAGATCCGTGGTTCAAATCCCGGCTATGGCAATGAAATTTTCAGTGTGACTCTACCTATCCAATTCCTGTGCTGCACACGGATTGGGTGAAAAAACAATTAATCCAATACCGGTGAATTGGTGTTCAAGTGATTTACTCTTATGTCTGCACTCATATTAAAAACATTAATATTTATCTTTGCACAAAGTATATATTTTTGAAAATTTAGGAGGTTTTCAAATGCTGGTAGCCTTAAAATTGAACTTTTTTGCTTTCTCTACACGTACCATGTACATAGAGTATAGAGAAGGTATTTTATTGCACCAAAAAATTCGATACCGAGGTTTCACCGGAAAAACATGTTTTGCGACCTCTGAATACAAAACAATTTTTTAGAGAAATGTCCGTGTGTGTGTGTGTGTGTGTGTGTGTGTGTGTGTGTGTGTCTTTCTGTCTGTCTGTGTGTTGTGGGCAGTATAGCTCAAAAAACGAAAATTCCATTAAATCCCAAACTTGATAATTAAGTTCAGTATTTTCCAAGGATGCGACACAAGATTTTCAAGAAAACACCCCCATCCCAAGCTATGCTTTACATTGAAAAAATTTCGAAAATTTTGCTTTTCTCAAAAATGCTTAAACGATGTTGATTATAATCTCTTATATTTAAGATATTTACACGACAAATAAAGTACATATCTTTAATTTTCTGGGAATAACCTCTGAAAACCTCTTTATTGGGGTTGACTTTATTGAATTTTGCATAACTGGTAAACCGTAAGACATAGACAAAAACTTACTACACAAAAATTTAGATCTCGATATAACACACAATTTATCACATATACATTTTTTCCGTGGAGTTGGCCGTTTTCGAGATATTCCTTGTTATTGACTTCAGTTTTAAAATGCTTAAACTTTTCTCATACGGCAACTTGTCAAAGCTTGGTCACGCAAGAAACGGAGTTCAACCCCATATCAACCACATTTTAAAACATTTGACTGTCGATTTAGCCTGATGTATTCCTTTATTTCCCTTCTACTTATAAGGAATTAAGACCGATTCTCCTAACGTTTATCACTATTAGCATGAAGTAGATAAAAAAATAAGCGTATTAAAAATTTGTTGCAGAGATGTACTGATTTAATTTTACACCTTAGCTATATGAAAATGTTACCAAGGAAATAATAAACTGAAAGATGTAAAGTGTTTAATATTTGAGTTCATTCTTTGCCTATCTGTTGCTTAAAAATATCTGGAATGCAACTTGGCATTAGAGTCGCCAAATGCAAATGTAAATAATGTATTACTTCTACAACACACAACATTTTGTAATGTTTTTGCCTCATCCTCTACTGCAAAAGAGCAATTAGGTTAAAGGAGACAATAATGAAAAATTCAGATGAACACATTTGCGGCTAATTTTATAACTAACCCGTTTCGTTTCCTGTGAGGCCAACTGCGCTAAGCTGAGCCGCCGTGGGAAGGGTTAAAGTGGGAAAAGTTGCTCTGTTTCCCTAGAACACGAGTTTTATGTGAGTCTGTTGAAAGTTCCTTTCGTTAGGACGGGAATAAAGGGGCAAGATGATTGTAAACAAGATTTGAAGGTTAAAGAGACACTTTGTAGCAAGAGGTATGAAAAGAAGTTCAGCTAGTTGAGAGACTGAAAACTGTTGCAATGTTGTCCATTGGGATATTTGTTATCAGGAAGTTGAAATACCAAGTATATATACACTACAGAGTGTTAATGAACTACACCGAAATAATTTGCGAATTGTTCACGTGACTGATGCAAGTAATTTGAGATTGGCGATGCATGGTCCCCGGAATAACATAACACAGCTACATGGCGTTAGCCGTGTGGGTATCAGGTGCTGATAAGTCGGTGTTAAAGCAAAGCAGGTTAAAAAATTGGCTTGAAATGTCTTTAAAACTGCTGCTCGAGTATAGAAGTATCGATTTTTAGCATCTCGTTACTAGCGTTCTCAAGATTTAATGTCGCAAAAATCTGTAAAATCTTGAACTAATCACTTGACAGTGTGACACTGAGCCTTCATTAACTACGTTCTTGAGTTATGTAGCCTACTCTGGAGGCGTTTTTTCAACTGCTCAGGTGGCTTAATGCGCAACGCGGGGAGCTTCTAACCCAAAGGTCAGGAGTTTGATTCCTGTCGTAGAGTAAATGTTTTTAATATTATTTTTGTCGTTCCAGACGAAGTGCCGCGATACGTGACGTACTGGTACTTCAGAAACTTATAGCCGTTACTTCGAAATTTCAATAAACAGGCCATAAGTCTCCTATCTCAAATTACTTATTTAAGTAATCTACATATTCTGTGAAAATATAAGTCGCCCTCCGTGATGTAATGGTTACCATGCTGACTTCATATACCCAAGGTCACGGGTTCAAATCCGGCGCAGGACGGTTGATTTTTTCGGGTGTAAAAATCCTTAGCATGGCTTCCTTCGGAAGGGAAGTAAAGCTGTGGGTCCCGTGTCGTAGATTTACCGCACGTAGAAGAACCTCAAGCCTGATAGAGAGGCCTCTGAGCAAAATTAAGCGGGCTTTCACGCCCAATTTAGAATGGGACGCTGAGAACCACAGTAGTTAAAGAGCGTCCATAAATAACACACCATTGACATTTTTTTTGTGAAGATATTTCGCAATAGTTCATTAACATCTTTTGTGTGTGTGTGATATATAAAAGTTTTGAATTACTCATATATTCATTCACTTGGGGAAATGACTCAATGTCAAAATACTTGAAATTACAAAAGAAGTCAGTAAGATTGATATGCAATATAGATAATGGAGGTGATTGCAGGCTATTATTTGGGACGTGGGCAATTCTTAAGGTTGTTTCTTTATATGTTAGTAAATGTTTGTTTCATGTAAAAAAGAAGTATTGACGGATATTTACCTAATAATGCCACTCATGAATACAATGCTAGAAATAATCAATAGTTAGCAATTACCTTATGCAGAAAAGTAACAACTAAAAACTGTTTTAAAACTTTGGTGTAAAATTGATTAATGTATTGCCGCAGTATGTTAAAAACTTGTATATTAATAAGTTTAAAGTGGCACTTAAAATACTTTTATTAGGTTTGTGTATATGATGTTTTAGGATATTTAAAAGCACTGAGTATTAGTACTTCCTGACTGCGGGTATTGTTTTAAATTATATTACTTTCCTCATTGTGCAATGTACATGCTCTTAGACAATATACTGGTTGATTGATAACAGCACCAAGTGACTCAGCCGTTTTGTCTGAGACTGACATCTCTCGCCCATGGCTTTTTTCGGGGGTTTTCCTGGGTTACTAGGCAAATACTGGGGAGGTTTCTTCATTCCCCTCCTGTCCCTTCATTTACTCTCCATTTCATCCTACCGGTTTCTTTCAGCTTTTGAGTATCGACGAGGGCTGCGGTGGAGGCGTCCTTCCGTGGTGACTGTGCTCTGGAAATACAGCTCTCGGCAGCGGATGGCTTTGAAGTTGTCTGTAGACTCAGGGAGTTCGGTCTAGGCGCGGATCCCTAGCGCACTGAGAACTGCTTGAAATTTCTCATCTTACCCTGTACTACTGAGGTCTGACATACAATAAAGCAATGGTTGTAGTGCGGAGTGCCCTCCGACGTCACACAAATACACACATTCAGATCTGTCTGATATGGTTACAAGTTATACAGGATGAGAGCTGAACAAGTGCTAATATTTGTATCAGTGTTTGAGGACAATGTGGTGATTCGGTATTTGCATTTTTTTCTCGCTATTTTCTAAAGTTACGTTCGTGAGGAATATTTCACGATGTTTTACGATGGCCAATATTCCTTATCTCAGACGTTCGGTGATTCTTTAATAACAGGTCACCCGATTGACCTTCCTCTACCGTTTGCCATGCCCGACTGCTGATGCCCCCCCCCATTATGAGGGAAAATATCGCTCGCGCCAAAACTTCAACCTACTTTACAATACCGTTTTGTTTTCAAACGAAATTATCTGATTATCTTTCATTCGTTAAACCATCATTGCTCTTACAAAGGTGAAAGAATTAAAAATAAACCTCAACAATTAAAAAACCTTCAAATCGGACATTTAAAAGAACTTGTGACACAGATCCTTTTATACGTTTGGCTGTTGGGAAGATGTGAATTAAAATCGTCGATGTTGCAAACCCTCGTAGCATTGGCAGATTCCCCAGTTGTAGTGTAACTTAAATTAATATCTGCTATTTCAGTATATGTAAATTCGTTCATTGCGAAAAGGAAGGTTTGCGACTCTCGTTTCCTCTGTGGGTCACGTGAGTGCAGATCGGCGATGTGTGAGTTGTACTAAATACAGAAACTGACCATTGTCATTTGTTTATACACATCACGTAAGAAAACAGAGGCAACATAGAACCGTTCATAGCTTCATCTATCACAATGCTATTAAATTCGGGAAGATCCATAGTGATCCCTGAAAGCTAGCACACACTCTCAGCTGATAAAAGGCGTGTATACCTTGTGCCAATAAATTCATACTACGTAAGCAATGATGTCGTCCTTGTTACAAGATGTAACAAATATTCCTCAATGCAGTTTCAGTTGGCGCGAGTATCCGCTTGCACTGCGCATTTTGCTTTGCTACATACTTTTTTGCGTGTTGTAATGTTCTGTTGTGCTGTGTGCTAGTGTTTTAGTTTGTTTTAAAATGGCTCATTTTCTTGCTGCAGCCGTTGACGGGACGAAGTGGCAACAGTGTGACAGAGCGGTCACGAGGTAAGGCAATTGTCAGAGATCACTATAGATCTCTGCCTGTATAGTAAGGAGACAAAATCATATACACTCACGTGTTACATGCATTTTTATCTATTAGATATCAAATTATTTATATTTATTCACCTCCCATCCATGAAAACTGGAGCATTATTGGTAAAATGATACTTATTGATATCATCAAATTTGAAATCTATTTCCTTCAGTATAAATATCAGAGTTTAGCTTTGAACTTTATTACAAATATGACATTATTAATACTTTTTAGGGTAGAGACTACAGTGCAAGGCAACGTAACTGCAAAAAACCGTTACACTGATTAGCACATTTTATATTATTATTATTATTGTTATTATTATTAATATTATTATTATTCAGTTTTATTCCCTATAGTAAAAGTATGTTTTTGATAAGTTGCAAATCCGCATCCTAACGAACGTAGGCATTCGTTACATTTGTGCATTCCGAGTCGCTCCTTGATCCTTTTGAATTTGGATTGCTGATCAAATCCATTTGAAATGGAATACTAAGCTTGATGAAGTGATTCACGTTTACAAGAGCCTGTATTACGCAGTTGATCCAATGTGCCTACATGTACTAAAATATGAAACAATAATAATAACATTACTGAGGTAATACGTGTAATGGATTATTGTGCTATCGTAGGGCTCATCGTGGCTTGCAATATATTTTAACGCCAGGCTCTGCTGTCGTGGACATTAAAGCGTTCATTATGTGATTTTTCCTACCTCTAATGAGGGTATTTGTTACTGTAATGTTAACAACTCAGCAAATTAAGACCACTCTTGTAATTAATTGCAAATTATTCCGTGATGACACAATTATTTGATGAGAATAGGAATTATTACTATTCTGCTAGTATCATATATTGCTGCAGTTGTCGCGTGCGTGTCTGGTAGGCTCGTGGTGAGCCTAGGTGTTGTTGCTGTGTACCTACCCTGGTAAGGGTTTAACCACAGGAATGAGGTGAAGGTTGAGGTTTTAATTTTCGAGTTTTCGAGTGTTGGTGTTAAGGAGGTAGCGCTGGTAGGCTCCTCGAGCGGTTGCATTTCAGGAGCAGCATCCTTTCCTCTGCTCCGCTGGTGTTTATTTTTTTTTAATTATGGTGGTGAAATTTTGATAGACCTCTTGTTCAGCTATTACGCTGCTGGCTGATTTAAAACCGTTGTTACCGGGGGTGCCCACATGCGGGGAACCAAGAACCGCCTCTTTTGGCGTTCAGTGGGAAAGTACTACTCAAGTGATCTGACAAGTGCGTTCTAATGGTCGTCCAATCCGGCGTGGAATTTTTGAGCCCGGAGCCTAATAACATCTTCCACATATGGGAGGGCCGAAGCTTCATGTAGTAGCCTCAAAGGGAAATGTCGACATACAGAATATATGGACCTGAGTCCTTTATTCTGTACCCGCTGTAACCAGAGAAGCCAGGAGTCTGCTGCCATACCCCACACTTCGCAGGCATAGAGCATCAGGGGTTCAATTGTCGCAATTTTCTGCATTCTCTTTTAGCCCAATGCCAGGTTTTTGACATTGATAACCTCAATCTAAGAGTCATCAGCATCAACCAGTCAGGCGCTTCTGTGTGTTATTGTTAAAATATCCGAAGAAGATGAAATGACTGGATAAATCCTATAAGAATACTCACCTGTGCAAATTTAAAAACAAAGCTACAACTTTAAGTCAAATAATTTGTTATTTTACAACTTAATTAGCATACAATACTTCTCTATATGTTTTGTAATTTTGAAGGCATATTTATTATTCCTTCATATTTGCAAGTCATTAGATTTCAAAGGAGCCATAAAATATATCTAAAAATACGATTAGAGAATGTTAAGTTGAATTTCATGACTTTATTAATATTATTCTATATTTTATAACTGTATGAATATATTGATATTACATTTTTAGCAATTTTATTTTTTCATGTTCTAAAACATGTTATCAAGAAAAAGCATACTTAAAACCTTAAAACTTACATAAAGTAAGCTCAAAAATAGTAGAAAGTTTATAAATTGAAATTAAAAACATATTTTCATGTCATTGTTTCTATATGAAGAGATTTTAAGACAATCCTTGTTATTCTTTTACTAACAATTTGCCAACAAACGCGTATTTTAATTTTAAAGATATCGTATAGTTTGTTGTTTCATCAACTGTCATTTCATTAAAATTTACATGCGTTTTTAGCTTTCCATCTTGATTGCTAAATTTTCCATAATTGAAAGGCATTGGAATACGTTTGGCACATTCTTTCACGGTCGTCTGGGCTATTACTGGCATTGCGTTGCTTGGTCTATGACCATACAATAGTATAACCGCTGTTCAGCTGTTGCCGCAAAATTTATTTATTAGTATTTAACATTAATTTCTTTACTTATTTATTTATGAGTAAGTTATGTTTTATTTTCTTTATTATTTATATTTGCATATACGACATTAGCAAAATGTTTCATATACAACTAGTGGAAGTAAATTTCATTGATAAAAATAAACAAAACCGTGCTATGTTTATTATTCTTGTCTTGACTGCAATACCACCACCAGGGAATATGATTGGTGCATGAATGGAATCAGCCAACTGCTCCAATAACACCAAGGAATTGTGATTTATTGTATACATTTTGAATGCCACTTTGCATTTTATTTCCGTTGGAGATTTATTAATTATAGGTTTAAGGATGTAAGTATGTCTGAGACTTTTTGAAGATACCTGAAGACTGTAACCTGCGATACGCCATTAATATATATCATATAGCTATGTGATAATCTCCGGTTGCGTAAAATTACAGCAATTGATGATTATGAGCGGATGAATTCTCTCCGTCGTGTGTTTTAACTCTCCTCAACTTGTTCCAACATTAAACGTTTTTGTTTCTTTTAAATCTGCAAAATCATGATTTAGAGTTGTACAAATACTTAACACTAAATACTTAACCAAGTTTGGTATGTAACGGCCGCGCTGTGGCCGAATGGTTAAACCACTTGTCTCTCCTTAGACGGCCCGGGTTCGATCCCAAGCGACTGCATGTGATATTTGTGGTGGACAAAGCCGCGCAGGGGTGGAATTTCTCCGGGTTCTCCAGATTCCCCTGCCATTGCATTCCATCTTCACTTCAGTTTCACCAGTGCCCGCGGTGCCAAAGTAGTTAAACACTACCAAAAACAACAACCAAAAAAACAAAAGAAAATGGCCTTTCATTGAGTTATGCTCTCCACAGACACATGCATACACACTGACGTTTTTATAATTGGTTTTAAGGTCCTCAAAACGTAAATCTTGATAATGAATTTTTGGAATACAATATAATACTTTCTCTATTTACTATTACGTTGTGCGTGTGTGCTACTGATAGTATTAAACAAAGAAAAGTGTATAAGACTTGTTTCTCTTTATGCACTGCTTTAAACGAAGGTAAATATGCTTTTTGGGCACCCTGTGGTTTCTTGGGGCATAAACACAACAACTGGGTCACGCTTCTGTATATTATTTGCATTAAATTGCTGGTAGGCTTTGTGTTTATAGAATAGAGTCTCATTAGAAAGGGACGGCTTAAAACTTAAGTCGTGCTTGTGTACACTGAGCAGAAGATAAACAGAGAAGTCGATTCATTCAACTTCAGTGATAGTTTGGATGCACTGTCTGTTGATATAAGCTGGGCACATAATCTGTTGGTATTGTGCTATCCAACTGGCTGCGGACAAAGTTAATCCCAAGAAAACTTACTGTGTTGGAGTTGTAGTGATCTCTACATCCAGGATCGCGTGTCATGTTACATACTAATCCTTCGTACTAGGTTTTCGGTAAATATACTTTCAAGTGTGAAAAAGCTCTGAAACTGTAACAACTGCTTAATCAATATTTTATTCTGAACTAAGCCTATAACGAATATTTTTATAAATAAAGTTTGCCTTCAACGGGATGGTTCAGGCGGTTTTATCTGTGGCCCGCATTAAGAAAGTCACGCGTTCGATTTCATGGTCGGCGAATTTGAACAGTGGAATTTTTCGGGGTTTCTCCTGGTCGTCAGGCAGCTTTCTCTCATTCCCAGATTTTTCTGTCCCTCTAAGCTGTTTTCATTGTTTGTTAATTCACCTTTCAGGATTGCAAATGTCAACAAGGATGCTCTGTGCTACTGGCTGGGACAAAAGATGCTCAAAGTGACTATTTCCGTACCCCAACTTCGGCCGGGATGAGGACCACTCCTGCCGGGAGCGTTGTGACCTATCTGGGGCAGGGACCCCAGTTTGCTATCCGACTGTCGGGATGTTTCAATTTGGAAACTGTAGGGAGCTTGTCATGGATATATCGTCGCTCCTAGTGCCGGCCGCTAGGCGTATAACAGATATACAACCTAGGCTCGGTGCCGAATTCCCTTTGTCCTATTCCCATTTCTGAGGAGATATTGCATGAATTGGAGAGTTAGTTGACCACCCTTCGGTTTTTCATAAATGTTCCTTGTTGCCAGGTGAATGATTCTCCCTCATTTTCCATATTTTCATTTCATATCACCTTTTAGAACATGAAGCTTTTTTTTTTGGTAGTGCTGAACGCCCGCTTTTGCTACCAAGGCACAGCAGGTGATGACATTGATGATACATGAACGAAGATGAAGCACTAGGGGAATGCGATGGTGGAGGAAACTGGAGGAACTAACTCATCCCTGCGCCGCTTTGTCCACCACAAGCCTTGCATGTGGTCTCTTGCCCCGTTTAGGTGAGAGGCGAGTGGTCTAACCACTCGGCTACGGCGCGGCCCGGACATGAAGCTTGACTGGGTAGTTTGGTAGTACATATAGCAGGTGTGTACCATTTTGTTCTATCGCCACCGCAATGCTGGTGTCGCAATTCCAAGCATGCACATTCGTCTCCGGTTCATTATCTGTCCATTGTCGCCATTACAGCCGGATCGTGCTGTGTTTAGAGTTGCTAGTGACCATTCAAAATGTTTAACAAAACTTCCGACTCCAAAGTAG
Organism: Hymenopus coronatus; assembly: GCA_030762935.1. Lineage (NCBI taxonomy): Eukaryota > Metazoa > Arthropoda > Insecta > Mantodea > Hymenopodidae > Hymenopus > Hymenopus coronatus. The sequence continues at coordinate 98,490,298 of CM060882.1, read as the reverse complement.
GTTCTGTAATACCTTTTTTGAACGCAAGGAACGATAAGTCACTTGGTCAACTTGTAAAGACTTATAGTGAAAATGAGAGGCAGTAGTGGGAAAGTGAGTTAGGGAATTTCATTATGGACGATCCAATGTTGATGACGAAGCATGGAGTTCGCAGTCTTCTGTTGTCAGTGATATTTTGATTGTAACAATTGAATTAGCAAATTCATGAAAATGTTTTGTTATGTATTTCCTTCCACAGCAGTGGCTGTTTTCACCGGCAACAGCTTCCTTTGAAGAGGGCATATAAAAGTTGATTCTCTTCTATGATAAATATTTAAACAATGACGGCATGTAAAAAAATAGGCTACGGAATGCTCTTTCATGTACAGTTAAAGTTGATAATAAATATTTAATGTTTTTTTTCTTCCCCCCCCCCCCAAAACGTACTTTCCGGACACGCCCCATGTTTCTGTTCTCCAAAACAGCAGTCGCACGTGAAAATCCCAAATCTCTTCAATATAATGCATCTATATGTGAATCCCTCTTGGACCAAAAGGTTGAAAGTGTTTCCTTAGGGAAATTGTCAAAGTGAAGTCAAGCCATTGTAGGTGAAACTACAAGACTGCCTCGGCCTATTCATCTTTACCCTAATTAATATTCAAAATGAAGAGTCATTACTACATTTCATGAGCAACAATTGAGGCATGCTCTTAAAAATACCACAGTTAAAACAGATGCTTTAAAAAGAATGTTAAAATGTATCTATAGCACTGAAGCTGCATTTATCTACTTAGTTCCTTTGCTATGCCAAGTCTTCTGTATGGAGATTTTGGAATACCGTTTGTATTTGTTTTGAAGTGTAGAAGTCTGTTGTCTGCATACAGGTGAGATGATAAGATGTTGTTCGACAAATTGCTGTGTTTTGTTAGGAGAATAAAATATGAATAGATTACTTTCCCGCAAGTGTCGAATAAACAGATGCCAAATTGCCTCATTTTCCCCTATATAAGTACTTTAACGCAGTGCATAGAGCCAACTTGAGGATGCAATATGCTGTTAAGGGGCTGAAGTAGCGAGCAAAGTTGAGATTTATGTTGTAATGATTAATGCAGATGCTCTCTACACACAGAGAAGATATAACCGCCATTGTGGCGGCATGATTAACGTGAAATTTCAGCTCAAGATCCTGAGAACTTCTGCTCAATGAAAGGACTATGGAAGTCGGCAATTTTTGACATGAACACCTTTGGAAAGCTTTTTACGTATTCGTATTAGGAATAGCCACCAACCTTAAGAGTTTTTACGTATGTGTCCTAACTAATAAATTTTCTATAACTGCTCTTCTCTCGAATTTGAGCAAATTTTGTTAAATACAAGAGGTTAATCCTTCATTTCTCAACTATAGTTTTCAACAATTTTTGCCAGCTTTTATTATATCTGTAATGTTATCATATTAAATAGGTAACCACAAAGATATAAAACACGTGAAGGTCAAAAAAGTATCAACGACTACTTCAAAAATACTAATCGAAAACATTTTAACTCTAAAACGTAGCAGTCGGTTGCGTAAAATTGAAGTGAACCGTGTTATTTTGTTAAATCGGCAAAAGCTGCAAGGACATCATAGACCTCCTCATAGTCAGACTATAAGTTCTATTAATAGTATTTTATTACAATTTATGTTAACAAACAATTTATAAATATTGGCTTTAAGACATATGTAATTATCTTTCTTTTAGAGATTAAAGTTAAACAGAAGTGTCTCTCTGAATACGATAAAGACGCAACTTGCATACAAAGATATTTTAATTGATTATCTTCTTCTTCTTCTCCTTCTCGGATTAGGCTGCTGCCTATTTTGTCTTTTCATTTCTTCCATTTTCATCTGGCCTTCCCATGTCTTGTTCTCGGTTACTAACATATTGAGAAGCTATTTTTAGCAGTTTAGAGTCTTCCATCCCTGTGACAAGTTTTAACTATCTTGTTCTGAAACTATTCACTCTGGAGTTAACACTATTTCATTTCGCAATTTTGTACTCCACTTATTGTCCTTCGTGTAGATACGCCATTTTTGAAACCATAAAGTAACATAGGAATTTCCATAGTGTTATTCACGTTCACCCTTGTTTCGGTGCCAGTTTTAGTCTTTAAGGTATTATTTAAAGTTCTACAGATTGTTCTCTGTCTAGTAGTTATCCTGCTCATTACTAGTGCTTTATCTTAAATAATTAAAGGAGAAGACTTGTTCTAGTACATTGTATTCGACAATTGTTATTATTATTATTATTATCGACCTTTTTTGTATTTTCACCCACTGTACTATTATTTTCTTCTTCTTTTTTTGATATTTCAATATTATGTTTAAGTATTTTATTAAGGCGATATACTGAACGTTTTAAATCTTTTGTTTAGTTTATTATTAAAACATCGTCATCGAACAGTAAAATATTTAAAGTATTTCTTGGGGCTATTTTTAAGCCTGCGTTAATTTTACAATTGTAACTGGCATTGTTGGTAAGAAAGAAAATGTAAAATCAAATTAGCACAAAATATATTTTTAAAATTGATAATTCCCAAAGTAATCAATGCAATATTGATAATATTCATGACAATACACTCTTATTGTTCTATAAATTTATGAATAATATATTCCATGTTGAGAATTTACGTATTGCGAGAAATAGCAATTTACTGCATTTAAATTTGTTATAAAGGCAAAGTTTCTTCTGATAAATGGACCAACATTATTCATAAAGGTCTAAGAATTTATAGGAATGTAGTAAATTTAATTGTATTAAATATTTTAGATGCGTGTCATTAGAATAGGAACATGACATGGAGATATGAGTATTGCTTGTTTTTCTAGACTCTGCGTCAACCTTCACAGGTATGGGTACGGAAGTAAACCAAAACTCCCAACACCTGGTTTACAAAAGAAATACGAGGAGTAGGGATAGACCCTCAGAAAACAAAATTCGTGTCACGTCATCATAACAAAGGCATGTTTTGATTCACGTATTGTATGCCTGTCATATTTCCTAAACATTCCTGGTGTTCTCTAAGGCATTCTTCACACCTTCCTTCTTCAACCAATCTTAGGTCTACGTTCGGATATTCGACCATAGAGAATTAACACAAATTAACGTGAGAAACATTTGCAGAGGAAGGTTTGTATTATGGAATGATGTGGGTTCGGTTTTATAAAGGATTCAAGGAAACAGGAGCGGTTCAACATTTTAGAGCCTATTTCTTTAATTATTCTTAAAAAAAATCTTAAACAACCGAATATAGATTGCAACACCTCTCTTTTGGAATCCGAACTTTAATTGTTTCGTGTTTGGAGGATTGCGACATTTAATTTGCAACACAATAAACTTAAAACTGCAAAGTACTACTTCTTAATCTAAAACCATAAATCGAGTTGAGAATACATTTTGCTGAAATAAAGTTCTGTAAATAGTTAATTTGAACAGAAGAACTTAGTAAAATAATCACAACGGTCAAAAAAGGCGATGGAAATACAGATATTTCTTAGGCCGGTGAATAATGTTGTACTTTATTTTAATATTTTTCAAATACCTCTCAGTTTTAATATTCTATAAGCAAATAGCCACCAACAATGTTGTGGATTCTCGTAACTTGGAAATAAAATATTTTTACTTCTCGATGACAAACTCCTATTAGCAAGGCAGTAATTCTGTGTTGGCTTAACAAACCAATTGACAATAATAATAATAATAATAATAATAATAATAATAATAATTAATAATAGTTGTGCCTTTAGTACATTCCAAATAAACTCCATTGTGTTCTAAAATAACAAAGGTACGTTGATTTAATAGCTTTTTTTCACACAAGCCGTGTGTAGGAAAGGAGTTGAATAGGTAGTCAGCCTGAACAATTCAATGGCATAGCCGGGATTTGAGCCACGCATCTCCCGTTTTTAGCCGGTTGCTCTACCACTGAGCTACCATGGCTACATACCGGCAGAGTATTAAATTTCTCAACAGCCTCTTATGTTTTTTTCGGTAAACCACAAGGTGATCTCAAATTATTTTGAGATGACGCACCCTACGGCGACTTAGAATGTCGCAAGTACTTTAAATCCAAGGATTCATGGTATAGCCAACTATCATAGTCAAATAGTATTGATATAATTGCTTTTTTTTTTTTCACGCACGCCGAGTGTAGGACAGGAGTTGGATAGGTAGACGTACGTTGTTTACATGTGGAGGTCTTATTATACAAGAAGTGTAGATCAGGTCAATTTATGTCGCTTAAATCTTTGTGGAATTAACCATTTCCGAGGTATTCTGAGTTATTGGTTTAAATTATTTAAATGTGATTTATACCTGTCTCAACTGTGATGTAAATTCTTTTATTCTTTTTTATGTACTCCTGGCCAGCAGCGAGAACAGAATTTAAAAGCCATCACATACCATCAAGCTTTTAAAGGATTTGACTATCCTTTAGCCTAGTGTCCCTTATTTCACTTGTACTTGAAGGAAATAAGTAATTAGAATATTTCTGTTATTATTTATATTGATTATTATGAAATAGTTGAAGAATAAGGTTTTGTAAGAATAATTTGTTGCGGAATCGGTAGAGAAAGCCATGTGAATGGAATACATAAAATGTTTTACACATTTGAACTCGTAAGGGAAAAACTTGAAATCGTTTAAGATGTTTTATAGTTAGCAAATGATAGTTGGAAAAATGTATACGATTTTAATACGAATTTTTAGAAAATCACTAATGCCAGCATAAAACAGTATTTTGCACAGATTGCATATTTCTTCGAGTTGTACATATTTTCTGTACTAAGATAATGGTGTTCATCTTAATGTTGACGTTTGTTCAGATTTTTTAGTTTTTTTTATATTGTTTAACGCCCGCTTTTACTACCATGGCAGCGCAGACGATGACACTGGTGATTCATGGAATGAAGATGGAGCACCGGTGGAATGCGATCGCGGGGGAAACGGGAGAACCCGGAGAAAACCTGCCCCTGCGCCGCTTTGTCCACCTCAAGAATTTTGCATAACGGTTAAATCGTAAAAGATAGACAACAACTTTCTAGACAGAAATGTAGATCTCGTTAAAGCATATAATGTATATAATGTCCTTGTTATAGATTTCAATTTTAAGCTCCCTTACTTTTCTCAAACGGGACCATGCAAAGGGAAGCGAATCTAAACTGTTTAACATAGCGACCAGCTTTTAAAATAATTGATTGTCACTTTCTAATGTATTTTTATTTCCCTTCTACTTAAATAAAGCAAACAATAAGACCAATTCTGCTTATATTTATCTCGATTGTCTTGATTCAGATAAAATATTCGCCTTTTATTAAGAATAGTTTGTGTATGGAAAAACTAGAGAAAGTTATGTGAATGGAACACATCAGATTTTACTTTCAATGTACATAGTGGATAGAGAAGGTATTGCATTGTAACCAAAAATTCGATCTCGAGATTTCACTGGAAATATATGTTTTGTGGTCCGTTGAGTCCGAAAAAATCATTTTTAGAAAAATGTATGTGTGTGTGTGTGTCTGTGGACAGCATAGCTCAAAAACTAAATACTGTTAAATACCAAACTTAGTATTTAGGTTTGGTGTCTCCAGGAAGATTTTCAAGAAAATTCCCCCACTACCATTTAAATGAAAAAATTTCGAAAAGTTTGAATGTCTAGAAATGACTTAAGATTTTGACTAAAATCCCGTATGGTCAAGATATTTACGTCCCAAATAAAATGTGTATCTTGAATTTTCTGGGAATAGCCTCTGAAGACCTATTTATTCTGAATGAATTTTGTTGTTTTTTGCTTAACTGCTAAGAGATAGACAAAAACTACACTGCGCATTCCATTAGTTCCCTTCTACTTATCCAATGTTTATCTTGATTAGCATTGTGTAGAAAGAAGAATAATCTTTTATAAGACGTTTGTTTGTAGAGCAGCTAGAGAAAGTCATGTGAGTGAAACACATCAGATTTTTTATAGAACGATTTATAAAATAGCACGTGAAGAGTAAATTTTATTTTATAAAAAATACATATGTCGAACTATGGGAACATGATTAACTTAACCTCTATAGTGTTAGTTATTGTATTTTCAAAAAAATTTCTACGAAATGTGTAGATGAATTACATTTCTTCTCCACCTAACATAGATAAGCGTAAGCCAGAAGTTTTTCTGAAGTTGTTTATGCTATTACTCAGGAGGATTTAAGGATAAACGTGCAATTGAATACAAAATACTTAATACTTCTTTTGTTAAGAAATTGTGTTTTGCAATTCCCGCTTTGGTCCACTAAACCAGTTTCACGATGGCAAATAATTCTTGTTTACTGGTAGAAGTTCAGCTTTTGATGTTTTGCAGTGTGGGCCATGCACAGCAAACACAGCTTATAAATGGGAGCATTCTAGTGTGTAATCGGATAGGCAGGTATTGAGGAAGAATAAGAGACGTGTGTGTCTAAAGTGAGGTTAGGATCCGTTACCAAAGAGAGCGCGCTCTGTGCTTTGAGGCACCTATCCCTCAAACCTGACCTTGTGTTTCCTTCTTGTACACAGCTACTCCACGTGCCTACTGTTCTGCTTTTTTACTTTCTCTATGCATTCTATATCCACAAGGCACAGAAAGAAACGGCACTGTATTCTTCCGTACAGCGTATTCCTTTCAGTTTGTAGAGTACTTCATTATGTCATGTTTTTATTTTATTGGCTGATACTGTCACTTTGCAGGTGAGTGTTCTACATCGAACCAATAGCGCAGACCTATGCTGGGTTTGTCAACTCATTCACTACTAGGAATAGCCACCTCCCACAACTGGAAGTGAGATTAGGTAACGTGGACTACAGCAGTAAGCTACAACTCCCCAATTAGAGGGGGAACGATAGGGCCAGCGGATATCATAAGGCACGCCCTATAAATTCTCTACAGACAATCAGAAATTCGATGTCTAATACTATTTGTGCTCTGTGTACATAGTGTATAAAGAAGATACATATTTTGGGACCCTCTGAATAAAAAACAAATTAGAAAAAGATTCGCCTGAGTGTGTGTGTGTGCGCGCGCGCGCGTGCAGTATAGCTCAAAAACGAAAAGAACGTTTAAACGTTCAAGAATACAACACGAAGGGATTCAAGAAAATTCCTCAACCCCCAACATTGTTCGAAAATTTTTATTTTCTCAAAAATGGCTATAACGATTTTGATTAACATACCTTACATATAATATATGTATTTTCACGACGAACGAAATGTATATCTCGAATTTTCTGGGAATAGCCTCTGGAGTCTTTTTCATTCTGGATGACTTTTGTATAACTGGCAAATCGTAAAGAGATATAAAAAAACTTACTACACAAAAAATGTAGACAATTTATGACACAAACATTTTTTGTACAGTTGACTGTTTTCTAGATATTGCGGATTAATGGCTTCAGTTTTAAGACGCTTAAACCTTTCTCAAACGGGAAGATATCTTTTTTCTCATTTCTTGATTGATGGAACCCACCAGATTTTTTAATCTTAATATGATCAGTGCTCTGCAAAAACCAGTGTGCCTGCTTCTGCATATTGATATTGAATTAAAGGTGTACGCAGAGGTGGTGGCTCCCCCCCCCCCCAATACTCAAAACCGTAATATCATAGCACTGTCGCCTCAGTTTTACCTTCCGTACACTTACTATGTACATAATGTATAGATAAAGTATTGTATTCCACTCAAAAATTCGATACCGAGATGTATGTTTTGAGATCCCCCGAATAAAAATACATTTTAGAAAAAAGTACGCGTGTGTGCGTGCGCGTGCCTGTGGAAAGCATAGCTCAAAAACTATAATATCGTTAAATAACAAAAATTGGTATGTAAGTTTGGTATCTTTCAGGGGTCCAACACGAAGTTTTTCAAGAAAATCCCCCATCCCTCTAGTTACCCTTTAGATGGAACATTTTTTGAACATTTTATTTTTCTCAAAATTGGCGTTAAAAATTCTGATTAAAATTCCGTATATTAAAGCTATTTACATCACAACAAATGTATATCCTAAATTCTGGGGGAATACCTTCTGAAGACATGTTCATTCTGGATGAATTTTGCTGAATTTTGTAACACTGGTAAACCGTAAAAGATATACAAAAATGTATTGTAAAAAAATATAGATCTCGTTAAAACACACAATAAATTTTTGTTGCAGTATTGACCATTTCCGAGATATTCCTTGTTATTAGTATCAATTTTAAACTATACTTCTCAAACAGAGCCACCTTTCTTTTTCTCTCTCTTTCGTTTTTCTGGAAATGGAAAGCGAACTGCACTTAAATTTTTCACATATCAGTCGGCTTTTAAAAGATTTGACTATCGCTTTAGCCTGCAGTTTCCCTTATCCCCCTTCTACTTAACCCAGCTCCGTTAAGGTTTATGCCGTTTACCAAGCTATAGGTAGAAAACAATACTGATGTTCCATTCACATGACTTTCTCTACATCTCTGTAATAAATTATTGTTAAAAAGCTCCTTCTTCTGTTTACTTAATGCTAATCGAGAAAAAAATTAGCAGAAAGGGACTTAATATTTGCTTCCTTGATGGGAAGTAAATGGGAAATAAGAGTGTACCACAGGCTAAAGCGATAGTCAACTCTTTTAAAATCTGGTTGCTATGTGATTGAAGTACCTTTGTTTGTATGAACAGGAGTTGACAAATGCCCGTATGAAAAAATGAAAAGTAAGTTAAACTGAAACCAGTAAAACGACTTAACTCCACGAAAAAAATGTATATCACACAAACGTTGTTAATCAAACAATAGTCTTCGGTTGTCTTGATTTTCAGTGTACTTTCTCTAGGAACTTTTACTGTCTTCCAGATGCGAAACAAAATGCGGCAGAAAATGAGTTAGCACAGAAAATACGAATATTTTATGTTTCTAACAGCTTTCCAAATATATCCCGTAATTCGCATGCTGGAAAATAAAGTGGTAACTTTTCTAGTCAAAGCCCAGTAAAGAAAGATATGACAATGTTGGAAAGAATAATTCGGAGATATTTTACCGGGCTCTACACAGTTCCAAAAGGTTGGAAATGGAAGCTAGAAATGTCTTTGGCTCAGGCCCAGAAATGCACCCATAAAACACATCTTCCATTGGATATATCAGAAAGCTATCGGGGATGGTCCGCGCCATGCAGATCGTTATGACCAGGTTATTGGTTGTGTGTTTAATAGGTGAGCTGGGGGTCTGTTAATGGCACTTCAGTGATAAGTGGTACACTGTGCAGCATACCTAGGAGAGGTCATAACTTCAGAGTGTGGTTATTTGAGAGGCATGTTCTGATTTAAGACCACTTTGGAAGAATCAAGTAACAACAAACGAAATAAATTGTAGATTTATGAGACCAAGAGTTAATATGCAGTAAAAATGTCTAAAAAATCTGATGTGTTCATTCACATTACTTTCTCTACATTACTTTAGCACGTTATTGTTAAAAAGCATATATCTATATGATAATAGAGATTAACATTAGCAGAAATTGTCTTAATTAATTGTTCCCTTGTGAGTAGTAGGAAAATAAGGAAATACACTAAGCTAAAGTGATAGTCAAATCTTTTAAAAGCAGGTTCCATGTGGTTGAAAACCGTTTCTATGTATAACCAGGTGAAAAGTGTGAGAAAAGCTTAAGTATTTTAAATCTCAAACAAATAACAAATACATTTCCATGAAAAAACGTATATATCATAAATTGTGTGTTTTCACGATATCTATATTATTTATGTAGTAAGTTTTTGTCTATTTCTTACTTTTTACCAGTTACGTAAAATTCATCTAGAATAAAGAGGTCTTTAGAAGCTATCCTCAGAAAATTGAAGATATCAATTTTATTTGTCATGTAAATATCTTAAATATACGGTCAAAATCGTCAGAAGAATTTTTGAGAAAATCAGAATTGCCGACATTTTTACCATTTAAAGGGTATTTTGGAGTGAGGGGGAGGATTTTCTCAAAAACTTTGTGTCGCATGCTTGTACGATACTTAACTTAAATACCAAGTTTGGTATGTTACCGACTTTTTCGTTTTTGAGTTACTGTGTTCACAGACACAAAAATGTAATTGTTAGGTGAAGGGAACCCTATAACGTATATTTCTGGTGAAATCTCGGTGTCGAATTTTACCTTGTAATGTATAATACGAGTAGACAAAGAAAAAGGAATGTAAGAAAACAGGAAACATTTTTAAAATCTGTTAAGCATAGTTGCTAGAAACGTAGATACATGCTGCATTTAGAAATCCATTGATACTGTTGTAAACGAAAAGAGCAGTAAGTACATATTTAAAATATCAAGAATTAACTTAAAATTTAAGAGCAGGCATGTGGTTTCAGAAATTAGTGAAAAACAATAAAACGAAGTATAGGAATAAGCAGTGTTTTTGGAAGAGGTCATGCGGTCATCTGAAGGCACAGACGAACTCCCAGTATTATATGTTCTAATTAAAACAGTTGGGAAATATGAGTTTATAAATTCATATGATAAAATAAATCTGATGTGTTCCAATCACATGACCTTTTCTATCTTTTGTTCTGCAATCAAACTATCTTTTCAAAAGATAATCCATTTATTTACATCATGCTAATCAAGATAAACATTATCAGAATTCATCTTATTATTTATATGTCCTTATAAGTTGAAGGGAAATAACGGAATACATTAGGCTAAAGTGATATTCAAATGTTTTAAAGATGTCACTGTGCAATTGGCATCAAAATGACCAGGAATAGCACAAAAGAGGGATGCAATGGAATGGGCTTCCCGTTTGAGAAAAGTATTTCAAAATTGAAGCCAATAACAGTGGATTTCTCTGAAATGGTTCGCTCTACAAAACAATTAACTGTTTATGACATGCATTGTGTATTTTAATGAGATCTACATTTTGTGTATAGTAAGCTTTTATATATCTTATACGGTTTACCAGTTATGCAGAAATCATTCAAAATGAAGAGGACGTCATGGACTATTCTCCAAGAAATTCAGGATATGCATTTTAGTTGCCGTATAAATATTTTAAATATACGGCATATTAATCAAAATCGTAGGCCAACTGAAACTTTCAAAAAGAAGTTCCATGTAAAGTGTAATTTGGGGTGGGGAATTGTTCTAAAAATATTCGTGTGGCATGCTTGGATGATACTTAACTTAAATACCAAGTTTGGTATTTTACGGCCTTTTCGTTTTTGAGTTATGCTGTGCACTGACACATACCTTTTTCTGAAAAATTACTTTTTTAGTATTTAGGGTACTCAAAGCATGTATTCTGGATACAATTTCAATATCGAATGTCTGGGTGGAACACAATACCTTCTCTGTTTACTATGTACGTTGTACAAACGTGCAACAGAAAGTGAAAATAGACGGAATACCTGGAACGAATGGAAGAATCAAGGAATCGAAAAATGGCCTTACAATACCAATCCAAATTAAAAGCGACATAGAACAAAGGGTTAAAAGATGGAACTGAGACCAAGACAGGTCGATATGTCTATATTTTGGGCAAAATTTTTCTTTTTTGAGGGAAGGGCCTTTGTTTTATTGTACTCAATTCTCCACTCAAATCAAAGCGATGAAAATCAGGAGAAAAAAATATGCGTATTTTATGCATTTTTATTTTACTATTGATCTACAAAAGTGATTTGAATTTTACGCTAACGTGGGGTTTTACTTTACAGTTATATATATATATATATATATATATATATATATATATATATATACATTTTGAAGTAAATCATATATATATATATATATATATATATATATATGATTTACTTCAAAATGTATAATGCCTACAGAATTCTAAATGTTCAAATCAAAATAATAATAAATTTATGATAATGCTAGAAATCGCCAACGCTAATGAGATTTCGTTTCTTTCTTCTTTTTTTTCTTTTTCCTTTTTTCTTTTTTTTTCCATAGCTTCCTCTATTGTAAGGCTGCCTCATGGACAAAGCTTTAAAAATACAAATTTTAACAATAACACATATAAATGGTTGAATATAGCAATAAGAAATAGCGTAATAAACAATGTACAATATACAGTATCAAAATTGCCCCACCTCGTCGTATCTTTAACTTCGTGTACTTTAAAGCGGATTATCTACTATGTAATATAATATGCATAGTAGGTAGAGAGGAAAGATTCCCTGAATAAAAACATTTTTTTGAAAAGGTGTATGTGTATGTCTGTCTGTGTCTGGGTCTGGGTCTGTGTCTGTGAAGGCATAATTCAAAAACGCAAAGTCGGTTAAACACTAAAATTGAGATTTATGTTCAACGTTTTCAAGAATACGAATCGAAGAAAATCCCGCATCCATACTCCGTACTCTTTACATGAAACATTGTAGATTTTGATTAAAATGTCTATATTTAAGACAGTTTTATGCTAAATGAATTTTTAGGAAATAATCTCTGAAGTTCTCTTCATTCTGGAAGATTTCGCATAGACGGCAAATAATAAAAATTGTATATTTTATTAAAACAAGATATTCCTAGTTTTTGGTTTCGATTTAAAAAAAAACTTTACATTTTTCAAATGGAATATTTTTATTCTATTTTCTTTCTCCTGGTCAAGTACAAAAGGGATTGTCAATGTATCACATTACGACCATTCTTGAAACATGTTACTATCGTTTTACTCTAGTTCTTACCATTTTCCCGTGAATTTAAAATAAATTACGAGTGTAATAAAAGTATTTCTGTAAATCTTTATAGCGATATTCATGAAGGTATTTAGAAAAATAAGCTTTGATAATAGTTTCTTGCATAATTGATAGAGATAATTATGAGAAAGTAACATATGTAAAGCTAATTACACCGCAAATAAAAGCACACCTATCCTAAATTTTATGGCAGCAGCCTATCAAACTCTCCTCATTCTGGACGGCTTTAGCCTGATTGTAAATTTTAAGAGTTAAAACAATTTTACGACACAAAACATGTGGATATACATATAACAGAAGTGTTGCCAAATACGTTTATGTGTGTGTGCAGTTAAATATTTCTGCAGTATTAATTTTTATTTTCTCTGTACATACCATGTACATAGTGTATAGAGAAGGCATTGTATTACACCCAAAAATTCGATGCCAAGATTTCCCCGGAATTATATGTTTTGAGATCCCCCGAATCCAAAAACAAAAAAAGCATTTTTAGAAAAATGTTGATGTCTGTGTGTGTGTGTGTGCGCGCGCGCAAACAAAAAAAGCATTTTTAGAAAAATGTTGATGTCTGTGTGTGTGTGTGTGCGCGCGCGCGCGCGCGCCTGTGGGCAATATAGCTCAAAAATGAAAAGACCGTTATAAATCAAACTTGGTATTTAAGTTTGGTATCTTCCAAGGATGCGACACGAATATTTTCAAGAAAATCCCCCCACTGCAAACTACCCTTTACATGGAAAACATTTTGAAATTTTTTATTTTCTTAAAAATGACTAACGATTTTGATTAAAATCTCGTATATTTAAGATATTTACTTGACAAATAAAATGTATATCTTGAATTTTCTGGGAATAGCCTCTGAAGACTTTATTCTGGATGAATTGTAAGGATTTTTGCATAACTGCTAAACTTAAGAGATGGACAAAAACTTACCACGCAGAAAATGAAGATCACATTAAAACACACCATTTATTTTACATACATTTCTTCGTGGAGTTGATCGTTTTTAAGATATTTCTTGTTTTTACTTTTAGCTATGAAAAACGTATACTTTCTCGTACAGGATTTTGTCAGCTCCTGTCCATACAAACAAAGGTACTTCAGTCATATGGCAACCAGCTTTTGACTATCACTTTAACCAATGCTACTCCCTCATTTCCCAAGGAAGCAAGTAAGACTATTTCTGCTAATGTTTTCTCAGTTAGCGTGAAGTAAATAGAAACCGAAGCTTTTTAACAATAATTTGTTGCAGAGATGTAGAGAAAGTCATGTGAATGGAACACATAAAATTTTTTGATTTAAATTCTATATTTTATACCTTACTGAAATGGAAAGGCTTAATCACATTTTTCGGCCATGCAAAGAGAACGGAATTTCAGCGCCTTCATATAGCAGCTGGCTCTTAAAAAATTTCACACTAGCTTTATTCTATTGTATTTTCTTGTTCTTTTTCTACGTACATACAAGGAAATATATAGTAACTATTTTATTCTTTGTATAACTATGACAAAACTATTTCTGATAATGCTTTTCTCGATTTGTTAGAATAAGAATAGTTTGTTGCAGAATAGGTAAAGAAAAAACTGTGAATATAAACATAAAAAATATTACCCTCCCTGGGTATGCAAGCAGAACGGCATCAAAAGTATCACATAGCTTGTCGCTTTAGCATATTTATCTCGATTAAAATGTACTCGATAGAATAATAAGCTTTTGTAAGAATGCGTTGTTGAATGGATAGAGAAAGCAATATGAATTTAACAAATCTGATTTATTTCTAAACTTAGGTGTATCAATATACAAGTATATCTATTTCTGATCCCTATTTCAACGTAACTAAAAAAAATCTTCAATTAAAACATACACAGATTTGCAAAACCAGAATATATGCAGTTATGGGAAATACTATTATTACCTGTCAAGTGAATTTCCATGAAGCCATGTCGATGCATACTGCGCCATCTTTTCATTGGTTTCTTGACCAAGGTATTTCTAGTTCACGAGTTCGCCGCTATGGTGATGAGGGATCAATCCATTGTCCATAGATTGTCATAGGTTGAAATCACGGCCTGCGGACGTGAAAATGGCTAGATTAACCTAGGAACCTTCTCTTTCAAAGTGTTGGATTTCTTTACATAAATGAACATTACTAAGTTTACTTCCCTTCTGAAGGAAACCCTGTTAAGGTATTTTTACATCCGAAAACAAAATCTATCACCCTCAGCCGGATTTGAAGAGGCAAGCCAGGATGTAAGCACCACACCACATTATTATCCGAGTTTCGTAGTATTGTTTTAACACACACCTAGGGGTACAATAGTCATACAAGGAACTGCAGGGAATCTGGACCAAGTGAGGACCCAAAGAATTCTGAAAAGAATTCTGGGTATAGGGAGGTGCACGACAAACTGCGTAATAATGAGGAAATTTGGGGGGTATAGTGAAACGATTGAGTGCAAAATCAGAGCAGTTAAATATTGGATGAGAATCGTTCACGGAAACTAATCTTAAGAAGGACAGTCTGCTATGGTGAACATTGCGAATGGAAGGTAATTCGACGTATGCATCAACATTAAAGAAAGGATTGGAAGGTTGGGATACATTTGGATGGCAGGCAAACAGACGGAGCATTTGGAGAAAAAATAAGAACCGCCAATGTGATCTTGACAGACAGCATATAATTGCGCAATGCACGGAGAAGGTATCATTAGAAGTACAGTCTGAGCTAAAATCGAAGTGCGGCATGGAGCAATGCATCAAAATAGGAACCCTGGTGTGGATTAGACTAGGAGCATGGAGGAGCACAAAAATTGCTGACGGGAATGGTACGAAAATCTGCCCCATTTGCGAGGAGGAGGAGTCGTGGACCTATATATTGGCAAGATTTAGGGGTATGGAGGAATGGCGGAAAAAATATTTACCGCGATTTCTTACCACCACGAATGTAGAGCTAGAAGCATGTTGGACGCTACTGGCAAGTACGGAAGACGTGGACGGCAAGGTAAATTTATACTCGAGGCAAGACAGCTGAGATCTGTGAAGGCTGCCAGTAGAGAAAAGAGGGGAGGGATAAGTGCAGCTAAACAAAAGTGACTACAATATTTTACCTACATATATTTTATGTCATACTTATGTCATTGTTGTGTTATGTTTTATATATGGCGTATATATTATGTGTGTATATTTCTTTTAAGTGTACTTATATATTATAGTAAGGCACATGTATGCTTTTGAATAAGGTGTACTCTGTGCTGTAAATTTAAATTGCTGTATTTGAATACCTTTGTCTTTTTATTTTCGTATTTCCTCTTTTAATTCTTTGTTGTTGTTGCTTTAATATTGCTTTTCATTTTGAGTATTACAAAAACACGTACGATCTGTGGACTCGTACGATTGTTTAAGTTTAATGTATGATATTGTTATGTCAATAAATACACTTATTCATTCATTCAATCATTCATTCATTCATTCATACAAATAACTGCATTTAAAATCTCGCTCGTGTATCTGTTGTTAAATTATAATTGCTTTATTGGTATTGTTAGGAGGTCATAGTTTGCTACTTCTGCACTGGCAGGTTGAATATTCCAGCATATCTCCTCTACACGATGCAGGCAATGAGCTAAATTACCACTTTCCTATATTGAGTGGAAAAATGTTTGATGTCCTGCCGGCCCATTGTGTAGTAATAGGAAGATGAAGAGAGCAAGTCGATATTAACCCCATTGTCGTCGGTTTAGAGGTTGTTTTCGGCAGAAAATTAACATCAGCGGAGAAAGGGGTAAATGATGTAGCTCAGTATGTCTCTGTTCTTTAAATGAGGTTGGATGGGAATTTTAACTCGTTGGAAAAAGGAAATTGTTTGTATTGGTAGAGTCAGACTGAAACATCCAATGTTATAGCCGGGGATTTGAACCACAGATCTGCCTATCTCCGTCCGATTGCTCGAGTTATGGTAATATGCCGATTGGACATTAAATTCCACATCTGACTCCAATGTTATCGGCAAGTCACAAAGAGAGCTCAAGTTATTTTGAGATGACGTACCCCAATTGCGACTGTCAGTTTGTAAGTACCGTAGGTACAATTTTCAGAGCAAGCAATATTCTTCCCCACAACACAAAGTCGGCTGGACAAAGGGCAGGGAGGGGTCATCCCTGTGACCCGTTACATAAACAACCGAACGCATGAGATAGGGAACAATGTCATCCTAAAGACATCGTTAAATGTCCCCATGAACAATACTTTAAAAAATAGCGAAAACTGAAAATACTGGGTCACCACACCGTTCTCAAATACTGACTCAAATATTCACTTTTTTCATCTCCCACCCGGTCGAATGAGATTGCGGCCGGATGGAATAGTCCAAACTCAGCTCTTGAATCCAAGCTCATGGAATGTAAACAATTCTACAGCTACAAAATGACGCCCCAAAATGTGTTGTATAGTAATGGGTGGCCGACATAGATTAAACAGGTTTCACGGTTCTTAATGGACCGGCGCTGAAGGACGAGACTTCAGTATGAATGCCAAATTCTGTTAGTTGACGCAATAGCGTGCAATAGCTCTAGTGATGAAGTGTAATGGTTCTATTTTGGGTACCGGCGTTTTTTCCCCCAAACAGTATTCATTTATGATTCATGCGTCTATACTGAATCTACGAGTGACCCCCACGTTCCTCAGTTTTAACCCCTTGCGATATTTATGTATGGTAAGGGTTTAAAAGTGAAGCTTTCAAAACAAATCCACACACTTTAGAGGAACTTAAAAATAACATTCATCACGAAATAGTTGCCATTTTACAGAGAGAAGGCAGCATGTGATGAGCAATTTCTTAAATATAGATTTAACAACCAAAAGAGGCACCTGCAACATCTCTTGTTATTATGTATGAGTACTTTATTAAGTGTATACTTTTTGTTTCTTTGTTAGAAATAGCTTACGCGATAAACCGTAGTATATATACTGCCGACGTACCGTCATCCTTTCAGTGCAAGCAGCACCGCTGACCGACTAAGAGCGACTAAACGGGTTCTACTCTATGAGCTGATCACCCAGTAGCACAGCATTTAATCGGTGATATCGATAATGCATACAACTTGGAAAGCTTAACACAAAACTCAATATCGATACATAGCTGGATATAATGATCAACATGTAAACCCTTTTAGTGATTTTAGAGCCCCAAAATTTGCTGTCTTAACAGAAGACTTCTCATGAAACAACACAGCGAGAAACTGAGACGTCAGGAAATTGAAGCTTGTACCTACGGTGGCACATTTTGCTGAAGTTAAATCTCATGTGAACACCATTCGGCATCCCATGGGTGTAAAACATGGTAAATTATCCAGCTTAAATTAGCGTGATATATTGAAGATTACGTCAATGATGTTTCTAGCACGTTCCCTTCCGAGCAGTTCCACGCTACAAACCTCTTGTTGCACGTGCTGAGAAATTGTCCTCAGAGGAGCCGATTAAGTCCCATAACAATCCAACAACAATGCTTGTCAATGCGTAGTTGAGTCATAGAATTCCACCAGCGTATACTCCATGATTGGTCGATGAAGTAACCGAACAATTATCCAGCTTAAATTAGCGTGATATATTGAAGATTACGTCAATGATGTTTCTAGTACGTTCCCTTCCGAGCAGTTCCACGCTACAAACCTCTGTTGCACGTGCTGAGAAATAGTCCTCAGAGGAGCCGATTAAGTCCCATAACAATCTAACAACAATGCTTGTCAATGCATAGTCGGGTCTTAGAATTCCAACAGAGCATACTCCATGATTGGTCGATGAAGTAACCGAACAATTAGCCATCGACAAGGAGAAATTACGATCTTTGGTTCTACAGTCAGGTTACACACATCTTCAAACCAGCAGAAGAGGAAAATAAGAATATATGTAAGCCAATGACTCCGATCTTCAGAAAATCATATATCTTTAACTAAGAGATCACTCGTCTATTTTTTTTTTTTTTTTTTTTTTTTAAGCTAGGGACACCATTCCAAAATAATTTGTTGTGTGGAGACCAAAGTATAAACTCTCCAAACAACTGTAATGTTTAACACTCCTTCATTGTCATCATTCGGAACTATTTGCACGGTAAATATAGCATTTAAAAGGGAATGAAACAGAAACTAAATTGACGCACGGTTTATCTTTTAATATTAAAATGTAATAAAATTAAACTAATTTTTCAGTCTGACTCTACATGTCCAACTCCTGTCCTATACAAGGATTGTGTGAAAATACGTTAAATCAATTCTAACTCATCATAATAGTTGGCTATACTGTGAATCAAGAACTTACCACATTTTAAGTCGCCTTTGAAGTATGTCATCTTAAAATAATTTGAGATCATCTTGTGGTTTACAACGTGCCGGCATGTTTTCATGGTAGCTCAGTGGTAGAGCAACCGGCTAGAGACCGTGAGATCAGCAGTTCAAATCCCGGCTATGGAATTGAGTTTCTCAGTCTGACTCTACCTATCAAACTCCTGTTTTACACACGGTTTAAGTGAAACAATAATTAAATCAATTCTAACTGACCATAATAGTTGGTTAAACAATGAATACTGGAACTTAAAGTACTTACGACATTGTAAGTCGTCATTGGGGTATATCATCTCATAATAATTTGAGATCACCTTGTGGTTTACCGAGAAACATTCGAGTCAGTTGAGAAATTTGATGTCGTGCCGCCATATTGCCACGGTAGCTCAGTGGTAGAGCAACCGACTAGAGACCGAGAGATCTGTGCTTTAAATCCCGACTATTGCATTGAATTTTTGAGTCTGACTCCTGTCCTACGCACGGCTTGTGTGAAAACACAATTAAATAAAAAATAAACTAAACTCCGTAGCACAATAACCCGAAGCTGGGCCAAGATCTACAGCGCGACCGCTACATCCCAAGCCTCTATCCATTACAGGCGTCCTAGGTGGCGTATAGTACTGGAGGGTGGGACGTGCTTCGCGCCCCGAGCCCCTCTAGGCCGGTTAATGCGGTCCACGCAACCTAGCCACTACCTTTCCCTTAAGTAATTCCCCATTTGGGACCCAGATACCTCACGAAGTTGACTGCATCCCACATCAAGTCTCCCAGCGGGAGAAAATTCCCAGGACTGTGAGGGGAATTGAATCGAACCCGGGGTTCCGGCTTGGTAAGAACCGAGGAAAAAAATAATACAATTTTATTTGCTTATTTTAAAAATCGTTATTCCATAAGTAAAAGGTGATATGTTCTACATCAAAAGGCAAACTTTTAATTGTAAAATCAGATTTATTAATAAATAATAGCTCATCTTATACCTACTACATACCTTATAGCTGCCCAGTGTATATGTATTTACAGCACGAAAAAGAACCTCAAGCCTGTTAAAGAGGCCTCTGAGCAAAATTAAGTAAACTTTCACGCCCAATATAGAACAGAGCGGTGCACACCGTAGCAGTAAAATAACATCAACTTAATTTTAATTTTCCTTATACCTCGTATTGGTTTATTTTTTTAGCTCATAAAAGCATGCAAGTATAGTACAGATAGAACGTTTTTGTGTCAAATGCACAAGTTTATACTTCTATTTCCGGGGTCCTGAATGACGTGAAAGCAGACTATTCGGGCAGCAAGTGAAAATTACACAGTAAAGGCATTTTGGCTAGTCAGTCCCCTTTGCGGTATTGAATGTGGGTAAAGGAAGTGGTTACAATGCCGGGAGTGTACAGCCCTGTTCACGCTCTGCTGAGCCAATCAGTATGGTTTTCCATGCCCCAGGTCACACAGAGCAGCCTACAGGTAGCCAGCTCCCTTTATTGATGTACCAGGCTTGCTCGCCTGTGCTTCCTTTGATACCTCCGCCTACTTCACATTCCTTCAATATTTGTTTCCCGAAAGCTCTTGCCAGTTCAACATTTCACAAGACACATCATCAGAGCTTGACATACATTTTTAAAAAAAATCTAATGTGCTCCGATTATCTCTGTAACAAATTAATGTTAATCAGCTTCTTCTTCTGTCTACTTCATGCTAATCCAGATAAACATGAGCAGAAACGGTCTTATTACTTCTAATAGAAAGGAAATAAAGGAAAACACTAGACCAAGCCGACAGTCAAGTGTTTTAAAATGTGGTTGCTGTGGAATTGATTCTTTGCATAGGCAGCAGTTGATAAGCTCCCGTATGAGAAAATTTCAAGTATTTTAAAACTGAAACCAATAACAAGAAAAAGTGCATGACCAATTATGAGATTTACTGAGTTGTAAATTTTTGTGGAGTAAGTTTTTGTCTATCTCTTACGGTTAACTAGTTATGCAAAATACAAACAATCATCCAGAATAGAGGTCTTTAGAGGCTATTCAGAAAAAAATTAACATAAACAATTTATTTGTCATGAAAATATTATAAATATAAGATATTTTTACCAAAATCGTTAAGAGCCATTTTTGAGAAAATCAAAAATTTCGAAATTTTTTCCATGTAAAGGGTAGTTGCGGGTGGAGGGGATTTTCTTGAAAATCTTCGTGTCGCACCTTTGGAAAATACTGAACTTAAATATCAAGTTTGGTATTTAACAGACTTTTCGTTTTTAAGTTATGCTGCTCAGAGAGAGGGAGGGAGAGAGAGAGAAAAACACACACACACACACACACACACACACACTCAGGGATACTTTTCTAAAAGTGCTTTTTATGGATTCAGGGGCTCCCAAGACATGTATTCCCGGTGAAATCTCGATATCAAAATCAAAATTTTGGGTGCAATACAGTACCTACTCCATGCACTATGTACATAGTACGAGTAGAGAAAGTAAAACTTTAATGTGTTCCATTCAGATCATTTTCTCTACAAATCTGTAACACATTATTGTTAGTAAACTTATTCTTCTGTCTCCTTCATGCTAATCGAGATAAACATTAACAGAAACGATCTTATAACTTTTAAGTAGGAGGAAAATAAGGGAATAGCTTCTCACCCGCAGGTCCCGGGTTCGAACCACTGCTGGGGCGGTGAATTTTTCCTTAACGAGAATTATTCCCTATCCAGCACAAAGTCTGGAAGTGCGAATGTGCGTGTTTTAGTAATATAAAACTGATTGACCAAATGTTGTAAACCTACATTATTACGAGTTTTTTCACAAGTCAAGTCCCCGATATGACCAAGTTAAAGAGGGCTATACAAATGAAACAATAAAAAACAATAAGGGAATACGCTAGACTAAGCAGACAGCCAAATGTTTTAAAATGTGGTTGCTATGGGGTTGATTCTTTGCAAAGCTAGCAACTGACAAGTTTCCGATTAAGAGAAGTTCAAGTATTTTAAAACTGAAACCAATAACAAGAAACATCTCAAAAAACAGTTAACTCCACTTAAAAATGTAGATATATGAATAAATGTGCATTTTATCGAAATCTACATTTTTTTTTAGTAAGTTTTTGTCTATCTCTTACAATTTAACCGTTATGCAAAACTCATCCAGAATAAACAGGTCCTCAGAGACTTTTCCCAGAAAATTCAAAATATACAGTTTATTTGTGATGTAAAATGCTTAATATATGGTATTTTAATCAAAATCGCTAAAACAATTTTTGAGAATAACATTTTAAAAATTCTTGCATACAAAGTGAAGAATTTTGTTGACAATACAGCTCCACTATTATAGCGCCAATGGAATGGCCGAGATTAGGCAATTTCCAACCAATCGCGGTCATCTAACTGGAGCGATATTGTAGAAAAAACTTCTCAGCTGATGTCATTTGTTTGAAATCTTGTCTCACCTGCCTTAGTTATTGGTAATAAGGTGGCAATTCAGGCAGTCAACCTTCAGTTTCTGTCAATTTTACTTTCAGTTACAATGGTTATAGCTCCATGGCACGACAGCTCACGGGGAGCCTTGGCCTACCGCCCGGCTGCTGCGTCCCCCATCTCGGTCCACTACAGACGTCATGGATGGGGTGCAGTATTGGAGGGTGAGACGTGGTCAGCGCCTCGAGCCCCTCCCGGCCGGTTAATGCGGTCCTCACGACCTGGAGCCGCTACTTCTCCATCAAGTAGCTCCTCAATTGGCCCCCCAGGGACCTCACGAGGCTGAGTGCACCCCGGTCCAGGTCTCCCAGCGGGGGAAAAATCCCCACGCCGGTACTGGGGATCGAACCCAGGTCTCCCGCTTGGTAGGCAGCTGCGCTACCACCGCGCTAAGGAGACGACCTTATAATGGTTATTCAAAGTTTTTTGCAGTTCATAATGTATTTAGTTAAAAAAGGAATGAAAATAGTAATTATTTGTATTTCTTATGTACAAGACGAGTGCAACAGCCTCAAATAAAATAATGTTTGTTTGCATTTCATATATTACTTATAAAAGCTGAAATAAAATAATTCTTATCTATTTCTATTGTTACTATCGATATTTGTACATTGGGCAGAGGCAGTGAAGAAAGTAAAGAGAGAAAAAAAATGCAGTAAATAAAGATGCCGAATGCGTTATCTACTATTTGAGAACTAATTTAAGTACTACAACCTGATAAAACTCCCCTTCCCATATATTATAAATGATTAATAGTCTATTTCGCTGAATTGTCTTAGTAAATACACTTCATATTTTCATCTCTTAGGAGAGAAGCTACAGTAATGACTTATCAACAAGATGGTGTTACTTATGAAAATGTTCGAGTCGCACCCTTGAGAGATACTAAACTTAAACACCAAGTATTTTTTTTTTTTTTTCCGTTTTTAAGCTATACTGTCCATAGACCCTAACGGAACTTTTTTAAAAAGCTTTTTTTTGGACTCAATGGGTCTCAAAACATATATTTCCGGTGAAATCTCGACATCGAATTTTTGGTACATACATGCTAGAGAAAGCAAAAATTCAGTCCATATCACTCTTATCCCACTTAAAGGTTTTGTTTCGTTTCGTAATCGGTTTAGCTTCCACGTAAAGCCAAGGGCTCAGAACCTCGTCGGGGAGTCAACAGCACGAAACCACAGAATGAAGAACCTGTTAGGAGGGGTCGGCCGTATATGAGGAAGTGGATGATATGAAATAGAAACGAAATAGATAATTAGAATGGCGATGATGCAGCAATTAGTGGAATGAGTGGCGGGGGAACCCGGAGGACCCGGCCGCTTAGTCCACCACGAATCCCACATGTGGGCACTTGGGATCGAACCCGGGCCGCTCACTCACGGCGCCGCCTCCACTTAAAGGTTATGGCCAATACTCCATACAGTTTTGTTCACTCTGTTTATAATCATAGCAATATTTTACAGTCCGCTATCAAATTGTCTAAATATTTAGGAAGATTTCTATATTTGTGTGTGAGTATTCGTACGAAATTGTGGTTAGAGTAAATCCGGTGGACTCCAATAAGGGTTTTTATGACAATATGGCACAAGAAAGTAACTTAAAGTCTATCCATGGTAACGCAACCAGAGATCATACCTTCCTGGAGTTAAATCCACGAATTGGGGAGAACGTCTGGAAGGGAAGATTTCACAGACAATATGCCCTCTTTGACTTCAATGCTGCCTTTCTTATTTTTCCAACCCTCCTCCTACTATAACAATGTCAGGTATTATGGAGAGCCTCTCTTTATTTTCTCGCAGAATCCTCTCTCGTCCCCATCCCCACTACATTCTCTTCATCAGTCACATTCAGCCTCCAGATCACGCATACACTGAAGATACGAGGTGCGTAAAACCAGCATGCATGCGATCGTGCGTCCTTATGATTCAATTCTCAGGCACTGTTCCCAGCTTTATTACGTTGTAGCATTGTCTACCTACTTTCTGTAGCCTTCTTTCGTGTTTTTTCTTTTGTCTGCTTGTTTTGAGGATTAACATCGTGTTTGTATGCCTTATGAAGACACAGCATTCCACTATTGAATGCACTAACAGTAAAGAGTAACTACTCACGATGCAGTTACATATACCTATGCATTTTCCTAGGCGACAGGCGGTCACCTTGTTTAGCAAATTTATGCTCATATCCGGTTCATTTAGAATAATTATGGTCGACTACAAATCTCTTTAGTTATTAGTCTGAAAAGTTTTCGTTTCAGTGCATTTTTGGTACCGTTTAACTGTCGCCAAGAAAGTATCGAGAAGGACATAAGTTTGCCAATTTTGCTCACTTTTTACTTTCTCTTCAGTATGGTATAGAGAAGGTATCACATTCAATCCAAAATCGATACCGAGTTTGCACAGGAAATAGACGTTTTAGGGTCAAAAAAAGGTATTTTCAGGAAAAGTTTTGTGCGTGTGTGTCCGTGTGTTTGTGAACACGAT
Source organism: Hymenopus coronatus (assembly GCA_030762935.1). Classification (NCBI taxonomy): domain Eukaryota; kingdom Metazoa; phylum Arthropoda; class Insecta; order Mantodea; family Hymenopodidae; genus Hymenopus; species Hymenopus coronatus. The sequence goes on along the minus strand of CM060882.1, from coordinate 98,465,328 downwards.
AACTCAAAAATGAAATACTTGGTATTTAGGTTTAGTACTTTATAGGGATTTTGATATAATCAACCCACCCCAAACTACCCTTTACAGGGAAAGACTTAGGAACTTTTTTCTTTTCTCAAAAATGGAAGTATTGATTTTGATTAAAATGCCGTATATGAAAGATATTTATATGAAAAATAAAATGTATATCTTGATTTTTCTGGGAATAGCCTCTAAAGACCTACTCATGTTGCTGAATTTTGAATAACTGATAAACCGTAAGAGACAGACAGATACTTACCAGGTACACTAAAAATGCAGATCACATTAAAACTCTCAATTTATGTCATATAGGTATTTTTCTCGGGTAACTGACCATTTCTGAGATATTCCTTGTTATTTTTTTCAGATTAAAATACTTAAACTTTTCTCACACGGAAATAATAAACTCTTGGCTCGGGAAAGAAATGAATTTCAACCACATGGCAACCAGCTTTTAAAAGATTTGACTATCACTTTAGTCTAGTTTATTCCCTAATTGTCCTTGTACTTATAAGAAAACGGGTAATTAAGAAAGGCTGCTGATGTTTATCTCGATAATAAAGTAGACGGCACATATGCTTTTTAACAATACTTTTGTTACATTTTGTTACAGAGATGTAGAGAAAGGCATTTGTATGGAACACATCAGATTTTTGCATTTGCGCTAAAAATTAGCAGATGCGTCTGCGAGGGTATTCCCATTGATTGGCTCGTGGAAGTGAAATACAAACTTAAATATCACATTGAATGTCTTTCTCTTATCACGAAATATAAGTATTAATTGGGAAGTTATCTATTCCTTAAAGCTTAGAAAGAAGTTAGTAGATATTTTATGTCTGATAGATCGCTTAAGCAAGTAAACACTAGCAGGTGGTGGTGGTGGTGCTGGTGCTGGTGGTGGTGGATACCACACATTTTAATACACTTCTAAAGTTTTAGATTATTAAGTCTTAGGTGACGCCATTTAAGGATCCATCCATTAAATTTGATTTCATTGAGCTGATAATGTACCGTAGGTGTCCTTTGCACTTGATCCCAGACATTATTGCGGCATTTATGAATTACATCTAAAACGTTGCGTGCATTCAAGTCTCTAGTTTCTTAAAAGTCTTCAATTTTACTCCAGTTACAGCATATCGCTACACTCTCAGAAACCAATCTAATGTTATAGCATGACGTCATTAACTAGTTCGCGATACGCTGGAAACCAAAGCAAAACATAGTATATGCTTTCATAAATGCGCGCGATTATATGCGAATTTTCAGGAAGACATACTGTGAAATTTTTGATTCGTATGAAATAGTAAATAATAAGAAAATATTGAAAGCAAATACAGTTGGCCTTAACTCTTTATGTGTCGCTTACTTCTCTTCTATATTAATACGACAACGATGGACGTTTCAGATGAAACTGCTGCTACTTGGCACGTGACAATAAATGGGAAATGATTAAGAAATTTAAAGGTAAGTGTAAAAATCTAGAATAAAATTATGATGAATTTTTTACAAAATAATGCAGGACACACCTGTCGTTGTACGTTTTTCTTTATTAACGTTAGAAAAACTCTTAAATTTGGTCACAATGGGCATAATTGTGTTTTAAGCAATCAAAATTGCCTAACCTATACCTAAAATTGTAGTCATTTTTACTTTCTCTAAACGTACCCTGTACATAGTGTACAGAGAAGGTATTGTATTCCACCCAAACATTCGATACAGAGAATTCACCGGAAATAGACGTTTTAGGGTCCTCACTATCCAAAAAAAAAAAAAAATCTAATTTAGAAAAAGGTCCTAGTGTCCATGTGTCTGTGAACACGATAACTCAAAAACGAAAAGTTCGTAAAATGCCAAACTTGGTATATAAGTTTGTATCTTCAAAGGATGCGTCACGAAGATTTTGAAGAGAATCCGCCCCTCCCCAACTCAAAACATCCTTAAATGGAAAAAAAAAAATGATTTTCTCAACAGGCTCTAACGATTTGGATTAAAATATTTACTCGACATATAAAGCGTATATCTTATATATTCTGGGAATGAAGGCCTATTTATTCGGAATGAATTTTGCTGAATTTTGCATAAATAGTAAACCGTAAGAGATAGACAAAACCTTAGTACACAAAATATGCAGATCTTGTTGAAACACACAATTTATGTCATCTATATTTTTTTTCGTGAAATTGATATTTTTGTGATATTCCTTGTTATTGGTTTCAGTTTTAAAATACTTAAAATTTTCACGGACATTTGTCAACTTCTGGCAATGCAAGGAAATGATTTTCATCTACATGGCATTCACTTTTAAAAGATTTGACTATCGTTTCAGCCTAGTGTATTCCTTTATTTCTCTCCTACTTACAAGAAAGTATTTCTGCTAATGTTTAACTCGATTAGCATTAAGTGCATAGAAGAATAAGCTTCTTAACAACAATTTGTTAAGGATCTGTAGAGAAAGTCATGTGAATGGAATACATATACTTTTTGTTACTTATGAACATAATTGTAGTGAATACCGGGTGTCCCATGTAAACCAAGATCATATGCGTGGTGTTTGTGCTCTACTCTGTGTTCCTTTGTTAAGGAGCTGTAGAGAAAGTCATGTGAATGGCATACATATACTTTTTGTTACTTATGAACATAATTGTAGTGAATACTGGGTGTCCCATGTAAACCAAGATCGTATGCGTGTTGTTTGTGCTCTCATCTGTGCTCCTTTGTTAAGGAGCTGTAGAGAAAGTCATGTGAATGGAATACATATACTTTTTTTTACTTATGAACATAATTGTAGTGAATACCGGGTGTCCCATGTAAACCAAGACCATATGTGTGGTGTTTGTGATCTACTCTGTGCTCCTTTGTTAAGGATCTGTAGAGAAAGTCATATGAATGGAATACATATACTTTTTTTTACTTATGAACATAATTGTAGTGAATACCGGGTGTCCCATGTAAACCAAGACCATATGTGTGGTGTTTGTGATCTACTCTGTGCTCCTTTGTTAAGGATCTGTAGAGAAAGTCATATGAATGGAATACATATACTTTTTTTTTTACTTATGAACATAATTGTAGTGAATACCGGGTGTCCCATGTAAACCAAGACCATATGTGTGGTGTTTGTGATCTACTCTGTGCTCCTTTGTTAAGGATCTGTAGAGAAAGTCATATGAATGGAATACATATACTTTTTTTTTACTTATGAACATAATTGTAGTGAATACCGGGTGTCCCATGTAAACCAAGACCATATGTGTGGTGTTTGTGATCTGCACTACGGCAATATATGTCATGCAAGTGCATATAAAATCTAGTATGAAATCTTATATGCAATATTACCTTAGAAAAGATGCTGGAAGTGTCGTCGTTATACATTGTATCTGGTAACATTCTGGTTGATGCGAGCGAGTTCTACTACTATAGTGTTTCTGTTTCCATTCGTAATGCTTTTTTCAGTTTGTTCAATGTGTGCGGAGTAGTTGATACACCGAAAGTAAAACTGTAGAGTTAACAAAGCTGTATTATTTCTTTTGTTTTACTCCTTGTCATGCACAGAGGACCGAAGCGACTAGCGACATCTTTTAAAACATTTGACTTTCTTTATCCTAGTGTATTCTATTTATGGAACTAAGTTGTAAGACCATTTCTACTGATGTTTATCTCTATTAGAGTGAAGTAGTTGGAAGAATAATCTTCAGTAAGAATAGTTTGTTTGCAGAAGAGTTGGAGAAAGTCATGCAAATGGAACAGCAGATTTTTTATGCTGGTAATCCGAAGATGTCTCTCTATCCCAATTACACCTGAAACGAAATTTATAAAGGCCTAATAAAAATGTATCTTGATAAATTTTTCAAGAGTAGTTTGTAAAAGAGAGAGTAGAAAAAAATTCTGCGATTGCAACATCAGATTATTCTATGTTTTGGGGAACTTCTGTATGTATGAATGCATAATTTCCAATTAATTGGTAGAACTCATGTACGTGATTGGGGAAGATAAAAACATCATAGTACGAACTCTTAAATAATTAAAAAAAAGTTTAGTATTCGGTATAGTGTCTTCGAAAAAAAAACCCAAAAATTACTAGTTTTCTATGGGTTCATAATGAATTCCACAGCTTTGAAAAGTGAAATTTATTCCTCCCTCACATTCATATTCCTCCTGCTCTGCAAGAAGGTAAATTGTGAAAAACGTGGGCGGATAAGGCAGAAAAAAAAGTTGGCAAGAAAACAAAACAAGGTAAAATCCAGAAGCAAGGAAGGAAGGTTCAGTGGCAGGCCTTCTTAAAGTCTTCCATAATTTATTCTTTTCTCCTCTTTTCCTCGTTTTTTTCCTCCCCTTTGCGCTAATCTGCTTTCTTCTTCATCTTCCTCCTCGCTCTTTAGTCTTCCTTTAAACATCTTCTACCCAGGGGCGTCCGTCCTCAGCCAGCCGTGAAAGGAATGTTTTATAAAAGAACAAACAAAGGAAAGCTAGATAAAACTCCTAGTTCTCTCTAGACATCTGTTTCCTGACATCTTGCTCATTAACAACCTCACTATAATGTTTTAGCTTATCTCTACAATTTTGTGTCATTAAAGATACACAGCTTAATTAACAAACGGAAGAAACATTGCAAAAACGTATTTTAAGGAAGTTTTAGTATTTTAAAGTTTACTAGCTTTTTAATTTATCATTGAAAATATAATACTGAAGATAGGAATAAAACTTATAGGTGATATACTTGTCATCCCGAAAGTCCTATGCTTATATTTCAATTTAGCTTTTTAATAGCACCCTGGTATTCATCTAATGGGAACATGACAGTTTGAAAAATAATTCTACAATATACTATGCTGTAAAATGCGTTTCTTAAGATTTCGGACCGTATGCATGCTCCGCGCACTGTCTATTGCACTAGACGTTTTTCCATAATATTACTCCCACTTAGTATGTTGCTCACGGATGATAGTAGACTGCTTTATAATGAGTATTAACCTTAAATTGTCCATCCTCATTTAGATTCGGGTACCTTCAAATGAAATTTCTACTCATCCATACTTTTGATAAATTTCATTTGTATAATATCCTTAAGCTTCTATGGTGTGAAGATCATAAACTCTACTTTTATGGGTTTCACTTATGAATTCAAAAGTTTTTGTTCAAGTGCGAATTTTTATTAGACTACAAATGAACAAATAGCAATTCATACAAAACGCACAGGACTTGAATCAACATGACTTAAACCACAATCACAACAAGATCCAAGCATAGACGCAGCGTAAGCATTCATGGAAGCGTTCACCTAGACTCGCGCAAACTTAAGATGTTATGCTTGCGTTGCTACATAGACGAAGAATTCTATTCTCTTTCCTCTAAGCAATGTCTGCTGTTCAACAGCATTGCGAGATTTACAGTTCCTAATGTGCACTAACATATCTACTGCTCTTCCTTTTGGCCGTGCCATCCCACGTTTGTATTGTTGACGCTAAATGTTTTGAAATGCATTATTTTTGCCACCGAAGATTAACAGCTTAAGTAATTTTATAACCTATTTATTTATAATAGATTTATTTACAGGCATTGTTGGTTATGTTATTGCATATGAAACTTGTTGTGCGCTTGGAAGATATGCGCATGTAATTTGCCAACTTCTTGTACAACGAGTACAATTGCAGTCCAATGTACTAAATTAATATTGCAAATCCGTCGTGAATTAGGTATTACATATTTTATGTAGATATTATATAGCTTGTAGCTACACTCATAATTTAAGGCGTACGTTATAATTCTCATGTAAATATATTAGATAGTATATATTAATCAAAATCGTTTTGGCCATTTCTGCGGAAATAATAAATATGTTAAGTTTTTCCATAAGTATAAAGGGTAGTTTGGACTGAAAGATTTTTCGAAATTCTTTTATGGAAATTTTGGAAAAGTATGATGTTTACCGAGCATTTCGTAAATGTTCATCACAAAATCTCGTATGCTGTGTTTCATTCACGTTACTTTCTCGGTATATTCTGCAATAAACCATACCTACGAAAGCTTATTCTTCTATCGATTTCATCTCTCTCTCTCTGCTAATTGAGACAAACTGAGCAGAAAAGATCCCTTTTGATATTCAAACTCTGTTCTTTTTGCATGGCCAGGAATGAAGAATTAAAGAAAAAAGGAAACGATGACGATTTCCATTTGAGAAAAGTATAATTATTGAAATACTAAAATAAAAAAACAAGGACTACTTCTTAAATATTTAACTCCACAACAAAATATTTGTCATATACTGTCTGCTTTAAGAAGATCTACATGTTTTTATCTCTTATGGTTTACCAGTTGTGTAAAAATACTGAGAATTAAGAGGAATTCAGAAGATATTCTCTGTAAATTTTATTTCTGACGAATTTATTCAACACATAAGGTACTTTCATCAAAATTGCATACGCTAGTTTTGAAAAACTAAACTATTTCGAAATATTTTGCATGTAAAGAGCACTTTGGGGTGAGATATTTTCTTCAAAATCTTAATTTCGCATTCTTGGAGATGAATTTAAATATTCAGTTTGGTATTTAACTCATTTTTCGTTTTTGTGTTACATTGTTTACATATAAGCCCCGACCTGTTTAAAAAAAAAAATTGAATTCACGCGAGCTCAAAAGGTCTATTTCCGGTCAAATCTCGATAGCAAATTTGAAGTGGAATGCATACTCCCCCCCCCCTTACTATACATAGCCGAGAATGTAAGAAAAGAAAATGTGGAAGGGATTTGATGGACACGAGAGAAACAGTTTCAAATTTCTTCCCCCTTACCAATTCCATCGGTTGTTTTTAGCGCGTTCTGAGTCAATACCGGAATAGAGAACAAAAACGTTGAGAATCATTGCTCCATAAAGTAGCGCCGCTATAAATTCCTTTTCTTTCTTTTCTTATCCGTCGTAAATTCTTCTTGAGATTTCTGTAAATGAGAAAGACGCATTGCTTAAAAAGGGAAAGTGCGCCATGTTGGCGCCAACCATTTGAGCATACAAAAACTAGGAATTAGTAAAGGGGCTTTTATATATATATATTTCTCCCAAGCTAGTTTCGGCTTGAAGACTTTTGCGTTTTTCGTCAGTGTCCAATCACTTTTTAAGGAATTAGGAGTGCTCTGTTAAAGTTAGTGCCTGAATATCGAATAGGTAAATAATATTAGTAATCAGGGATGTATATCTCCCATTAGCTTTGCATTAAATGCTGCGAAATGAATTAACACTAATGAAAGAAAATCCTGATGTTTCATTAAAATAACTACTTCTACATCTCCACAAAAAATTAATTGTTAAATTATTTTTCTATTTACTTAATACTAATCAAGAAAAAATAGCAGGAAGGGTCTTATTATTTGCTTCCTTGTAAGTAGAAAGGAGATAAAAGGAAATAGATAGTCACATATTTTAAAAACTGGCTGCTCTGTGATTGAAGTATCTTTTTATGGACAGGGGTTGACAAATTGCCGAATGAGAAAAGTATAAGTTTTAAACCTGAAACTAATATCAAAGAATATCTCAAAATCGGTCAACTTCACGAAAAGAATATATAACATAAATTGTGTGTTTAAACGAGATCTACGTTTTTTGTTAATAAGTTTTTACCTACCTCTTACGGTTTATCAGTTATACAAAATTCCGCAAAATTCATCCAGAATAAAAATGTCTTCAGAGGCCATTCCCAGAAATTTGTCGTGTAAATATCTTAAATATAAGAAGATTTTAATAAAAATCGTTAAAACCATTTTTAATAAAATCAAAAATGTTGTACTTTTTTCCATGTAAGGGATAGTTGGGAGTGGTGGATTTTTTTGAAAATCTGCGTGTGACATCCTTGGAAGATACCGAGCTTAAATACCAAGTTTGGTCTTTGTGACTTTTCGTTTTTGAGCTATGCTACACACAGACAGACACGCGCACTCACAGAGACACAAAAGGACATTTTTTTTTTACAAATGCTTTTTATGGATTCAGGGGTTTCAAAACATGTATTTCCGTTGACATTTCGGAATCGAATGTTTGGGTGCAATACAGTACCTTCTCTGTACACTATGTACGTAATAGGTAGAGAAGATAAAAATAAAAAATGGAGCACTAATCGTGCTTCATTGGCTGTTATCGTCAAATATGTAGTTGTGTGATTAAAATCCCTTTTAATAGATAAGTTAATTTTCTGTAGCTCCTAAATGGAGCACATGGCATCGTTTTGATGTTTCCATGATAGGATTTGAATTTTAGTTCGCGAGTTCGCCGCTATGCGCCATGTTAACCAGGAATCGGCTCTTTGCCCACAGATGGCATTTTAGGACGAAACCATGACATACTGACGCGAAATGGTGGAATTTTGCCCAGAAACATTTTTCTTTCAAAGTCTGGGGCTCTTTTATGTGCCAATAACATTATACTAACCACCGGCTTTGCTTACCTTCCGAAATGAGCTATGCTTAGGATTTTTGCGTCCGACAAAAATCCATTACCTTCCTCTATATTTGAACTTGCAGTCTTGGGTCTTAGAGGCTAACATGCTAACCAGTATACCATGGAAGGCCTTTAATACGTCAATATTTTACCAAATATACTTTCAAGCTTAAATTTGCATAACCATATGAATAAAATCTATTACGTAATACCTGTATCTGAAATTCATGTACATTCCTATCATAAATAGATATAGGATCCTTCGGTTTTAACTTGCTTTGAGGTTATCGAAGACACGTTAATTTATCATGGTCTTTATCGTCTACCCTTGTATAACACGTGTGTTGTACATCATAGATGCATATTACCAAATCAGGATAAAGGGAAAGGAATGGAAGCTAGAAGAAACACATGAACGGGGAAAGTTTATAAGAAACAGAATGTAATTCATAAAGGAACATGAGCAGTCTGCTCTGGTGTGCATGGTCTCTGTCAGACAGGTTGATAGTATTAGCACTTTTTGTCTATTTTAGTCTAAAAAAATAAACCTGCTCATACTCTAATCTTTGAAGGATTCTCAGAATGTCATTTAGTTTCCCAAATTCAAGTAGATGCAAAGGCAGATAGCTGCGAATAAAGAATATCTTACTATCCTGTGTCCACCTTCTTAATGCAGTGTTAGCAATGCATTTATGAAATTTGCCCAAATATTATGAAGAATTAAACAATGATTTTACTTTGTCTAGTTCCTACCTATGTACATGCAATGATATAGTGGCTAGAGAAAGTATTGTACTCCAAACAAAAATTCGATGTCGAGGTTTCGCACGATGTCGAGATATATATTTAGAGGTCCCCTGAGTCCAAAAAAAAAAAAAAAAAAAAAGTTTTTAGAAAAAGTTCTATGTGTCTGTGTCTGTCTGTCTCTCAGTCCGTCTGTCTCCCTGTCTCTCTCTCTCTCTCTCTCTCTCTCTCTCTGTCTGTGGGACAGCATAGCTCAAAAACGAAAACACCGTTATAAACTTAACTTGATATTTATGGTTAGTATCTTCCAGGGATGCGACACGAAGGTTTTCAAAAAAGAATGCCCACCGTTAGATACTCTTTATTTGGAAAAGTTTTGTTATTTTAAATTTTGTTTTCCACAAAAATAGCTAACGATTTTAATTAAAAAGTCGTTTATTAAAGATATTTACACGTTTTGAATTTTCTGGGAATTGCATATGCTCTTCATTCTGGATGTCTTATTGCATAGGTAAGGATAAACCGTAGGAGATAGACAAAAATTTACTAGATAAAAAAATGTAGATCTTTATAGAATACACAATTTAAGCCATATACATGGAGCTGGCCGTTTCCGAAATATTCTTTGTTATTAGTTTTAGCTTTAAAATATCTTGTTGAGTTTTGCAGAATTTTGCATAACGGTTAAACCGTAAGAGAAAGACAAAAACTCACTACACAAAAATAGATCTGCTTAAAAAATATTATTTATGTCGTATACGTTTTCCTTGTAGAATATACAATTTCCAGATGCTCCTTTTTATTGGTTTCAATTTTAAACTACCTAACGTTTCTCAAACCCGAGCGAAACCACATAGAATTTGAGTATCGTTTTAGCTTAATTATTCCCCCCCCCCCCATTCTACTTATAAGGAGGTAATAAGACAAATTTCGCTAAAGTTTATCTTGATTAACATGATGGAAGTAAAATCTATTGTAAAACTAGCTTGTATATGGAACAGCTAGAGAAAGATATGAGAATGGAATACCTAAGAATTTGTTCTATTTCATTTATATATCCTCCCTTTAACATCTAAGATCATATCGGAGACTTTGTTTTGGAAACAACTTGTTGACTGTAGGTTCTTTAACTTTGGGTTTTTAATCATATTTTACTTTCTTTACACGTACTAAAAAAATTAAAAGTAAAATCTATATACTATACCCCGATATCTAATTACTTACACCGGGGCAAATATCTCAGACCTTATTTAATTTATTAACAAACTTTTTTTTTTTTTTAAATTTTACAAAATAAAATAAATATACAAATGTCAGATTAATAATTTAACCTAAATAACTTAAATTAAATTATGCATCTGAAGCTATACATTTATTAAAATTACATTTAATATTTAAATGTTTGATTTATATTAATTATTATTAATTACTTAACATTTTAAATTATATATATTTAGTTATTTATGATCATCCTTTCATCAATTTATTTAATTTTATAATTTATTTTATTATTATTTATTATTATTATTAATTATTATTAATTATTATTATAATTACACGTACTGTGTACATAGTGTATAGAGAAGGTATTGCATTCCACTCAAAAATTCAACACCGAGATTTCACCGCAAATATATGTTTTAGGGTTCCCTGCATCCAATAACAGCATTTTTAGATAAAGCTCCATGTGTCCGTGTGTCAGTGTGTCCATGTATCTGTGAACACGATAACTCAAAAACGAAATGAAGGTAAAATACGAAATACCAAACCTGGTAACCTTAGTATCTTCCAGGAATGCGACACTAAGCTTTTGAGAAAAATCCCCCCACTCCAAACCAACCTTTACATGGAAAATATTTCTAAAATTATGATTTTCTCAAAAATATCTGTAACGGTTTTGATTAAAATACCGTATATTAAATATATAGCCTACAAAGACCTCTTTATTCTGAATGAATTTTGCTGAGTTTTGCAAAACTGGTAAACCGTAAGAGATTGACAAAACCTTACTACATAAATAATGTAGATCGCGTTAAAATACACAATCTATATCATATAAGGTTTTTTCGTGGAATTGACCATTTCTGAGATATTTAGTTATTTTTTCAGATTTAAAATACTTAAAATTCTCTCACACTTTTCCCCTGGCTATGTATAGAAACGGATTTCAACCACATGGCAACCAGCTTTTAAACGATTCAACCATCACTTTAGCCTAGTGTATGCTTTTATTTTCCTTCTACTTACAAGGAAGCAAGTAATTAAGACAATTTCTGATAATGTTAATCTCTATAATCATACAGTATATAGAAGAATATGCTTTTAATAATAATGTGTTAAAGTGATGTAGAGAAAGTCATGTGAATGGAATATATCACATTTTTTATTTTCTTCAAACACATAATACTTCCAGACTGTCACCCTCCACCGTTTAATGGTTACCATGCTAACTTCATATACCCAAGGTCGCGGGTTCAAACTCGGCGGAGGACGATGGATTTTTTTCGGGCGTAAAATTCCTTAGCATCGCTTCCTTCGGAAGGGAATTAAGCGGCTGGTCCCGTGTCGTAGATTTATGGCACATAAAGGAACCTCAAGCCTGATAGAGAGGCCTCTGAGCAAAATTAAGCGGTCTCACGCGCAGTATAGAATGGGAGGCTGAGAACCAGTTAAAGAGCGTCCACAAATAAAACGACAGTTCATTTTAGTTCCAGACTATGTGGCAAATAGGGAATGATTCTGTGGAAAGAGAAGTTCCCAGTCGGGAATTGAACCCGGGACCTACGGATGAATATCACTATTGTTGTGTAAAAATTCCAATAAGATGTAGTGTAGACTCTTTATTTTCCAAAACTCATATGTGTATTACTTTAAATCACCCTTAACGTGTGTTACAAATGCGCGGCGATAACATCAAAGCCCCCAATGTAGGTGGCGGTTCGATGAAATTGCACAAATGACATTTTTTCCTCGTGTCGGTGCTAATCCAGACTGAAACATTCTCGTTTCTCACCATTGAGGTACAGGCTGACCCTGGGCCAGAATCGCTGATTGGTTTGGTGAAGCATCCGTTTCCGCTGGAGAGAGGAGATCGGGATTAACTTGCTCTGCCCAGTAAGCTGTTTCCACAAGTTCTCCCTTGGAAATCAATTACAGTGTTGCCACGCCAAAATAACTTGAAATTGAGGTCGCTCTTTAAGCACTTGCCTGTCTAAAATGAATCGAAATAAACTGCGTAGCAGAGTTACGACTGACGCCGTCATAAGAAGGGTTCCTTTCTAATTAAGACAAACTGTAACTGAAAATGAATAAAAACAGCGAAATAATCCGTCTCGGTTTTGAAGTTTGGTTTATAAAAATATCTGTATGGTGTCCTCGAAATTATGTCGCTAGCAAAGGTTTGTCCTGACAGTACGTTTCACATAACATATAATTTCGTAAAGAGAGCAATTATAAAAACAGTTAAACAAGATTATAAATAAAACTCCTCAAAAGATAAGTTTAGAAAGAAGGGAAGGTGTACCGTTAGGGTTTTTCCCACCATTTCCAGCCCATTAACATGACAAAATGGAGGACATTGGCGCTGTTCCACTACTCTGATGGGAGACAGGTAATTTACTGTTACTTATTATGAAGTGCAGCAGTTCAATGTCCCTACGGTATGGGTAGTCGAGTTTCTTAACGAAAGAGATACGAAACGGCCAATAATAAAAGATATAACTATCACGTGGTAGCGCCAGAGCACGCAGATGCTTGAAGCCAGCAGCGGGTGAAATTATGAAAATCACTTCCAGACGAAAAGACTTGTCAGTTCACCTCAGTCGGGAGATCCGCAATTGCACTCCTCCTTGGAGAGTCGGCCACGTAGCAGTGATGTTAGTAACACAAGAGTTGAAATAATAACAAGTCAGTAAAATGACATAAGGTAGTGTTTTTGCTAAATGTCGTCACAAATTCCGGTGTGTAATACCAGCGTGCATGTGTGATGAAAAAAAGAAACAAATAATGGGGAAAATAAAAAGTAAAGAACGGAAAACGAAATTAATCAGTCGCGTTGGAGAGATAGATATAACATAAGATCCATGCTACTCTGAGCTGGTCATGAACCCGAACCCATCCTTAAAAATCCGATATTGTCACCCGAAACCGCATCAGCCCGAGTATTTGGATGAAATTAAAATCAAGAAAATTCCTCCACCACAAACTGTGATTTACACGTAAATAGAAATCGAACATTTTGTTTTTCTAAAAAATTGCGCTAACAACTCCCGTGTATTAAAGATATTTATATGACAAATAAAATGTATATCTTGAATTCTCTGGAGAAAGTCTCAGAAGTCCTGTTCCATCTGAATAACTTTTGCATAACTGGCAAACCGTAAGATAGAGACAAAAACTTGCTGAACATGTAGATCTCTTTAAAATACACAATATATGCCTTATACAGCTTATGTAGAGTTAACCATTTTCCAGTTGTTGCTTGCTATTGATATACATTTTTAAATCCGCACACTTTTCTGTGATAAGTAGTCATTCGTTTTATACCTCTCTTATTTTAGTCCTGGTCATGCACAGAGAACCTAATTTCAATCATATTGCGACGGCTTTTTAAGATATTTCACAATCGCTTTAGTTAATGCATTCCCTTAATTCCCCTTTTCTTACAGGAACTAAATAATAAAACTATTTCTACTATTTTTTTTTCTCAATTAGCATGAAGTATATAGAAGCATAAGCTTTTGTAAGAATAGTTTATTGCGCAAAGGGTGGAGAAAGTCGTAAACAGGGAACACATCAGATTTTTAATTTCTCTACATGTACAATGTGCATAGCGTATAGAAGAAGTCCTCGAACCAAAAGTGTGATTCAATGGAAATACATGCTTTGAGACCCCCTGAATTCAAAATAAAAAAAAAACATTTTTAATTTCTCGACCTGTTCTGTACCATAGTGTATAGAGAAAGTGTTGCATTGCACCCAAAACTTCGATACCGATATTTCACCGAAAATACATTGTTGGGAGCCCCTGTATAAAAAAAAGTATTTTTCGAAAAATGTCCATGTGTGTGTGTGTGTGTCTATGAGCAGCATAGCTCGTTAAATATCAAACTTGGTAGTTAAGTTTGGTATCTTCCAGGATGCGACACGAAGATTTTCAAGAAAATCCCCCACCCCCAGCTACCCTTTACCTGACCAAATTTTCGAAAATTTTGATATTCTCAAAAACGGCTCTAACGATTTTGATTAAAAATTCAGGATGACTTTTGCATAACTGGTAAATAGCAGATAGATTAAAGCTTATTAGATAAAAATGCAGATCTTATTAGAATACACAACTTAAGTCGTATATATGTTTTTTATGAAGTGGTGGTTTCCGAAACATTCTTTGTTATTGGTTTCAGCTTTAAAATACTCTAGCTTTTGTCAAATCGTGGCTATGTAAAGAAATATATTTTAATCACATTGCAACCAGCTTTTAAATTATTTGACTCGCTTTAACCTAATGTTTTCCCTTATGTTCCTCCTACTTACAAGGAAGCCGGTAATAGGCTATTTCTACTAACGTCCATCTACATTAACATGAAATAAGCTTTTACCACTAATTTGTTACAGAGATATAGAGAAAGAGTCATGTGAAGACTTTTCTCACTGGAAGCATGTCCACATTCAAGAAAACAGATGCAAACAAAATGAGAACCCTTAGCGAGAAGTATGTTAGCTGGAGGGTTAATCAAGGAGCTGACAAATATGCCAATTTAAACTCATCAATCCTTGGTGAGAGGCCACTAGTATGAAACGAAGTCATTGGTACACATTTTGAACAGTTATTATGAAGCATAAGAGCTCTAATTTCTGTTAGAGCAGAAATACTTTCATTAAGCTCTCCATTATTTAAGTGTTGTCATATTGAAGTGCAAATTCGGAACATCTGCCCGATTCATGGTCCATGAACGTACGAGAACGGAGTGCACGGTTGTAGCAGCAGTTTACGTACTTATCCATGCTAAATATTTATTCAAAAAATACTAGTATAACGTAGGGGAAGAAGGGACAAGGGAGGACAAGACTTCTTCACCTCCATTTTTGTACACAATGCATATGTTGACCATCTCTACACGTACAGACTGCATAGAGAAGGCATTGCATTCCACCCAAAACTTCGATACCAGATTTCACCGGAAACAGACGCTTTAGGATCCCTTATATTCAAACAAATATTTTCAGAAAAACGTCCGTGTGAATGTCAGCGTAGGTCGGTGAACAGGATAACTAAAAAACGAAGTCGATAAAATACTAAACTTGTATACTAAACTTGTATTTAGTACCTTCCAGACATGAAGATTTTTTCTCAAAATCTTCCCCCTACCTCAAACATCCCTTTACATGGATTTTTTTTTTATTTTCTCAAATGGTTTTAATGATTTTATTTAAAATCCTATATTAAATATATTTATATGACAAATAACATGTATATCTTGAATTTTCTGTGAATGATCTCTAAAAGATATTTTTATTCTGAATGAATTATGCTGATTTTTACCTAACTGGTAAACCGTAAGAAACAGACAAAAACTTCCTGCACAAAAATGTAGATCACGTTAAAACACACCATTTATGCCATATACGTTTTTTTCGTAGAATTGACCATGTCTGAGATATTTCTTGTTTTTTGTTTGATTTAACATACTTAAACTTTTCTCACACGAAAAACTGTAAACTCCTGTTCCTTCATTGAAACGGATTTAAATCACATAGTAACCAGCTGTTAAAATATTTGACTATCATTTTAGGCTAATATGCTTCCTTATTTCCCTTCTACTTACAAGGAAGCAAGTAACTAATACAACTTCTACTAATGTTTATCTGAAGTATCATAAAATAGAAGAATATGGAAGAGGTTGTCAGGAGGCCATCAGCAATGACTTGCCTCTGTATAACTATGACAACAGAAAAAGTGATGCTTCAAGAAACGTCTGAAGTTTTACCAGATAAATATCTCTAATAGACGAGTTTGATTAAAAACTGCTATTGCTTGAAGCAGATGCATTTTTTATAGCATGTTAATTTCAAGTCACCTTTTATTGCTGGTGAAAAGCAATTGTTTCAGGTTTATTCTGATGCAGACCCCAGGGTAGTTGTATCAGTCTCTATGATAGGCACAAATTATTCTGAGTAGTATAATTGAGACAAATAAAATCAAACTAGTAGGGTTCTCACTTACCCCTCATAGTGAGTTTACGTAGATAATTTTATAAAGTAGTCTATATTTTTATAATACAGTAAATGCCAAGAACGTAGTTTAATTATATTGGCATCCCTATTGTAGATATAATCCAAAACTATACAAGGAAATCTATAAAGGGAAAGGGTGGACAGAATGTGATGCATAAATGAGATCAGGTCTGGTTTAACACCTGTTATAAAAGCTGCCCAGAACTACCCTTCAACCAAAGTTATGTGAACCCAGATGAAATACTATGTAACTTAAGCTGTAATAACCAGAGCTAGGAAGTTCGTACCTATGCAGAGTAAGAGCGGTCAGGTTTGGCAATATCATGCCGCGTTACTTGCGTGGGCAAAGGTCAACATAGAGCGCAACCCATTACTGCAAAACAGGTATCACGGTGTAACACAGAACCACATCGGTAGGAAGGAAGGCGTTCGAATAACATCTTGTTCTTCTGCTCAAATATGAGCAAAACCAATTTGTTTTACAACCATAATAAGTTTTATAGCAATGTTTTTATTCGTAAATCAGTGGTAGTTCTAGTATACAAACTGTCAAACGTCTAGTAACAGAACTACTGCACAGAAACATACTGTTGATTGCAAATTTCTTCAAAAAGTTACCCACACTGTTACAGTCTAGAGCAACGGTTCCCAACCGGTGTGCCCCGCACCCTAGGGTGCCGTGTGATTGGCTAAGGGGTGCCGCGAGATATTGAGATAAACAAAAAATACCTTCTACTGAAGCCTTAAGTCTTGTAAGGTCTTGAAATAAAATAAGTCAAATCAATTACTCTCATCCACGGCAGATGGTGATAGTGGTCGATTCATTTCAATTATTCAGTTATACTAGTATCCCACAGATGGCATTACAGATATACCCTGCCGGACATTCACGAGACTACTCGCTTCCTCACGAACATTCCCGAGACTTCGACAGATGAATATATAAAAGTGTACGCCGCTTGGCGCTTTCAGTTGTCTTCCTCGCGTTGATTCACAGTGTTTAGCTATGGATAAGTTCATTGTTAAACGTAAACGCCAGGACAGTGAAAGTGAACAGTCGGCTCCTACTGCTTGCTTAAAGAACCCAAATCTTACAGTTTCTCCCGGACCGTCGAATTCACCACATAAAGAAGACAAACGAAAGAAAACAACATACCAGGACAGTTACTTAGCGTATGGATTTAAGTGGAATAACAACGAGGAAAACCCTATCCCTGTGTGTTTAGTTTGTGGCGAAACACTTAGCAACGAGGCCATGGTACTTAGCAAACTGAAGCGGCATCTTACAACAAAGCATCCTAGTGTGTCACAGAAAAGTGTAATGTATTTTTCACATATATTAGAAGGGGAGAAGAAAACAGCTGTGCGAATGGTAAAGAGAATGACCATAGGTGATACTGCTCTTGAAGCCTCATTTAAAGTAGTAGAACTGATAGCTAAAAAAAAAGAAACTTCATACTCTTGGAGAGGAAATAATTGGCCCTGCATGTCAAGTTATAGTTTCAACAATACTTGCCGAAGGAGCAGCTAATCAAATTTCGAAAGTTCCTCTGTCCAACAACACAATCAGCCGCAGGATATCTGAAATGTCATGCAATATCAACGAACAAGTAACGGAGAAAATAAAAACTTATAGAACATTTGCTTTGCAAGTAGATGAGAGTCTCGATATTGGTGACAAACCGCAACTCCTTGGTTTTATCAGATGTATTGATGAAAAAGATATTAGTGAACAGTTTCTGTTCTGTAGACCGCTGGAGACTACAATGATATTTTCGTTTCTATTAATTCCTATCTCAATGACCATGATCTTTCATGGAAATACTGTTGTGGTATATGTACAGATGGTGCACCATCTAAGTCTGGGAAAATGAAAGGTTTTACTGCCAGAGCTCTCAATGAAAATCCATCCATTATTATAACTCACTGTTTTCTGCATAGAGAGGCATTAGTCGTGAAAGCGTGTAATGAAGATTTTGCTGAAGTGTTTAACCAAGTTGTGAAAATAGTGAACTATATGAAGTCTCGACCTTTAAAGTGCAGAGTTTTTGAACAGTTATGTCGCGCAACGGATGTAGCTCATACCTCTTTGTTACTTCACACAGAAGTAAGGTGGTTTTCGCGGGGTCGTGTATTGAACCGGTTTCTCGAACTTAAAGGACAGCTAAAAACTTTTTTTAAGGATGAAAATCAAGACACATTTCATGAGCTCTTACTAAGTGATTCTTGATGTTTTGAACGGTCATATCTGGCAGATATTTTTCATAAGCTGAATGAACTGAATGTTCCGATGCAGGGTCGACATGAAACAATAATCACCTCAACCAATAAAATGAAAGGTTTTAAAAGAAAACTTAGTTCTTGAAAGTCTGCAGTTCAAAAAGGAGATTTGTCGAACTTTCCATCTCTTCTTAATGTGGCAGGAGATAAAGATCTGGGTAAACTGAAAGACCGCATTTGTGATCACTTATCAAGATTGCAAGATGCAATAGATGCGTACTTTCCAACTATTTCCACTACGAATCTCGACTGGGTTGTCTCACCATTTCATTTCGTAGATAGTGCAGAGGAAATAGATTTCACTGCTTGCGAACGAGATGAATTTATTGATCTTTGCGCTGATTCCACACTCAAAGTTAAGTTCACCAAGAGTGAGGCGTCGGTGGATAGTTTCTGGCTTCAATGGAGAGAGGAGTACCCTAACCTAATGAAGAAAGCAACTAACGCAGTTTTGCCATTTTCAACATCCTATCTATGCGAGCAAGCCTTCTCTGGTATGGTGACAATAGAATGCAAAGCAAGAAATAGACTGAATAACCTTGAGGATGATTTGCGTGTTTCACTGTCAACTGTAAGACCCGACATCACATATCTGTGCTCTTAGCATCAATCACAAGTTTCACATTAATCGAACAAAATGTATTGATGTATTTTTACTCAGTGATTGTAGTAAAGTTTACTGTATTATGTTAAGGTGTACGTTATTATTATATAATATTTCAATAAATTAACATATTAAACTTACTTTTCTTTTAATTTAAGGAAGGGTGCCCCTGGTGTTTAATGTTATTCCCAAGGGTGCCGTGAACTTCAAAATGTTGGGAAACATTGGTCTAGAGGTATGGAGCTACTGAATCAGTGCGGCATGTAAAGAACTGTCCAGACTCACTGTTTAATCTATTAGCATCCCACCTAAATAAAGTTGAAAATGAAAAGCGTAATTGAAAGGAATGCAGCGTTTAGTGTGTGTGATATATCGCTAACAAATGTTATTTGTTGGTGATACTGATACGGAACTATAATATGCCCTCCCTAATGACATCATGCGAAGTGAAACGAACTTCTTCGCATTATAAATATTATTTGTCGGAACGCAGAATGAGTTTTTATTTGAGCGACTTCTGGAGTACATTATTGTTCTCAGTAATAAGGCTGCAGATGAGCGAAGATTAAGTTTCACTCCTGCTTTGGTTTTTACCTAGTAAGAATCTTAAAATATTTAAGAAATTAGTTTTATTACATGGATATTATTTGCATTCAATCAGTTAATATTACTATCTGCATTATAATTGCTTATGTTTTTTCATAATGTACATATGTAAAGAAGGAAATCAGTTGCTCAGGCTGTATATGTGTAACAATTTGTAGGTTGTACATAAATATCTAAATAGGTGTGCATTAACGAATGATTCGTAACCAATTTTTGTTTCCCGGAAACGGTACTGTTTACTTGAAAACAGATTTGTTTACCTCTCCACCGTGCGTTGTTATCTATGATTTGTTTTGATGTGGCGAGACGGTCGGTCGCAACCTATATGATGGGACGGCGAACGGCACGAACTTCCTAGCTCTGTTAATAACTGTTTTAATTCCCTAGCGACAAAGGTAAAGTAGTATGACTGTGATTCTGTGCACTTGCTACGACGGCTACCAAGTCGGCAGTTCAAGGGGCATTAGGAATTAAATTTTGACTACAATCGGTCAAAAAATATTTTTATTTTATTTATTTATTTTTTTTTTTGTATTATAGCCATGGGATTGTTGGAACCTTTGGTCATGGGAAGCCATTTAGAACACTAGTTTTGGTTTACAATAACCAAGTAACGAGAATGGGAATGCATTTATTCCTTTTTTGTTAGTCAATTTCGGCATTGCGACTTCACTTATTTTTAACTGACCAACGATATTTTTTATCTGTCTTCCATTGTCAGCATAATGCGAGTTAGCCAACGTTATAATTCGAAAGAGTGAGCTCTAACAGCCGTTTCATGCCACGGCTATTTACAATCATCTCTATAGCGAAGACTCTAAAAATGCGCAATATGCATCTAATGTGCCGTGCCCGGTAACGAGAACGAGGAACTTAAAACTTGGTCAAGCTTGATTTCCTTTCCTGGGGCCCGGGAAGGTTCCCATCAATTGTGAATTGTTTTATTGAATTTTAACATTTCCGTTTTCATTCTGGTTACCGTTACCGATTGTTGTGAATTACTCTTTAGTTGTTTCCTCCTTGCTTCCACTCTACATAATATTTAAAGAATGGTTGGTACAACACACCTATTTCCTAGCATACTAAAGTTTTTTCTTCTCAAAATTACATTTTCAACTTTCAAAATGTTTCTTTTATTCCAATACAACTCAAATGATCAGAAAGAGCAGAAATATCTACTATAGTGTTGCAGGGGACAAACTATCAAACACCAATAGTAATTTTTCATTTAAATAATTTTATAAAAAGGTTATTAATTTTAGAGATTAAAATTTCTTAATTTTTTAAGCATTATCATGATGTAGTAATTAGAATTTTTTGTGTGAGATTCAAGTGTCCAATTCAAAATTCAAATTTTGAGCCGCTTGGAACATTTCGTTGATGCAATATATTTACATAATAGCATTTATGAAATAATTTATATCTTGCAAAACATTTATTTAATTTGAAAGAAATTTATTTGTGTAACATAATAGTAATGTAATCTCAGTAAAATTCAATACAGAAATATAAAGATTAGAAATTTCTTTATCACAGTCCCTCAAATTGCTGACAAGTTTTTAATAGTAAAATGTCCAATTCTAGTAATTGGGTATTGTCTTATTTAAACAACAAATGAAATTGGAATCATATTGATCTGTATTGCAGTGAATGGCAGGATTATTTGAAAATGATAAGGAATGTTGCTGTTTTATACCTGTGCCCGGCC
Source organism: Hymenopus coronatus (assembly GCA_030762935.1). Lineage (NCBI taxonomy): Eukaryota > Metazoa > Arthropoda > Insecta > Mantodea > Hymenopodidae > Hymenopus > Hymenopus coronatus. The sequence goes on along the minus strand of CM060882.1, from coordinate 98,443,711 downwards.
AGATCTCTGGACTCCCGTTGGCGTTGACACACGTGGTTGAAACTCTTGGATATGTTTTAGATTCCTCTTCCCATTTCAAGCATGGAGTCACTCAGGACGGGATCCTCATATGCTGGGGTAGTGCACCGCACGAAGGCCCTTTAGTGAATAACGTGACCCTAGGTAGAGGAGGAGATATATCCGAAGGGCAACCTGATTAGGTTGACGTCTGACATAGGCATAGTCGAAGTCCCTAGGTTCCAGATGGGACGACTTCGACTTCACCTGATTCGGGGGTCCCTCGAAAGCGTCCAGCACAAAAACACTTAAAGGCGGGTCACGATTGTGAGATTGGAAACGACAGGAATAAATCTCCACAGTGAACAAACCACCGTTCAGCCGCAACCTACCGAACACTGTTACCTTCTCCTTCAGTCCTGAAACACTCACCTAGACGGCCCCGGTTCGATCCCAAGCGACCGCATGTGAGATTTATGGTGAAGAAAGCGGCGCAGCGAAGGGTTTTCTCCGGTTTCTCCCGTCATTGCTTTCCACCGTACTCCATCTTCATTCCATGTTTCACAGTGTCATCGCGGTGCCATAAGTAGTAAAACACCCGAAAAAAAAGTCCGCCTGGGTTGTAGCAAGCTGTTGAGTGTCTGCCTCACATTCAAAATCTCGCTTAGGGTGAGTTACCCGGTTTTGGGGGCTTTTACCCTTATCCTGAGAAGACGAATGTCGAGTAACTTTAAGGTCCAAACACTTCGAGATCATTTGAGCAGCACTTCACCAATGTTATTCGTCATCCGATATGACCAATCAGGTTAAAGGACGTAAAGCTACAAAAAAAAAAAAAAAAAAAAAAAAAAAAAAAAATGAAACATGATACAGAACTGATGCGAACAAGAAATGATGGTCTGGAAATTCGGGAATTTTCCTGGCATCCCGGATAAACCGCAGGAAAAAACAATGGGTCAGAAAGAACGCCCACGATACAGCAGACTCAGCTCTCTCGATCACAGGGCAAGATTCTGCGAAACAACAGACATGACACACTGAATTCAATTATTGCAAATGCACTTGGGGTTGCCACTCTAGACGAAGTACATATGTGTCTAACACAAGACAGAGCACAAGGCATATTAACATCGCTTTAGATGAATCTACAGGATCTGGTTATATAATTGACCCCAGTGTAGGCCTTGAAACAGCGAGGTACAGTCCGAAAACTGGACATTTATAAACAGACCATCCGGTTATATTGCGAGAAGTTCCGTCTGATGCAACTGAAAGTGGTGGGAGCCAAACGAAACACCACAGTATTCACCGGTGACTTCATTTGCCGCCATCTTCTATATAAACATAACTTTGACTACTCTCAGGTATCAGTGGCAAACCGTATTCTTATACATTAAATCTATTTAAATCTCATATTTTGGAGCGACAGAAGTTATGTTTATTATAAACCATAAATATTAATTCTGAATTGTTCTTGTTTATTTGTCTGTGTACTCCTGTTTTAATGACAACTCATAAGAATCAGGGGAACGTTATTAACTTACTTTAAAAATCTGACATTACACTCGCATGACTTTCTTTACCTATTTTGGAACAGACTATTCTTCAAATACTTATTCTTTCATATTTGAAATAAGCATTAGCAAACAAATCTGATGTGTTCCATTCACATGATTTTCTCTACATCTCTGCAACAAATTATTGTTAAAAAGCTTATACTTCTATTTACTTCATGCTAAGTGAGAAAAAATTAGCAGGAATAGACATTACTTGCTTCCTTGTAAGTAGAAGCGAAAAAAGGGAGTACCATAGGTTAAAATAATAGTAAAAAACTGGTTGCTATGTGACTGAAGTTCCTTTGTTTGTATGGACACTAGTTCACAAATTCTTGTATGAGAAAAATATGAGTTTTCAAGACTGAAAACAAAAACAAGGAATATCTAAAAAACGATCAACGAAAAAAATGTATATAACATAAATTGTGTGTTTTAATGTGCTCTACATTTTTTGTTTGGTCAGTTTTTATCTATCTCTTACGGTTTACGGTTACACAAAATTCCGTAAAATTCATCCAAAATAAATTAGTCTTCAGAGGCAATTCCCAGAATATTCAATATATACATATTATTTGTCAGGAATATATCTTTAATATACGCTGTTTTAATCATAATCGTTAGGGCCATTTTTTAAAAAATCAAAATTTTCGAAAATTTTTCCATGTGAAAGGTAGTTGGGGGTGGGTGCTTTTCTTGATTTTCTTCGTGTCGATACTGAACGTAAATGCCAAGTTTGGTATTTAACGGTATTTTCATTTTTGAGCTATGCTGCCCACAGACACACACACATACACATCGACAGACTGACACACACGGATATTTTTCTAAAAATGATTTTTTTGGATTCAGTTGGTCTCAAAACATGTATTTCCGGTGAAATCTCGGTATCGAATTTTTGGGTGCCATACAATACCTTCTCTATACACTATGTACATAGTACGCATAGAGAAAGTAAAAATGTCTTATTACTTATTTGTTGCAAATATAAGAGGAATACGGTAATATTTACGGCTAAAAGGATAGTGAAATCGTTTTAAGTGCTCGTTGGTATGTGATGATATTCAAATTAGGTCTCTCTGTATAACCAGGAGTAAAAGAAAGAAGAATAAAAAAAACGAATGTGTTCATTTCCAATTTGAGAAAATTACAATTGTTGAAATTTTACAACAATGACAGCAGATATTTCGGAAATGGCTAACTCCACAGAAAAAAATAAATCTGTCATAAATTGATCTATATTGCTAGATCTATATTGCTATGCACTAAGCTTTTATCCATATCTTACGGTTTGCCATTATTTATTCTATGCTACTAGACCTTTGATTTGTAATAAAGTTTACTTTACTATACTAACTAAATATGAATTTACCCCATCAATAAATTGAAGACATTTAGAAATAATCATACAACACCACGAAATGTCAATATCTTGTGCAAAACTTACAGGACTTCAGAGATTATTCCCAAAAACTCAAGATATGCAATTCATTTTCACGAACATATCCTAAACATATGAATATTTATTTAAAATCGTTATTATATTTGATTAAATCTAAAATTTGAAGAAAAAAAATGAAGGATATAAAGGATGGTTGGTCCTGGAATAAATTTACTTTAAACATTTTATAAAACATTCTTAACAGATGTATAACTTAGATATCAAGTCTTATAATTGGGTCATGCTCTTCATTTGTATATGTGTGTGTATACACGCCCGCAATTCTCTTTCTTTTTATTCAGAAACATATGCTTCTGGTGGTGAAATCTCGACATATAATTTTTGGGTGGGACTCAATACCTTCCCTTTTATTACACGTAGTAAATAAAGTAAAAATCTAACTTATCTAACAGGTTATCTATACATTAGCAAATCACTAGCCTGAAGTAGCAAATAACAGCAATTTACTACCTCAGAATATACTACACGCGAATGGCTCTTTCCTAGCAGCCATACATAGTTGGAGGAAATAAATTTCATACAATTTAACAAAACAAAAGTTTTTTAATCTGCAGAGGTGGTTGAGCGGCTCTCTTCGCTTGTTTAGATAAACACTTTCTCTCTCTTCTCTCTCTCTCTCTCTCAAGCCGCTAAGTTGCCCAAGCGCATAATTCAGTCAGTGATGAGCGACTGAACTATAGGTGTGCATGTGTAAACAAAAAAGCATGAATAACGCACACAGAGCTAATGCGGCGGGTACAAAAGTGTACACGTTACAACAGACTGCTTTAGCCTTTCAGAGTAATTAGTATTGTTTTAATTTTAAGTTTACTGGATTCTACAGGGTGAACTCTAAAACAGCACAGAAAATAAAATCGAGTATCAAAAGAGATGTGTGTAAAGAAATATTAACAGAATTCTCTCACTGCTTGAATGAGGACAAATTGAGTATTTTGTGCAGTCTTAAAAGCTAACATTTTCTCTCAAAGTTGATATACTTGTGTATTTTATCATTGTAGTAAAATATAGGATTTTAATTCTATTTAACGTCGCTTTAACTGCATGGTCAGATCGCAATGTTCTGATACTCGCTTGATCTGTTGTTGGAGAATACTCTTGGTCTTTTTCCCCAAGCCCATACGTCCTTCGTTTCACACCAAGCAGACGGTCAAGGGTGCCATATAGTCTGGCTACTTTTTCACCACCTGTACTCATACAGCCAGCATCCGTCCGTCCGAGATTTGGTAGACTCGTGGAGCGCCTAGGTAAAGTTGTTGTGTACCCACCACAGGAATGTAGGATGGTTTAGGTTTGGTGATTATTGTGAGTTTTCGGATGTTGATGTTGAGGTAGTGCTAGATAGGCTTCTAGAACGGTTGCGAGTTTTCAGCGGCAGCATCCTTTTCCTCTTCTATGTGCTGTTTAGCTTGATTAAATTTTTTTATGTTGGAGAACTTGATTGACCATTCCCAAGGTTGGCAGGGGGAGTACCATGTTCAGCTAATTTGCTGTTGGCTGGTTTGCAGCCGTTGTTACTGGAGGTGCCCGCAAACTGCCTGTATCGGCACTCAATAGGTAAGTACTCCCCCAGCGATCTGACTAGTGCGTTCTCATTTTCGCCATATCTGGCGTATAATTTCTGAGCCCGGCGCCTAATTACATCTTCCACATATGGGAGGGACAAAGCTTCATGCAATAGCCTCACTGGGAACCTTCTCGGTCTCATGCTTCTTATACGCCGTACTACTTTGTTTCACAACACGTAGATGACACTGCGGTACCGTTCGGTCTAGCTGCCTTCAGTATTTGTGGATAGATGGCAGCGTAATCACAATTACCATTATTTTTCAATTTTACTAATTGTTTGATTAAGGTGGAAATTTGGGTTGTAGTATTTAATATGAAATCCTGTATTTATTATGGCAATTGAGAGAAACATCGAAAAAGCTTCAGCCAAATTGGTCGGCCAACGGTCTTCGAACTGTGGATCTGCCGAATGTGTGTCACAGATGTTAGTGAATGATCGAGCACTAGGTTATATAGTTTTAAAACTATAATCGTGCGTGCCATTTGAGTTGTAAATTGTGCACTTTACAGAAGAAAATCATAGCTCTTAAACACTTAGAGGAGGACATTTTGATCCTATATGTACTATGCACATAGTATACAAAGAAGGAAGTAATATATTGCACCCAAAAAATTTTTACCGAGATTTCACCGGAAATACATGTTTTGGGTCCCTCTAACAAAAAAAAAATATTTTTAGAAAAATGTCCTAGCTCAATGCTGAAAATACCGTTAAATGCCAAACCTGGTATTTATGTTTGGCATCTTCCAAGGATGCGACACGAAAATTTTCAAGAAAATCCCTCAACCCCCCAACTATCCTTAAATGGAACACTTTTCAAAATGTTTGATTTACTCGAAAATGGCTCAAACGATTTTGATTAAAAACTTTTATATAGAAGATATTTACTTGACAAATAAAGTGTACATCTTCAATATTCTGGAAATAACCTTCGAAGACGTTTATTCTGGATGAATTTTGCGGAATTTTGAATACACCGTAAGAGATAGACCAAAACTTAACACACAAAAAATGTAGAGCTCGTTAAAACACACAATTTATGTTATATATTTTTTTTTTCGTGAAGTTGGCCGTTTTGGAGATATTCCTTGTTATTAGTTTCAGATTTAAAATGATCACACTTTCCTCATTCGGAAAATAGTCAACTCCTGTGTATGCAGGCAACTGTACTTGAATAAACAGCAACCAGCTCTTAAAAGATTTGGCCATCGACTTAGCACATGGTAATATTTCGCTCCTATTTACTAGGAAGCAAGTAATAAAGACTACTTCTACTAATGCTTATCTCGATTAGCATTAAATAAATAGAAGAATAAACTTTTTAACAATAAATTATTGAAAAGATGTAGAGAAAGTTGAGTGGAACACATCAGATTTTTACTTTGAGTAATTTGGACGCCGGTTGTTTCGCTCGCGTTCTCGTGCTATTTTAATTGGGTCTAGGTTTTCCTGTTAAAGGTTTAATTAAGTAAAAATATATACTTTATTTTAATATACTCTGATACACAAAATACAATTAGTAAAATTACCTTTAATTAATTATATTATAATCTCTAGCTCTGACTACGTTATGTGGAGTTTTTCCAAGGCCTAACGTCGTTCGGAGTCCACAATAAAACTGTAGACCCACTCATTTTCATCACCCTACCATCGAATGTTGACACCACACTCTGGTGCCTACATCAATGGTGGTGTTGCCAAAATTACTTCCTCGAAAAACTGTTGGATATAATTATGTAGTGCTGTTGCTGCTAATTGTAGAAGTGATTACCACCACAGATCGAACGGAAAGCAGAATAAAGCATTTTGGGCGTTGTAACCACAGGTACATGTATATCTATTTATCTACTTTCATTGTGCTATGCATGCTCCGCATTTGACTGCTAATACAATATTTATTATGTTTGAATAAAATTAATGTACATATTAACTTTAGGTAAAAGAATGCATGCATGAAGGTAGCAACAATGGCTGCCTTTCAGGTACTTATGTACTAAGAGCCAGCGCATGAAAATGATTTACCTCAACTTTCGGACAACAATGTCAGAAACGTAAAATATGCATAAAAATAGCAAATGATCATATGTGAATAGCACGTGAAAGTAAAGTGTATCAAAATAATGCCAAGTGCATGGTTTAATATTGTATGTACTTTGAGGATATTATGTAAAGTATAATGTTCATAATTAATTGAAAGTCAAATGAAAAGTTCATTTGTTTTTCATAGCGACTTGCACGCCGGGAGGTAAGTAACGCTTGAGTTGCTTCTACTTGTGGGTGTGGTACGCACGCTCAACCAAGAATTTTCCTGCGACCAGCGATCAAAATTTATTATAAAAGTGATTGTAATCTTGCCACATTTCGGTGTTTCAATATTCAGAAATATTCCTACACAAGTATTGGAATTATTATTTCAGTAGGAATAGTTATTTTCATTTCAGCGCTCGCTCCGAGACTAATCGACCTGAGATACCAGAAGATCACCGTTAGGACTAGCTTATTCATTTGAATACTAAAACAGTCTTAAAGTGCAAATCGCTGAGCAGCCGAAGGCAAGTTTTCACTCTAAAATTGTTTTGGCCGTGGAAACTGAGACTCTAAAATAGGTCACCGACACGTGCAGTTAAACCATGCGGTACGCGAAGTGAAATTTCAAAGTATCATCGATTCGTGGTGTATAAGGAAAAAATAAATTAATAAATAAGAATAAAATAAAAATAGAAAAAGAAAAAAAAGAAACTCTTTCACTGCAATGGTCATATCAAAGGCCTTTTATCTTTAAAATACATTTTATAAGCTCTATATAGCTGTCATTGAGTTTCTGTTTTGCTTTGGTTTTCAAACATTACATGCACACACACATTGTCCAGACTCTGGGGAGCTTAGGAGATAATCTTAGCTAGAGAAGAATTTCTATCTACCAGCCGAGAATTGCCCATGACAGGCATGTGCTCTACCCACTGAACTAAGGTGCCCACACATTACTAATTATTTTTCGTGAAAATATTCCAATGGAATTGACTAATATGGTACATATATGTACAGACCAGGAATAATTCTTCCCATGTATTTACTATCTTCAAACGATAGATGGTCATAGAATATGGTCTGCTTAGTAAATAACAATTCATGTTACATAAATAAAGAAAACAGAACGTCGCATATATGCACATTTTTCCTTCATTCGTCTGCTAGACTCCTGACAGTGCAGGCAACATTATTGGAAAGCAGTTATTAATTCAATGTTAAGCATGAACAATTAAAAAAATCTGATGTTTCATTCACATGACTTCCTCTTTATCACTGCAACAAATTACTCTATTTACTTCATCTAATGGAGCAAAAACTAGCAGAAATAGTCTTATTATTTGCTTCCTTACTAGTAGAAGCGAAATAAGGGGGTACCATAGGTTAAAGTAATAATCAAAAGCTGGTTGCTCTACGACAGAAGTTCCTTTGTTTGTATGGACACGAGTTCACAAAGTCCTGTATGAGAAAAGTATTAGTTTTTATAGCTGAAGCCAAAAACAAGAAATATCTAAAAAACAATCAACTCCACGAACAAGTTGTATATAACATAAATTGTGTGTTTTAAAGTACTCTACATTTGCTGTGTGGTAAGTTTTTGTCCATCTCTTACTGTTTAGCTGTTATGCAAAATACCGTAAAATTGACCCAGAATAAAGTAGTCTTCAGAGACTATTCCCAGAAAATTCAAAATATGCATTTTATTTGTCAGATAAATATCTTAAATATACGATATTTTAATCAAAATCGTTAGAGAGATTTTTTAGAAAATCAAAATTTTCGAAAAAAGTACCATGTAAAGGGTAGTTGGGGGTGGGAGGATTTTTCTCAAAACCTTCGTGTCGCATTCCTGGAAGATACTAAACTTAAATACCAAGTTTGGTATTTTACCGACTTTTCGTTTTTGAGTTATCGTGTTCACAGGCACACTGAAATACTGACATACTGACACACTGACACATGGACACACACACGACATACACACGGACCTTTTTCTGAAAATACATTTTTTGGATACAGGGACCCTAAAACATATATTTCCGGTGAAATCTCGCTGTCGAATTTTTTGGTGGAGCGTAATACCTTCTCTATACACTATGTACATAGCACGTACGGAGAAAGTAATGAATAGCAAACTTGACATAACAAAAAACGTGACTTTCCAATTTTACACGGCAAAGTTTGAGCCAAAATTATTCTAATATATAAATAAAAATGCTTTAAATAATTTATATATAATAAAGAAAAAAAAACAACTAATTCAAATTATATATATTAGAGTTCTGACTGAAAACCCATAATACTTTAAACCTGTATTGACATGGATCCATAGAATAACAACATAACTGTGCAAACTTGTAACTCCTTCAGAATATTTATGGTTTTAAATTGTCAGGCAAGCCGTTCCATTGCACCTTGAAGAATAATAAGCAAGATTGCGTGCTTGATATAATCGTCCCCAGAGCCGCTCCTGGTCTCTATCTCAGAAATGGGTCCAGGGTGACCTCCGAAGGTCGATTCGAGCATATAGGAAGCGTTAACTTTTAGCAATTTTTGTGGTGTAAATTGCCCATTTTCTCGGAACTATTGAAAATAGTTAAAAACGAAGCGTGGACGAAGCGTCGTCTGGTTTGGTTTTCTCCGTTTCCTTTAGTTTCTACCGCCATTCATTCCACCAATTGCTCTATAAGCATCTTTCCCTTCATCCATTTGACCATTATTTCATATCAATCACGCTTTTTATACAGATATAGGGCTGACCACCCATTCATTTAGCATTTGTTTTAATAATACCTTTTCTCTGATTCAGAGCGTCTGACCCTAGGTGCTGACTTGTAAGTCCTTGGGGGCGTAAGTCCTACATACGAGGAGGGTAAACAAAGAAAGAAAGATGAAAGGAAAGAAATAGGGAAGGAGGAAGGAAGGATATACCTTTGTGTTAACAAAGAAGTTGGTTATTTTTTTTAAATAATTGCAGGTAAATTCCAATCAAAAGATGGAATACTTCAGAAAAATATCTTATATTCCTTAATAAGTAAGGTTATTAGTTTACATTAGTGAACTTACAGGGTGTACATAAACTTCCTGTAAATTTTCAGTCGTAACTAGTTTCTTAAATAGTTCTATTGAAATAAGTTAATATGTTTAGTAGATTTAACACCGTTAGAAAACAGGGTTTTGATCTCCCCTTATCTTGCTTGTTATTCTATTTGTTTCGATGTGACGATTTTTAATGCTATGTCACCCCTGAAATCATAGTAGCATTCTTTTGAAAAATGTAGCAGTAGAACGTTTCAGCCAACTCGTAATTCACAAAAGTAGGAACCAATGAACCAAAAGTCAGAGCAGGAGTACAAAGTGGAACGAAAGCTTGCCAAAACCGAGTGAATATACAACGATAAGAAAAACTGAACGAAAGGGAAGAGGGATCGCTTAGCGCCGAAATAACTTCCAACATCAAGGAGCGGGAACGGAAGTCGAAATGGAGACAATTTGCACGGAAAAAAACATCTTTATATTACTATTATTATTATTATTATTATTATTATTATTATTAATGAATTTAATTTTATTTATTTTTGTAATGGTTGGGTAGCATTTTTTTACTTTAGTGGAATGGAAAGTATTAATATATTCATCTTCGTAAAGGTCCTAATAAATCCTTTGATATCTACCTATTATATTATTTATTGTTGGTGCAATTAAAATGTATTTAATGTATTAATTTGGTATTCCTGAGTTATTTACAATCCTCTGTGATGCAATTCATGTGTTATAAACGTACGCAGAAACAAAATTAAATGGATAAATAAATGTCTGTATATAGGTACATGAGGAGGAAGATATGGAGCGTAGGCGAAATGGATGTTAGGAAAGCTTATGACGGAGCAATTTGTGGAGTAAATGATGCGAGAAACTGAAGAACCCGGAGAAAACCTGTCCAAATGCCTTCTTCATCCACCACAAATTCCACATGCGGTCCCCTAGAATTGAGCCCGGACCACCTAGATAGAAAGCGAGAGGTAAAGGGATGATAACGGATTAAAATATCACCTATCGTAACTTATTTAAAATAATTGTTCGTTCCTTGAGACCGATTATGCTCCTAGTGCCTAAGATTGTGTATACCAGATGATCCAACTGGCCCGTATTTTTTTTGTGCGGATATCACTTCCTGCGTTAAGAGTTGCAGAACTCACTGGAGCTATTTCAAGTTAAAATCGATAAGCGAGGATTCGTTTTATCCCTCTTGCCAGTGAGCCCTCACGTTCATTGAGAGGAACACATCTAAGGTCGCCATGGCCCCGGTTAACGTTCTACAGCGAAAGGATTACGAGTTCGGATCCTGCTATGATTATGGATTTTTGTTGTTGTGTGTTTCTGTGTTTGTGTACTATTTAAGCAAGTTTATCCTCCTGATAGCCACCAAGTAGGTTATGCCTGAAGACCAATATGTGTGTAAAAAAAATCGCAAATTACCAGAACTTAAGAGACTGTTGAAGATATTATGGAAGTCAATGTTTCCCAAAATTTTACATTATTTTGCGCAAATATTAGGGGTTTTTGAATCCGTTATCAATAGTCATATCTGTATAAAATTATAATTATAAGCGGGAAAGGGGTAGATTGACCATAAAAATCCTGTAGATCATTATATAACATTTCATAAGGAACAGAGCTAAGCTTCCAACGAAGAGTCTGCAAACTAATATTCTGTACTTTTACAATGAATCGCATGCCAAGTTAAAACTAGAATAATATAGTTAAATATTATAGTGTAAAGTTTTCAGAAAAACATATTTTCCGTGTAGAAAGCGTTTTGCAGTTTCTGCCGCCTTGCCTAACATTTGTAAATGTAGTTCTCTAAACGACACTGGGTTTTGAAAGCTTTGTTAGTTCTACATATTAACTATGGTACCTGATGTGAAATTAAACAAAGAATGATGTAAACCAAACATTTTGTTACTGCCCAGGGCTAATGTGAAACAAATGCCTGCTTCATGTCCACAGACAGAATGTTAAATTATTTAAGCAGGATGTGGAAGCTTTTGTCATATTGCAGTAACGTGGATGTTTGTAATACTAATATGCAGATGGCAGCTTGTAGGAAGCATTTCTGCATTTAACAGGAAAAAAGATGAAAAAAGGACAAGTGTGGCGTATCATTAAGCCGAGTGCCATCCATTGTCATGCCCTGAGAACGCGTCATCTGGTGCGAGATGCGAGTAGACCGAGATTGAAATCGATGGATCGATATTAGCATGTGTGCATGTATGGAGTAGGAGGATTGCCACTTCATAATTCGCGGCTCAACAGGCAGGTGGCAGTGAATGCAAACACTGGAGTTCTGGTTTGGGATTTGACAGGTGATGGGGTTCTCAGGCGTCTTGCTGTGATTGCCGCTCTGAAATCAAACGAAGAATCCGTTGCGTTACGCAAAACAGGTTCAAATACGTCATGTTCGGATATGTCAGAGGTAATATACTCGTAGTTCAACTACAGTACACATGAAAAACATAAGCCGTTCAAGACCACAAAATTCCAAACATCAGAAGTAAACACAAATAAAACCACACATTTAGGAAGTAATAACATTAATATTTGATGCATAGTTTGTAGGCCTCATAGACCATGAACATGCAACTGTTTCTCCTGCAAACGCAGCAAACTTTGGTTTCATTTCGGTATTTTCAGACTCATTAAGCTCTAATATTTGTGCTATTTCTATTCTAATATTTAGTTCATTTGGATGTATTTACTTATACAATATACATTTTATTTGTCAGGTAAATATCTTTAATATACAACATTTTAATCAAAATCATTAGAGCCATTTTTTAGAAAATCAACATTTTTGAAAAAAGTTCCATGTAAACGGTAGTTTGGGGTAGGAGGATTTTTCTTAGAATCTTCGTGTCGCATCCCTGGAAGATTCTAAACTTAAATACCAAGTTTGATATTTTACCGACTTTTCGTTTTTGAGTTATCGTGTTCACTGACACACGGACACACTGATAAATGGACACACGGACACACACACACGCGGACCTTTTTCTGAAAATACTTTTTTTTTAGATAAAGGGGAACCTAAAACATATATTTCCGGTGAAATCTTGGTATCGAATTTTTTGGTGGAGTGCAATACCTTCTCTATACACTATGTACATAGTTCGTATAGAGAATGTAATACGGGGTTTTTTCAATGACTCCACAATTGTCCTCCACCTACTGCTATGTTCTTAAAAGCGTATTAACTACATGAAATGTAACTTGCAAAGAAATGAAGCTCTTGAGTTGCGAACTGATCTCGAAGCTTTCTGGTTGGACAATAACCATCTCTCTCACCGGTGATACAAAATTAGATTCATCTTTTCTCTGCACTACATATTGAAATTCTAATGACAGGGCAATTCGCACACGTGGTTGACTAAATTAATACACTGTTCTGAGGGAGCGTCGAGCGGGGTTAAGGAGTGTAGGTGTGGATTGCCTATTCTTACCTTGGCATCAATGACAATCATAGTAAGACTCAAATAACCTCAACCGTACACATTTTCAACAAAATCACAGCGCCAGGTGTCTGTTTTACTGCCTTCAGATGTACTATTATTGCTCTCAGAATACTGTATTTGTGGGTTTTCTATATGGTTGAGCGGAAGAGAAAGCTAAATGTTTAGTTTTGCTAAAATAAATAAACAATAAAGAAATTGTTAAGACCTATAAGAAATTGTAGTATTAGTACTAAACACAAAATGTCAAATAATAAAATTTGTGTTACATTCACATGACATTCAATATACAAACCTTCTTTTCATAGAGCTGCTAAAATATATCCTATGAAGGCATATTTTTCTATTTACTTTATGTTAACTGAGATAAATCTTTAGAGATTGAATTAAATTACAAATTTCACTGAAGATAAAGAGAACAGAGGAAATCGATATTTAGATGTTTCAAACTCGCTCGCTGAAAATTCCATTTCTTTCTGACATCGCGAGAAACAGCTGAACAACGACGTTACTTTAAATAAATGACATGGCAATGCAGCAAATTACACCGGTTTTCTCAGAAATGCTTGATGACACATTACAAAATATTTGAAATAAACTGTTTTAAAAAATCTAATTATTTTTAAAGTTTGTCTATTCTAAAGACCTGTAACAAAAACCAAAACAGTTTTACAAAGCTCCTTCCAAAATTTGTGGGCTTTATAGGCTTCCCAGAAAATTCAGCATATAGGTATCTCCATTTTTATTTATCATGTAATCATCAAGGATTGTGAACGACTATTTTAAAACAATAAATTAAAATTTACCTAAATTTCATTGGAAATTCATGTTTTGAAGATGTCTAAATAAAAAAAGCATTTTTAGAAAATATTTGTGTGTGTGCGTGTGTGTGCGTGTGTGTGCAACTTTGAATGGCCTAACCAGAAACCAAAAATCAGTTAAGTACCAATCGTGGTATTTGTGTTTCATGACTTTCAAAGATGCCTCACGTAAGATTTTCATGAAAATCACAGCATCACAAATTACCCATTACAGAGGAATCTTTATCTAAATTTTCGATTTTCTCTAAAGTGGATCTATTAATTTTGATTAAAGTATCATATATTAATGATATTTACATGACAAATAAATGTATATCTCGAATTTTCTGGCAATAATTGAAGTCCTTTTCATTCTGAGTGACTTTTGCAGAACAGGAAACTCGGAAGATATTAGAAATCATTACTCTAATTCTCGTTAATCTATTTCTCGTTAAAAATACAATTTATGTCCCATACAATTCGTGGAGTTATTCATTTTCGAGAAAAATTACCAATACTAAAATATTTTCTCAAATGGGAACTCGTTAATCACTTTTCTCACTAGTGAATTTCAATCGCATTACATAGTGACCAAATTTCAAAAGATTTGAAAATCTGTTAGCTTAGTATATTACGTTCCCTTCCCCTTAGAATGAACTAAGATAGATATTTCTGCTAATGTTTATCTTAATTAGCATGAAGTAGAGAGAAGAATAAGCTTCTTAAGAATAAGGTAGAAGATCAGAAAGTCATGTGGATGCAACACAAGTTTTATTTTTAACATACACCAGTTTTAAATGAGTCTTTGAGAAGTCTGTTTATTTTTACTCTCTCTACACGTACTATGTACACAGTGTATAGAGAAAAATTCCACCCAAAAATTCGATATCGAGATTTCACCGGAAATATGTGTTTTAGGGTCCCCTGTATCCCAAAAAAGCATTTTCAGAAAAGGTCCGTGTGTGTGTGTGTGTGTGTGTGTGTGTGCGTGTGCGTGCGAGTATCCGTGTGTCCGTGAACACGATAATTCAAAAGCGAAAAGTAGCTAAAATATCAAACTTGGTATTTAAGTTCAGTATCTTCTAGGGATGCGATACAAGATTTTGAGAACCCCACCCCCTCTTCCCAAATTCCCTTTACATGGAACTTTTTTCGAAAATTTTGATTTTCTCAAAAATTGTTCTAATATTTTGATTAAAATATCATATATTAAAGATATTTACGTGATAAATAAAATGTATATCTTGAATTTTCTGGGAATTGGCTTCTGAAGACTACTTACGGAATTTTGCATAACTGCTAAACCTTAAGACATGGACAAAAACTTACCGCACAAAAAATGTAGAGCACATTAAAATACACAATTTATGTTTTATGCATTTATTTCGTGGAAGTGATCGTTTTTAAGATATTCCTTGTTTTTTGTTTCAGCTTTGAAAAACTTATACGTTTCTCATGCAGTAAATTGTCAACTCCTGTCCACACAAACAAAGTAACTTCAGTCACATAGCACTCAGCCTTTGATTATCAGTTTAACCTATGGTACTCCCTTATTTCGCTTCTACTTACAAACAAGCAAGTAATACGATTATTTCTGCTAGTTTTTTCACGGTTAGAATGAAGTAAATAGAAGCATATGCTTTTTAACAATAATTTGCTGCAGAGATATAGAGAAAGTCATGTGAATAGAACACATCAGACTTTTTAAGAATAAGGTAGAAGAACAGAAAGTAATGTTGATACAAAACAAGTTTTATTACTTTCTCTATACCAACTATGTACATAGTGTATAGAGAAGTTATTGCACTCCACCAAAAAATTCGATACCGAGATTTCACCGGAAATATATGTTTTAGGGACCCCTGTAATCAAAAAAAGTATTTTCAGAAAAAGGTCCGTGTGTGTTTGTCCATGTGTCCGTGTGTCTGTGAACAGGATAATTCAAAAACGAAAAGTCGGTAAAATACCAAACTTGGTATTTAAGTTTAGTATCTTTCAGGGATGCGACAGGAAGATTTTGAGAAAAATCCCCTCACCCCAAACTACTCTTTACATGGAAAGTTTTTCAAAATTTTGATTTTCTAAAAAATGGCTTTAACAAATTTGATTAAAATATCGTATATTAAAGATATTTATCTGACAAATAAAATGTATATTTTGAATTTTCTGGGAATACCCTCTGAAGACTTACTTTATTCTGGGTAAATTTTACGGAACTTTGCATAACTGCTAAACCGTAAGAGATGGACAAAAACTTACCACACAACAAATGAAGAGCACCTTAAAACACACAATATATGGTATATACTTTTTTTTCGTGGAGTTGATTGTTTTTGAGATTTTTTTTTGTTTTTTTTGTTTCAGCTATAAAAAAAGTTATACTTTTCTCATACAGGACTTTGTGATCTCGTAACCATACAAACAAAGGAACTTCAGTTACATACCAACCAGTTTTTGACTATCACTTTAACCTATGATATCCCTTAATAAGACTATTTCTGCTAATTTTTTCTCGGTTAGATGAAGTAAATAGAATAATTTGTTGCAGAGATGTAGAGAAAGTCATGTGAATGGAACCCATCAGATTTTTTTTACTATGCATCAGTTTTAAATGAGTGAGAAATCTGTCTATTTTTAACTGGAGTAAGGAAGAAGAGCCTGGCTGCATCATGTAGTTAGCAGTATATCGTAGTGACAAATTTCAGCAGAGTTGTGCAGTGTATAAAGTTGGTAGAGCCGCAAACACCATCCTTGTTTACAGAGTCTGCTTCACCAAAACAGAATAGAGTGACGGCTTATGCATATACATTTCTGAGTGAAACAATGTTTAAGTGATGACAGTCGCTCGGCGAGTTTGTCGTACCCTGTTGTTGTGTAATTCAGTTGCGGGTTTTACCTTTTTATTTCACCTCGCAGCTACTCGGATAAAATTACTGCTGATGTTTTCAAATTCTAGGAGTTTCCAGGTTGCAGCAGTCCGTTATCTCTGCCTTGCAACTTTCGACTATGCAAAATGAAATTCTACGTTTGGTTTCCAAGCTTACATCATCTGACAATATTACTGTTGTGTTAGTTTTCCTTGGGTTCTCTAGTTAATAACGTTATCTGAGAATATTGTTTATTAACAATAACTTAAAAACATCTTAGTATATTTATCATAGTGTGTATCGTCTAAAAGGGGTATGTATTTATTCTATAAACCAGATATAGTTCTCAATGGATATTTTGAAAATGTTTCTGAGCAGATTTTTAGGCTTCCATAGATTTACAGAAAAATATTTTGAAAACAGAGAACTGTGGCAAAGTACATATTCCCTTAAGGATGGACAAGACAATCCCACCGCAGATTAAAATAATCGTTTAATAAGCCGCTGTGAGTATTTTAATCGATTAAAGCATTATAATTTCAATGCATTAGCTCTTTGGCTAAATGTATTTTTCCTAAGCGCCCCCCCCCCCCAATTCTCTTTTGTTACTCAATCTAAATATCAATGTCATCATCTGCGGTGCCATATATAGTAACATCGGACACTAAACAGTATAAAAACCATCTAAATACACAAAAGTTAATGATTGCAAGTAACTATTTTAAAGAAAGAAATGTTCATAATGCATGTTCAATCTGAGCAGCTAAGTTGACATTTACAGAAACCTTGATGTAATGGATGAACTTGATAAAGAGACATCAGTTTTTCAATATCTGGTGTGATTTAAATTAATAAGATAGATTGATAGATAGACAGACAGACAGACAGATATATAAGTTTATTTTCCAGAACAAAGTACATTGTGTAGCAACGTCAAGTACAAATAAGATAAAAAACAATTGGCTGTATTATAAAATTAATCCAGACAATAAAACGGATTTAAAATCAAAGTACGCTTCACTGACCTCTTAAAAGATTCAATGGAGAGAGCTTTAGTGCTGTTCCTGAGTTTGTTAAATATATTTAATGATATTATTTCAAAGGAATTTGTATTTTATTATATTTACATATATTTCTGTAAATATTAGAACTAGTTCTGGTGTGATGAAGATGGATTTCGGAAAACATAGATTGTATTTATGACTATTTTTCTTAGCAAATAAGAGCTAGTGGAACACAAACAATGAAGTCAAAGTTAAAACACCAAACTTAACAAATAAAGGTTTACAATGAGTTCTGGGGACTACACAACATAAAATTCGAATTGCCTTTTTCTGTAATTCAAGTATCTTTTAAGCCAAAGCATGGTTCCCCCGAAATAAAATACCATAACTCAAATGGCAATGGATTTGTCCATAGTAAACTGATAATAAAACATTGGAACAGACATGATTTTTTAAAATACGTAACATAAATATACTTCTGCACACTTTGTTGGCGATATAATTAATATGTGAAGGCCGACCTAAACCAGGTTCGAAATGAATGCCTAGAAATTTTGTACTAGTTTCAGTTAAAAAGCAGGACAACTAATATTGAAAGTGACATCAACTGTTTTGTTCTCGTTGAGAGCAAGACTGTTGTATTTGCACAATTTATCAATTTTTATTTCAATAAGTGCATAAAGTTCATCGTGCAGACTGGCATCAGAATTAACAGAGATACTTACTGCCAAATCGTCCGCATACAAATATGTTTCTAGGCAATCACTTCGGATATTAAAAGGAAGGTCGTTAATATACATTATAAAAAATAAAGGGCCGAGCACAGAGCCCTGTGGGACACCATGCATAACTAATTTAATATCAGAGTAACTGCCATTTATATAAACAGACTGATATCTGTTACAAAAATTAGTTTTCATAAAATTCAACCTGTTCTTGCCAAAACCATAAAATTCAAATTTCTTAAACAACATTTCATGAGATAAAGTGTCAAAAGCTTTTGTTAAGTCGAAAAATCTACTATGAACCAAATTACCTTTATCAAGACATTTAAAACATTTTGTCATAAATGCAATTAGGGCATCAATTATGCTGCGAGAAGATCTAAAGCCAAATTGACAATTGGTAAATAACGAATATTCATCAAAATAGTGTGTGATTTGTTTATTTAAAATAATTTAAAAAGCCTTTGACGTAATTGGCAATATACTAATATACTGGATGAATTTGGCAGAATTTTGCATAACTGGTAAACCGTAAGAGTCAGACAAAAACTTACTTATCAGAATATGTAGATCTCGTTTGAATACATTTGTCATATATATTTTTGTGTGGGGTTGACCATTTTTGAGATATTCTTTGTTATTTGTTTCAGTTTTAAAATACTTAACTTTCCACAAACAGGGATTTTGCAACTCCTGGCAGTGAGAAAAAAGCGGATTTCATGCACGCGGCAACGAACTTTTTAAAGCTTTGACTATAATTTTAGCCTAGTGAATTCCATTATTTCCCTTCTGCTTACAACAAAGCATTTCTGCTGATGTTTATTTCCATTAGAATGAAGTAGATAGAATAATACTTTTTTTAGCATAATCTGTTACAAGATGTACAGAAAATCATGTGAATGGAACACATCAGATTTTTTTTATTGAAAAATGCGATAACCGACCTATATTGGTAAATGCTCTTTTTGTCGAAGGGGAGAACTTCAGAACGGGTGTATGGCAATATCTCAATCGTGTCTGTGTTCAAATACTCTGGTTGCTGTTTTTGACACCTTGACTCCAATGTAAAGAAGGATTTGTACAAAACAAAGATGCTCAATTGTGGAATTAGGGCAAGAGTGCTGCTTGCTGACGTGTTTCAATAAGGCTTGCCCAAATGCCTCATATATGAATTAAAATAATTCAGACTCCGAGGTTGATGAAGACTTTGACTGACGGAGATTCAAGAAAGCAAACTAATTAGGTAATACAATCGATTAGGGCTTTAAGAAAGGAAGATTTGAGATAGCAAACCCGTCGGTGAAAGTTTTTCTACTGAAATTAACAAAATTTACATTATATTTATCAGAAAACTTATTACTTCATAGCAATAAGAGCGTTAATTTGAAAAAAATATGTAAACCGTATTGTCAGAAGCATATTACGTTATCTACTGTGTACTATATACGAACATAGTAGGTAAAATAATGTATTGCATTCCACACAACTTCGATACCGAGATTCTATCGGAAATACAAATTTTGAGGAACCCTGAATTCAGAAAAAGCAGATTTATTTATTTATTTATTTTTTATTTTAGAAAATAATGTCTCTGTGTCTCTGTGGACAGCATTAGCTCAAAGATCAAGGGTCTATTAAATAACAAAGTTGGCATTTAAGTTTATTATTTCAAGAAAATCCCTCACTCCAAATTATACTTTACAAAGTTTTTATGGAACAAAGTTTTAAATGTTTGTTTTTCTAAAAACAGCCTAACCGTTTTATCACAATACCAAATGTTAAAAATTTGCATGATAAATAAAATGTATATCTGCAATTTTCTGAGAATAGCTTCTGAAGGCTTCTATATGGGTGGCCTTTGCATAACTAGTAAACCGTATAAGACAAAAATTTGACGTACAAAAATGTAGATATCATCAAAGCACAATTTTAATATACCATTACGTGGAATTAAACCATTTTCAAGATAGCCCTTAATATTAGTTTCAACTTTAAAAAAAACTTTAATTTTTCTCAAATGGACTTTACATTTGCTTTTTATTTTGTTTTACTTCTGACCATGCAAAAGATCCAAATTTCAATCACATGGCAAACAGATTTTAAAAACTTTTACTACTCCTTAAGCCTTGTGTATTTCTTTACCCCTTCTACTAAAAACTAGATAAGACTACTACTGCTTATGTTTATCTGGATTACAGTAGCGGTTGGATGGTTTTTTGTAAGAATAGTTTATTTGCAGAGAAAAATAGAAAAAAAGATATGTGGATGGAACATTTGCGAGTATATTTTTAAACACTTTAATTTTTTTAAACACATAATACAAGAAAAACTGAACACATACGGTGTGCATCAAAGTTTGCAAAGTCTGTATACAGGCATAAGATGTAAAACATTTAAGAACGTCAATTGTACTTTGCTAAAATTCAAGTACAACTCAGTAGATTATTTTGGGTATTCACAAATTCGTTTAAGTCAATCTGGGTAGCTCATTTGGTTAGGCACTGGCCTTCTGATCCCAAGGTCGCAGGTTCAAACCCTATCGGTTCAAATATTGGCCGAGACGAATGCTTTTTAAACGTGATTAAAAGAGACAGGCCACATTTACTTGCATATGTAAAAGAACTCCTGCGGGACGAAATTCCAGCACACCGATGGCACTGTTATAATCCAGGCAATTGATAGCATCGTTAAACAATTACTATTATTATTGCTATTATTTTTACTGTTATTATTGTATTTATTTTCTGCAGAAAAAGGCAATAAAGATTATGCGTGGAGCTCCATAAGGAACTCACTGTAAACCATTATTTATAAAATTGAACATTTTAATCTTGACATCAATGTTTATTCTGAACTGTTTACTCTATGTGAAGAGAAATATTAACAATTATTCATTATGCACATCTGTTCATAATTAAGGCACTAGAAATAACTCTTAACATTTATGTGCATAAAAGCACATTTTCTAAGATCCAGAATAGTTTTGAAATTCAGTCCATAAACTTGTTTCCCATTTTACCAAATAATGTAAAAGATCTTTCGTCTACAATAAAAAGAAATACATATTGTTATCTAATCCTTTTTATAGCCTTAAAGGATTTTACGACAGCAGAATATTTTAAAGTTTTATGTAACATAGGCATTGTAATTTCAGTGTATTGGTTCGACGTTGCAGTATAATTTTTATAGTTTTGGCAATTAAAGAGATCTATCTGTCTGTCTGTCTGTCTATTATTATTATTATTACTTCAGATTCTTTAAATCTACTTTTAACAAAGTAGACGGAGTGACGGATGAAGGGCGCATAGCGTGACTAAGAAAGAAGTTTGTAAGTTCCTGAAATAGAGAAGGTTATAACTGTAAAGCAAGTTATTTTACAGAAAGAAGCAACAGATGATAGTTGGCACTGAACCGTTCCAAATATGGAAATCAGCTAACTCGGGACTACAAGTGCCTATCTGTCATCTCCAACACATTTAGATATGCCACTCCTCGTTTCCTCTTGCAAAAATAGCTCGACAATTAGAATTGCTTTTTCTTGAAATTTATTTGAAAAAGGGACTTGGAAAGACATTTCTGGGCGTGAGCATCGCGTGACTGGATTTCAGGCGCCAAATGAGAAAACCCGCGCGTCGGAACCTGTCAAGAATATTTCGCTTGGTCTAATTCCATCGAGTAATGAATGTGTTATCGTTATAACCAAGAAAGGAAATAAGTGCCAAAAGGGAGTGCTTTTTCGCGTGTCTTTGTCCGCCTTTAACAACTTTCATTAACGCTCGGTAATTCCAGGAGTGCTTTCAGAAACGTTGCATTTAATGTCAGAAACGCAAGCACACAAAGGAAAATATCCTAAAAGATTAAAGCAAGTTTCCTATTTTGAGCTTTTGGTCTGTAAGATAGGTTTTGATAGCAATAAGGACAAAAAATGAAATCAAGAATTTGATAGGAAGAGTCGGACTGAAAAATGCAATGCCATAGCAGGGATTTGAACCACGGACCTGCCGGTTACTGGCCGGTTGCTCTATCACTGAGCTACCATGGCAACAGGCGGCATAGCATGTAAGTACTTACAACATTGTAAGTCGCCATTGGGGTTGTCATCTCAAAATAATTTTAGATCATGTTGCGGTTTACCGGGAAACATACGAGTTAGTTGAGAAATAAATTTAATGTCGTGCCGGCATTTGCCATGGTAGATCAGTGGTAGAGCGTTTCCGAAGGAAGCCTAGCTAAGGAATTTTTTCCCCGGAAAAAAAAATCCAACACCTCCGTCGGGTTAAAAACCACGAACTAGAGAACTAAAAATGACAATGTCCCAAGAACATGGAAAGCGACCAAATTATCTTGATAACGTGTATACATAACTTTAAAGTAGTCTGCGCTTACAATAAGAAATCTTCACGAGCCGCGCCGTAGCCGAGTGGTTAGAGCACTTACCTCTCACCAATTCGGCCCGGGTTCGATCTCAGTCAATCGCATGTGGAACTTTGGTGGACAAACGGCACAGGGGCGGTTTTATCCGCGTTCTCAGATTTTTCGCGCATTCCACGGTGCTCCATCTTCATTCCATGTATTATCAGTGTGATAGCCTGCGACACCATAACGTAAACGCGGGCATTACAGTACAGAAAAAAAAAGTATAATATTCACTTTAGAATTAATTTAAGTTATTAAATTTATGTTGTGTATATTTTATCAATTGCAGATATTGAAAATTAAATTTACAAACAGCCTCTGAATTTCAAATCATTTTAACAATTAGACACACATATAAAAACCTAGTGGTTATTTAAAATAAAGCTAAGCATTTCATTTACGAAATGTAGCAAAAATATATTTAAATCTGCATATGCTCACTCTGTAACTGCAGCAATATATTTGTGTATTTATTTGTTTCTTTAATTCTACATGTTTTACAAGATTCTTTTCAAATTATTTATCTTAATTTGTTTATTTTAATATATTTTACATCCATAGCCAAATTGTACTTTGTTCGCAAATCTTTATGGCCACCAGTGAACTCAGACCACAATCCAATCTAAACTAGAGAAAATAAGATTTCAATTGCATTAGCGAGATTGTGCGGTATCTCTTATCCACAACTCCTGGTGTATTCACCGCAATGGAAAGCGCCGTGCAAATGGTTAATATTTATATGGCTCATCCAGTATTTCAGCGCACATTTAGCAGTGAATATGCATCACTTATGAGCAGCTTCCGAGCGCATCCGTTCAGTGAAAGCCGGACAACAAACGTTAAAAGCATGCATTATTCATATCGTACAATGTTGTTTTGAAGTTCAGTATTTTATCAAATATTTGTTAGGTACTTATTCCATAAATGTGATTTAAAAGCAGAAGGCTGCACACCCTAGCATTAATCACAGAGCTCGAAAACAGGAGATAATAAAAACGTTTATTCTTTACTGCGGTTAGCATTCAAATGAGATCGCAAAAATGATAGTGGCCTTTTAATTGGTATCCCTCTCTTTGTTCACCAATTAATCAAAATGTAATCTCTGGGCTAAGCGTTTAGTGGGAACGAAATCAATCAGTGGAATGGAATGTTTTGTGCTGCAATATTGGAGGCTGGACACAAGCTCCACAAGATTTGTTACCGCAGTTGGATTCAGACTGAATAACATATTGCCTTTATCTCTTTTTCATTATAAACTTGAAATTTAAGTTGCTGGTATTTCAGCTACCAAGGTATAGGGCTTTTGATTATATTATTTTTAGGGTGGCAATGCGCTAAAAGCAGACTTGTGGGAGTAAATTGTAGTCTTGAATGATATTCTTCTGCTTTGTACTGACTGCAAAATAATTTACCGAGAGCGTAAATGTAAACTAAAGCTTTCCCAAAAAGGCACAGAGAGCTTAAAAGTGGACATCTTGAAAGTTGCATGAAACTTGAGATGTGATACATATATAGAAGAATTAAATAGTAGATAATGGTCATATATTCGTCCTCTGTGATGTAGTAATATATCATGTTAGCATCTAATAGCCAACATTGTGGGTTCGAATCTGGCGCAGGACGATAGTTTCTCTCCTCCCCTTTGGAAGGAAAGTAAAGCAAAGCCGTTTTCCCGTGAAATGTTTATTTGCACATAAAAGAAGCGCATGTCTTGAAATAAAAGTGCCCTAGAGTAAATTCCGCCACTTTACGTCCACGTGATTTTGTCCCATGGAGCTCTCTATGATCGATAGGTTGATTCAGCCCCGTGGAGCTGGTAAAAGAGTGGAAGTGTGACGTCTCCATATTCTACCTGGAGTTGCTATCGAGACTGTTGCTCAACATCTTAAGTGCAACAGTGGCGGAACCAACTCTGAAGGGGCCAAGTAACAAAATATATCTTGGAATCTTCCTCAAACGAGGCTTTAGAAAGTTTTTTTAGGCGTTGAAGTTCCGTCTGGCATGCCAGAGCATTGGGCTACATTAACGGTGCTTTCTTGAACAAGTGGACTTTTAGTTCACGGGTCCACTATTATGCACGTGTGGTGTCGTGGGGTCAGCTCAGACCTGGAGAGCGTGAGCACTGGTCTTCCGTAGCTGTGTACGTGGCGAATAACAACATATAGCGGGCAGTCAGCGACGTTTCATTCATTGAGAAACATAGCAGCTATTTTGCAACCCATGTTTTCAATGTAATAAATCCTATGTTGCAACTACACTTATAACTAATTACTTAATCAGCGCGTCTCTAAAAACAAAAATAAGGCAACTCCACTATATTTATGTAACACAAATTCTGTGCTTTGAGGAAATCTACATATTTTGTGTTCCTAATAATATTTTGCGTACCTTATGTGGTTTATCAGTTTTGAAAAAAGAATTTAGAATGAGATGGAATTCAAAAGTTATTCCCAGAAACTGTAACTTTTTATAAGAATGGGTTAAAATATTTAAATGAAAATCATAACCAATTTAGAGCAATAAAAATTGAAAACTTTTCCACGTAGAGAGTGTCTTGGCGTGGGAGGAATTTGCTTAATCTTTGTGACGCATAATTGGAAGACGCTGAACTTAAATACCAATTTTCGTATGAGGAAGAAGGTATGAGTATGTTGGTGGCGGGGGCCACCTTGGCAACTGCGACCAAATATTGATCCATCGCTTCTCCTGGGGGAAGGGATGACAGGAGGGGAAACCACAGACCAGCACACAGGAAATGACAGAGCCAAGCGCAGAGAAGCACGGAAGTCCCTGACAGTGTTACTATATGGCAGCCTTGGTGCGTCACGGAGGTTATGCAGGCGCCGGGAAGCCGTCAGAAGAATGCCACTACAATTTACTTGGAGCAGGCAACCTGTCTGCAAATCTCGAGCCACATCAACCGCCAACCTGTAAGATGAAGAAATTAAATAAGGGAACGAAAGTAAAGGAAGCGTGCTAGATATACAGCGGACCAGGAAAAACCAACTTTGGCATATAATCAACTTTTCTCTTTTGAGTATAGCTGTTCACACACACACACACACACACACACACTTGCTGTCCTTTTTCTAAGCATTTGTGTTTTGATAAATGTGCTCAAAACATAAGTATATCCGGTAAACTCTTGACATCGGATTTTTATGCTGCAGTAGAAAAAGTAGTAATGGTAAGCCTTTTATACATGTCTGTCAGCCATCAAGACAACTGTAGGACATGTCTGAAATGTCGGGGGAGAAGCATTGATTTTGACGGCGTAGAGGTTATACCGGCCTTCTAGTCACACAGGCAGTTACGGTATGACGTGGTATAACACTAACGCCGCAGGCAAAGTACATTACACTGAAAGGCGAGGGCTCCGTAGAAAAATAAAACAGCTTACGGTCCTCCCTTGCTTTGCAAACACGCAAATTGCTGCATTTATTGACTCTCCTAATGCCAGTATTATTACAGATTTTATGCCCCTGCCCTTATTATCTTTTGTGCTCAGAGTTATGGCCGCTCCTGATTCCTTTTTTCGCCCAAGCTTGCACGTGCAGGTAAAAAGGAGACAGAATCCCTGCACTCGGCTTAAAGGGGAACGCAGCTCACATCGGCTCAAGAGGTACTTAGCAGTGCTGCATGGAGATGGGTTTCGTGTGAAACAGTGCAATGTAACTTACGTTTTGCTTTCTTTTGCAGGTGAGTCGAGCTTTCCATGTGCTTCACACTCATTCTTCACTGGTAAGCAAAGTCTTATATCTCATCTCTCCTTAAAAAGAGTATTTCCATCTGATCTATTGTATAAATTAATATCCATCTTTATACAGAGTATAATAAACTACACAGAAATAGAAAAGTCATAAAGGAAACTCTTTTTAAAGTTTAATATAATAGTTATATGATCCATAAATAATGATTATAGGATTAAATTACATATATTGCACTTCATTAATGGACCCCAGCTGTGAAATTTGACCAAAAATTGTGAAACATTAAAAATATATATACACATTATATTCTTTTTGCTTCATCATAAAATGTGAATTCTAAACTTTAAAAAAACTCTGATGGGTTCCATTCACAACTTTCTCTAGCCGTTATTAAAAGAAATTTTTCTTTCAATTGGTTATTCATCTATATATGTCATATTTATCTAGTCTAAATAAATATTAGTAGAATTGATCAAGCACTAAAAATTAAAAAAAAGTAGGAATTAAATTTTGACATCCTTAAATTAAATTATTCTTAAATAAATATTACTTGCTTGCTTGTGAGTAAAAATTAAATAAGAGATTGCATTAGGCTTAAGCGATAGCCAAATATTTTAAAAGCTGGTCGCTATGTGAAACAATTCAGGTTCAAGTTCTCTTAGCATTCTCCCGTTTGATAGAATTGAAACCAATAAAAATGAATATCTTGAAAATGGTCAACTCTACAAGAAAAAAATCTGATGTGTTCCATTCATATGATTTTTTCTACGTGTCAGTCAAAAGCTGGTTGTTATGTGACTGAAGTTCCTTTGTTTGTATGGGCTAGAGTTGACAAATTCCCGTATGAGGAAAGTATAAGTTTTTCAAAGCTGAAACCAAAAACAATCAACTCCAAGAAAAAATGTATATAAAATAAATTGCGTGTTTTAACGTGCTCTACATTTTTTGTATATTAAGTTTTTGTCCATCTCTTACGGTTTAGCAGTTAAGCAACATTCCGTAAAATTCTTCCAGAATAAAGTAGTCTTCAGAGGCTATTACCAAAAAATTCAAGATATACATCGTATTTATCAAGTAAATATCTTTCATACAAGATACTTTAATCAAAATCGTTAGAGCCATTTTTGAGAAAATCAAAATTTTTTAAAAAAGTTCCATGTAAAATGTAGTTGGGGATGGGGAGATTTTCTTGGAAATCTTCGTGTCGCATCCTTGAAAGATACCAAACTTAAATACCAAGTTTGGTATTCAACGATCTTTTCGTTTTTGAGCTATGTTGCCCACCCACATACACACAGACACACATAGATAGACAGACAGACAGACAGACAGACAGGCTCACATACACACATTTTTCTAACAATGCTTATTTTGGATTCAGCGTGACCCAAAACATGTATTTCAGGTGAAATCTCGTAATCGAATTTTTGGGTGCAATACAATACATTCTCTATACACTATATACATAGTACGTATAGAGAAAGCAAAAACATATATGACATAAATTGTGTGTTTGACCCAGATCTATATTTTTGTGCAGTAAGTTTTTGACTTATCACCTGTTTAACCGTCATTCAAAATTCTGCAAAACTCAACCAGAATTAAGAGCTCCTCAGAGGTAATTCCATAAAATTCAAAATATGCATTTTAAGTGTTATGTGAATATTTTAATGTACGGCATTTCAATCAAAATCTTCATTGAGAAAATCAAAAGTTTCAAAAATGTTTCATGTAAAGTGTAGTTGGGGTGTAGGGATATTCTTGAAAACCGGAAGATACTGAACTCAAAAAACAAATTTAGTATTTAACTGGCTTATCGTTTTTGAGTTGTGCTGTCCAAAGAGACAGACTCAAACACGAACCTTTCTCTAAAAATGTTTTTTTGCACGCGGTAGACCTCTAAGGTCGTCTCCTTAGCGCGGTGGTAGCGCAGCTGCCTACCAAGCGGGAGACCTGGGTTCGATCCCCAGTACCGGCGTGGGGATTTTTCCCCCGCTGGGAGACCTGGCCCCGGGTGCACTCAGCCTCGTGAGGTCCCTGGGGGGCCAATTGAGGAGCTACTTGATGGAGAAGTAGCGGCTCCAGGTCGTGAGGACCGCATTAACCGGCCGGGAGGGGCTCGAGGCGCTGACCACGTCTCACCCTCCAATACTGCACCCCATCCATGACGTCTGTAGTGGACCGAGATGGGGGACGCAGCGGCCGGGCGGTAGGCCAAGGCTCCCCGTGAGCTGTCGTGCCATGGAGTTAGTTTGGTAGACCTCTAAATATATATATTTCCTGTGGAATCTCAACATCGAATTTTTAGATGGAACAGAATAGCTTCTGTGTCCACTATGTATATTGTACCTACTTACTGGTAGAGAAATTAAAAATATTGTTTTTCACTCTAGGCGAAATTTAACTACCAAATTATTTGAAGCTATAGATTAGTATGCGGATGCTTATTTAATAGACACTCCCAACTTTAAAGCTTATTTCCTCCATTTTCCAATACTTTTCATGCCCAAAATGCTTTCCACGCTATGCAATTTTTCACTAATTTGCTTGAAACATTTTATACTGCGTCAAAAGCAATTGAAAAAAATGATCAAACTACTTTTCTTAAATAATTTCCCAATTTTATAAATGAATTATTACAGTTTTAAAAATCATAATTTTTGGATTTACGAAAAGTAATAATATTTTTACACTCATCAGAGTTAATATAAAAATGTAATATTGCAGATCTGTTTGTAAACTCGTTCACTGTAAAATTTGAACTTTTGATAGATAATATGTTTAAAATTGCATCGTTTGGAGTATTTTATTACAATTTAGAATGAATTTAGATATTACTTTTAATTTAAACAACCATGCAAGTTGGAATTTTGAAACTTGGCAAAACTAACCATTCTTCTTATATAATTATACCAGCTCCAAGATATAGAGGTATTAGGCTTCATTGGGGGTACTCCTGACACCATCACAATATTCTTCCTTGCCTTTTTAAATATGTTCGGCCTGAAAAATAACATAAAATATAATTTAGAGGAAATGTATTAATCCTTTAGAAGATGAATACATTTATTGCTTAACCATTTGCAAACCAATTAACTTATACATGAATCATAAAAGTTGTATTTTTACTATATCTATTAATACTGATTCTCTTAATTATTAATATTAACTTTTTATTTTCTCTAGCGCGCATGTACAGTGTGCATAATAGGTAGAAAAGGTATTTTATTCTATCCAAAAATTAGGTGCCAAGATTTCATTGAAAGTGCATGTTTCTAGACCTCCAGAATAAAAAAGGACATTTTAACAAAATGTCCGCGTGTGTGTTTCTGTGGGAAGCATAGCAGAAATTCCAAATGTCGGTTAAATACCAAATTTTGTATTTAAGTTCAGTATTCCTTAAGGTTGCGATATTTACATTTTCCAGAAAAATCCCTCTATTATCCAAAGTACCGTTCACATGGACTGTTTTTCAAAAGTTTTGATTCCCTCAATATTGGCTATCTATTTTTAATAAAATACCTCATGTTTATGATATTTTCATGACAAACGGAATGTTTTCTTGGATTTTTTTGGAATATACTCTGAGTGAATATCTTGGCATTCTAATGGTTGTTGTTATATTTGTAAACCGCGAGATGAAGAAAAACTTACTACACAAAACATGTCGATCTCGTTAAAATATTGAATGTATGTCATTATACATTCTTTGTAGAGTTAACCTTTTTCGGGATATTCCTTGTTACTCGTTGCTTAAATATTTCTCAAACGAGAAGTCAGCTTCCTTTCATTTTTTTTAACTCCCGGGGATACAAAACAGAACCGAGTTTCAGTTGCTGATCATAGCGATGACTTTTAAAAGATATGGTTATCGCTTTAGCCTGGTATCGCTTATATCACTTCTACTTACAAGGAAGCAAGTAATAAGCACATTTATGGTAATGTTTATCTCGATTAGCATGATCTTTTGTAAGGTAAGTTTTTGTGGAGCAGTTATAGAAAGTCCTATGAATGAAACACATCTGATTTTTTTTATATTTCTTTAAACGTGATATTTAAATTTTTGGTTGCTATTGTCCATAGTGTCGGCCTGTATATAGGAAAATTTGTTTGAATAAACAATGACAAAATATGTGTATAACTGGTATAAATTTCAGCAACATATTTTCTGCTCTTTGCATTTTCCAAATTAACAGATACATTATTTAAAATTACAAGTTCTACGGCCTCCGATTTTTTTTCTCGTTTTGAGAAAAGGTAGAGACATGCGTTTTAGCTTAAAATACGCTGATACTCTTTGCGAAGGATAACAGCAAGGTGTACAGAATCCTAGCGATTGCAGCCAAAATAAGCAATGTTTTATACTTAAAATGACGTTTTCACTACAGTAGCAGCGACCAATTATTCATATTTTTACTTTCTCTGTACGTGCTAAGTACATAGTGTGTAGAGAAAGTATTGTAATGCACCCAAAAATTCGATACCGAGATTTCTCCGGAAATACACGTTTTGAGACTTTCTGAATGCAAAAAAAAAAAAAAAAAAAGCATTTTTAGAAAAATTTCAGTGTGTGTTTGTATTAAGGTTTGGTATCTTATAAGGATGCAACAAAAAGTTTTTCAAGAAAATTCTCCCGCTCCCAACTACCATTTACATGGAACCTTTTTCGAAAATTTTGATTTTCTAAAAAATGGCTCTAACAATTTTGATTAAAATATCGTATATTAAAGATATTTACCTACAAATAAAATGTATATCTTGAATTTTCTGGGAATAACTTGTGAAGACTACTTTATTCTGAATGAATTTTGAATAACTGCTAAAGAGATGAACAAAAACTTAACACAAAAAATAAAAATCATGTTAAAACACACAATTTATGTTTTATACATTTTTTTCGTGGAGGTGATCTTTTTTGAGATATTCTTTGTTTTTGGTCTCACCTTTGAAAAACTGTATACTTTCTCATACAGGGATTTGCCAACTCGTGTCCATACAAACAAACGAACTTCAGTCACATAGCAACCAGCTTTTGGCTTTCACTTTAAATAAGACTATTTCTGCTAATTTTTCTCGATTAGCATGAAATAAATAAAAGAATTGGCTTATTAACAATAATTTGTTACAGAGATATAGAGCAAGCCATGTGAATGGAACACATCAGATTTTTTACTTTGTCTACACGTACTATGTACATAGTATATAGAGAAGGTAATGTATTGCACCCAAAATCCGATACCGAGATTTCACCGGAAGTACATGTTTTGGGTCCCCTTGAATCCAAAAAAACATTTTTGGAAAAAGGTCCGTGTGTGAGTGTCTGAATATGTGTCTTCGTGTTTGTCTGTGGACAGTATAGCTCAAAAACGAAAAGACTGTTGAATACCAAAATTGGTATTTAAGTTTGGTATCTTACAAGGATGCGATACGAAGATTTTCAAGAAAATCCCCCCCTCCCAAGTACCCTTTACATGGAACTTTTTTCGAACATTTTCATTTTCTTAAAAATGGCTCTAACGATTTTGATTAAAATATCGTATATTAAATATATTTACCTGACAAATAAAATGTTTATCTTGAATTTTCTGAAGACTACTTTATTCTGTATCAATTTTACTGAATTTTGCATAACTACTAAAACGTGAGAGATGGACAAAAACTTAACACACAAAAAATGTAGAGCACATTAAAACACACAATTTATGCCATATATATTATTTTTCGTGGAGTTGATCGTTTTTTAGATATTCCTTGTTTTTGGTTTGAGCTTTGAAAAACTTGTATTTTTCTCATACAGGAATTTGTCAGTTCCTGTCCTTACAAACAAAGAAACTTCAGTCACATAGCAACCAGCTTTTGGCTGTCACTTTAACCTATGGTACTCCCTTATTTTACTTCTACTTACAAGGAAACAGGTAATAAGACTATTTCTGCTAATTTTTTCTCGATTAGCATGAAGTAAAAAGAAGCATAAGCTGTCTAACAAATTGTTACAGAAATGTAGAGAAAGTCATGTGAATGGAACACATCAGATTTTTTAGTTATATGGTGCTCATTGAAATTTCTCATAGATGAAAGAGATATGAGGATGCTGATGCCAGGCATGTAAAAAAGGTGTCTTCGTGGGTACGAACGTTCAAAGGAGGCCGAATCCCATGTGAATACGAACCGACTCAATCTCAGCCTCATACTAGCCGTCGGACACTTCGGTGGCGAAAGTGGAATAATTGTTTTAATGGATCACCGATTAAGTGTGGAAGAAATTGCGGTAAGAACCTCCCAATACTGCGAGGAAAACTGCCAAGGACCTTGAGCTCTTTCACCAGCCCAGAGGATGAAAATGACGCAAGCATTTCATCGTAAAAACAACTTGCAGTAATTTCTTCTGCTCCCTACTCACCTGACCAGGCTAATAGGGAGGAATTTCAATGGGTGTCACACCACGTAAATGGAGGGAAAAACAAGAAATAAAGCAATGCTTATTCGCTGTACTTGTAACGAAAACGTCACCATTTTATTATCAAAAAGAGTGTTCACTCTGTGTGCAGCCACTAGGATTCTGTACGGTGAAACCATCTCTGCTAAACCGCCCGTTTCTACCTGCTCCCAAGCCTAAGGGGAGAAAAATAAATAGAACATTTAAGATGTTCAGTGTTAGTGTCTCCCGGACACTTTTCTGGATTACATCTTTCGTAGATAAGATGTGCACACTTCTACTGACACCATGTTTTTTTTTAGTTTTTTGGGTTTGAATTCCTTTTTCCTCTTTTTTCAGTTTCCCTAAATTTCCTTTGTTGAACTATTTCTTTTATAATTTGCTTTCTGCTTAAAAATACATATACACAATTACAAACACGCATACAACCATGCTCGAGGCGAGACTCGAACCCACGATCCCCTGCGCCACGAAGCACCAAAGCGCTGGTCCACATGGCCGCGCTCGTAAAGCATCTCCCTTTTGGTGCTTCATGGCGCAGGGGACCGTGGGTTCGAGTCCCGTCTTGGGCATGGGTGTTATATGTTGTGTATGTATGTGTGTGTGTAAAAAGAACACAGCAATGCAGTAATCAAACAAGTAAAAAAACAGATAACTAAAAAGCAGGGTATACAGCGCCGGAGTCCCGACCAGACTCCGGAACTGTATTTTAACAAAAGAAAAACAAAAAGCTAGGCACTTCAGCCAGCGTAGCCACGGTGACCGGGCGTCTTAAGCAATCGGCATTAAGGAGACAGTAGATGTTCGGTTCGTTTACATGCAACAGAAAATGAGATGTATGCTTATAACTTTCAAGAGCACACCTCATAATACGACAGAAGTGCAGTAAGTTCATCATTGGAGAATGTGAAAATCCGAGTCTCAAGATTTTCTTATATAATCAATGAATGTATGCCATATTTTCGACACTGGTGAATAATACAGGTACAAAAATACATGAAAATAAAATTAATAATTACCAGCTGTTTAACATTAATTACAATAGCAAGGCTGCCATTATTAACTTCAGTGCTGAATACATGATTGATTGTCCACAATGCCCCGTACTGAAACTTGTCCATTTGTTGCTAAACCACCCTTATTCTCTAAGCTTGTTCTTATTCAACCTTCAAGTATTTATTGCTCAGAAATATCCACGATACTTATGCTCATTTCTCCCTCTGTAAATGAAAATGTGCTCTAATATCCTGAATGAACACCAAAATAATATTTTTAACAATAGTATTTTATCCACTTATCTTTCATAATATTATGTACTATTAATTTCTGCTACAAGCTACTTACTGATTTTTACTTTCTCTACACGTACTCTATACGTATTGTATAGAGAAGGAATTGTATTCCACCCAAAATTTCAATACCCAGATTTCACCGGAAATACATGTTTTGGGTCCCCTGAATCCAAATAAAAAAAGTTGGGAAAAGATCCATGGATGCGACATAAAGATTTTCAAGAAAATCCTCCACCCCAAACCACGCTTTACATGAAAAAAAAAAATCGTAAATTTTGATTTTCTCAAAAATGGCTGTAACGATTTTGATTAAAATCTCTTATATTTAAGATATTTACATGCCAAATAAAATGAAAATCTTGAATTTTCTGGTAATAGCCTCCAAATACCTCTTTATTCAGGATGATTTTATTGAATTTTGCATAATTAGTAAACCGTAAGAGATAGACAAAAAACGCACCACACAAACTTGTAGATCACGATAAAACACATGTCATATACATCTTTTTCGTGGAGTTGGTCGTTTTTGAGATATTCCTTGTTGTTGATTTCAGCTTTAAAAAACATACTTTTCTCATACATGAATTAGTCAACTCTTGTCCATACAAAGGAACTTCAGTCACATAGCAACCAGTTTTTGACTATCACTTTAATCTATGATATTCTCTTATTTCACCTCTACTTACAAGGTAGCAAGTAACAAGGCTATTTCTGCTAATTTTTCTCAATTAACATTAAGTAAATAGAAATATTAGCTTTTTAGCAATAGTTTGTTGCAGAGATGTAGAGAAAGTCATGTATGTTTTATTTTCCTTGCACATATTTTTAATGCATGGTATTTTAATCATAATTGGAAAATCATAATATCGAAAATGACGAAAACTATTCCATATAAAGTGTAATTTTACAGCGAATTTTACTGGAAGTTTTCATGTCGCATCCTTGGAAGATGCTGAATTAAATATAAATGTTTGTATTCAGTTGAATTTTCGTTTTTGAATTATGCCTTTTTATCCAAAAATGCATTTTCTATTCAAAACCTGTATTTCCAGTAAAATCTTTGTCTAAAATTTTTGGTGGAGTACAATATATCCTCTATGTAGTATGTACGAAGTAAATAATATAAACATTATCAAGTTACGATAAACTGAGCATTTAATTTTATAATATCAAGAAGTGATTAATTCTGAATAAGAAATTAGTATCTGAACAACAGCTTGAGATTGCTAGTTAAAATTTCGAGTTAATAAATGTTTTATGTCCTAAAAATAAATGGAAAGCAATCGGAAGAAAACAATTTTCGGATTTACAGAGATACGACTTAAACATTGACTTAAACGTTGGAATTGAAAAGAAATGAATTGTTAACCGACGTGCGGTGTTTGGATAAATTCCCCTCAAGGCGATGAAATGGTGGTTTCATTGAAAAGAGCTTATCTTGAGCAAGGAAGCCGGTACTGTAGGTAAAGATAGGCGCATCACAATGGAGGAGGTATATTCATCGTCTCTATACACGCTCTTTCTTGCTTCTTTTGTGCTCGGAAAGAAGCCTGTTGCATCTATCCGTGATCTTCTTATTTTGTGGGCTGCATCTAGAGAGACTCTTTCTGAAAGTTTTTCAAAATCATACTAAGTTCCCTTTAATCCTGAATTGTCACTTCTTTGTCAATAATTAAATTATTATTTTAATTAGTATCGATTTTTTTCCCAGTTTTAACTGTTACGTTAAGCGTGGCGGCGTTGTGGTTGAGTGGTTAGACCTCTCGCGACTCGGGTTCGATCTCCTGCCACTCATTCCACAAATTGTTCCATAATCACCTTTCCTATCACCAATTTCGCCATCATTTCATATCACCCACTTCCTCGTTACAGGTTCTCCATTCTGTGGTTTCGTGCCGTTGGCTCCCTGTCAGGCTTCTGACCCC
Source organism: Hymenopus coronatus (assembly GCA_030762935.1). Lineage (NCBI taxonomy): Eukaryota > Metazoa > Arthropoda > Insecta > Mantodea > Hymenopodidae > Hymenopus > Hymenopus coronatus. Next base: position 98,407,420 of record CM060882.1, on the reverse strand, counting down.
TAGGCATTGGCTTGTAAGTCCTATGAGGGTGTTAGTAGTACACATTCAAGATGGGAAGCCGATTATGAAAGCAAACGTTAAGCGTTCGGCGCGTTGTCCGGGTGATTAGATGCTCGCCTCTCACCAGGTGGCCCGAGCGGACCAATATGGTGTAGAGAACGTGCATCTGGACGTGTTTTCTCCGGGCTATCGTTCTCCTCCACCATTCATTCTACTAATTCTTTCCTCTCATCCATTTTACCGTCATTTCATATCATCCACTTCCTCACTTTGGTCTGATGACCCATACTGATCTATAGCCTCTGTTCCTCAATAGACGTCTGACCCCAGGCACTGGCTTGCAAGTGGTAGGATCTAAATCCTACATACCAAAAGGGTAAGCAGAAAGAAAGAATGAACAATAAATATTTCATCTCTTAATCCACCAATTAATTACTTATGGTATATACGATGAACCATTGTGTTCCAACCAAAACTTTTATGTTGATATTTTACGGAAATACATGTTTTGAAGCAATTTGTATAAAAGGACGATATTACAAAAGTGCTTTAGCTCAAACATTCATTGTATATGTGTGAATATATTTGTACTTTCTCAAAATAAGAACGGTTTTCAGCACCTGAAAAACGCGTGTGTTTATGTGAATATGAGAGAGATAAAATATCGGTGTTTAAATTCAACATCCTTTGAAGAAGAAGCATGAAAATGTTTTTTTCAGAATTTTTCTCAATCCTTTAAATGAAACGATTTTCAAAAGCTTTGGTTTTCTAAAATTGGCTCTGATAATCCGGCATTTAGTTTTTCAGTTATGCTATTAATAGACATGTATACACACATACATGGGCCTTTTTCTAATGTTTATTTATTCAGGTGGCTTTGAAGCATATTCTTCTGACCTCGACATCGAAGTTTTGGGTGCAATACAATACTTCCTTTAGCTACTGAAGTACATATAGAAAAAGTAGTCGAATTAGGCGGATATCGAGAATCTCTAATACATAATCCTCACTTCTATTGAATGTTTGTCATTATGTTATTCTCCTTAAGTTTTTACAGTTAACTAAATGGCCAACGTGGGACAACCTCTGCATTTCGTCAATTTCTCACTATTTTCTGAACATAGAATACTGTCACATGACGCGTTAACATTTCATTTACCTCAAAAGGTGTTGCTACGAATATCACATTTCTAAGAGAAGAGAGACCCTTCAAAACGTTACTCTTTCTATTGAATTATGATTTGTGGCAAATTTAATTTTTATTAAAGTGTGTTTCAGACCTTAACATTTTATTGTTGCTTTCAGTAGAACATTTTATCAACCAGATATTAACATATTTGTAGGTATTGTTGGATCGTTACCCATGGAAATCTTATTAAAACAATAACTTTGTTGTTTTAGTACAAGTTCTAGGTTAATGTTACGTATATGTGTGTATAGTACTATTGTAGCCATTTACCACATTATGTACAAACACTTAATAATTCTAAAACCTACGTTTTACCTACAAAAATCTCATTTTCAACTTGACCACTAGCCTATGTTTCCTGCGTTCCATAAACATTTTTAAACGCTTCTCGGTTCAAACTTGTCTTTAAAATATATTTTTACCTCACTGTTCATATAAATGTCCATATAGCAATCCCTTACTAATTAACTGATTCTTCTATGAACCATCCCTACGCCCAGTTTTAATCCTCGTGAATGTGAGTATTTGCTTAGCTACCTTTTCATAGTAATTTTCCTGTAAATAGTTCGCTATTACTATTTCCCTGCCGCTACAGCTCCATGTTGTCCATTATGGCTGGCATCGCTGCCTATCGCAGTTCCTCATTTTATCGCGATGCTCAGGGATCAACGTTCCTATGTCTGGGGCTTTGAATCTGCACCACCATGGGTGGGATCGAACTCGGTCGCATTTCGTGGCCGCGAACCATAGCACCATAATCTGGTCCATTTTGCCATGGGTATAGCTTTTATACCTTTATAATTTTAACGTGTGATTAAAATAGCCTCTTTTTCAATAACCTTAACATTTGGACTGATAATACGTAGTTTTCTCTTAACTAGAATATTTCCTAATCACTTTCCATATATACTGAATATTCCCATTTTTACTCTATACGTACTACGTACATAGTGTATAGAGAAGATATTGCACTCCACCAAACAATTCGATACCTAGATTTCACCGGAAATATATATTTTAGTTTCCCCTGTAACCAAAAAAAGTATTTTCAGAAAAAGGTCCGAGTGTCAGTGTGTCCGTGTGTCCGCGTGTCTGTGAACACGATAACTCAAAAGTCGGTAAAATACCAAACTTGGTATTTAAGTTTAGTATCTTCCAGGAATGCGACACGGAAGATTTTGAGAAAAATCCCACACCCCAAACTACCCTTTACAGGGAACTTTTTTCGAAAAATTTGATTTTATAAAAAATAGCTCTAATGATTTTGATTAAAATATCATATATTAAAGATATTAACCTGGTAAATAAAATGTATATTTTGAATTTTCTGGGAATAGTCTCTGAAGACTACTTTATTCTGAGCCAATTGTACGGAATTGGCATAACTGCTAAACAAAAGAGACGGACAAAAACTTAGCACACAACAAATGTAGAGTACTTTAAAGCATACAATTTATGTTATATACAATATTTTCGTGGAGTTGATTGCTTTTGAGATATTCCTTGTTTTTCGTTTCAGCTATAAAAACATACTTTTCTCATACAGGACTTTGTGAACTCGTGTCCATACAAACAAAGAAACTTCAGTCACATAGCAACCAGCTTTTGACTATCACTTTAACCTATGGTACTCCCTTATTTCGCTTCTACTTACAAGGAAGCAAGTAATAAGACTATTTCTTTTTAACAATAATTTATTGCAGAGTTGTAGAGAAAGTAATGTGAATGAAACACATCGGATTTTTAACTGTCGAATCAATAACCTGATGTTTATAGTATATGTTTTGCACTTAGGATTAATTTCTTATATCTGAGAGATATGAAGATATTAAAATAACTTTTAAGGCACGCATGCGATTATTAGTTTATTCTACTAATTTAGAAATACAAAACTATATAGTTTTAGAGTGATTTAAAAATTAACTCTAAAAGAATAAATGTCTTTCTTGAGACAAGCACTATAATTATGGTTACAATCTGTAAGATTACATGTGTTGCTATGAAATATGGAATAAATTCACGTTACATATTGCCTTAACCTTATTGTGATATGAATTAAGAAAAGGGAGTGGCAGTGGTTGCATGCAATAATCTGGCTTCTACATCTGCACTTTAATTCCATCCAATCAGAGGACTAAAATCTTGCGCTTCGTTCTTTTGTTCAGAGCTAGAGTACCTTGAGATATGCCCATGCGATAGCTATGGAAATGAAAATGTAATCTAGCATATTTCCTATACTTAGGCAACTTGTCATGCTCCGCAGAAATGAACGAGTATAAGCTTAGGCGTAGAATGATGCAGTTACACCACATTATTCAATATTGCCATTTTAGACAGGAGTAAGTCTGTAGGAGGCTAATTCTGACCAACGCGTTTGTTGATTTTTGTTTTTGGTTTCCTTCCTGCAGCTCTCTCTCTCTCTCCGTCTCCAGAATACATAAACAATTGGAATTATTGTACTTTTTCAATAATTAGATTAAAAATTGAATCATAATAAACTGTTTACGAGCTTAAACCTTTGTTTTCCTATAATAAAAATAAAGTATATATAACAAAAATAAAGTATCCCAGATTATAAAGTGTCTTAGAGGCTAACTTCATAAAATACCCATAATAATGAATAATGTTAAACACTGAAATAGTTATAATAAATGTATATTAAACACTAAAACTGTCAAAAACTGTTTAAATATTTTGAAACAGGTTCTTGAATATTAAACTTAGAAAGTGACTACGTTTCAAATTCTGTTATCTTATTCCAAAGAAATAAGTTATATTACAAAAATATTTGAAAAGGGTGCAGGGAATAACTAATACGTTTTCAATATACATATAACAAATTAAAATCAGTTCTTATTGTTCTTCAATGTAGGTTACATGTTTTTAAATGTGAAGTTTCGGACAGTAGGAAGCATATTAATACATTAACTGTTCCTCTGTATAAGTTTAACTGATAAAACAACCTCAGATCTGTTGCGATATGAATAGTTACATACAATGAAACAATTAAATAGAAAAAAGAAATAAATAAAAATGAGCTTAGAAAGAGCGAAACGGAAGAAAGAATTGAACACAGTATTTGCACACTATGATCTATTGTAAACAAACTATACTTACTACCATTTATGTGTTTATTTAGTTGAACTTATTCAAGGTAAGCGTTCGCACACATATTTTAGTTATATGCTTCGTTATACAAGGGTATACAGACGCCTAGAACGATAGTCACATGTTGAAGATCCCGATCATTATATGCTGCCTTCAAAATTGCACATTCTGCATATCACTTAAAACAAGCAAATGATGATCCAAGATAAGTATTGGAAAATTCAAAGGAATAGTTCGAGTTTCTCGATAAAGTTGAATTTTACAGGGAGTTAAATCAACACAAATTGAGTATTTTGAGGACACTCTACTTTTCGGATAATACGTTTTTGTCCATATCTTGGGATTGCCAGTTAAACAAATTGTTCTGGATATGTTTTCTATTTGTATAAAATTTGTAAAGCAAAGTATAGCTAAGGGGTTTCGTCTGTGGCCCACATTTGGGTTAAATCCTTGTCCAACTTCCACTCTTTTTTTTATATCGCTGTTTACCCTACTTTCAATTACCTAATGTTTTTACTTTGTTTGCTATATGATTACTGAATTGCTGTTTTCTTCTTTTACACACACATATGTACAGTAACATATAACACCATGCCCAAGGCGGGACTCGAAACCGCGCTACGAAGCACCAAAGCAAGACGCCTTGGCGAGTGCGGCCATGGAGACCGACCTCTTGGGCTATTCCTTGGTTTACCTTTGTCGCCAGGTAAATGAGAATGTCTTCTAACGCACAATTTTTTTCCGGTTCCTCACTTCCCCCATCATTTTATATCACCTTTCGAGGTACGGTACTTGACTGTAGTTTTGTGGTGTGTGGTGCGCGCGGTGAACGTAAAAGTGTCCTCTTGGCATAGACCCAAGGTTACTCGGCTCTTTTCGTCAGGAGGAGCGCTGGTGGTGCCTGCAGGAGTGCTGCACCTCTGCTACTTTGTCCCATAGGATCTATCATTTCATCCCTTCCTCCCGGAGGTTGCATGCGGCATAATAGACCTCTGACTAAAAGATAATCGCTCTGGATAATCTGAAACTTGAAAGTAATTTCATTAGAATACTTAGAATGCCAAGATTTTTCGCTTCTTCACATTTCCTCGCCTCATACATATAACCTCCATGAACAGAAAGTACAAATTATTATTTACATTATTTTCTTAAAAAATTATATAACTTTCGTCATTTTCATTTACAAAATGTTCATTTGTAATTAATACCGTCCAGTTTCAAAGTGGTTTTTAAAAATAACTCGAGTAATTACATTCTCAAGGTGCGGCATCTTTTTACCAAGATTAGATAACGCCTCTTCTTTTGAACTATATGACATCAACTGCAAAGGTTTTTGCTCGTGATTTAGTTTGATTACAATTAAAAATTACAAATAAGAGCATAATGGATATACGCACTATACCTAATGTGCCTTTGGTTTGTTTAATCATGCACTGAGATTTTTTGGAAATAACGCTATTTGGAAAGGGATGCATTTCAGACTTTTATTTCAATCAAGCTATGAAAGTCAGAAACATGATCCGTAATTTAATTATAATACAGCAGAAGATACCCGAGTACCGGGCACTTGAGCATTTTCGAGGACCGTGAAGAAATTTAAGAGACGATAAGAAGGATATAATACTTTTATCAAAGTTATGCACATCCACAAAGAATATAAATTATCTCTATTATAAATATAAGAACATGTAGAATAAAATGAATAAATTTAAACTTACTGGAGCTCAGTATCGGACACAGAGAAAAATTAAGAGCTTTCTAAAACTATTACGCAGTAATAAATAAAAGCGTGAAGCATTACACTTCTTAAACAAAAACTATTCATAAAAATGCAAAACCATGTTAACGTTAAAGCCACCTATAACTTTAGTAGTACCAGTTCATTAAATTGGGCACATCTTTACACGCCAACCAATGTACCACAACAGATGCAATGCTCGTCTCCAGATACAATGACAGTTTTCACACCGGTTCACTATTTCTTAATTTGCTTCATATTTTTATTTGGCTTCGTAAAAGTTTAACTTTACGACCTAGACGTAAGCTTCTGCAGCATGACTAAACGCTATATTTTTTCTCTTTTTGATCGCTTTTTCCTTTGTAATTATATCATATATTAAAGATATTTACCTGACAAATAACATGTATAACTTCAATTTTCTGGGAATTGCCTCTGAATACTTTGTTTTGCATGAATTTTAAATAATTTTGCATAACTACTAAACCGTAAGAGATGGACAAAAATTACCACACAAAAAAAAAAAAAAAAAAAAAAAAAAAATGTAGAGCACATTAAAATTCACAGTTTATGTTATATACATTTCTTCGTGGAATTGATCGTTTTTGAGACATTCCTTGTTTTTTGGTTTCAGCTTTAAAAAACTTATACTTTCCTCATGTAGGAATCTCTCAACTCCTTTCCACACCAACAAAGGAGCTTCAAGCCTATATCAATCAGTTTTTTACTATTACTTTTAACTTATTTCGATTTTACTTACAAGGAAGTAGGTAAAAAGGATATTTCTGCTAATATTTTCTCGATTACCATGAAGTAAATAGAAGCATAAGCCTTGTAACAATAATTTGTTGAAGAGATGTAGAGAAAGTCAACAAGTAGCAATAAGTAGCAAGTTAACTGGGTGTAATTTACCAAGAAGGGTTAATGTACACGCAAAGGTGCAAACGTATAACAGTACACGTCACGCCAAACCTGGAAGTTAGTCTCTCCAGGAAATAACTAGAGCCTTCTCATTCCACCGGAGCTCTGTCTGGCTCATCACGAAGTTTCAACGAGCAGATTAGTTGCACCGTGCTCTGTTCTGACAAACCACAACACGAAATGAGCATGCGGCCACTTACACATACGTTCTATTATCAAAACTTGTACACATGACCACACTTTGCTTTAACCGCAGTGTCTCGCCTGTCAGTTGTCATTTCCAAATGTCGAACCGAGGTGGCAATGCGTAGGATTGAATTTCATAAAATGATATATTGCGATGCGAGAGCAGCAACAACATTGTAACAAATCCAGGAGTCGAAATGAGAGGACGACTAGTTTCCTTTTTTCAACAATGAAATGTTTATCGTTTTTAAGGACATCTGTTTTTTTAATAAACGAATTTAATTCAGGGGATATAAGTTATTTTTATTTAATTATAAAAATATTAGGTATTTCTAGTTTTAAAAGGGATTAGCTTTTTTAAAAAAATAACAATATAATATAATTATATTTTATAATTTATTTTAATTTCAGAGATGTTTTTAACAATTTCGTTTGTGTACTACGATTAAATTCTATATAGTATATGCAGGCATTATTTGAGAAACAACTGATAGTGTCATAAGTAACATTTTAACAATGGATTTTAAAGTTGGTTTTCATTATGTGAAACACACTCGCATTCATTCCAACGTTCATACTTCCAGATACTGCGAAAGGCAGGAAATGATTCTAGTTAAAGGAGGAATTTTTACATCTCCTGTCAAAATCGAACTTGGAATCTCTGGGGTTAAAAACTATAAAGTTTACCATTCAACCACGGAAATAATATCAGAACTTGTAGTGAGGAGAGTGCATAAATATATTACTCAACGCATTTTAACCTGGCTGATCATATTGGGCGATGAATGAAATTGGTGATATGTTGCTCAAACGATTTTGGGATTCATGGAGGTTAAAGTGACTCCACATTCTTCGTCTTTCAAAGAAAGGGAAAATCCCGTATAAAGTCATATCCGGGTAACTCAGCTTAAACGAGATTCAAACTCGTGTCCTGTTGAATGTGAGGCAGACACGCTACCACACACTACCAGGCGAGCTAAATATATTTAGGTGGGCGCTCGATTGTCCCAATTAGCGCAGGGCATTGTTTCGGCGCTGGTTGGCGTGTGTTAGAAGCTATAAAGTTGACAATTTAAGTACAGAAATAGTATCAAAACATTTTAATGTGCAAGCGCAGATATAGAATATATTTTGGTGGGCATTCTGGCCGCTTGTCCCGATTAGCGCAGGGCTTGGTTTCGGCGCCGGTTGGGGTGTAGTTGTTTGTAGAGAGGCTGGGATAGGCGTTATGGAACTTTCCAGAATTCCTTTCTCTACACTTGTAGAAATATGCAGAAAATCCTCTGTTGTGTAATGTGTGAAGGCGACGAAGGATTTTAAAAGAAAGCCTGATCTCTGCGCCCGCGATGTTCATTTCATTTCTGTTCTGTTATTTCTTAAATAAAATCCTCTTGCATGCAAGCAACGGTTATCTATTTGATGAGTGCCGGTTGAGCTACGCCTATAAATTGAAAAATAACTTTAATGCCTATAAAGAAATAACTTTTCACTATAATGAATAGGAAAAAGCTATCGCATGCAGATTTGTGCGTATTGTAATATTGTAATAAAGGTATTTATTTGCATCAAAATGTGTTAAAAATAATTATTTTGCTCGACGCTTCGACAATTAACGTCACTGTACGCTGACACTCCAGTTGAAGACTCTACTAACTTAGTTTTGCAGCTCTTCTTTATAAAGCTGTGAATGACATGGAATTTTTTTGAAAGCTAGTGGAAGCTTATACCAGTTGTGTTGATGTGTCCAAGATGTTTTGTTACCGGCGTCGCACTTTCTGTGTTTACCTCATTCCAAGGCCTCTGCGTACGCGAGAACGGCCACAATCACTTGCGGCGTTTCTGGCTGGCAAGGCAATCATAATATACAAGCACTTCATATAAAATGCTGATCAAAATCAGTGAGATATTTTTAATAAATTACCTAAAATTTTCACTTTTGTGAGCAGGCAATTGTTGTAGGTGATTGAGGTTTTATAATGGTTTCTAAAAGCTATAATATTATTTAAATGTCGTAAATGAGCTCTGCATTTTTACAAGTTCTTCTGTATTTGAAAATATGAACGGTCTGTTGAGACTTTTTATTTTGAATTTATCTCTCCTCTATGCCCTGTTACAATTTATATATAAGACCACACTCTCGAGCTTCTGGTTATGTTTTTGATACTCACTAACAGGGCGGAAACCAGGAGGTCCGTAGTTCAAATCCCAGCTATGGCATTGAATTGCTCTGTCTGTTTCTAACTTTCCAACTCATGTCCTGCTCACGGCTGGTGTGCAACAAACAATTAATTCACATTGATTTGTTATAAACGACGAAGCCCGAGACTTAATGGCTTACGAGATTGTTAGTCGCGATCGGGGTATGTTATGTCAAAAACATTTGAGATGTCCTTGTAGTTTACCGGGAAAATCCCAAGGCATTTGGGGAATTTAGTTTGATTTCGAAAAGTTACAGTGATATCTCAGCGATTAGAGAAACTGGGCGGAGACCTGGAGGTTCTGGTTTGAATCCCGGCTATGACATTGAAGTTTTCAACCTGACTCTACCTTTCCAATGGCTAAGTGTTGTTGCTATGTTAAATGACCTATCTATCTATCTATCTACCTATCTATCTATCTATCTATCTATCTATCTATCTATCTATCTATCTATCTATCTATCTATCTATCTATCTATCTATCTATCTATCTATCTATCTATCTATCTGCCTACCTGCCTACCTGCCTACCTGCCTACCTGCCTACCTGCCTGCCTACCTGCCTACCTGCCTGCCTGCCTGCCTACCTGCCTACCTACCTACCTACCTACCGACCGACCGACCGACCGACCGACCGACCGACCGACCGACCGACCCACCCGTCTGTCTGTCTGTCTGTCTGTCTGTCTGTCTGTCTGTCTGTCTGTCTAATCTATCTTTATGTGTGTGTGCTCTTGGTCTGTCGATATTGATTTGTCATTGGCTTTATTCGTTTTTCTAATTCTAAGACTTGTCCCAAAATAAGCTTTTGAATTACTTTTATTAGGTGCCCCGGAAATCATCTTTTATGTGCAATTTCCCAGGGTTTTTATTGATATTTTATCAAAGACTGTTGAAATTATAAGTGTGAATTCTTAGTGATAATCAGTAAAGAGAGGAATAGTACAGACACCGCCAAGTGTTTCAACTTTTCAAACTATTCTAGGTTGTAAATTATCGGAGAACGCACGATATGGAGACGTGGATGAATGCGTAACGCTTGAACCGAAATGCGTATGGAAGATCCTTTCTGTATTGGTAATAACGCAGAGTAAACAAAGAAAAATAAGCACAAAAAATGCATGTTTACCGTGGTTTTGGCCTGGCCTCAGCTTCCAATGATTTCGGGCCTAGAGTATAGCAGCAGCATCTAGCAATTTATGTAATGGCAGGCTTCAACCCATTAATTAAAGCCTCAATAAACACGAAAGCCGTCCAAGGTTATAACGTATTATAAATTTAGCTCTAATTGTGGCGGGCCAACCACATGTTGGTAAAGCAAACTCTGTTGTTGATGACAAGCGTCAGTATTTCACATCCGGTCCGGGTGGTTTTATGACCCGCGTACTATCGGCTCTTACTTCAACTACACTGTTTATTGCCCACTTTGTCTTCATTTAAACGGAAAGGAGGTAACTAACCTTGAGAAAGGTCAAGGCGTCTGGACTCGTGAACTCTTTTTAAGGGGGCATTGAAGTAATGATTTTCTAAAGCAAGGTCTTCTAAGGTTACAATTTTTATACAAATATTACTAGAAAAAAATAAGAAATCTTCTTAACATGTTTCATTTAAATGTGTCTTCTCAATCTGGTCATATTAATCAATTTATTCCATTTAATGAGCTAAATTCAAAATATATTTTCTACTACATACATTAAATTACGTTCACCATTTTTAAAATTGCTTTACTTAATACCTAGTAACAAATTATGTGATTCAAATTTTCTTATAATGGATAGATTTTACTCATAAAGTGAAAAAAGCTACAAAAATATAATTATACTACTAATTTAAAACTAATCTATGAGCAATATCAACATTCAAACCAAACATTTTGTTGAACTTGCTCTGCAGTGATTTGGAAACATTTTCGAACTTCTACCTGTGTGTTTGAGCGATTTTCTTGGATGATAAACCTGATTATAATATTAAACTTTAAAAAGAGTTTCTTTTATGTTTTTTCCCCTACAAGTAAGTAGTCAAAAACGTATATTATTTATTCGGGTAAATCGGTATTGTTACTAAGACAAACTAATTTAAGTAAAAATGCAAATTAAATTTATCATTTTAATATATGAATTGAAAAACAAATTAAAAAATCAATAATTAAATTTTAACATCAATAAAGTACACTTGGTTTGCAATCAAAAAGTCCAATAATTTAATAATAAAAAAATTGAACCTGAGAAAGATGGATTTAAAATTTGACGTAGAAAAGCATTTAACTAGCCCTGTATTCCAAAACATGCGATACATCCGACCTAAGATAATGAAACATTGCGAAAATGTACTTCAGGTATAGTGCATTTTACACCAAAATTAAAAAATATACATGTTTTACCAAAATTCTAAAAAAAAACACTCGTGTTAAGTGGGACTACATCCAGCGTCTGTGCTCAAGAGTATATAAGTGCAGATAGGTAAGGTTGCAAATATTTTGGCCCATACTGCGAATCTTCTAAGTTAATTTTTAAGGAACCCAGGTCTTTAAAAAGTATGATTTTAGTGTACAGGAATATGAGGTTGACCTTTTTAATATTATACTCTTCTTGGCAATATGCAAATTATCAAACGCGACATTTATGTTTAGCATCTTCAAAGGATAACGAAAACCGAGAAGAATATTCCCACACCTCATTTTACTCTTAATGTGGAAGCACACACGTCATCGGACGACTGTCAATGATATATCCGGAATTCATACCACGAATCTCCCTGTCTCCACAAGCTGCAATGTCGATACGATATTAAATTCCCTAATTGACTCGCACTTTCTCTAGTAAACCACAGAGATTTAAAATTATTTCGACAGGGATACCAGGCATCTTACCGCCCTCTAACGGTTACCCTGTTAACTTCATATACCCAAGGTCGCGAGTTCAAACCCGATGGAGGACGATGAATTTTTTTCAGGCGTAAAAATCCTTAGCATGGCTTTCTTCGGAAGGATAGTAAAGTCGTTGGTCCCTTGTCGTAGATTTACGGCACGTAAAAGAACCACAAGCCTGATAGAGAGGATTCTCAGCAAAATTAAGCGGTCTTTCACGCCCAATTAAGAATGGGATGCTGAGAACCACAGTAGTTAAAGAGCGTCCATAAATAACACGTCATTTACTTTTTTCTTACATCGTTGTAAGTACTCTTAAGTCTCCATAGTTTAACCAATCTGCTCTTATGAGCCAAAGCTTCGCAAGAGATACAAAGCTTTTGAGAAAATGCTCACAGGACCAGAAAAAATATCATTGATAACCCACTGCAAGGCTGTACTCCTTTTTAAGGGATGAAGGTGTAGTGAGTTGGTTCTAAAGGATACAAATAGCACAAAAAGGCTCAGGATAAAGTACATCTGGAGGAATGGCGGGAATCTATATCGCAAATGAAGAAGAAGAAGAAGAAGAAGAAGAAGAAGAAATCAAATTATTTTCTTCACACAAGCCTGTGTTGGACAGGAGCTGAAAAGGTAAATACATACCGAACATCTCAATCTGATTATTCAACTCTTATCCTACACATGGCTTTTGTGGTAAAAACAATTAATAAACAGTATTCCTTAATTTTTTAAAAATTTGTTATCAATTTTGAGTTAATTAGCTTAAGTTTACGATTTTTACATGATTATTAAAATGTATCTATGTCCTGAGTTTCTGAATGAGAAGTAAAGTTCCTTTCATTCTGAATGAATTGTCTGTAATTTTGTATAATTTGTTTAATTTTGCAATTTTGTTAAATTATAACTTAGACAAAATCTAAAATATTTCTATAAAAATGGGTGTTGTTATAATGAAGTTTACCTCAAATATGTTTCTCATTGAATTAACCATTAGGGACATACTCGATGCATTTAAGCAGAATTTTACAATATCTTCACATATACTTTCATCGGAAATATTTGTTTTGAGACACCTAAATAAAGCAATTGGAAACAACTGTCTATCTGTATGTAGGTGGGTGGCGTGTCAGTGGATAGCATAACTCAAAAGCAAACATTTGATTAAATGTAAACTTTGGTATTTAAGATACGTATGTTCCAAGGATGCGACATGTATATTTTCAAGATAATCTCATCACTCAAAACTATGCTTTACATATAACATTTTTGGAACTGTTCGATTTTTTAAAAAAAAAGCTATGTTTATTTAAATGCTGTATATTAAACGTATATTCTGAATTCTTGGCATAGTCTATGAAGTGTTATTCATTCTGAATGACTTTTACATAACTGGTAAACCGTAAGAGATGGACCAAACCTCGCTACACAAGAAATGTGTATCTGTTAAAACGTCAATTTACATATATGTATTTTGTATAGCTATTCACTTCCAAGATATTTTCTATTGTTGATTTCAATTTTAAAATTCTCTTCTGAAACCGGAAGTCTTCATCAGTTTTATATCTCTGTTGTTTTACTCCTGATCATGGAAAGAGAACAGAATTCAATTTCAGTCGTTTAGGTAGCGCTAAAAAGATTTGACTATCGTTTAGCTTAATGCTCTCACCCCCTTCTGCCTATATGGAACCTACATTAGATTTGCATAGATATAAAAGAAGAGAAACCTTATATGGCAGCGAGCAGGGAACACCGTGTAACTATATTACGCCAGATTGTTTATGCTGAAGAGAAACTTCAAATAATTCGTTAAACATAATTGTGTCGTGAATATTGTTATGTATTAATAATTCTATGTTAGGACGTCTATGAAGGAAAAAAAAATTACTACTCTACATCAAAGGGAAGAGGTGAGCGAACCACCAAAGGTTCCGGGAGGTAATAATAGAATTTTGGTTTTCATGACATACAGATCACTATCAATGATATATTCTCAAATTTCTTACAATGCTTGGGCCGAAAAAATGTCAACTCAACGCATTCTGGAAATCGGATCACTAGGCTTCAGAGAAAGTGCTTTCTGTGCTCGTTGTGATCATTTTACTGAATCATGCAGCTTTTATGATTTCAGGATTGATTGGTTCAATGATCTATGGTGGGCTGATCACATAGAACGTTCTACGGTGAATTCCAGTGGGCATTTATCTATTATCCCAAACATTACGGTTACGTTTATTTTTTCGTAATCGGCTTACCCTCCCCGTAAGTAGGACTGGCACCCCTCCCCCTCCACAGAATGGAGAACCTGGAACGAGTGGTCAGCCCGTAGGCAGACATGAGCGTGAGGAAGTCGATCATATGAAATGCAAGCGAAATGAATGATAGGAAAGGTGATGGAGCAATTGATGGTATCAGTGATGGGGAAAACTAGAGAACCCGGAGAAATGCCACCCAGACGCTGCTTCGTCCACCAAAATCCCACAGACGGGTGCTTGGGATCCAGCCAGGTGGGAGGTGAGCAGTCTAACCACTCAACTATGGCACCGTCACGGTTATGTTAAAGTCTCAAACGCTGTCTCGCTCGACAGTCTTGAACATGTTTGAATTCACTGATCGTTCTTGCGTAAATACAGTAGGGGCGTTGATTCTATATTCTTTTGTTAAATTAATCTTAAAATTTGAATTTTGCATTTAACGCTTATTCAGAATAATTCTTATCTGATAGATTATAGCCAGGAAGTGTTACTATATTTTACTTTAAAATGGACCTAATTTAGCCACTAATGGGCGCTATAATTCAATTTCGAAAAATATATTTTTTTTAAATTAACACATACGCATACACACTATGAATATACATAGCTATATACTTTTATATTGCATGTGAAAACTTGAATTAATACTCTGATATTAGACAAAGAAGCTCAACATGAAACATCTTAAATGTGACATTACGAAAATTCAGCAGCATGAACATCACTATCTTAAAAATGTTAAATTTCTACAATTTGAGAGCAATAATTTATAATATTTAACATGTAAATAGAATAAAATAAAAAGTATAATTCCCAAATACCTTTCATTCAATATGAGTATACTTCACTACTCTCATATAGGAAGGCTCAACGTTGGGAAATTCAGTGTTTTTAAGATTATGTCCATGTTATTGAAATATCACTCCTAAAATTACTAGACTTCCCAAAATTTGAGCGATTCTGAGAGCAGTAACTCCGATTTACACTCTGGATACAATATAAAATAAAATATACACCTGTAGATATATTTTCCAAAGTTGGACCAAAGTAGCCCGTTAAGGTCCAAATTAGCTATTATATTTTTGGTAAAAGATTCAATTCTGTATTATGCTATCATTTATTGGCTATAACCTAATAGATAAGAAATATCTGAATGAAAGTTGCATATATCAATCAAATTTCAAAGCTAACCTAACAAAAATGTGTCTAGGATTAATGCCACTATTGTACACGGAAACAAACTAGCGAAAGGTATACCGATTCCACATGAAGTTGATATTTAACTATCATTATAAAGGCGTTCAACTTGACTAAGAGGAGAATTTCATTGACGTAAGGTACACGAGCTTTAACGAAAATGTTGCGGAAACAATGGGGAATCTTAGACTCTGATGGGTTCTAGCTCTTTCCTAGGGACCAAGGGGGTCTGCTAGCACTTCACACTTTCAGAAAGGGCGGTTCCCACAATTTTATCTACATGCAAGTCTAAAAAATCTGATGTATTCCACTCATGTGACTTTCTCTACATCTATGTAATAAATCATTGTTAAAATGCTTATTCTTCTATTTATTTCATGCTAATTGGAGAAAAAATTAGCAGGGTCTTATCTTGCTTCCTTATAAGCAGAAAAGAAATAAGGGGATACGATAGGCTGAATTGATAGTCAAATCTTTTAAAAGCTGGTTGCTATGCGATTGAAGTGCCTTTGATTTTAAGTACAGGAGTTGACAAATTCCTGTATGAGAAAATTTTAAGTATTTTAAAACAAACTAATAACAATGAATATCTCAAAATTGGCCAACTCCACGAAAAAAAATGTACATAACACAAATTGTGTGTTTTAAGCAGCTCTATAGTTTTTGTGAAGTAAGTTTCGTCTATCTCTTAACAGTTTACCAGTTATGTAAAATTCTCCAAAATTCATCCACAGTAAATAAGTCCTCAGAGGCTATTCTAAGAAAATTGAAGAGATATATTCTATTTGTCACATAAATATCTTAAAAATAAGAGATTTTAATCAAAATTGTTAGAGCAATTTATGAGAAAATCAAAATTTTGACAAATTTTCCATGTAAAGTGTAATTGGGAGTGGGGGGATTATCTTGAAAACCGTCTGTCGCATTCTTGGAAGATACCAAACTTAAATACCAAGTTTGGTGTTTAACGGTATTTTCGTTTTTGAGCTGTGCTGCCCACACACACACACACATACACACACACACAAACATACGGACATTTTTTTAAAAATGCTTATTTTTTGCATTCAGGGGATCTCAAAACATGTGTTTTCGGTGAAATCTCGGTATCAATTTTAGGTGCAATACAATACCTTATCTATACACTATGTACATAGTACGTGTAGAGAAAGTAAAACGCTTGTCATACTAGTCAATTGACGAATAGAGCCTGTAATTTTTGTTAAAACAGGCAAAGCGGATAATTTCCAAATTAATATAGGTATTGACATTCAAAGGTATGCACAAGACCTAGTATATATTTATTTTAAAAACGGATAGAAAGCACTTATTAAAATACCGTAAAGTTAAACGCTGATAAACAATATGAAAGTGATCTATAGTACTACTTAAACCTGATAGATAAATATGTGATTGTTCGTTATTAATTCATCTGAAGTAACCTATGTTCAGAACAGTTCGTTTTCGGTTAGAACCCTCGCATGTTGGCAACACTGATAATTCTATTTATCAGAGTAATGAAAGCGAGATGAATACTAGTAACGGCGATGATATCGTTTAATTAATAGCAGGTAATCCATCAGAACAAGGACGTTGCTTGTTTTCGTTGTTAAATGCGGTTTCGATTCATGAGAAGCAACTGTTAAATTCAACATCAAGCACACGTGCATTGCTATTGAAAACCGCACTCCAAAGATCGACCCAGGTTTACACCTAAGGCAGATTTGTAAGCTATAGTTCATAGTTAGGAGAAGCTATGCATTATCATATCTGGTAAAAGGCTTAACTGATGCTGTATGCAAGATGGGGCTCCAGCTCATTATGATAACGCCCATGTCCTGTCCAGTTGGTTCCTCGTCCCAAGCTTCTGCGGCAAAACTTTTAAGCTGAACATCTACTCCAATCGGTGATTGACGGCGCTAATTGAATAAGTTCTGGGAATTACTTTCTCAACGTCGCCATAGTCAAAGAAGTAACTCACTAGACCACTCTAAACCCCAGGGTAGACTTCTGAGATCTATATACCACTCTCTTGTTTTTATACATCTTAGTTATGCTGTGTTCTTATGGGGCAACTCTACTAACGCATATAGGATATTTATTGCACAGAAAAGAATTCTACTAGCCATCTTTAAGTTAAAGGCTATGGACACCTGTAAAACTTATATGTTATGCAATATAAAATGTTAACGTTTCCTTCTATTTACATTTTTAAGAGCTTACTCTTTTTGAAATCAAACGAGAAATTATTTTACATAAATTCAGATTTTCATAATTACAATACATGAAATGCACATTTGTTATCCATTGAAAATCATAAGCTCACAAAATATGAAAAATCACCTGCAAATATTCAAGCGTTTGCTTTTTAATAACTTATCGTTGAATATACAAACAGGTTTAGGCAAAATGTAAAACAATTTTTAATGGGTCAATGTTTCTATTCAGTGAAAGAGTTTTTAAGTCATTAGTTTTAAAATGTTATGTATTTTACTGTGGTTTTCTTCTTATACTGACGTATAAATCCAAGTAATATTGGCATGTTACAAATAAGATTCAATGCAGTTCAATTCTATTACATTCTAAAACGGAGGAATATTAAGGAACACAAAATTGACCAAAAAATAAATAAAAATCACGTGTTTGCAGCAAAGCTGTTAGGTTGGCAGTTGGAACCTGTAGTTGAGACGTCCTCCATGGTCTGGGGCTAACAGATTAGCCTCTGGTTCTCAAGGTTGCGTGTTTCATCCTGGCGGATTAAAGAGCGTCCATAATTAAAACTCAACTTAATTTAATTTTGGTACTGTTGAGCGAGAACAAGTTTCCAAGACAGGCTTGAGAACTTAAGATGTTTATCACGGGAAGAGATGAAAGAATTAGGTTATGTGAAATGAAAAACAATGAAGGAAGGTTGTTTAGACGAGGAGTTGAACATCAAAAACACTGATCAGGGGGAAGTGTGGAAAAATACTTTCTTAACAATGCCCCTAATAGAAGAATTACAGCTGACTGTGAAAACGTGATCATTCTGTAGAGCAAATTCATTTTTGGTTATAAAAAGATCATTGATAAATATATTGCATTAGCACTAATAAATCAGTTATAAGCAAGTCTGTTCCACCGTGTACATGTAATAATATAAGTAGTAACAAAGTTTTAGCAAAAAGGTAGCGTTTCTCAATAAATTTGGTTTTAATGACGACACAATTTTGCTAAAAAATACTGCCTTTGGCTGATATAAAATAAAGATGAATGAAAGTAGGAACTATTCATGGACTTTCAACAACTGTGCAAGGAAACAACAATGGATTTCTGTAATATACCTTAAATATGTGGTTTATAACGTAGCCAATATTAAATTTACCAAATTTGACTTAACAAATACAGTTTTAGTATATACTTTCCTGACAAGATCGAAGCATATAAAAAGTTAAATATTGTCATCTAAAGATGCTAATGCTAAAATTTACTTTATTCTTAACGTGAGTGCTTTTTTCAAAATTAAGAGACCAATTATTTTTAACAACCATATATATTAAAAACAACCTGTACAGGCACAAGTTGATCAAAGTTGTGACGTTTACAAACGTGTAAAATCAACCGTTTATTAATTGGCCATGCTTCACTTTTATTTTCTCTGCAAGTACTATGTACATAGTGTATAGAGAAGGCACTGTATTACGCCCAAAAATTTTATACCGAGATTTGACCATGAATATTTGTTTTGGAACTCCCTGAATAAAAAAAAACATTTTTAGAAAAAGGTCCGTGTTTGTATGTTGTGGACAACATAGCTTAAAAACGAAAAGTCCGTTAAATACCAAACTTGATATTTAAATGCAGTACTACCCAAGGATACGACACAATCCATCTACTCTTTATATGGAAAAGGTTTCGAAAATGTTGCTTTTGTTCAAAATGTCTCCAACGATTTTGATTAAAACACCATATATTAAAGACATTTTCATCACAAAATGTATATCTTGAATTTTCTGGGAATAGTTTCTGAAGGCCTGCTTATTTTGGATGCATTTTTATGAATTTTGCATAACTAGAAACCCGTAAGAGATAGACGAAAACTTACTATACAAAAAATGTAGATCTCATTAAAATACACAATTTATGTCTTATACAATTTCTTCGTGGAATTTAAACTTTTTGAGATATGCCTTGTTATTAGTTTGTTTCAGTTTCTTTTACTTATACTTCTCTCAGACAAGAAGTGTCCGTTTTTCTTTTGTTCTACTCCTGTCCAAGCAAAGAAGTGTTTCGCATTGAAAATGCCCTAACGACAGCGTTTAAGACATTTGACTATCACTTTAGCATAACGTATTCCTTTAGTTCCCTTCCACTTAAGGGAGCTAAGTAACAAGAAAGAAGAATAATCTTTTGTTAGAAGTTTGTTTGTAGAACAGCTAGAGAAAGGCATGTGAATGTGATATATCTGATTTTTCTCATACAGGAACTTGTCAACTCATGGCCACGCAAAGAAACGGATTTCATCCCATAGAAACCACATTTTAAAACATATGACTGTCGGTTTAGCCTAATGTAATTCCTTTTTTTTTTTTTTTTTTTCTTTATACCTATAAGGAACTAAGTAATAAAACCCTTTCTGTTAATTTTTATCATGATTAGCATAAAGAGATATAAGAATAAGCTTATTAACAATGATTTTTAAATATGTAGAGAAAGTCATGTGACATACGAGTTTTTTAGATTAAATAATCGGTCTTTTGCCCATTGCTTTAGTTTCGCTGTTTGTTCTGGCTACAAATCACCTACGTTTATCGTGGAACATGCGAATGACTTCGGATAAATTAGAGCTACCCTTAGCAAAAATAAATAAATAAATACAATCGACTTTGAGTGATGTTGAGTGCTCGAGAGTCTACCATCAATATTTCAAATTTCAATAACTCCAGCTCATCTTCAATTTGGTATCAGTAACAGCCTCAACAAAGCGGCGCAGGGGCAGCTTTTCTCCACTTTTCCACGTCATAGTATTCCACCATGCTCCATCTTCATTCCATCTATCACCGGTATCATCGCCTACGGTGCCACAATTAGTAAAAGTGGGCGCTAAACAGTACAAAAGAAAAATAGTAACAGCTTTATAGTGATTGTGTTTCCACATATTTCTTGAACAGTCAGCTGATCTACTGAAGCGCTTTTGCGTTGCGTTTATATTGCAACATAGACATTTCATTCACTATTTTTCATTACTTCTGTGGTTGAATTGTTATATATCTACTAGTTCCAATTAGTCGGACACATTTTTACTTTCTCTAGCCTCATATGTACAATGTACATGGGGATGGAGAAGGTATTGTAATGCACCCAAAAATTCGATACCGAGATTTTATCTGAAATATATGCTTTGAGGTCCCCTGAGTCCGAAAAAAACATTTTTAAAAAAAGATCCGTGTGTGTGTGTCTGTGGACAGCATAGCTCCAAAACAAAAAGACCGTTAAATACCAAACTTGGTATTTAGGTTTAGTATCTTCCAAGGATGCGACACGAAGATTTTCAAAAAAAATCCCTTCACCACAAACTACCCTTTACATGGAAAAAATGTCGAAAATTTTGATTTTCTTAAAAATGGCTTTAACGATTTTGATTAAAATCCCGTATATATTAAAGCTATTTATGTTCGAAATAAAATGTATATCTCGAATTTTTTGAGAATAGCCTCTGAAGACACCTTTATTCTGGATGCATTTTGCTGAATTTTCCTTAACTACTAAACCGTAATAGATAAAAAAAAACATACTGCACAAAAATGTACCTCATGACTGAATACACAATTTTTGTCCTTTACGTTTTTGTTGTGGAGTTAACCGTTTTCGAGATATTCCTTGCTATTGGTTTCAATTGTGAAGTACTTAAACTTTTTTCTCACAGGAAGTGTCTGTTTTTCTTTTGTCCTACTCCTGGCCCAGCAAAGAAGTGATTTGTAATGACAATCGCAAAGCGATAGCTTTTAAAACATTTGACAATCACTTTAGCATAGTGCATTCCCTTATTCCCCTCTACTTATAAGGGACTAAGTAATAACATTCTGCTAACATTTATCTTGATTAGTATTGTGTACATAGAAAGATAATCTTTTGGAGGAGTTTTGTAGAGCAGCTAGAGAAAATCAAGTGAGAGTAACACATCAGATTTTTTTTGGTTATTTTATGTTATTAGTATACATTCTTTATTTCTTCATGATTCCAATGTGACATGCGCATTAACGTCATAACGTGGCTGGTCAGGAAATAATTATGTATAATAATTAATATTTATATATCGCAAATGTACCTTATTATTTTACCACACTTGTCTTACGTTTCTTATATACTAGTTTTTTTCTTTGTTTTGTTAAGCTTTGTCAATTTGGACAAACTCATAACTGAGCATGTTAAAAAAATTCTGATGTGTTCCATTCACATGACTTTCTCCACATATCTGCAACAAATTATTGTTAAAAAGCTTATATTTACTTCATTGTTATTGAAAATTAGGAGAAATAATCCTATTACTTCCTCCTTGTAAGTAGAACCGAAATAAAGGAGTACCATAGGTTAAAGCGATAGTCAAAGGTTGGTTGCTATGTGAATGACGTTCCTTTGTTTGTGTAGAGAGGAGTTGAGAAATTCGTATAGTGAAAAGTTTGTTTTTTAAAGGTGAAACCAATAACAAATGATATCTCAAATAGATCAACTCCACGAAAACATTGTTCATGATATAAATTGTGTGCTTTATCGTGATCTTTATTTTTGCTGCAGTAAGTTTTTGTCTATCTCTTACGGTTTCCTAGGTATTTAGAAACCATTCCCAGAAAAGTCAAGAAATACATTTTGTTTGTCATGTAAATATCTTTAATATACGGAATTTTAATCAAAATCGTAAGTAATTTTTGAGAGGATCAAAATTTTCGAAAATTTTTCCATGTAAGGGTAGTTTGTGGTGGGGGATATTCTTGAAAATCTTTGTGTCGCATCCTTGGAAGATACTAAACCTAAATACCAAATTTTGTATTTAACGGACTTTCCGTATTTGAGATATGCTGTCCAAAGATACACAGACACACGGACATATTTCTAAAAATGCTATTTTTGGATTCAGGGGGATCTAAATCATGTATTTCTGGTGAAATCTCGGTAACGAATTTTTGGGTGCATTACAATACTTTCTCTATACACTATATATAGTACGTGTAGAGAAAGTAAAAATAATAGTAATAATTATAGTAATTTAATTTATATAGACTGTGAGGCAGTATTAGAACTTATATTTAATGTTTTTAAATGATTGAAGTTCTTTTGGACAACGCGAATTTGTAGTACATTTGAATCAAATGTAATCAATGCACAATAATGTGCACGATAATAAAATATTGGTCGTCTCCTTAGCGCGGTGTTAGCGTTGCTACTTACCAAGCGGGAGACCTGGGTTCGATCCCCAGTACAGGCGTGAGGATCTTTCCCCCGCTGGGAGACCTAGCCCGGGGTGCACTCAGCCTCGTAAGGTCCCTGGGGGGCTAATTGAGGAGCTACTTGACGGAGAAGTAGCGGCTCCAGGTCATGAGGACCGCATTAACCGGCCGGGAGGGGCTCGAGGTGCTGACTACGTCTCACCCTCCAATACTGCACCCCATCCTTGACGTCTGTAGTGGACCGAGATGGGGGACGCAGCGGCCGGGTGGTAGGCTGTCACAAACGCATTCGTTCGGCTGTCTGGCTGTTGCGCAAAGAAAGCCCCTTTTACACCGTTCAGAGCTGCTTTACCATGATGTAGCTGGTTGCTTCAAGCTCTTAAAGTTTTACCCAACGCTTGTATTACAAAATTTGCGTATAACAGGATCTCTTACATGCAGCAATTCGGAACTAGCTTTATTTCAACTTGTCTTTGGAGTATTGTTATGGGATAACTTGAGGGCAAGTTCTCTGTGAACCTCACTAGATGTCGACACAATAGCAACCTGTTCAGAAGTACGCTCGAACACCTTCTGGGAGACAATACACTCCTGCACAAAGAGAACGCGTGCTGAAGTCCATTCATGTTTGAGGGAGAATTCGAACCCACAACCCTGCGGTTACCTTAGCGAGTGTGAACTTGGGGCTTGCGGGCAGGATTTATGAGCTTTATGAATCACATGCTTGTGGTGAGTTTGCAATGTTCTCACCGGTTTTAAAATTCGCAGTGGATTTGTTTCTTATACTCTTTTGTACATTCCGAGTGGAAAAACTATACTCATCATAATGAATTGTATTATATAGCTGCTTATTTATAATACACTTTTTAAGATTTTCACCATTACTGTGATAATGAAAACGAAATAACGCCATTTATGTATTAAACTTCTCTACTTACTGTTATACTATAAATTGCTTGAAGCTTGGCAAAGCACGGAGTTTGTCATTGCAATGAACACTAAATTATTATATTTATCATATATAGGATCTGTTTTCGAGATAATTTTGAGCATTTATCTATTTTTATACTTTTAAGCTTAAGGCCTTTTTTATTGTTTCATATTGAAGGCTTTGTATTAGAAACAACTCTTGGTCTGTAGGTTGGGAACGTTGTGTACACGCACATTCACTCTCACATACATACTTCCAGACTCGGGGGGGGGGGTAGGGAATAGTTTTGGTTACAGAAAAATTCTGGGAATTGAACCCGAGATCTCAGAATGAGAAGTCAGCTCGCTGACCACTCGACCACGGAAGCAGTCAATTTACCCATGCTTCTTAGGAAAACTGTGTGCTCCCTAAACTCAATATTTATTGTTTATCAAGCGTTTAGGTCATTTGTATTTCTTTTTCCTCACTTTTAGTAGACACACTCCTTGTTATTGCTTTACGTTTTAAAACAATTAAACTTTTCTCAAATAGGAATTTGTCATTCCTTTTTTCTTTTGGTTTTCTACTACCCATGTAAGAGAATATAATTTTAATCTCATAGCAGCCAGCTTTTAAAAGATTTGATTTCGCTTTAGCCTAGTGCATCCACTTATTTCACTCTTAGTTATAATAATAAGGCCATTTCCACTGATGTTTATCTTGATTAGCATGAATTAAATAAAAGAAGAAGCTTCTATAAGAATAGTTTGTTACAGAATAGGTAAAGAAACTCATGTGAATGCTACACATAAGATTTTTGAAGATTGCAGAGAGAGCTCTTATTTATAAGCCTGTTTGGCTTCGTACTGTTCATTGCATACTGTATCAGATAGTAGAGAAAATTCAGTTCTCACAAAAGAACAATAATGCTATACTTAAGTATTACAAGAACTATTTAACTGTGCAAAATTTCAGAATGTGTTTGTTTAAACTTTTGAAACAATGTAAGTACTATTTATCCCTTAACTATTGCAACAACTTGATATCTAACAATGACAGAAATACTTAGACATTAGCAGAAATAGCAGAGTGCAAATATTTTCAGATGTATTTCTTCCTAATATGAAAAATCATTTGCAAATGTAACGGTCATTAATATATCATCGAAAGTTCTTCATGAAGGAAACTCATCTATTCAAATATGGACTGAACTGCGCAAACTAGAAGCCTCCGATGTCAACAAGTTTCTAGTAATTTAACTGTTCACCCATTGGTAGAATAAGAGTGCCTAGGTTTATGCTGAACACAGACACATAAAGAACTTTCTCTAAAAATTACTTTTTTTGGCATTCAGGGGTCCTCAACACATGTATTGCATATGCAATCTCAGTATCAGATTTTGGTTGGAATGTAAAAGTTTCGCATTCCATATATACATTGTACCGGTTGAAATCCCGTGGTACTCACGGATTTGTTTGCATTCAGTGGTCTTCATTTATTTCAGGTGAAATTTCGTTATCGAAGTTTTGGTTGGAATGAAAACCCTCTCTACTTATATGCACATTGTACTGGATCCAAACCCGTGATCCGACCAATCTGGTTGATATTTCTTCCTAGTTTCTCTCACTCATCAAGGTTTAGTTTTCTCCAAAACATAATGATCCTCATACGAGACGCTCCCCCTTCCACTGGGTAATAACCATTAGCAAACAAAAGACGACGAGCGGCAACTGCCGAGAGGAAACGTAGTAAAATCTGTTTGCTAGAGACACTGGGAATCTCGCATAAGTTGAGACTAGTAAGTGGAAGACTTGGCAACTGCGAGGGATGGTTTCAATAATTCCAAACTCTAACCTTTGAAAGAAGTGTGGGCTGGATCACATGTTCTAAAAATGTATTTTAAATGCAGGATTGAGTATTTAAAACAACGAACAAAGTTATCTACAGTCTAAAACAATAGTAAAACTTAAAATTAAATGATATCTGCGCTGTCAGCTATTCAGATAGCGAAAACGGTGACCTGGACGGCACTAATCCCTCGTGCTTGTCGGGGAGATAAGTTTATGGTGTAAAGAGGTGAAACCTCCAAAGGCTAACTGCATTTAGCCATCTGATTACGGATGATAGAGCAGCTAGACTGGACGGCACTCTGGTACTAACTGTACTGGCAAAGCTGGTACCAGGTTGATACTTAAAAGCTATTACTATCCAGATATACATGTCAAGGTTCCGTTAAGATACGACCAAACTGTTAAAGTGACGTAAAATTAATGAAAACAAGTAAGTAGCTTTACATTTGTAGAGCAAAAAATCCTTTCAGAAAAAATCTGAAATGTTGGCTTCACTTGACTATCTGTAGCTATTCTACAAAATTCATTCTTACATAAACTGAACCTTCTCTCTACTTCAGCCTAATCAAGATAAATAGATGATCGAAAAATGGAGCTACTGCTTAGTTCCTTATAAATAGAAGGGAAATACGGGAGTAATACACTACGCTAAAGCATAGTCAAATATTTTAAAAGCTGTTGCTGTGTGATTGAAATCCATTTTGCTGTATGGCCAGGTGTCGACAAATTCATGTATAAGAAAAGTTTATTTTAAAATTGAAACCAATAATAAGGAATCTTACGCAAATGGCCAATTCCTTGAGAGAAAAAAAAATGTATATGTCATAAATGGTGTGTTTTAACGAGATCTACATTTTTGGGTTGTACGTTTTTGTCTCTCTCTTACGGTTTACTAATCTTCAGAGGCCTTTCCTAGAAAATACAAAACATGCATCTTGTTTAGCATGTAATTATGTTTAATGTTTCGTAATCGGCTGACACCCACCTAAGAATTACAAGCCAATGCCTAGTCAGGGAGCCTGTCAGGGAGCCAACGGCACGAAACAACAGAATGGAGAACCTGTTACGAGGGGTCGGCCCATAGCCAGGAATGTTCATGAGGAAGTGGATTATATGAAATGTGAGCAAAATCGATAATGAAGCAATTGGTGGATTGAGTGGCTTGGAAACCGGAGGACCCGAGAAAACCTGCCCAGACGACTCTTCATTAACAATAATTCCCACATGCGGGCGCTTGGAATCGAAACCGGTTCGTCTAGATGGAAGGCGAGCTCTAACCACTACCTTTAATAAACGGTATTTGAATCAAAATTTGCCATTTGAGAAAATAAACATTTTAGAAATTTGTAGCATGTAAAGCATAGTTTGGGGAGGGGAATTTCCTCAAAATCTTTGCATCTTTGGTATATATATATAACATAAATACCAAGTGCGGAATTTAACGGTCCTTTCGTTTATGAGTTATGTTGCCCAGAGATTCACAAGTGGACCTTTTTCTAAAAGTCTTTTTTGGATCCAGGGGACCTAAAAAAATATATTTCGAATGAAATCTTGGCATCGAATTTTGAGTGGAATAAAACACCTTATGTACACACGTGCTAGAGAAAGTAAAAAGTGTTACTTTATTAAAAGGAAATAAAGGGGATATTTTCAAGAAAAGTTTTTATTAGTTTCATTCAGGTATCGAACCCAGTCTCCTAGAAAATAGAACATGGGCCCGTATCACAGCATCAGGTTGCAGTTTTTAACATTTCCTACTCTTGTTTCTGTGAGAAGGAAGATACGAGTTATAAATTGGGGGGAGGGTCATGGTGATGAGCTGGAGGGAAAACTATCATTTCCTCAACTGAAACTGTTACCGTAAGAGTTACTTACCATTTCAGTGCACGTAAATAGGGGTGAATGGTCAGTTTCACGCTTCGGTCACGATTATCCCCAGGAGAAATCTCCTGACTGTTCGTTTCTTTTACAGGGCTTAGGGAGAGAGCCCTAGGGCTACGCCAAGGATCTGAAGGGTTTGGCCAGCTGAAAAATTCGATCCATTGCATCGGCGGCGACAAGCCGTTAGCCATTCGCCCAACTGACTGATCTATTTCACCCTTGTGTTTTGGGTAGAAAGCTGGCGGACTGTCAGGTCGGGGCGCGGCTCAAATATCAGCTGGATTCTCTACTTCTTTTCACAAAGTAGTATGTGCTCTTCTTTTACATGATTACCGACTGAAATTGCTTCTTCCTACGCTTCCATCCTTTTTTTTTTTTCTCATTTGCAATTTTCTGCAGACTACAGAATGCTTCAGACTCGGGCACAAACATTTGTTGACAATTTTCTTATTTTCTGTACCCTGAATGCTCTTCGCCTTTGGTATTTTCCCCTGATAGTACATTTATTCCATAGGTAAAAATGTTATTATTTTGCTTCTTATCATATAAGTACATACCAGTAGCAATAGACACAAAATTTAAGACAAAATTAAAGAAATTCGTAATCGTTAAGTGTTTATACATCTCAAGTGTATATTATTTAATTTACTTAATTGGATTTTATTACTTACAGCTGCATTCAATTATATATTTATATTTATTAAACTGTTACTGAACTCGTACTGTAAATCATGTAAATAGTGCAAGTGTATGTGTATGAGTGTGAATGTTTGTGTGTATGTGTATTGGCAGATTGATAATGACCCTTTTGTTAAAAATATAACTGTAAAGAGCACTCTTTTTACATTCCTTAGCAGTATGTACAAACTAGCTAGACAAGGTATTGTATTTCACCCTAAATTCGATGTCCAGATTTCACCGGAAATATTTTTCGAGGTCCCCTGAGTCCGAGAAAAGCACGCGCGCATGTGTGTGTGCGTGTCTGTTGACAGCCTAACTCATAAAAGAAAAGACCGATAAGTACCAAACTTGGTATTTAATATCTGTATCTTCTAAGGATGCGACAAGGAGATTTTCAAGAAAATTTATTACCACAAATTATCCTTTACATGCAAAAATTTTTGAAAATATTGTTCTTCTCAAAAATGACTGTGATGATTTCGATTAATGTACCGTATGTTAAAGATATTTAGATCACAAATAAAAGTATATTTTAAAGTTTATGGGAATATCCTTTGAGGAACTCATTATTGTGAGTGAGTTTTGTAGAATATTGCATATCATTTAAACCGTTAGAGATAGAGAAAATTTACTGCTTTAAAATTTGAACACATAATTTGTGTCATACATGTTTTCACTTTCTCTATACGAAATATGTACATAGTGTATAGAGAAGGCATTGCATTGCACCCCAAAAAATCGATACCGAGAAATACATATTTTGAGACTCCCTGAATATAAAAAAGTATTTTTAGAAAAATGTCCGTGTGTGTGTGTCAGTCTGTCTGTCTGTGTGTATGTGTGTGTGTCTTTGGGCAGCATAGCTCAAAAACGAAAAGACCGTTAAAGCCCAAACTTAGAATCTAAGTTTGGTGTCTTCCAAGGCTGCGACACGAAGATTTTCAAGAAAATCCTCTCACCCCAAACTACCCTTTACATAGAAAAAAGTTGGAAAATTTTCATTTTCTTAAAAATGGCTCTAACAATTTTGAGTAAAATATTGTATATTAAAAATACTTAACCTGACAAATGAAATGTATATCTTGAATTTTCTGGGGATAGCCCCTGAAGATTACTTTATTCTGGATGAATTTTACGGAATTGTTGAACCGTAAGAGTTAGGGAAAAACTTACTGCACAGAAAATGTAGCTCACGATAAAACACACAATTTATGTCATATACATATTTTTAGTGGAGTTGATCATGTTTAAGATATTCCTGGTTTCTCGCTTTAGTTTTGAAAAAATTATACTTTTCTCATAGTAATTTCTTAACTCCAGTCCATACAAACAAATGAACTTCAGTTACATAGCAATCAGCTTTTGGCTGTCATTTTAACCTATGGAATTCCCTCATTTCGCTTTTACTTACAAGGAAGCAAGTAATAAGACTATTTCTGCTAATTAGCAGAAGTATATAGAAGCAAAGCTTTTTAAATACAATTTGTTGCAGAGATGTAGAGAAAGTCATGTGAATGGAACACACAAGATTTTTTCTGATTAGCATGAGGAAAATAGATGTATAAGCTTTTTAAGAATAATTTGTTGCAGAGATGTAGAGAAAGTCATGTGAATGGTACACATCAAATTTTTCTTGAAGAGTTGATCTTTTTCGAGATATTCCTTTTTAATAGTTTCAGTTTTAAACTACCCAACTTTCCTCAAACGGGACCATGCATAGCTAACCGAACCTCAGTTATTTCATATAGTGAGCAACTGTTAAAGGATATGACTACCCCTTTAGCCTAATGTATTCCCTTCCTTCCCATCTACTTACAAGGAAGCAAGTAATAAGTCCAATTCTGCTAATGTTTAGCTCTATTAGCATGATGCAGATGAAGAAATAGTTTATTGTAAGAATAGCTTATATATACAATAGCTAGAGCAGGTTATGTGAATGGTTCACATCACATTTTTACTTTCTCTACACGTACTATGTACATAGTGTATAAAGAAGGTGTTGTATTGCACACAAAAATTCGATACCGAGATTTCACCGGAAATAAATGTTTTGAGATTCCCTGAATCAAAAAAAATCACTTTTAGAAAAATTTCCGTGTGTGTGTCCGTCTATTTGTATGTATGTATGTGTGTGTGTGTGTCTGTGGGCAGTATAGCTCAAAAACGAAAAGACCGTTAAATGCTAAACTTGTTATTTAAGTTTGGTGTCTTCCAAGGATGCGACACGAAGATTTTCAAGAAAATCCCCCACCCCAACTATGCTTTACATGAAAAAAAAAAATCGAAAATTTTGATTTTCTTAAAAGTGGCTCTAACGATTTTGATTAAAATCCCTTATATTTAAGATATTTACTTGCCAAATAAAATTTATATCTTAAATTTTTTGGGAATAGCCTCTAAAGACCTCTTTATTCTGGAGGATTTTTATAGATTTTGTATAATTGGTGAACTATAAGAGATAGACAAAAGCTCACTGCACAAAAATGTAGGTTAGGATAAAACGCACAATATATATAATTTAAATTTTTTTAGTGGAGCTGATTGCTTTTGAGATATTCCTGTTTTTTGGTTTCAGCTTTTAAAAACTTATACTTTTCTCACACAGGAATTTGTCAACTCCTGTCCATACAAACAAAGGAACTTAAGTCAAATAGCTTTTGAGTATCACTTAGACCTGGTACTCCCTTATTTCTCTTCTACTTTCAAGGAAGCAAGTCATAAGACTATTTCTGCTATTTTTTCTCAATTAGTATGAAGTAATTTGTTGCAGAGATATAGAGAAAGTCGTGTGAATGGAACACATCAGATTTTTTAATGTTTATAATCATTGTAATTAAGAGCTAGCTGTATTGAGCTGCATTGACAGTAATATAAGATCAGAATGAAAATATTCTGACGAGTAATTTGCTTCCACATTTCATAATTCTCATGTGTTTGAAAACTATATTTAAAAACTATATTAGCTAGATTTGTTTTCTTACAAACTGTAGATAACATTTTTACATAATTTAAAGTGGTTAGGTTAATCCGTAGAAAACACAAAATATGACTATTTAAATATTTTTTTTTGAGTTCGTTTGGCTCTCTTCGAAATATCCCTGATATTTCTAACATTTACAATTAATTAAATAGAATTATGATAGAACCCAATCTTAGTAGATATAAAAACGCAATTATAATAGGTAAGATCAAACTTACAGGGCTAAAACTAAAAATACTTACTGTTCCAAATGCATAGCTTTTCACTTAATTCTCTTTTACGAAATCATTATCTTCTATTTCATCTATTTCTTAACAAAGTATACGGTAAGAGAAAACGTAAGGACTTTGTAATTTTGTTCACAAATCTTACTTAGCCGAATCCAGAAGAAAACCTATGAGAATTTAAAGTAGCAGTGGGAATACCATTCATTCTCATTAAATCCCTGCTGCTTCCAAAGTGCGAACTGTAGTCAATTCCTTTAGAATACATTTCGACTGAATTCCTGATACGGCAGATTTCTCTAACGAAAAATGCAATATTTTTGGATCATGCGCTATGACCTGAAATGACCAGATTTCATGTTTTACTTTCTCTACGCATAAACAGTAGACAGAGAAGATATTGTCTTCTACCCTAAATCTAGATCTCGTTCAAACACACAATTTATAGCTTGTACATTATTTGTGGAGTTAAGAATAGTTGGCGTGGGGGGATTTTCTTAAAAATCTTCGTTTCGTAGCCTTGGAAGGTTAATATTTGGCATACCCTCCACATATTTGACACCCTTCTAGGAGTTACAAGTCAAGCCTAGGGATAAGATGTCTGTCGGTGAGCGTAACTGCGTGAAATCACAGAATGGAGAACCTGTTACGAGGGGTCGGCCTGTAGCCAGGCATGCACACGACAAAGTGGATGCTATGAAATGTAAGAGAAATTGATTATTGGAAAGGTGATGATGGAGCAATTACTGGAATGAGTGGTAGGGGAAACCGGAGGACCCGGCGAAAACTCGCCCAGGCACCGCTAAACTTGAATACCATATTTGATATTTCACCAACTTGTCGTTATTACTTTCTCTATACGTACTATGTACATAGTGTATAGAGAAGGTTTTGCACTCCACCAAAAAATTCGATACCGAGATTTCACCGGAAATAAATGTTTTAGGGTCCCCTGTATACAAAAAAAGTATTTTCAGAAAAAGGTCCGTGTGTGTCTGTGAACACGATAACTCAAAAACGAAAAGTCCGTAAAATACTAAGCTTGATATTTAAGTTAAGTATCTTCCAGGGATGCGAGACGAAGATTTTGAGAAAAATCCCCCCACCCTAAACTACACTTTACATGTAATTTTTTCGAAAATTTTGATTTTCTAAAAAATGGTCCTAACGATTTTGATTAAAATATCATATATTAAAGATATCTACATGACAAATAAAATGTATATTTTGAATTTTCTGGGAATAGCCTCTGAAGACTACTTTATTCTGGATGAATTTTTCATAACTACTAAACCGTAAGAGATGGACAAAAACCCACAAAAAATGTAGAGCACGTTAAAACACACAATTTATGTTATATACTTTTTTTTTCGTGTTGTTGATCGTTTTTGGGATATTCCTTTTTCTTGGTTTCAGCTTTGAAAAACTTATACTTTTCTCATACAGGAAGTTGTCAACTCCTGTCCTTGCAAACAATGGAACATCAGTCACATAGCAACCAGCTTTTGGCTTTCACTTTAACCTATGGTACTCCCTTATTTCGCTTCTACTTACAATAAAGCAAGAAATAAGACTATTTCTGCTAACTTTTCTCGATTAGCATGAAGCAAATAAAAGATAAGCTTACTAACAATAATTTGTTACAGAGATATAGAGAAAGTCATGTGAATGGAACACATCAGATTTTTGAGTTATCGTGCTCACAGACTTGCGGACACACACACGCACCTTTTTTTTAGAAATGCATTCTTTGGATACAGGAAACCCTAAAACTGTTTTTGTTGAAATCTAGGTATCGAATTTTTGGATAGATAGCAAGTACTTAGAAAATAAAAATTGTGCGGAACAATCATATACAGTGGACACAAGGTCTATCGAAGAAGGTGTACGTATATAAACCAAGAAGATGAATGGTGGGAAGGCCGTTGAAGAAATGGACGTCTGTTGATACATTACCAGACTAGCTCAATGCTGCTGAGGATGCTATTAAAATGTTTCATTCCTCTACTATATATATATATATATATATATATATATATATATATAATACACTTCAACTGTAACACAATGCCTGATTTACAAAGATCTGCACCAGTTCTCCACTGCACTAACAATGCAGCATTATTTTCCTGTTGGGTTTAATGTAATTACATTACAAAATACTTAACATGATAAATGTGTAACAGTATTGCCACATTGCAATATTACATTAAGTTAAACAGTAAGACAAATACGCTGTGTAGACACTACATTAAATAGTAAAATCCTAAAATTTAGATATTTCCTCAAAGAAGACTTAAGTTTTTAATATTTCTTGCAAAAGAACACCATAGAACCAAAAGTATTATTGGGAAAAAAGTTTAACTAATTCAGCTCTTCAATTTTCTTGGTTGTGACATTTATCTTTCTTAAAATAAACTTCTTACAAAAGACACATCTTTTATCTTGTTCATACCAATAGAGATAGACATTAGCAGCATGGACTTTTAGTCCCTTATAGATAGAAGGGAACTAAGAAAATATACTAGGTATAGTTAAATATTGTAAAAGCTGTCGATATGCGTTTGTTATTGAAATTCGGTTCTCTTTGTATGACCAGGAGTAAAATTAAAGAAACACGAATGACTTCTGTTTTGAGTATTTAAAATTGAAATAAGTAATAGGGAATATCTCAGAAGTATAATACATAAGTTGTTTTGAAGAAGTCTACATTTTCTGTGTAGTAGTTTTTTAGCTATCTCTTACGGCATACCAGTTATGCAGAGATATTCCAAGTACATTAAAGATATTCATTTATTTCGCATGTAAGTGTCTTTAAATATACCGCATTTTTATCGTTAGAGCCATTTTTTAGAAAATGTATATTTTTTGAATGTTTTCATCTGAAGGGATTTTGGGGTTAGGAAATACTCTCGAAAATGTCCATGTCACATCCCTAGGAAACACTAAACTTAAATACCAAGTTTAGTATTTAACGGACCTTTCGTTTTTCAGTTATGCTGCTCCCCTTCCCCACACATTCATACGCACACGGATCGTTTACTAAAAATGCGCTTTAAGTATTTAGAAGCCCTCAAGACATGTGTTTCTCGGTATGTAACTTTGTGTGGAACAAAATATCTTTTGTGCCTACTATGTACATTATACATACTTACAATCAAAGTAATAAGAAAGGAAAGACTTGATCCTGAACTTTTATAAAGGCTCACTTATGCCAGTGTTGCTGTATGGTGCAGAAGCCTGGAATGGAAAAAAGAGCTGAAGCAGCAGAGATGAAATTTTTAAGACCATTAGCAGGTTATCGAATGAAAAACGAACCAGGAATTTTGAGAGCAACTAGGTATTATGGAAGTAAAGAAGATAGACCAATAGGATCTATAGAAATAAGTGGCATAAGCACGTGTTACGAACGGAGGATGCTTGCTCGACTAAAGAACATAAACTCCAAGGGAGAAGAAGCACTGGAAAGTCCTAGAAAGAGATGAAAGGATATGTTGTGAATTCCTTGGTTTCGGAACAGATGACTGTCTAACCCTAATTGTAAATGATGGTAACATAAAGTGCTTAATAGAGCTGCAATTAACAATATGATGATGATGGTCCTGAAGGTGGCCGTAGGGAATTTAAAATAATCTGATATTATACTCACATGACTTTCTCTAGCTGCTCTACAAACTTCTTACAAAAGATTATTCTATTTTCTATACAATGCTAATCGAGATAAACCTCAGCAGAATGTTCTTAAAACTTAGTTCCATATAAGTAGAAAGGAACTAAAGGAATACACTGGGCTAAACTGATGGTCAAGTGTTTTAAAAGCTATCATTATGCAATTGTTTGCTTAGCCAGGAGTAGAAACACAGAAAAATGGAAACTTCCTGTCTGAGAAAAGTATGAGTACTTTATAATCGAAACCAATAACAAGGAATATCTCGGAAACGGTTACCTCCACATCAAAAACGTAAAGTACATAAACGAGATCTACATTTTCTGTTTTGTGTAGTACGGTTCAGCAATTAAGCAAAATTCAGCAAAATTAGTTCACAATAAAGACCTCTTCTGAGGACTATACATTTTATTTGGCTTGTAAATAGCTTTAATAAACTGGAATTTAATAAAAAGTGTTAGAGCAATTTTTAAGAAAATCAAAATTTTGGATATGTTTTCCACGTAAAGGGTAGTTTGGGGTAGGGAGAATTTGTTGAAAATCTACGTGTCGCACCCTTGGAATATAATAAACCTGAATACCAAGTTTAGTATTTAAAGATCTTTTCGTTTTTGAGCAGTGATGTCCATAGACACAGGGACCTTTTTTCTAAAAATGCTTTCTTCGGACTCTGGTGAAATCTGAACATCAAATTTCGGTTGGAATACAATATCTTCTCTGGCCACTATGTACATTGTACATGTGGACTAGAGAATGTAAACTCAGGAAACGTTATTATTGAAGCACATGTAAGGGATATTTCAACGGAGCCGGTATGGTACGCCTGTATAACTATCTATTCACTGTAACAAGGTTGTGAGGGTTGATTCTCAAGAGCTGTGTCCGCCTGAAGTGGAAATAGTGGTTTCATTGAGATCCATCCCTCCCAGCTGTGGTACAAGATGATAAACGACAAAGAAACAATCCGGCGAGAGTGAGATGTCCAGTGAAATGACCATGGGCTACTGGCCGGCTCTCTTCACCTGCGAGACAAAGAAGGAAGAACTTGTCTAATGATGTGACTAGACAAGTTGTTGAGCACTGTGGGCAAAGAACGAGCTTTAAGTTGTAAGTAATAAAAACCCATCATGACAAGGTGAATTACAAGCAAGCCAAAAAGCACAAAAGGAGTTTCAGTGAGCATGTATGTGATTTTTTGCGGATGTTTGAATTATAATATCACGAAGTTGGTAACCTTGGAGTGCAAGCTGATGGTTTGGGCCACCCAGAACACGATCCAGTCCGTTGCCCAGCGAAATTACTTAATTTACTGGGGAAGAAACAACAAGTCACTCACTTTGACGGCTTTATTACCGCCATCTTAGTGTGTTCGACTTCCCGCAGCAGTTTCAAGTCTACTTTGTTTACTAAAATTTCCAACTTCTTCATTATCAGAATCCTTAACTCCGTTCGTGTTATTGCGTTAGCTACACAGTTTATCTCTTTACTTTTTTGAACACGTATGTACACAGTACCCAATTTATACACACACAAGTTTTACGTTTTGATGTCTTAAACGTTTACATTAAAGGTTAAATATTATTATTAGTTGTGCATTTTGTTAGATGCAACGACTGTTGTTTTAACCCATGTAAAAAAATCTCAGTAAAACTCGCTGTCAGCCTACGAATGTTCCTAAACAAGAACCAACAAGGGTTTTGCTTTTATATGCAGTAAGGTAGAAGTGCAGAATTAAAATCATGTTTATTTTAAAAACTGTGCCCTTGAGATTCTTTTGGCAGCTCCTTTTCAGGTTCAAAAAGCTATGAACGATTTTAAATTCAATTGGTCTATATTTTTTTTGCACTTTCCCAAAATTCAAACAAATCTTGCGAGGGCTATTTGAATAATTGATTAAAGAAAATGAAACGCAAAAAAATAGACCTCAGCGAAAAAAAAAATTAAATGATTTTCTTTCGACAAAAAACTAGCACAAATGATATGAGAATTTTGTGTGCTTAATCAGATAAATACTTGGATTTTTAAAAACATACTTAAAATGAAATTCCATAGTGTGGAAGTTTTGTAAATGATTTTAAAATTAATTTTGGAAGCGCGATAATTTGAAAATTATATTTCTCAAAACAAAATTTAAAACATCTCAGTAAATAAATTAATTTTTTATCCAGACTGACTAAAAGTCTATAAAATATTATTTTCATCCATGCTTTCCCTGAAAGAGAATAATCAATTCGGAGATGTATATTTTTGTTTCTTCCATTCTTAATTTTCTAACACTTACTTATGATTTAAATAAATTAATTACTGCATATACGAAATATTCATACTACGAAATTTACTCTAAGACAGCCTGCAAAGTCTTCTTCACTCTAATTATATTTCACTCTAATTATATTTTATATAACGAGGAAAGTTATAATAGATAAATCTAATCTACCTCTATATTTTGAAATATTTTCTGTGGTATTTTTACATTGCCTTAGGATGAAGTTAACTTTATGAGAATGTAAGTATGTTTGAACATGTGCTCATTTATATAACTAACTCCTAACAGAAGTACTACGGTAAAAGCTGTAATCTTTTTTATTCACATTAGTAATCAATCTATATTGCCTAATTTTTATATTGTTCTAAATGAAAGTAAAGTATATATATATATATATATATATATATATATATATATATATATATATATATATATATTAGAAATAAAGGGTGGATATAAAGCGTGACGGGATTCCGTAATAAATAAAACTATCATGTGGCTGTTACTAATTGTACATTTTAAAGGGATCTATGCAAAATCCAAGTGTAGGAAATCCGTTATTCTTCGCCCGTACAACAAAGACACAATCGGAAAGAGGGAAAGGGTTTCTTGGTCTCCCATGCCGACAGTCGGAGATCTTTTGCCAGATAAGACAGCTAAAAAAACGAAAATAAAACTGGTTTATCCGCTACTTATGTTGGGAATAAAAGACTTGCACCTCCGTTTGCCCACGTTTCCAGGAGTATAATTATTGGACTGGTGATTATATCTCTCTTCTCAGGTGTTCATAGAGACAACTTTCTAGTAATGTATAAGTCTAAAAAATAAATTTACCATAGCAATAATGACCAAAGTCATTAAATTGAAAAATTTAAAGCAATTTTTAGGGAGTAAAAATGGCATTTGCAAGAATAAAATACGCAAAATTAGATCACATACACTGAATTAGAAGAGTGATAAAAGCAGAAGTCAACAATGAAGACATTAAATAAGAGAATAAACGTCAAAATCATGGAATAAAAAAATCTCGTGCTCCATTCACTTGACTTTCTCTAGCTGTTAAACCAACAAATTTCCTTATATGATATCTACGGCATACTAATCAAGGTAAACATTAGCAGAAATTGTCTTATTACTTCTTTCCTTATAGGTAGAAGAGACATAAGCTAATATATAAGCTAAATCAATAGTTATTTTTTTAAGAGCTGATCCTATGTGAGACTGTTTAAATTCGGCTCGCTTTGCAAGGCCTGCACTAAAACCAGAGGGATGAAACGAAACGCTACTTCTCGTTTGAGAAAAGTTAAAATTAGTTTAAAATGTAAATCAATAAAAAGGAATATGTTCGAAACGGTCAGCTCTACATAAAAAATAGCGTATGACAAATTACGTGTTTTAAGGAGATCTACGTTTTTTTTTTGTGCAGTAAGAAGTTGTTGTCTTATGATTTAACCGTTATGCAAAATTCTCAAAAGCTCATCCAGAATAAAGAGGTCTTCAGTGTCTATTTTCTGAAAATTCAAAATGTACATTTAAATGTAATATGGGTATTTTAATGAAAACCATTAATTTTTGAGAAAATCAAAATGTTCAAAACTTTTTCCATGTAAAAGGTAGTTTGGGATGGGGGGAATTTTCTAGAAACTCTTCATGTTGCATTTTTGGAAGATATTAAACTTAAATATCACGTTTCGTATTTAATGGTCTTTTAATTTATGAGTAATGCTATCCACACACACATGGAGCGTTTTTTTAAAAATCTGATTTGTTACACTCCCTTGACTTTCTCTAACCGTTCTACAGACTGAACTCTCAAAAAGATTATTATTCTTTCTACACAATGCTAATCGAGATAAATATTAGCAGAATATTCTTATTAATTAGTTCCTTCTAAGTAGAAGGGAACTAAAGGAATGTGCCATGCTAAAGCGATAGTCAAATTTTTAAAAGCTATCGCTATGCAATTAGCATTGCAATTGGTTTCCTTCCCTTCTAATTATAAGGAACTAAGTGTGAATAAATAAATAAGATATTTATTGACATAGCAGTATCATACATTGAGCTTCATCAACCACACGAGTCCATAGACCACCGTACGTGCTTTTGCAATATACAAACCAGTAAGCAATATTAAAAACAACAGCAACAACAAAAATTAAAAGAGCAAACATGAAAATAAAAAGACAAGGATATTAAAATACAGTAATTTAAATTTACAACAAAGAGTACACCTTATTCAGATGTATTAATGCACCCTATTGTAACAGACAAATATATATAAAGAAATACATACACAATATGTAACACAATGACATAAGTATGACATAAAATATATGTAGGAAAAACATTATAATTACTTTTTTTAGCTATTCTTATCCCCCCTCCTCTTCTCTATTGTTCGCTTTCTCAGATATTAGCTGTCTTGCCTTAAGTATAAATTTACCTAGCTCGTACACGTCTTCCGTGTCTGCCAGTAGCGTCCAACGTGCTTCTAGGTCTACATTCGCGGTCGTAAAGAAACTCGGTAAATATTTTTTCCTCCATTCCTCCGTAATAAGACTACTCTGCTAATGTTGATCTCGATTAGTATGAAAAATTATAAAAAAGAAGAATCTTTTATAGGAGTTTGTGTGCAGGACAGCAGGTAGAGAAAGTTATGTGAATGGAATACATAAATTTATGCATACGTGCGCGGACGCATTTACGCAACACAGCTTAAACACGAGAACTTGCATAAACACAAGGCTTGTATTTGAGTCAGAGGGTGCCGAGGAGTGCCGGGCCAAGTTTTCAAGAAAATTGCCCATCCCAACTTCCCTTAAAATAGAAAAATATTCGTTATTTTTTATTTAGCTACACACAAATAGATATGTCCTAGATGTTTATATAAACTTTGTGCTGCCCTTATTATTCTCGTGTGTTTTATACACTTTTCTATAGCTGGTTAACCATTAGAGATAAATATAGATATATTCAGGTATAGTACATAACATATATCTTAGAGTGTTTTCAAAAAAAAAAAAAATGTTTTGTATTTTAAACAAAAGTTACTTCTTTTCCCTTGAGTTACACAAAAAGTAAGTATATATACAAAGCAGTTTAATAACTTGTCAGCCTAATGTATTCTCCCGCGTACAGCAGTAAATAATATATGTATTGAAACCAAAAATGCTAGTATTAATATTCTATAGAAAACAAGTATTTGTGTGATAGATATTATAAATAAATGATAGTTAATAGAGAAAACCATAAAATTGTCACATATACGATATTATGAGGTCTTGTATTCTTACGTGTGATATTCTGGTTTTCTAGACACTGTGCTGTAGGAGAAGATTGCAAGTACAGAGTTATTTTGCAATACATGTGAATATATGAAAATGACGGTGATAATGGGGAAGTTAGCTGAATGATTGGCATGTAAACCATTGTAACTAGGGGAAACCAGGTCATATGCCGCTTCTACCGCCACAAATCTGATCTATAATCGATCAGATCAAACCCGAATAGCCCAAACGAGAGGCGAGCAATACAGCCACAGACCGCAGCGCCACTTACGGTACGTGTTATAAGTTGTACAGTATGTTGGTTGTACCTAGCGATAAAAGAGAATCAGAGATTTACACTAGTTTGCGGAGAGAAGATTTGCTTGAAAATATCCGTGCTGCATTCTTGGAAAGGACTGAACTTAAATATCAAGTTTGGTACTCAGTCGACATTTTGTTTCACTTATCTATTATTTTAGTTAGATACAATACTCCCCTTGCATACTAAATATGATAGAGAAACGTAAAAAGCTTACAATTTTATTTTGTTTTCTGTATGTGCATGCAACGAAGTGCGTATTGCACAATATTCAGATTGAAATTAGCGTTACTTTGTATAAGGGATAATATGAATTTGAAATGGGTAGAGAATGTGTTGCAATTTTTTAGATTTTAGTAGCTATAAATTATCTTAGGCATTGCAAATTAGCTTAATTGAAAGAACCTTTATATACAGAAAAAAAAGTTTAGTTT
The DNA here is from genome assembly GCA_030762935.1 of Hymenopus coronatus. Classification (NCBI taxonomy): domain Eukaryota; kingdom Metazoa; phylum Arthropoda; class Insecta; order Mantodea; family Hymenopodidae; genus Hymenopus; species Hymenopus coronatus. Next base: position 98,365,860 of record CM060882.1, on the reverse strand, counting down.
CTCTAACCTGTAAGTACAATGTAGTGGAGAGAGAAACTATTGCATTCCATCAAAAGATTCGATAAAGAGATTTCACTGGAAATACTTGTTTCGAGACCCCTGAATCCAAAAATAGCGTTTTTAGAAACATGTCCTGTGTGGTCTGTGTCTGTGGGCAGCATAGTTCAAAAACAAAATACCAAATTTGGTATTTAAGTTTAGTGTACCACATGGATGTAATGCGCAGATTTTCAAGAAAATCCTCCACCACAACTACTCTTTACATGTCACATGATTCTCTCAAAATGGCTCTAACGATTTTGTTTAAAATACCATATGTTTAAGAAAGTTTTATGACAAACGAATGTATACCTTGAAGTTTCTGGGAATAGCATCTCAGGAACACTTTATTCTGAATCACTTTTGCATAACTGGTAAACCGAATTACATAAACCTGTAGTATTCATTAAGGTAAACAATTCATCTCTTATATTTTATTGGTAGAGTTAACCGTTTTCGAGATATTCCTTTTTATTTGTCTCAGTTTTAAACTACTTAAACTTTTCGCAAGCGTAAATGCAAAAGAGAACCGTGTGTCAATTGTTTCATATAACGATAGCATTTTAAACAGTTGACAATCCCTTATTTCGCTTCCGCTTACAAGGAAGCGAGTAATAAGACCATTTCTGCTAATGTTTATCTCGATTAGTATGAAGTAGATAGAGGAATAAATAATATTTTCTAAGGAAGGTTTGTCTGTAAAACAACTAGAGAAAATCATGTGAAAATCATATTTTATGTTTGATAGAGTGGTGGTTTTCACAAAATGGTAATTATAAATACACACGCTTAAGGACAAAAGATATACCGGTATATATAATGAAAAGTGCTACAATACATTTTTTTTCTATGGCTACAGTACTCATATTTTGAGTTAGTAATAAAATTTCAGACACGAAAGCTGTTTTAAAAACCACAATTTTGTATTTCATTTACATTATAACGATATTTCTCTTCGGTGAACATAAAGAATTGCATAACCTATAATACATTGCGGTGCGCTTACATTATATTTACGCACTGGAACAGATTTTCATATTTCAAAACGCACCCAGTAACTGCGAGTTATTTTCACAACTTTGCTGCAGTGGCGGTCATATTTACTGCGGGCAGGCTCTGGGTCACATAAACGGAATTTACAACACATTTCCGGTTTAGCCTTTGTAAAGCCTTGCATTGTTTAATGGCTACCGTGACGCTACTGCATTGTTCTAGAATGTGTCTCTCTCTACCGATCCGTACTTCAACTAACACTGGGACACCAGACTGTCATTTGTTGCTCTATATTAATTGCTAGAAATGAACATGGTACATGACGGAAGGAATACCTATAAACTGTAGTGAAAATCTTATTACTAAAATCACATCAGTTTTTCTATTCGCTATCGTTTGTTTTATATTTGTTCTTCACAACATTCTTAAAATTGCTTTTCCCTCAAAAATTCAATTACGAAATTTACTCCGAAATTCATGTTTTGCGACACCTAAAACAAAAAACAAAAAACAAAAACAAAAAAACAAAAAAAAATTAAAACTTATAAGTTCCATTTAAATTACTCTCATTAACTGTTGCGAAAACACACTATGCTTAGCAAAAATCATCTTTCTATTTACTTTATACGAGGTAAACAGCAGAAATCGAAAATAAGGGAATACACTAAGATATAGCGATAGTCAAATATTTTGAAAGCTGGTTCCCCACGTGATGTATTTGAAATTCGGTTCATTTTACAAAGCTAGGAGTAAAACAACGGCTATCCTATTTGAATAAAATGCAAATATTTTATAACTGAAAAAATAACAAGGATATCTCAAAAAGTGTTAACTCCACAAAAAATGTATGACTTAAATTGTATCTTTTCACGTGATTTAAACGTTTTATAGAAACGTTTTGCTTACTTCTTATGATTTACCAGTTACGAAAAAACTCTTAATGCTTAAGAGGATTTTAGATGCTATTCACAAGAAAGTCGGGATTATTTTATTTTCCAAGTAAATAATGTTTAATATATAGTATTTTAAACATCCGTACAGTCACTGTTTGCTATCAAGACCACATCATCCACATAGCATACAATATTACTATATTTCCCATCCTATACACCTTTTTTCTTAAGATTTTCTATCATTTTCAATGAGTTCTTGGTGTTTTTTTGGGTGGAACGCCAAACTTCTCTGCTTATTATAGTCGGGTAGTAGAAAAAGAAAAAAATTCTAGTATATTCTAACAGTTTATAACCCTAAATGATATAGTATTCAGCCATTTAACTTTCTCTACAGTACTATGTACATAGCGTATAGAAAAGGATTTGTAATCCACTCAAAAATTCGATACTGAGACTTCAGCGGAATACATGTTTTGAGACACCTGAATCTAAAAAAGTTATTTTTAGAAAAATATACGTGTGTGTGTGTGTGTGTTGTGTGTCTGTGGGCAGCATAGCTCAAAAACCAAAAGACAGGCAAATACCAAACTTGATATTTAAGTAGCTTTCAAGGATGGGGCAAGAAGATTTTCAAGAAAATTCTCTCATATTTTTGCAAAAATGGTTCTAACGATTTTTATTAAAGTCTATTATACATATTTAAGACATTTACATGACAAATAAAATGTATATCTTGAATTTTCTGGGAATATACTCTGAATTCCTCTTTATTCTGGATGGGTTTTAATGAACTTTGCATAACTGGTAAACCGCAAGGGATAGAAAAAACTTACCACACAAAAATGTAGATCTTGATAAAACACAAAATTCATTTGATATACTTTTTTTTCGTGGAGTTGGCTGTTTTCAAGATATTTCTTGTTATTAGTTTCAATTGTGAAGTATTCATACTTTTCTCAGACAGGAAGTGTCCGTTTCTTCTTTTGTTCTACTCCTGGCCAAGCAAACCAGCGGTTTGCAATGAAATTTGCGTAACGATAACTTTTAAAACATTTGCCTATCACTTTAGCATAGTGCATTCCTGTAGTTTCCTTCTACTTGTGAGGAACTAAGTAATAAGAACATTCTGCTAATGTTTATCTCAATTAGCATTATATAGAAAGAATAATAATCATTTATAGGAAGTTGTTTGTAGAGCAGCTAGATTGAGTCTATCTAGTGTAACATATCAGTTTTTTTTTTTTTTTTAAATCTAGAAGCATTGTGTGTTCAAATTACACATAGTTTCAAGCAAGGCTAACACAGTACGGATACCAAGGTTTATTTTGTATTGTTGATTTCAGGCCTTTGCGGAACAGTTTAATGGTATTAGAAAGGGAAATTCTATGTGTATGCTCATATTGTTTTACAAAACAGAGCAAGCCTATCGGGAAGTTCACTGGTAATGTTTACGACGCTATATCGAAGGACATCGATTTCGATATACCTTCGATACAATACTCATTTATGCATCGAGCCACACGCTTTGCTAAATAAGTTAAACGAGTGTACTCCGAGTTCTTTCATTGTTTCTAGTGTGAGCAAACAGAAAAGTTGTGATAACAAACATAGGAGTCCTCAGGTTTTGATATACTTTCTATATCCCATAAGTACATTGTACATAGTGGATAGACAAGGTATTATATTCCACCCAATAATTCTATGACAAGATTTCACCGCAAATACATGTTTTGAGAACTCTGAAACAAAAAAAAAACAACATTTTTAGAAACATTCCGTGTGTGTGTGTGTGTGTGTGTGTGTGTGTGTGTGTGTGTGTGTGTGTGTGTGTGTGTGAGTGTGTGTGTGTAGCATAGCTCAAAAACGAAAAGTCTTTAAATACCAAGCTTGGTATTTAAGTTAACTATTTTCCAAGGATGTGACATGAAGATTTTCAAGAAAATTCCTTCACCTACACCATTCCTTATGTGGAACATTTTTCGAACAATCTGATTTTGTCAAAAATAGCTCTAAGGTATTTTCATGACTAACCAAATGTATAATTGAATATTCTAGTAATAGCCTCTGAAGACCTCTTCATTCTCGAAGAGTGTTATATAACTCTGTATAACACGTAAACCGTAAGAGACAAAAACTTACTACATAAAAAATGTAGATTTCATTAAAATAAACAATTTATATCTTATACATCTTTTGTAAAGTTAATAGATTTCGAGTTTCAATTTTCACTTAGCGAAAGGTTTGTAAAGATTTGACTATCGTTTTAGCCTAGTACATTCCATTTTACAGGGAAGCAAGTAATAAGATTAATCTGACGATGTTTGTCTTGATTAACATGACATAGATAAAAGAATAATCTTTTGTAAGGAAATTTGTTTGTGGAACAGCTAGAGAAACTGTGAATGGAACACATTGTATTGTATTTTTACTTTCTCTATACGTACTATGTAGATAGTGTATAGAGAAGGTATTGCACTCCACCAAAAAAATCGATACTGAGATTTCACCGGAAATATATGTTTTAGGGTCCCCTTTATCTAAAAAAAAATCTTTTCAGAAAAATGTCCATGGGTGTGCGTCCGTGTGCGTGAATACGATAACTCAAAAACGAAAAGTCAGTGAAATACCAAGCTTGGTATTTAAGTTTAAAATCTTCCAAGGATGCGACCAAAAGATTTTGAGAAAAATCCCCCCACCCCAAACTACTCTTTACATGGAACTTTTTTCGAAAATTTTTATTTTCTAAAAAATTGCTTGAACGAGTTTGATTAAAATATCGTATATTAAAGATATTTCCCCTACAAATAAAATGTATGTTTTGAATTTTCTGGGAATATCCTCTGAAGACTACTTTATTCTGAGTGAATTTTCCGGAATTTTGTATAACTGCTAAACCGTAAGAGATAGACAATATCTTGTTGCACAAAAAATGTAGAGCAGATTAAAACACACAATTTATGTTCTATACATTTTTTTTCGTGGAGATGATTGTTTTTAAGATATTCCTTGTTTTTGGTGACAGCTGAAAAAAACATACTTTTTTCATACAGGAATTCGTGAACTCCTGTTTATACAAACAAAGGAACTTCAGTCACATAGCAACCAGCTTTGGACTATCCTATAGTTTCTGTAAGTGCCCAGCTCTGCATTTTTCAAGCTCGAAATTCAAGCAGGAGGAGTTACCAAGAGCATCTACACAGATATATCGGTGCAAATTGGTGCAAATTTTGGCGCAGCTGTCATAGTCTATTCTCATTCTTTTCAGCCAGCAGGGAGGCATGAGCAGGTTTGTGTAGCAAGCCTCCTTCAAGTCCTAGCCAAAATGAATACCATTGAAGCGTATTGAGTAGCAGCTTTCAGAAATAAAATCTTTATTCTTCTATATAAAAAAATATTCAATGAAGTGAAGCTTATAAATTCCGGAATTTAAGAGTTAAGAGAGAGTGAGAACTGGACAGTTGTTATATAAGTATGTTTATAATATATATAAAATTTTCCTTCATTTATGCATGTTCGTTATAGTCTCAATTGGTGAAAGACGTCTCGGTTGTAGTTTTGTGCTTATATTCGAGTACTGTTCCATGCAGCGAAGCTTTTCAGTGCCTCTGAGATAGGAGAACCAACTGAAGTTACTCCTAGTGCACCGTTAGCACGTGTTGATGTGCGCATGTCAAGACATTCCAGGGTATAATTTAGCAATTATTTACAAGCATTTAAAAATGTGAAGGTTTCTAAATTCCTCAAAAGTGTGGATCCTCTCCTGATAATTTTAACATAATCCTAAATATACTAAATATTCAACTCATTCATATATTAAGAAGAACAAAATGTAATTTAATTTTAATTACAGTTTAAATTACCCGGGATTTCATTTTAATTAATTAACTTTACATAAATTCTCCGAAAAATTGATGCAGTTTTCATGTATTCAGGGTAATTTTTACACATTTTATTTTTTGAAAACGTCGAAGATCGACTGCACAGTTGCTGCATCCTCTACTTTTATTTTACACAAGACACTATGGTATAACAGATGCTTTTAGGTATTTTAAAATAGTTAGCTGCTATTTTTTCAGCATTTTGTTTCCCAAATTACACCTCCGTGTTTAGACTTAGAGTATCCTGTAACAGACAACTAGCAGCAGGCAGATCTAAATACCTCCGTGGTTTGTAGCTAGCAGAAATTACCATTAAAGTGCCTTTCAAATGGGATGAGGTTTGTCCTTGAACGCCACCAGGACGGCAGCCAATCGGAGTGCTGTTATGTCTACATATTGCATTCCCACTTAACTGGGGAGTAACGTGCTAAGTGATTCCGTTTCTCGTAACTACTTGCGCCAAGTAAACATATTCAAATTTTGCAAAAATTAATTCACGAGAAAGATAGGGAGTAATGTGTGTAACAGAACCATAAAGTTCACAGATTTTTAGCACAAATAGTTTTCATAATACATATGAATAAACATTATGTCACCAGACGGATTTGCATGCTCAGTATACGAGTGAGAGGGAAATATAAAAGCGTGGGGGTAGAACCTGGCAGCGCAGAGCACGATAGCGCATCTCATTCGCTACAGAGTAGAACTCAGTCCATTTGAAAAACATAATAGTAAATATGAATGTAATAAATTCGTTTGGAAAGCAAGCAGGACAGTTAAATATTAGCGAGAGTACGAATGGAAGTGGATCCATTTTCAGGATGAAGAGAGAGGGCGTATACCGTCAAAGTTAATGTTCATGGCGTATAAGCAACAAGCTTTCACTTTTCCGTGGCCATTATTCAACGTTTGATAATCACCTCACCTTAATCAGGTGAAGTTGATGGATCTATCCAGCTACAAGCTTATAGACAGGAACATTGTTTTGTGCCATGATGTTACAAGACTTTAATACAAGCAGCATTATGGAACATAAGCTTTATTCCAGGAAGCCCTTGTACTGCAAGCAATATATTGTGTGATGACAGCGACTTCATAATAACATGAAGCAATAATCGTCGTTTTCCTTCTAGTGTGAGAGCAGTGATGGCCAGTGTTGCCAATTTGGCTTTCTCTTGCCAAATTTATCTTTTTTTACTTTCTCTACACGCAATATGTACATATGTATAGATAAGGTATGTATTCTAATGCACCCAAAAATTCGATATCGAGATTTCACCGAAAATGCATGTTTGGATCCCCCTGATTTAGTCGCCATCCTGGTGTAATGGTTACCATGCTAACTTCATACACCCAAGGTGTAAAAATCCTTAACATGCCTTCACTCGGAAGGGAAGTAAAGCCGTTGGTCCCGTGTCGTAGATTTACGTCACGTAAAAATATCTAAACCTGATAGAGAGGCCTCTGTGCATAATTAACCGATCTTTCACGCCCAGGATCGAATGGAGCGCTGAGAACCACTGCTGAGAACCACAGCAGTTAAAGACCGTCCCTGGATCAGAAAAAAAACATTTTTAAAAAAAAAACGTGTGTGTGCGTTCGTGTGTGTGCCTGTGGAGAGCATAGCTCGAAAACAAAAAGACCGCTAAATACCAAATTTGGTGTTTATGTTTGGTTGGTATCTTCCTAGGATGCGACACGAAGATTTTCAAGAAATTCTCCCTACCTCCAAATACCTTTACATGGAAAAATGTTCGAAATTTTTGATTTTCTCAAAATTGTTTTAACAATATATCGTACATTAAAGTTATTTACATGACTAACAAAATGTATATCTTGAGTTTTCTGGGAATAACTTCAGAAGACATCTTTATTCTAGCTGAATTTTACGAAATTTTGTATAACTAGTAAACCGTAAGAGATAGACAAAAACTTACGATACAAAATTTATAGAGCTTGTTAAAACACACAATTTATGTTACAAACTTATTTGTTTTGTTGAGTTCATTTTTTTTAAGATATTGGTTGTTAATGGTTTCAGTCATACGGGACTTTGTCAACTCCTGGCCATACAAACAAAGGCACTTCATTCACATGACAACCTGTTCTTAAAAGATTTCGGTATCACTTTAGCCTAGTGTATTCCCTTATATACCTCCTAATTACAAGGAAGCAAGTAAACAGACAATTTCTGCTCATTTTTCTCGATTAGCACGAAAGAAATGCAAGAAGAAGCTTTTAAACAATAATTTGTTAAAAGGTGTAGAGAACGTCATGTGACTGGAACACATCAGAAATGTTAATTTTGTATTAGCGGCAAAAATTATTATTACCGCTGAGTGGTAACTTCATCTTTTTCTGATTTGCTACTTTAATAGAGCAGCTAAATGTGTCGGCAGAAGGAAAAGTTATTCCCCTGCTTTGCTGAATCGTATGTATGATGCATTTATATATACGTGTAGCATTTAGAAGTAGAAAATGCTGTGTAAACATGATACGATCGAAATTAGGATTAAAATGAAGTTCCCGAAACTATTTCTAAGCTATTTGAACAGCAATGCCATTTAGTTCTTTTTTTTTTTTTTTTTTTTTTTTTTCTCTCCGCAGAAGAAAGAAAAGGAGGGGGAGAAGCCTGAAGTTCGTTTTGTAGTCAAAGAAAATTTTACCGAAAATTTTGTTTCATTTATCTTTAACATATATGGTCATATCGGGGGCTTTACTTTAGAAACAACTTGCTGACTGAAAGTTCTTTAACGTTAACCTTTTAATCATTCTCTTTTTACTTGCTCTGCACATACTATGTACATAGTGTATAGAGAAGGTATTGTAATGCACCCAAAAATTCGATATTCAGATGTCACCAGAAATACATGTTATGGATCCCCCTGAATCAAAAAAAAAAAAAAGGGTTTCTGGAAAAAGGTCCGTCTGCCTGTGTTTATGTATGTGTGTGTCTGTGTACCACATAGCTCAAAAACGAAAAGACCGTTAAATACCAAACTTGGTATTTCAGTTTGGTATCTGGCAAGGACACGACATGAAGATTTTCAAGAAAATCCCCATCGCCATCTACCCTTTTCAGGGAACTTTTTTCGAAAATTTTGATTTTCTCAAAAATGGCTCTAACGATTTTGACTAAAATATCGTATATTAAAGATATTTACCTGACAAATAAAATGTATCTTTTAAATTTTCTGGGAATAGCCTCTGAAGACTACTTCATACTGGATGAATTTTATGGAATTTTGCATAACTGCTAAACCATAAGAGATAGTCAAAAACTTGCCACACCAAAAGCACATTAAGACTCACAATTTATGTTTTATATATACTTTATTTTTTCGTGGAGTTGATCGTTTTTTAGATATTCCTTGTTTTTGGCTTCAGCTTTAAAATACTTATATTTTTCTTATACAACTTGTTAACTCAGGTTCATACAAACAAACGAACTTCAGTCACATAGCAACCAGCTTTTGACTATCACTTTAACCTATGGTACTCCCATATTTCGCTTCTACTTACAAGAAAGCAAGTAATAAGACTATTTATGCTAATTTGTTCTTGATTAGCATGATGTAAATAGAAGCATAAGTTTTTTGACAATTTTTTACAATGATGCAGAGAAAGTCATGTGAATGGAACACATCAGATTTTTTTCAATCTTACTCCCACATTCACTCTCACGTCCAGATTCTATAGGGAATAGGGAATTATTCTGGTCAAAAAAATCCCCTTTCCAACTGGGAATGAACCCGGGCCCTCGGGATGAGAAGTCAAAGCGCTGACCACTCTACTGCAGATGCAGTCATTGTTATAGAGCTTTGTTAAGTAACACTCATAGGTAAATTGATGGTTTTATTTCTCGCTTTCTTCAGTTCATATTTAGATATTTTAGCTTATGCCTTTAAGCTTATGCCTTATGGCAACATTGATGATGGTTTTATTGGAGACCTCATTCAACGCTCTGAAGCTTTTTATTTTTGTTTCCTTAACCCTTTACTACCGGTCAAACTGAAGGGAAAATAGTTAAAAAAAGCTTTAATTACCTATATCCGCCTAAGTTTCTATACCCATTCTTCAACAAACTATTCTTAAAAAGATTTGTTCTATTTCATGTTGATTGATATAAACATATGCAGAAATACTTCTTTTGTATATTATATTGTGCATAGAAAAATGGAAATAAGGGAATAAACTAGGCTTAAACAATAGTTAAATCTTTTAGGACCTGGTCGCTATATGACGGGTTTGAAATCCCGGTCTCTCTTCTTGATCGTGAGAAAGAAAAACAAATAAGGAATCTCCCATTTGAGAAAATCATAACTATTTTAAAATTGAAACCAATAACTAGATATTTATTGATAATGGTTAACTCCACAAATAAAAGTTATTTCACATAAATTGTGCATTTTGACGAGAATCTACTTTTTTGCGTAGTAGCTTTTTGTCTATCTCTTTTGGTTTCCTGGTTTTCAGAAGAAATTCAGAATGACTGAGAAACTACTCTGAGAAAATTCAGGATATGCATTTCATTTGTGCTATAAATATATGTAATATACTGTCTCAAAGAGGAGACAAGGTGCTAGCTGAACTAATAATCAAATAATTCATTTAAACCCACACTTAAGACCGAATAAATCTGAAGACCCAGTATTTGACCCATTAGGTAATTACGTCATCCAGTTGCGCATGTGCAAAAACTACTTTATACGTGCACAACTCATGATGTACTACCGACATTGGTGCCATTTCATCAAGTTGAGACAGCAGCGCGGTAGATTTAAACGCCGTATATTTTAAATTAGCGCAAATATGCTACTTTTAGCAACATTCAAAGAAAAAAATATGCAGTAAATCCACAAGGTGTCAAAATTCAGCGCGTTAACGTGTTTCTTTTGTTCTTATATAATAGATACAACTGTGTTAATCAGTCTGGGTACCTGTGTTGGATAGGTGTGATGTTTTTAAACTGTTGTTAAAATGTAAGTTGTGTAGAGAGCACAAAATTCCCAGAAAAGTTTTGTGTGAATCCTTATAGAGAATCATCTATAGGCATAATAATCATCTAAACTCTCTCTCTCTCTCCCCCTCTCTCAGAGATTAATTACAAATAATAATAACAATAATAATTAATTAATAATAATAACAATTATTATTGTTATTATTATTATTATTATTATTATTATTATTATTATTATTATTATTATTATGCCTGATAATGCATGTAGAAATTGGAAAATTTTCACGAGCGAAGCTAATTAATTGGCTAGGTGCTATATCACGTTTGCGTGTAGATTAACAAATGCGATGGACAGAGTAACGTTCGTGATTGATTTTAATCGAAAGCTTAACAATGTAGTGTTGCGTTTAAAACCACAGACCTTACAGGAATATTAATTAATTGTTTATAGTTTAATGTTTGGTTCCCCTATGCAATTTTCCCCCTGTAGATAGCTCAGTTAATCGTTTTATAACCAACCCTGACTGCAACATCATTATTTCCTGCTGTTCAACTGTCATTCCAACAAAAACAATTGCAAGGTTATCGTAATAGCAGGTCTGTTACGTCTTCATCCAGTGTTATTAAACCAGTTTTATTATTGTTTTCGGAGTGTAGTGGTATAACTCACCAAGTGTTTGTCAGTTACAGCAGCAATAAACCGCTTCGAGACAAGCCCTGAATTTTCCAACCTACTTTCCAAACTTGGAGAGTACCATCCGCAAGTGATGGCATTTAACCTCAAAATGTACATAGAGCTTCGAAAACCTCACTGCAAATTTTACACTTTGATTGTTCAAAATCCTAGTGATATTTATAATTCAATGAACCTAGAACACTAGAAATATTTTTAAACTAATTTAAACTTTTAGAATATCTATAAAGGTGTTAGTAGCCAAAACAAAATACCTAAAACAAAGCCCTGCGGGACCCCAATATTGATTAAAGGTATAACTATTCCTGAGTGTTTAATTTAAAATGTTTGATATTAAAATAATAGGGTATTTAATCCTTATTTATAAGTTTAATTTCACAACAATCATCATCGCATTGTTATTCTACTCCACTCTCTGTATAAATCAGAATGCTTAAATATTTGTAATTTTTCGTGTTTTTAATCATTGTAATTATATTCGATGTTAAACTTTGCTGACTTTCCTCTAATTTTAATTTTTATGTTTAATTTGCGTAAAAATTAATTTTCTCTTTTTATTAATGTTTAGTGTTGTAAGTTAATCCAGGACTAAATTTGATCTGAAGAACTTATTTTTACCCTCCGCATTTGCTTCATGTTCGTAACAGCTTTTTGGGACAAGCACCAACAAATGCCATGTGGATTCATGTATAGTATTTATAATGTAATAGAATGATGTGTTATTTCAATAATAATAATAATAATAATAATAATAATAATAATACTGAAATAAAATGCAGCTGAATAAACGGTCACTGCACCAGTATACAATAAAAATTTAATGTGTTACTTTCACATGTCATTCGAAAGCTGTTCAGTAAATAAACTTTCTTTACACATTATTATTATTATTATTATTATTATTATTATTATTATTATTATTATTATTATTATTATTATTATTATTTTTTATCTATATGATGCTAATCGAGATAAAACTTTAGCAGAAATGTTCTTAGTACTTGCTGTCTTCTAAGAAGAAGTAAGCTAGGGAATACTCTAGACTAGTGTAAAGCGATAGTAAAAATATTTTAAAAGCTATCGCCGTGAGAAACAATTGAAAACAATTTAAGAATTTAAAACAAAAGAGATGGAATTAAAGTTCATATCCCGCCTTGAGAAACGTTTAAGTTATTTAAAGTTGAAACAAGGAATGTCTCGGAAACGGTTAACTCAAAAAAAAAAAAAAAAAAAAAAAAAAAAAAAGTGTTTGACATAAATTGTGTGTTTTAATGAGGTGTGCATTGTATAGTAAGTTTTGGTTTAACTATTAGGGCTATACAACATTTATTTAGAATGGACAGATCTTCAGATACTACTTATCAAAATAGAGCCATTTTTTAGAAAATCTTAGCTTTTGAGAAATCTTCTATATAAAGGGTAGTTGGAGTTAGGGGATTTTCTTGATTATCTTCATGTCGCATTCTTGAAATATACTGAACTTGGCATTTATCTGACTTTTCGTTTTAAGATATGCTGCGCCTCCCCCCCCCCCCCACACTCACACATGTATCTAAAAATATGTTTCTGGAATCAAGAGGTCTCAAAACATATACTTCCGGTGAAATCTCGATATCAAATTTTTGAATGTAATATACCTCCTCTACCTACTATGTACATTGTATATACGTGCTAGAAAAAGTAAATACATAAAATCTGTGCCCGTTAAACGGAATCTCTGTGCTAAGTATATGTACTTATTTTTCTTTACAAACCTAAATCCGATTTCTAGCAATAATGTATATGTGATTACTTTGAACAAGGTAATAAGACTCATCACGGAATTTAATATCGTTGGCAGTTATTATTAAAAAAAACGCGTTCACCTTCCTACGATTAGAATTTTGGTAAAGGCATCTACTTCTTTTCCTTCGCAATATTCTTTACCCACATGTACCATACACATACGAAAACCTCAGTATACGCTGCTATTATCGCTGCTCACAACGATAATTTGATTTTCCTTAATTAATTAGTTGATATCTAACACAATTCGTTTTTGGACGCTTTTAACGACACACCTTTAGAAGCACGCTTTTCACCTTGATTATTTCTGACGTTCTGATTGTTGCACATGTGCTACTCGACGCACGTTCTATCGGGAGTTTATTACACTGATGTGAACATTTGTGAACACCTGTGGTGAACTGCACTTGCGACGGCTTCTGGAAGATTCCAGTCACGTGACCAAAATGTATAAAAAAGACAAGAGAGCCCTGCCCAGCGTTCAGTTTTTACTTGCAACGCATCGCATGCAACAGTTGAACGAGTTCCGTTGTATCATCGCCGAAGCGACGTCCAAAACAATCTATTTGTCAAAATTATTAGAAAATATAGTTATTTTGTTAGCAGATTCCGATTGTATCAGTTTGTGGAAGAAATAGTTATATGTTAGAGAAAAAGAAAGATTTTATTACAATAATAATCACAATTTGAAAACGTGTTTGATTAACACTTACAAAATTCAGAAATAATCCCGCACATTTATGATTTTATCCAAGCCGTTTCAAAACGACACCAAACGAAGATAGCAGTCGATTAGATTGCACTTTGACTTGTCCGAAACTTGATGTCGCAACTTTCAAACCCTTCTATTTAAAGTTTTACGTGTGTTTAAAAATCACACAAATTTGGGATTTGGCAGCGAAGGAACAACAGTTGTCATACCGCACGTAAACAACCACAGAACGTGTTATAAGAAACACATAACAAAACCCACATGCTATGTTTTCCATTATTAAGGTGACCTGTGCCGCGCAGGCGTGTCTATCAAAACACCCCTACACCACGCGACTGGGAGCATAGCTACCATCCGGCTTCTCTTTTGGAGTGGGCCAGGTTATGTACGACTGCCTAATCCATGGTGATTATATGGCAAGTTTTGTATGTGCTGAATTTAGAGCTGAAAATTATATTCACGTATTACGTACGGTATGACCAACAAGGTCCACATTTTCGTTTGGTGTCTTTTTGAAACACCCTGTATATCACAGTGTGTTTTAGTTTCCTGCGTATCATGGATTAATTAATGTCGTCACGAGTTTACATCAAATTTGCTTGTAATTATACACCCATAATAGTGATTCATGTCAGTAACATGGCAATATTAGTAGAGTTACATACCAGAAACCCAGTTCAAACTTTAATTATGACATAAAAGAGAATAGCCTAAGCAACTATCTTTAAGGTGATACAGCTGTGACATTTAGCCAAAAATTGTAACGAATGGAAGGTTAATTTGTTCCGTAAATAAAATGATATACATTTTGAGCTTGTAAAAAAAGATGTTGTTTTTCCCACTTGGCGCATTTAAACTGTTAATTTATTGAACCTTTCAATGGACAGGCACTCCCGACTTAGACCTTATATTCCTACAAGCTTTTTTGCGAATACTTTTCCATACTCAAAATGTAGCATACAATGCAATTTTTCGCTATTTTCTTTCAAAGAGTTTCACTCTCTCTCTCTCAAAAGCATGTTCGTGAAAATGATTATATTACTTTTTGGAAATAAAGTTCAATTGTTGATAACTGGATATTTCGTTTTGAAAAATCGAAGAGTTTTGGAGAGTATTAAAAGTAATGAATCATTTTCTCCACTATTTAGGTCGAATATAGACAAATATATGACAGATCCGTCTGTAAACTCACTTCCTGTAAAAGGCCCGTCTTTATGAGTGTGAACAGCATAGCTCAAAAGCCAAAAGACCGTTAAATACCAAACTTGGTATTTATGTTTAGTATCTTTCAAGGTTGCGACATGAAAGTTTTCAGAAATTCCCCACCTAACTACCCTTTCTTTACATGGAACATGGCTGACGATTTTGATTAAATTATGGTATATTAAATATTCTATTTAAAAATGTATATTTTGAATTTTCTGGGAATAGTGTCTAAAGATCTGTTTATTCTTTCTGAATATTGTTTTTGCATAACCTGTGAACCAGAAGAAATAGACAAAAACGTCTGTACAAAAATGTAAATCTTGTCAAAACACACGATGTATGTCATATGCATTTTTTGTTTTCATCTGATTAGCCAATGGTCATATCGGGATCTTTGGCTTGTGAAGCAATTCGTATTAATGTAGGTTTAGAACATTTGCTTAATTATTTATATAACGAAACACATGCATACTCACTATCACTGGGAGAAAGGAAATAATTCTGGTTAAAGGAAAATTCATCGCCCCAGCTGGGAATCGAACCCGTAACCTCCGAATGAGGAGACAGCTCGCTGACCACTTGACCATGGAGGCAGTGTTTATGCAGTTTTGTTGTACAGATTACCGATTCCGTGTTATTTCTTGTTATTCATTTCAATTTTAAATTCTGTAACTTTTTTCAAACGGGGTCACATTTTTTTGTCACTTCTCTTTAGTTTTATGCTGGCAATGCAGTGCGAACCGAACTTCAATTGTGCACGTAGCGACAAGCTTTTAAAAGATTTGACTATCACTTTAGCCTGGTGTATACCCCATATTACTCTTCTACTTACAAGGAAGCAAGTAATAAGCAATTTCTGCTAATGTTTATCTCGCGAAGCCTGATGTAAATAAAAGAATAATCTTTTGTAAGAATAGTTTGTTTGCAGAAAGATAAGAAAGCCGTGTGAATGGAATATATCTATTTGTTTAATGAATCACGTGACAGGTGTATTAGAACAGTGAATTCGGACAGTAGAAATGTATGTATTTATACCAGTTATTATAAACAATAATGTATTAAAATTGTAGGTTGCATGGTTATTTAAATAAGATATCTTGTATGCAGTGCATTTTCTAGATTTCACAGATACAAGGCCGAGAAGCTTTATGTAAGTCTCTAGATCGCCCTTCTACTGACAGGTATGGTCATTAAACGAAGCAAGCTATGACGATGTTTATGTCGATGGTTGCTTCGATATATCGAATTAATAATGACGAGAGACTTTCTCGGGCAGTTTACGGTAGTAAATCTACTACCTAATAAAACATTCTGCTCCATAATACCAGACGTATAAGGCCACATGTCCAAACAAGGCCATGATATCGCCAATGAGCCCAGAATTCCAAAGGCTGCTTTTATTTTACGAGCGGAGGTAGGGTTTCCGTCAGAATTGTAAATGGTACTATTGAAGTAAAGGACGAGTTCCGGGAGAAATGCTCATTAGCTGGCTCCCAGAGATACAGTGGGCTCCAAAATAATTTACACTGTGCTACCGCAGCACTTTACCAAATAATAACAAGATTCTAAATGTTCACGAAGCGTAAAGTTCTCATGCAAATAACAAAAATCTGATGTGCTCCATTCACAAGACTTTCTCTACTTCTCTGCAACAAAGTATTGTTAAAAAGCTTGTGCGTCTAATAACTTCGTGCTAATCGAGTTAAATTAGCAGAAATCGTCTTCATACTTGCTTCCTTGTAAGTAGAAGCGAAATAAGGGAGTACCCCTTTTTCATTCCGAGTTTGCATAACTGATAGATCGTAATAAAAAAAAATTTACTACACAAAAATGTATATGTTGCTAAAAAATAGAGCTAACCAAGATAAACGTACCAAAAATGGACATATTATTTACTTCTGTATTAGTAGAAGGGAAATAACGGAGTACACTAGACTAAACCAACAGTCAACCTTTGAAAAGCTTTCGCGATGTGATTGCCATTGAACTCGGTTCTCTTTCCATGGCCAGGACAGAATCAAAAGAGAAATGAGGGCTTCACGTTTGAGAAAAGTTTGAATATTTCAAAATTGAAAGCAACAACAGGGAATATCGCTCAATGTATTCACTCTACAGAAGGAAAGAAAAAACAAAAAACAACGTACATGACAAATTTTGTGTTCTGACGAGATCTACGTTTTTGTGCAGTAATATTTTGGTTATCTCTTACGATTTACTAGTTGTGCAACAGGCATTATGAATGAACAGAACTACAAGAACTATAAGATACACGTTTAATTTGTCATGTAAAAATTTTAATATGCGACATTTTAATCAAAATCGATAGCCTGTTTTATAGAATTGAAAAACTCGTAAAATGTTACATGTAAGGGTTGTTAAGTGTGGGGCAATTTTCTTGAACATTTTCGTGTCGTATCCTTGAAGGATACTAAACTTAAATACAAAGGTTGGCATTTAAGCGACTTTTCGTTTTTGAGTTATACTGTGCACACACACACACACACACACACACACACACACACACACTCACACACACTAACACTTTTCTAAAACGCTATTTTTGATTCAAGGGTCATCAAACATTTATTTCCGGCGAAACCTCGGTATGGAATTTTTAGTGGAACACAACACATTCTTTACCTAGTAACTATATTTTACATACGCGCTGGAAAAGCTAAAATGAATTTTGCGTTTGAAATCACCATCCATAGTCACCGGAAGTTGCCCTCCATGGTGTAATGGTTTCTATGCTAACTTCATATACCCAAGGTTGCGGGTTGAAACCTTACGAAAGCTTCCTTCGTAAGGGAAGTGAAGACGTTGGTCGTAGATTTACGGCACACGTAAAAGAACTCGAGCCTGATAAAAGGGGTCTCTGAGCAAAATTAAGCGGTCTTTGACGCCCAGTACAGAATGGGACGCTGAGAACTATAGCAGTTAAAGAGCGTCCATAAATAAAACTGTATTTTATTTTCATTTAGTCTTTGGAATGAGATTTTAATTTGAACTTGATTAAATTTTAATGTGATAAACAGGAAATTTCATTTAAAATACGAAAGAATAGTCTCAAGAATGTGTCCGAGAATAAATATTTTTTTGCAAAATGCTGAAGTTTTGGCATTAAGATCATTTACCACTTTATTACTCCGCAACGTTAAAACAATGGAACTTAGCTTGAGCAAAACATTGACACCCGTTTCCGACAAGTCGAATAGCATGTCTACGTATGAATTCACGCCATCTCTTTCCTGACCCAATTGTGAGTGTTGCACTTCATTTCCTGAGGTAAAACCCTCTCTCCTTCAACATGACTGTAACCAAAATCCCAGTTCATGACAACTTGTGACATTACGACAGCATATATGGAATCCTTCTCTCCATGTCACCAAATTCTGAAGCGTGTCAACACAGTTTCCTCAAATATTTGCCTTAGCAGTTTCACCTCCCTATGAATATCGGTTCGCTTAATAATCGTCAAGTTTTAAGAGGTCCTGCGCACCAGAAATTTCAGTAAATTGCTCATACGTTTACCAGGTGCAAACTGCAGCATATTTACCTTTCAATACAAATGCAATGATTTGCCTCGAAGGTACTTTATCTGAAGTATGTCATTGACAACCTCTGCGTTTGCAAACGGTTAAAAAAGAATGTTGTGATAATCTATATACACTTTTAATATTATTCATTTTCTATTTGGCTTATTTGCATTACCTTCTTTTCAAGCATATTAAGAAAAGAACTACCGTTGGAGTAAGTGCTTCTTTCTCTAGTGCGTATGCACAATAGTAGATGGAGAAGTTATTGTATTTCACCGGATTGAATGTTTTGGGGCTCCCTGAATCAAAAAAGAGCATTTTAGAAAAGGTCAGTGTGTGTATGTGTGTGTATGTGCGTAAGTAGATAGCATAGCTGAAAATTAAAAGTCGCATTAATACTTAACTTGGTAATTAGTTTTAATGTGTTCCAAGGATACGACACGAAGATGTTCAGGAAAATCCACGCAACTGCCGTTTATATGTAACAAAATGTTACTTTCTCAAAAAGTCTCTGTCTTTAACGTTTTTTATTAAAATAAAAACGTAAGTCGTAAGAGATAGACAAAAGCTTATTATAGGAAAAATATAGACCTCATTTGTATCAATTACATTTTTGTAGAGTTAGCCGTTCCCAAGAGATCCCTTGTTATTGTCTTCAATTTTGACTACTGAAACTTTTCTCAAACAGGAAGTCAACTTTCGTTTCATATTTCTTTTGATGTACTCTCATGAATGCAAAAGTCAACCGAATTTCAATAATTTCACATAGCGATGAGCTTTTAAAATATTTAACTATCACTTTAGCCTAAATACCATTATTTCATTTCTACTTACAAGGAAGCAAGTAATAAAACAATTTCTGGTACTGTTTATCCCGATCGTTAGTAACAATAATTTGTGGAGAAATTAATATGAATGTAAAAAAATCTACATTTCGCAATAATACTGTTCTTGTCAAACAAGGCTGTGGAAAACTCTATTCCTTTGTAAAACTCTTAAAACCTGCGTTGGTATCAGCGGCGTTATATTTCTTATAAGGAAGTAGAGAAACTGGAAAAAGGACCATGTGTCATGGCGTTACTGCCCTGTCTGGTTCTCCATAAAAGAAGCACCGTGTAGAAAGAAAGAGATAGTGAAGATTTCCCTCTTTTCTTAATAACTAAGGGCTAAGTTACAGCTCGTGGACAATAGCATAAGATGCTAATACGAAATTTATTTTCTTCCTGGAGAACTCAAATGAATAGAAGTCAAAAACTTTATTATTTAGGATTCAACGTATCATGCTGTGAAAATAATGATAATGATATAAAATTAAATAGATTTAACTTTTGGAATACAATAACACTGAAAAACAAAACCTTGAAAACAATACAGATGAAATTTAACAAATCACTAAATAGACCAGCAAAAACTTGACGCTCAACAGATCAGATAAATGAATAGAGCCCCTTGAATTGAAGTTGTCACGTTCAAAAGCAGGTTACATATTACTAGTCAAAAGATACAGTGAGGAATTAAGAAGAGAGCTACACATTTATAAAACTTCAAAACTTAAGGTCTAACTGGCACAAACACAAAAAAGAATGTCACCCAACAGACTAACACAGATTTTAAAGATGCAGTCTAGACAACGAAGGTTGACACCTCCCTCGAGTATTGTGACCTGTATAGATCTGTTACACGATAGCATGAACCCAGGTGTAAGGGCTAAAGGACCAAACTGCAGGCGGTCACAGACTCACATGGCACAATTTAACTGACAGTTCTTCTTGGCACCAAAAGTGCCACGCGGCTGCCAATACCCGAAACCCGCCCCCACGTGTACAACGACAACAGCGCCGCCCCAAAATCGAGAACAGCAATCATAAAACGCATGCATCCAAGCCCCACCTGCCAGCACAGCCACACATCACAACCTCAGAAGCACACACACACACACGACTGAAAGGTGACAAAGAAATGACGTGAAATGGAAAAGATGGAAAGGAAATTGTGGAGACTAAGCACACCAGGATTCCTCTTAGTGAGAAGGGGAACAAAAAAAAAAAAAAAAAAAAAAGATCGGGGTCGACGGGTGCCGAACCCGCGACCTCACGAGTGTGAATCACTTACGTTACTGTGTTCGGTTTCCATAGATTTTACTTCAATACCAACTCAAAGGTAAAATAAGTGTTGGTTGACCAATAATAAGATGGAAATTTACAATCTCTAACGCCTAATTCCGTGAGGAAGATAATTACGAAAAACTGTGCATAGGAGAAAACGAGCGAATAATGATGTTTTCAGGCACACCCCGTGTTTAAATTCTAGATCTCCCCCAGAAAATCTAGAGGCCTCAGGAGGCAGATTTTGTAAATATGAGCCAGTCGGGATACACTCCTTGCATAAAGCAGTTGCGTGCCGCAATTAATTAAGGCATCGGGTCGGAACAAGAGGCACAGAAGGCAAAGTCAAAGGTCAAGCAGCTTGGTCAAGTAGTTCTGGAGAGCTTCCGGTACTTTACTCATTTAACTAAAAATTACTCTTTATTATTCATGGTACTCAATAATCAAAAGATCAAAAACATTATTGCTTTGGACGTTGTTCGTTTCTTGATCTGGAATGCATATGTTTAAGAAGGTTATCTGCCTTGTTTATTCATTGATACAGAGATTGCGTTCATTTTGGTTTAAAATTGTTTGTAATTTTATAAAAAATATTTTTCTGAAACTCATGAGTACTATGTTAAAACGATGTTGACGGTGTTGCTGTAAACATGTAAAGCGCGATCTTTTCAGGAAGAAAAAATCTAATGCGCTTCATTCACATGTAACAAATTATGTTAATAAGCTTATTCTTCTATCTATTTAAAGCTACAACATTAGCAAACGTTCTTAGTACTTAGTTCCTTTATAAGTAGAAGGGAATAAATCAATAGTTAAATGTTTTAAAATGTGATGACCAAGCATTGACAAGTTTCCTTATGAGAAAAATATAAGTATTTTAAAACTGAAATCAATAACAAGGAATATCTCGAAAACGGTCAAAGCCACGAAAAAATGTATATTACATAAATTGTGTGTTTTATCGTGATCTCCATGTTTTGTGTGGTGAGTCTTTGTCTATCTCTTATGGTTTACCAGTTATGCAAAATTCAATAAAGCATCCAAATCTTTAGAGGCTATTCTCAGAAAATTCAAGATGTACATTTTAGTTGCCATGTAAATATTTTAAATATAAGAGATTTTAATCAAAATTGTTAGCCATTTTTGATAAAATCAAAAACTTTGAAGTTTTTTTTCATGTAAAAGGTAGTTTAGAGTGGGGGGATTTTCTTTAAAATCTTCCTGGATACCAAGTTTCGTATTTAACGTCTTTTCGTTTTTGATGCTGTCCACAAACACACGGACCTTTTTCTAAAATGTTTGTCTTTGGGTTCAGGGGGACCCAAAACATGTATGTCCAGTGAAATTTCGGTATCGAATTTTTGGGTGCAACATCACAAAATTCGCTGAATGATCGCTGACGAATTGCAAACGAACAACTACAAAATCTTTGAAGAAGTCCATGGCCTGGAAACTAACGGTAGCACTAGAAGAATTGATATGATCGCAATTCGAGAAGGCACAAAAATAGGATTTATCATCGACCCTACCGTTAGGTTTGAAAAACTCAGAGGCAACCAGAGGACGTCTTCAAAGAGAAAAGGGATATTTATACACCCACAATCCCATACTTCAAGGCAAAATACGATCTGAATACTATAGAGGTAATCTGATGGTCAGAGCTTCCACTGAGCACCACTCCTTTACATTTTTTCAATACCTGGTAGAAGTTTGGACTGAAGAAGGGAAAAATAAAAGAAATTGCCACATCTGCAATAAGAGGTTCACTTTATCTTCTTCGAAATCATTTGTATAACAACCATTTTTAGTATTTTCTCGGTCTATATTTCTTTGATATAAATTATTTATTGTATGCTAATTTTATATTATTTATGTTTAATAATCCTTTTGCTGCTTTTAGTTTCCTTTTCGATTGTTATACAATGAAAACTGTCGATATTCAGGTTGTTTTTTTTTCGTGTTTTTTAGATAGTTAATTTATAATTTTTCTGCTTTACTCTCTCCTTTTTGGCAGCCCATATATGTGGGGACTTGTTATTGTTTCAATAAATAAAAAATATATACTTAGTCGTGTAGAGAAAGGAAAAACTCTCCCAGGTTTCATTCCTAAAGATATGGTTTAAACTATATAGACTATTCTGCAGTTAGTCTTTTGAAATGGCAAAGGACAAAGGTAGGAAAGTGGTTGTTGGTGCCCATGTTGGCTGCATGTGTCGAGATGTTCTATTAGACACGTTACAGTCACGCGACGTATTTATTTCCTCCCCTAATCGAACAATGTGTGTAAAATTAATTCTATAAATAATCCAAACGAGTGTCTTCCTCTGCAATATGACAAAAGCATGTTCTCTTCAGTTGTTGTGTGTCTACAACGCAACTCAAAAATAAAAAGTCTGTTAAATAGCAAACTTGGAATCTGTCATTATTATCGTCCAAAGATTCGATTCAAAGATTCTCAGGAAAGCCTCCAATCCAAATCACCACATGGAAGATTTTCCACCTTGGTGGTAGTGGTGGTGGTGGTGGAAGTGGTGGTGGTGGTGGTGGTGGTGAGTGTGTGAGTGCGCGCGTGTATGTGCAGAATAACTCCAAAACGGAAAGTCCATAAAAACCGATCTTAATAATTAGTACCTTCCAAAAATACGACACTCAGTAATCAAAAGGTCAAAACATTATTGCAGATTTTCAAGAAAAGCCTCCAATCTAAGCTACCCTTTACATGTTATTTGTTTCATCATGGTGTGGTGGTGGTTTTTGAAATGTTTAACCTTATCAGAAATAGCTCTGACGATATTGATTAAAATACTGAAATATTAAATATGATTATGTGAGAAATAAAGTGTACTAGTAAACCGTTAGAGATATACAAAAACTTATTACATAAAACCGTACATCTCGTTAAATTACACAATTTGTAAATGCAGGTTTTTTGTTTCCTTGTTAATTTGTTTTTTGCTCATTTTTGTAGATGTAACTTTTTCCGAGTTATTACTTGTTTTTGGTTTTAAAATTTCCAATACTTAGATTTTGCTGAAAGTTATTATTGGTTGCCCATGCAAAGTAAATGGAGATTAATTGGATGACGGAGCGACAGGTTTTTAAAAGACTTGACTATAGCTTTAGCCTAGTGTATTCGCCTTTAACCCTACTACCTAGAAGGAAGTAAAAGCAACCATTTCTGATAATTTTATGTATCTCATCTAGCATGACATAAAAAGAAGAATACATGCTTGTAACATAGTTACCAGAGAAAATCATGTGAATAGAGCTCCTCCAATTTTATTAAGAGTAGTATTTAATTTTACACAGTATTTTAGATTTTAATTTATCTAACACGTATGTACAAAGTACATAGTATGTAGAGAGGATATTGTATTCCACCCAAAACTCGATACTGATTTTTCACCAGGAATATATATTTTGAAGGCCCCTGATTCCATAAAAGAACCTTTTTTAGAAAAAGATTCGCGCAGGTGAATGTAGAGAACATAACTCAAAAACGAAAAGTCGGTTAAATACCGACATTTGTATTTAAGTTTAGCATCATTAAAGGACACCAATACCACATGAAATTTTTCAGAAGAATCAGCTCACCCCAAACTACGCTTTACACGGAAAATTTTGTTTTGAATTTTTCCAAAAATAGGCTGTAAACATTTTGATAAACATTCCGAATATTGGGCATATTTTCATGGCAAGGTACATATATATATATATTTTAAATTTTCTGTGAATAACCTCAGAAGACCTCCACATTATGGATGGCTTTGGTATGACATGTAAACCGTAAGAAAGAGAGAGAGAGAGAGAGAGAGAGAGAGAAACAAAAAAAATAAACAAATAAATGAAAAATAAATAAAAAAAAACCTAGAGCTTATTAAAACAAATTTTAATTAACCATTTCTTAGATGTTCTTTGTTACGGTTTAAATTTTAAATTGCTTATATTTTTTTTCAAACAGGAAGTTGTATGTGTTTCGTTTGTTTTATTCCTGGTCATTCATAGCTTACAGCTTTCAAATGCATTTATTATCTCGTTAGCTTAATGTATTCTCCCTATTTCCGTTCTATTTATAAGGAAGCAATAATAGCAAATTCTGTTAATGCTTAGCTCGATTGGCATGGTGTAGATTGAGGTGACATGTATGAGGTGGATGGCTAGTTTGTGGTTCTTGATACTTTGTCGAGTTTCAGTTCAGCATCAAATCTCGTCGTTGGTGTCTCGTCCTCCAACTAGCTATCTGTATAAACAAGGGAACTTATGGTTGTTGTCAGTTGAAAATTAAATAATACAAAACTGACTGGTTCTCAGCGA
The DNA here is from genome assembly GCA_030762935.1 of Hymenopus coronatus. Taxonomy (NCBI): domain Eukaryota; kingdom Metazoa; phylum Arthropoda; class Insecta; order Mantodea; family Hymenopodidae; genus Hymenopus; species Hymenopus coronatus. The sequence continues at coordinate 98,340,745 of CM060882.1, read as the reverse complement.
TGATTAATTTAAAATCTGTTTCATTTTGACTTTACTTTACACGAATCTTGCAATTCTTTAATATTTGACCTATTTGTAGTTACACTTATTCGCGCCTGACTTCACTGTTCTAGAGTATGACATTCTTAACGGTACAAAATTGATTAGGAGCGACTTTGAGTCTGCGCGTGTTATGCCGAACTAGTGTCAGAACTAGGACGAGAACTCTATTTATTTATAATTAGCTGTAACCCACGCTAATCTCGCCAGTTAGAAAAACTGATACTGGACTACATTGGCGGACATTTTTGTTTAATTTTAAAGATTATTTTCCCATTGGCCAAAGGGTAACGCTAGGAAACCTTCTCTGAGCGTGGGGGAATGAGAAGGCGCCGTTCTGTCGCTCAGTTAGATGTCTGAGAGTTACACTTTCCGAGAAAATTAAATTTTGCCTATCTATAAAGATCTTACATTGTGTCGGTATTTATCCCTCAATACAGCTCAAACTTAAAACAAATATTCAGTAAAATAAGAACTGAAGCTTTCCTGGCGACGTGTTAATTCAAAATCTTCTCGGGCTTCTAGCCAGGTAAAAACTTGGCTTGACACCAACGTTTCGAAGAAGTGCATCTTCCTCGTCTTCAGGGTGAACTGAACTGATTCACCCTGAAGACGAGGAAGATGCACTTCTTCGAAACGTTGGTGTCAAGCCAAGTTTTTACCTGGCTAGAAGCCCGAGAAGATTTTGAATTAAATAGTCAGTAATTTACTGGCTTTCTAATGGTATGTTTACATTGTTTCTATTCCAAAAATGACCGATTTATTTTCTTTGACTGATGGTTGTTCATTAATTATTGCTTGTTGTTATTTAACTATTTCGGTTTGGTCGTTATAATATATCTCGTCAAGATAATCTTTTTATAAACAGGTAGAGAAAGTCATGTGAATAGAACACAACAGATATTTACGAGCTCCTTGATAGCAGCCCATAAGTGCCAAGAGCTGTTATTGCTTCAATAAATAAATAAAAATAAGAAATTTGAATGATGCATATCACTCACCACATAATCACATATTCAGAAGGCAGGGTAGAGTGTAGGTAACGACGGGTATACTTGTTGCAGCAGTCTGCAATTTCTCGGGGGCAGTAAGTTGTGTAAACGCTGAGTGGCAACTAGACATCATAAAAATCTAACTACATGCAAGCTGCACTCTGCAATAAATACGGAAAACCCTTGATGCCGGACCCTGCTCGTTTTATGGGCGGATGAGACCTGCATACCATTAACGTTGGCTTTACAGTAATGGCATTGGCGTACCGCTATAGTTTGTTTACCTCTCATACCTTTGATACCCTCTATTATCCATTACCATATTGTGCATAGGTACATGCCCTTCTAGGGACTCTACACTGGAAAAGTTTGAATAAAAGTCGGATGTTATTTTCACCCTAATTGTTACTTTCTCTACACGTACTATGTAGATAGTGATAGATGAGAATGTATTGTATTGCCCATAAAAATTCGATACCAAGATTTCACAAGAAATACATGTTTTCAGTACCCCCTAAATCCAAAAAAAAATTATGATGTGTGACTTTCTCTTTATCCCTGCAACAAATTATTCTTAAAAAGCTTATACTTCTATTTACTTTATGCTAATCAGAAAAAAATAGCAGAAATAGCCTTATTACTTGCTTCCTTGTAGGTAGAAGCGAAATAAGGGACTACCATAGCTTATAGTGATAGTCATAAGTTTTTCATAGCAGAAACCAAAAATAAGTAATGTCTCAAAAACGACGAACTCCACAAGAAAAAAAATGTATACAACATAAATTGTGTGTTTTAACGTGCTCTATATTTGTTGTGTAGTAATCTATTTCCATCTCTTACGGTTTAGCAGTTAATCAAAATTCCGTAAAATTCATCCAGAATAAACTATTCTTCAGAGGCTATTCCTAGAAAATTCAAGGTATACATTTTATTTGTCAGGTAAATATGTTTAATATACGAAATTTTAATCAAAATCGTTAGATCCATGTTTGAGAAAATCAAAATTTTCGAATAAAGTTCCATGTAAAGGGTAGTTTAGGATGGGGGGATTTTTCTCAAAATCTTCGTGTCGCATCCCTGGAAGATACTAAACTTAAATACCAAGGTTGGTATTTTACCGACTTTTCGTTTTTGAGTTATCGTGTTCACAGACACACGGACACACAGACACACACACACACACACACACACACACACACACACGCACACACGGACCTTTTTGTGAAAATGCTTTTTTTGGATATTGGGGAACCTAAAACATATATTTCCGGTGAAATCTCGGTATCAAATTTTTGGGTGGAGTGCAATACCTTCTCTATACACTATGTACATAGTGCGTTTTTGTGTGTGTAAGATAGTATGACCCAAAAACGAAAAGTCAGTTAAATACCAAACTTAGTATTCAAGTCCAGTATCTTCCAAGGATGCGACACCAAGACCTCCAAGAAAATCCCTCCAGTCTGAACCAGTCTCTACATGGAACATTTACGAAAAGTTTCATTTTCTCAAAAGAATGTCCAACGATTTTGATTAAAATGTCCTATTTTAAGATATTTTTATTAAAATGTAACATATATGGCATTTTCTGGGAATAAGTTCTAAAAACCTCTTCGTTGTGTACGAATTTTGTATAAACCGTAAGATATAGACCAAATATTAATACACAGAACAAAATATAGATCTTCTATGAACACACAATTTTAGATAATTTTTGTGAACATAATATTTCTGACATATTTCTCGATACTGGTTTCAATGTTGAAACACTTAAACTATTCTCAAATAGGAAGTGGTCATTCGTTTTCTTTTGTTTTATTTCTAGCTATGAAAAAAGAACCAAATTTCAATATTTATAGCTAAGCGACAGCTTTTAAAGGAATGTATCGCTTTATCCTAATGCATTCTTCTATTTTGCTTCTGCTTATAAGTAATAAGGTCATTTCTGGTAATGTTTTTCTCGATTATGATGAAGTAAAAAGAATAATAATCTATAGCTTGATTGCAGAACAGGAAATAAAATGGTGGGATTCAGGAAGCCTCAGGAATGTATTTATGCTAAAATTCTCATATAAAATCGTTGGATGGAATATGGTGCTTTATTTACTTATTATGTGTAAGTAGCAGAGAAAATTAAAATCGGAGGAAGTTCACTAGGTATTTCTTTAATATCCTCTACAAAGTTTTCTGTCCATTAGGTGTTCAGGTAACTGACATGGAGGAGAGTGGGGATGATGCCCTGTTTACACACAACTGGGAGGCTTGAATAAAACATGAGCTTTGCTCTGCTCACATGCTTTTCTTGCCAACAAGCTCTCGAGTTATGTAGAAATAATAAAATATAGTACCCCAATTAACAAAGCGCAGTTAGTTCTATCCTTGTGCAGTCTCCTTCTGCAGTTCTGTTTGGTTTCCTCTTCCTGTGGCTAACGAGATAAACAGGCTACGGCGCGAATCAGCGTCACATATAACAGTAGTCTTGAACATGACTAATATTGAGTAGCTGCATTATTACTTTCTCTACACGTACAAAGTACATAGTTTATACAGTAGGTATTGTAATGCACCCAAAAATTCGATACCGAGATTTCATCGGAAATATGTTTTGGATCCCCCTGAATCCATAAAAAGCATTTTTGGAAAAAGATCCGTGTTTGTGCGCCTGTGTCTGGGACATCATTGCTCAAAAACGAAAAGTCCGTTAACACCAAACGTTGTATTTAAGCTCAGTATTTTCCAAGGATGCGATACGAAGATTTTCTAGAAACCCCCCCACCCCGAATTACCCTTTATATGGAAAAGTTTTCGAAAATGTTGATTTTCTCAAAAATAGCTCCTACGATTCTTATTAAAATATTGTATATGAAGCATATTTATCTAAGCCTCTGAAGACTACTTTATTCTGGATGAATTTTACGGAATTTTGTGTACCTGGTAAACCATAAGAGATAAATAAAAAATTATTTAACAGAAAATATAGAGCTCCTTAAAACAGCCAATTTATCTTATATTCATTTTTATGGAGTGGAGTGCATCGTTTTTGGTTTTATTGGTTTTAGCTTTAAAAAAGTTACATTTTTTTTTCATACGAGAATTTGTCTACTCTTGTCCATACAAACAAAGGAACTTCAGTCACATAGCAACCAGCTTTTGACTATCACTTTAACCTATGGTACTCCCTTATGTCGCTTCTACTTACAAGGAAGCAAGTAATAATTCTATTTCTGCTAAGTTTTTCTCGATAAACATGAAGTAAAAACCTGATGTGTTCCATTCACATGACTATCTCTACATCTGTGTATTACTGTTAAAAAGCTTATACTTATTTTTACTTCATGCTACTGAAGAAAAAATTATACACTATTTACATAGTACGTGTAGAGAAAGTAAAAATGAATACTCAGATAAATGCTCAGCTGGGTGTGCTCAATATCTTCCAAATCTTCAACATAAAGATTTCCAATAAAATTCTCTCACCCCCAATCACTACATGGGAAACAAATATCATGAAGTATGATTTGCCCAGAAATGGCTGTTACGATTTTGATTAAAATGTATAAATTTCAAATATTTACATGACAAATAAAATGTATATTGTTCATTTTCTGAGAATATCCTGTGAAGTTTACTTTATTAAAAAAAAATTAAATAATGGTAGTAAACCAAAACTGAAATTACTGATAAAGCCTAAAGAGAGACAACTTTCTGCGGAAAATATAAAATGTTTAGATTATGTTTACAGTTTATTTCAGATAACAGTTTTACAGTATGAGTTATTGAAAATAATTAGTTTTATTCTTGAATTTTAAATAATTTCATCTTTTGAAATACTGTCAACCTTTAATTGTTTTAGGCATGCCTGGAAAGAGGATAGAATTACATCGACTATATAAAGATATTTGCTATTAAATATTTGAGTCTACCTATTCTATCCATAATTAATATATACTGAAACCATTTATGTAAACGTTTTCTCAATTAACTTCAAAATTTCGACTATTCTCATATTGTTTGCTAGTCCTCTGCTATGTATGATAGCAAGAACATGTAATGATCAACAGATTATGATTCTGTGACGTAGATATGACCTTGCTTATTGGGTGTAAGGTGCCAACCGACCGAATAACCCACCAACTGTCCAGCTGGAGAGGCAAAGACTTGGAGAAACGTTATTACTCAACGTAAATTCCAGAGGCACTATCCAGATATGACCAGATTCTTTTGGGAGCTTCTTTCCCCTCTTTTGCAAATATTTCGAAGCTCTCTGCATACAAGTGAGGGAGTTAGTGAGTGCATTTCTGATGCGACATGAAGTGCTATTCTACGAGTGAGGTGACGACAGTTATAAGGTACAGTGAGTGCTGCTACTTCCAGAGGTTAGATAAGTGTGTTCAAAGCATTAGTGAGGAAGCGGAAGGAGGAAGAGGCACCACCACTACGCGCACTTACAAAAGTGAAGTAATAGTCATTACTGAAGTAAATCACATTAGTGAAATGACGAATAAAAGTGAAAAAGTATCAATATTAATAGTTTTTTTTGTTTTCAAAGATTAATTATCAAACACAATAATGAGAATATATTTTCGGTACAATTCTTTTTGTTAATTAAAGTTCCTCAAATAATTTATGAATTTAGAATAATCCTTTTCATTGTTTCAGAAGTATTTTTCTTTGTATCGTTCTTTTGAACACTCTATGCACCTTCTATCGATATTGCGTTTGTGGTCGATACTCATTCGTAAATGATAGTTGTCGCTCATGTTTGCATTGAATGTTGTTTCCCTACTGCATTCGGAAAGCTGCTACTGGCATCCAACTTGAATTTTCAAAGTTGTATTAGCTGTTACGAAATCTTGCCTCATCGCTTAAAAGCGCCGTTTCCAGGAAATGAGCTGCTGATGTTATTGGCCAACTTCTGCAGAGTGCTACTCTACGGTCGTAATCGGGCGCCCTTAAAGGTTGATGAAGCTATAAATAGCACGGATGAACATGGCACACCACATTCTGAGCTGATAAGGAGTGCTACAGCTTCTTAAAACTGCGGAATCAATAACAATAAAGAAAAGGTAACAAAAAATAATAATGTGCTTCCCAAACCTGTTTCCCTTCACTTCAATACAAGCTATCTTTTTTAATGAGAATTCTCTTGCTCCAGATCCATTTTTGAAGCACCTTCTTTTCCACATTCTCGCTCTTTCTTTTTTCCGTACTTCTCGACTTGTTGTAACATTGAAGCTTTGTACTCCACAAAACGCCTTATATATTCAGCCTAGCAATTGGATGGCAAACCTCCATTTGTTGGAACTTCTCGCCTCCCCCCACTCCCGCCTTTTATTGCTGCTGTTCCTGTCTGGCTAAGATCGGAGTGGGGTAAGAAGCAATACATCTAAACAGGTTCCAAACGCATTAGAGAGGGTACCCCGTGGATTAGACTAGAAGCATAAAAAATATTGACCAGAATGGCATGAGAATCTACCCCGTTTGTGACGAGGAAGAGTCGTGGAACCATATCTTGGCGAGATGTAGAGGTACGGAGGAATGGAAGGAACTGTATTTACTGGGACTTTATCACCACGAATGGAGAGTTAGAAGCATGTTGGACGCAACTGGCAGGTACAGAAGACGCGGACGGGCTAGGTAAGTTTCTATTTAAGCCAGGTAGCTGAGATCTTAAAAGGCTGATAATAGGGAAAAAGAAGGGGCAATAAGAAGAGTTAAACAAAAGTGATTATAGTGTTTTACATGTGTGTGTGTGTATCCCTTAAGTGTATTTGTGTACTCTAATAGGGTAAATTAATGCATCTGAATAACGTTTATTTTGTGTTGTAAATTTAAGTTGCTGTCTTTAAATAGCTTTGCATTCTTATTTTCGTATTTACGCTTTTACTTTGTTTTTGTTTGTTTTTAATATTGTTTACTATTTTGTGTAAAGCAAAAGTAGGTACGGTCGGTGGACCCGTGCGATTGATAATATCAATGTATGCATTCTGTTATTTCAATAAATACACTTATTCATTCATTCATATTGCTTTATTAAAATTCGAAGGCTTTTCACGGCCGGTGTTAGAATCACTTATAGAAAACAAAACTGGGCTTGTAGGCCGTGGTCTCGATGTACACGCCACTGATGATGCCTGCCGCAGACGCAGGCGAAACGTCTGGGGAACGAGGGGAGAAGCCCAGTGGACCACGGCCTACAAGCCCGGTTTTGTTTTCTATAAGTGATTCATTCATATTGCTGTTCCGTGGCGAGTGGTTGGATAGCTCGCCTTTCACCTAGGCGGTCCGGGTCGATCCCAAGAAACCGCATAAGGGATTTGTGATAGACGAAGCTGTCTGGGAGGCTTTTCGCCGGGCACTCCGATTTCCGCCGTCATTTATTTCACCAATTGCTCCATAATCATCTTTCCTCTCAACCATTTCACTGTCATTTTATATCACCCATTCTCTCTCTCTTTCATAGCAGATATCAGGCTGATCACCCAGCTTGGCCTCTCCCTGATCCACAACTTTTGCTCAACAGGTATTTGACCCCAGACGTTGGCTTGTAAGTCCTGGAGTAAAAAGAGATTAGATAAGTGTTGTGTTCAACGCCCCGGGGAGTGAAACGGAAGGAGGAAAAAGAAGAGGGTAAAAACAGAATAAAAGAAAAAAAATATGTTGTGCTCTATTCATATGACACTCTCTATTTGTTTCAAAAGAAGCTATTCTCATAAATTATTGCTCTTGTGCCGGCATCATACACATCGAGATAAACATTAACAGAATTAACGGTCTTATTTCTTACTTGTAATTAGAAGGGAAATAACTGAAAGCGGCAGTCAAGTCTTTTAAAAGCTTTCGCCATGCGATTGCCATTGAAATTTGATTATTTTTCCGTTGCCAGGAGTATAAAAAAACATGAAATGGATGAGGACATCCTCCATGAGAAAAGCTTTAAGTGTTTTAACATTGAAACCAATTACGAGGAATATCTCGGAAATGTTAACTCTATTTACCAGTTATACAAAAACCATTCAGAATGAAGAGGGCTTCAGAGATATTCACAGAAAAATCATATAAATAATTTATCTTTATGTATTTTAATGAAAATCATTAGTCACTTTTTAAAAAAATTACAATTTAAAACGTGGTTTGGAGTGGGGGGATTTTATTGAAAATCTTTATGTCGCATCCTTAAATATCAAGTTTGGTATTTAACAGACTTTTCGTTGGTGAATTATCGTGCGTTTACCCACACGCGCACACACAGATATATACGCTGACTTTTTTGTAAAAATTGTTTTTGAATATGGGATCCTAAAAACATATATTTCCGTTGAAATCTATGTATGGCAGTAAGAGTTGTGCTCTATATATAGCAAAGAAAAACAATGAATCCACTAAGAGAGATTTTTAAGCAGAATACTAGATATACTTTAAAAGATCGTATACAAATACAGATAGATATACTTAACCCATGGCACGACAGCTTACAAGGAACCAGCCGCTGCGTCCTCCAACTCGGCACATGACAAACGTCGTGGAGGGTGGGACATGGTCAGCTCCTCGACCTCCGTGCCGGTTAATGCGGTCTCATGACCTGGTGCCGCTACTTCTCCATCAAGTAGCTCCTCAATTGGCCCCCCAAGAAATTCACGAGGCTGAGTGCACTCCGATTCAGGTCTCCCAGCGGGGAAAATACCCCACGCCGGTACTGGGAATCAAACCTAGGTCTCCCACTTGGCAAGCATCAATGCTACCACCGCGCACAGATAGATATAAGAAACCAATTAAGACACTGTGACTTTCAAGGACAATATGGATCTTTTGTAACAATTGAGGGGCTCAGCGCCAGAGGGAGCTATCCCACAAATAGCTAAATTTGAGAAAAAAGAAGTTTTATTAGAATTGTTGATTTGGTGAAAAATGTAATATTAAGGTACAACTTTTTTAAATCCAGTATTTGATCCACATTTTGAAATGTCCTAGAAAATACAAAAAAGTGATATTTAACAGTTTCTTTTATTTATTTAGCACTGCAAACCGTATTATTTACTAAAAAGTTACTTATGTAGAGAGAGAAACTAAACATGATATTATTTATATTCCACACCATTGTTTCTTTTTCGTTTAGCAACAACTTTTTTCCATATGTTTTGCTTGCATATTCGTTTCTTTCCTTCACTAGCTATACTATTTACCTCCATTTTGAAAAACAGAATAATCTGCAGCATAGTATAATGCCTAAATTTTCAACTATTTACACAATATGCTTAATGTTTATTAATAATCTTACATATTATTCTGTTTCACGTATTAAGGCCTAAAATCATTATTTCTTGGCCTATAGTTTAAACAATAAACAATACTATTAAAATAGTTAAAAGTTCTGCAAGTTTGGTGGCATTGCTCTTTAAATAACAGGCAACTTCATAGTGGGATATCCCCATCTGGCACAAACTTTCTCACTTTGGAAAATGACACAGTTTCTGTAAATTACTGTAGATGGCACTCTAAAACAGTTTATATTACCAAGATTTCTACAGACATGAGAGACGGCAGAAGCTGTCTAAAAACAAAAAACAAAATTCATGTTTTCACAATGTGTGGGATAGCTCCCTCTGGCACTGAGCCCCTCAATTGTAGTAACATATTGAAATAATGATTTCAATAGAATAAAAAAAACAGTTATTTCTGTACAGTGTAACTAATAATGCCATTTCTGCTTGTGTTTTATTATTCTGGCGGAGGCACATACAATAATAAGCTTTTGCAAGAATAGTTTGTTACAGCATAGGTAGAGAAGGCATCAGATGTTTATTTATAAGCGTCTTGTATACTTTGATGTAGCACACACGTACACTCAAAACATCCGCGCATGCGCTGGATAGCCATGCAACTTGCATCACACTGTTGCAGTCAGCGTTTACTGGATGATCCCGGACTGCGTGGTTTGTTGCACCCGGTACATCCCAAACAAATAGTGTCCTGTGGAAGGTCGGCGCCCCGGACAAACACCCCTGTGTGGCCATTTATAAAAGCGGCCATCACATGTAGCAGCCTGTCCAATACGCTGGTAAACCTCATACATATACCGCCTCTGCGCAGTCATCGTTTGGGAATTCTGATCTGGCCCCGGATTACTGCTAAGCCAGCTTCAAAAGCAGTCAGTTGAGCCATGTCGATGCGAGGTCGTTCGGTACACAGAGTTGATGTTGATGGAAGCACGCGGCAGTGGAAGCTCTGCTTTAAGTTTTAAAGATTCACGTTTCTTGCTTCACAGCGCTCATTTAAAGATTTCTGTGTCATATATATTTATTTGTAGGTGTAAATACTACGTGCTATCTTTCACTGCCCCACTGTTTGTGCACTGGTTTCCTCTTGATCTACATGTGTTTACCAGTTTCTTCGTACGCATGTTTTTATTGATTTAAATTTCGTAACTCCCTCGTTTCTTTCATTAATGCAGGGCGTGCTTTGATGTGGATGGAAGATGCGTACTTTCAATGCTGATCACTAGAATTGAATGCGTATACATGAACTGGATGAACCTCAACACACACTCTAAAGTTGTGTAGACAAAGCAAATTATAGAAGCGTTTTTGATACGCAGATGAGAGGATGCTGTACAGATTTGCAGCAAGCTGGGCTGCACTGTTTGCACCAACTAGCCTGATTTTGCAAGCAGGCATGCAAGGGACAACAGCGATAATTTCTCTTCCTTGTACAGCGTGTCGTGTGGTATTTACTACGTTGAAAACAAAAATCAATGCAACGCGGTAGACGTGGACACCTACGTTTAGGCTTGTCTAGGAAAAATCTTTCTTATTTATAGAAAGTGGCGGAATAGGTGTTTAGTTCTCGGCTAAGTTCTACTCTCAGAAAATTTAATTTACAGCATCAAGTAAGTGCATTTACCAAGGATAGTAACGTTTCTTTCGTATTGCGCTCGATCCCAATTACTCACCAAGATGTTTGCTCATATTCACTGCTATAAATGCAAATGTCACTATTTTTGTAATGATTTATGTTAGGCAATCTTTACTATCAAACTTATAAAAATATGTATTGCCTGCTCATTCTTACTTCACCGGCGATATAAACAAATCAGAATGTATTCTTCCGCGAAGATACGTGCACACACCATGTGGTGCCACGCTATGTTCGTCTGCTGTACAATTGTAAAACCGTTGGCAGGAAGAGAAATAAACATCCACTTTCACTGTTCATAGGTAATGATTAATCTAAATTTCTCCCGTAAAACTACAAAACTCGGACAGACATATTGTTTTGAAAGTTTGCTGAACTATTGCATACGTGCATCATTCCAACAGGTTTCTTTTTTGCGAGTTTTAGCTTTCACATATGGACAACCATACACTGCAGGTTTCTTTAATATACTGTCATAATACACTGTCTTACCCAGAAAAGCCAATCTTAAGAAGGAAGTGATCCCACTCCAAGATACGAATTATCGGTTGCATTTGCACTCAAATGGTCAGAATCATTACCGAGATTGATAAATAAATTACCTAGTTGGTCAACGACAATGTACGCCATTCTTTCCACATCTCACTTTATTTGCTCTTCCCAAACAATGATTCACTGCAATTTTTTACTGTCACTTGGTTGCAAAACTACTTGCACAAGATGTAATACCAAAGCTAATTTAAAAGTTTTGCATACTGTATGCTGTTTTAGAAAACCTTAGTTAATTCTACCGTTAAACTAAGAATATTGTATAATGCAAAAATGAGGAAGTTTACACAAAACGTATTTTATACTTTACGAATAATTTTTTCTCGCCATTCTTTTTGCTTTCTCTAGATGTACTATGCACATAGCATATAGAAAAGGTATTGCATTGCACCCAAAAATGCAATACCGAGATTTTACCGGAAATATATGTTTTGAGATCCCCTGTAACCCCCCCAAAAAAGGATTTTTAGAAAAATGCTCGTGTATATATATGTGTGTGTGTGTGTCTATGGGTAGCAAAACTCAAAACTTGTTATTTAATTTCATTCTTCCAAGAATGCGACACAGAATTTTCAAGAAAATCCCCCCACCCCAAACTACCCTTTACATGGAAACATTTTCAAACATTTTGATTTTCTCAAAAATGGATGTGACTATTGTCATTAAAATATCATACATTAAAGCCATTTAATCAAAAATAAAATATGTATCTTTAATTTTCTTGGAATAGTCTCTGAAGACGTATTTATTATAGTTGAATTTTGCATAACTGGTAAACCGTAAGAGATAAACAAGAACTTACAACACAAAAAATTTAGATATTGTTAAAACACACACTTTATGTCATATACATTTTTTTTCGTGGAGTTGGCCGTTTTTCAGATATTTCTTATTATTGGTTTCACTTTAAAGTATTTATACTTTTCTCATACGGGAGCCTGTCAACTCCAGGCAAAGAAACAGATTTCAGTCCCATAGCAACCACATTTTAAAGCATTTGACTGTCGGTTCAGTCTAATGTATTCCCTTATTACCCTTCTACTTATAAGGAAGCAAGCAATAAGACGACTTCTGCTATTTTTTTCTCGATTACCATAGAAGAATAAACTTTTTAACAATAATTTTCTGTAGATATGTAGCGAAAGTCATGTGAATGGAACACATCAAAATTTTTATAGAAGTTGCCTTGCTTATGTTTCACTACACTGGTGTTATCATGTAGTGAAGTAGCCGTTACAGGCGAAATGTACAATATATATGCATGTTATATAAATAAATAATGATTAAATGAACAGTAAATTTTGTTTCTTAATCATTCATACTACATATTATTTTAGACATTACATAGTTTAACACGAAATGTTTTCCGTACTTCTCGGCAATTTAAGAGCAACTATTCTGTAAATGGAGAGAAGTGTAAAATGTTCAGCAACCAACCGGAAAATGTTCAACTTTTGTTTACATTACCGGTGAAGTAAGAATGGACAGATAATATATGTTCATATCCGAAGTATAAAAACTAATGATAGAGACATGATAAAGCAATTGTTATACCAAACATGAACCTACAATCGATGTATTAACCTATGAGAGGTGGAAAACATACTTTAAACCGAAAATGTTGCGTGCTACTAAGCAATGACGGAATTATCTGCGCTTGTTTTCTGCGCAGTTGGTTACAGAGTGACACGAAGGTGATTTGCAGGTGCATTGAACAAATTTGCTCTCTCTCTCTGCTTTACTCAAAGCGCAACCAGTTGGCGACGCTTGGTATAGAGGATCCAAATTTGATTATCGAGGTGGAAGAATGCTTATTAACCATAGCATTCCCTACTAACCCACATGCAAAGTTTTCGAGAAAAAAAAAAACATTATTGGGTAATGTGGGTTGGGGAATTTTTTTTTTAAATTCCTCGTGTCGCATTCTTGGAAAATGCTGATCTTGAAATACCAAGTTTGATATCAACTTTTCGCTTTTGAGTTGATATCCACGCTTTCTATAAATTACTTTCTTTTGCAAGTGTACATAGCAGATAAAGTACCACATTCCACCCAAAAATTCGGTAACAAGATTTCACCTTGAATACACGTTTTTTCATCATAGCTTAAAAACGAAAGTTCGTTAGATACCAAATTTGGTATTTGAGTTGAGTGTCCTCCAAGGATGCCACACATAGATTTTCAAAAAAATCCCCAACTCAAAAGATATTTTCATGACAAAGGAAATGTCAATTTTCTGGGAAAAGCCTCTCAAGTCTTCTTAGTTTGGATGATGTTTATGTAACTCGTTAAACGTAAGCGATAGACAAAAAGTGTAGATTGTGTACTGCACTATTTAGGTCATATACATATTTTTATGTAGAGCTAATTGTTTCCGATATATTCCTTGTCATTGGTTTAAATTTTGAACCACTTAATCTTTTCCTGAGCGGGTTTCTTTCATATTTTAATTTGCTTCCAGGAATGCAAAGGAGAACCGGATTTAAATTGCTTCACGTAGCAGTAGCTTTTAAAAGATTTGACTCTCGCTATGCCTAGCGTACTCCCTTATTTATTTCCTACTTACAAGGAAGTAAGTAATAAGATTTAATTCTACTATTGTTTGTCGAACAGCTAGAGAAAAGTCGTGAGAATAGATCACATCAGATTTTATATTTTGGTGATGGAGTTGGAAATTGGGTTTTTTTATTTATGGGCACTCTTAAAATGCTGTGATTCTCAGCGACTAATTCTATACTAGACGTGAATGACCGCTAAATTTTGCTCAGAGGTCTCTTTATCATGCTTGAAGGTTTTTTGTATGTGCCGTAAATCTTCGACATAGAACCAACGGTTTTACTTCCCTTCCGAAGGAAGCCATGCTAAGGACTTTTAAGTCCGAAAAAATCCATTGTCCTCTACCAGGTTTGAACCCGCGACCAACCCAGGTATGCCCCAATACGTGGTAACCATAGCTAAATGCTCATTCCTAGGAATAAAGTTTCAGAAAACAAGTATATGTCCAGACGAAAAGTAATTGATACAGCGATTTTGGGAGTTTTCTACTTTTAAACAGTGATTTTACTGTAGGCTATCTCGGTTAAACAAACCGGTAGATTCTCAGTTGTTTGCAAGCTCGCTGAATATGGAAACAAGGATGTTTCCAAAGCCGTGGGCGCTTTGTTGTATGTGGACTCCTGAGGGAGGGGGAGGCACAGCTTATAATAATTATCATCGTCCTAAGTAGCCGGAGATGATGTAGAAAATTAATTTATTCGTCCGTGCGTCCTTTCCAGTTCGTGCATGCGGGGAGCCTCCGGCAACTTTGCATTTGTGACGCTTCGCCAGTTTCACTCTCCTCTAGGTCCCTGTGAATTATTACGAGCCCCATGCCAACAATGGGCAGGTTCCAGCGCCTCCTGCTTGGTCAGTCCCGTCACGCAGATCCTGCTCTTTACCTCCTCGCTAAACGTCCTCAAACACAAACATTCGCTACACACCTACCATTTATCCGCCTCGTTTCGGTTCGGACGCTATGCAATGCACGTAGGTATTCTGTCAATGTGTCCTGTAATATCGCTGCATCGCTGTCCATTTGGCGAGCGACGTTAGCGTCTTAGAAATTTACTCAGAATCCAAACCCTTGGCAATCGTTTTTATGCAAATTTATGGCAAAGGGCAACTCCATGATTATCTGGCTCCGCAGTAACGAGTGAGGTTCGCATTCAGGAGGTCCTGGGTTCGACTCCAGTCAACCGCATTTTCCGCAGTGTGTAGGACAGGAGTTGGATAGGTAGAGTCAGACTGAAAAATGCAATGCCATAGCCGAAATTTGAACCTCAGATCTCCCAGTCTCTAGCCGGTTGCTCTACTACTAAATTTCTCTACTGACTCGCATGTTTCTCGGTTCCCACAAGGTGATCTCAAATTATTTTAGGATGACATACCCAATGGAGACTTACATTTTGTAAGTTCAAATTCCAATTATGGCATTGAATTTTTCAGTCTGACTCTACCTATCCAACTCCTGTCTTAAATACGATATTAATAGAGCATAATAGTTGGCTATACTATGAATCCTAGGACTTAAAGTACTTACACAAAAAAACTTACTGCACAAAAAATATAGACCTGATTAAAACCCATTAATTTATGATATTTATGCTTTTATTGTAGATTTGACCGTTTTCAAGATATTCCTTGTTATTGGTTTCAAATTTAAACTGCGTAACTTTTCACAAACGGCACCATGCAAAGCGAGCCAAACCTCAGTTGTTTCAGATCAGCTTTTAAAAGAGTTGACTATCCCTTTAGTTTAATGCATTCCCTAAGTTCACTGCATAGTAAGAAGAGGACTTCTGCTAGATGCCAATTCAACTATTCTTATATTGATTAGCATGATGTAGATAAAATGATAATCTTTAGTTAGAATAGTTTGTATATGAAGCTGCTAGAGAAGGTTATGTGAATGTAGCACATTAGATTTGTAAGTTACACTTTGTAAATCCGACTCATAAGTTACAGGCAATGAAACAGAATTTGAACAGAATTTCGTAATAAAGTAAGCGCCTGATTGTCCCTAGTAAGAACTGGGTTTTTACAACAATACGCATTTAAACTTGCAAAACATGTATAGTCCACACATTTTCCCAGGCCGAAAGAAAGCCCACTTTTGCCTACCCTTGGCGGCTACGGAGTAAAACTTCGCTATGCTTTTAGAAGATGATGTGTCCCTCGACGAGTTTTCCAGCTTCTCTGTTCCATGAAATATACTTGAGGCGCAGAGGATGGATAGTTCCAGCATTTCTCACTAGGTCGCAGTAAAACCTCAATTTACGTCACTCTTGACAATAGTAGACTCTTATTTTTGTCATTATTGTATAACGTTAGTAGGCATCGGCAGATTCAGTTTGAACCGCGGAAGAGGCTTACGGCTCCGATTTATTTTAGTGTCAACAGTACAGAAGTTGGTATACAGCATACAAATGAACCCAAACATAAATTGTTTAATGAAGTAATTTGGTGGATGGGAAGGATAACGAACGAAGAAGTTTTAAGAAAAGTGGACAAAGAGATTATAATTTGCACGTTGCTCAGAGCGAGCTGGTTAGGTCAGATCGTAAGAAGAGCGCTTCTGCTAGATGCCATTGAAGGAAAAATAAAAGGAATGAGAAGACTGGGTAGAAGGAAATAGAGATACCAGGTGACACCTAGAAGACGAGAAAAAATAATTTAAAACGTAGTATAAAATAGAGTTTTAGAGTAAAGTTTCTTATTCGGGTAGCGGCACTGCAATACAATTTAAAAAATAACATAAGTAATAGTAATAATAGGTCTCCCTCGTGTGTATGTGTGTCAGTGCTTGACACAGAAGCGCTGCATTTTAAAACTTATTTATTTGTAAGTATTTTTTATGAATTGGATGTCCTCAGCAACAACTGGGCTTCTTGTAATATACTTTTACTACATCCCAAAGGTAGTGCGCCTGGAAATATGAATGAAACTGTGTGAACTATGAAGAAAGAAGAAATTCAACAACAGTACACATGTTCCAAAGCTGAATGTTGCCGAAAAGACTGTACAGTTAAAGATGGTACAGGATAAATGGATCAATTAAAAAAATCACAATCACAGATACTCATAAAGATTAGGAGAGCTTGATGGCCAATCTTGATTGCCGTCCTGATATGTTTTACTTAGAAATAACTTTTTCTACAAAGTCTCATACAGTTTGTGCATAGTGAGTAAGAATTCAAACTTACGGAAACAGAACATCATAGAGTTGTACATTCGCTTTTGTCCAACCTATGTAAGGTGTATGTGTGTGTGTGTGTGCGCGCAAATTTCACGTGCTGAGAGGTCCAAATATGACGAATAAAAAAGTTCTTTATCTATCTTGAAAGGTAACGGAGATAATTAAACATTATTGAATGCATTATCTACACAATCTGGTAATAGAGTAGGATTTAAGAGCAGAATGTTTTGTTTTGGTTTGCAGCCAGGACAATTTCTTGTATTGGTTTGTGTTTGAAATGCGGTTCAAGGGGTATCCGATCATATTCACGAGATCTGAACTAAATGTTGCGTAAGAGGCTACGCATTAGATTTAGTCTGATGATCAAAGATAAAGCAAATTCAAATGTGAATTATGGAAGTACCTTATTCAGATGTTTCCTGGATAATTCAATTAAGCATCATCATTGCTAAACAGGAAATTTATTAATGATCAATAACTACATTAACAATATAATATACTCATTTACAATACATGCTAAAATGGCTAACCTAGAATCTGTGTAGGCATTTGATCATCTTAGCCAGTTATGTCCATCTCTCGTTAGAGCTTCTGCGTTTTTTTCCCGATCTCTGGGGCTGCTTCAAACACACGTTTGTAAAATCATCGATGCTAGCAACCTCGTGACGGTGTACCTTATTCTTCAAATACCTCCAGAAATAATGATCTAAAGAATTGCGCTTACCTCAAACCTTGTCCTTTCATTCATTTTAATTCCTGACCTTCTGCTCTACACATATATCCTATGTGACATAATTGCCAAGCGTATGACCACCATTTTATTCCAGTAGACACGCTGGAATCCAATTCTTTAATATAATTTTATGGCTAAATGATTCATTTCAGCAACTAATTGGATCTTTTGTAGCTCTACCTCGCTATTCTAATTGAATAAGTAAACAATAAAAGAATATATTTGCAATCAAGCATATGACAAATTTTATTTTTTATTTACGCAATCGTGCACTATAGTGGTAAATGGTAAAGAACTCGTATTTCAGCTTGTCAAGAAGTTTCCGTTGAAACCTGAAGAACTTTGAATGCCAATGCAATAGTTCGACTACTGTACATATTCATGCTCGACAATACTACAACAATAGACAGTTTTATGCAATTATCGGTTGTTAGCCTTCTTCAATTACATTTTTCTGTCAGCACTTCATTTATTTCATTGGTGAAGTTAGATATTTCTCTTTGCGTTCTGCAAAATGGCGTTCTCGATAGAAGAGAGAATTAAAATTGTAGAAGCATGTGTGAAAACAGGCTCGGTTAAGAAAATTCGTGACATTTTCGGGTCAAGTTTCGGATAGGGGACTACCAACAAAGAGAGCAATACAGAGCCCCTGTGGATCCCTGCAAAATGTAACACGACGAAGAATTCCTTAAATTCGCACACCAGATGTTATTGCAGAGATTCGCCGAAGAATTATCCAGAGCCCGAAGAAGTTTACATGTAAATTGACCCAACAGGCGCATTTAAGTAGGAAAAGGTGGCAGCAGATATTGAAAAGTCTTAATTTGATGGCATATCAATTGACGCATGCATCAATTACGGAATGATGCCAAGTCAGAAACGTGTAGATTACTGCAAGTGACTTGAATAACATCAACGATGATTTGTAAGATCCTTTCCGTTACATCATGAGTGATGGAGCATGTTTTCATATTTCCGGTCATGTGAATTCACAGAACGGAGAACCCTAACCTCAGATGTAGAGAGAATAGATACGAAATGCCCTATCCTTATTGCATTGTGATTGTTGAAGCACGTTTTTGTCAAGCCGCCATATTTTGATTCTAAATTTCTGAAATAAGTACAGCTTTTGTGGGTTAAATGTGAATCCAAAATAATATTTTGTGGTGTTAAATATCAATTAAGCAGTACATTTAGGCTGCAGGTTTTAAACCAGTATAATGAATAATGCAAGTGTGGTTTCTCCAGTAGCAGAAACAAAAGCAACGAAAGGGAAATGTGTTTCAATACATGGATTCGGGTACATATTTAAGTGGTTTTGTAATATTAAATTTTCAATTAAGCAGTATATTTAGTATAAGTTTTAAACCAGTATAATGGTCAATGTATTTGTGGTGTTTGGTTGTAGTTTCTTTAATAGTAGAAGTATAAACAAGGAAAGGGAAATGTGTTTCAAAATATAGCCTAGTGTACTTATTTAAGTGATTTTTCGGTGGTATACTTGCTGAAATTTGTTATACATTATCTACCGAAACGATTCTGTATTCTTTGTTAGATTTTAGATTGAGAAACTTGGGTAAAGGTAATTCGCAGACAAAATTGGCAACCTACTCCGGTTTATAAGAAACCTCTTGCTAATACGCCTATTTAGCAGTTATCGCGAGAAATAATTAGTATCAAATTAGGTGCTTACGATAACAGAACGATGAGAATAGGGGGCGTGTTTCTGGGATTCGAATGCAATAATGGGTTAATCTACTTCTCACCCTTTTTTGGTGTGCATTTATTTATAAGTTCATGTACTGGAATAATGACTATAGTTATGAGAGGCAAACATTAAAGTTTGGTCATAATCTGATATGTTGTCCTCCTTCAGTTTTAGACCAAGACATTGGAACAAAATTAAGTTATGGGCTTGCCATGATGTTTACTGTAATGATAACAATCTATCAATAATAGCTTCTGACAGCCCAAAAAATGTGATTGTATTAAATATTTCTTCAACTAGAGATCTCTCCCCTTATATTGCCTTTTATTTTTACTTCAAAAACTTGGAAAAAGAACTAATTTGACAGATGTGGCGTATGATGTATATGGTAGAGTGTAGAGAGGCAAGATGGCGGCTGATCACAAAACGTGCTACAGCAAAACGCTAAGCATTTCCGGCCTGTGACCCTAACATTGTGTGTCAGCAACACACCATGATGAAATCGGCATTTGGTTAGGTGCACCAGGAACTCGCATCATTGGACCCTCGACATGGTTGCATATTTGGAAAATGTGCATATATTTTGTGCACGGCTCACTGAATATGAAGGACAACACTGCCGCTTCCAGCAAGATGGGGTAACATATCACAGTCTAAGAATACCAGGAACAAGTTCATGATGTCTTCTCTAAGGGACGAACTGTCAGCAAGCATTTGTGGATACCACGTTCGCCGGATCAGTGTATGCGGTTTTTTCTTCTGGGGGATACTTGAAGAGCAAAGTTTATTAAACAAATCCACATGCAATATAGGTACCAAAAGACAACATCAACCGTGAAGCTGCCGCCATCGATGTCCGAAGTTTACATAGGGTGTATCCGAATATGCTCTTAAACGTAGAGAGTTGTGAATTGATGCTGTAGGGGGGGGTATCTTCTGTAAATGTATTTTTCACTATTTTGCATTGTAAATAAATATTAAATCTATTTCAGCTCTTTGTTTCTGTAATTTCACTATATTTCTTTTATAATTATATAGGTTACTTTTATCGACGCTAGCCTGTATATCATAGATGTTTGTGTGTGTGCGTGAATGTGAAGAACTTGGTAGAGAGAGTCCTTTTTTCTTTCTCTTCAAATAGGGAAATGTAATATTTTGAGAGCAAAAGTTAAAATGATTTTGGGTTACGTAGATAAAATATAAATATCCCGAAGCTTGGATATTAAATTTCAGTGCAAAGTGCCCGTACGTCTAAACATGGCTTCATATTTTTCGCTCGTCACTGATAACTCCAGCGCTAACTGACGTTGCCCCGATTAGACGTCATCCGCATGCGGGTTTTGTGGGAATTAAATTCATTATCAGCTCTACTCTTGCGAATGGTTATGTTTTTGTTAAACGCGCTGGTAAAAACTAATTAATTTTGTTGACGTTAATGTAATACCGGTACGGGCGCTGAGCTGCGATTGACTGACACTCAAAAAACTTGATACAATCACTACCCCTTCTTTCATTGGGTTTACACGGATAAATTGAGCAATTAATAAATATTTATAACTGGATTGCATACCCAAGCCATTACTCGGAGGTGTGGTGGTGATGCCCTGATGTGGTACAAGCTTTGACAAAAGCAATTACCTATAGGTTAATCATTTGGCGTAGAATGTAAAACAGAAATTATACTCCAGTCATAGATAGCTTTGAGCGACATTGATAGTAAAATAGCCAAACAGTAAAGGTTTTATTGTAATAAAATTAGACAACTCGCCTCTCACCTAGATGGCATGCGGCGCAGGGACTTCTTTACTCCGCATCGCATTCCACCGATGCTCCATCTTCATTCCATGTATCACCAGTTATCGCCTGCGGTGCCATTTGTAGTAAAAGCAATAGGTAATTAGTTCTTCTCCGTACATTGAACACAAATTTCAAGTGTTTCATTTAATTCATATAACTTTTTCTACATAGCTTGCTAACAAATATCTTACAACAGATTATTCGTCTTTGTGCTTCATGCTAATCGAGATAAAAATTAGCAGAAATGGTCTTATTACTTAGTTCCTTACAAGTAGCAGGGAAATAAGGAAATACACTGAGCTAAAACGATAGTCAAATGTTTTCAAAACTTTAACTATGCGTTTGTCTTGGAAATTCATTTCTTTTTGCATGTGCGGGACTAAACCAAATGTGACATGGGTGACTTCCTGTTTAAGAAAATTAGAAGTACTTTAAAATTTACACCAATAACAAAGCATATCTCGGAAATGATTAGAGTTACAATATATATAGGATACAAATTGTCTCTCATAGCGAGATCTACATCTTTTGTGCAGAAAATTTGGCAAATTATTACAAAAGTAATTCAAAATATAAATTTTATATGCCATATAAATATCTTTAACATACAATATGTTTATAAAAATCGTTAGAGCTATTTTTGAGAAAACAAACATTTCGAAAATGTTTACAGGTAAAGGATAGTTTAGGGAGATTGGTTATTTTTGAAAATATTTGTGTTCCAACTTTGTTAAATACTAAAACTTAAATCCCTAGTTCGGTATTGAACGATTTTCGATTTTGAGATGTACTGTACACAGCCACAATAGTAGACCTTTTTCTAAAAATGCTTTTTATGAATTTAGTCTTTACGGTGAATTCACGATATCAGATTTTTGGGTAGAATACAATACCTTCTTATCCGATACGTGCTAGAGAAAGTAAACATCTCTAATATTTCGTTACGTGAATATTCTCCTTGTTATGATTTTAATTTTAAAATATTCACCTACATGCGTAAGCTTTCACGGCCTGTGTCCATACTTTTAAATTTTAAAATTTTCGGGCTGTTTTGCCGTGGTCTGTAGGTTAAAATGTGTTTGTTTAAAATATTTCTTTCTAACGTTTTCGAGTTAGCCACGTGAGCACATTGTCTCTGAAGATGCCCCTCGCAGACAGGGACGAAACGTTAGGAAGAAATATTTTAAACAAATATATTTTAACCTACAGACCACTGAAATACAGCCCGGAAATTGTAAATTTTAAAACGACCTACAACTTTTCTGAAACGGAATTTATCATTTCATTTATTATATCTTACTCCCGGCCATGCAAAGTTAACCGAATTTTACCCACATAGCAGGCAGCTTTTAAAAGATTTTACTACCACTTTAGCATAGTTATTCCCTCATTGTCCTTCTATGTGCGTGGAAGCAAGTAATAAGACCATTTCTGCAAATTAGCATGAAGTAGATAGAAGAATAAGCTTTTTAATAAAAGTTTGTTACAAAATAAATAGGGAAAGCATGTTGAAGTAAAACATCAGATTTTTCTGTGTTACAGGTAAGCTGAGACTGAGTATAGACAGGCTTTGCAAAATTATGTATAAACTGCAGTTTAATTCTCGTAAACTGCCACTTACGGAGTTCATTTCGCCATTTTCCGGCCAGCCAATCATTATCCTTCTATCTTCTTTCTCTCGTTGCCTCTTCAGACGACATTTCCGTACAGCAATGGTCTTCGTCTCCGCTTTTTATAGTCGGTTCGTTCTTCGGCCGCCACGCGAATGCACCCCACCCCCCCCCGTCGCTGTTACAGAACTTGACCTATGACTAAGCTTAATCCATATCCAGGCAACAAGACTGCGATACAAACGATAAGCAAATCTCGAATATTTATCAGGATCACACATATTGTAAGCAATGGCTTATTAAACCCATTAGCATGCATGAATATATAAGTAGGTTTAACAGACACGGTCAAATGCTAATCTGCATAAATAGTTATTTATCATATAAGCGTGTAAAGTCACCGACTTGGTTTTTGTTTTCTTTTGTTTCTTTTTTTTACTTTCTCTACACGTACTATGTACATAGTGTATAGAGAAGGTATTGCATTCCACCCAAAATTCGATACCGAGATTTCACCGGAAATACATGTTTTTGGAAAAAGGTTCCGTATGTGCATATGTGTGTGTCTATGTGTCTTGGTATTTAAGTTTGGTATCTTCCAAGGATGCGGCACGAAGATTTTAAAGAAACTCCCCCCACCCCAACTAATCTTTTCTTGGAAATTTTTTCGAAAATTTTGATTTTCTCAAAAATAGCTGTAACGATTTTGATTAAAATATGGTATATTAAAGATATTTACCTGACAAATAAATTGTATATCTTGAATTTTCTTGGAATAGGTTCTGAAGACTACTTTATTCTGGCGGAATTTTGCATAATTGCTAAACCATAAGAGATAGACAAAAACTTACCACACAAAAATGTAAAGTACATTAAAACACACGATTTATGCTATATATGCATCTTTTTCGTGGGGTTGATCGTTTTTCAGATATTCCTTGTTTTTGGTTTCAACTTTGAAAAACTTATACTTTTCTCATACAGGAATTAGTCAACTCCTACCTATACAAACAAAGCAACTTCAGTCACATAGTAATCAGCATTTGACTATCACCTTAACCTATGGTACTCCCCTAATTCGCTTCTACTTAC
Organism: Hymenopus coronatus; assembly: GCA_030762935.1. NCBI lineage: Eukaryota > Metazoa > Arthropoda > Insecta > Mantodea > Hymenopodidae > Hymenopus > Hymenopus coronatus. Next base: position 98,316,582 of record CM060882.1, on the reverse strand, counting down.
AAGGAAGCGAGTAATAAGACTTATTTCTGCTATTTTTTTTTTCTCGATTAGCATGAAATAAATACAAGCATAAGGTTTTTAACAATAATTTGTTGCAGATATGTAAAGAAAGTCATGTGAATGGAATACAGCAGGTTTTTTTTCATTAAGTGTGGATTTAAAAAAAAAAACTTGTGTGTTCTATTCACACGATTTTCTCTACATCAAGTTAACAAATAATTGTTGAAAAGCATATTCTTCATGCTAATCGAAAATAAACATTAACAGAATTTGTCTTATTACTTGCTTCCTTGTAAGTAGAATGGAAATAAGGAAAATACGTAAGCTAGAGCGGTATCAAATCTTTTAAAAGCTGATGACCATATCGTTGAAATCCGTTTCTTTGCATTCACAATGGCCGTATATGAAATGCTTTAAGTATTTTAAAACTGAAACCAATAAAGAGGTCTTCGGAAGCTATTTTGTGAAAATCAACGTTTCGAAATTTTTTCCATGTTAAAGTTATTTGTGAGGGGGCGGAATTTTCCTCAAGATCTTCATGTACTATCATTGGAAGATCTAAATTTATATACCAAGTGTGGTATTTTACCGATTTTTCGTATTTGAGTTAGACACACAGACACACACGGACCTTTTCCTAAAATGCTTTTTTTTACCCTAAAACGCACATTTGCGGTGAAATCTCCATATTTTGGAATGGAGTGCAATACCTTTTCCCCCTTCGTACTATGTACTTTGTAGAGGAGGTAAAAAATTACCAATAAGAAACGTAGCAGTGTTTCATAATCACATGAGAATGGAAAAAGGCTTTGCTTATATGTATCATAGGTAAATGTTTTTATTTATTTATTTATTATTTTTCTGCACATCAGTAGGAAATTAAAATAAAATAACTATTTGAGTTAGTTTCCATTTTCACGCTCAACTTCTAAATCACTTAATTAATAATTAATAGAAAAAACTCTTACTTTATTTAAATGAATAAAAATGTCCAAAAAGAAACAGAAAAATGAAGAAAATAATTGATTTGAAATGGCTCAAATCATTTCTGAATCTGTAATTAGTTATTACATTTATAGGATCGATTTATGGTTAGTATATTTCTTCATTTATACTGAATAGCGTTACACAGGATATGATGCATTAGTTATGAAAAGAGCAATTTTACAGGATTTAATAGAAAATAAACTATAATAAATCATATTTCTTAATATTTTTGAGAAGGACAACGCAAAAATAAGAACAAGAGATCATTTTTGGGAAAAATTATCTTCTATTGCTGTTTTTACCGCGTACTCGTGTTTATTTGCTATTGAATTTATGCTTTGTACTGTTGTCTGACAACTTGATATACGCTGAGCAGAATTCATAGGAACACTAAAAGGTTATATATATAAAAAAAAATAACAAGTTTGACAGACAGTCTTTTGAGAGTACAAATTTATTTCAAGAAAGGACACTAATATACAGAGATAGACACCAATAATTTAACCGTACATTTATTACCCGTCAATTTTTACAACCTTCTGCACCTCTGATGAAGCCACTCATCCCAACCAAAACACTTGCTCTCCCTTGTTTTACTGTGGCTTCCATGTTCTTAACATCCCACTTATTCTTTTTCTGATGTCTTACTTTTACATGGCCATAATTGTACTACAAATTGAATTTACTTTCACAATATCAGAACTCATCTATGTCTACAAATTCCTTGCGCCTTTTCTGATTTGCTTTACAAAAGTAGCTTTCCACCTGGGTAGCTTGACATTGAAACTAGTTCTACTTTATTACTTTCTTTCTCTACACGTACTACATAGTGTATAGAGGAAGTATTGTATTCCACCCAAAATTCAATACCGAGATTTCACCGAAAATATATGTTTTAGGATCCCCTGAATCTAAAAAAAAAAATGTTTCAGAAAAAGGTCCGAGTATGTGTGTCTGTGGACAGCATAGCTCAAAAACAAAAATACCGTTAAATACCAAACTTGGTATTTAAGTTTGGTATTTTCCAAAGAAGTGACACCAAGATTTTCAAGAAAATCCCCCACTGCTAACCACCCTTTACATGGAAAAAAATTCGAAATTTTTGTTTTTTTTAAAAATGGCTCCAACGATTTTGGTTAAAATACCACATATTAAAGCCATTTCCATCGCAAATAAAATGTATATCTTGAATTTTCTGGGAATAGCCTCTGAAGACCTCTTTATTCTGAATGATTTTATTGAATTTTGCAATTGGTAAACCGTAAGAGATAGGCAAAAGCTTACCTCACAAACAATGTAGATCGCGATAAAGCACACAATTTATGTCATATACATATATATATATATATATATATATATATATATATATATATATATATATACTTTTCTCATACAGGAATTTGTCAACTCCTATCTATACAAACAAAGGAACTTCAGTCACATAGCAACCAGCTTTTGACTATTACTTTAATCTATGGTACTCCCTTATTTCTCTTCTACTTACAAGGAATAATAGGACAATTCATGCTGTTTTTTTTTTTTCTCGATTAGCATGAAGTGAATAGAAGAATAAGCTTCTTTCCAAGTAAACCACTCGAGGGCTGCACCTCAGAGTTTAAACAATTTTCTCGTCACACTTTTAAAACCATTAAACGTTTCTCAAATTATACACTTTTAAGCCGAAAAAAATCGCTAATAGCGGAATTTGGAGGCACTAAAGAGGACAAAATCGTGCAGCATTAATATGGAACACTTGGGAACTTCACAGATAGGGCGTAATGAAGGCTAACGTTATATTCGAGAGCGCAATCACAGGGTTCTGCTGTATCTGAAGAACGATAGCTGTGACAATTCAATGATCTCAGAACAGTTAATAGACATTGAAGCAAATTATTGTTAAAAAGCTTATGCTTCCATTTACTTCATGCTAATCGAGAAAACATCAGCAGAAATAGTCTTATTACTTGCTTCCTTGTAAGTAGAAGGGAAATAAGGGAGTACCATAGGTTAAAGTGGTAATCAAAAACTGGTTGCTATGTGACTGAAGCTCCTTTGTTAGTATGGACAGGAGTTGACAAATTCCTGTATGAGAAAAGTGTTTTTAAAGGTGGAATCAAAAACAAGGAATAACTCAAAAACGATCAACTCCACGAAAAAATGTACAAACATAAATTGTGTGTTTGAACGTGCTCTACATTTTTGTGTAGCAAGTTTTTGTCCATCTCTTACGGTTTAGCGGTTATGCAAAATTCGGTAAAAGTCATACAAAAGTAGTCTTTAGAGGCTACTCCCAGAAATTTCAAGATGTACTGTTTATTTGTCAGGAAATATCTTTAATATACGATATTTTAATCAAACTCGTTAGAGCCATTTTTAAAGAAATCAAAAGTTTTCGAAAAAGTTCCATGTAAAGGATAGTTTGGGGTGGGAGAAATGTTCTCAAGATCTTCGTGTCGCATCTCTGGAAGATACTTAACTTAAATACCAAGTTTGGTATTTTACGACTTTTCGTTTTTAGAAATGTTCACAGACACACGGACACACACATGGACCTTTTTTTGAAAATGTTTTTTTTTTTTTTTATACAAGGGACTCTAAAACATATATTTCTGGTGAAATCTCGGTATCGAATTTTTCTGTGGGGTGCACTACCTTCTCTCCACACTATGTACATAGTACGTATAGAGAAAGTAAAAAGGGATGGGTTTCTTTAAACAGAATTACTGTAGTTTAAAATAACGGGTTACGTTAGTCCGAATACTTTAGTGTGTGTACGGCCGATGGAAGGCGTTTTCCAGGTAAAGCGCTCGAGGGCTGCACCTCAGAGTTTAAACGATTTTCTCGTCACACTTTTAAAACCATTAAACATTTCTCAAATTATATACTTTTGAGCCGAAAAAAAATCGCCAATGGCGGAATGTTGAAACACCAAGGAGGACAAAATCTCACTGTATTAATATGGAACACTTGGGAACTTTAGACATAGAGCGCAATGAAGGATAACGTTACATTGAAGAGCGCAATCACAGGGTTCTGCTGTATCTGAATAAAGATGGCCATGACAATATTCCATAGCCTGAGAACAGTTAATAGTTAATAAACATTCAAAGAATAAAAAACATGTATATGTTCCATTCACATTGTCTACCTATTCTGCAAACAAACTGTTTTTACAAACGATTACTTCTTTATCTGCATCAAGCTAGTTGAGGTAAACATTAGGTCTTATTACTTGCTTCCTTGTAAGGAAGTACAGGCGAAATAAGATCATGCAGTAGGCTAAAGCGATAGTCAATACAAGTCCGGTCGTATGTGAACAATTGAACTTTGGTTTGCTTTACTCTTCCATAAAAATAAAAGAAAGATGGAACGAAAAGTGACCTCGTCTGGAAAGATACCTAGTTTAAAATTTAGAACAATGAAAACGAATAACTTAGAAACGGTCAACTCTACAAAGTGACATAAAGTGTGTATTCTAACAAGACCTACATTTTTTATACTATGTGTTTGTCTACCTCTTATGCTTTACCACTTTTGCAAAACTCAACAAAATTCACCCAGAATGAACAGGCCTTCAGAATCTATTCCCAGAAAATCAACATCCTTTGAAGATACTGAATTTAAATAGCAAGTTTGGTATTTAACCGTATTTTCGTTTTAGAGCTATGCAGTCTACAGACAGACACACACACATACGGACCTTTTTCTGATTTTTTTTTTTGTTCAGGGTGTGCCAAAACATGTATTTGCGGTAAAAGTTCGGTATCGAATTTTTGGGTGCAATACAATACCATATCTATACGCTATATACATAGTTCGTGTACAGAAGGTTAAAATCGAAACTCCAGGGCTAGCACATGATAGCGGTTGAGGTAAGCGCCGAAAGAAAACAGAAGAATATTGTCAAATATCGCTTTATATAATTCGAGTTTTTACTTTCTCTATACGCACTATGCATATATTGTATAGAGAAGGTATTGCATTCCACCAAAAAATTCGATACCGAGATATCACCGGAAATAAATGTTTTAGGATCCCCTGTGTCCAATAAAAGTATTTACCGAAAAAAATCCGTGTGTGTGTGTGTGTGTGTGTGTGTGTGTGTGTGTGTGTGTGTCTGTGAACACGATAACTCAAAAACGAAAAGTCGGTAAAATACCAAACTTGGTACATAAGTTTAGTATCTTCCAAGGATGCGACACGAAGATTTTGAGAAAAATCCCCCCACCCCCAACTACCCTTTACATGGTACTTTTTTCGAAAATTTTGATTTTCTAAAAAATGGCTCTTACGATTTTGATTAAAATATCGTATATTAAGATATTTACCTGACAAATAAAATGTATATTTTGAATTTTCTGGGAATAGCCTCTGAAGACTACTTTATTCTGGATCAATTTTACAGAATTTTGAATAACTGCTAAACCGTAAGAGATGGACAAAAGCTTAGCATACAACAAATGTAGAGCACTTTAAAGCACACAATTTATGTTATACATATTTTTCGTGGAGTTGATTGTTTTAGAGATATTCCTTGTTTTTGGTTTCAGCTATAAAACACATACTTTTCTCATACAGGACTTTTTGAACTTTTGTCCATACAAACAAAGGAACTTCAGTCACATAGCAACCAGCTTTTGACTATCACTTTAACCTATGGTACTCCCTTATTTCGCTTCTACTTACAAGGAACCAAGAAATAAGTCTATTTCGGCTAATTTTTTCTCGATTAGCAGGAAGTAAATAGAAGCATATAAAAATAATTTATTGCAGAGATATAGAGAAAGTCATGTGAATGTAACACATAAGATTTTTTTTAATTTGTGACTGAATGGTGAAAACAAAAGGCTACTATTGCGCGTGGAGGATAGTATGAAGGATAGCAATGATGGACTTGGATATATTAGCCGATATCGGGGTGAAACAAACAAGACAGGTGGTGCGATAGCGCGAGTGGCAATGCAGGCGTGCAGGCGGGGTGTGAAGTGAGAGATCAAAGGGTTAGATTATCAGAATTTAGCGCCTCAGTACCGCGCCAAGTCTCACCTAATGTTGTCACCTCGTGCATGGAAATGACAGTGTTATCGTTTGACAAACAAAACAGTCTGCACCACTATGTTTTCCCTTTATTTCTTTTTTTTATTTCATATAAACAGACAGATGCATATAACATTATATTTTTGAGAGAGGACGAGTACAGTTTTGTGACAATCTCTCCGCTTTTTGTTCGTAGGAACAAAATGATATAACGGCACAAACTAGGAAAATCAAAGTTAATGTTAATTTGCCCACATTTAGGTTGGTATACACTTCCTCGAAATTATTTAATATAAAACAAGAAGTATTTTTAAAGTTTTATTTTAATCTTCTTTCTTATAATTAACTAGATTTTATAACAATTTGGTTTCTGTTTAACAATCTTTGTTAAATAGCTACAAGTTATTACTTATTTTAAATTTTAATACATTCGTAAAAAACCTACCTATAAATTGAAAAATGTGCCTGCTTTAAAGATTAATATTACTTTGAAGTAATTATATTAATTAGCTACTTCTTACAGAAGTAAATGGATGAAGAAAATTAGAAATAAGGAATAGAAAGAAATGTGAGTTGATGAAAGGAAGAAGTAAATAGGACGCGATAACCATGGTGTTGGATGCTATGGGCCCTCAGAAATGTAGCAGTGAAGTGAGAAAATGAGATGTAATAGGTAACCTGTAGGGATAGAGTTTAAATATTATTGAACTGTTAAACCATGTAATTATTTAAGTGACATAATCCATCCATTCCATTTCATCCATCCATCCATCCATCCATCCATCCATCCATCCATCCATCCATCCATCCATCCATTCAGAATCCAATACAAAAGCGGATATTGCGGAATAGGGCAATGCTAAGAAACAAATTAATTGTTCCAAAAATTATACTATTATTATGAACATAGTGTTTTTTTATATACAACGTAGAACGAAGCATTTTGTTCAGTTTATAATAAGGTTTTTATAACTTTTTTGAAACCGGGAACAACAATTTCAGTTTCCATTTTTCTAAGAAAGAAGCATAAAACGCTGAAAAAGTATTTTTAGAAATGTTAAAGCTAAAAAGATATAACATTCAGTTTGACCTAAAGAAGAAGGTTTAATTAAATATTTATAAAACGTTATGTTATTTCTTTGATTGCTTCAAGTTATTCACATGTTTGCTGTTTGTAGCCTTGGGTTATTCAAGTTACAGGCACCGCTTCCAGATTCTGGGGTGGATAGGGAATAACCTTGGCTAGAGAAAAAAGTGCTAATCAGTTGCTGGAATCACACACTGAGCCACTCGCACATCAGGCAGGCACTCTACTAGGTTTAAATTTGTTCCACAATAGTCCACAGCATAATATGATATTGGGAGAATGAAATATTTGCTCTTTTGATGTACGTTTTTGGAGCTACATTTCAAATCCCTCCATAAAATATATTCTTGATAGTATTTTGTTGATATAATAAATACGGTTTTCTCGTGTATGCATTCTATTCCTGAAATTTCAAGAATTTTTAAATATTTCCTGTAATTTACTAGTAAATAATGTTTTAAAATGTTATCAATTTTACACGGTTGATAACCCTCGAAAATATTATCAAAATGTTGTTTGGCTCCTTAATATATATCAGTTTTGTTTTCATTTAGTAAGAACTTATTAGCAAAACCAATTTTTAGTTCCCTATAGAGCATTTTTGTTCAGATTTTATTTGACTCAGTATATTAAATCAGACATGTAGCATCATCAGGACAAAAGTATTTCCAAAAATAATTAATATGGCTTATTTATTCAGTATGAACATAACAGATTTAATACAACTTACAATTTTCATTATAAAACACATTTACATACAATCATTTCTAAATACAACTTATAAATAAACAAAAATTATACTAAAAATTTATGAAAGATGAAGTACAGAGGTATGATGTATAAATTATGCAATTATTTATAATTCAAAAACTTGTACGAATATGTGTAGTTATTCAATATTGCATTCTTGGAAAGAGTTTCAGACATGTTAAATATATCTACATCAAAATAGTAAATACTGTTATATAAGTATAAGATTCTGTTTAGTGGTGCATTTTAATGGATTTCTGTATTTGCTCTTTAGCTGAAAAATAACTTCTTGAATCTACTTCTTTTATTTGGCACATAAAAGAATATATCTGCAATAATATAAATATCATCAGTAATTGAATTTAAAACTTTATTTAAAAATATTAATCCCGCGACCTCTACACTAGGTCATAAAGCTTTAAATTTAAATATTTCTAAATGGGTTTCATAATTTGTGTACACACATTTTAAAATCTTTGATTGTAATTTTTATATTAGATTGAAATATTTTGTGGTGTCAGTATTCCAAAGAATAGATGCACAATCTCTATAGATTTTGTCTACCAAAGGAGTTACAAAGGGGAACTAACGTTCTTTCTTTGAATGTGCATGGATTGTATGTGGGGAGATGGCCTGTGACCAAAACTTGCAGTTTTATGAGAGAGAGAGAGAGAGAGAGAGAGAGAGAGAGAGAGAGAGAGAGAGAGCCTGTATGTGTGTGTTTGTGTGAGAAAGATAAAGAAAGACATTATAGCCCAAAATTAAAATTGAAATAAAATTCATGCAAGCATGTATTCGTAAGGCTGATTAACCTTCAACGGATTGGCGAAACTTAAGTCAGGGAAGAAGTATTTCTCCACACGATGAACGTTATAATACGCATTTTATGGAATGGACATTCTCTGAATTACGCTTTAGTCACATTTTAAGCAGTACGCTTTAACATGTTGTGTGGTTATTTTTCGCTAACTCGAACTAATTCTACGTAGAATCATGTTCAGCATATTCTAATTTTGGATAAGAGCTATATTACCATAGTTATGCTATTTTAAACTATAACAAACAAACATTTATCAATGATATAAGTAACTGAGATAAACTGTTTTTTTCGGGTTAAGATTGTAATAATACATATTAAATGGTGAAAGAGAGGTACTTTTTGTGCCTCTTCTTGATATTGGATTAAGATTGTATTTGAGTGAAGATGTTCATAATCTAAGTCTGTTCAATCTTTAAAATATTAATTTGTAGCATAAGCATGCTTAAAGATTGATATGTGAATGTTTGGTTTCGTATTATTTGAAGAAACGAATTCGAAAATTTACCATTACCGAGATTCTTTTGTTCTTTTTTAAACGTTTATGTTTGCATTTTTACTTTTTATATTTCGGCATAATATTTGGCAGAGAAGGTATTGCATTCCATCCAAATATTTCATGCGAGATTTTTCTGGAAATGCACGTTTTAAGCACATAGTTGTGTTTATGTGTGTGTTTGAACAGCATAACTCAAAAAACAAAAGTCAACTTAATATTTAAGTTCAGTATCTTCCAAGGATACGTTAGGAAGGTGTTCCAGAATCTCCCCACCCCAAGCTACGTTTTGCATGCAAACATTTTAGATAGTTTTGATGTTATGAATAATTACTCTAATTATTTTGATTAAAATAACAAGCATATCAGTATTTATGTAACAAATAACCATATATTTAGACTTCCCTGGAATAGTCTCTGAATTCCTCTTCATTCGGAATGAAATTTACATAACCAGTTACCGTAAAGACTGACAAAAAAACTTACTCCACAAAACAGTACATATATCCTATACATTTTTGTTGTGGAGCTAAGCATTCTGATATACTCCTGGTTATTTTTGGTTTAAATTTTGTAAAACCTGTCTCAAATGTAAAGTCATTATTCATATTTTTTCATCGTGCTCAAATGAAACACCGTCACATAGCGATGATTTTAAAACATGTGACTATGGCTTTAGCTAAAGTGTTTCCATATTCCGTTTGTACAAGCAAATGATGTGCAATAAAATCATCGTGATATTGTTTATCTTGATAAATATGAAATAGATAGAAGAATAAACCTGTTAAGAGCGGTTTTTTTGCAGCATAGGTAGAGAAAAGTATGTGAATGTTTTAAAACTTCAGATGATTCTGTGTGTTTTGAGCTTATAAAAAGGCCACAAAAAGGATGGAATAGAAAGGGCTGGAAAGAAAGGTTTGCAATAACTGGTATTTATCGAAATCACCTTTTTTTTTTTTTTTTTTTGATAGTGTTTAACGCCCGCTTTAACTACCATGGCACCAGACACTGGTGGCACATGGAATGAAGTTGGAGCAACGGTGGAATACGATGGCGGGGGAAACCGGAGAACCCGGAGAAAGCCCACCCCTGCGCCGCTTTGTCCAAGACAAATCTCACATGCGGTCGCTTGGGGTCAAACCTGGGTGGCAAGAGGTCTCACTACTCGGCCACGGCGCGGCCAAAATCCCCCTTAATGTTCACTACCTCTGCACGTAAGAAATAAGAATTTCCTTCCAGAAGGCAGTACCCGTTTATTGTTTGAAAACTTCCGCCTAAAACACAGCCATTTCATGAGATATAAGTAGATGTAATACTGTTGCACCATAGTAACAATATATTTCGCTTGGTTGCTAAATCAGTTGGTAAAGTAGGCTTCATGAATCACTTCAGCAGAATTGCCTCTTCTCTTGCGAGCTATTGATTTGTTTCTCAATATTAAAGGAATATAAATCCTCTCTCATCAATCTTATGTTTTCATTTCTTAACAATACCAGCACACACGTCTCTTAGAAATCTAATTTCAGCTACTTGAACTCCCGCTTTCTCCTTCTCTCTCTCCCTCTCTCTCTGACCCATTTCATCTTTCTGCTCTTTTATTATTTGCTTTCAGGATTGAAGCTCTTATATCCGTCATGAAAAAAGGTTTTGCTTATGTAAGTTACCCACCCCTTCCAGCAATAGCTGCTGCAGAAAATTTTTAGCTTTCTTTTTTTTGGATTTGTACCAGCCAATCTACTTTCTCTTTCCTTCCTAAGGAAAGTGGATGATCTTACAGCAAATTTGAATTCACGAGAATGCAAGAGAAAAGAGCTTAGGTAGAAATGTGGTAAGTTTCTTATAGTTCTTTAGATTTTTTTTTTTGGAAAACTGCTGCTTCTATTTGCTTTGGACAACACTGCTTTACATAATCAAGTTCTCTTCTTTTTAAATTATAGCCCCAACCTCTTTTATCATATCATACTTATATCTTATCATACTTTTATCATATTCACTTCCTGGAAATTGTTAGTGAAATAAATGTCCCATAATTAGCGGCACAGCTGCCCCATAGCTGCTTTGCAAGGCATCCCAGTTTCAACTTCCGGCTGGGAGTTATTCTCCAAATTCCATGGCACAACGGCCCGAAGTCGGGTCAAGACTAACCGCCCGACCGCTGCGTCTCCCATCTCTGCCCATTACAGGCGTCATGAATAGGGTGCAGCACTGGAGGATGGCACGGTTAGCTCCCCGGGTTCCTCCCGGCCGGTTAATACGGTCTACGCAATCTGGAGGCGCTACTTCTCCAAGTTGTTCCTCAATTGGCCCCCCCATGGACCTCGTGAGGCTGAGTGCACCCCGGAGCAGGTCCCTCAGCGGGAGAAAAACCACACGCCAGTACCAGGAATCGAACCTGGCCCTCTCGTTTTGTATGCAGCCGCGCTACCACCGCGATAAGGAGACGACCGGGAATTTTAATAGCCAAGAGTATTCTCTATACTCTCCAAAGTCCGTAAATATGAAGTAAGTTTGTATGCGTTATAATACATTAACCCCTTTGGGGTAAAGCTCAATTATACAGTACAGAATTAATGCTATTGCCGATTGGCCATTGCATTTAAAGACGGGAAAATTGAGGCCTGGACAAAATAAGTTTAAGTTACATAATGTTAACAATAATGAAATGACTATCATGAAGAAAATTAAAAACAAAGTGCGTTTCTCCGAAAAGCTATTGACTTCTTGCTAACGACCCATAACAAATATTCAGGCTTAAAATTCAAAGAGAAAATCAAACCTTATTGTTAAGGATGGAGATGAAACTTGAGACCACTTCCAGTCGTTTCATCTCTTCTGTTTGATGCCCTGCATTCACAGAAAGTCACTAGGAGTCAAGTCACCACTCAGCAGAGATAATACTCTATCGACAATTGTAAGGCACTTCTATACGTTAAGATTCCAACTATAGATAGTCTCAATGAGGGACAAAATATTCTAAAAGTTCACAAATGTCATGAGATGAAAAACTTGAACTGAAGCTCAGAAAACGACCGCGAAGGAAGACGCCTCTTGGGAACATCGTTTTTTCGTTGGAAGCAGGTTATAAACCAAACCTGAGGTATGGGGGTTGCTGTTCAAACTACAGGTAGTACGAAGAGCATTATAGTGGCACTGTCTGATGGCGAAATTGTACTTGCAATTCAGTGGGATTCTCCTTTCATCTCTATCAGATTGGTTGTTCGGTGGTGTTGCTATGCGTTGCCTCGCATATTGATTCGGCGGATGCAGGTGTTATCGATTATCGTCATTCTTGGCTTAGTGATACAAAATATGGCTTTTTTTTGTACCTGTTCCAGATTCATAAGTTGTATGTAATAATGAGTAGATTAATTGTGTATATATTACATTTGAACTCTTCTTAGCACCCCTAATGCTTCTGCAATAAGTCGTCGTTTTTGTAGTAATTTTACTTCAGCTGTTCCACTTTCCTGTTAATACTGCTGTTACTATTTATCACTGACTCATACAACACACTTAAACCGTGCTCATAATGCTGATATACAAGTCTTCAAATCCAAAGGTCCCCGGTTTAAACTCCGGTTAGAGAGTGGGTATTTTTCTTTCGCCAAGATTTTACCCAAACCTCCCTATACTCTGGAATTATGGATGAGAGTATAATGTAAGCAAGTATGTCTGTTTATGTGTATGTGGATTTAATGTAACTACCCAAATGGTAACTCAACTTAAAACGAGTGCAGGATTGCTGAGGACCAAATTTTCAAAAGATTAACACAAACATTTCTCATACCGGATATACTTACTGGAAAATTCCTATAACTTTTGCTTTCTCTGGCAGGTATTATTAGACATGTTAGACAGAGAAGGTATTCTTCCCAAAAAAATGTATATCGAGATTTCACTGATACACAAGTTTTGGCTTTTCCTGAATTCAAAAATGCATTATCAGAAAAAAATCTGCTAAAATATGTAAATACGTTATCTATCAAAGTTGATATTTAAGTTCAGCATATTCCAAGGATGCGACCCGAAGATGTTCAAGAAACTCTCACTACTAAAGCTACCCCTTACATGCAACAATTTTTCGAAAATTGTGATGTTTTTTAACATAGTCTTGATGAATTAAATGACTAAATATAGGATGATTATGAATTTTCAGGATGACTTTTGCATAACTGTCAAACTGTAAGAGATGAACAAAAACTTACTATACTAACACGTCGTTTGTCATATACATTTTTTTGTGCAGTTAACCATTTCCTATACATTCTTTGTTGTTTGTTTTAATTTTAAAATCCTTTATTTTTCCTCAAACGGGAAGTCATCTTTTGTTTTGCTGCTGGCCACGCAATGAGAAACGAATATCAGCCCAACAGGGTCGGTCAGCTTTTATAATATTTTACTATCGCTTTAGGCTTGTGTCTTCCCTTATTTCCCTTCTACTAAGAATAAGCTAGGAAGATAATTAAGCTAACCTTTAGCTTGATTACCATGAAGTAGATAAAATAATAAGCTTTTGTGTACTAGATTGTTGTAGAATAAGTAGATAGTCATGCGAATGGAATAAATCAGACTTTTTATATATTTAATGGATATATTGACATCATACTAGGATTGGTGATTGGAAAGTTTTATACAATATTCACATAATATTGCTATATTTCAGAATTAAATTTTCAGATGATTGATGATTAGAAGATCACCTTAATCAAATGTGGATATTTTGAATCTTAGTCTTTTGCGAGATATATTTTTCCATAACGTTTATTTTAAGCAACAACAATTTCTCAAACATTTGGTTATCTTTCAAATCTTTCAATTATTTGAAGACTTTGTACAGTGAAGAGGGTGGATGCTATGATTAAAAATGTATGTTTGCCGTTCACATGACTTTCTCTACATCTGTTATAAATTATTGTTAGTAAGCTTATTCTTCTATCTACTTCATGCTGATCGAGATAAACATTAGAAGAAATGATCTTATACCTTGCTTCCTCATAAGTAGAAGGGAAATAAAGCAAATAGAAATGGGTTTTTATTTATGGACGCTCTTCAACCCTGTGGTTCTCGACGTCCAATTCTATATTGGCCGTGAAAGACCGCTTAATATGGCTATACGATGACTTTGAAATTACATTCTCCTCAAATTACCGGGATGAAAATTAAAAATAAAAATAAAGAGAGAAACAAAAATTAAGACGTTTCAAATAAGACAAGAGGAAGCACGCCTTCATATTATAACAGATATTTTACTGACCAAAATGTAGTTGCTTATGATGCAAATAATGAATTCGACTTCCTTCAGAAGGGAGTAAAGCTTCAATTATTGACCACTCAGTACAATTCACAGAAACAAACAACTCCCTGCAATTCTGCCTTCTTTTATAGCTGGAAAATGACGTCGCGACGATCTTTCAGGAAACTTGTCGATGATCTGGAAGCCGATGCTTGGAGAAGAATCGAGAGTCAGTTTCCGAAGCCTCCTGTTGCATCTCGCCGCTCTTCTGTGTTGTTTAGCTTCCAACTGCAATGTCTCGCATTCCAGCTCCACTGCCGCATGTCAGAGCAAAAGCGAGCATTGTCACATACACGAATTGCATTGTCACAATATTACATGACTTTGCAGAAAGTAGAAGGGTAAATGTATTAGATTAAAGCCGCAATATTCCCCCCTCTGTGGTATGGCTCAAGGGGTTGCAAGTTTGAACCTCAATTAGGGTGGATTAGTGGATAAGGTTTTTTTCTCGGCAAAATATCTTTACCTGACTTTTGTATTGACCTTGGGCTCATTTATGTATCATTATATCCATGTTATAAAGGATATATATCCTGGGGCTTATAACCTTAAAGATGTTAAGCCTCCGATATGACCCGAGATGCTAAATTGACGTAGTTATTGTCATACGTAACTAATAATTAATTTAAAAATAAATAATGCTGAAATAGAGAAATAAGTGCTATAAATAAATTCATATATTAAACTCCACAAATAATATAAAATGCATAAGTTATAGTTCTCTTGCAGGCAAGTCATTAGTGAGGCATAATGTTTAAACTTAAATCTGTTGCTAGACAAGAAGTCATGAGTAAAGGCAACTTATGTTGGAAGAAACTCTACGTCATAGATGCGAAAGAAACTGCCATCAACTTGGGTATACAAGGAAACCCATTTGGCTTGCAATTCAGTTTATCAAACTAATGTGTTCTCAAACATAAGGTACGCTTAGGAGGATAAAACATCACGCAAGCTATTTTCTATTTCGTCATAGAGGCTAATGTGAAGTGCAAAATTTGACAACGTAGAATATAGAAACAGAACGGTAGACAGGACTTAGGTTAATAAAACAACACACGCTACTAACATTTAATCACACACACTCTTTAGCGCCTCTTGTGCTTAAAGCAACATACACTCTTCAAGATTCTTGCAACATTGATCAGAACGCAGCGCTATGCTTTCCACCCGTTTAGCGATGATTATAAAGGGATTCATTTGAGGGTCTCTGTCATTTAAGCTCTTTACCACGTAAATAAATTCCACCTACAGCGTCAAGTTCCAAATACTCTGAAACTTAGTATTTTATTACGATGCAGTTATAACTTCTTGTAAATAGATTCAATAAGTTGTTTTAAATATCTTCTAAAACCGGCATATCATTTTAAACTTATAAATTATTAGTCTCCATATATATTCTCATAGTTTTTAACTTTTGTTGTCCATACTCATGCTCATGCACACCTGAGAGAGAGAGAAAAATCTCACCGCATACCAGTAGTAGGCAGTAAAAGAACGGTACAAACTAGAGCCCCCCTCCGCCAAAAAAAAAAAAAAAAAACATGACAAATGGTGTGATTTTTACCGTTTTAGCTTTCATATATCTTAAAATGGAGATAACCACTACAGGAAGTGTAAAACATGTGTCGTATAACGTCTATTTAGTGATTATTTTCTGGTTTGGCTAGATTAATAAGGCCGCCTTACTTTCAACTGTATCAAAAGAAGCGTAGGTTCAGCGAATTAAAATTCTAGGTGCCTCGCCTAATTAATAGTCATTCTTTCTGTGTCTCATAAGAGTAGCATGCTACGTGTCTGAAATTCAAGAAGATTGTACTCATTATACCAAACAACATGTTTCCTTAAAAACTGGTGAAGATCACAAAACTGGTTCGGAGTTAGTCTGACGCATTACTAATGTGTTTGTCTCTTTTTTTTTATCACAATACTGGTTTTCCTTCAAGCTAATTTTCCCTCCCCTATGTATCTGTATTTTACGGCCTGTTTTTCTCTTGATGCTCTAATGACCACCAGTTTCTCGCACATTTTAACATCTAACTTTAACTCCAATCTATGGCTATACTTTATCTACTTCACGCTAATTGAGATGGAAAATTAGCAGAAATGGTTCCAGTACTTGCTTAAGTCCCGGGCCTCTCAGTGTAAACATCATTTAATTTTTTTTTTTTGCTTTGTTTCTCAACATAATCTCCAGAAAGGCTAATATATTTCTCATATCGGTGTTCTAATTTAATTAAACCGTCCCTAGTGTGATTTATCAGGGTCCTCAAAATAGATGTTTGACACATCAATGACCTGCTAATCGCCTGCGGTGACATAAGTAGTTAAAGTGGGCGTTAAACATTACCAAAAAAAATGACCTCGTTTCTGTGAAATCTTCGTCCTCCAAGAAATTTTTTGAGGTTTGGGAACAGATGGTTGTCACTGGGTGCTAGATCTAGTGAATAGAGTGGATGTTCAAGCAAATTCAACTTTAAGTCACACATTTTTCCCATTGGAATCAATGACTGAACGATGTACTGGAGCATTGTCATAATGAAACATTTTTTTTTTGCCAAATGAGGAATTTTGCTCTTCACCTCAAAACTCAAACATTGCAGTAAGCTTGCACAGCAGTCTCTAGTGATACTTTACCCTTTTCCAAGTAATCAATAAAAATAATGCCCTGTGCATCTCAGAAAACACTCGCCATAACCTTGCTAGCTGAACAAAATTGACTTCGCCTTTTTTGGAGTTGGTTCACCAGGCACAATCCACTGTTTTGATTGTGATTTAATTTCTGGAGTGTAGTGACGTATCCAAGTATCATCTGTGGTAATAAGCCGTCTCAAAAATTCACTGGGATTTTTACAGTAGAGCTCCACATTCTTAACAGAATGATTTTTTCTTTGCAACTTTTGATCACGTGTCAAGAAACGCGGCACTCATCTCGCACAGACCTTGAAAAAGCCCAAAACATTACTTAAAATATTACCTGCACGTTCTTTTGATATATTTACAGCGTCTACTATCTCAAACGCCTTTAATCTGCGGTCTTCCACTACTAAACGATGATTTTTTCTTCAATGATCTCTGGAGTTGTTACTTCTACAGGGCGTCCAGAGCGAGGCTCATCACTAGTGCTCGTACATCCCATTTTAAACTCTGCAACCCATCTTTTAATTACTGAATGTGAAGGGACAGGGTCTTTCAATCTACTGTCCGTTTTCTCCTTGATTTCTTTAAGCATTAAGCCTTTCAAATGGGAGTATTTAATCACTTCGTGAAAACTCTAAAGTTGTTTTGTTTAAAATGCTGTCATTCGAAAACTACACAACCTATTGACATGTAACTATGGATACAAGCTAGTCTAGAGTTAAAGTATACGAAGCTGCCGTCTAACTGGCCTAGTGGCACCATATCAGTGTGAGACCCGGGACTTATCAGCCGACCCTCGAAATTGTTAGTAGAAGGGAAATAAGGGAGTCCACTAGACTAAAGCGATAGTCGACTATTTTAAAAGCTGGTTTTGGTGTGCATAAAATCCGTTTCTTTGCATTCCCAGGAAATGACAACTTCCCGTGTGAGAAAAGTGTTTTAAAACTGAAACCAGTAACGAGCAATATCTCGGAAATGGTCAATTCTACGAAAAAATGTATGACACAAATTGTGAGTTTTAACGAGATCTACATTTTTGGTATAGTAAGTTTTTGTCTATTTTTTGGGGTTTCCTATTTATGCAACATTCAGCAACAAAGAGTTGTTCAGAGGCTATTCCCAGAACTTTCAAAATATATATTTTATTTTCCATGTAAATGTCTTTACTGTCCGGTATTTTAATCAAAACTGTTAGAGCCATTTTTGAGAAAATAAAGTTTTTCGAAAATTTCTTCGTATAAAGAATATGGTTTTGGGTCTGGAGATTTTCCTCAAAATCTTCTTGTATTTTTGGAAGATATTAATTATATATACCAAGTTTGGTATTTTAGAGACTTTTTCACAGACACACGGACACACGCACACACATACACGGACCTTTTTCTAGTAAAAAGATTTTTTTGGATACAGAAGACGACTGTTTCTGGTGAAATATGGGTATTGTATTTTTGGGGGGAATGCAATAACTTCTCTATGCAATATGTGTAGAGAAAATAAAAACGCCTGTATGACCAATTCAGTTAAAGACGGCATATAAAAACAATAAAAAATTCTGATGAGCTATGTACTTATAACTTTCTCTACATCTACTACGCACTATAAAGAAACTTTAGTTTTTTGTCTATTTCATGCTTATTCCATTAGCAGATGGTTTTATTACGGTATTTTTTCCTTGTGCAAGGAGAATAAGGAAGTACAATAAGCAAAATTTATTATCAAAACATTTAATATACAGTCACTCTGTGATTGGTAACGAAATCTCGTTTTTTTGCTTGACAAGGATGAAAAAATAAGAATTTATACTTCATATTTGAAAAGTATTAAGAGTTGAAAAATTTAAAGCTCTAATTAGAGATATTTGTAAATTGTTAACTCCACAACAAAAATGTATATAACATGCTTTGACGAGATCTACATTTTCTTGTAATACATGCACTATTTTCTAAGTTGTTTTTTTTTTTTTTTTTTTTGATTCGGGGATCCTAAAACCTGCTTTTCCAGGGAAAGCTCTATAGAGAATATTTTGGTGGAATACAGTACCTTTTCTATCTATGTATTGTGTACCAAATAGAGCCATTAGTAATCTTCCAGCCTAAGTATCCTTTACTAGAATGTATTTAAAAACATTCACCTAAGTCAAAAAGAAAAAGAAGAGGAAAAAAATTAGTTGCAGCTCGATATGCATGCAATAGTCTCCAGCAATTACCTCTTAATTTTTAACGTCCTCAGTATGCTGGTAGTTATTTATATATTATGTTTATGTCATTGATACTATCGTAAATGTTCATTTCTACTTTCTCTAGCAACTTTTGAGGATCTCCGAATAATAAACAGATTTTTAGAAAATAACGGAGCAGAGAACGCTGGAGCACACGCGTGTGTGTGATTCGAAGATTTTCAGGAAGATCCCTCCACCCGAAACTACCGTTTATACGGAAACATTTTCTAAGTTCTCGATTTTCTAAAAAATTATTCAAGCAATTTTCTTATCAAAATGCCGTGTGCTAAAGATCCTTATACTGTAAATAAAATATATGTCCTGAAATTCTTTGGAATATCCGCTGAAGTCCTCTACATTCTGAATGACACTTGCATAAGTGGTAAACTGTAAGAGATAGACAGAAATCTGGCACAAACAAAATGTAGATATAGTAAAAACACAATGCCATTTTTTGTAGAGCTAACCATTTCCCAGTTATTATTTTCATTGCTAAAATACTTAAAGGAAAAAAAAAAAACTTTTTCCAAACGGGATACCCTCATCCATATCATTTCTTTTGTTTTGCACCTGGTCAAATAAACAGAACCGAATTTCAGTTATAATTGCACAGCGATAGCTTTTAGAAGAGTTGACTGTCGTTTAAGCCCAGTGTTTTCCCTTATTTACCTTGTGCTTAATAATAAACTAACAAATAAGAGCATTTGTGATAGCTCGTATGATCAATATACATAGTGGATAGATAAGATTTTTGTATTTCACCAAAAACTTCGAAGTCGAGATTTTACCGGAAATACACTTTTGGGGTCCCCTGAGTCCGACAATTTTTTTTTAGAAAAATGTCCGTGTTTGTATTTGTGTGCCTGTACACAGCATAGCTCAAAAACGAAAATACTGTTAAATACCAAACTTAGTACTTAGATTTGGTATCTTCCAAGGATGCGACATGAAGATTTTCAATAAAATTTCCCCACCACAAACTACCCTTTACATGGAAAAAAATTTGATTTTATAAAAAATTGCTGTAACGATTTTGATGAAAATCCCAAATATTAAAGATATTTACATCCCAAATAAATTGTATATCTTGAATTTTATGGGAAGAGCCATAGAAAACCTCTTCATTCTAGATGAATTTGGTTAGCTGCTGAACTGCTAAACAGAAACATACTGCATAAAAAATTAACACTCGTCAAAACACAAAATTTATTTTCTTTACGTCGTTGTTTTGGAGGTACCCGTTTCTGAGATACTCCTCATTATTGGTTTCAATTGTAAAGTACTTATACTTTTCTCAGACAGGCAGTGTCTCATTTTCTTTTGTTTACTCCAGGCCAAGCAAAGAAGCCATTTGGAATGACAATCGCATAACGACAGTTTTTAAAACATTTGACTACCAATTTAGCATAACGCAGTCCTTTAGTTTCCTTCTAATTATAAGACACTAAGTATTAAGAGCATTCTCGTAATTTTATCTCGATTAGCATTGTGTGGAAAGAAGAACAATGTTTTGTAAGCAGATTGTTTGAAGAGCAGCTAGAGAAAGTAATGTGAGTGTAACACATTTTTATATGTATTAGCGTGATTTTATTTGTATAACTTGAAATACTTATTACAAAAGTTGGATTGTAATTTTCAGTACTATATTAATCAAATGTTAACCTATAGTGTTTTACGCATTATAAACATATTTTTCACAGAACAAAGTACCACAAAAGCTAAAATATTTCATCCTAAATCAGTTTCCTTAAAGCCTTGCAGTTAGGAGGATGAGAATAGGAGCTTTGTTTACGATTCAACATGAGATTGACTCTCAACTCCTGGCAGAACAATGAAGTTCATTTGATTAATGAACATTGTATTTTGGTTGGGGCTCATTAGCAGTTACGCTGCAGGCTCGGTGTTTACGATATTTCCTAAGCGAATGCACTGGAGCAAATGCATAATTACAGTACCGTTCCTAGAATCACTTTGAATGAAGATGGGGGAAAGCTTTTGATGTGCGCCGCAGTAGTTGCGCAGACAAGAAAATGGATTAGCGCCCTCAAGTCGCTGGTATGGTGCACTTTCTCTGCTCATGCTACCGCATTAAATCCAATTTTATTTTAATTAACTAATGCATTACGGCTTATAAGCAGGCTCTCAGAGGGTTGCATGAACAGATCTGGGCAGAATGGAACAATTCAACGCTAACAACTTGATATGCACGTAAATCGGGTTTCCTGTTTGAGATCACTAACCGGGAAAACACCGGAAACAAGGATTTGGATAATAATTTTATAAAGTAGGTAATACCAGGGGATTTGTGGTGCACAACGGCATCCAAACGGCTTTTCTTCGAGTTCTATGGTTTCCCCCGTCATGCATTGCACCACCTGTTTCATAATCATCTTTCCTTTCATCCATTTCATATCTTCTTCCTCGTCCTCATGCTTCGCATCGGGTTGATCACCCATCCTGGCTTCACTCTCTGATCCAGAGTCCGTATTTGTTTATAGTTCATGTAATGAAGAATAAAATATGGACTGGTGAACACCATTTATCCTAGGAACTGGTATAGTTTGCTTTTGTGATGTTTATTTTGGCATTGGGTAGAATTATTTCAGCTCTACAGTACTAATAAGTCTTCGAGGATTCTTACAAAAACAGAACTGCGCTGAGCATTTTAATTTGTTTACGCTTTCTTGGACGATGGAGCCTTTTAGGCTTTTCGTAGGAGGAAGATCTGGGCAGAATAGAACAATTCAACGCTAACAACTTGATATGTAAGTAAATCGGGTTTCATGTTTGGATCACTATCCGGGAAAACACCGGTTTTGGATAATAATTTTATAAAGTAGATACTGGAGTTTTGTTTAGCAAAAAGCGGCATCTAAACGGATTTTTCCGGGTTCTACGGTTTTCCCCGCCGTGCATTGCATCACCTCTTCTGTAATCACATTTTCTTTCGTCCATATCCTCGTTCTCATACTATGCATCGGAGCGATCACCCATTCTGGCTTCTCTCTATGATCCAGAGTCCATCTGCTCTTTTGCAGTAATTTGTGTGACAGTTTTTGTTAACAGTTACTGTTATGAAATTTGGACTAACGAGCTCTATTTAGCATAGAAACTGGTGTATTTTCTTCAGTAATGTTTATTGTAGTATTATGAAGAATTATTTCAGTACAACACTACTATTAAGTCTTCGAGAATTCTTATAAAACAGAACTGTACATCACTGTGCTGAACAATCTAATTTGTATGTCATCACAAGCTCATTACGCTTTGTTGGACGATGGAAGCTTTTAGGCTTTCCATTTCAGGAGGATGGAAAGAATATTCATTTATGTACATAATATATATACATATATAAATATACATGCTAAAAAATTCAAAGGACCCAGAAGCATCAATAAAATACTAAGCACTACGAAACAAAATAAATAGAGAAATTAGAGAAAGGAAGGAAGTATTTTTAAAAGAAAATATGGAAATAATAGATGAAGAATTCAAGAAAGGAAAATTAGAAACAGCATATAAAGAAATTAAAAACTTTTTTATTGAAGTAAAACACAAGGGAACAAACTAAATACTAAATACTAAATTTGGTATTTAAGTTTGATATCTTTCAAGGATGCGACACGCAAATTTTTAATAAAATCTTCCCACGCCATACTAACCGTTGCATGGACATTTTTTGAAAAGTTTGTTTTTTATAAAATTGACTGTAATTATTTTGTTTAATATAACTTATATTTACTATATTTACACCATAAATAAAATGTATATCTTGAATTGTGTGGAAATAGTCTCTTAAGATCTACCTTCAATCCTGGGTGAATTTTGCATAACTGGTAAACCGTAAGAGATATACAAAAACTTACTACATAAAAAACATCTTTATCTCGTTAAAACACACACCTTTTTCGAAATATTGTTATTGGTTAAAGTTTCAAGCAACTTAAACTTTTCTCAAAAGGAGACCAGCTTTCGTTTCTCTCTTCTTTGTTTGACATCTAGCCGTGTAAAGCGAAACGAATTTCAATTTTTTCAGATAGCGACCGGCTGTTTAAAAAATTTGACTGGTTCTAACTTAGTGTATTACTGTATATTCCTTCTACTAAAGAGGAACTAATACAGCCATTTCTGCTAATATTTATCTGGATTTCCACAGGGTTTAGATAGATGAATAATCTTTTGTAACAATAATTTGTAATAGAAAGTCATGAGAATGGAACACATCAGATTTTTTTGGTTACCATGGAAACATTCTAAGTCTGAAGATATAAGAAGCGTAACAAAATATATACTTTTCAGCTTTAAATTAATTAGAGAATTAACTCTTTTAACAGCTCAGAAACATAGCTGAATAATGTGTTTTCAGAATTTCTCATAAAGGCATAGACGAGAGGGAAATAACCTACACAGTGATATAATAGAATGTGCGCAGCTTTGGGTTCTCGTAGTAAAGAATAAAGCTTATAGGATTACAACCGAATCATACGTTAATACATATGAGTGCATTTCATAAAAATTTAAGGCATAGACGAGAGGGAAATAACCTACACAGTGATATAATAGAATGTGCGCAGCTTTGGGTTCTCGTAGTAAAGAATAAAGCTTATAGGATTACAACCGAATCGTACGTTAATACATGTGAGTGCATTTCATAAAAATTTAATGTGTTCCATTCACATGACTTTCTCTATATCCCTGCAATAAATTCTTATTAAAAAGCTTATGCTTCTATTTTCTTCCTGCTAATCGAGAAAAAATTAGCAGAAATAGTGCTATGTGACTGAAGTTCTTTTGTATGGACACGAGCTAACAAAGTTCCTGTATGAGAAAAATATAAGTTTTATAGCTTAAACCAAAAACAAGGAATATCTCAAAAACAATCAACCTCATGAAAAAAATGTATACAACATAAATTGTGTGCTTTAATGTGCTCTGCATTTTTGGTGTGGTAAGTTTTTGTCTCTTTCTTACGGTTTAGCACTTATGCAAAATTCCGTAAAATTCACTCGGCATAAAGTAGTCTTCAGAGGCGATTCCCAGAAAATTCAAAATATACATTTTATTTGTCAGGTAAATATCTTTAATGTACGATATTTTAATCAAAATCGTTAGCCATTTTTCAGAAAATCAAAATTTTCGAAAAAAGTTCCATGTAAAGAATAGTTTGGAGTGGAGCAATTTTTCTCAAAATCTTCGTGTCGCATCCCTGGAAGATACTAAACTTAAATACCAAGTTTGGTATTTTACCGACTTTTCGTTTTTGAGTTATCGTGTTCACAGACACACGGACACACACACGCACACACGGACCTTTTTCTGAAAATACTTTTTTTTTTGTTACAGAGGACCTAAAACATATATTTCCAGTGAAATCTCGGTATCGAATTTTTTGGTGAAGTGGAATACATTTTCTATACACTATTTACATAGTGCGTATAGAGAAAGTAAAAACTGAATGCCATTTTTACTTTCTTTTAACGTGCTATGTACGTAGTGTATAGAGAAGGTATTGCACTCCACCAAAAAATTCGATACCGAGATTTCACCGGAAATATATGTTTTAGGGTCCTCTGTATCCAAAAAAAGTATTTCCAGAAAAAGGTCCGTATGTGTGTGTCCGTGTGTCAGTGTGCTGCCCGTGTGTCTGTGAAACAGATAACTCAAAACGAAAAGTCGGTAAAATACCAAATTTGGTATTTAAGTTTAGTATCTTCCAGGGATGCGACACGAAGATTTTGAGAAAAATCCCCCCAACTACCCTTTACATGAAACTTTTTTCGAAAAGTTTGATTTTCTAAAAAAATGGTTGTAACGATTTTGATTAAAATATCGTATATTAAAGATATTTACCTGAGAAATAAAACGTATATTGTTAATTTTCTGGGAATAGCCTCTGAAGACTACTTTATTCTAGATCAATTTTACAAAATTTTGCATAACTGCTAAACCGTAAGAAATGGACAGAAACTTACTACACAACAAATGTAGAGCACCTTAAAACATACAATTTATGTTATATACATTTTTTTCGTAGAGTTGATTGTTTTTGAGATATTCCTTGTTTTTGGTTTCAGCTATAACAATCTATATTTTTCTCATGCAGGACTATGTGACCTCATGTCAATACAAACAAAGGAACTACAGTCGCAGCGCATCCAGTTTTTGACCATCACTTTAACCTGTGGTAACCCCTTATTTCGCTTCTACTAACAAGGAGGCAAGCAATAAGTCTATTTCTGCTAATTTTTGCTCCATTAGATGAAGTAAATAGAATAATTTGTTGCAGTGATATGGAGAAAGTCATGTGAATGGAACACATCAGACTTTTTTTTTTCATTTTCTGATATGCGTTTTTAATGTTATTAATTACTTGATACATCCAAAAGGCTTCTTTGGTTGGAACTAACACAAAAGAGCCCTGTGTGGTGGAATCCCGAAGGTACACGTTCAAAGCCAGGAGGGAGTATCTGTTTTTACAGCATTCGTCTCATTTAGATGAAAGTCGGCTGATACCGTGTTTAAACAGATTTTTTTGCCGAAGGGTGTGAAAGAAGGCGAAGGGTATTTATCCATGATTACCCGAAGTAAAGTAAATCACACCACAAGCTGCGAATGTTCATTAACTTTTACATTTTTCATGCGTCTCTTTGTCCTGGCCGTGTCATGTTTAAGGCCGAAATCTCCGTCGCTTCCCTTCGCATCCCCCATTAGTCTGCGAATAAATAATGAAACATGCGGGCTGACTGAAATGTGCTAGGAAAATGATACTTGAGTTGTATAGTATGTTGACTCGGAAGATGCGAGAACAGCGCCTGCTAGACGGTGGTAGAGGGGCTGGAGGGGCTTCGGTACGAATCAAGGCGGTTATTGTCAAAGACAATAAAAATAGACCTCACGCTGTGATTTTGCTGAAAATATGAACGTTTGACGGCTACTCAGGAGTTACCACGATTTTTTATTGGTGCCACTCCGGTACAACATACCACGCGAGTAAATAAAGGCAAAATTGATTGGGCAATCTACGCCTTCATCCCTCAACCCCGTTTGACGCTCCTTCAGAATAGGTTGACTTGTATAAGCAATGTGTAAATTTAGTTCACCACGTGCAGTAATTACCTTGCAATTAGAGCTTCAGTATGTATTGCAGAGAAAATATTCATTTAATTTTGTATTATCCGGCAAGAGGAGTGGTTATTGCTCAACCAGAGAGTTTAGGGATCACCAGTTCGCAACCCAGAACTTCAGTTGTCGTAAGCGTTTCATATTCAACCGCTTTCCGTCGGTAACATGGCCTGCCCAATACGATTTTAGGAGCACAGTAAACAGGTGAAAGACATGGGCAGGTTTCCGAAAAGATTCGTCTTAGGATAACTATTTGTTGGTGCATTTTAATGTCTTTGGGTATACCAGAAGGGTGCACCTACGTGGGATGAGAGAGGACGGGTGGCCGAACCAAGCGCTTCGGCTCAGCAATGCTAGGGTCCCTGCAGATTCCACATTGAAGCACCCCGACAGTCGGACATGAAGACCAGGGACCGCACCCCACACTTGCGATTCTCATCCCGGCATTTTCTTACTTCCCTTCCACTTACAAGGAGCTAGTATAAGATTAATTCTGTTTTTGTTTATTTTGATTAATATGATGTAGGTAACAGATTAATCTTTTGATTAAAAGCTTTATTTGCCTAACAGCTAGAGGACCCCATATGAATGAAACACTTTAGATTTTTCCCTTCTATTTACACAAAACCAAATAATAGGGATAATTTCTAATGGTGTTTATCTCGATAAGCATGCTATAGATAAAAAATAAGCGTTTTAACAATAATTTGTTGCAGAGATGTTGAGAAGATCATTTGAATGAAACACATCATATTTTCTTTCTAGGAACTATTTATAGATAAGTGTTATTTTATGCAAAATATGAAGTAGCGTTTAGGTATCGCAACACACTAACACGATGGAAAGAAAGAAACACGAAACTTTTCAACAAAATCCTCATGAAAATGCAACGTTTTTTGATACGGCTATAAAGATTTTGACTAAACACTTTCAACGTGTTCCATTTTCCTCACAAAAAAAAAAAAAAAAATACATCTGAATTTTCTATGAATAGCGTGTGATGTTCTCCTCATTCCAAATCTGTTTTGTATAATTAAATCGTAAAAAAAATATATAAATTCTTTACAGAAAAAAAAGAAAAAAAGCGGAATTTGCATACTTTTAGAACTTAAATACCAAATTTAGTGTGTATCGCGTTTCGTTTTTACTTTCTACACACTACTAAGTACATAGTGAATAGAGAAGGTATTGCATTCCATCCGAAAGTTCGATACCGAGATTTATTAGATGAGACCCCTGAAATAACCCGGAAAAGGATTTTTATAAAAAGCTCAGCATAGGTCAAACACGAAAAGACTGTTAAGTTTAGTATATTTCAAGGATACTACAAGAAGATTAAGAGGAAGATCTGCCCCCCCCCCCCTAATGAAACTGCTGTTTACACGGAAAAATATTTTAAATTGCTAATTTTCTCAAAAATGGCTCTAACGATTTCAATTAAAATATCGTATATTAAAGATATTTACATACAAATAGCTTGCATCTTACGGAAACTGCCTTTGAAGGCATTCATTTTTGATGACTTTTGCATACTGGTAAACCGTAAGAGAAAGAGAAAAACTTACCGCACAAAGTTAAGTTGGAACACATAATTTATGTCATGTATATTTTTTCGAGGAGTTGGACATTTCCGAGATATTTTTTGTTATTGGTTTCAGTTTTTATGCGTAAACTTTTCTAAAATGGGAAGCCCTTTATCCTTTGATCTCTCTTTTGTTTTAATGCTGACCTTACAAAAGAGAACCGAATTTCAATTTTTTTCACAGTGACTAGCTTTTAAAGGGTTTGACTATTGTTTTAGCCTTATATATATCTATATATATATATATATATATATATATATATATATAATTTCCCTTCTACTTATAAGGAAGCAAGTAATAATACTAGTTCTGGAAATGTTTATCTCGATTGGTATGACTTTTATAAAATAATAATACTGTGTACAGATACAGAAAGTCTTGTGTTTTGGAAACATAGTAATGTCGTGTTATTTATGGACGCTCTGTGACTACTTTGGTTCTCGGCGTCCCTTCTAAATTGGGTGTGAAAGACCGCTTAATTTTGCTCAGAGGCCTCTCTATCAGACTTGAGGTTCTTTAACGTGCCGTAAATCTACGACAAGGGACCAGCGGCTTTACTCCCCTTCCGAAGGAAGCCATGCTAAGGATTTTAACACCCGAAAAAAATAATCCATCGTCCTCCGACGGATAAGATTTTTCAATCATGCTCTTCACAGACACACCCATACAGGGCCATTTTCTATAAATGCGTGAAACATCTTGACATATATTTTGGTAGAATTTGATTACTGTACGTAGTAACGTAACTCCACGGTACGACGGTCCACAAAAGACATTGGCCTATCCCCCATCTCGGCCCGAAGGTGAAATGAATGGGGTGCAGCGCTGGAGACTGAGACGTGACCAACGCCTCAAGTCCCTCCCGGCTGGTTAATGCGGTCTTCTCGATCTGGAGCCGCTACTTCTCAATCAAGCAACTCCTCGTGCACCAAAGATAAAATATAGTGTTTCGATATCTTTATGGTTTGCTGAGGATAGTCATCGTTACAATAGGTAAAATGAATTGTCTTCCAGGGACCTCACGTGGCTGAATGCACCTGGGCCAGGTCTCCCAGCGGGGGGAAATTACCAACGCCGTTACCAGGAATCGAACTTAGGTCTCCTGCTTAAATCTTTGCAAACACAAAAGTTGTAATGCAAAGGTGTAAAATTACTCTAGTCAAATATGCATTTTAAACACGCTTATGGAGAAGTGTTGTAGTTTTCAGTTCAAAAGTACATTAGGGAAATTTAAGAACGGCAACTTCATTTAGTACTGAAATTTAATCGTGCTTGCTAATGGCTGCAAGTATTCGGGTTGGCCCTAGCTGCTACGAACGTGTGTTATTTCCCGTGACTCCCCACTCGGGCACTACGGTTCTTTTGATTCCTGATGGATCCACTGCGTAAGCTAACTTTGAACCACATGAAGGGGCGAAGCAGACGGTGCGTAACCAACTCTGGCACTAAGAATAAAATGTTTTCTCTGGGGATATTTATGTCATTCTATACGCTAGGAGAAGTGTGTAGAATTTAGTACTGTCTAAAATGTTTATTACGGTTCATTCAGTCCACTTTCTACTAGTTTACGTAGTGCATTAACGCACAACGCGATGCCAAACATCTAGCCAGCCAGGTTTCCTGTTGCACATGTTTGTGTGTGTGTGTGAGAGAGAGAGAGAGAGAGAGAGAGAGAGAGAGAGAGAGAGTGTGTGTGTGTGTGTGTGTGTCTGTTGCCGGAGGGGATTCCGCATTGCAGCCATTGGTTTATTGTACGTCAAACACCAGGAGAATAGAATGAGATGAGAATAATTCCAACGGGGGACCGAATCCGACTGCGGTCAGGGAGCCACCGTGGAGGGTCCACAACAGTTTCCAAGCAGTTCTTCCTCTTGATGTGAGGAGCGTTTGAAGCCTACGCCCCAGGTCTAACTGAAATTTATAATGATTTCAAACTGCTTCACTTGCAAACAGTTCTAAAATAAGTCGTATTTACGAGTATTTAAGATTTACTGTGCTGTTGGAACACCAGAAGCAAGTGAGAGGGGTCTGAGGTGTGAAAAGGGGTCTATCTACATCGTAGTCGATTTTTTACTTTCTCTTCAGCTACTATGTATATAGTAAGTAGACAAGGTATTGCATCTACCCAAAATGTGTTTCGGGGTGTCTTTGATAAATACCAAATTTGGTATTTAAGTTCAGCACTCTCAAGGACGCGACATGAAGATTTTCAAGAAAATACCCCGACCCCAAACTACCCAAGATTACTTTCACAAAACCCGTAAACACATAAATGGGGTCTCTTATTATAGCGTTTACGTGTTAATAACTGAACAATAATTCACAAAAATTGGAGAGAGAACAACTACAGGTAATGCTCACAACGAGGGATCAGGAGAAGAAAGGATATGAGAGAGAGAAATATCATCGCATAGCGTCTCAAATGGAAATGGGGAGGCCACGTTTCACAGATGAACTTATAGGACAACCATGTGGGATCCAGAACAAGAAGATGCATGGGCAGACAGAGAACCACGTGGGCCCACCTCTTTAAGATGTGCAAGGGAACAGAGAAATGCGGAAAGAACTCCTAACATGTCAATGTAAAATATACATGATACAAAAGGCACAGAGGCAAATAAAATGCACTTTCAAAAGTTTAATATAAAAGCCGGATATTTAATTGGAGATCAGTATATATGTTATTGTAAATGCTCACGCTTTCATTATAATTTTCTTCGTTTTGACAAATATGGGCTGCTCTAGAAAAAGCTAGATCAGTATGAGCTGAATAATAAATTATATAGGAATCAAATTCAATATCTGGAAAATCTACATGTTAATGTTAATATAAGATTGCGTACTGTGTAGGTCAATAGTTAATTGTAGGATTAGCTCTGGTCGTCTCCTTAGCGCGGTGGTAGCGCAGCTGCCTACCAAGCGGGAGACCTGGGTTCGATCCCCAGTACCGGCGTGGGGATTTTTCCCCCGCTGGGAGACCTGGACCGGGGTGCACTCAGCCTCGTGAGGTCCCTGGGGGGCCAATTGAGGAGCTACTTGATGGAGAAGTAGCGGCTCCAGGTCGTGAGGACCGCATTAACCGGCCGGGAGGGGCTCGAGGCGCTGACCACGTCTCACCCTCCAATACTGCACCCCATCCATGACGTCTGTAATAGACCGAGATGGGGGACGCAGCGGCCGGGCGGTAGGCCAAGGTTCCACGTGAGCTGTCGTGCCATGGAGTTATGGAGTTAGGATTAGCTCTCCTAATGAGTTTTTGAGTAGTCTTGCCAATAGGTAGTAGGTCTTAGCCCTTAAGGGATGAAGCGGGTTAATGAACTAATATAAAACATCTGATGTGTTACACTCGCATGACTTTCTCCAGCTGCTCTACAACAAGATTTTTACAAAGATTATTCTTCTTTCTATACAATGCTAATCGCAATAAACATTAGAAGGATGTTCTTATTACTTAGTTCCTAATAAGTAGAAGGGAATGCACTTGGCTAAACTGATAGTTTAAAAAGCTATCGTTATGCGATTATCATTGGAAATCGCTTATTTGCTTGGCCAGGAGTAGAACAAAAGAAAAATGGGCACTTCCTGTCTGAGAAAAGTATAAGTACTTCAAAACTGAAACCAATAACAAGGAGTATCTCGGAAACGGTTACCTCCACAACCAAAGCGTAAATGATATATATATATATATATATATATATATATATATATATATATATATATATATATATATATAGTGTGTTTTGACGAGATCTACATTTTTTGTATAGGAAGTTTTAGTCTATCTCTTACGGTTTAGAAGTTATGCAACATTCTGTAAAATTCATCCAGAATAAAGATGTTTGCAGATGCTATTGCCAGAAAAGTTAAGTTATACATTTTATTGGATGTAAATAGTTTTAATATACGAGATTTTAATCAAAACTGTTAGTCATTTTTAAGAAAATCAAAATCTTCGAAAATTGTTCTATGTAGAAAGTAGTTCGTGGAGGGGGAATTATCTTGAAAATCTTCATGTCGCATCCTTGGAAGATACTAAAGCTTAATACAAAGTTTGGAGTTTAATGATCTTTTCGTTTTTGAGCTGTCCACAGACACACACACACGCACATGCGTACACAGACAAACATGCACATGGACCTTTTATTAAACGTTTTTGTCAGGTAAATATCTTTAATGTACGATATTTTAATTAAAATTCTAAGAGCCATTTTTGAACAAAATCAAAATTTTCTAAAAAAGTTCCAAGTAAAGGGCAGTTGAGGATGGGGGGATTTCCTTGGAAATTTTCGTGCCGCATCCTTGGAAGATACCAAACTTAAATACCAAGTTTGGTAATCAACAGTATCTTCGTTTTTGACCTATGCTGTCCACAGATACACACTCGCACATACACAGACCTTTTTTCCAAAAATGCTTTTTTTTTTTTTTATTCAGGGAGACCCAAAACATGCATTTCCAGTGAAATGTCGGTATCGAATTTTGGAGTGGAATGCAATATATTTTCTATACACTATGTACATAGTATGTGTAGAGAAAGTAAAAATGTATCTGTCTTTTGAAGTTACATGCATATTGTGCTCCATTGTTGAACCACTTGAAAGACAGTTTTCGGGTTGCCAAAAAGCCTTCCAGGATATCCGGGTGTCGATTGGCCAAAGCAGAATCAGAAATTGAGGTGTTTCAACCTATGTAGCACAACATAACTACATTTAACTTAAAGTAATTACGTTTCCTTTTATTACTTTCTCTAACCCCATATGTACTATGTACATAGGGATAGAGAAGGTATTGCAATGCACCCAAAAATTCGATGTCGAGATTTCACAAGAAATATATGTTTTGGAATTTCCTGGGTCCGAAAAAAGCATTTTAAAAAAAAAAAAAAAAAAAAAGGCCAGTGTGTGTGTGTCTGTTTGTCTCTGTGTGTGTGCGCCTGTGGACAGCATAGTCCAAAAACGAAAATACCGTTAAATACCAAACTTGGTATTTAAGTTCGGTATCTTCCAAAGATGCGACACGAAGATTTTAAAGAAAATCCCCCCACCAAATTACCCTTTACATAGAACTTTTTTCAAAATTTTTGATTTTCTCAAAAATAACACTAACGATTTTGATTAAAATATCGTATATTAAAGATGTTTACCGGACAAATAAAATGTATATCTGGGAATATTCTGGATGAATTTTACGGAATTTTGCATAACTGCTAAACCGTAAGAGATGGACAAAAACTTACCACACAAAAAATGTAGAGCACATTAAGACTTACAATTTATGTTACATTTTTTTCGTGGAGTTGGTCGTTTTTTAGATATTCCTTGTTTTTTGTTTCAGCTATGAAAAACTTATACTTTTCTTATACAGGAATTTGTCAAACCTTGTGCATACAAACAATGGAAGTTCAGTCATATAGCAACCAGCTTTTAAAATATGTAACTATCACTTTAAACTAGTGTGAGACGGATTGTCGCCCATGTGAATAAGCGCATAGCCTACATTTTAATTGATTAAATTGTTTAGGCTAATTAGGAAGTAAGATATAATGTATTTATTGTATATTGGATGTTCAGAGAGAGTGTTCTTGTAAAGCGTTTCAAACGTCAATCCGAGAGTTCTCAAGCGACGAATTCTGGTGTTTACGCTATTTCTTCGTATATTGCAAGAGGGGAAATATGCTATTATGTGGTCACGTCTCCATAAGAGAAAGTGAAGGTGACATATAAACAGGGGAACCACGAGGAAATTTAGGTCAAGAACCACGTGAAAGACGCATTGACCAATTAGAATTAATCACGTGGGTAGAATCTGCTATAAATGTAGAGTATTCGCTCCAATTTTCAGACAGTCGGAATGTGACTACACGAGGAATCTGTGACACGCGAGACAAGAATACGCGCAAAGTAGCAAAGTTATTATTGCGGATCAGGCAGTTGAGATGCAACTCCATGGGGAACCTGAGAAGCCCAAAACTAGAGTAGGCGCAAATTAGCAGAGTTATTATAGTGATTAGGCAGTTGGAATGTAACTACACGCAGAACCTGTGATGCTCGAAACAAGAATCCTCGTAAATATAGTAAAGTTAATGATGTGATTCACGCATTTGGAAAAGTAATGTCACCTGCGACGCCGGAAACAAGGGAACCACGGTAGAAAGTTGAGGTAACAGTTGCACTCGTCACCACGTAAATTTTCGTTACCTTTGTGCGCGTTACGCCCACGTTCGAGGGAAATTATTGGAACACAATCGCTCTAGGAACTTTCTCGGGAACGCTTGTGAAGAGAAAACCTAGACTGAACGAAAAGTGCCGACGTTATTTTAAGTTAATTTCCCGTACCACTCCTTGAGATCATCGACGGCTCAAAACCTGAGCCAGATATAAATAGGTCTTGATTGCAAGTCGCTGAGCACACCAATAGCCGAGGAACGCCGAGAATCGACTTTAGCCGCTGCAACGCCGGAGAGAGGGCCAGTCGTCGCTGCGCAGCTCAGCACCACCAAGTACGTCACACCAGCTAATACGCCTACAGGTGCATTCCCTTATTTCCCTTCTAATTTCAAGTAAGCAAGTAAAAAGACTATTTCTGCTATTTTTCTACCGATTAGTATGAAAGAAATGGAACATTATTTGTTACGAGATATAGAGAAGCCATGCAGAGAATGGTTGATATCAGATTTTTTTTCCTGAGCTCTGAGGAGTAATCCCAAAGCAAAACTTCTTTTGTGTGATTGTGTTGAGCACCAAATTTGTATGACTAAGATGCTATAGTTGGTCAACCCTGTTATAGATCACATACAAATGGACCAAGTAGACCAGTCAGTCAGTCAGTCACTCCTAGAACCAAGAGACAGTCAGTACAAGCATTTGTGGTAATCTGGCGAGCAATACGCTTGACCGATGACAAGGAATATCCCAAAGACATTAACACTCGTGGCCTGCAACTCGTGGTCTGCTAGACTCCAATTACTCACGTTAATGAACATCACACGATAGTTTTGTGGTTAATTAATTCACTGCTTCCTTGTTGAAGTTCTCTGGCGTGCTGCACTTCAGTGTGCATAGTTCTTTATATGAAGTTCTGTTCCATTACGTAAACCGCGATTTAATGCTTGTAATTGTTTCAAGTAGTACAGTTCCTTTGCGTTTAGTTATAATATGAAGAAATATTTGTCAGAATATAAAATATAAATAAGAATTACAGAAACTTAGAAAAAAAAATCTGATTTCTTCCATACACATGACTTTCTCTACATCTCTACAATAAACTATTGTTATAAAACTGTTTACCTAATGCTAATCGAGAAAAAATAGCATAAATAGTCTTATTACTTGCTTCCTTGTAAGTAGAAGCGAAATAAGGGCGTACCTTAGGTTAAACTGATAGTCAAAAACTGGTTGCTATGTGACTGAAGTTTCTTTGTTTGTATGGACAGGAGTTGATAAATTCCTGTATCAGAATAGTATAAGTTTTTTAAAGCGGAAACCAGAAACAAGGTTCACTTTAAAAACGATCAACCCCACGAAAAAAATGTATAGGATATAAATTGTGTGTCTTAATGTGCTCTACATTTTTTGTGCGGTAAGTTTTTGTCCATCTCTTACGGTTTAGCAGCTATGCAAGATTGTGTAAAATTCATCCAAAATAAAGTAGTCTTCAGGGGCTATTCCCAGAAAATTTAAGATATACATTTCATTTGTCGGGTAAAGATTTTAATAAAAATAGTTAAGAGCCATTTTTAGAAAGTCAAAATGTTCGAAAAAAGTTCTATATAAAGGGTAGTTGGGGATGGGAGGATTTTCTTGAAATTCGTCGTGTTACATCCTTGAAAGACACCAAATATGAATGCAAAGTTTGGTATTTAACGGTCTTTTCGTTTTTGAGCTACGCTGTCCATAGACACACACACACACACACGGACATTCTTCTAAAAAATGCTTTATTTTTTTGGATTCAGGTGAAACCTCGGTATCGATTTTTGGGTACATACAATACCTTCTCTATACGCTATGTACATAGTACTTATAGAGAAAGTAAAAATGTCGTGTGTTGTATTCAAATGACTATCTCTAATCCCTGAAACAAATTATTGTCAAAAAGCTTATTCTTCTATCTACTTCATGCTACACATTAGCAGAAATACTTTCTTTTAAGTAGAAGGTAAATAATTGAATACACTAGGCTAAAACGGTAATCAAATCATTTAAAAGCTGTGGATGAAATCCGTTTCTTTGCATTTCCAGGTGGTGATAAATTTCCGTATGTGAAAGGTTTTAAGTATTTTAAACTGAAGCCAACAACAAGCGATATCTCAAAAATGGTCAAATCTAGGAAAAAACGTAGGTATATGACATAAATTGTGTGTTTCAAGCAGATCTACATATTCTGTTTGGTAAGTTTTTGCCTGTCTCTTACGGTTTACTAGTTATGTAAAATCCAGCAAAATTCATCTAGAATAAAGAAGTCTTCAGGGGCTATTCCTGGAAACTTCAAGCTATACGCTATATTTGTCGTATAAATATGTTTAATATGTATTTTAATCAATTCATCAGAGCCATTTTTGAGAAAATCAAAATTTTAGAAAACATTTTCCATGTAAAGTGTAGTTTGGGGTGAGAGGAGTTTCCTCAAAATCTTCGTGTCTCATGTATGAAAAGTACATTTTACCGACTGACACAGAGACACACACACACACACACACGGATCTTATTCTAAAAATGATTTTTTTATACATGGGAATCTAAAACGTCTATTTCCGGTGAAATTTTGGTATCGAATTTGGGTGCAATCCAATACCTTCTCTATAGACTATGTAGGTAGTACGCGTAGAGAAATTAATAAAGCCAAAACTCTGGTACTTCAGTGTGGAGCAGGTTTAATTAATTATTTAAAAAGTATGGCTAAGTAGGTTTCTTTTTTTTTCCATTTTCATAATAATACAAAAAATCCGATTTAATTCAACCACATGACTTTCTCTACCTTCTCTACAAACAATCCTTATCAAGAAGACCAATCACTTTACGGTATCCCGGAAATGGATAACTCCTCAAAGTTGTTGGTTTTAAGGAGATCTATATTTACGTTAATAATTTTTGTCCATCTCTTACGGTTTACTAAGTTATCAGAATGAAGAGGACTTCAAAAATTTCAGGGTATACATTTTTCCATGTAAATATTTCTTTACATACAGTATTTTAATCAAAATAATTATACAGCTTTGAAAAAAAGAAATTTTCAAAACTGATCCATATAAAGAGTATTTTAGGGGGCGGGGATTTTTTTTTTTTTTAAATTTATGATCCACATTTTTGGAGGATGCTGAACTAAATTATCAAATTTTGTATTTAGCCGACTTATCGTTTTTGAATTACGTTATTTACAGGCACAGACACACATATGGACCTCATTCTAAAATACTTTTTTTTTTTTCTTGATATGGATTTAAAAAGGTTTATTTCAGTGAAATCTCAATATCTAATTTTTTGAGTGAAATGACATCATTCCCTGCCTAAGCGCTATATCCTAAGCACAGAAATTAAAACAAAGCTTTTAAAGCTTTCTGTTTACACAAGGACCCTGAGAGGCGGGAACTGCAATAAAAGTTATTACTTATTGGAAGATCCCCATAAATAGAAGAAGAGCAGGTAACACGATTGACGAATGAATCCGCACTTCAATGATGCCGGAAAGGCACACAAGCGGAACTCAAAGGCTAAAGCAGAAACAGATCTCGACAATCCCAGTGTTCTCACGACAGTTGAATCGCGCCATGCTAGAGCTATACAATTTCAAAATTCAGGTTTTTATTGATGTCAAATGTTTATTGATGTCTCCATCGTTCGGTGCAGCAATGTTGCTGTCCAATGCTTCATAATGAAAGGCAAACATTGTGACCAGAGAACTATACAGAAATGAACTCGGGTCAAGATTGAATACGAACTTTTCGTTTTTACTTTCTCCACCACGTATGTACAATATACATGGATAGAGAAGTGGTACCGAGATTTCACCGTAAATACAGGTTTTGAGAACCCGTAAACCCCTCCATAAAGCATTTTTAGAAAAATGTCATCATTGCTCAAATACGAAAAGATCGTTAAGTTTAGTAAGTTTAAAAGATGTGACACAAAGATTTAGAGCAAAATACCTTACCACCCAAATTCAAACCATCTTTTACACGGAAATCATTCAAAAATGTTGATTTTCTCAAAAATGTCTCTAACAATTGTAATTAACATATGGTATATTAAAGCTATTTACATAAAAATATCTTATATTTTCTGTGAATAGCTTCTGAAGACCTTCACTTTTGATGATTTTTGCATACCTCATAATTTGTAAGAGATAGAGAAAATCTTGCTGCTCAAAATCTCGTTGGAACACATAATTTGTCATACAATTTGAATGCAAAAAAGTTTTAGAAAAAATTACGTGTATGTATTTTTGTGTGTAAATGTGTGTGGGAGGGTACAACATAATTGAAAATCCAAAAGTAAGTTAGACATCAACAAACTTGGTATTTAAGTTCAGTATCTTCCTAGGATTCGACACGAAGATTCTCAAGAAAATCGTCTCACCCTCAATACCTGAAAAATGGATCATTTTTCGAAAGTACCATACATTTAACAAATTTTCATGACAAACGAAATCTTGAAATTTATGAAAATATCTGCTGAAGACTCTTCATTCTGGATGACCTGGTAACTAGTAAACCGTGAGAGATAGACAGCATTTACTACACAAAACATATAGAACCGATTAAAGCATACAGTTTGTCATATACAGTTTTTGTAGAGTTGCCGTTTCCAGAATATTACTTGTTATTGTTTTCAGTTGTATACTACCTATTTACTTTTCTC